>JBANAY010000003.1:0-2400000 GCA_037952775.1 Clonostachys chloroleuca | reverse complement strand
TCTCGTGCAACCATCTCTCAGGTCCTCAAGCTGGTGAATAGTCGCGACGATTCTCCATATCCTCTGCGATTAGTTACTCTCCAGATGGTGTGCAACATGTTCTCCACCCCGCTCTTCCCTCGGGAGATCCTCAAGGGAGGAACGATGCTGTCACAGATCACCACTTTAGTCTCATCAAACATGTTGGACGGCAGCCATCCGAATCTCCGCGTAGCTGCTTCATCTCTTTTGTTTAACCTAGCTTTAGAACACCGGAAAGCAAGGGATAGCAAGTCCAATTCTCTGCTTCCCGAAGCGGATCAGATCGAGCTGGGGGCATCTGTCGTGGAGGCCATCAGTCAAGAGAACGGATCTGTGGAAGCTCTTCAAGGCATGCTTTCTGCTCTCGGACATTTATTCTACGGTGCTGACCTAGAGGGAGAACTGGCGGGGCTGCTTCGAGCTCTTGATGCTGAGAGCACCGTTTTAGGGAAGAAGACAGCATTTTCAAACGAGAAACTGGTCTCGGAAGTAGGCGCGGAGCTGCTCGGGAAAGGCCTCAGGAAGCCATAGAGGAGACCACATCATCATTTATAGATAGCTAGAATCTTTCAGGATGAGAAGCCAAACATGCTGCTGTCCAAGATATTAATTTATATAAATAGATTATTTCTAAATCTCAATTATTTGCACAGAATCAGCAGCGAACTCTTTCTGGATCAGCTTAATACTTGTTGTCTCCGTCAATCCGAGCACTCGTTGCTTCAAAATCAACAGGAAAAAAAAGCAGAATTGCCTCACGCCTAGCTCATGTGTGGTGATCAATCATCTCCAAGCATTTCGCCAACTTCAGCAAAAAATGAACATCTCGAAGAGCGGAGTCGAACCGCTGACATCCAGATATGCTTTCTAACGATTACAGTCTGGCGCCATAAACCAACTAGACGACTTCGAGTTGTTTGCTTCTGGGGGTTGCGACTTTGCAGCTGGCCCTCATAAGCAGTCCAATCAGAGGGCCTTCAATATGGTGGACTCAAATAAATATCGTATTATGTAATCCATAAAATTTCTCCATTGCTGCCTTAGTCAGAAAAGCTTATGCCTAAACAGGGCTAGCTCAGGTCGCATTCCAGCCTTTATCAACGCACGCAGCTGCCGAAAATCTTTTTCGCTTTCTTTTCCTTTCTTCTTTATCAAAAAGCCAACTGAGCTGCCACGACCCTCACCTATCTTCCCACGGTGTTGCGTTGCCTTTCCCCTCGTGGGAAACGCTCAGAAGAGTAAAACCCTTGTATATAGGAAATCTTCCGCCAGTTTGTTGCTTGCAACGAAGACTGTAGGCGGTACGATGCCAAGAAGGGGGACATTTCTACCTAGTAGAAACCTGTTTTGAAACACATGAATCAGCACTGCGGCGCGCTCTTGAGCGACAGCATTAAATCGTAAACATGACATTTATCGACTTGCTAAACGGCATGAGTCCTGGCTAGTCTACCTGGTTCAATTTGTCGTACGGAGAGACAATCTCTGTCGGCAGTATGAACTCTAGTTACTGGGTGTTATTCAACTCTCCATCCTCGGTCTTGCTTCGATGCTGGTCCCTGATGAAGCCTTCAATCTTGTCATCATGGTCTGGCCTATGAGGCGGACCAGGAATGTCTGTCCCTTCCTGCTTGCTCGTGTCGGTGTTCTTTGAGCCAGTGCCCAAAATCTTGGAGGCAGCTGGGACAAACTCCGTGACTGTCACCACGGGTAATTAGTCAACAACTCGAGATCCCCAATGGGGAATGCAACATACTCTTCTCCACAATCGGGTTTGTATTCGTGCCTTGTTGATCTTCACGCCGTTCAGTTGCAACACGGTCAAGCTGCTCCTTGAACGATTGATCTTGGAACTCGTCTGTTTGTTTGTCGTTGGAAGTCATCTTAGAATGTTGTAGCTGTAGGGTAGCCTCTGTCGTAGAAATTCAGGCTGATCGCTGTTAGAGGAACCAAGTCGCTTGGTCAGAACCGGGTTGATATTCGAGATTGGGGAAAATGCAAAGGCCTTCTCTAGATGCGAACGATGTTTTAAATCTTGAAGAGACAGAGCTTGTTTTACCATCGAGTGCATCGACACGCGTTCTCTTTTCATGACGTCAAAAGTCGGCCCCACCGCGGGGAGCATTAACGTAGGTTTTCTTGGCGACACTCATCAAGCCATTTGCGTTACTGATAAGATAGCGGTGGAGGGGCGCCATCTTCCGATCTTTAATTGACTTTCAGCCTTGCTCGACACTGAATTTTACCTGGAGTATTTGGCATCTTCTTGGTATTTCTCTCTTCACTGCCTCGTGTTTGATTTCAGCTGGATGATCGCCAGCGACCGTATGTGAAAATGGCACCCATACCCATTACCATCATCACCGGCTTCCTGGGCTCCGGCAAGACAACCCTGATCCTGAACCTCATCCCCCAGCTGCGCGAGCAGAACCCTTCCTACAAGCTCGCCCTCCTCAAGAATGAATTCGGCGACCTCGCCATCGACTCCCAGCTCGCCTCCTCCTCGGCCATCTCCGGCGTCCAGGAGATGCTCAACGGCTGCATCTGCTGCAACCTCGTCGGGCAACTCAAACCGGCGCTGGAGGAACTCGAGTCCCAGGTCTCCCCCGACCGCATCGTCGTAGAGACCAGCGGGTCCGCGTTCCCGGCCACGCTCGCGCTCGAGATCAACAGGCTGGCGAGGGACACGGGCAAGTACGTTCTCGATGGGGTGATTAGCGTGATCGACGTGGAGAACTGGAAGGGGTACGAGGACACGAGCTATACTGCCAAGATCCAGGCTCGGTACACGGATCTCATCGTGTTCAACAAGTGGGAGACGGCAGGGGAGGACCGCTACGACGAGTGTCTGGATAGGGTGGCTGATCTGGATGTGGACGTTGCGCGGGTCAAGAGCGACAAGGGCTGGGTGTCTATGGGTGTGATTTTCGGAGTGGACGGCGGCCTTGCCAAGGAACTCACAGATTCGGAGACCAATGGTGCTGGACACGACAATCATGACCATGCCGGAAAGGACCATAAGCATGGCCACCAGAGCGAGGTGGAGGTTCTCTCGATCGAGCTGAAGGGTAATACCGGTGCCGCCGTCTCCACGGAGAAACTCACCAATTTCCTCCAGGCTGCGCCAAAGGACGAGATCTACCGAATCAAGTCCGTCTTGACCCTTTCCTCAACACCAAAGAACTCGGACCCGGATGTTCCTCAGCCCGCGGCACACCCTCAGGGTCGCTATATCCTCAATTGGGCCTTTGGACGCTGGAACTTCACGCCAGTGGGTGAAAACACCTCAGAACATGATTCAAGCAACAGCATCACCGTCCGGATGACGATAATTTCAGGACGCTACGAGAGTAATAAATGGAAGAAGAAGATCGAGGCCGGCGGCCTTATAGAATTAGACGGTGTCAATAAAGGAGAACTTGTGGTTACCAGGATATTATAAAGCATGTTTTAGAATAGATGTATGTATAGAGTTAGAGCTGTGGAGATGATGCTGATGACGATGACGATGATGCAAACGATGCTTGGCTTAACCCCTCAAAGAAATAGAAGTAAGAACTGGGCAAATAAGATATCAACAATATCCAAATGTAAAGGTAATAATGTAATAACTATGCTTCCCGAAAGAGTATATATGACTGGAACCCCCCTGCTATGAGTAAAACCTCAATAAGAAATAGAAGAATGTGAAACGTGTGCACATATACATTATAAACTAATGGTAACTGTCATGTTGTTGCTCAGCACCATCAAGGTGGGCGGCAACTCGTTACAGAGTAATTCGATATTCGATAGATACTGGACGGTGGCGAGTTCGTCCTGGCTCGTCCCTTCGGCCGGGATCGGTAGTGTCGTGAGGAGGACGGCGGTGTCTCGGGAGTGTCTCCGCATGAGCTCGTTGATGATGAGATGCTGTGCTTTGCTAGGCAAGTCGTTGAATGAAAGCGCTACTTCGCTTTGCCCCGAGAAACCTGAGCTGCTCTCATTTACGGGGCCTGGATCTGCTGTTTGGGCATGATTGATAATATCTGTGGATTCAAGAAGGCTTGAGATGTCGACACTTATGTCGCCTTCGTAGGGAATGGAGTTTCGCGAGTTTTGTCGAGAATGGGCTCTTGAGGGCTGGCGGGAATGGGGACGTGAATTTTGCCGAGACTGAGCACGTGAGTGTAGTCGCGAGGGTGGAGGCTCGTATGCGGGCTGTTCAGCGAATGTGATCATCCCAGGACTGACATCATCCCCAATAACTTTGGTAGCTGGGGTCGGACGACACGAAAATTTTGCCTGTGTATACGATGATTGTCTCGAGGCAGAGGGTCGTGATGCACTGTCTTGGTGGAGAAATGCTGTGGCTGCTGAAGACCCAGACTTGAACACTTCTTTGTATAGAGAAGAGTTCAACGGTAGATTTGGTCGGGTCGATGATCGAGCTACAGAAGACTGCCTGGATGTTTCTGACCTAGTAGGAGTGATTCTTCCACCACGTGGAGTTGTGGTGCCTGATCTTGTTGTTGTAGGGCTCTGAGAACCTTCTCTGTCACGTGGACTAGATTGAAGACCAGGGCCGGCGGACGATTGGGCTCCATTTAGAGCGAGCGGCTTGATTTGATTCCCAGATGCTTCTAGGCCTCTTCTGGTGGCGACGGAGGTTTCCTTCGGAGTTGGCCTGTGCACGATGCTGGCCGTCTGTGTTGGAGCTGTTGATAGAGTGCCATAAGCTGGGCGCTCATATGGCTCAACCTCAGGCTCCTCTGGAATAATTCTGCTTCTCAAACGCCCTCTATTGTTCGTAGGCCTGAATAAAAGTGGCTGACTTTCTGTATCGAACGAGTGCCGACGTTTAAGCTGGCGTCGAGGGCCAGCATGATCATAATCGCTATAATCAGGCTCGGAGCTCTCACCCAAGTCATCGTATTCGTCATCGGCCTCAGAGCTAGATCCGGAACTGTCATCACCCATAATATCATGATCAAGGTGATGCGTGTGTATGCCCATATTGGCCCCCAGCTTTGTCAGGTTCCCTACATTTTGAGCGTTGGCCATGTCTAGAAGATCAGCCACACTGGCACGACGGCGAGGTTTGGCGCGTTTCTCATGGGGATTGTAACCCCCTGGCCGCCCAGACGTAGAATCCAAAATATGCGCGAATTCGGCTCGTTCTCGCGTCGGAGAGATGTGATCATACTGTCCCCGGAACATCTGAATATCGTCCCACCACTGCTCATCACGTAAAGCCTCATTAACCATGATCTCACAATCTATATCATGAGATTGCCCGAAAACAATGAGTTCGTAGGTGTTGAGGTGACCAGAAGCCAGCCACAACACGACTACCGTTGCTTCAATTCGAAGCTTGTCCAGAAGTTCTCTGACTCGAGTCCCCTCGGCTTCCACTTCACTCTCCCACTCAACGAAAACCATTACTCGAAGCTTGTATGACTGTTTCCAAGCGCGAACAGTTCTTAGAATATGACCAAGCTGTAGAATTAGAGTATCTGTTCATTATCAGCCCTAGATCCCAAGCTCAACTAGGCAAACTGATGAGCAACTTAGGTTTAGCTACCACTTACAGGTGTCAAAATTGGTCGTGAGAATATTCTTGCCTTCAGATGTGATTTCAGCAGACATCTGAATTGGCCATAGATCGATGTACTTCTTCGTGCTTTTGCCAGCCTGGAGTGGCGTTTCGATATTTTCAAACCCGTATCCGACCGCCGTGTTGAGTCGATAACGAAGAGCCAAATCCTCAACAATAGTCATGTATTCCATTGGGCTCATCATTTTTTCCGCACGCATCACATCTGTGGGAAGAATCCCCTCTAGTAAACGAGTTGGGGTATCACGATATCCATTCTTGGGCCGTTTGCCTTCTGCCTTCGGTGGATTGTTCATTTTAGAGGCAATGGATGTAGGTATATCAGGAACGGGAACAGAAGGGTCAGAACTCCGAAGGTCGTCCATGTTGAGAAGCCGATGATGGCGATATTGGGTCGCATACCTCCCAGGCCTGCCGAGAGGATTAGGTTCCGAACCCCCCAGATTATAGAGGGCGACATGGTCAGTTGCACGAAGGCCTTGATCCGAGAGAACTCTGATATGTAATTCGTCCAGGCTTGTTGTTGGAGCTTCGCTTCGTGGACGCCTGAATTGAAATCATCTGTCACAATGACATGCCCCAAGATATACAGAGAGCCTTTTTTCAGGGAGTTGCAAAACCTGATCAGCCGCATCTGCTTCCGGGGGTTGTTCACAAGGAGAATAATATGTGGCCGCCAGAACTTGATATGTTCGGGTTTCAACCGCAAAAGATATTTCCTTGCTTGATGATATATGAGGTTTTGGGATACATCTCCCCAACGTTTGGGCGGACAAAGATAGTGGATAAGACTAAACAAGGCAATTAAGACGCAAATGGCAAGAGCAGCCCAAGTCTCATCGATGAAAAACATCGAAGCCATCGTGGACAAGCTTCCTAGGGCAGCTGTTTGCCAGCTGAAGAACTTGAATCGTGGCCGGAAGTTCGGTGCTGAGCCAACTTTCAGGAAGAAACAAGCAAGGTTCATTATCAGGAAGGTCATCTGTGAGACACGTTGTTAGCGTGGTAGGTAGCAAATATAGATTTTCCCTTGGAGAGAGCAGTGAAATTGCGAGGCTTCGGGACCCGTTCGTCGACTTACCTGGAAACCGATGGAAATGAGTGTTGCAATGTGATTCAATTCGGCAAGCAGGGCTACCTGAGCGATAAAATGGACAAGTAAAAGGGCCACGATGGGCACATTTCCTCTGGAGAGGCTCTTACTGAAGATTGACAGGCCTGGTAATAGCTTGTCCTTGGCAAGCGCTCGAAGCAAACCGGCCGCGCTCTTTACCCCCATCAGCGCCGAAAACAACGTAACCGAGCACTCTCCAGCGAAGATGAGAGGTGAGGCCAGGCTTGTGATAGAGAGTACATTGGTGTTGGCTAAGAGTGACGAATGGGTCGTGCTGGCGGCTAAGGAAAGGATAACTGTGAAGTAGACGATAAAGGTGCAGAGAGTTCCCCATAGCGTACCCTTAGGGATGGATTTACTGGGATTTTTCAAATCTCCAGACATTGAAGCGCCGGCCAGAATACCACCAGTAGCCCTTTTCCATCATTAGTTATTGTCATATGAATGGAGAAAAGAAAGTACTCACGGAAAGAGGATCCCAAAAAGATCTCGGAACGTTGCGAGACCTTGATAATGTGGACTGCTTGTGTGAGGTAGGAAATTGCTCGTCAAGGTTTCTACATTAATGCCAGTGAAATGAACGCCGAGGTTATCGTCTCGGAAGGGCTTTTTGAAGATGGCCGATACAGGAATGCTAACCACTGAAAGGGTAAGGATCAAGACGAGGCCGTTGGAGGCTTTGGAAAAGGCATTCGCGCCAGACGCGCACAAGACTGTACAAAACACCAGGGCAGCTGTCTGTAAGCCATATCCGGCCCAATACCCCGGAGGGAAATTGGGGCTAAGATTAAGCCTTATGCAGTCAATGAAACCCACAATGTTCAAGGCTGCGTTGAGAACCTGGGCAAGGAAGAAGAGCAACCCGATGGAACCGCCGAACTCGGGACCAAGAGAGCGAGAGATGAGATAGTATGGACCTCCTCCCTTAACCTCTCCGTTGGATGCAATGGCTGATAAGGAAAACAAGGTCAGAAAGTTGACTAGATAGGCAATAAACAACAAGCCTACACCATATATGATGTTAGTTGATAAGCGCACTCAAGCAAATGAGCCCAGTCTTGCTGGATGGGGTACGGTACCTAGAATCCCCACAAAGCCGATCTGGCCAAGAATGACGCCGAATCTCAAATACATGAGGATACTGAGGATGTTGAGGCAGACGGGGATGAAGACGCCACTGACAGTTCCAAGTTGGTGGTGACTGTGCTTCCTCCTCCCCGGAGCCCCTGGCTCTCTCAGGCCATCTGGAGATGCCATCCTGGCGGCCCTCCAGAAGCTAAGTAACGGCGAGCGATGAAAGCGATGGTGAAATCAGATGCTGCTGGTTGGGTCTGGGGCCGAAGCGCCCTCAACCCGCCGGCCTGCAGTCGTCAGGGTGAAACGGTGAGACAGGTGACGGCAGTGCTTCATGAAATTACCCCCAGGTAGACGGCAGGCAAGCCCAAGAAGAAGAAACAAAGTCGACAATGAAAAGACAAACAAATAACAGGCGACCCGCTAATTGAATCCCGGTGCAAACGTGAGCACATGAATGAAGGGAGCAAGGACGAGGTACGTCACGGGGCAGCATATCTTATCGGCTACAGCGGTTGCGAAAACGGAAACCTGCTGCGAACGGCTAATTAAGCCAGCTCCAGCACGTAATAACAATCCAGGCTGCGAAATGCAACTTCGCCAACTTTCCCCTACCCTATAGGGACGTTTCGCTTGGTTATATTCTACTTACACAGGTCGAGGAGTTCCAATGTTCTATATAAGCAGGCATTGATACCTGTTTGTGATTGGGATTTCTTGATGGTACTTAATGAGTAACCTCTGGCTTTTATTCTCGGACATGAAAAGGGTTGGTGGTTTGAATCAAAGTGGTCCTGTCTTACACTATCACGACTGGATTAGATTCGGTGACAGTGAATTCGCCTAATGATGTGCATTTAGTAGATTGCTTTCCCTTGCGCAGATGCTCGTGACCCTATCTTGCATCCAACTTGCTTTCTTGCGGTAATACACAGCACTGAAACAAGACACGAAAAACTTGATACTTACCATATCAGCACCAGCCACCTCGTCCATTTAGCAGGCTTATTCAAAATTAGGCATCCTACTTGGCCCAGCCACCTTGGACTCTGACCAGAGAATGCCGGGGGAGATGTGGAAATACGTCAGGCGGAGACCTACCATCACCCAATAGGTGAAGGTTCACTTGGATTGAAATTAAAATGCCCCTCTCAACTTAAAAAATACCCCGTTCGAGTTTGTTGCTTCTCGCATTATGAATGTCATCTCCTCTCCCCTAAGTCTCGTCCTCATTTTACTGATTTCCCACTTCTTACCACTCGTTTACATTCATGAAATCGCAGAATCTCGTGACGAGAAACTGTTCTGCTAATTTTAGAGAGAATTCCTATCGCTACGAGTAGCTCTACTTAGTTTTGATGCTGAAGTTGGCAGTTTTGACGATATCCTTGATACAAATAGGCTTGAAAAAGCTGCAAAATTGTCGTTGAGGGTTTGCCCATTACCTACGCATACCTTAGCATTCACTCGCGACCTCCAACTCTGGTTCCGTCACACAAACCGATTTAGATTCACCATAGACCTATGTATTTCTCGTGTGATTTCTCAATGAGACTTATCCCGGTTGACACCACGATATTAAGATCAAGACTTTTTGAAATTAGAAGTTTTGCGTAGTTTTCTATCACTCAGTTTGAATATTAAAGCTCTTCCTCAGAGCCTCTCCCCACCGCCTGATGGCCTCCTCCACCTTGTCAAGTGGTGCAGCAGCAAATGTGATTCTGAAGAACACTTCATTGGCAGTCTTGCTTGGCGCCGCGGTAAACCAGCTACCGCGGGCGACAAGGGCACCCTCCGCAAGCACATCGTGCCACACAAGCTCCTCGACCTCCGTTGCCGTCTTGCCGGCGGCTTGGGGATGCTTTTCCCAATCCAACTTGACCCACAACTAAGCCATCTGGTTAGCAAGAATACTACAAACCACAAGGGGCAAATGTCAATTTGTTGTATGGTTACTTACAAACATGCCCGCTTCGGGAACCGACCAGCTCAGGAGGCTCTTGGGAAGGTGACGCTCGCAAGCGTGGGCGGCAACGTCGCGGCGTTGTGTGTACTCGCTGCGCAGATGCAGCAGCCAGTCGAAGAAACCGGCGTGGCCCCACTGCTCGTCGAGGAGTTTGAAGAGGGCGATCTGGCTGAGACCGCTTGGGCTTTGTGTCGAGACGTCGGCATGCTTCTTGTACCGTTCGATGATCTGCTCGGGGGCCGTCACCCAGCCCACACGCAATCCCGGGCTGATGACTTTGCTGAAGGAGTCCATGCGGATAACACGGCCGTCGGTGTCGAGGGCGAGGAAGGAGGGCACAATCATCTTTACAAGGTCGGCCGCGGATGGCTTGCTGGTGGGAGTGTCGTTGGGTTTGGAAGATGGGTCGAACTGATCCATTTGGAGGAAGTAGTAAGGGTCATCCTCGCAAATGAGGAGATCATGCTCCTGAGCTACGCGGTAGATCTCCTTGCGGCGCTCAGTGCTCTGCGTTGACCCCGTTGGGTTCTGTCCCGTGGGGATGGCATAGTAAAGGAAGGGCTTGGGTGATCCTCCGTGCTCAGCAGGGTCCCAGTTGTCTAGAATGTGCCGCAAGCTATCTGGGCGGATACCTTGGTCGTCCATTTCCACGCCGACGAACTTGACACCGAAAGGCGAAGCTGTTTCTGTTGCCGAGGAGAAGGTGTAGGCATCGGAGAGAACAACATCGCCAGCCTTTGTGAACATACGTAGAACCATGTCCCAAGCAGAGGTGTTGCCAATGGACATGGTACACTGCCAATCAGCGTAACGAGGGTTGTGGACAATCTCGACGTGCTCAGTGATCCAGCGCAGAAGCTGAGCTGAGCCACTCCCTTGACCATAGTTGAGAGCAACGGAGAGATCAAAAACACTCTGGCCGTCTCGGAGATCGTGCTTGCCGGCATAGGATTCCAGCTTCTTTTCGGTCACTTGACCATTTGCTACCTGAGGGTTCACAAATCCCACCTTGTCAAAGGGGAAGTATTCGCTCAGAGGAAGTCCTCCACCAAGGGAGATGATGTTTGGGTTTTGTAGATGCTTGAAGGCACCCTTGAGGGATGAGCCAGTCCGGCTGGCGGATTCATGACTTAGGCGATCTGAATAGGGTTGGTTATATGAAGGGATAATGGAGGAAGGAGGGAATGCTTGCTTACCAGTCCAATCTCTTGCAAGAGGCTTGGATTTATTGCTTCGGGTCTTGAAGGTCTCGCTGCTACATGGAGCTGCCACACCCCATTGTGTAGGCTTCACCTCTTGACGCAGAGGTCGGAGATCAGCTAATTCAACCTTTTCGGCGGGCATATTTTCCGATATTGTTATAGAAACAGCATTCAATTCAGGCAGAAAATGATAGAACAATGAATTGATTAGAAGGGGAGAACTTTGGGTCTGGGCCTACATGTATAGGCACAGGAAGTACTCCTGGACAGGATGGGGCACCACACCCTCCTGCATAATGCAAGCCGCCATTGGACGTGCTTATCCAGATCGTGTCCCGATCTAGCGAGGGGGGACCGAGAAAACTCTGTACTTTACTGGCCAATTGTCGTCGGAATTGGTGCAGGTGACACAATCGTGAAGAAAGAGTTCCTGGACATCGTCTACGGCGAAATCGGGCACAAGGTCGCTTAGCTTCGGCGTAATGTGGAGCTTTGGTCAATGACGCCCTGCTAAACTTTGGATCTTTCTTATCTGTCTTTCCTCTTGTCTCCTCCGAGTAGGCCGCGTGACCCATTTGGGATGTTCTTTTACCTTTTCGATGCTCCGTCTTACTTGGTAACCTTGTCTGGTAGTGGGGGTCACGCGAGATGCAGCGTCTGCGCGGCCATGCGATGGGGGTGTGGTTGTCCCATCTCGAGTCCGCCTCCCTTCAAGAACTTTATGAATACCCACCATTAAGAACCACCTGCTTAACCTACACCGACACAATATTGCGTTCCTTCTCCGGCTTGAACCATACCTAAACTCGTCGCAAGCCACCGTCCATTGTCTGGTCAATGGCCGTCAATGCGTCTTGTGGCAATGCAATCGCTAACGGAACCCATCTCCGCTGTCCGTACCGCGCACTCTCCAGTCTGTAACAACCCGGAGTTCCATCCCATCCGCGTTCCGTGCCCGCCGCACACATGTCCTCGATGAAGACCAGATTGGCGGCGTGTGAACCTTGCCGCCCGGGCAAAGCTCGCGTGCGGCCATGAACGGCCCACATGTGCCCGTTGCATCAGTCGCCGACAGGGGGATTCGTGCTTCTACAGGGCGCGCCCTTTCCGCAGGCGAAACTCGGCTCAACAAGCCCCGGAGTAAGTTTCCGCTGTCGAGATCGGACTCGGCGAGTCGGCCTTCCCACCAAAAGTGAACGCATAATGCCGTCGTTTGCCGTAACGCGGAATCACATCCATAATCATCAGCATTGCACTGCATTGCAACAAGGGGACTAAGATGAGCTAACCTGCGATCCTTTGCATGATGACAACAGGTGTGCCACCACTACGAAGCCTGCCAACCCCCTTCAAGGGAGGAGTCGACATCGTCACCGCACCAAAAGGAGAATCAGAGGGAGCGGGAGCGGGATCTGTTGCTGCATCTACCTGAAAGCGAGCTGTCCACCCCCGTGGCTTCCGCCACCCATCGATACCCGAACCCGGGATATCTAGGCACCTCCAGCCATTCCACGTTTTTCAATCAAGTGACTTCCCGCTCTGCGCCTGAATCACCGGCCAAGAATGGGGAGCTGCCCTTCCAAGCCGGGGTGAGTGCGCCCGAGGATCTGCTTCAGGATCATGCACTGGCGGGCCGGGCTATCTACACACTGAGACGCCTGGACCAGCTGGACATCCCCAATTTGCACCTCCTTGTGCGTACCTGGCTTGGAAGAGGCGTAAACCTCCCGTTGGCGGAACCGTTTGTTGCTAGCTGTTCCGAGGCCATAGTGGCCCTCGGTGCCATGTTCAAAGAACGAGCCGTCACTAGTACCGATGGTGACAACATGGAGGTCTCAAGGTGGGCTAAATTCATCCTAGAAAACACTCTTAAACCCATGAAACTGCGAAGGAATTCGACTTTGGCCGATTTCATCGCTCTGATGGTTGGTGATAACTTGCGCTGGGAGACTCTCGGCATATTTTTCACTGCTGCTAGTAGAGCCTGTCTTGATACACCTGCCTTCAATGCCTTGTATGCCAATGAAGAGGAGCGGCGGGTGCTGGTGAAAACTTTGACTTACATGAGTGACTGCTGCCTGGAAACATGCCTTGCGCTAGACTACCTGAACGGCTTGCAGCTTGTTCTCCAATATGAAAACTTCGTTGTCCATTCCCAGGTTGACGGCGACCAGAGTAAGTCGACAAGGAGGTGCCTATAGCCAATTCTGAAAACTAAAATAACATGTCTTCTAGGCTACCATTCATGGCGGAGAATGGGGGACCTTGCTAGCTCTTTGTTCGCGTTGGGCTATCATGAGAAAATCGACGAACTATCATCAGATATTCCTGCATTTGCGTCTGAGCTGAGGAAAGCCTGTTTTGCTCGAGTCTATGCCGGTGACAAGAGCCTCGCAATATTCCTCGGCCGACCCCCGCGAATCGGTAAAGAATACTGTTTCTTTCAGATCCCTGCTAACGTGCCGGAGGTGTGGTCTCCCACCCATATGGAGACTGCCGGCAACGAGACTTCTCCCTTTCAGTCAGGGACCGATCCCATCACAAAGCAAGTGCCCAAAGGGCTCGAGCCTATTAATTATATGGCAGATACATGCTGTGCAGCGCTGTTTGCCTTTATCAAGGAGGATATCCTCCGGCTTTTGCGGGGCACAAATTCGGTGCGAGATGATGAGATTACCAAGTAAGACCAAAGAGCCCTCCATAACGCGGCAGGAGATTCTCTGACCAGCCATATAGCGAGATACGACTGAGGATTGAGAAGCAATGGCTCGAATTGCCAGACCATTATCGCCTGACAACTAGTTTAAAGGACTGCCGCCGTGCTGCGTTTGAGCGAGATTTCCTCGTTGGAACACGCCTCGACTATCTGCACACCCACTTTCTTCTTAGCTTATCCTCGCAGGTCAAAATATCTGAACCTAGCGAGACAATGCTCGAGGTCGCAGGCGAGATATTGTCACTCATTGTAGAAACAATAATACTTCGTGACTGCCTGGTGAATGCAGGGACAAGTCTTATATGGAAGGTAGGATTCATTCCCTTTGTTTTTAACCCCTTTTTACAGGGGGCGTGGAAGGAACTTGGTATCTGACAGGGAAAAAGGTCTCGCAATACGGCCTTCCTGCTGCTGGAATAATTTCACTCGCCTTATTGAACACATCTATCCCGCCATCGGCCGTGGCGCCTTCTAGGTCGAAGTTGGTGCAAGATTTGAGTGTTCTGGCAGCAGAGATCACGGTGGGGGCATGGATCCAGCCAGGGGATCCCAACTTTGCTCTCTTCACACGGGCCACCAAGACGATCCAGAGTCTCTTGGATTCATTGATATCTTGGCAGACGAACCCAGTCCCTGCGCAGTCTGAGCAGCCAATGAATGTGAATTTCATGGGTGACCTGGATCCGAGCTTCAACTTTCAGTCATGGGAGTTTGAGATGAATTTCTGGACAGACCTTGCAGAGCACCCGACGCTGCTGAATTGAGCCCTGCAGCTGCAGCTAATACCTCAAATCTTTTGGATATCCCGTGGTCTTTACGGGGTGGGTCGATTGATACCGACTCGGCCACCGATATCTCCCGACGATGCTTCGTCTTGGCTTTTACCAACATGAATCAATGATCACTGACAATTCTCGATAAGAACCACATAAAAGACAAGGTCCTTGGTTAGAATCGGACTCTAGAAGTAACGCAGCAGGGGCAAAGTGCACCAGGATATCCACAGATATCGTGAAGGATCACCTCATGTCGGATCGGCGTAGTGTGGAGACGATGGTATCAACAGAAACCGACAACGAGAAACAATCAATTAGATGGAGAACAGATGGAGAGAGTGATAATACTGTCGATGTTCAGATGTGTATATATCGAGCTTGAAATCTTCCGAATGATTCATTAGTTTGCTCACATCTCATGAAAGCCAACGGCAGCTGACCACTCCCCCTTTATGAGCTTATGCCCCTTTTGCCCTGTGTCTCAATAAAAAGAAACCTGTCATGGAACATCAAGTGGACCTCGCTGAGTATCTCTTTACTCGGTTGGCTCAACTTGGACTTGGCTCAGTCCATGGAGTTCCTGGAGACTACAACCTTCATGCTCTCGACTACATCCAACCTGCCGGCCTCCAATGGGTTGGCAACGCCAATGAGCTCAACGCCGGCTATGCGGCCGACGGTTATGCTAGGATTAAAGGCATTGGAGCGTTGATAACCTCCTATGGTGTTGGCGAGCTCTCCGCCATAAATGCAGTTGCTTGTGCCTATGCTGAGATGGTTCCAGTTGTCCACATCGTGGGAACACCCCCTTTGGCCGCTCAGAAAGTCAATGCCTGCCTGCACCACTCACTCGGCAACGGCAACCTCAGGGTCTTTGCAGACATGTACAAGTCGGTGACTGTGGCACAGGCTAATCTGAATGATCCATATAAGGCTACACGGTCAATTGATGCCACCTTGCGCGAATGCTTGTTGCAAAGCCGGCCTGTTTACATCGAGCTGCCCATTGATATGGTTCAGACGAAAGTGTCGCGCCCATCAGCCGCTCTTGATTTTAGCATCCCAAGTCTGAACGGGATCAACGCCCCCAACGAAGACCGCGTTGTGAACATGATTTTCAACAGTATTCAGAACGCCCAGAGATTCGTGGTCTTGGTCGATGGTTTCACTGATCGGTTCCAAGTCTCGGAGGAAGTTAACGAGCTGGTGAAAATTACCAAGTGCCCTACACTCACAACACCCTTTGGGAAGTCCATCGTGAAGGAGGACTTGCCGAACTTCCACGGTATCTACTTTGGTTCTGCCGGGGAGCCCAAGCACCACTCGTGGGTCCAGAGCTGCGACCTGGCGATTCGGTTTGGCCCGTTGGAGGCTGAGGTCAACACATTTGGGTTTACTGCGAAGCCCCCTCCGGTGCTACAATTACTTTCCACAAGTTTGCCGTCTCCTACACTGAGAATGGAGAGGAAGTCTACCAACCCGTGGACATCAAGTCGGTCCTGGAGAGACTTCTACGTAAGATGAAAGAAGCTACCCTGCCGACGTTCGATTCCTTTCCTCCCAACAATGGCCACCCTAGGGCGCTTTTGAAAGCGCTCCCTGCCCCAGACCAAGCTGACGTGGTAGATCAATACACCTTCTGGCTTCACATGTCACGATTCTTCCGCCCTGGTGATATTATTCTTACGGAGACGGGAACTTCATCATCTGGCGGCCAGAGTTTCGTGCTGCCGAACAACACCACACTCATCAACTCATCCATCTGGCTCTCCATCGGTTACACGTTAGCCGCCAGCCAAGGTGCGAGCCTGGCGCAGCGAGAAATGATTAAAGATGGATCACGCCCAGACGGCCGGGTCATCCTCTTCGAAGGCGACGGCAGTTTTCAGATGACCGCCCAGGCGATCAGCGACATCATCCGGAACAGGCTGGACATCGTCGTATTTGTGCTGAACAATAATGGGTACACAATCGAGCGGCTCATCCACGGGTACGACGCCGGCTACAACGACATCCAGCAGTGGAGGCACCTGGACGCGCCGAGATTCTTTGGCGCTCGCGAGGACGACCCGTCGTACCCGGTGAGGACCTTGCGGGCCAGCAACTGGGGTGAGATGGCGGCCGTTCTGAGGGAGGAGGATGTTGTCAGGGGAAAAGGCTTGGTGATGGTGGAGGTCATGATGGATATGAGCGATGCCCCGGAGTCCTTGAAGAAGATTATTGCGGATGTGCAGAGGAGAAATGCCGGTAACAGGACCGTGGTTGAGGTGGAGGCTCATTGATTTACCTACAGGTTTTACAGCTCGGAGATTTTTTTTTTTTCTTTTCTTTTTAGAAAGCGACGATACCAGCCTAGAGTTTGTAAAAAGTATAGTAATCGATAGATCTGGCATGAATTAAAAGACGTTTATCCCATTCCAGGCGAGGCAGACATCTGTCACCTGCTGATTCATGTACGAGAATCTGGGGTGGCTGGGGGTTGGCATGATCAGCCCCCGACCCCCACACTGGCTCAACACAGCTGACTTGGATGTTCAGGTGAGAGACCTGGCTTGGGGGTCAGCAACCTGGAATCTCCGATCGCTGGTAACGAGAAGTTGGAGATATGAGTCAGGTGCGTGGTCTTGTGGCTTGCGGCATTGCTGGTGTAACTGTCGACGGCTTCGTAAGCGATAACTTCGATATTACACATGTGTTGCGAACGATGCAGGATATTTATTTATGCATGCATGGCGACACAGTAGGTGTGCTGATGGGATGGCCCCTTGAGCGGTAAGTTTGTTACGCTGATGGAGGCATCATGTTGATCGTTGTGAGACCTATAGCTATAGCTCCGAGGGTTTTATTCGTACGTTGGCAATAAGAGCCTCTTGAATGCTATCGAGTTCTAGAATATCTGTGACATTTAACTAAGCAATGACCTCACATGAGCCTTTGGCGATTACCTCATCGTGCATTTGTGCTGCATTTCCATTAGTCTAAGTTGTGAATTTAATGAACGACCGGGCTTCTCTTCAAACCCCAGCAGCCCAGCATGCTCCTCGTTTCTCCCAGTTCAACAGCCGAGAAGGCCACTGCGGAACGTGCTGCCTCGATGCTACAGAGTGTGGCTCAAGTGGATGCGTCACACTCTGGATTTCCGAGCGATGGAGGTGTCTCGTTTGTGAGAATGTCGGTTATCTAACTGGTCCGTGCTGCCTATCAGGAGGATGCGCAGTGTACCATGCCAACATCCCGTGTTTGGGAGATAAGATAGCCTCCGGTGATGCTACTGGGCTACGGCAGGCAGCCTGCTGTGTCCGTGGAATTGGTGTCCGATTGGAAGGCCCCAAGACATCTGTGCCACTCACTGTCCTTGTTGCCAGCTCATCCACGAACGAGGAAGAAGAAAAACAACCGACTTTGGTTTCACTGGCTCAGCAGGCTTGATATGCATGCTGCATCGCTGCACCGCTCAGCGAACCAGCCCTGATCGATTAAGCTGCTGCGGCTACGTCAGGTCAAACGTGTTAGCGGGTGGGTAGCAGTACCTAGGGCCCATGCAGTCTAGTGCGGCGGTATTGGAACCTTGTAGGCGCCCCTTGGCCCTGCCCAACTGGCAGCCAGGCAGCCCTCAGCTCTCCACTGTCCAGGGCCTTCCCTCCCCATCAGCTGGTACACACAGCGCCGCCACCGCTGGAGTCAGAGTCATCAGCAGGGCATGTCTCAACGAAAGAGGGTCGGCCTAAGCCTGGTCGGGAATCGCTCTCAGCGAGGTGATTCCCGCCTCAAAAGTGCCTTCCCAGGCACAACCCAGACCTTTCCATCAACAGAGCTCTCATCGCCTCTTCAATTGCTGCCAGCAGCCTTGCCACCTGACGCTTGGCGTCGCCGAGCCTATTATCCCGCCTCATTGTAGAATCTATATCCTAACCGTATCAGCATCTGCAGTGCGGCGTGCATCTCGTCTGCCGCCTCTCAACGCCCGCTACAAGCAAGCGAGGCGTTACCGTCACTTCACAGGCCCGTGTGCGAAGCTAGGAACAGACATAGAAGCTCACAATCATGTCTTCTCAACCGAAAAACACCTCTAACAGCGGTGCAGACGGCGCCGAGGAGCAAGCGCCGCGATCAATTGTTGGCTCAGTCCCACGGTCCGACGCTACCGCTCGCCTTGCCTCCCCGATTCCATCCTACTCACAGTTTGGCACCCCGCCAGTTCAACGCGGCGGCTCCCCTCGACCAAACACATCCGTTCCGGATGAGCTCGCTCCTCTTGCTGGAGGTGGTCTTGGTCCCCAAGGACCTGGTGTTTCGGCTTTGGCCGCGGCTTTATCCGATTCTCTAGGCCAAGATCCTCCTCGATACGGTACACCCGCCGGTCGAGTCAGCACACCACCTCCCCGAACACATTCACCCAGCGTCGCCGGGCGACTGACTCCGACTAACTATGGTTCCTTCACGTCGCGCGGACCAGCCAGCAGCACTGGACCATACGAGGATGTCGAGGTGGTAAAAAGACATTTGGTCCAGCCCAATGAAAGCGACAATGCAGGATCTGAAGAGTCGTCTCTTCTTCCCGGGGTGACGAAAGGGAAGCAGCAGGACAAGGATGGTGGTGCGGCGAACGATGCATTTTCGAGCCTGCAGCTGCAGGGAGGAGATGTGACCCGCCCAATCTACAAGTGGACCGAGCAGGCAGAAGCTCGATCGAAGATGCAGCGGAGCAAGAGTTTCAATGAGCCGAGACCGGAGCCCGAGGACGAGACGCTTGACATTAACACGATCAAGGTCCCTGGTGGCTTCCGGAGAAATCACCTGCGGCGGATTGCTGGTAGTCCTAGCGGTGGTCCTCGTCAGGACATGAACAATGGCGATGATTCTCAACCACAGCTCTTCACGTCGAGTTTCCTCGAGTTCCTATCCATTTATGGACACTTTGCGGGTGAAGAGCTTGAGGAGGACGATGAGGCCCTCGGCCCCAACGAGTACTTCTCATCAGGCGAGGACAGTGATTATTTCAGCGACGAGGATCACCAGCCAATGGAAGACAGTGCTTTGCTACCGCCCTCAAGGAGAAGACGCCGCAGAAAGACCCGTATTGTTGGAAACAACAGCCCAACGAATGCTTTGATGCTGTTGTTGAAATCGTTCGTGGGAACCGGCGTGCTTTTCCTTCCCCGAGCCTATCTCAATGGAGGAATGATTTTTAGTAACGTGGTTCTGTTGTTCGTTGCGATCCTCAGTTATTACTGCTTCGTTCTTCTGGTTAATACCCGATTGCGAGTGGAGGGATCGTTCGGTGATATGGGAGGTATCCTCTACGGAAAGTGGCTTCGATCTCTCATCTTGGGATCAATTGTTCTCAGCCAGATTGGTTTCGTCGCTGCCTATACCGTGTTCACCGCCCAGAACTTGCGCTCTTTCATCCTGGCTGTCTCCGACTGCAGGACCAACATCAGCACTCCCTGGCTCATCCTCATGCAGATGGTCATTTTCCTTCCATTCTCTCTGCTGAGGGATATTGGAAAACTTGGATTTACCGCCTTGATCGCCGATGCGTTCATTCTGATTGGTCTCGGATATCTCTTCTACTACGACATCTTGACTCTCAGCACAGAGGGTCTTGCCGACATTATCATGTTCAACAAGGACAACTGGACTTTGTTTATCGGCACTGCTATCTTCACCTTTGAGGGAATTGGTCTGATTATCCCCATTCAGGAGTCGATGAGGCAGCCAGAGAAGTTCCCCAAGGTCCTGTTCCTCGTCATGGTCATCATCACCGTCTTGTTTACCGTCATGGGAGCTGTGTCATATGCCGCCTACGGATCCAAGACAGAGACTGTCGTCTTGCTTAATCTTCCCCAGGACAACAAGATGGTCAACGGAGTCCAGTTCCTTTACTCCCTTGCCATTCTTCTTTCAACCCCCTCCAGATCTTCCCAGCTATTCGTATTGTTGAGACGGAGCTCTTCACCAGGAGCGGCAAGTACAACCCGTACATCAAGTGGCAGAAGAACAGCTTCCGCTTCTTCGTTGTTGGGCTCTGCTCGGCGATTGCATGGGGCGGCGCGGATCACCTCGACAAGTTTGTCGCCCTTGTGGGCAACTTTGCTTGTATCCCACTTGTCTACATCTATCCGGTATGTTCTGTTCATTTTCTATTGATGTAACTTCTTGACTAACCATGCTTGACCATAGCCTATGTTGCACTACCGAGGTGTCGCCCGCACGCGATTCTGGAAGTATTCCGACATCGTTCTTTGCATCTTTGGATTTGTCGCCATGGCTTACACAACCGCACTTACCGTCATGAGCTGGGCAAGTGAGGAGCCCAAGGAACCTGGCTACTGTGACAGGAGGGGGGCAGTATTTTGAGGGGGACGGACGATGAATACAAATTGACTTCGGGTTAGAGCGCTAGGGAGTTTTTTCTTCTTGTCTGTTGACTAAAGATTGGCACATTTTCTAGTTGGGTATTGGATATGCATAACACAACACTGAGTAGGCAGGGTGTTGCTACAGCTTGGATTGTTGGATTCTCTTTTGTGATCATCGGTGTCTAGGGAGCGCTACTATAGATAAGATTTTAAGTTGACATCAGCATACAATTTCTAGAATGAACTCGACTTGGTTTTTATTAGTGAGTGCATTACAAACGATGAAAGATGTCGAGTGTTCGGCGTTTATATTTAGGACCTAGTTTGTGGGGTACGTCCATCGATGCAGCTGCATCTCCGATGTGGGGAAGCATCGAGGGCCAAGTTCGATTGATGGAGCTGGCGGGTTATTTTCCTAGGCTTATGACGCATCTCGGCTTCCGACAGCTTCTCGGGTTCGGCTTATTATTAATACTTGACCTGCTGCTCGCTGCCTCGCCGCTTCTTACACCCACACTCTTTTGGTCCTTCCCACTCCGGCTTTCCAAGACCTGGGAGCGAACAATTCGGTCGTCTCTGGTTCTTGGAAGAAAAGAATGCGGGCTAGAAGCCAATGGCTCCTCCGGCCGACCATTACGTCCGTCCCAGCGGCTAGACGATGCTTCGCCGCTGAAGCTGCGGCGGCCGGGTCGTCGGCGCCGCGCAGCTCGGGAGGGCAGAGCGAGAGGACCTCCCGACTGAAGCCGAAGCCGCCGCCGTTCCCTACGATCCCGACGTGTCCCTCGCCGACCTGCTCGTGCGCGTCCATGCCAGAGGACCTGGACATTGACCACAAGAGCCCGCTCAACGGGGTCGTGGCCGGGTACGCGGAGCACGTGCTGGTGTGCACCGGGCAGGACGACTGGGTGTCGCGGATCGAGGAGGAGAACAGCGGGGATAACCTTGCGGCGGACTTGAAGGAGCTGTTTGGGCGCGGCGGCAAGTACAGAGACGTGAGTGCTTAGTTAAACCTCGATTCTTGACTGAGCAGACTGGGTAGAGAGCTGACAATGTTGAATAATCAGCCGTTCCACAACGTCTCCGTATTGAACTCGTCCATGCCCAGCTCGATCCCGCCGCGGCGCGAAGTGCAGACCACCTCGGCGTACATCCTCCCGTCGTTCAAGTACGTGCCCTTCCTCCCGCGCGTGTCCTTCGAGGCCGTCCAGGCGCTGGCCAAGGGGTATCTGCTACCGACGACGCTGCACACGGCGCACGGGGGGCTGTCACCGATACATCGCGATCTGATGACGCGGGACGAGACGTACAGGAGCCTGCTGCCCGGCGTGCAGGACGTTGACGAGGTGCTGGTGCTCATCTGCGGGCACGGCGGGCGGGATGCGAGGTGCGGCGTGATGGGCCCGCTGCTGCGGGGTGAGTTTAAGGAGAAGCTGGGGAGGACGGACGGGTTCGAGGTGCGGAGGGGGCCTGTGGTGGTTCGCGATGCGGCGGAGGAGGCGAGCCAGATTGAGGGCAGCGTGGGGGAGGAGGAGAAGGTGACGGGGGTGAGGGTCGGGCTGGTGAGCCACATTGGCGGGCACAAGTTTGCGGGCAACGTGATCATCTACCTGCCTCCCAAGCTGCTGCAAAACGGTGGAAAGCCGCATCCATTAGCAGGGAAGGGGATCTGGTACGGGAGGGTTGAGCCGAAGCATGTGGAGGGATTAGTGAATGAGACGGTGGTGAAGGGGAATGTTGTGGAGGATATGTTTAGGGGGGGGATAGATTCGGACAGGAAGATATTACGGTTATGAGACTTACGACATTACATTTGTATTATTATAGAGCTGGAAACATATTTGGGTTATTATATTATCACCGGGCCTAGAATCTACATGAATTCATCCCGTTGCTACGAGGCATCTGACAACATGATTACTGCTCAACTTCTGAAGTACCTTATTTATAAAGGAACGCCACATGTCTCTTCCTATATGATCTAGAAGGGTAATATGAACCATGTACAAAGTATACCATTTCACAATGCAATATTCCCTTAGTAGATTCATCTCAGATGCCATCAGATGCCTCTGAAAATAATGTGGGGCTGGGATGGATCGTCACTAATTTTCAGGCCAGTCAAAACCGTTGGTCAAACAAGCATCAAGGTCCGGTTATTACACTCATTTTCATCATGGCTGGGTAGTCCCGCCCGTCTTTGGCTTGTTCGGGACCCGGTGAGTCGTCAACGTCACACCCGCCCGATCTCTTATTCGCGCCCTCCGAGCGAGTTGCCTTGTTGGCGTCTGTCCGGCTGAGCTTCCGGATCAGCGGACAGTCACACCCACTACATGCATCCAGCATTTTCACGGTGTTTCTGATCACCTCAACTGCATTTTACTTCGACTGCCCCAAACTTTCGCCTGGGCTGTATTTCTGTCCCAATGGCTCAACCATGTACATGGACGAGGGTCCGGCATGGGGTTGCCACAGGAGCCTTCGAGGCTCGTCTGGCTGAGATCAGATGCCCCAGGGCTGCTCCTTGGCCAAGACCTAGAGCAGCCTCGTTTATACTCTCCCAAGGCGTCTATTCCGGTAGAGGATCCTCTAGAGCCTACTCAACTGCATCTTCCCCATCACCACCAAAGAAGTCCAAGAGACCCGGCCGGTTTCTCGCCATTGGCCTGGTATTTGGTGGTATCCTGTACTACTACACCAACTCTCCCGCGTCCTCCAAGCAGACGACCCTCAACAGCAAGACCTTCGTCCCCTACCAAATCACCTCACGCGAAGCCCTCTCCCCTTCGTCCTTTGTGATTACCATCACCCCACGGAACCCGGACCCCAACCCGCCATACCTCCTCCCCTCGTCCAGCGGCTGGCGCCACCCCCTCTGGTCAGTCGAGTTCAAGCAGCCAGAGGTCCAAATCTCCCGCCACTACACCCCCCTCCCTCCATCCCAAATTTCAGAGGAGGACAGGAGCGGCGTCCTGCGGTTCTACATCCGCGCCGTCGGCGACGGCGAGATGTCAAACTACCTCTGCCGCCTCCGCGTCGGCCAGGACGTCTGGCTCCGCGGGCCCCACGTCGGCTTCGACCTGGTCAACCGCCTCGGCGCCAGCAAGGGCATCGTCTTCCTCGCCGGCGGGACGGGCATCGTACCCGGCATGCAGGCCGCCCAGGTCGCGCTCGACGGGTACCAGGACACGAGCGTGAGCCTCCTCTGGGCGGTGCGGAGCCGCCGCGAGGTCCAGGGCACCAAACCCACCTCGTCCGCTGGGCCGTGCTGGTGGGAGTTCTGGAAGAAGGGGGCGAGCCGACAGAGCTCGGCGTCAACATCCGGGATCCCGGCCCCGTGGCTCGCCAGCTCGCGGAGATGAAGGCCAAGTACGGGTCCAGGATCGACGTGCAGGTCGTGGTGGACGAGGAAGGCTCGTCCTTCAGCCTAGAGAACATCCGCAAGGCGCTAGTTCGGACGACCGAGGGACACCAGCCCTCGGCGTCCGTGACGGGGGCCAGGTGCTTCCTGCACAACCAAAAGCTGCACGAGGAGGCGTCCGAGTTCGAGTCCGACAGCCCGCCGTGTAGCTGCGCGCCCACGGAGGGCGCCCTCCCCGGGAAGAACCTCTTCATCGTCTCTGGGCCGGACGGGTTCGTCTCGCACTACGCCGGCCCCAAGGTGTGGCAGGGCGGGAAGCACACGCAGGGTCCCCTGGGAGGGGTCGCGGGCCAAATTCAGAGCCTTGAGCCACGGCTGGCATCTGAGTGGCTTGTGTTGAAGTTGTAATTTTGTACGTTTCACGATACATTGGATTTCGAGGTCAACCTCAGAACATATGGATAAGCATGTAAAATTGACCGGACAGATGTACATTTAGTGTTCCTCTTCATAATGACCAAAAATAAACTAGTTACGCACGCTATGCGGTAATGATAATAAGGAAATTCTAAATACAGTACACTCAGGTGCTTTGCACCTTTCTATAAGACGGCGGCTTCATTGTTCTCCTAATAACCTTAGCCGCCCAAGGTGGTATAAGTGACACCGCCCCAATAGCCAATACGCGCCAGATAAAACCCCTGTTCAAAAGAGTCAATTCAAATCCAAAAATAGATTACGGGAGAAGGGTTCCCTTACCAAGTGATTAAGAATTGTAAGGGGTAATAAGCCCCAAGGAAAGGCATCGACCCGACATAAATCAAAAACGTGCCGACAATACTTAGGATCATGATATAATGCCATGTGGTGATCTCGATAGCGACCATGATGAGTTCGTTGAGGATCAGTACGGTATAACTGACGGCGACCATCTTATCCTGGTCGGCGTTCAAGACTTGAGCAAGGCCCTGGATTACGCTTCCCTGATAGATGGAAACCAGAACCCAGACGAAAAAGGTGCGGTATGAAAGTGATCGGCCCGACGTGAGCTCCTTGTACAATTCGGGATAGAGATTAGCTAGATTTTCGTCCACGTCTTTATCAAGCACGAGACTAAGGACCGGAGCAGCAGTGTACACAGTCGCATATCCAACAAGAAGCCAGTCCTGTAACGCAGTTAGCCATCTTTTCTTTTCTTTTGGCATTACAGGTAGTATCAATCATGATAAAATACAAAGCACTGGGAAAAACTGACCTTGTATAATCCTTGAGGCTCAAATTTGCGAGCAATGCTGAAGACAGTTTGACAAACAGCAATGATGAGACCACGGTGAATGACGAATTGTGCGAGCTTTGCACTGCGTTTGTAGCTATTGCGTCCATGCCAAACAAGAAGCTTCACAAGGTGGTAGAATTGATCAATTGAGAAGTCGGCAGCCAGACTCGCCTGCCGGCCCTCCTTGCCAACGATGCCCACACCTACATCAGCCGCTTGGATCATAGACACGTCGTTTCCACCATCACCAATACAGCAGACTCGCTTTTTCGTGTAATCTCGGATGAGCTTTGCCACGTCGGCTTTCTGCGTCGGCGAGCAGCGGCAAGCAACAACAGTTGGTAGAAGAACAGCAACCGAGATGAACTCTGTGGGGAAGTAAGTGAGATAATGCGTGAGGCTTTCGCCATCGATGAGGAGGCATGCATCGAGTTTGCTATGCAGGAAATCGAGGTTGTCCTGAGCAACATCGTTCTTCTTGAGCTTGGTCACAGTGTGGATATACTGACCCCTGGCCACAAGTTTTGAAGACACAGCAACGCATCTTGCTGTCTCGACCTTGTCACCAGTCAACATCCAGATTTTGATACCGGCATTGCGCAATAGTTCAAGAGAAGGTTTGACATCTTTTTGGAGTTTATCTTCGACACCAGTGACCCCAAGGAGTTCCAGATCACGCTCAAGATGGTGAGTGACAACCCGCTGCATGCCGGCATCGCGCCCTGAAATAGACAAAGATGCCTCTTGATACTGCCCCGAGAACTCCTGGTATTGCTGATATGAGAGCTTCTTTCTGCCCACCACCAGGGTGCGAAGGCCCTCCCGAGCCATGTTTGCAGTCTCCTCATCCAGCCAATCGTTGGCAGCAACAATCGCACCCATGACGGTGTCTGCTCCCTTTTGATAGAACCATATCTCCCCTGCTGACAGGTCAGGATTTTTAACCCGGCTGTCCGTGAGAAATTGAACAATGATACCCATTCGCTTGCCCTCGGATGTAAATGGAAAGACGTCCAAAATTCGGACCTTGACCACAATCTTCGCACCATCCGTGGTCTCCAGTGTCATACTTTTGCGATCACGTGCGGTAAGTCTCAGGCCAACAGACTCTGTCCACTTGACAATAGCAATCTCATCTGGTGAGGAAGCCTGGTATGAGGTCACCTCCCTTCCATCTTCAATATCAGTAGTAGGCGTGACATTATGGCATAGAGCTAGGGCGAGAACGACGTCACGAACGCGAGATCCAATCTCTCTTCTGGTGCGGGTAGCCCCTGCGTTCGCAGCAGCCAAGGCCATGGTCGAGGGGGTGACGAGAGCGGTTGACGATGTGGTAGACGATCCAGAGCCAGTTGGCCGAGAATGGAATCCTTGCTGAACATAGGCCAAAACCTCGTCCATGGCCTCATTCGCATACGATACAGTTCCAATATGAATCTTCTTCATCTCCATCTCATTCTGAGTAAGTGTTCCGGTCTTGTCACTCAGAAGATACTCAATTCGTCCAAGGTCTTCAGGGATGGTGCTCGTACGAACAACAGCGCCAGGCATTCCAGGATCACGCTGAATAAACCACGAGAATGCACTTTTTCCAAGGTCCAGATTGACTCGCAGGCTGATTGGGACAATAGTTGAGAATAACACAAGGAAGCGCATCATTTTGATGTACCACTCTTTTCCCTGTGTGTATTCGAAACCATGAATGGCGACCAAGATGATGGAGAGAAGGAGGGTCAAGGCGCAAAGGATTTTGGTTAGGGAATTTATTTCGTATTCCAGTAAGCCTGTCTTGGAACGCGACGGGGCAGTCGACATTGCCGATCGAGTCTGAGTACCAGTGTACAAAATCACGGCTAGGGTCGTGGCCTGTGATGCAATCACGGTGTTAGCCCAAGCCGTGTTGTCAATGGAGAGCGCAGCTGACTGGCCGCCACCCTCGCCATCGTAATTCGATAACGTCTGCTGGCTCAGAGACTCTGCCCTAGATGATACAAGTTCGACAGTCCCATAAAATTCGTTTACTTTCCTATCGGGCTTACCAGCAGTTACCCGCAAGCGAACAAATTCCTCGGGCTCAAGGTTTTGTGTCAAAGGCGAAGCAAGTCGCAGCTTCCAGTCCGTCTCACCGTCCAATTGATCGGTTCGAATGAATGTTTCCCCAGCAGTTCCTCCTTCTTCTTCGTCTTCGGCCTTGGCAGTGTCTGGTTTCTTCCCGTTGGCCTTTGGCGAGCTATCCGCGTCATCAAGGGGAAGCAATTCTTCATCCTCCGTCTCCGTGGAACTGGTGTGAGCCCCCTCGGCAGAGCAACATTTGAGAATCACAACGTCCGCGGGTACTCGCTGCCCTTTTGTGAGCTTGAGGACGTCTCCCACTTTGAGATCTTTCGATTTGCGCTGAACCTCCTCTACCTTTGACGATGGAACAAACATCCCAGCCCCATTGTCCTCTTCTTCCCGAATAGCGGCCAAATCCTGGCGGCTTGTTCTAGGTCTTTTTTGGCTTGTCCTCGTACTGTTTGATCTCATCGTGCGTTGCTGTCGCGAGGCGTGTGCGGCAGTGTGCGGCTCGTCAAATTTAAGGATGGTGTACGATTCCGAATTGGCCTCGGTGTCTCGTTTCCGTCGTTCAATGTCATCGTATGCTTCCTTTCCCATTGTTATCGCCAGGACAAATGCCAACGGGGCAATGTAAGTCGTCAAGTAGCCAATGCGCAATGCAGGTATTATTTGCGAAAGGGCAACCAAAAGGAAGTACATGTTGAAGAAAAAGGAGAATTCGTTGTAAAGGGTGACGGGAAGAAAAGTGAATGCTGTGTACTTTGCGTTCGAGACGACGTTGTGAGGAAATTTCGTCCCTTGGCGAGAGCCGACCGCGATCAGCCGTGAATCAGACGAATCGTCCTCCTCTGCGATGTTGTCATCGTCCTGGTCGCGGGGCGCCTCAGCCTGGGGTGCTCTATTCCTCGACAGGAAGCTTGGGAGTCTCAATGACGGCCTCCTTGTCGGGCGCAAAGGGGTAATTTCGCCTCCTAGTAGAGGGCTCCGGTCTCCTTCCCGCTCATCTCTTTCTTCCTCAGCCAGCAAGCCCTCGGTGTCGGCGTCCCATTCCTCCCTATCCTGACCCAGCTCGCCATACCCGCGACCTCTGTTATTGACACGGCGGACTCCACCCATGCGCAAGTTCCGTAACGCTATTCTTGACGTTCTGCGCTCTGCGATGTTTCGCCCTCCTGAAGAACCTTGGGTTGGTTCTGTTGAAATTGGGTCAAGCTCGTTGACGTCTAGGTCGAGATCCGAATCGGAGTCGTGCGCTGGAGAATCGGGCGGATCATTCGGTCGAAGCGGTGTTGAGGAAGACATGCCGCATCAGAACTTGAAGATATCGCGTCGATGGTCAAGGGCGAGAAGGGTTCAGGGGGCTGTCAACATGATGTGCCAAGTTGTCTGATGATGCGTGCGATGCGAGACCAATGTAGCTTGTTTCAGCGGCGGGATAGCGCTTGCGAGAGCTCGTCGATATCGGCGCCCAGGACTAAATGTAGCAGCAGCGCAAGTCTTGGCCAGCTCCTAGGATAGAACAGTTGCGCGAGTGTGGTCGATTATTTATGCCTGCGAATTCATAAGTAGAAGCCACGTTAGGATGGTAGGTCCTGCTATTCGTTGGATTTTATTTAGATAGCAAGATGGCTGTAAGTCTGGCTGGCTTGAGGATACGCTGGCCCATATTAACGGTTCGTGCTACCGGGTAGGCCAGGTACAGCAGCTGCTATCTTAGCTGCCTGGTGCAGTGACGTTGGCCGCGCAGACCTATCACAGGCCACACACACGGAGTCCAGGGTGCCGCGGATGACCTGGACGGCTGCGTCATGTCCCTGCATGAAAATCACTAGTCCAACAGACGCTGGTGGTTATCAACGCCTGTTCACCTGAGACTTCTAGGTCTTTTTTTCTTTGAGGCTCATTATGCTTGAGCATCTTGGATTTCGTCTTTTGTGGTGATAGTGTTCACCTCGTATTTATCCTCTACCTATTGGGCAGAGTAGTAAACCTAATTATGGCGAAATATGCCAGGGTCAATTGCCCGTGCTTCAATCATCAGCCATGCCACTGCCGAGAGTATTAGTGGCATGCTAAAGCCAGCAGCTGCCTGCAGATCGGCTCTTGTGACTCCTGGTCGAAATAGGTAGTGCAGCCGGCTGGGTCCGTAGGTACTCTGGTCCATTTTGTTAGTGGCCTGTCTGCCAGGACTAAACACGTTCATGTCAACCATCAAGTAGATTACCTACTATCCAGCAAAATTAACTCGGGACAGGCTATGCAGGAAGGTCATGCAGAAGCTGAGACAGGGCAAATGCATAATCCCTACAAGACAAACGACGTAATTAATTAATTATGGGCGTACAATCTCAACTATCCGCATCAAGAATGCTACGCGGATAAATTCCGGGCTAACCACAGTGGGCAGGGGGAAACTGCTTAGATCCCGATAAGCCAGATCTATCTTGCAACACCAGTCTGTCTCCTAAATTTCGGGACAGGCCAACTGTCACTTTTCATCGCTGGCCCATTCACGTAATTGATTATATCCCTTTGTTCTTGCCTCTGCCGCGCTGGATATGGTGACCGGCATCATCATATAACGGGGCGCAGCGTTTATATGGTAATCGTCTGAGTGAGTACCGACCTCTGCATGCGCTGCTTCATTTGCGACCAATCCCCCTTTCGCTCCGGCCTGAGCTAATGCGTGTTCGTCGCGTTCCAGCAGCTCCAGCGGCTTTGTTTCTGCTGTCTCCTTCGTTTATTATTATTATTATTTAGTCTGGGGTTTCGATTAATTCACATTCAGTATGGCTGCCGATCAGCCAAGTTCTGCATGGCACCCTGCACTCATGCCCAACCATGATGCTCCTGCGTCAACAGCCAACGACTCGTCGCAAACCAAAGAATCACCACCCGGGTCCCCGGACTCGCTCCACAATGGCACGCCATTAGAGCCTGAACCTGGCCACTTTGATCTCGACGCTACTCTGGTTTCCGAGAATGACCAATCATTCACGGGAGAAGCAGACAACGAGCACGAGCACGGGCACGTCCAAGGTGGTGCCTGGCTGCCCTCCGAACAGACCGCAACATCCTCACAACCCAACGATACCCCATCTGCAACAACTAATGAAAAGACTTCTTCCGCTACTAATGCGCAACACTCGAGTTCAATGTCTTTCGCTCGTACAGTTTCACATGAACTCAATTTTCACGACGATGAAGATTCAGACTGGAACCTATCGCGATCCAACACCGACCCATTTAAGTTCATGGGTCCTTCAGATCGATCAAATTCGTTCCCAGAAGTTCCGCCGATAACCTCTTCTCATGGAGGCAACACCTCAGCATTGAACCAGACGGTTGATCTTTTAGAAGACCCAGAGAATCTTTCAGATTCTGAATACCCTCATCAGTCGCAAGAAACGTCATCCGATGCCCCTGCAAAGGAGTCAGGCCTCCCTCGCACCCGGCATCGTCCGTCGCACTCGATCGGTGGCAACGTGCAAGGCTTCCAGGGCGAAGTGGCCGACGCACGGTATGAGGAAGGTTTGCCATTGCTTTCAGGTGAGCAAGGATCGGATGCCCCAGCAAGCCCCAACAAGCCTGCTGTGGCAGATGAAGCATCTAATTTCTTTGGTGACAATGATGGAAACGACGATGATTTCTTTGCCTCGACAGCTTCCGAAGGTCAGACTCAAGCGGTAGATACTGAGCAAACCATTCGCCCACTGGAACGCAAGTCAACAAGCCAGGTTTTACAAGGGTTTGAGTCGGAGCCCCTTTCTCCCCGTAAGACCATGGATACCACTTTGGAGGAGGAAGAATCTGGAGATAAGCCGGTCAATTCTGGGGAAATGGACGCAAAATGGCAAGAAGCGTTTGGCGATGACGATGAAGATGGTGGCTTTCTACTCGATAATGCTGGGAATGGGACCGAAGAGGTTGACCCTGCAGCCTTTTTGGGCAGCGATGATGAGGGCCTTCTCGAGGACGATGAGGAGGAGGAGACACAACCTCCTACAGTTTCCCAAGCGCCGCCGATCCAACCGCCATCACGACAGGCCTCATTTTCTAATCCGTATGCACCTCAAAATGCCCGTGGGTTCTCTACTGCTCCTACGGTAACTTCGTCACCTTTCTACTCCCAACCAGGTTCCTCAACCAACTTCGCACCACAACAGCAAGCTCAAGTTCCAGCTGCCCAGCCAGTTCCAGAACCTACGAAGGCACAAAGTTTCGCCGACAAATCGAAGGGGGCTATTCTTCACCTTATGACCTTCCTTCTGATATAGCCACCAGCGTCCCCAAGTCTCGCAGAAGGCCCAGCGCGCAATCAAGTCGCTCCCCATCCATTGGATCGCAACCTCCGCCTCCTCCATCAAGAAGCGCAAGCATGAACTCTCCGGCTCCACCACCGGCTAGCTCCCATCCTCCATCTACTCCCTCCCAGAAGCCAATGACACCCCTATCCCGCAGCAACAGTAGTTTCTTCGAAGAGCTGCCTATGACTTCGAAACCGCGGTCGGCATCCAGACAAAGCATGCGCACCGAATCCCCAGCTCCTCCCATGAGCCCTCCCAAAGGCCCTCCCATGTCGACGCCTCCCCTCGGGCAACATCCGAGTCTTGCTCCTGCAGCACCTTTGCATCCGTCGGAACCAACTCCACAGCCATCTGGGATTGCAAACCTGGTAGCCCCCGAAAAAACCAATCCTTACGCCTCTCTACAACATCCTTCTCAAGTAGCTCCGCCACCCGCGAACCAGGCTTCGCGATACTCTCCTGTGCCAGCTCACAGTGCACACATGGCTGGCGTCCCGCCAGCCGTCGGCTCCCGATATTCGCCTGCCCCGCCTGTTCCTCGTCAAGTGAGCGGCTACAGCCCAACTCGGGTTGTCTCTGGTGCGTCTCCCGCATTGACTCACCTCCCGAGGACCTCGAGCCCTTTGGCCCATTTCGAGACCAGCACCGAAGGCGGTCATATCAGGGAGCGCCGCTTGAGCAGCTCATCGTATGAACCTCGTTTGAATCGCATGCCTTCTCTTCCGCCCACGCGAGAAGTCGATGAGGAAGATGATCAGTCTGTAGCAGGGGTATCTCTAGGTATCAATCAAGAACCACGGAACAGCTCAGTTCCTCCTACGTCGCGTCAAACCCCACCACCTTCAGCCTCTAGGGCTGGCTCGGCAACTTTGTCACCTCCTCGGCATTCTAGTTCGAATTATGTTCCGGGGGCTGCTCATCCCGGGTTTGTCCCTCCCCCGAGACCATCAACTCAATCTCCAGGTGGTGTTTCTTTTGCACCAATGCCAGAAGCCGCTTCTCGCCCCCCCATGCATTCTGCGTCAGAATCAAAGCGCACCACAGCGGTGCACTCACATAACAGAGCTAGGGGAACATCTCTGAATATGATCATGGTCCCGCCTACTGATGGACGTGAGCTTGATCAGTTGCAGCGCTGGAAAGGTGCTCCAATAATTTCATGGGGAGTTGGGGGGACCGTTGTTACCTCATTTCCTAAGAGTATCCCCAGGTACGCAATGGGTTCCTCGACTCCCACCGTATCCCGAGTCCCTGGTGAGGTCAAAGTCAGGAGTATCAAAGATGTTGAACCCCTTTCGGACCGGATTGCCAAGTTCCCCGGCCCCCTAAAAGGCAAATCGAAGAAGAAGGAAACAATTGCATGGCTGACTTCAGGGATCGAGGAGCTCGAGAAGGAGCTCCCCAGCGTCCCATTCCATACGGAGCTTTCCTTCGAAGCGAAGCGACAGATAGAAAAGATTATATTGTGGAAGATCCTACGAGTCCTCATCGAGCATGACGGAACTCTGGAGGGCACCCCAGCTGTTGAAAAAGCGGTTCGGGAGGTGCTGTCTCCAAGCATCACTGGGTCATCGTCCGTCAACGGTGTTTCTTACTCCCCAGATAAAGGGCTGGGTCTCTCTACTGGACCGTCTCCCTCAATGCGAGCAGACGGTGCAGACAGTGCAACCATGGACCAGATACGTGAATCTCTTTTGAAAGGTGACAAGGAGAACGCCATCTGGGCCGCTGTTGATAAACGGATGTGGGGACATGCGATGCTGATCGCAAATACCGTCTCTCCGGTGCTGTACAAGCGAGTTGCACAAGAATTCGTTCGAAATGAGGTGAACCAAGGCCATAATAACGAATCTTTGGCAACTCTCTACATGATCCTCTCGGGCAACCACGACGACTGTGTCGATGAAATGGTCCCCTCACATGCCCGTGCCGGTCTGCGTCTGATGTCAACAACAGATGCAGGGCCGGTCAAAGACACCATCAGTGGATTGGACAAATGGCAGGAGACATTGGCACTCGTCCTAAGTAACCGCAGCGCTGATGACATACGGGGATTGCATGCGCTTGGAAATCTACTCGCTGGGTATGGACGTATCGAGGCCGCCCATATTTGCTTTATCTTCAGTCGCGCAGTTTCAGTATTTGGAGGGGCAGATGATGCAGCCTCTAATATTGTTCTCATTGGCTCCGATCAAAGACAACAAATCTCCTACTTTGTCAAAGACAGTGAGTCTATTCAACTTACCGAGGTCTACGAATATGGTATGTCGCTGGCAGGAGCTGTAGCGGGCGCGCCTCATCTGGCCTCCTACAAGTTCCACCAGGCTCTATCCCTGGCTGAGTACGGATACCGAGACAAAGCACTGCAATACTGTGAATCACTTTTGACCGCCATATCCTCGAACGCTAAGAGGTCACCTTACTACACAATAGCACTTGGAGCTCTTGTCGAAGAGTTCATGACCCGGCTCAGTCAAGTACCCAAGGAAGAAAGTTCCTCCTGGATTTCGAAACCTAACATGAACAGTGTGTGGCACACATTCAACCAGTTCGTGACCGGAGACAAGGTTGATGCCAACGGCGCCAACATTAGCTCTGAGAATGAGAAGAGCCCTTTTGCCCGCATCGCTACGACACCCACAATTAGCCGCTCACCTTCTATGACGAACTTTGAGAATTTCGGGGCTGGAGCTCCTGGTTATATGCCGAACCTTCCTGCAGCTTCCAATTATGCACCAGTTGCTGTCCCGCCAGCAGGATCGGGAAATCCTTACGAGCCCTCCTCACAGTATGCTCCAGCAGCCACGCCGTCGATAGGATCCGGAAATCCCTATGAACCGACATCACAGTATGCACCGGCTGCCACTCCTTCAATAGGGTCAACAAACCCTTACAACGCATCGTCGCAGTATGCGCCTACTCCATTGATAGGATCAGGAAATTCTTACGACGCCTCATCTCAAAACACTCAGGCAACGTCAGGCTCAGGACAATATCCGGGTTATCCTGGTGCTAGTGAACAAGCAGGCCACGGCGGGGCTGCTCCTCCTCAAGGTAGCCCATATGTACCACCTTCTAGCTCATTCCAGAGTTATCAACCAACTTCATATGGCGAGCCCCAGAACACTTCGAGCGAGTCCTTTTCGCCAACCTCCCAGATATCAAATACCGGATTTTACCAACCCTTAGGCATCTCACAGCCAGCCACTATCCCGTCATTCTCATCTGCTACCGTTTCAGACGCACCATCTGCAGGCAATTCTTACGCACCAACCTCCTTCGGGTACGAGCCTCCACAAACGAATGCATCAACGGCAAGCCCACAAGAAAATGGCAACACTCAAAATACTGAGGAGAGTGCATCTGGCGGATATGAACCACCATCGTTCCAGCCTTATGGATACGAACCACCATCATATCAGCCTGAGGAAGATCCCTCGGCTGGGGCGGAGACTGATGATTCCAAACCCAAGAGGAGAAACTTTATGGATGATGATGATGATGACATTCCTACCCTGAAGGCAGACAAGTCCAAGGCAGACAAAGATCGTGAAAATGAAGAGATGTTCCGCAAAGCCGCAGAAGAGGATGGTAAGTTAACCAGCATCACTAGCTATGGAAAAAAGGAAATGTTACTGACGTTATATTTAGCCAAACGCGAGGCCGAACAAAAGGCAGCGAAGAAGGGCTGGGGTTTGACCAGCTGGTTTGGGGCTGGCAAGCGGGCTGAATCACCCAAGCCCGGAGATTTGAACTCAAAGGAGACGAAATATGTCCGAGCCAAGCTAGGCGAACAAAGTACATTTGTTTACGACACCGAGTTGAAGAGATGGGTCAACAAGAAGCCCGGTGCGGAAAATGTGGAGGCAAAGAAGGCTACGCCGCCTCCTCCCAGAGGTGCACCTCGTTCTGCTACCAGCACGCCTCCCCCGGGCACTCCTCCACCACCTATGGGTTCTCCCCATTCCGGACCTCCCCCACGGTCCGTGTCTACTCCCGGCCCTACCCCTGATTTTAGAACTGAGTCGGGCGACAGCCTTGCGCCGGCGCTCAAGTCTCCTCCCCGGCCCTCCTCAGCAGCCCCTCCCTCCGGGTTGTCGGCCAATACACTTCCTGCCAGGCCTGCAACGAGCATGAGCAACGCTAGCAGTATCGATGATTTGATCGGTGCTGCCGCGCCGCGCAAGCCGGGGCAGAAGAAGACCAGGAAGAGTGGTCGGTATGTCGATGTGATGGCGAAAGAGTGATCGGGCTGAACCAAGCTCCATTGCAGGCGTTATTTTGGAAATTTTAAAAAACTTGTACCAACTACACTACTACTATCGGTTGAAACTTGTACATTGCTGTAATAGATATATACACGGACACAGTCCAATAGAGCGATTAATGTTGACTTTTTCATTTCTACAATATCTTTGGCTTGGCCTTCTCTTTCATTACGGGAATACAATGTAGCCCATGATTAATAATAATCTTGAAAACAAACCAACGCCATAGATTTCCGACCCAACACCAGAAGGGACCATACAGCCTCAATATTACTGACGAGATCTTCGCTGCGGAGCCGCCTAGGAACTATATGATTGTACGTAGTACTGGAGATGTTATTAGCTGATTGTACGAATAGAAAAAGGATAGACAGGAGCATTGCACTTACAGTGACAACTGACTCGTCAGCCATGACCTCGTCATAATGCGGAACGTAAACATATAAAATGAGGGCATGGTCATCTGCGAAACAAGCAATGACACGGCCCTCTAACCGTCCAACGCTCAACACTTTACTCCAGTCCTTGCCGTCTACGCGAACGGTGGCCCAGCGGTTTGGCCCTTCTTCTCGGAACCTGGTGCTTGGGTGTTCTTCGAGGGGGACGTCGAGCTGATTAGGGTCGAGCTCGGGATTCTCCAGGTTCGACCAGGAGCTGGATATGTCTATGGTCTCAGTCTGCATGCGCAGGCGCAAGTCTCCGTGCATGTTGGCGCTGAGTTCGAGTTTGGGTGCCTTGGGAGCATTTGATGATGACAGCGCGAGCTTCGTGAAGCGGTCAGAGATGGCCTTGAGCTGCAGGAGCGGGGGCAGCTGTATGTGAACGTCCGGGTTGCGGACTTTGGGCTGCATGATGGTCTCTACGATCTCGGGGTGGAGGACTCGCACGGGGATGTCCTGCGTGATGATCTTCTCGTGCTTCCTACGGAGGGGGTCTCCAGGTGCTCTTTCTGGAAGACCTCGTCGTCGGGATCAGCATATGGGTCGTCCGTGGGAGGCTTGGTGGAGGACGGCCCATTTGCAGAGTTGGAGGTCGTGGTCTTGATTGTCATGCGGAGCACGGGGATGCCGTCGCTCTTGGTGAGGCCTAGGGTGGCCGACATGCCATCGCGAGCAGATTTGAGGGCTCGCTGAAGAGGCTGGAGCGGCAGCTCAAGGTCAATGTTGTTGTTTTCCTCGTTTGATTGAATGATATATTTGCCAAAGAGGAAGTCCATGGAAAGCGAGCTGGTGACGCAGGCAGATGCGTTAGCATTAGGAAGTGGCGAGAAGATAGACATTGCGTGCTTGCAGGAGCGGCATCGACTTACGCCCAGACTTGTGATCCCATATCAGGGATCACGGTGAATCTTACGGTATCATCGCTAAGGCGCACCCAGGCAATTTTCTCGAGAGAACCAAGCGCTGCCGTGAGTTCTACGATGTGGAGGCAATTGGTCAGCCCTATGGTCTTCACGATGGGAATAATCTCCGGTTTAGGGAATAAGGGGTGACATGGAGCCTAATACTCACTCGAAAATGTCTTAATGTTTTTTAATTCAGTCCGGAACCGCATTTTCAGTACAGAAAGGCAGGCATATGAGGAAGGAAGATTTGATGAAGGGCAGTGGCTCTAGTCTCAGGCTTCTTGCTCTCATCTGGGAAGGCGCCAGTGCTTGATCGTCGGCCAAACCTGACTACCCTATACCTTCATGCTCTGTCTTTGGAGGCATGTATTTGCCAACACTAAAGAATCGTTTGCCTAGTGGACGTACTGAAGAATGTATGGGCTTGGTTGTTATTTATTGTTTCATCTTGGGATATTTCTACCGCCTATAGGCAGAGAGAAGACGCGGTTTCACAGGTCTAGACTGCCCTTGACATGTTGGGACATGAAAGCTTCATCTCGCATTGGACTTTCCTACCAACATGAAGATTGAACGAACCTGCCTAATAAAAAATCTTCAAAATGGAAGGAGTTAAAGTCTCCAATTTTGGAAGAAAGGTGTAAACAAAAGCAGCCGACTGTCTTTGGTTCTGCCAATATTCTCCATACTCTTCAACAATTCGTACTATCAGCCATCGTTACCTTTCCACAGCAGCACAGTTGTTTGAGAAGTATCTTTTGGACCGCACGACTGAGATCATTATACGATTAAAGAGTCCTTATTTTCGGCCCTGGCCAAATCAGTTCGGACTCATCAACTAATATTTCAAACAGAAGTCTAATCCCGACCCATCACTCGCACAGAACTTCACTGCCACTTCTTTGTTGAACTTATCTACCACCCAAAGGTAAATCAAAAGGCCCACCAGTCCAACTGTACTCCTCTTTCTCACTGATTTTTTGCCCAGGCTAGTCAAGACGTGGAGCGCTGCGTGAGAGGCACCCTAGTGGAACTTTCCAAGATTCGAACACCTTGGATCAGAGGTCAAATCTTGCCCACACTTTGGTCGGATCTTTCAGCTTGGGAGAGTTTTAAGACAGCAGTTCACTGGCAACCCCGGAGTCTTCAAGTCTTACGCTAAATTCTGTCGTTTGAGATCTTGGACTTGCGTTGGAAAATAAGCACCGTCATCTCATAACAATGGCCGCCCAGGAACAAGCCTCGAATGGCGAAAGCCGTCCACTTTCAGAAACCGATCCAAATACTACCCATACAAAGACCGCGTCTACAAAAATTGACCTAGCACCTGACTCTTCAGCTCCTGCCAACCAAGCCTAGGTTGCTGAGGAAGGTGGGAACACCGACCAGGCCCAGAGCTCATCCTCACTTTCAAGAGCAGTTAGTATTAGGAGGAGGGGGACGGGACTAGAACGGCAGAACGACGATCGGACCCGGAGCTCACGCTCACTTCCAAAAACATTTGGTATCAGGAAGCGAGCGTCAGAGCCAGTATGCTCTGGTAGTAGTCTTGATCTTCGGCCAGGAGAAGGTTCAATGTCTGCAACTCCCCACAAGACCCAAAACAGCGGGAAACGGAGGTGCAGCTTGGAGGTAGAGGAAATTTGCGATGAAGCTAAGAACGGCGAAACAGCAAAGAATAGTTCCGAATCTCAGGTCAAGGGCGGTTCGACTGGGGCCGACTCTGATCCAGGGAATCTCAAGGAGCCAAAGTCTACTCGACTGCAAATTCAGAGCATCGATTCCATCACTGCCCTTTCATCCAACCCAACGCTTGTGGCGGAAAGCCAGCCCAAAACAGTGATTGGAGGTGCTATCAATAACAACAGAGTCCTTTCCCCAAACTGCGGGATGTGCGGCCATGAGATCGATGCGCGGGACGACTATGGTGTTACAGAGACTCGGGCTCATCTACCCTGTGGGCACTCCTTTGGGCATATTTGCCTCTTTAGATACCTCTCGGATCCGAACCATGTCGGATGTCCACAACCCGGCTACGCGCCCTTGCGGCATTCTTGCGGCCATATGGTGATTCCACAGAGGCAAGAGGCTGGGACACTATTCCAAAGCACCACAGCAAACCAAATTCTCTGGAGATGTGCCTACTGCGAGTCTGCTCAAGGATTGAAAATAACCAACAAGATAACAGATTCTGAAGGCAATCACCAGAGGGCCATCCGGACTGCGGCATCTGTGCCTTTCGCCGCTGGTTTCTGCACTCGGGCTGTTAACCACATGTATGGATATCGCTATCGCTGGCATCAAGCTAATTTGGACAAATTATAGAGAAAACATGTCCAAAGCAAGCAAAAGGAGTTCAACGAAGCAACAAGAGTGCCTGTACCAAAGAAGTCTTTCTTCGGTATATTCAAGAAAAAGGGCGGTAATTAAGGAATGAAAGGATAAGATGGCAGCGATCGGAATCTTGGAAGCAACCAAGTCCCAACTACGTTTCGTTCATAATCAGCGGTACAAATGTCGACCATTCCCTGATGAACGAATATTGTCAAAAATTCCTTGATAGGATACCATAGAGTTATTGTTGCGGGAATCCATAGCGATTAAATGTAATATTTCGAATAGCAATCACAGCGGACACTCGCCTTCAGATTTGCGCCGCCCTTGCCTGTACTTGTCCCTACCTTTTCATGCTTTAATCATGTCACTTGCGAAGCACGGATATTGAAAGCAAGAACGACAGGGGTTGACATGAGCTTGTTAGGTAAGAATCATGTAGAAAGTCATTATGATTTAGGTCTGGGAATAGTCTATCGGCGTGGTGGCGCCTCGTCATCACTATCGTCTCGAAATCCCTCCTCTAGACTGATGATTGAATGTTAAAACGGGGGGACTCGTAGGATCGGGGACGAAGATGGAAGGAGTACAACATACTCTCTGCTGAGCCGCCTGGTCGTGTCTTGCCTAGTGGCACGCGCATGGCTCGCAATGACGAGCCGCATATGATCGTCGACGTCGCCGAGCTCCTCCCCCTCGTCGATCTGCTCGTCGTGGTGGTCGATGGTCTGGGCATCCGGGTTGAGGTAACTATCCTCCCTCCGGTTGGCGATGGCGGCGATCCGCGTCAAGAGGCGGTCGCGGAGGGAGACGGGGGACACGGAGCCGAGCGGGATGTACTGGTTGTAGCGGCGGTAGAGGGGGATCACGATGTAGGTCAGGAAGAGGAAGATGAGGAGGGAGACTATGGCCGGGATAACGAGCGTCTGTTGTTTTCTGTGGGTTAGCAAATCGGGTTTCGTCGTCGATGACGAAGCTGGTGGAGGACGGATATTAGGGTCGACGGTAAGGTTTGGGAGCTTACCTTGAGGATCGACAGCTTTTCCCCCATGGTTGCGTCTGTTGGAGCGGTCGCTCGCGAACTCTGTCTCTGGTGGTTGTGCGAGCTCTCCCTCTCTCTCCCTCTGGGGGGTTAACAAGAGAGTGACGTTAAAGAGGCTCAGTCGGGATGAACTGACAGGCCGATTTCAGGTCCCGGGGCCGCTAATATTAGCAGGCAGCTGAGGTGACTAACTGGTGGCGCTCGGGCTGAATTCAGCCCCATTGCGTAGGCTCTTTGGTCCCGCTGCACCCGCTCCGATGCCACGCTACACTTTTCCGGTCTGAGGAAAGGTGAGACTCGTGGCAGGCATGCAGTCTAACACGAGACGAATCTGCATGGGGTACAGATTCAGACCCTTGCTTGCTAATATGGTGATAAAACGTGGGAATTGAAGGGTGTTATCGAGGCCTTGATATGTGAGTTATAGGCTTTATACCAATATCTTCATTCACATTTTAAAGAATGGAAGAAACCTCCTTTGGCCGACCTCTAAATTTGTGAAATATTATCTAATACATTGTTTCTTGAGCAGAGGTACACATGATAATCCGACAATACCGGTCGCAGACTCGAAAAGCAGCGGAATAATGTTCAAGTGTCTCAAATTCAACGTCGCCCGGTTGGCCTCAAGGCTTTGAAGTGGAGTCGTGTCGTGTACCTGGCCGCGCCTTAGACTACCTAGATTAAAATGCTGGTAAACTGTCGCCGATAATATGCTACTTGAGGGTTGGCGGCGAGGTAAGATATGGTGTAAGCTGGGAGAGAGTGTAGGCAATGAATCATTGCCCGAAACTGATACAGGTAACGTAACATTCTGAGAGTAAGAGATTGGCGTTTCACCGTTGACCGTTTTTGAACACATATCAAAGCCAGCCTTAGAAGAACCGTTCCTGCTATCGACTAAACCGGCTCGCCTTTAACGTCAAGGGACGAAACCTTGCTGAGAATAAGTTGGGTTGCGCGCCAGCTGGCGCTTCGGTCAGATGAGCATCCGAGAGCGGTTCACTGGTATTACGCATCGTGTAACGGAACCATTCATGGTGAGGCTATAGGAAGTGATAAATTTGATCGGGGCGAATAAACGAACTGGCTCCATTCTCTTCATTTGGTCTGTTGAGTCGAATAGAGAGCTTTCCGAAGCATAGAACTATTGGGCTTTGCGCCTTCGACGCTGGACTATTTCGGTTAGTAGAATACATTTTGGCCATGGTTGAACAAGGAATGGCATGGTATTCCCATGTCCTGGTGCCGGCGAGATCTTACGGAAACGTTGATACCAGGACGGAAGTCACTATATTACCGCGTGCGGCGGAAGCAATTCCAAGTTTGTGATCTACACGGGCGGTCTGTGTGAGGCTGGGGGGCGACGGGCTCGGAGCAATGATGGAAACAAGGGAGACATTCGATCATCTGAAGTAAAGGACCATGGGATTACAAAGGAAAGGGATCGGAAATTGGGGCTAAATTGCATCTCCAAGGACCGAAAATGGGACTAGGTAGGTGGGCTCGGCAATTACATAGCTCCATGCAACAAGGATGAGGATTGGCGCATTGGTTTGCTAGCTGTTGATCCTCGTCTTCCCCGCGAGGCATTTCATGCGGGCTATTTCCTCTCCCCTGGCTACCGTGTGAATGTTTCAGAAACAAAAGAGAGATAGATCTGGTCGGTGAGATGGAAATTGAAATGGCGCCATGTGAATACAAGTACCGAGGACAGAGAGCGCGGTGCCTGTGGATCAACTGGTCGATCATTAGAACAGGAAACAGAAACTCTATCGTGGGTATGATATGCGCCCGTCTCGTTTTGGAATGCTGCTTTGCAATGACAAGCTGGATGAATCCCAGAGGAGGCACCTCGCCATGTAGGTCCCCATGATATTGGAAATTGTACGTCAGATGCTCCTACATGATTTGCTTAAAATGGTCGACATGGCCATCCCCTGGATGGAATATGCAGCCTCCAGACCCGTCTTTGTCATTCAGGGGTCCCAGCCCTTCATACGAATCAGGTCACAAATCCTCCCGCTGGCTTTATCCGTGAGGATACCGCGCATCCCTAGCCCTTTTTGTGCGTGCGTGTTAGTGATCCAGGAATTCTCGCGCACATTACTCTTGGATCAGTTGGGCAAGCGCAGGAGGCGTGTATTGTAGAACGAGCTGGACATCGATAGGTGTTCTTACCGTCGGCAATGGCGACGGCACAGCTCCAAGTGCAGGTGCTGATAAGAACCTAAAGATACCTCCACCATCGTTGTAGGGTACTTGTGCGCGTGGGAGGTTGCCTCCTATGACCAAGTACCTGCGCTTATAAACTGCTGAAGTGGCCGTCCGTCTGTGCGCCCGAACCCAATTCCCACTAATGGAGGTGCTAGCCTAAGACCCTTTCAGCAGGTCATAGCGGGAGGGGACTCACATAGTTGCAAGCAGCTCACCTAAGGCCTTGGTGCTACCTACCTGTAGTCCCTGAAGGTGCATCTCCGCTACGTAGTAACGAAATGTGGTGGAGGTTCCATCTGGAGGGCGGCGGATTCAACACCACACATTCCCATCCTGTACCCCGTACGATACTTTTTCCCGCTCCACATCGTCACGAACACGGTTATCAGGCTCACGCAGCCAGCCCTGGGGAATCTGATGCGAACGGCCCCAAGCTCCTGTCAGACCAAGCCCGACTACCCGCCAGCCCGCACGGCAAAGATTGGCTCCTCGTGTCTCCTCCAACATGCGAGCGGCTGTAGGCTGCCCCCCGCCGCCCTGACGATTGACCATAATCACATCTAGCCTGGCCTAACCCGCCCGACTGCTCACCCGTCTGCTCGAAATGTCGTCGGATAAGACCAGGCAGCCATCAGGAGCCCGTTCGATCTTCTCCCGAGGGAAGAGCAAGGACAAGCGAACCAACGACGCCGCAAGCCTCGCACCCGACTCATATCCATACGAAAACGCCCGTACATCACGACACAAGCGAGATTCCTCCAGCGTCTCTATAGATTTACCGTATTCACCCGACCCACAGATCAACCATTCTGCCGGCGTTCTTACCTCTATTCCGTACGACGGTTCTCAGACCCCCATCGCCGTCGAGTATCTGCCCAAAGGGGACCAAGTCCCTGTGGAAAGGAGTCCCCTGCCGCATCATCTGAACAAAGGCGGCGTCGACTTCCACCAATACCCCTCATTCGACCCAGCCAGCATGCCCGCCCGCGATTATGGCTCTGCGCCACGGTCTGCGCAGGCCTCACCATACCTGTCGGCGGGAAATGGGAGACAGGGCCAGTATCAGCAATGGGGTCACCCACGAGCAAGCACTGCCAGCTCCGCCAATGGATCATACCAGTCACTAGATAACGCTAGCTTATACTCAGGTAATTCAGATAACCAAGATTCCAGATGGACGTTCCGCTCACTTCAAGCAGTCAACCCACCCCCTCATCCCACAGTTCGTACCTCTCCCCGCGAGACAACGCCTCCCACTTTTCGCCACGGGATAACTCTTCCCATTTCTCTCCTCGAGACAACTCCTCCCATTTCTCACCTCGAGTTGACAATTCGGCTCACTTCTCTCCCCGGGACGCTACTCACCGCTTTACAAAACTACCTGCGTCCTCGGGTTCCCATGATGGCTTTCACTTCCCAAAGCCCGACGACGATAGTGTGGTGGACGAGATGTTCCTGCAGCTCATGCAGAAGCGAGGATGGCACAACCTCCCGGAACAGGCCAGACGGCAAATGGTGGCCTACCCTTCCCAGAAGAAGTGGATGTTGCTGCATCAGGACCGCCTGACTGAGTGGCAAGGGGAACAGAAGCGTAGACAATCAGCACGGCCAAATCAATACGCAACCCCCGATATTACCACCTACTCTGACGAAGAGGGGACTCCCGAGTTCTATGTGAGAAGGGTAATGGAAGACAAGCTGGACTCGAAGGGTATGGGAAGTTTGGAGGTTAACTTGCGAACACAACAAATCGGCTGGGTCAAGCGATTCGTGGAGTGCCAGGGTCAGGTTGCTTTGGTGACCCTTCTCCTCAAATTGAACCGAAAGACATCGTTCGGACCAGTGCAGGACAACCATAGGGTCGACAAGAATCACGAGAAGGAATATGATATTATCAAATGTCTCAAGGCGTTGATGAACAACAAGTTCGGTGCTGACAATGCCCTGGCACATCAAAAGTTCTGGTGGCTCTGGGGACCTCCTTGATATCGGCTCGTCTTTCAACACGTAAACTCGCAAGCGAAATCCTCACCTTCCTCTGCACATGGGGTAACAATGGAGATGGCCACTTGAAAGTCATCCAGGCCCTCGACGAAGTCAAGGCTCAGTCTGGCGAGAATGGCCGATTTGATTCTTGGATGCGTCTTGTTGAGGTTACGCTCGATGGCCGAGGCAAGATGGGTAGCCTGGTTGGCGCAAGTGAAGAGCTTAGAACGGGCGGTACTGGAATGGAGAATCTGCTCATGGAATACGCTCTGGCAACACTGATTTTGGTCAACATGTTGGTAGACGCTCCTGAGAGAGATCTTGAACTGCGAATCCATATCCGGGCACAGTTTACAGCATGCGGGATCAAGCGCATTTTGAGCAAGATGGAGGCATTCCAGTACGACTACCTCGATAAGCAAATCGAGAGGTATCGAACGAATGAAGCTATCGACTATGAGGACATGCTGGAACGAGAGAACAGTAGCATCAAGGATAATGTGGAAGGAGATGTTAAGGACTTGACTGACCCAGTCCAAATTGCTGAAGCCATCACTCATCGACTCCATGGAAGTAAGACGAACGACTACTTTGTGTCTGCTTTGCAGCATCTCTTGCTGATGCGTGCGCACGATGGCGAGGAACGACTACGGATGTTCCAGCTGGTGGACTCAATGCTCAGCTATGTAGCGATGGACCGCAGATTGCCGAACATGGACTTGAAGCAGAGTCTGAACTTCACCGTCCAGAGCTTGCTAGATAAGCTGCACACAGATTCCGAGGCTCGGCAGGCTCAGGATGAAGCTCTCGAGTCGAGGCAGATCGCTGAAGCTGCCATGGCGGAGAGGGACGAGATGAGAGCCCAGGTTGAGCTAGGCGCCGATGGGTTGGTTGCAAAGTTACAGAAGAAATTGGACGAACAGACTCGCTTTATCGAAGCTCAAAGAAGACAAGCCGAAGGCTTGAAAGCGGAACTGGAAAATGTCCAAACTGTCCGAGCAAAGGAAGCACAACGAAATGAACTTGAGACCCGAGAACTATATCTCATGCTTAGAGATGCCCAGGATGTTGCCGCCTCCAATGCTATGAAGGGCAATGCGAAGGTCTCTCCTCAAGACGCATCCCATATGCAAGGCATCCTTGATCGGGAGCGCCTCATGGAGCGTCTCCAGATGCAGATCGAGCGTCAGAAGACCCAGTATAAGCTGGAAGGAAAAGTATGGGGCGAAGCTGCAGGCCCGTCTGATCGTCTTCGTGCGTTACGTGAGGAGATGGAAGACAATGTCGACTCAGAAACGCCTGGGACGCCACCAGGCCGTGGCGGTGCTCCTCGAGACTTGACAAATAGCGTACTGGGAAGTATCAGCCGTCACACCAGAATCCCGAGGAAGCCTATCAAGAAGGACACAATCCCCGAGGACCCTGTTGCGGATGCCCAGCAAAAGCAGGCGCTCTTCAACGAACTGGGCTCCAAGGTGTCCAAGTTTGATGCCGACACGGACGAGGAGGAGAGCGACGAGGATACTACCGAAGTCGAAGAAACCCAAGAAACCAAGGCCGAAACTCCAGCAGCCGAAACCCCGGCAGCCGCACCTCCGCCACCTCCGCCGCCGCCTCCACCTCCGGGCCAGATACCGGGTGCACCTCCTCCTCCTCCTCCCCCTCCACCACCTCCCTTACCTGGAACTGTTGGGCCACCACCTCCCCCACCTCCCCCTCCATTACCTGGAACCGCTGGCCCGCCGCCGCCTCCTCCGCCGCCTCCTTTGCCCGGGGCTGGAGGTATGCCACCACCTCCTCCACCACCGCCTATGCCTGGAGCCAAAGGCATGCCCCCTCCCCCTCCCCCAATGCCTGGAGCCAAAACTTCCGGGAACTTCTTGGCCCAGAAGCAAGCCTTCACTCCCTCGCCCGGAATTGGCCTACCTGTTGCACGGCCTAAGAAGAAGCTCAAGGCATTGCATTGGGACAAGGTTGATACCCCCGAGACCAGTCACTGGGCTGCTCATACACCCTCTGCTGAAGAGCGAGAGGAGAAGTACAATGAACTCAGCCGAAAGGGTATTTTGGATGAAGTCGAGAAGCTCTTCATGGCTAAGGAAATCAAGAAAATTGGTGGTGGTGCAGCCAAGAAGGATGACAAGAAGCAAATCATCTCCACTGACTTGCGAAAGGCTTTCGGTAAGTGATCTCGAGTATTTCCCCGTCAATTCCCTGTTGAATTGACCTACTAACTCATGCATATAGAAATCGCCCTGGCCAAGTTTTCTCAATATTCCGTTGAAAAGGTTTGCCAAATGATCATTCACTGTGACGTGGAAGTGCTTGACAACCCGGTCGTGATGGACTTTTTGCAGAAAGATGACCTGTGTAACATTGCCGACAGCACATCGAAACAAATGGCGCCCTACAGCAAAGACTGGACTGGGCCGAATGCCGAGACCCAAGCTCGCGAATCCGACCCGTCCGAGCTAACACGTCAAGATCAGATCTACCTTTACACTGCGTTTGAACTTCATCATTATTGGAAGAGCAGGATGAGGGCTTTGGATTTGACGAGAACGTATGAGTCTGATTACGATGAACTCTCCGAGAAGATTCGCCAGATCATGAGCGTGTCTGAAGCATTGCGTGATTCAGTATCACTGATGAACGTTCTTGGTCTCATTCTTGATATCGGTAATTACATGAATGACGCCAACAAGCAAGCTCGTGGTTTCAAGCTCAGCTCTCTCGCTAGGCTGGGCATGGTCAAGGATGACAAAAACGAGTCTTCCTTGGCGGATCTAGTCGAGCGTATTGTGCGGAATCAATACCCAGAATGGGAGGGATTTGCCGATGATATCACTGGTGTTACCAGTGTTCAGAAGATCAATGTCGAGCAGCTCCAGACTGATGCAAGGAAGTACATCTCGAATGTCAAGAATGTGCAGATGTCATTGGACTCGGGCAACTTGAGTGATCCTAAAAAGTTCCACCCTCAAGATCGTGTCAATCAGATTGTGCAGCGCAGCATGAAAGAGGCAAGGAGAAAAGCAGAGCAGATGGAACTCTATCTGGACGAAATGCTGCGCACGTACAAGGATATCATGACCTTCTATGGTGAAGACCCAACGGATGAGAATGCCAGGAGAGACTTCTTCGCCAAGCTTGCGGCATTCTTGGGCGAGTGGAAGAAGTCTAGGGAGAAGAATGTGAACCTGGAGGAAGTTAGGAAGCGTAACGAGGCTTCAATGAAGCGCAAACATGCACAGATGAAGGCCAACGCAGCTGCCTCGCCAGAAATGGGGCCAGCTTCGCCTACAAGTGCTGGTGCTATGGACTCCCTTCTGGAGAAACTTCGTGCGGCTGCACCCCAAGCTAGAGATCAACGCGACCGAAGGCGTCGCGCACGCCTCAAGGACCGTCACCAAGTCCGGGTTGCCTCTGGTCAGAAGATCCCCGATCTTAATGAGATCCCAGAAGTGGAGGCCGATCTGAAGGGCAAGGAGAAACCGATCAACGAGGAGGAAGGAGGCTCTCGTGAGGGTGAGGACGATGTCGCTGACAGGGCCGCGGCCATGTTGCAAGGTATGCGAAGCGGCGATGGCGCGGAGGAGGATGATCCCGACAAGAGGGAGAGTCTACGAAAGGCGAGGAGACAAACAGCAGAGGAAGAGCGACGGTTGAGGAGGAGGAGGAGGGACAAGGCTTCGTCTGGACAAAGTGAGGAGACCCCGGATGACAACAAGGCGGAGGGCGATAAGACTCCGTCGGCAGAACCCGGCCCCGAAGAGCAAAAGGAATAGACCTGCGCATTGGAAGCGAAATATTAAGGAAGCCAGGTTGTGTTGCTGTGGTAATACGTAATGTCTAGAATTTCATGCACATTATGATTTTGGGAACACGGAGGGATCTATCAATTCGGGAGGTTCATATTTGAATGAAGGGCGCATTGTTCTGGGAGATCTTGTCCTAGGGGCAAGCTGACCATGTATTATCAACCCTCGGGGTCATCGGGTCTGCATTGTTCTGTCGTCGCATGTCTATACGGGGTAGATTGTCGGCGTTTTAAATACATATGGATGCTCAAGCGCTGCACGAATGAAGAGAGATGCAGGTGACTAAAGTTGATGGTATCTCATTGTTCTAGGTATCTAACACGTGCTTGCTGGTAGAGTTGCCTCAATTCTAAGGGTGGATTAGGGAAAGACAAGGCCCGGGGTGTTCCGGTAGGCTTATAAACATTGATTTTATCGTGATGGACTCAGTGGTCGATTGAAACCGCCCTGGCGATTCATGTACTGGCGGTATTCTGATTTCTTCTCCTTCCTGAGCCCACCGACATCGTTGCCAGAGACCTTCTTGTTCTTTGTGGTGTCGAAGCCGCCAAAGCCCATCATCGCCTTCATGGCGGCCACGTCTGGGTCTTCGTCCTCTTCTGGCTCATCGTCGTCCTCGGGACGATCTCTGCCCCGGCTTTCCTCCCTCATGGGCGTGTCAGCATCTCTTGCTGATGATGGAGATCCGCTGCTGCGGCCAACATTGAAAGACATGTTCTTCCGCTGGTTCTGGCTGGAGTTGTTGGGGTGGGGACGGGTCGGCAGGTTTCCGCTGTTAGAAGAAGATACCGCTGGAGGGGGGACCGGGACCGTCTGGGCGAGTTCCCCCGTCGCTTCCCCCGGACCGCCTGCTGTCTCTTTCGTCGTTGTAGTCGTCATCTCTCCTCCGGCCATCTCGCCTGTCGTTGTCCTTGTTCCAGGTGCCTCGAGAGCCACGATCTCTGTCGCCGCCGCCACCACGGTCCCTGCCGCCTCTCCAGTCATCGCGGTCACGGTCACGGTCACGGTGGCGTCTGTCTGGGGATCTTGAGCGGTCTCTGTGTCCACCGCCGCCACGGCGCTCGCGGGATCTTGAGCGGTAGCCTCTGCGGTCGTCGCGATCTCTCTCGCGATCCCGATCTCTGTCGCGTGCGCCGCCGCCGTATCTGTCTCGACGGTCTGAGTCGTCGTGGTGACGGCCCTCTGGGCGGCGAGGGCGACGCGAGTCACTCATCGTCAACTGCGCCTCGGTCTTTGGTCGGTGATACAAGTACTTTTCTTTTTTAGGATCCTGTGAGGTTTCGGGGTGATTCTAAAAGGATGTGGCAGTTGTCTTGGTGGCGTTCAAGCTCTGACAGAAAGTTTCCAGGTCCCAGCCCAAGAGGCTGAAGGCAGAAGAAGGTGGTGTGGATCCACTTCCGGAGCTTGTTCCGTCCTGTGTCCTGATAAGATAAGTTTCCTTGCCTTGGCCAAGCCTCTCAAGGCGGCATGTGCCTGGAGAGCCGACACAAGCTTTTCGGAGGTTTTTGAACGGCACTTCTGCTGGCGCATGAATCGTTTGCTTGGTTAGAATGCTCTGGCCTCATCTCTACAGAGTTACGAGATTATACACAGCCCCCCGCGAACACAGGGCCTGCTTGCTGATCGGCCTCTGAGACCTTTGGCGGGGGACTGTGCCAGGGGTGCACAAACGGCCCCGATAAATTAGTGTGTCCACTAAAACGCATCAATCAAGCTGCATCTCGGGCCCTGCGCCAACGGTGAGCTTACATCCCACCTGCAACCTCCCAACGCCGGGGATCTATCTTCCGTTGCATATCCCGCCACCGCATCATTGGTCTTCCTCCGGAGCTGGGCTGTGAACCGGAAGACCTAGCACTGCATCAGGATGACACGACTCGCGCAGCTCTTCTCCGCTGCGCTGGCGCTGGGCGCCTTGGCCCAGGGCCAGCAATCTGTCCTCTCCAAGGAGGAAGTTCGCCGCCTCAATGACGAAAGCTTATTCTGGGGCCCGTACAAGTCCAACCTCTACTTCGGCGTCCGACCGAAGTCGCCAAAGGGCTTTTGGTCCAGCTTGATGTGGGGAGGCGTGAATTCATACGAGCGGACACCACACGGTAAGTGCCGAAATAATGCGAGGGGCCAAGCTGCCGCGGTGGTGGCAGTGACGATGTGAGAGGGTGTTGCTATACCATTGGCGGTGCTAATGAGGCCTTGGCTTTTAGTATTCCGCTACACCTGCGAGCAGGGCGAAGATATCCACGGATACGGCTGGGACGAGTATGATGCCCGAACCGGAGGTGTACAGACGATTCATGATGATGGGAACCAAGTCGACCTAACAACCTCCTTTGTCAAGTTCCCCGGCGGAGACCATGGCGGCAGCTGGGCTGTCCGGATCAAGGGAGACCTGCAGCCTGGTGCTCCCACGGATACCAAGACCATGCTCTTCTACTATCTGAATGAAGAGGAGGGCAAGTTGGCTCCCACTAGCATGGGTAGCGATGGTGGCTTTGGAGGGGATATCGAGTTCAAGGGCTCTTCGGATGTCTTAGGTGACTACAAGGTAGTCATCACTAAGGGCAAGGGAAATCACCCAACAAGCAGTGACAAAGTTCTTGCACACCGTGATGGAGAGAAGACTGTAATTCACTCCCTCCACCCGGAGGAGGATGTTGCCTGGCAAGCAAAGCAGATTGTTTTCGGGCGGTTGAAGGAAGCCATTGAGCCGTTTGGAGAGAAGATTGATGCCAATAACCCGCCACCAGTGTGGCAGGTCTACCGCATGGAGAACCTTCCCGGCCCTGGTAAGATCCAGATTATACAAAAGACCTTCGAGGGGCCCTTTGAGTTTGATGTGATCTTCTCGTCAGGCTCAGCCGGCAAGGAATTGACTTCTGAGGATGTGACTCGCCAGATCAAGGCCACCTCCAAGGCCTTTGAGGAGCGATTCGCAAAGACCTTCAAGCTGCAGAAGCCTTTCACCAGCGAGAAATTCCAAAATTTTGCAAAGAGCATGTTCTCCAATCTTCTGGGGGGATTGGGTACTTCCATGGCGAGCAGGTCATCGATCGATCCTATGCGGATGAGTATGATGAGACCGACGAACGGTTCTGGGAGGACGCTGCGGAAGCCAGAGCTCGCAAGAGGCAGAAGTTGGAGGGCCCATATGAGCTGTTCACCGCTGTCCCATCCCGGCCCTTCTTCCCCCGTGGATTCCTGTGGGATGAGGGTTTCCACCTAATTCCCATCGCTGACTGGGACACTGACCTGACGTTGGAGATTATCAAGAGCTGGTTCAAGACAATCGACGATGAAGGATGGATTCCCCGAGAACAGATCCTTGGCCCAGAGGCTCGAAGCAAGGTGCCTGAGGAGTTCCAGGTCCAATATCCTCATTACGCCAACCCACCTACTCTGTTCCTGGCCATTGAGGACTTCATGGAACGTTTGCAGCGAGCCAACGGCACCCCCGACGAGGCGAAGGATGCACATGATATTCACACAGCCCACCTCGACAATGCCAAGCTTGGTGAGGAATACTTGCATGAGATTTACCCCCTATTACGTCGGCAGTACGACTGGTTCCGCAAGACACAGCGTGGTGACATCAAGACCTACGACCGCGAGGCGTATTCCACCAAGGAGGCCTACCGATGGCGCGGCCGCACCGAGACTCATGTCCTCACGAGTGGGCTGGATGATTACCCTCGACCTCAGCCCCCTACTCCCGGTGAGCTGCACGTTGACCTGATGTCGTGGGTGGGATTGATGACCAAATCCTTACTCAACATCGCCTCAGCGTTAGGCAACGAGGAGGATGTTGCCGAGTTGAAGAGGAACCTCGACGCCATCGAGCACAACGTCAATGATCTACACTGGTCTGAGAAGGAAGGATGCTACTGTGACGCGTCAATCGACGAGTTTGAGGAACACGCACTCGTTTGCCACAAGGGGTACATCTCCATCTTCCCATTCTTGGTCGGGCTGATGAAGCCGGAGGATCCAAAGGTTGGGAGAATTCTCGACCTCATTGGCGACGAGGACCACCTGTGGAGTCCCCACGGAATTCGCAGCCTCAGCAAGCAGGATCCCAACTACGGCACCGGTGAGAATTACTGGCGCAGCCCGGTATGGATGCCAATCAACTACCTGGTCGTCTCCTCCCTTAGGGTAAGTTTACTTTTTTTCGCCCCCCATCCCGTTGGACTTGGCCCTTTTGCCATTGCATTCCCCTTTCTCGGCGAGTACTAGGATGAATTGCTGACCCGAAAACATGCAGAATCTGGCTGTGCAAGAGGGACCCCACAAGGCGAAGGCTCGCGAACTGTTCTCACGGCTGCGTGAGAACCTTGTCAACACGGTGTACAAGAGCTGGAAGGAGACAGGGTTCGCGTGGGAGCAGTACAACCCGGATACCGGAGCGGGTCAGCGCACGCAACACTTCACAGGATGGACCAGCCTCGTGGTCAAGTTGATGGCGATGGATGACCTAAGCGAAGATCATGTCAGAGATGAGTTGTGAGAGAGAAACTTGGGGTGGATGGTGTGTGGTTGTGGTTTCAGGGGGAGGCGGAAGTCACGGAGCCGGCAGCATGGGCTCTCTCATCTTGAAACCTTCGGGCTGTTCCTTCCGCCGGTCTTTATCTCACGCGCATATTTAGGCCTGTTCGCGAACCGATGTAATAGTATAGTAGCAGGCGCCAGTTTTGGCGGTGGATGGATGATAGGGGGTAAGGGGAGGATTAGACGCATGTGAGTCAGAAACCCGAGCGAAGAGAAAGAACAAAAGAAAGAAAAAATCAAGGAAACACCACGAGACTACAGCTGCAGGACGATTTTCTTGGCTCTTGCATATTGTCCCGGTCACGGCCACCTCCGAGGTAGTATCAACAGCTACCTTACCTACATGTAGGAAAACGATCTAGCTCCTTCAGGAAGTGACGGCACCCAGTGAGATTTTCGAAAAGGTCTAGAATGCACACCTAAACACGTTTGACCAATTGGTGGGGGGAAGCGAAAAAGATACATTACACACACAAATAGACAGAGAGTGAGAGTAAAAAAAAAAGATGTCATCAAAAGTGGAAAGTTGTGCGGTGACTCTGATTCCCAATGAAACCACAACGTCGTACGGGACCTTGCAGGAGAGGGGTCCATCCAACCCTCACCACGCCGTTCCCAGCAGACTGGCAGGCTGCCAGACTGGCGGTCGGGAGGGGAGGGAGGGAGGGGTGGCTGAGCAAGAGCAGGCTGAAACTCTTCAACAACTTTGAACGGCCCCAGTACACGATTGTGAGATGATGTTAGAGGAACAAAAAGGCAAAGCAGAGCCCGAGTTCCCAGCCTTATCGGCACTTCAATTGGCTGCGGGCTCGCTATAGATTTGCATCGTATAGCGACTCCAGCCCGGAACCATGGCACATGGTTTCGTAAACTCAGATGAGGTAGGTTGGCACGAGCGAATCAGGGATTGGGGAGATCTGGCCGCGAAAAGGGCAGATCTGTTCTGGAAGGGCAACTCGTGGAACCGGGTCAGACTCATTTCCTGTGCAACAATGGCCGGCAACGTCATTCGCGGAAATGCTGGAGAGGGATGGGACTGGGACTGGGGGCCGGTGGGGACTTGGCAAGCCGCGTGCTGGTTTTGGGTGGTGATGGGGGAGTGGAGAGAGCGTGGAGCTCCGACGGGTGCGTGTGAAAGTGGTGTCTGGCCTTTTCATTGAAGCAACACAGAGGGAACGGTTAGTGTAGTGTAGTGGTTGGGTTCCCGGTGTCAGCAAAAGTCGGCCGCGCATCCCTCCATCCCACGAAAGCAGGAATCCGGAACCTGAGTCCCTGGCAGGCTTGGATTCCCAAGTTCTTGGTCATCGTGAGTGTGCGAGGTATCCCGCCATTTTGGGGGAGGGGGCTCTGACCGCCGCCCGCAAGGCGCGTGGGAGACAAGGCATCGAGGCTCCAGCCGGATGGTGCACCGCGACAAAGTCCCCAAAAGCCACGAGGCTCCCATTGGCAGCGGGTGGGAGCCTCGACTAAGCCTGTGTGGCCGTCTGGGGAGTCATTCTTCGCCGGCAAGGCGCCAGCGAGGCGACTCAGGTGATTCGGAGCCTTATTTTTGCTTCAGGACCGATTCTAGATGCTGATTCGAGGCGGAGGTCGAGCCTGGTGGTTGTATTTTGTGGACTGCAGGCGCAGGCACCATCTTCAAGCAACATCCAGGAGGAATGGCCCGACCAAGGGTGGTCCATGTCCTGTGCCTCCGAGCAGCCATCTCACATGTTGAATCGGCAATCCAATTCGTTGGGACGTCGAGGCCAATCGGATGGCTGGAAACAGGAACCGTCAGATTGGACTGCCATGTCTAAAATTCACTAGGCCAGGCAGGGGCTTGCTTTTTTTGTCTATTTTTGTCCACGAACACGCTGGGGTGGCTGACAGGGTCGTGCTCCATGTCTCACGGGCCATGCCAGAGGTAGTCGCGGTAGTAATGGCAGTGTGTGTGTAGGACGGTACCTCGGGCGTGAGAGAGAGCCGTGCAAGGACCAGAGAGCCAGGCGTGTGCATCATCTGGTTTGAAGTCAGTTGTTTGATACAACACACCGGCCAGTCGGGAGGAGTGTGTGCAATTACCCGCGCGCGGCAAGGCGACGCAACGCATGGCAAGGCGATCATTCGTCGTAGAGATTTCTTCTTTTTTTATCGACGCTCATCTGGATGCGATGCTTAGCTGCAACCCTATGCACCGCGACCTGCATGTGTACTACGCAGGACGCATGCATCTGACTTCTAGAAGCGTACCTCATCGAGACATACCCAAACAGGGTACTCGCGCAACTATCGGGACCAGGGCCCAAGCAACCTCCTCCCGAGAGCCCATGGATATGGGTGCGATGCAGCAGTTCGTCTGCCGAACAGTCGTCCCCTGACCAGCGTAGTGTCAACTAGGCCTAAAATCTTTTTATCTTTCCGAAGGGTCGTACAAGGAAGCTCGTGTGGCAGTGCGCCCAAACGAGGCAGAATGTGAAGGCTCCACGATCGTAATGGAGCCGGTAAAAATCACGAGGCGAGGCTGATTACCAGCAAATCTCAGCGGCAGCCACTCACGGCCGGCAGATTGGATAGCGCATTGACGATAGGCGGCCTCCCCCTAAATTACAGTGGTGCCTGTTCCCTGGGGCATGCGGATCAGCGCACTCGGGCACTACTTTAGTGGGTGCCTTAGTGGCTGAAGAGGAGCCCCAGCGGACCCAGCAGTCAGATCAAGTCCCGTCTTGCCCGTTTAGACAATCTGGCATACGAGGTCCTATTCTGGTAGCATGCCCCGATTTAGACGCCCAGGCACCGGCAGATTCGTGAGGCGAGCCGCGCCTCCGCCTTTTATCCTGCGCTTTGGCGCCCCGGCGGCTAAATTTCCCCAAGCCACAAGCCACATTTGCCAAATTTACACTCGCAGCCGCCGTCACTCGCCACGACCCTAACTATAGCGAAAGCCGCTAAGAAAGCCAAGTGCTGGCTTTCCTAAAGGGGTAAATGTCACTAGCATCTACCAAGACGATCGAAGGGGCGCTGGCAACGGCTCCATGGGGCGATTGGCGGGATGGCGAGGGGGAGTGGATGTACCCTCTCAATCTCGCTCGGCTTTGGTCAAAATGGGCCTCGACTGCATACGAAGAAGGAATACACGTGCGACATACGACCAGAGGGGGAACTTCAGGGAGGCTACGTAGGCGAGTAGGATATCACTTTTTTGGCCGGTGACTCAGGGCAAGAACTTTTTTCTTCACCTCCCCCTGCTGGCTGTCCGTATGAGAGACTCGTCCGTGTGCTCCGGATCTGCGTTTGGCGCTTTGCGTAAAAAACAGTCACCGACAAGGCGGGAGTGTGGGAGCCAAGGTTCAAAATGCTGGTGCCTGGAGAGAAAGGTGTCCATCCATCCGTGGCAGAAGCATCGTCATACATAATCAGCATCAATCAGCATACCATCAGCATTCCCATTCCCCCTTATGCACTGCTACCACATGGCATTTCTGGCTGGATGACCCTGCCCATGAGACACACTCCCGGATCCGCGGAGTCACTCGTACGGACTTACGCGGACATGCCGGTCGGAGATTCTTATGTCACCATCGCAGGTGCAGTTCGCTTGCGGAGAGGAGTCTTTCGCATGCAGACCGCACAACCTGTTGGTCATCATGGGAAGGCTTGGCTTTGTAACCATTCTCGCGGAGCCTTCTGGCTTCTGCTGGATGACGGTGCGCAAATGCACACCCCACACACCGATGATGCTGATTATGTGAATGATGAGATGACGATGCTTGCTGATGAGGATGGTTCTATTCCTAGAGGCCCTTTGAGACGCTACATGTAGTAACCAGGACCATGCGCTGCCATGCGATCGGTAGAGTGCTGGCTGCAGTCACACTTGCGGAAGAGCAAGTGCGGAAGCGAAAGCCGGATTATTAATGGGCAGCCAGGAGCGAAGCGATCATCGCGTTTTAGGTGTGAGCACGGAGGGAAAGGAATGGGTGGTTGAATTAAATTGCCATGTGGGCGTCAGTCGCCCCCACGATCCACCAATTTGGGTCGCTTCCCATCTGGCCTCGATTTGCTCGCACATTGACCCAGGAGCGGAAAGGGTGTCTTAGATGACTCCTACCTGCTAGCCGTACGTTTGGTGTGTGGTGTGGGAGACGTCGGCGTAGCGTCGTTACACAGCCAAATGTCCCGTGACGATTACACCACGCACACCCATCTGGCTCTCCTGCTCGCCGACGACCAGGCCATGATGCCGTCTTGGTCCGCGCACTCACACCCCCAGCCAACCCACCCGTACAGAGTAGTTCGCGACAGAATGCCGGGTAGGGGAGCAGGCGGTCTGCTCTTGGAGGTGAAAAAAACAGAGACCGAACGAAATGAGACAGCAGGGTGGGCTCCGTGGAAGGCGCCGACTTTCTTACACGAAGCACTGGCAGCGCAGCATTCAGAATGGCGGGCTCGGCTCGTAGGTACCTCCTGCGGTAGGGGCCAGGCAGGCTACTGTGATTACCGCGACTGTTTTAGCAGCACTAAGCCACTTCTCCCGATTCCCTCTTCTGCTACAGTGTGGCGGTGGTGGGGTCTGCGACAGCGGTAGCGACGTTTTACAGGGGGCTGCAGGGCCCGAGCTCTGGCACTCGATCCCTTGCGGCGTCCCGTCGTGCATTGGGATTCGTTCCTACGCTCAAATTACCGGTGGTAGAGACACCCCTGCCCACTCATTCCTTCCCTTCCCTTCCATGCCCCTTCCACTGGGCCATGGACCTTGCACCCGTCCTGTGCTTGGCCTCTGGGACCTTTCTCCCAAAAGCACAGTCAGCCAAAGGTGCTCAGCCCTATCCAGGACAAGAAAGAAGGCCGCCGTTTTAGTCCCCATTCTCCAACGCTTGCCTCGCGACTTGGCTCAATCCAGCTCCGATCTGGCCCAGGATTGGACAGACCAGCCTGGCCCTAGGCCCTTGAGCCACGGGGTCCCTCGGCGATTCCTGACAAATGACGGGCCGTCACCACTGGCAGCGACTGCTTCGAAGCAGGGCTGAGGCCAGCCCAGATCCCTAGTATGCAACCCCCAAGTCCAATGGAAGCCAGCCGGTAGGGATGGCAGGGCTCCCACAAGAGTGTCATCCGCAATTGGAGATGCACCAAATTAGTGGCAGAGTAGGTAGGCGTGTGTCTTGTCCTCTACGTACCTCTGGCGACCCATGTCGGCGTGCAGGTATCTTCTACCGGTCTCCTGTAGGTGCTAGCGTGCATCCGCGAAGGTGTGAAGTATCATCAGGCAACACATCTTTGCCTGCGAGACACCTCTCATCCCGAATATATAAGGGCTGCCCTCGATCCCGAAATTTCAGGAATCTCTCATCCCATCCATCAAACAATCAATCAACAGTCTCACACTTTCTTCTTCACTCACAAGCAAATAACTGTTTCTTTAATCAGCCATTAACAACAACCATCACCACTTTCACCTCTTCACGCCCACTCACCAACCAACTTTCCCAAGAGACTGACTTTGCTATTGTCTTCCCGACTCACCTATTCACAAACCTACTTGACAACATTTTTCAAGTAAAGAACATACTCTAATCCCACAATCGCAATGGCTGCCCTCAACTTCTTCGATGCTCCCACGGCCCGCAACTGGGGTCGCTCCGGCTACAACAAGGACGACGAGCCCAAGGGCAACAAGGGCCGCTCCGGCTACAACGAGCCCGACGCCGATGAGCAGATGATCAACCTCAGCGGCCGCTCCGGCTACAACAAGTCCGGCGATGACGACGAGAAGTCTGGCCGCTCCGGCTACAACTAAAGAAGCACCAAATCACCCGCTTCCACTGCGACGACACCAAACTGTATCAAATTCAGCAGATTGATTTTTTAGTTTTCTCATTGAGAATATTTGGTCTTTTCCGAGCATGAGCGACACGGATTTCGGGAGGGGTGACATTTTCCCTCCTCCGCTTCCGGTTGGGTTTTATATGATTGTTTCAACAGCAACACGACAGTGCCACGGTCAAAGGGCGAAGGGAGCTCAAAATTGTCTTTTTCTTTTATATTCGACTTTGACGCGGGGTACATGATATATGGCATTATGGGAATAGAACTACAGGAGGGCGCTCACTGCGATTCTCAACTCACTGTGTGGACTTGGGAAGTGTATTTTTTCCTTTGGATTTTTTTTTTTTTTTTTTTCTTCTCTCCCTCTTTTACTCTTTTCTTCTTCTCTTTTTTTACACTAGACTCGTGTTGGATCACTCCAACTTGCACTGCCTGCTTTTCCCTTTCAGCTCCTCGCTCGGCCTGGTTGCCGGTTTGAGAGCTGGTTGTCGGATGGGCGGTTGCGAGGATACGAGGCGTTTTGGATATGACTAGGGTTATAGACACGATAGACAAGCAATTAGACAGCTCTTCAAATTATTGGACTTTTTTCTATACACGTTGCTTATTTTCCAACGCAGAATCTGATTTACCCCTTTCGTCAGTACCAAGTTCCATCATCCAAAACAAGGAATAATTAAAATAGAAAATTAATCAAAAGAGCTGAAAGCAAAAACGTGGCAGAGTACCAAGGTCCGGGGGTGTCGGGGCCCAGCAGTCGGGGGCCAAGGGGGGAAAGGGGGCACGACGAAAGAGGGTGGGGGTATCCCGATGAGCGAAACGAGGGAAAACGAGCCAAAAAAAAAAAAAAAAAAAAGGAATATGAAACTTACTTCTCGAATACGACGCCCAGCACGTCCTCGACGTCACCGGCCTCACCTCTGCCGGTGATACGCGCGAGACTATCAGCGGCGTAGCGGAGATACTCGGCCGCGAGGACGACATCCGTGCCCACATCCACACCGGCGTCGTCATCGCGGTGCGCCTGCGCCTCCTCCGCGAAGCTCTCCAGGTGACGTCTGCACTCGGCCAGGAGCTGACGTTGGCGCTCCGTCACCCCCAGGAGGTCTTGCAGGTCGACGGGCATCTCGGTCATCTGGGAGAATACCGACACGAGGGCGTTGGTGACGGAATGGACGCCGCCTGGGTCGTTGTTGCTGGTGATGGCGGCTGACTGGGCATCCCGGCAGGAGATTGCCAGGATCTTTGTCTCAGATAGCTTCGTCGACTTTGCTGCAAGGACCTGTCGAAACTCGTTGATGAGCTCCGTCTTCCAGGACTCGTCGACCCCGTCGATCTTGTTGATAACGATAATGGACGACTTGGCATTCGCCGCAAGGTCCAACGTCTCCTCATCGTAAAATAGAAAGTTCCCCGCGGGACCCTTCTCAATGGAAGCAAAAACAACGACAATGTCGGAATCCAGTGCTTTTTGCTTCGCCCGTCTTATTCCCTCCACTTCCACTGCCCCAATTAGCCCAGAGCTCAGACCCTCGTGATGTGATGTTGACTCCCGAGACCGGAAGCCGGCCGTATCTGCAAAGGAGCAGAGGTAACCTCGTATATCGAGACTGGCCTCTACAATATCCCGCGTGGTGCCAGCCTCGCCGGAAACGATAGATGCCTCTCTCCCCACTATCAGATTCATCAGGGAGCTTTTTCCCACATTGGGCGGGCCAACCAGAGCGATGCGGATGCCGCTCCGTAGTAACTCGCTCCGCTGGCTACCCTGCTCGTGAAGCTCGATGCCACGTAGAATATCGGCGACCTGCGAGGTTACATTGCTTAGCAACTCCGACTGTGAGTCATCAAAGTGCTGGTCCTCCGAGAAATCGATAAGCGCCTCGATCTCGCCACGAGCAAGCAGGAGCTTCTCCCGCCAGTCCTCGTAGGTTCGGCCGAGGGCCCCAGAGTTGCCACGCACCGCGGCCCGGCGCTGCTGCTCAGTCTCCGCGGCCAACGTGTCGCCGAGCGACTCGACCTGGGCGAGGTCCAGGCGGTCGTGGATGAAGGCGCGCTTGGTGAACTCCCCGGGCTCGGCGTACCGGATGCGATGCGCGCGCGAGCTGCTGCGGGGGATGGCAGCCAGCACGGCCTTCACGGTAGCTGAGCCGCCGTGGACGTGCAACTCGAGGACGTCCTCTCCAGTCACCGAGTTTGGCCCCGGGAAGGAGAGGACCAGCGCCTGGGCATCGAGGAGGCCCGTCACGTGTCCTGGTGTTGACGCGGAGGGGTCGTATAAACTACGGACAGCCGCAAGTCGGGGTTTTGGGAAAGCCCTGCCTGGACATAGGGCCGAATAGACCTTTGGTGGAACAATAAGTCAGCAACGCATGTACTCGATACATTACTAATTCGGACACTGCAGTACCTCACGGCATGATGGGCCTGATATACGAATCACAGCGATGCCTGCTCGGCCTTGGGCGGTGGACAAGGCGTAGATGGTGTCACCCGCGGAGGGTAGACTTGACGAGTGGGAAAACCTGCTCAGCTGCAGATATTGGGGGTCACTGTTCCATCGTGGAGTGCGTCCAGCACACCAGGGTGGCCGTGGGATTCCCAGCTGACGTCGTACTTGGAGGCTTGGGCCGTTATGCAAGAGACCGGTTCTGTCAGCGACGATGAGTCTTCGGGTCCGTAGGCCACAGCGCAGCATTGACGCAACTCGTATCCCGCGTGATGTGAGGAATTCGAGTATAGCGAGCGTCAGGATAGGGCTGTGAAATCCGGTCAGGTCAGCTGTCCGAAGAAGTGTTGTATTGGTGCATGGGGTGTGTGTCGGGGGCGGAAGCGACCAGAAATTTAGACCGCCGTGGAGCTAGCTGCATCACCATTATTTGGAATCTACCCGGGACTCGCATCACCTTCCCCGAGGCACTCCCCTACAGAATCTTTGCAGATTTTTCATATCCCCTTTTGTCACTTCTCATATGTTATTTGAGAGGGGCATTTCAATGGTCTAGATTTGAATGTCCCTATTAGCTGCCACAACTGCAATGGCTTACAAATGCATCCATCTCTATGATTCCTACACAATGAGGGTAGCTTCTCTACCTAGCTTTAGGTTTAAATTTCAAATCACAGTACATAGTATTATTCACAAACAGACATTAATAACCCTCTGATGTATTAGCCCCTTCACCCTTTTTATTTTTATTTTATGATTTATTGAAACTCAGTTATACTGCTTTCTGGAGATAGAATCACACAAAGATTGTCAAGTGTGAACGCTGAAAAGCACATCAACGAGCCAGAGACTGGAATCAGAAATAAAGAGGACTCATTACATATGTATGTCATGAAGTAGAAACTGTGGCAGCTGTAGCCTCTATATGAGTCGAAACTCCACCTCATGTATGGAGTGTCCGCTAGAGACTGCCTCATGACATATGTTAACAAACCCATTAAATCTGTACTTGGGAATGATATTTCCCTTATAGCCCGTGCCGTTGTCCCGAGGCAGCTCTTAGATTCCCTAATGGAACTCAAACGTCGTGGCTGAAGTCTGGAACTGGTCTAGTTGCTTCGACGGCATCGGCATCCGAGAAGCTGTATATATGCCCTTGTACAATCCGACACATCCTTTCAACCAACAAGCCCATCAATATTCCTTTCACTTTACGGTCAAATTGAGAAGACTTGTAAAGCAATCATAAGTATAGGCGCTGTCGCCACCTTCATCTTTCAAAAATGAGCATTTTGATGAGATCACAAGTCCGCACACACACAGGCTCATACCAGACCATCGCTTCAAACGCACCGATAGGCTTGCTTTGTTTCAGAGACCTTTTCGAACAAGAAGACGCCACCACTCCTAATAAACAACATATTGAATCGGTGTTGGCTCGGGACTTCAGGGACTTGGAAAATGGCACCGAGAGAAGCAGAGCTCGACAAGACGTCATCAATGCCATAATGACGCGAAGATCACGGTATTCAAAATACCAAACGGACATATCGCAGTGTTGGTGTATCACAAATCCGGACAAATCTCAGACTGTGCTATTTGAAGGCATCCGCTTCATAATGTTCATACATGATGACGAATGGGTCCGGGTCCCGCTCTCAGGCCGCCTCGAAGTCCGTCCGGCTACCCGCAACGGCAGGTCAGCGGGGGAAATCGTACAGAGAAAGATGACCACAGATCTCACTGGCTTCTGGCAACGGCGCGAAGCCCTTAGAAAGATCCCCAAATCCCCTCATTCGGCTAAAACGAATGCTTCGCTCACGTTGCCGCCTTACCCTGAGCTGGACGGAGGACCAAAGCTCGAAGCAGCCCCCAAAGCTGAAATATATGGTGATGTACCGCCGCCCGGAATCAACAGGAATATACTTCCAGACAGGCAGCGTCCGAAGGATAAGAAGTCGCCACAGCCAGCAGCTCCAGTTCAACAGTCCCGTCTCCCTCTGGTTTCAGTGCAGCCACGTCCCCCAGAACCGCGGGACCAAGAAGATTTTGCCCTCCCCACCGCCCCTGAAAAACAGCCTATACAACCTCGCAGGTTTGAAGAAGATTATCGGCAGGATATGCAAGAGCCAACTTCCTACGCTCCGTACGTGAGAGAGCCTAGAAATTATGAAAGCAGCCAAGCGGGAATGTAATCGCTCAAATATACACCAGGGAGATGAAAGAAGACGAATGTACGGTTTCTTAGGGTTAACCGGCGAGATGGATTCATTTTTTGTGTTGTTGCTCAATGCAAGTGTTGTAAGTGTTAGATCCCCATTCGTTATACGGTTACATGTTCGGGGATACTCCCTTTATGTTTTGTGAAAGAGACTGCACATGGGATCTGTATGTTTATGTTATAGGCTATGGAATGCGGTTTTGAATACTACTTTTAATTTCTGCTAAATTGGAAGAACTATGGCACTTTTGTGATACATTGGGTGAGTGTTCAGACTTCAGACTGTATGAAATGGACGACCCCGCGGTTACTACCCCGCCATGGCCGTTAGCTTGGATAGTGTACAAAATCATTAGTTACTAGGCAGGTCCCAAAATAGTGCTTCGAACGATATGAGATCACCTTACTAGGAGGCAGAAACAAAAAAGGAAGCTTCAAATCATGGAAATAATTTGAGATGGATAAAAGACAAAAAGCAATCGACGTGGGCCTGATTCGAACAGACGCTCCCGAAGGAACTAGATTTCAAGTCTAGCGCGTTAGACCACTCCGCCACCACGCCTCTTGTGGCGGATTAGTCATGTAATCATAATTATACACTCGGGTTGCTACAACGGGAAAGCTTCGGCCAGATACGTTAGTACCTCTGCCAGGGCACCCACGTCAACCAGCTTGACGCAGCTTGAAGCTGCCTGGCCGCTATGATTCCCTAACCTCAGACCTCTCGACGATTTGTCCGCCCCAACCCTCTTGTTCCCCCACGTCGAAGTTACGACCCCAGCTTTCATCAACTCAATCTACATAATACTGGGCCGCGGAACAAGAATTAGCAAACTGTCGCCATGTTTCGAAACAATTACGATAACGATTCCGTCACATTGTATGTTGTTAAACTGCTTCTAGCTTGGGGAAGTCCCGTCATTGACCCGATGCAGCTCGCCCCAGGGCCGAATATTCCAGATCGAGTATGCTGCCGAGGCTGTTAAGCAAGGTTCAGTAGTCGTGGGTATCGCCAGCAAAACCCACGTCGTCCTGTGCGCCATCAAGGTGTGTTCCAATGCCCCGACCTCAATTCCAGCCTTGCACTTTGTAAGCTCGAGCTAACCACCCCGCTCTACAGAGAAACGCAGAGGAGCTGTCCTCGTACCAGAAGAAGCTATTCACCGTCGACGAACATGTCGGTCTCGCTATCGCCGGTCTGACCTCGGACGCCCGCGTCCTCTCCAACTTCATGAAGCAACAGTGCCTTGGCCACCGTCTCACATACGGCCGTGCCATGCCCGTCAGCTCCCTGGTCGACCTCATCGGCGAGAAGGCCCAGACGAACACCCAGATGTACGGCAAGAGACCCTACGGTGTCGGCCTGCTGGTTGCCGGCGTCGACGAGAAGGGCACCCACCTGTTCGAGTTCCAGCCTTCCGGCATGACGGAGGAGATGGTGGCGTTCGCGATCGGCGCACGCAGTCAGATGGCGAGGACATATCTCGAGCGCAACCTCGACAAGTTCGAGAATGCCTCAAGGGAAGAGCTGATCCAGCACGGCCTGAAGGCGCTCAAGGAGAGCTTGGTTCAGGACAAGGAGCTGACTGTGGAGAACACATCGGTCGGTGTTGCCGGTGCTCAAACAGAGGGCAAGAAGGGTATTGAGCCTTTCAAGCTTTACGATGGGTTTGATGTCCAGGAGTGGATCGAGAGTGTTGCAGATGGCCCCAGCGCCGGTGACGAAGCAGAGGGCGAGGGCATGGACGTGGACAACTAGAGAGAAAGAATAGAATGGCATAATGAATAACGTCGCCGCAATTCGCTGGGAGTGTGTATACAGTAAGGGCTGCCTGGGCTGGCAGTTCTTTCACGAGCCGAAAATGACGAAACGCAGTAGATTTTGGTGGCTGAAATGCCACCGAATGGTTGTTTATTTCTTTATATGATGAAAGCTAACTGAATGGCAACCGATCCATGGTCCCGACCAGTGATATCTAACCTTAAAAGACATAACACCGTCCCATGCAACTGCTGGCTGCTCTTTGTCTAGCTACTCTCCCACTTGAGCTGGTAGATTCCATCTGCGACCTTGTAGTCGCGCAGAGCCTGGAGAGCACCTTCAGGAGTAGTTGACGTGACGAGAATGTTCTTGTTCGCCTCCTTGACGAAACCCTCTTCGACAGCCTTGTCTAACCACTGCACGATGCCATCCCAATAACCGTTAATGTTAAGCAAAACAATGCCGTTGCTGTGGATTCCCAGCTGGTTCCAGGTTGTGGTCTCGAAGATCTCCTCCATGGTGCCAAAGCCACCGCTCAAGCCGATGAACCCGCTTCCTGGGCCGCCGGCGAAGACCTCCTCGGCCATGAGCTTCTTGCGGGTGTGCATATCCTTGACCACGGTGGTGCGACCGTACACGGACTCTTCAGGGACAACTTGGTTGGACTTGTTGGTGGTCTGGTAGGTACCGTCCCGCTCGTACTTGACAAGTGCCTCGGGAATGATGCCGTGGACAGAATCGGGGCCGTTGATGGAGACGAGGGTCTTTGCGACTTCGCCCATGAGACCGACGGTTCCGCCACCATATACTGTGTTTGTGTCTTCTTGTCAGCATTGCCCAGAACGATGCGGGTAGAGGAGTAGAGCCGCCTTGTTGGGAACGTGGTACAAACCTAGATCAATGTTGTTCGCGGCCATGGCCCGGCCGAGTTCTCGAGCCGCCTCCAAGTGCAGTGGACTGGATCCCGCATTGGCTCCGCAGTATACGCACACTTTGGCGCGAGGGGCGCCGTTGCCCGAGTGGCCATTCTGGCCGGAGGGTTGGGTATCAGAAGTCATCGTGTTCTCTGGAATGCGAGGATGAGAGGGGGAGAAATGGATGATTGTGATGTAAATAGAAGGGTCACCAGATCAAGAATAAATAGCCCGATGAGACAAGGTGTGACGTTGGTGGCACTCAATCCTGCGGCGATTTCTATTGGAGTTTATACGTCTTGAATCCTGCCAGGTCCAGGTCGTCAGGACTAGCTTTAAGACTCGTTGGGATCGATGACTCTTTGCCGGGGAGAACGCTACGTCACAGTCCGAAAGGGCTCCGATTCGGAGGTATGTGCCAGTACAGCGGTGAGATACCGATATCTTGGTGGAAAAGTAACCGAGCAGCAGCGGAAGGAATGCTCAAGAGAACGAAGCGAAGATTTAGATCCGAGACCGTATATACGGCTGTTCAACAGTTGGGGAGCAGACCAGACCCTTAAATACCCCGGGACTACTACGTTATTGACCTTGATGGTGGCCGGCAGACCTGCATGATCGGCCCTTGGGGCTACGCTACAGACGGCTCTTGCAGGGCTCCTGGCACATGAATGGTGACGGGTGCCCACCCACGGCCGTCTCCCATGCACACCATGTTGTCGATTGGTTACAAGCCCAGGGCCATTAGCTTTTGGCTTGGTTACCGCCACTGCCACGTACATAACTCTAACCGTCTAGGAGATGGGTAGTGTGTATTTTGGGCTTTTGGGGAGCGTGACACCAGCCACGCCGTAAGAGACCGACCTAGATTGTATGTGGATGTAAATTGGGCGAGCAAGAGGTCGCATGTTGTGTAATCAAAGCGCCTGGCCAGCCATATCCTTGGAGCATGCTATCAATTGCTTGATGCCTAACAACCAAGGTCCAAGACGAATACCGTCAACACAACCCGAACTGGCACTGGCATTTCCGAGTAAGTTGTACATCTACTTGGCGCAGCTAATAGACGCCCTACTCAACTCCACGTTTTGCCATTGAATGTCCTTATCGGCAACCGACTCTAACCGTGGGCAAAGATGTAGCGGTGATTCGTCGCCTGGAAAGTGGCCGATTAGCGGACGTCCAGAGGGAAGGTGGCTAAATTGCCTCTTCCCAACTCGGAAGCGGCGGGTCCTGCTAGACCGCAAGCACGTTATATCGACTGTGGGGACGGGCCCTGGCTAACTCGACCTCCGGCGGGCAACCAAGAGGACAGTTTTTAGTCCGTCCCACGAGATAACTCGATTCTCGTGCATTTGCGACAACTCCCCCATTGTCCTGCCGCCTGCTTGTCTACAAGCTGCGATATTGCGATGCCTCCCAATAACGCTGCCGTCGCCGGGCGGAGGCCTCAGGGCCAGGGCCAGAACCAGGACCCGACATCAGTGAGTGTGCACTTTGCGCTGGACCCTTGACTTGCTGTGAACTCAATCTAATGGTGTTTCTGTTTGCGCGCGCGACCAGGCCATCCCCGGCTGGACGAAGCTCTTGATCGGAGGAATATGCTACTTCGGCCTCAATATCTTCCTGAATCAGGCCTTCTCTAAATCCCAGACGACCGTCACCCGGACCGATCCCAAGACCGGCGAGAAGATCCAGGTTGCCAGCAACACCGGCGAGATCCCACCTTTCCAGCTCCGACCCAAAAAACTAGATGAAGGCGCGCAGTATCAAGCCTTCCCGACCAAGATTGCGCCCATCTGGCCTCAAGATGCACACGTGGATATCATTGTAACTCTGTCGCCCTCTTTCAACCCCACCCCTCTCTCGCAGACCCCCGACGAATATATTGTTCTCAATGAGAAGGAATTCCACATGAACAATTACACGGACAAGAGATCTGTCGATACCAAGTTCACCGTACCCAAGGCCGTCCAGAACAATGGCACTCTCTGGGGCCACTTCTATATTGGTCTTCCTGGAAGCGTGTTGGACCCTAAGAGCCCTCAATTCAACTCTGATGTGGCATATCACTTTGCCTACCCATTGACTCAATATCTTCCCAAGAAGAAGATCGCCAAGACTCGCCACCTGCTCGATGATCTACCCGCTCCTGTCGAGGAAGAGCCTGAAGAGAAGACACCTGGACCCATCCTTGCCAACTACTATCACCCTAATGCAAGCTTCTCGATAGTTCCCAACATGGGTGTTGCCAATTTCCGACAAGTTCCAAATGCTGCCAAACACTTTCTCCAACTTGAGAGAACTGGTGCCCGTGACGGAAGTGGTGAGAATGGATGGTACTGTATGTGGCTCTTTACCTTAACGCGATGGACTTGGAGATTTGGAACTAACTAGCATCACAGACCCCCTCCTATTTGTGAACAACTTCTGGCAGCTTACCAGCCACATGACACTTCTCAATGATACGGTCACTGAACTCCCTATCCATATTGATCTCACCAATATGGCAAGCTGGAAGTTCCAGATCTTGGCAAACATGGAGATGAACTCGAAGGAGAACGCTCGCCAGGCTGCTTTCGGAAACTCCCTGCCCACCGGCGGTGATGGCACTGAGATCGAGATGATCAAGGAGATTTTTATTGATACCAATCCTATTCTTCTCGGTGTGACCATCGTTGTGAGCATTGCCCACATGATACTGGAGACTCTCGCCTTTGGCTCTGATATTGCCCATTACCGCAAGAAGAAGGACAATGTTGGCATTTCCGTGCGCTCCATCCTGGCCAATGTGTTTATGCAGACCGTCATTCTCCTTTACCTGGTCGACAACTCTCAAAACACCAGCTGGATGATCCTGGGCCAGCAGGCGATCGGCATCCTTATCGAATTCTGGAAGATTACTACTGTGGTGAACGTACGAGTTCGACCTGCCCCCCCTGGATCATGGCTACCATTCTGGATTGTATTTGAAGACAAGAGCCAGCTCAGCGAGACGGAACAGAAGACCAAGGAATACGACCAGATCGCCTTCAAGTACATGTACTACCTTGCTATACCGCTCCTGATTGCCTACGGCATTTACTCTCTATACTACGATACGCACAAATCGTGGTACTCGTATATCATCACTACTTTGGTGGGGTCTGTCTATGCCTACGGATTCTTGATGATGGTCCCCTCGCTGTACATCAACTATAGGTTGAAGAGTGTTGCGCACATGCCCTCCAAGGCCATGATGTACAAATTCCTCAACACCTTTATCGACGATCTGTTTGCCTTCACCATCAAGATGCCCCTGCTCCACCGTCTCGCAACATTACGCGACGACGTCATCTTCTTTGTCTACCTTTACCAGCGCTGGGTTTACCGCATTGATTATACGCGTGTGAACGAATTTGGACAGGGCGGGGATGATGATGAGCCAGAAGAGAAGAAGAAAGAAGGTGAGGAGGCCGAGGCTAAGACCGAGGAGAAGACCGAAGGAGAGGCCACGGGTGCTTCTACTGGCAAGGCAACAAAGCGAAAGTAGAGTGACGTGTTACACTTTCTGGATGATATGTCACTGTTGGACGTCTGGGTGCATGAGATGCGAATTGGCAGTGGTTGCACCGGGCGCTCAGCTGCTGTATAGATCCTAATAATAGTAGGTAGCATTTCGCTACTTAAGTAGCACTACAGATGGGAACGGGGGGGCTTACCGTGGGGGATGCTGGTTGAGTATCCCAAATTGAGTAATGGCAATCCGATCTACTATTAATAATACATCCATCACTTTGCGAATTGTCAGACTGCAAGTAATCAGACGGCCGAATCCATAGCTGAAATTCTGCCAATAGTCTAGCTCATATCTACAATAAGCGTATGATTGATGGAACTTCAGCTGTGCCCTCTGCTTCCTTTGGAGAGGAATAGCCTTCGCCTAATGGCAACTTAGTTGGCAGCTCGAAAAGCTCGCAAATGAATGCACCCATGGATGTCTCTAGGACAAGCCACCCCCCATAGTCCTACGGCATTAGCGACACTCAGCCCTACCTACAAGCAATCCGACTGGCTGGAGGGTATTGGGTGAGCGCGCAAAGGACCTTTCGTTTAGTGCGTCTGCCGACCTGCTGAATGATTGGTGCTGACTGTGTTTGGCGCAGGTACCGGGCCCCCCAATAGGTCTGTCTCCCTTCCATGTGATTGTTTGAGGACGAGAGACGAGCTGCTGGAACCAGATTTCTCCTGATAACGCATAAATTCAGAGGGTCAGAACACCACACGCGACTACTTTCTGTGTTGATCAACAACTTGCCGCCAAGTCCTCGTGGTCCGAGCAGATGCGGTTTCTAGTGGCGGCCTGTCCCTTAACGCTATTTTTGTGACAGCCCCAGGCACGAGCCACGTATGCGCTCATAGTGCCCACCCATCCGCCACACTCCCTCTCTTCTACTTTCTTTCTTTTGGGGGAACATCTCAAGCATTCGATCTGTGTTTGCTGTCATCGGACGGCACTGCTGCGAAATACTCTCCTTGTTTAGGTGACCCCGTCCGAGATCCCCGGCTCCACCGTACTAGCTCAACCCAAGAGCCGTTGCCGACGATGCCCTCACGTTCGTGCGCCACCACCACCACCGTTGTTGCCGCTGCTGCTTGAATGCCGCTGCTTCCCCACGACCAATTGCGCCCCATTGCAGCGAACCCTCCGCGACCGTTGCGTCCACCATGAGCCGCAGCACCGCCGCCGACTCGGTCGGGTCGCTGCTCGCTGAGATTGCCAATTTTCTCGTCGACGGCGTGAGGATCCTGAGCTTATCTGATAGGCGACATTGGGGCCCGGACGAGCACGAGCAGCTCCGTGCTCTGGAGGACGCCCTCGACGAGGCCAAGAAGGACTTCCAGGGCCTTGCGCCGCTGGTGAATGGGCAATCCCACTACGAAAACGACCGTTCACGTACGTGGCCAACCTCCTTTCCGTCCGCTGCTTATCTTGCTAGCGAAGACGCTGATTAGGGGTCCTGCCGAATGAGGAAAGATGGTCCAGAAGGCTAACATTCGTTGCTATAGATGACTCTCTTGTTGCTCTGCGACAACTCCGAAATAATTTTTCTGCTCACATCGGCTGCTTGAAGGACTGGAGCCGATTGGGCGGCCCAATCGACCCGGCATGGGTCCGCGACACCCAAGCTCTGCAACGAGACCTCCACCGCGCGCAGTACCGTGCGGCCGGTCGGATATTCGCATCGGGGCAGGAGTCCTCTACCCGCTGCCTGGGTGCCTTCCTAGTCTACCGGCAGCAGCGGGCGTGGAGGAACAGGCAGGAGCTGAGCGTGGAGGAAGGGGGCTACCAGAGGAGACACTTGGAGGAGTTGAGGGTTTGTAATAATGTTGGGGGTTTCCACCGCCACGGAGAGGAAGATATTGCTTTTATTTGCGACTTTTGCGATGGCCACCTGATTTGGGAGGATTTGGATAAGATGCCCTCCGTGCGTACGGCACATGATAACTCGATATGGACCTCGTCGCCAACCGCGACCACTCTGCCGCTGGCAAACCCCCCACCTGCAAACCAGCCCTCGCCCTCACCCTCACCCTCACCTGTGCCCCCTGCCCAGCGCCCCGGACAGCCACAGTGGCAAGCCACCGGGTTCTCCAAGTCCCAATACGAGCAGAAACAGGTCGTCTTTGCCCCTGTGGCGATTGCGAACCACTCAGTGCCGATTGGCGGTGGCTGGCAGTCTTTTATCACATGTCCCTTCTGTGAAGATGACACAGATGGGCCGAGAGACACGGACGACGAGGAAGATGTATGGCGGCCAGAGGGCCTCTTTGAGGACGTGGCGTCCTTCCAGGAACATCTGGAATGGCAGCATCCGGCCGCCACGCCAGCCGAGTCGTCTTGCCTGGTGATGTGACGAGCCACCCCCTTTCCACCCCCGGCTGAGAAGATATACAGCAGCGAAAGCCACACCCGCGGATGGGATGGTGTGGCGCAACAGAACATAACACCTACATTGCTAACAAACGGCGTTCTCGGACACACGGAGCGGATACACATTCACAGCATGGCATTGATATTACTAGTTATTTATGATAATGATCGGAAAGCGAATTAATAATCTCATGACTAGATGAACACCTAGATGGACCAAAAGAAGGACGCAGGATAATTAAAATGATACTAGTACAGAGATTGGGCGCCTAGTGTACATTAAACCAGGGAGAGAGCGGATAAGGTGAATAAAATATATATATAAATAAAGAATAAAAAACATGAATAAAACGGACAAGTGCGTTTGTGATCCCAGTAGTATTCCCGCTACCTAACGTATTACAGTTCTTTTCCGAAACATTGAAAATCCCAAAACACCAGGGTGCTCTCCTTAGAAGAACCTCCACCATATGAAGATGAGGACGATGAGCCCCAGCCCGGCAAAGGGCCCGTACTGCTTGAGCAGCAGCTCCCAGTTGATGCGGACGGCGGCGCGGCGGTACTTCTTGCTGTCGTCGCGGAGGCGGCTGCTGATCTCGCCCATGCGCTCGAGGCTGTCCCCGCGGTACAGCAGGTCCTCGATGTTCTTGGTCATGATCTTGGTGACGTCGCGCAGCTCGTCGTTGAGCTGGTCGAGGTTCTGGCTGGCGCGGGAGTCGGCGTAGACGGCTTTCGTCTTGGAGATGAAGTTGTCGAACTCCATGAAGGCGTAGGGCCGTTGTTGGGGGGAGTGGACCTGCTGGAGGGGGTAGACGGTGGTGAACTCGCGGCTGAGGTCGGAGAGGTAGGTGAAGGCCAGCTTGCGCGGGTAGGAGCGGTCGCAGATGGTGATGAAGACGATGTCGGACTCGATGAGGTAGTGGAGGGTGAAGGAGCCGGCGCAGTCGACCGAGGCCTGGGACTCGGAGTTGCGGGTGAGCTTGCGGAGGACCTGGCGGACCTGGTTCTTGACCTCGTTGAGGGAGCCTTCGGCCTGTTTCTCGCGTTAGTTTCTGGGAATTGGGAGGGGGAACGGGGCTGAGGACGGACTTGTTCTTCGTCGACGGAGGCGCAGAGCATCAGGCCTGGAGACGAAGGAGTTGGATTAGCTTCGAGTCGCGTTTGGGGTGGCGGCGGGCGGGCGTACCGTCCAGCCGGGATATTTGCGTTGATCGAATCATTGCGGATGTGTGTGTGATTGTGCGCGAGAAGGTAGAGGAGGTGAGAACAGCAATTCGGGCTGGGCGTTTTGTGGTTTTTGGTCGTCGCTGAGGCTACACGTGTCCAGGACGGATGGCTTGTGTCGACGGTATAGGCAGCCAGAAATGTTGCCAGCTATGTCAATTGGGGTGAATCTCTCTTTGTTGGGATTTCGTGGGTAGCGTTAGCGAAAGGCTGCAAAATCAAGTGCGGTCGCTAATAGGAATAAGAAGTCGTGGGCATATAGGAAGAATACAAAGGTAGAAAATAGGACGTCGTTAAATCAATCCAAGAATCAACGTAGCCAGACCAGGGGTGTTGCTTGGTGGTGTCTCCATCTAAGTTTAGAACAGGGTTCGTGGTTCCAGCCTCCCCTCCATCACAGATCTGCTTGGGCCTGCGCATCATATACAAGACCAGACAAAGTGGTGTAAGGAACTTGCTAGCTTTGATGTCTTTATTTATATCTTTCTTTTCGTAGCTAAATTTCATCCTCTTCGTCGTCAAAATCATCCTCGCGGCCCATCTCATACAATATCCGTCCTCCCTCACCAGCTCCAATATCGGTCTGGGCATCAAAGTAGGGAAGCACGATCCCCTCCCTATCCTTGCGCTGCTTTTCTGTAAGACCAAGATTGAATGTGCTCTCCGGTTCATCCGCCCCATCGCCGCCTTGAGAATCCTCAGGCGATTTGAACATGACGTGGTCAGCCAGCAGAAATACCTTTCCAGGCCCTGCGCCCAAAGGTGCAGGCACGAGGATGAATTTCTCTGATACCGTTCTTCCGCTCCTGCGCCGTAGATCCATATCAATAACAACGCCGTGCTTGTCGGCGTCTTGACCGGGCTCCGTGAGACCAATGAGCACGCCCTCTCGATCCTCCTTGAGACCCCACTCGGGCTCGACAAGGCTCCTGTTCCTCGCCTTTTGTCTTTCGATTTCCTGTTGCAGGCTTGAAAGACGTAAAATGGCAGTGGCGAGGTGACATAAAACAGTAAAAGGGTGTGGCTCATACTCATTCCACGTAGGAGGGAGGATGACGGGCACATCTGTGTGATAGACGGGTACTAGAGAGACCGCCGGAGTAAGGACGCTGGAGAGAAAGCTGGCCATGGCATGAGGCGCCGAGGAAGCCAGAGCATTCAGAGAGTCTATAACGACGATACAACCTACAACCCCAAATGTCAGCACCTCACCATGTTCGCTGTCTAGCCATTGCTTTGTCACTCACGCTGCGTTGGCTTGTCTTTTTGACTGCTTGGATCGAACGGAGAGTAATGCGATACCAGCTCTGCTCTCACATTTTTGAGTTCCTTGCCGGCAGCCTTGACAAATACATCGACATCGCGGGGTTTCTTCAGAGTTGTGAAGGAGAGGAAGATAACTTTGGCTTTGGAGATCTGCTGTCCCGTCAGTCCCATACCCCGCTAGAACAATTGTCTCTTTTTTTGTGTCTGCCATTATGGGATCTCATACCTTTGCTCTAGAGAAAAATTCGGAGATGAGAGGCTGTGCTGTTCCCTCGAGACTGTCGAGGATGAGGGTGAGCGGACTGGCGCCATCGCGGAGGTTCAGTAGCTTTTGTAGTAGGAGCAGTGAGTGCGAGCGGGTGTGTGCGTTGTTTGCTGGCGCCATCTTCTCCCTGCGCGTTGCGCCTCGCTGGTTATGAATACTGATGAAAAGTGCTGGATCGGGTCTTTGATATCTATACTTTTAGGGTGAGATGTTCGGTGCGGCTGTTGTTGGAGGGTGAAAATGTTTTTGGCATGTCCAACGTCGATGCGCTAAACTTTGATGTAGCACTCCACAACCTTCAACCAAAACCGAGCGAGTATTCATGTAATCTTTTCCACATCATGTCTCGCTCTATGTCTGGTGATCCTGATTTAATATTTTTTTCGTCTAATTTTATTGTATTATTTTATTCTCAAATAGATGTTGGCAAATCGCTATTCCTCATGATAATCGTTAACTAAAGTAACAGCGCCCTCCTGGGGAGCAGCCAGGCATCATGCTAGCTCGTCCTTCTCATCTGCGGTCCCAGCTACATTGATCGTTGAACCCCGCCTCTGCTTCCATGAGGAGGGAGTTGTTGTTTCTTTAGGCTGGGGGTCGTCTACTTGTAGTTCGTCGATTGACATGGCGTCGCTGTCGGCTGTATCGCATCTCGATACTTTGGTCGGTGTTTCGTTTCCCAGGTCTTTCATTTCGCTGCCACCCGGGCCGCCGTCTCCATCCTGTGTTTCCCGTGAGGTTGCCTCTGATGATTTATTCTCCCCGTTGACGGCTTCATTTTGATTACTGCCGCGGCTCAGTTGCCGCTTCGGCTTGAAGTCTTGCGGAAGTTGAACCTTCCACTCAGCTTCGAATTTGTCTGCGAGATGCTCGTCGAAATCGCCCAATTTGCGTCGCTCATGCGCTGACCAAGCGCTTGCGAGCCACTCCGGATCAAAATGACCCAAGGCGATATTCTCAGTGTAAGTGGCACAATCATGGCGGAAGGTGTCATCATTCATCAGCGACATCAAATTGGGTCGCGCATTCTCACTGTCTGGGTCGAGAATGTGCTCCTTGTCTGGGAATAAGGCGAGTATCTCTGCCTTGTCAGTGGCATCAAGTACGTCCCATGCCATCGGATTTGCCAGAACTCTCTGTTGGGGAGCAGGAGGGTGTTAGCGATCACAACTCTGATAATGGAAACACCCAAGTTGTAGTGTCTGTGTCGTGGGGGTCTAGGTATGTACACACTCTCAGATCGGCCTTTGCGAGGGGCGACTTCGGATCGATGATGATATTTTCAGCGTCCCATTTTCGCGCCTTGGTTGCGCGTTTGATGGTCACGGTGGAAGCTGGCTTTGCGGCCGGGCGCGATGTAGCCTTTCGCGTCCGCCCGCCGGAAGAGGCTGTGTTGGGTTTGCTCTCTTCCTCCCTTTCCTTTTCTTCTGGAGATTGGGTGCTCTGTGAATCTGTCGGTAGAGCATCAGATTCAACGAGAGATGGGGCTGAAGAGAGAGTTGACGAGCTGGAGTCCCCTTGTTGATCATGTTCGTCCTCCATCTTTTGAATCCTCGGTGTTGACTCCTTTGGTGGTGCAATTACTCGGATGAGGGTTGGGGATTTGATAAGACCAGACAGGTGATGGGGAGTCCACTAGAGGCCGAGCGAAAGCTGCATGCTGTGCAGCATTGCTCTATCAGCTATGCAGGTGCCTAGTTGCAAGAGACTCTAACGCTCTCAATGCCTGCGGAACATGAGAAGGCTGCCTGAGATGATGGCTAGCCCAGGCGACAAGAAGCAGCCTTTAGGACGATACATGAATGATGATGCGCAACTGTTAAACTGTTGAGGCACCTGCTGTGACAACTTTGTGGTAGGTGACCGTTTCGGCTTGGCGCCATCGCCGCTCTTGCCCAATCGCGGTTTCAGTACCCACCATCTACCGTAACTGTCCAGAGCTTGTGCAAGACCAGACTGAAGCATTCCTTCCTCCACATCCACGGAGAAGGTGGGCATCAGTGAAGACTTACCTCGTAATTTCTTGTCCACAGCCTCGCTGTATCTGACACAATCCTTTGGTCATTGCTGCCTCCACAATACCCATGATCATCTTCCCCTCTGCGTACCGCCGTACTGTATACGGTGTGCGTGGATAGGTAAGTCTGAGGTCTTGCGGCTGATTGAGGTCTCCAAATTATAGATCTCTTTCAAGTATAATAGCTATCAAGCCAATAGTTATATTTTGAGCCTAGTATCTTGCAAGCAAGAGTAATACTATAGCTACGGTTACAGTTACGGCTATAGCTATGGCTACAGCTAGCGCTGGTCGCAACGGCAGACAGCTAGGTACCTAGGTAAGGTGCTCGAAGATTTGGGTGGGCTCGACAATCCTCACTTTGTAAGTGCTACAAGTGCTTCAGGATAATACGGCACCGAAGTGCTCTCAGGATGTCGAAGGCGGGGTTCGACGGTGACCCGTGAGGGGGATCGTCGACAGGCCCCCCACAGCAAACGGAGAAATATGGTCTCGCCCGAAGCTTCGGCCCTCAACCGTACCATCTTCGACAGAGCTGAAGCGACCGGAGGAACTTCTTTGGGGGCTGATTGGAACGTTAATGGGGTAGCGAATAGATTACCGTACCTCTACACTCGCATCTCTTGTCCCCCACCTCTGGCTGCTGGGATAAAAGGGTAGTATTATTACCCGCCGCCTAAGGTACCGAGCCAGCCTATAAATGAATCAGCTTCCCTCCACTTCCCCAGCCCATGCATACTTGATTTCTCATGTACGACCATGATTCCACTCCTGTATGATCCGCAAATATCAGAGTCCGGCTCATAAAATAGATTTGGCTCCCTCGTTTCAACATGCCTGTCCATCTTGGCTACGATGATGTCCATCCTTTCTCGAAGGTGGACATCAAGGATAGAGCTTCAGTACAAGAGCTTCTGCGCACCGTCCTCGATCCTCTAGAGCCATTCTTCTCGCCTAAGAAAGCACGAGTCAGATGTCCCGGTGCGACTGCGGTTCGCTTTGATCAGACGGCCTCGGAAGTAGAAGGGTTCGCTCGTCCACTATGGGGCCTAGCATTTCTGTTGGCTGGTGGCGGCGAGTATCGAGGAACGGAGTGGTGGGTTGAGGGGTTGAAGACAGGGACTGACCCTGAGCATCCTGAGTACTGGGGCTATCCTCGTGACAATGACCAGAGAATGGTGGAAATGTGCCCTCTGGGTATGTGCGAGCGCCCATGTATTTGCCGAGACTGATCCTGGTGCTAAAGCCTCAATATTTAGGATATGCACTTGCTGTAGCACCAGTGTTTTGGGACAAGTTGACAGACAAGGAGAAGTCTAATGTCGAAACTTGGCTAGGAAATTCCATTAACGAGAAAAAGTTGGTCGGCGTCGAGAGGACGAATGCTGTTAGAGACATGCTAATTGCTTGATTACAGTATGCCCAACACAAACTGGCTCTGGTTTCGAGTTTTTGCAAATCTCGGGCTAAAGAAAAACGGCGGCAAGTTTTCGCAGGAGAGATTGGATAGTGATATCAAGCATTTGGACACGTTTTACCGAGGTGGCGGCTGGTCCAACGATGGCCCAGAGGGCATTCATCGTCAGTGTCTCTAAACATACAATACGCTGTTTGTCGGAAAACTAACATCGTCTGTTTGTAGAAATGGACTACTACTCATCGAGTTTTGCCATCCAGTTTTTGCAGCTGGTATATGCGAAACTGGCAGGGGATGACGACCCCGAACGGGCTGCCGAGTTCAAAAAGCGTGCGCAGCTGATAGCCCTGGATTTGGTTCACTACTACGATGATGAGGGGAGAGCTATTCCATATGGACGAAGTTTGACATATCGGTTCGCAGTGGTTTCTTTCTGGGGAGCGCTGGCTTATGCTGATGTTGAACTGCCTGCACCTCTGACCTGGGGCATGGTCAAGGGTATCGTACTTCGACATCTGCGCTGGTGGCAGACTCAAAATGCACTTTGGACATCAAGCGGCACTCTATCACTCGGGTACTCATACCCGAATATGTATGTAAGTTTTGTCATATCATCATTTCTGGTTTTCCACGATCTCAGCAGGCTGACTTTCAATAGCTCACGGAGAACTACAACAGCCCAGGAAGCCCAGTAGGTCAACTCCAAAGTACATACTGATTATATTCTAATGCCTTTCTTAGTATTGGGCATGTCTTGGATTCTTATGCTTAGCTGTACCAGAGACTCACCCCTTTTGGACATCTGAAGAGGAGCTGCCCGGGGACACAATCCCGCGTGTCAAGGCGCTCAAACATCCCGGCCACATTGTAAGGTATGTCGAACCCCCAAGTACTGATTGCAAGTCTTCAAGACTGTTTACATCCAACATAGCTACCTTGGCGGTCATTGCATGTTGCTATCTTCAGGGCAGGCTTGCAGCTATCCCATGAAAGCCACCCATGCCAAGTACGGCGGCCTGGCTTACAGCAGCGCCTACGGCTATTCAGTCCCTCCCGGGCTCTTCTCTCTAGAGCAGTACGCTCTAGCATCGCAGCTGGGATTCTCGGATGATGGGGGCGAGTTTTGGAAGACTCGGAGGGCAAGCGAGTACGCCGCAGTGGAATTTCACGAGGACAAGCCCATCCTTGTATCGATCTGGAAGCCGTTCCCAAACGTCACAGTCAAGACCATTCTTATCCCACCAACAGAAGAGACGCCAAATTGGCATCTTCGAGCTCACCGTATCGAGGCAGGCCGTGAGGTAATGACGGCCGATGGATCCTTTGCCATCCGCAACGTCAACTCGGAGAATGGGCGATACTTGGACCCGTACGATTCAGCAAAGTGCGAGGGCACGAAGCCTAAAATAATCGGCAACTATGATTTGAACACCCCAGAAGGCTGGGCTTCGGGGAAGGATGGAGCTTTTGCAGTCTCCAAGGGTGCCGTGGGAATCAAGGCATTGGAGTCCTGGGAAGGGCGCCAAGCGAACGTGGTCAACGCCGATCCCAACTCTAATCTGATTGAGAGCCGTACTGTGATCCCGACGTTACAACACAAGATTAGAAAGGGCGAATCGGTTTCGTACGTGACGGGAGTGTATGCAAAGCCGTCGGGTCCCAAAGAGCAGTATCTAGATGGGTGGGAGAATCCCCCTACAGTTCCTGACTGGCTTACAGCAGAGCTCAAGTAATTGATGAGAGGGTGTGAGGATGGCCACTCGGGATCATTCAAGCAGTAGCATATCACGCGATTTGCATAGGGGAATTGACAGAAAGAAGCAGTTATGGACATAGCATTAAGCCCGGCTCTCAATCTACACGAGTATGTAGACGACTCACCTTGCATATTCTAAGCAAGCTCTGGGGCAGATCAAGTTACCCGAACCAATGGCCAGGGACAGGGGGTATTTGCGAGATGAGGCGGGAGGGAATCATCCTGTGGAGTTGAGGTGAAGCCAACATTGGGGAAGTTGGGGAGATTGGATGTGTCCATCCCAGCCACCTCCAATATCCCCAGACAGCAATTTGCATAAGTCACCCAGGTCAAATGATTTAACCTCAACCCTCCTCTTTTGCCATGGAAGATCTTTGCGGCTTATTCTTATCAGCCGCCATGCTTCTGACAATACGATGATCTCCTGCTTTTTGCATCCAAGCCCGAAGTCCCCAAGTGTGACTCGAGAAAGGACCATTTGTGGAGAGTGTCGATCCCCCTCTGGTCTTTGCTTCTGGACCAGAGATAGCCTAAAGGTCAGTCCACAAGCCTCCGCGGAAAGGACATCGAAAGGAGGGGATGTAACGTAATAAGCATATTCATCAATAAATCCTACCCTACCTTATCCGAGCTGGCTGCCTCCTCCCATCCATCATGAGATTTGGAGACTCTCCGCGCAGAGTGCACAAACCACCCTCCCATAACGGAAATGCCGGCTCATTCGTGGAACGCAAATTATCCGGTCATCACTCCTAGGGGATGCCACATCGAATGCTACCCCAGGAAGCTAACTGTGCAAATCCACCGAAGTAGCTTTCTACTCGTCCATCCAAAACACGGGATGGTCATCCATATTGCCGGTGCCAAGGCTCCGCATGAAGTCATGTAGTACGGATCTATATCCTCCCCGGGGCTGTGTGCTAGAGAGGATTATTGGAGGACGGAAAACGCTGTTCTTGTCCCGTGGCTGCCTATCCAATGTATATTTTCACACCATGACAGTCGCACGGTGACCGTGGGAGCTGTGCACAGCCGCGCACCATCGATAGGCGAGCTCTCGCTGTGGTAGATGCAGGGCGTGGAGGGAATAAATGTTCACACCAATCAGACAAGCTGGGGCGATGGTAATGAGCGGCATTGGGACTCGAACGATCTCCTTCTCGGGGCCGGCCAAGGGTAATATGCTCATAAGCTTGTACGTAGAGCCAGTTATCACCCTATGACCGGGGGCTGGTTTGGGGTAACAGGCGGATCTGGGGTCCCCGGGATATGTTGATTGGTGGTGTAAGAGTAACACCGAGAGAGGAGCGCGGTCTTGTATATCTGCTGTAAAAGAGTGTCTCTCTTGTCCCTTGTCTAGGCGCGGGTTTACCCCTACTTATGAGTCTCCCCCTTCCCACCTCTGCCGGTGTTGCTGCTGCTGCTCAACCCATCTGGCAACACACCAATTGCCCCATCCTCACCCGGATTAGCTCTTCATTCTTCAGCTTGCTCGAGAGCCCATAGCTTTGCACCATGGGCGCGATCGTCAAGGTCCTGCGGACCGTCATCCGCAATGATGCGATGAAGGAGGACCCAGATGAAATCTACGGATGGAGGGTCTTCGCGCTCGTATTTGCCGCCTGCTTCGGAGGAATGCTCTTTGGTTGGGACACCGGCGCCATCAGCGGCGTCCTCCAAATGAAAGCAACCCAGGAGAAGTTTGGCTATGCGGACTGGTCCAAGGCTGACCGGTCACTGATGGAGCAGAACATCGTGTCGACTCTCCAGGCTGGGTGCTTCCTCGGTTGCATCATTACTGGCTTCGTGGCTGACAGGTTCGGTCGCCGTCTTTGTCTCATGGCTGCTGGCACTCTCACAGTCATTGGTGTTGTTTTCCAGACTGCCTCTGCTGCCAATGGCACCATCGGCGTCATGTATACAGGACGCTTCCTTGCTGGTGTCGGTGTTGGCTCTGCTTCCACTCTCACGCCTCTATATGTCTCCGAGTGTGCGCCCCGAGCCATCCGTGGTGCTTTGACTGGTAGGTTTCGCTATTTGGCATAAGTGAATTTTCTAGCACTGGAAGAATGGGCCTAATTCAATCAACAGCTTTCTATCAGCTATTTAATGTTACTGGTATCATGATCTCGTTTTGGTGAGTACTCGCCACAGACCTGCTGTTTCCTGGATGCAATGAAATCTAACAGCTGGAATGATAGGATCAACTACGGCTGTCTTTTGCATGTATCCGCACCAGCTGTCTATATTGTTCCTTTGATCTTGCAGGCCACTCCTGCTCTGTAAGCCTCCCTGATCCCCGTCCTCAACTGCCGCCGCTGACCTTTCCCAGTCTTCTCATCCTCGGAATGTTTCTGTCCCCTGAAAGGTATTATCTAGTTTCTCAGTGAAAGAAAAAAACCATGGCGAAGTGAATGTAAGCTAACTGTAAACAGCCCTCGCTGGTGTGCACGCAAGGACGATTGGGAGAAAGCAGAGTCTATTCTTGTTCGCCTACGCGGGTAAGCTTGTTGGGTCCCTCTAATTCGAAGACAAATAAAACTAACCTTACTTCCAACAGAATGCCAAGTGATTCGGAATACGTGCGAAACGAAATCAGGGAGATGTCGGATCAGCTCGAGACCGAAAGGCGCCTAACCGGAGACGCGGGCGCAAAGGTGCTGTTCAAGGAGATGACGACCATCCCTGCCAACCGAAAGCGAACTTTGATCTCCGTCATTCTGATGATCTGCCAGCAAATGACTGGTGTTAACTCTATTGTGAGTGCAATAATCAAATCTTCGCGGTGTGGCTTTGGTGTAGAGAAGAGGGGGAGCATAATGAAACTTTGACTGTGAAGCTCTGACTGACAGGATGTGCTACAATATAGAACTACTACGCCCCTCAGATTTTCACCAACCTCGGAATGACTGGCACAGACAGCTCCCTCTTTGCTACCGGAGTCTACGGTGTCGTGAAGGTTGCAGGTTGCGCGGTCTTCCTCATCTTTATTGCCGACTCTCTCGGTCGCCGCCGAAGTCTCATCTGGACCAGTGGTGCTCAGGGTCTCGTCATGTACCTTATTGGTATCTACGGCCGGGTTGAGCCTCCTGTGGCAGGCAGGCCCGTCTCCCCTTTCGGTTACGTGGCCATAACCTGTATCTACCTCTGGGCAGCGTAAGTGTTCGGAACAAGTTATCACTCTATCCACTTCCTCTCTAACAGGCGAATCCAGGCTGTTCCAATTCGGTTGGGGCCCAGTTTGCTGGATTCTCATTTCTGAGATTCCTACCGCTCGACTTCGAGCTCCCAACGTCGCCCTCGGTGCTGCCACTCAGTGGTTGTTCAATTTCGTCATTGCCAGAAGTACGTTGCTCCGCGGCACATTCCAAAACATCCTTGCAGAATCTAATAATCGTTAATAGCTGTCCTCACCATGCAAAACACCATGGGCACTGCCGGGTACGGCATGTTCTTCATGTTCGGAAGCTTCGACTTCATCATGGGCACATTCGTCTACTTCTTCGTCCCCGAGACCAAGGGCCTCACCCTCGAGAAGATGGACGAGCTGTTCGGCGTGCCAGAGCAGACCACCAAGAGACTAGACGAGGAGCCCGAGGTGGGACGGATTGAGGACAACCGCGTCGAGACTATCGAGGATGATGGACCAAAGAAGAAGTAAAGAACCACTTGTTGACGCCGTTGGGGTTGGATTCCCTTCTGACTCTCTGTTTGGTTATTGGTGTTGTACACACACGCAGTCAAGGATCTAATCTTCAACAGTGGCTTCAGCGAAAAACGACGCGGGCTTTTTGCGTGGGCTTCAACATTAATGATACCCGATGTTTGTTGTTTAGCCATGTAGCAATTTGGTAGAATCGTGCCATTGAATATGATTAGCAGTTTAGCGATCTTACACTTTCTAGACTGCTCAGGATATAGCACGTAGGAGCCAATTGCCACTTGGTAATATTTGCTTTTCACGATGAGACATCTTCTGTGCCTTGACCACTCAATATTCGGGAATTTCATTCAAAAGAACCCACCTAGGTATCATTGAGAAAGTTTTGTTTGTTTTAGGAATAGGGAAAAATATGAAGAATTGAACATGCTCAAATTCACGACATACTTAGGGTAGGAAGTGGTGAGATTGAGTTCGAGGCACTCAAGCAGTATACCGCTTCTACGATTGGTATTATCGAATCATTGAATGCTTATAATAAACACATACTGGATATTGTCCATTGATATCGTTTAATACTACCGAAGTATTCCAATCATCGTTGAAGGTGGTCTCTCTTCATTTTGATGTCTAATTCTTTTTGTCACCTAGTGGGCAGGTAGGTGGGCCTCACTTGTTTGAGTGTGATAAGAGTGGTAGATCTCGTTGGGGAAAAAAAAGTATGTACAATGCATGGAACCCTGCAAATAACGGCCGACTGACAGTCAAACGGCCTGCACCAGCCACTTTTACGGCGCCTCATCCGCTTGTACAGGGGGGCTCAGAGCAGGCCTGGAGCCGAAGAGGCTAGGGGGTTTCAGAGGGGGTTCACACGAGCGGTCACTAAAATCAGAGCAATAGTGGGGGCATCCTTGTGGCTTGGCACTGCAACTAATCACCGACTTAATCCATCGAGATGCTGGCGAGCTGTCCCCTTATTGACTGGAGTTGAAGCTACCTACCCCCAGCACTCTGCAAATCCAGACTGTCGTGGACGTTGGGAACTGGATAACCGACTTGCGCAGGCCGACAGAACGACGACGACTCGGGTCCGAAAGAATCTCCGCCTCGGCAGCCAAGCTCGCAAACCAGCCGCCTCCTTGGACGAGCCATGAGCTCAGCTCGACGACTACATCGATCGTAGTGGACAATGCTCAACAACCAACAAACCTAGAATGAGCTTAGATCCTCTGCTCCCTATCGCTCCTGCGAGGGTGAAGGCCCTGCTACTGCCCATCAGCCAGATTACTTCCACCAGATTCGACTCCTTTGTCACCCGGCTCGAGAGCGAACATGTTGTCCACCTCAGGGACATCAGCGCCGATGGGCGGCCGCATCGAAGTAGGCGCTCTCCGCACCAAGACATGAGTGGCGATCCGGATACTGACCTTTTCCTGTGTATCAGACATGTTTTCGCCGTTGGCCTACCCAGACGGCGCAATGATTTACGACCTCATTACCCACATACCGCCCCCTTCCCACCTTGCCCTCACGCCTTTCGATCTATACCGCGAGCCAATGGCTGTTGTTGCGCTGGCTGATGGGCGGGAGATGGGGGAGGTATCCTTCAGCAAGCGGAACTCTGCGAACGGTACGGGGACGACGGTCACGGAGAAGAATATTCGATCTCTCTACCAAGACCTGGAGGATCTGCGTGACCGATTTCCCAAAGCGCTCGTCCACCAGGTCTTGATATTCGACTATGTGTCCGATACCAGCAACACTGTACCTTTACCAGAGGGCGTATTCGGTATCCCTCCTGTCGAGAAGAGCAAGAGGACTACCATTAAGACCGTCATGTGCGACATATCTTCGCAATTGCTGGCAGAGATGACCACGCTGGCTAAATCTTTCGAGGCTATGACCACGATCGAATCGCCCGTTCATTACTCGGGAACTGCGCATATGAACGGGGATTGGTCAGCCGGGGAGGGCGAACATCACGAATTCGACAGAAGGAACTCTGGTACCCCCACGCTCCAGTCCAACGGCCGGACTGCGTCAGAGAGCGCGGCGGACCGAGCTCATGCTCGCATGTCCATGCCGCCGGTGTCGACTCGACCAACGATGAATCACAGCTCTTCAAGCCCTGGTATTGGTGGGTCTCCTATTTCGCAAACCGGGCACTCTGGGTGGCCTGGTACCCCAGACTTGGGGCGGGACGCGCCTGGCACTCCCCAGACCCATTCTCGCTCAGAAAGCACACATAGCTCCCGCGACCAGTCCCGCGACCGAGTATCCGTCCAGGGATTCGGCCCTGGCGGCCTGAATGATAGATGGAGGCTGAAAGGCAAAGGCAGGTCCACTGTCATCTTGGGTTCCATGTACCTCCAAGCCGGTCGGTGGAACGACTCATTAAGAGAACTGTCCGAAGCTGCCGTTGGAACAAGGTCGATTAACGATCACATTTGGCTTGGAAAAGCACTGGAGCTGATCGTTATCAACCTTTTTCTTCTTGGCTGGTCTGGCTTAGAATTTGCCATACCATCTGTGTGTATGCCGCCTCCGGAAGAACGGAACAGGCCATTGTATACGGTAATAGAGACGTTGACCGACTTGCCCGGCCAACCCAAACGGTTGAGGATACTCCAGCTCATCTTGGGAGATCTCCTGGACCGAATTATGAACTTGTACTCGAGGAAGCGGGCCGATGTGGAAAGGCTCCCCAAGCTGGCATATTCGGAAACCACAATACGATTCTCGAAGATCCTTACGATTATGCACTTATGCAACGGAAGCTTGAACCAACAGGCTCTCGATATGATTGTTACTGGCAGGCTACCAGAGAAAGAACTGACGACATCTCCCCGGATCCACATTGTACCTTCACGACAACATATTGTAAATATCTTGATGGATTCGTTCCCGGCATCACATGCATATGCTGCGGAACTTCTCACGACAACCGACCGGGCTTCAATTCTGAGTGCCATAGCTACGATATTGGGGACACTGGGCTTCCATCGGAAGAAAGCAATGGTAATTCGCGAGCTTGTCTCTGTCCTTATAACTGGTCTTGTGGAGGCGCGGACGAGGGGCGCAGCCGAGGCAGGTATTCACCCAGCCGCAGGTTTAATATCGCATACGGTGGCAGGAAATCAGAATAGTGGAACTGCACTGGACCTTGGTGAAGGGGATATTGAACAGGGCATCGAAGCTTTCCTGGGTATGCTTTGCAAATCATACGCTGTGATCGGATTCGAAAAGTCGCCCAGCAAGTCGGAAGATTCGACCGAGACTGGTCCCGATACAGACGAGGCCATCATTGCCAGGATACGGAAGCAAGCTTCGACGAGGTTTTACGGCTTCGAGGGTATCAAAATGAATATCCTACGCGCCTGCATCAATTTCTCAGAGGCGTTGCCGGATCTTAATGGAGTCCTAAGATATTCTGGCGATTTGCTCCGTACTGCAGGCGCTGGCACGGCTCCTGGTCCTCGCAGGGAAGATATCTCACCAATGATCTTTGCTGAGGAGCAAGCTCGGCTTGTGACTAATATCGCCAGAACGTCAAGTCTTGCGCAGAGGCTCAACTTGAACTCGCTGGCAGCTGAATACTGGGACGAGTTTCTTGTTCGCGGTATCAAGCTTGAGGCTCTACCTCCCGATCGGATACCGATTCCACACGCTCACAGCGTCCTGCCTGGGTCGACTGTGGGGCGTACATCGCAAGACGTTGACCCCTTTATCTACAACCCCTTTTTTAAGAAGCCAAGCGAAGTTGTCCAGCAATTCCTCGTAGCGGGAGAGCTTGCAACTTTTAGAATCACTCTGCAGAATCCTTATGATATTGAGCTGGACCTAGAAAGTATTCGTCTCGAGACCACCGGTGTCGACTTTGAGTCTATTCCGGAGGCAGCAAGGCTGGGCTCCAACAGAACCCAAGTATTGAGGCTTAGAGGGCGACCACTACAGGACGGTGATATCAAGGTGACGGGAGCTCTTATCAGGGTGCGAGGTTGCCGAGAGAGGAGATTCCCTATTTTCTCCGCACCGTGGCGCCCGGTGCGAGATAGCAAAATCAAAGTAAAGGGAATCGCTGCCCTGGAGGGCGGGGAGGATGTCTGCCTGCGCAATTCCGCCCCTCCTGTCCCCGATGACCTGGACCTCACAGCAATCCCATCACAACCCGTCCTGACGGTCAAATCCATGACACTCCCGCAGGCATCAGTCATGGTTCTGGAAGGAGAACGCCGGATCTTCTCGGTGACTTTGCAAAACGAGTCACCCACCCCAGTCGATTTCGTGTTGTTTTCATTCCGGGATTCCACGCAAGGTCCCCTTCAAAATGCGCTCAATAATCGGGACACAATGCCCACCGAGATGTATGAATATGAGTGGATCTTGATGAAGAAACAGGCGCTGCGGCTACCAAAGAAGAACCAGGAGCGTCAAATTCCAGCAGGTGGCGAAGCAACATATGAGTTTGAGATTCTCGGCAAGCCTGGTTTGACCCATGCCACAATTCAGGTGGACTATACGAATTTAGGCAAGCCGCAGGATGAAGTCACGGAACAGTTCTTCACCAGACAGGTGAGCGTGGATCTGACTGTGACCGTGAACGCCAGCATCGAGATGTCGCGATTGGACGTTCTCCCCATAGAAGGTGATATTCCTCAAGCGATCAAGGACAGGCACAGCGACTCTGGGTCCTTGGATCTCAAAGACTATTGCTTGCTATCTATGGATCTACGAAATGCGTGGCCAAGCCATATCAATGTACATATCGAAACGGAAGATGGCATGGTGCTTGATGACAACATCCTACCTGGTAACATCAATCGCATCGTTCTGCCCGTCAAGCGGGTATATCTGGAAGACCCTCATGCTTCTATTCCCAGCCTTAATCCCGGGCGGGATAGGCAGTTCGTCGTTAGCAGGATTGCGCCCGAGATTGAGCGGATTAACCGAGAGGCCTTCTGGTATCGCGAGAAGCTCATGGAGCGCCTGAAGGGAACATGGAAGACAACATCGGGGCAGAAGCGGCATGGAACCCTTGAGCTCCGGACCCTCCGACTGACACCTCGAATGATCGATGTCGTCAGGTTGGAGGACATTGGAATTGATATCTCGGTGGAGGACGAGGATGGGGCCAATGGCGACACCAACGTTGGCTATGTTGATGAATTTATGCAGGCTAGGGTCAGGCTCACCAACAGATCGAGCAAACCAATCACGTCTGTCATCAGATTGCTACCAGCACTCTGTCATCGGCCGCTGGGCATTGCTCTTGACTTTACCAGGAAATTCGCCTGGAACGGCTCCCTCCAGCAACTATTGCCCAGAATTGAGGCCAACTCGACGGTTGATTTTGTCATCGGCGTCACAGCACTGTGCAGGGGCGAGTTTGAGCTCTCGGCGACAGCAGAGGAAGTGGTGGTGCACCAGGAGGAGGGTGAGAAGACCTTGCAACGAAAGAAATCCGATACCCAAAAGATGTTAGACGCAGCGCTTGGAGCGAAGGACCGGCGGGTGTGGCATTCACGACATCCGTATATTTTGCTGGTGAGGGACAGGGACTGAATGATGGATGGTGATGTGGATATGATTCTATCTGTGTCTAGCGAGGTGGAACATAAAATGTAGAAGTAGACGAAATATCACGAGCATACACAACAGACTGGTCCATCCATCACTGATGAGGGATTGTGTGTTAGCGTTAGCGATGATCCCGATATCGCCTCACGGGGCTGGAGGTTGGATGGATGGAGGCTCCCGGCTTATTAGCGCGAAACTCAATCACGACTGCTAAAATCTATGGGTACATTCTAGATCTGTTTGATACGGCAAAGCGCTCACTGCGATACGCTCTCAACAAGTATTCTGACTCATTGTGGCAGGTCAGTGGCCTCCGGACCAATCACAGGCGAGCCGGCAACCAAGTCCATCCTAGTCGAGTTGAATTTTCTCATCGCCTCTGCCGCATTGTTCGAGGCGCTGTTACTAAGTAGCGGCTTTTCGCGGCAATCCGGGGCTATCTCGTCGTTCGGCCGCGAAAAAGTCCCGCCTTCCTTCACTCGGCCCCAGAAAATTATCAATTCGAGGGTGTGAAGTGATTCAGTCATTCATTCATTCGTTCGTTCGTTCACAAACGCCTTTTAGGCTTCTTCTCACAGTCTCTGAGAGCAATTGCTTCCGCTCAAGAGCCCATCCGCTCACCCAACTCTTCTTCTTGAGACACCAGAGAGAGATCTTGGCAGCCATAAAATAGAGCAAACGGAAAAGCCATGGAGAATGGCGACCCGCAACATGCTCGCCGGTCCCGCATCCTCTTCCTAGATGCCTACGACTCCTTCACAAACAACATCGTCTCGCTCCTCACAGAGCTCCTCGATGTCCAGGTTTGTGTACGGCGGATGGATTTGTCCCCGTTCCCACCTGAGCGGGGGCCGTCGTGGACGCGGGAGGAGCTCGTCGACCGCCTGGCCGGCTTCGACGCCGTGGTCTGCGGTCCCGGCCCCGGGTCGCCGCTCAACCCGGACGACGTTGGTGCGTTCAGGACGCTCTGGGACCTGGCGCTGGCCGAGGCGGTGCCCGTCCTGGGCGTCTGCCTGGGGTTCCAGAGCCTGGTGTGCACCTTTGGCGGGGAGATTAGGAAGCTGAGGAGGGGCTTGCACGGGATGGTGAGGGACATCGAGTATGAGGGCCGGGACATCTTCAGCAGGGTGCGGCCCTTTAAGGCGACGCTGTATCACAGTCTGTGTGCGGATCTTGGCCAGGATGCTGTTCCTGCGTCTGAGTGGCCGCTGCAGCAGTATAAACCTTTCCCGGGCGCGCCGGATCTGATACCGTTGGCTTGGTCGAGAGGGCATGTGGATGAAGGAGAGGATGAGCGCATTCTCATGGCGGTTAAGCATGCTCGGAGACCGTTCTGGGGGCTGCAGTACCACCCAGAGTCTATCTGCACCCACGTCGAAGCGCACGACGTACTGAGGAACTGGTGGGCCGAAGCTCAGAGATGGAATGTCGTGTCCAGGATGAGGCCACTGCACTCCCTCGCAAAATCGGAATCCGGCGAGGTGGAAACTCCAACGCATACAGATCAGTACAACAAGCTCAGTCAGCAGTACGGGCAGACTTCATGTGAGCTTTTCGACACCACGCACGCGGGTCCTCAGTACTACTCCTTCGTCAAGTTGAATATTCCCCAAGACCTCACGGCAGTGGAAGTCGCAGAAGCATTGGGCGAAGGCAAGGACGACACCATTGTCCTCGATTCATCGAGTGCCTCCAAGGGCGACCCTCTTGCCCTCTACAGCATCATCGCACTCGAGGCTGACAAGGCGCCGCGCCTCAAACACCGAGCTGGCGAGAGGTTCGTCACACTCACTTCGCCGTCTCAGCAGTCGGGTCTTTCGGCGCAAGAAGAAAGAATCGGCTATCTTGACTCCGCGCCTGGGGAGTTTAGCCCGTGGCAGGTTTTTTCCAAGTTCTGGTCCGAGCGGAGACTGGATGTCTCGAATCTGCCGGCGGGCCTTCCCGATGTCTTCAAGGGAGGTCTGATCGGATATGTCTCGTATGAATCAGGTCTGGACGCCCTCTCCCCTGGGGTTCTCCCCACGGAGAGAGGCCACTGCCGTCCTGACATCTGCCTCGCATGGGTGACAAGGAGCGTCGTGCTCGATCACCGGGCAAATGCGGCATACGTCCAGACCATTAGCAACGATCCAAGCGCTGGCCAAGATTACTGCAAGCTGGTGGCTGATAAACTGCGCGACGCGCCCTGCATGGCTAACCAAAGGGTTTATGACCCAGCGCACACAAACGGAGTTGACCAATGGCAACAGTGCCCAGGAGAGGTCTTCCAGTACCAGCTGCCAAACGCCGCCACCTACCAGGACAAAGTCCGCAGGTGCCAGGACTCTATCAAAGAGGGGAACTCGTACGAGCTCTGCCTGACGGATCAAACATTCATCACCCGCGCTCGGGGCGACGACGTACCGCCTCACGTCAACACCAAGGGCGCTACCTTGAACCGTGCCACGCCATGGGACATTTTCAAGCGGCTTCGATCCCGCCAGCCAGCGCCGTTCGGATCGTTCGTTAAACTTGGCGGCGCGACCTTGATCAGCAGCTCCCCGGAACGGTTCCTGCAGCATACCACGGAGGGACTGTGCGCCATGCGCCCGATGAAGGGGACGGTGCGCAAGTCCGATCAGGTGTCGACCTTGTCCCAGGCAGAGGAGATCCTCCACATCCCGAAGGAGGAGGCAGAGAACCTGATGATCGTCGACCTGGTCCGCCATGACCTCCACGGCATCTGCGGCGCGGGCAAGGTCACGGTCCCCGAGCTGCTCAAGGTGGAGGAGTACGCCACCGTGTTCCAGATGGTCACCAACGTCCAGGGCCAGCTCAACGCCGGACCCGAGGCAGCCAAGCGCCGACGAAAGTCCGAATTCAACGGATTAGACGTCCTCTCCTCGGTGCTCCCGCCCGGTAGCATGACCGGCGCGCCGAAGAAGCGCAGCTGCGAGATCCTGTACGGCCTCGAGAAGGGCATCGAGCGCAGCCTGTACTCCGGGGTGGTCGGCTACATGGACGCGGCCGGCAAGGGGGACTGGAGCGTCACCATCAGGGCCATGTTCAGGTGGGACGACGAGCTGGCGCCGCCAGCCGAGGGCGAGACGGAGAAGAGGGAGGTGTGGCACATTGGTGCCGGCGGCGCCGTCACCATCCTGAGCACGCCCGAGGGGGAGCACGATGAGATGGTGACCAAGCTCACGGGGCCGCTGGGTATTTGGAAAGCAATGGAATAGAGGAACCCGGTTACGGGCGCCTGGGTGGCTTATAGAAACAGCATGATACTTCAACGTATGCATATCTGGAGTTTTGTTTTAGGGTTGGATTCGGATTTTCAACAGCATTAGAGGGATGGCGCAAAGCGAAGGAAGAGGGCAGGAAATTACAGGCGATTTAAAGTAATGGAATACAATATCCATGATGCGAATATCTTTCACATAGGGAGAGGTACAATTGAGCTCGTTGTGTGAGCACGTGTTTCGGTTCGCAGGTCCTTTTATGTCCCAAGATGATCAATTGAGTGCGCTGAATGCTCCAAGCCATAGAAAATAAAACTCCCTCCAGTAGCCTGTACAAAAATGCGTCGATACAAGTGTTGCCACACAGTGTTTGTCTGAATAATCTGTTTCCTCCGCAGGCGAAATCCCCCATCCCCCCAGTCAGGACGCATACGATCTCCCCATCTCAGAATCCGCTTAGAATTCCTGCTCTTCGTGGAAGAACATGCTGAAGCTGATGATGGTTCCGTAAATCAATAGACCACCGACGATAGACATGATCATGGCCTCGACTCGGATGAGGTCGGCGTGCGCCAGCACTATGGGCAGGGCTGGGGAAAAGCAAAGTTAGTTATTATGCGCATCATCAGCGCGATGCGCCTGGGGAGATTAAACGTACCCATTCCCATAACGACGAAGAAGCCTGTGAAGAAGCGGCCGAGGTCGAGGACGGCGGCGCCGGAGCTCTCGACGAAGTCATCGGGATTCGCGCATCGGCTGCAGATCCAGTTGGGGATTGGGGCGATAACGTATGTTCCGACCACGAGGAGTGGGTAATAGACCTTGAACAAGGCGCAGGAGAGGATAACGAGGAGGAAGCCTACTGCCAGGACGAAGGACAGGGCAATGATGGTCTTGAGGCCGGCGGCTGGCATGATGGCGGCTGGTCTGACGGTTTATATACACCCGTGGAGGGAAGGAGCTGCAGGATCTGGAGGAGCGCTTCTCAAGAGAAGATGGAACGGTAGTGTGTAGGTATGCGAGATAGCGGAGGGCGTCGGTTCGGTTCGTTGAGTGCAGAGTCGTCGGTCGTGGCGATCGCTGCGTCAGGCTGGTGCTGGAGGATGAAGAAGCTCGCAAGCTGTGGCCTCGCCGCCCACTCTCGCAACAGGCAGCGTCACCAATGCCGCATGACACCATGCTGCGGCTGGGCGCCCCGGCCGGAACAGCAGTTATTCCGGCGCTGGTGAAAACAGCAGGCGGTGAGGATTGAGCTCAGACCCCTGGCGGCCTCGGCGAATAGGGACCCCTGCAATAGAGGACAGCCGTCGCCCAGGAAAAAAACTCGAGATTTCCGCTAGGAAAAAAACAGCCCCACTGTAAAATCATCTTGCCTGGTCCCGAACTTTTTTTTACATCTGCTTTCCAGCCTGTCTCCCCATTACTCAACAACAGTACAACCGATTGAGAAGATTGCTGCTCCTCTTTCCGGGAGCTACCAGAAGTCGCCATGGCTTCAGACGAAATTATCTGGCAGATTATCAACCAGCAGTTCTGCGCATTCAAGTTAAAGTAGGTTTCTAGTACCAATTGGCCGGCACGAGGCATGCCCGCGACTAGATAGCCAAAGATCTCTGATAGCAAGGCTGACAATCACAAATAGAACGGAGAAGAACCAAAACTTCTGCCGCAATGAGTACAACGTTACTGGGCTGTGCAATCGCCAGTCATGCCCCCTCGCTAACTCTCGCTACGCAACTGTCCGCCAGCACCCTACCAAGCAGACACTGTACCTCTACATCAAGACGGTGGAGCGAGCCCACCTGCCGTCCAAGATGTGGGAGAAGATCAAGCTGTCCAACAACTACAACAAGGCGCTCGAGCAGATTGACGAGAAGCTCATCTACTGGCCCAAGTTCATGCTGCACAAGTGCAAGCAGCGCCTGACCCGCCTGACGCAGGTGAACATCCGCATGCGACGCATAGCCGCCGAGGAGGAACGCCTGGGGGAGAAGCTCGTGCCCAAGCTGGCGCCCAAGATCAGGAACCGTGAGCGCGCCAGAGAGCGTAAGGCCGAGGCGGCTGCCAAGCTGGAGAAGACGATCGAGAGAGAGCTTCTGGAGCGTCTGAGACAGGGTGCGTATGGCGATCAGCCGCTCAACGTCAGCGAGGACATCTGGAAGAAGGTCCTCAACGCCATGGAGCGTGATGGCGAGGGCTTGAGGGACGAGGACATGGACGACGGCGAGGATGAGGAGGAGGAGCTCAGCAGCGAAGAGGAGGACGACCTCGAGAAGGAGGTTCAGTACGTCTCTGACATCGACGAGAGCGAGGAAGAGCTCGAGGACCTCCAGGACTGGCTTGAGAGCGAAGCGGAGGACGAGGAAGACGACGACGAGAGCGATGAGTCTGAGACTGAGAAGTCCAAGGCTGGTCTCAAGCGCAAGCGTGGCCGCGCAATCAAGATGAAGAACAAGAAGCCCCGACAGGAGAAGCAGAAGGTTGCTTTGACCAACGAACTCGAATGGTAAAATGGCGTTGTTTGGCGTAAACCGGTTTGGGATAGTGTGTATATACGCATCTGTTACATTGTCTGGGGTGCAATCATAAGTGCAGTTTGAGAAGCGAAATTGATACCATATTATATCAGCTGTTACAACTGGGGGCCTGAACTTGGTACAGACGGGAAAGTCCAACAAAAAAACTGGAGGGTAGCGAGAGCCACAGAAGGGCCAATTCTTTCATATCATTAGATCATAAATCAGCATTGTGTTCATTTCATACCCAACCTCTTCTGAAACCAGGCTGTGACAATTGACCTGTGTGCTCAATGCGACAGGGGAGAGGGAAACGATTTTTGGTTATCTTGCTTTTTGGAAAATGCTTAGATGTTCTGTTGATGGAAGAATTCCTGCCCGGCAGAGTTCACGAAAAGCCACAACGAACGCCTGTCAGTTTAGCAATGTAGTTCGAAACGATGGCAAAGACTACTCTCCAGGTGTTGTGATATTTGGCATGAACCATCAGCCGCCGCACCGCAAGACCAGAGAGAAGGCCCCACCTGCCACCTGAAGCCGCAGCTTAACTCGAACCCCACGTCACCAACAAGGAGCTCTGTAGGCCAGTGCATTTACCACAGCCTGGCCGCCAGTCCTCTCCGCCTCCAAAAGCTGAGCAGTCCTACCATTGCTGCCTTCTCACCACACACCCACCACTGCTTAAATCTCGGTCCTGAACCGCTCTCAATCCGCCCACTGCCTCTCATAACTACTCAGGCAAAGACCGCCTCTCGATTGCAATAAGTCACATCTCGACAGCCGGTCCGAACACCCTTCACGAGACCCCTCCCCTTTCTCCAACCTCCCACCACCACAGAGAAACAAACCCACAACCCTCCTCTCACCAAGGAAACAAACCCCAACCAAGGCCGCCGGGCCAGGAGACAGAAACAAAAATCATCCGCCCACCATGTCCTCCTGGTACTCCAACCTCATCACAAAAACCTCGTCCCAAATCTCCAGCTTCCGCGCCAACATCTCCTCCTCCGAGAACGACGGCGACACCGAGGACGACACCCACGTCTGCCGCGTCCTCCGCAGCTACTACACCGAGAAGGGCCGCCCCTTCCCCGGCTGGCTGCCCCTCGATCCCAAAGCCCCCTCCCAGGCGGCGCCCATCCAGCCCCTCCTCGCCCACGGCTCCAGCCAGCAGCAGCAGGGAAGCCGCCCCCTCCCCGGCGGAGGAGGCGGGGGGCAGCCCGGCCTGAGCTCACTCTGGGACAACGGCGCCGCCCAGCAGCAGCAGGCCCCCGCGCCGCCTGCGAGTCTGCGTGTCGGGAGGCAGCCCCCCGGGGGGGAGCAGGAGGCGGAGGCGGGCTTCACCGTGGCGGCGCGGGGAGGCCTGGGGGTGCCGATACTAGGGCTGGGAGCTACTCGGGGCAGGGACCTCCGCCACCTGCGGGAGGTGCCTCTGCGCAGGATAGGCTACGGCAGCGGCTGTGGGGGAATGGGGGGTCGAGGACTGTGAGTCCTGGCAGCACTGGGCAGGCGTTCTCGCCGCCTGGGCAGGGCAACAACCCGTACCGAAGGTGAGGTAGCTCAAAAGCGCATGTAGGGGTTGTTGGTGTTGGAAACGGGGCTGTTCTGGAATAAGTTCAGCACAACCTCAGTGTATGGCTGGAGTGTGGCGAGAGTTGCAAATGCAATGGTTTGGGAATGCTGGTGTTATTGGCGTTGAATAGGTCTCACATAGCATAGCACTTCTTTTCATGGATATTATCATTTCGAAACTTTTTTCATTCAAGAGAAAGACCAGCAGCGAGAAAGTGAATATGAGACGACGCATTTAATTCGTGTACAAGTGTATAATTGCAAACCCAGTCCACCAAGACTCCGACACGATAGCACCCTTTCTTAATTCGAAACTATCACTGCGAAGATAATAAAAAGAAAAAAACACGCCAAAGGTCATGATACATAAAACCAGAGGCCCTCTGGTTACAGATTTAGGTCTATTACCTAGTAGGCATACCGTCGCCATTCTCAGCCACAGTCGTCCTGGGCAGGACGTCAACCTGTTTGCTCAGCAACTTCCGCAACTCGGGCGTGATGACCCTGGCGGCATCTTCTTTGCCCTTGCCCTTGTTTGGGGTTGCGGTTTTTCTGTCCCCGTTTCCGGCGTTCGAGCCGCCATTGGCATTGCTGGCTTCCGCCTCTGGTTTCCTCGGAGCGGGGAAGTTCTCCTTCTTGTCGACTGCTTCGACTAGTCTTTGGTATTTCCGGAAGAGGGTTTCGGCCCTGATCAAAGTTGACTCGAGGTCGATGGTGTTGGAAAGCTCGTTCACTGGATTGTTATGTTAGTTACATGTTCTGTAGGGAGGGTTTCATGTGGTTGAGAAGGCAGCATACCGTATTTTAGCACCTCGTCGAATGCTTGCAGGTGCGTCATGATCACATCCCGATGTTTCTCTAGGATGGCCAAAGCGATGAACAGGTGGAAATTGGCACTGTAGTAGTCGGTCCACAGCGCCTCCCACAGCCTGAGGACGTCCATCCACTCAAACTCGCGCTTGTACCAGACCAGGACCATGCGGAAGAAGAAGAAGAAGTTGGTGCTGTCGGCCTTCTCGAGGTGCTCCCAGAGCTTAGGGTCCATGAAGTGGACGAGCTGGTCGAGGGTTAGGAGCTGGCTGCGCATGCCGGACTGGTCGCGCAGGAAGTTGCGCTCCATCCGGTCCATAAACTTCTGGAACGCCCAGAATGCGATGGCGTCGTCCTGGACGACGGCGTAGATGGGGGCGAGGAGGTCCGACATCCCCTGCACGTAGCCGAGATCCTTGTTATACTCGTTGTACGTCAGAAGCATCTCCTTGAGCTGCTCTAGGTGAACATTTGTGCCTACTTCGGCAAATGGGGAGCTTGGATCTGGGTGGGGAGTATCCTCCCCATGGAAGATGGGGACGTTTCGGTCAGTTCTGTGGACATCCTTTTCTGGGTGGAAGTTAGCAGACAGTATCATTAGTAGATTCGTTTTGAGCTTCTTTCTTACCGATGCGAGCTCGCTGCTCACGCCACCACTCGCCAGTTTCTCCGTCTCCGCCATCTCCTTCGAGACGGTCCCACCAAGAAAGCTTAAGCTTGTAATATGAGTCCCTCAGAGAGGCGATCTGAGCTTTCCGTTCATCTGTTGTGCCATACCAATCGTAAACCCCCAGCAGGAAGAGCCAAGCCTCCTTGCGAACTCCGTCATTAGGGTCGAGCCCGCCATGGAAGATGCGCTCCTTGACCTCGTCAGTCGTAACAGACAGTCGACCAGTTTCCGGGTCGAAAAAACCGTCCCACTCCTTCTGGGTCAGCGTCTTTCGTCTATCTTCTAAAGAAAGGGAGCTGCCCTCTAAAAGTTCAAACTCTCCCACGTCGGTATCCTCAAGCTCCATGACATCATGTGCCGTCCATGTTCGTTGCTTGCGGTCCCGCTCGCTCTGCTCAGCGATGCCCATGGCCCATCTCGCCAAGTAAATGCGGGCACTGTCGAATTCGTCCTGCAGCGTCTGGACCTCGGGCGTTTTCAGCAGTCTCCTGACCTGGGGAGGCAAATTAGGATTGTCCACAAAGTCTTGCGCCGCTCTCCTCGTGAACGTCGTGACTTTGCTGAACTGGTTCATCAGGTTCCACCCCGTCTCCTTGACGAACTTAACAAAAGGGTCCATTTGGGCGTCGTTGGAAGACCCGCCCCGGGCAGGCTCATCCTTCTTCTTTATGGAGCTTGTAGTCAGTTTTTGGCCGAAAGCTTCCATGTCCTCCTTGCTTGGGTCGACCAGATAAATATTAGGCTCTGCGCCGGACCTCTCAACCTTGACGTATCGTCGCAGCCACCGGATAATCTCATCGCCTCCCCAGAACATCTGCCCAGTCTCGCCGAAAGGATCAAAGGTATCGCGGGCCAGCTTCTTCTTCTGCAGGATAGTGCTCTGGCATTCGTTATCGTGGAAGAAGAGGGCGGGGAAGCTGTCGCCCCCTTGGAGTTGATGATGACGGATCCATACCACCACCCAAGGCTCGGCGGCCGGACTTGCAGAGAGTAGATTGCACTGACGGGGATGGCGAAGGAGTAGCCACCGACAGAGCTACTGATTGCCGTCACGGTCGGAGGCGGGGGAACAAGATATTTCTGCTTCGGGGGACTATCGCCATCGCACAGGTCGACCTTGACGTAGATGCTTTCGGAGTCGCCCAGGGCAGACTCGGGGATCCATCCCAGTAATAGGTCGGCAGCGCCAATTGAACTGCCTTCTGTCTCGTTGGTGGGATTGGACTCGCGTCGGGATCCCTTCTGCTGGAGAAGAGCGATGTATCCTGGAATATTATCTTTAGTCGAGGGTGTTGGATGGACGTAGACCTAGTGGACCATGTTAGTGGTGGGCGGGTTCCCGGAGCGAAGGATATGATATGAGATAAGACAGCGATGATGAAGGAGTAGATGTAGACATACCTTGCTCTTTGAAAACAAGAGCTTCACCCCTCTGCCGCTCTGCACATGGGTGATGGTCTCGTACTCGCCCTCCTCGTCGTCGCTCATGGCGTAGAAGCTGGCGGATGGGGATGAGGCGCGGGGCGGGGCATCTGGAGACTGTGAAGTCATCGTCTGGGCAGCTGTCGTGAGCTGGGCTGGATCGATGCCGGCGGGCACCGGGTGTTTTAACGAAAATCAAAATGTCTGGCTTGGGAGGGAGGCCAGGCTGGTCAGGCACGCACTGGACAGGACAGGCTTTGGATCTGGTCTTGTGAAGAAACGCGAACAAACAATGTCGGCATGGATGGTGCATGTGAGCAGTCGCTGTGGCGCATTCCGGATTAAGTGGGCAGTTCGTCTGGAGCTGCCCCTCCGCCACATTCGCCTCGATGCTGGAAGCCAGCGGCGGACATACGTAGCTCCAGTACGTAATAGAGCAGTCACCGAGTCTATTTCCAGGCTGCCCGTCTTGCCTGCCTGCCTTGTAGCCTAGAGCAGCATGCTTGATTGGAGATATGTACTTTAACTTTACACCACTCGAGGACAGTCGCAGCGGATCACCCACCCGGCAGCCTTGTATGTTGAGTACGAGGCAAGAATCAGTTCAATCTCTGGTATCCAATATGTATTGGGTAATTTTCCTGCCCTCTTGTGTCTCCCTCTGACAGACATTTCCGTCATTCGATGCAAATATCTTGGCTCTCGTACCCCGCCGCGCGGCAGATTGTGGCAATTGCGCGGATCCACGCACGGCCTCGTCCGTTTCTAAGTCTATTCCACGTCGACGCTCAAAGCGACAAAACGCCTCACTGCAGGGCACCCTGTTTAGTATCATATGAGTCACTTTCAATACAAGCTGAAAATGAGGAAAGAATAGAAAAGAAATATGAAGAAAGAAAAAGTAGAGCATCGGCCAGACACGCATACATATGCTGTAAGTTAGGTAGCTTAGGTAGATACGAAACTAACATTTAGCTACTCATTCTATTCTCTAATAATCGCGGGTCGGAATTTGGTCAGTGTAAATGGTAAGATCAGCGAACGGAATGGCACGTCAATTGCTTTTGTTGAGAAAAGCATGCTTTTTATCTCGGTTTGGGTGGGCAGCAAGCAGGATCACTCTGCTCGACTGATCATATGAGCAACATCATTCAACACCAACCATGCCGATCGTAGTTCATCCCATCTTTCGGCCACCCTCCACTGTCGTTAGCCACATAGATATCGTTCACTAAACCTCCCCAACACACCAGACATATGATTTTTGAGAACATCTTGGAGAAAAAGATCTCTTTCTTAAGCGTTTACTATAAAATATCAAACAGAATAAAAAGTTGGCCGGATAGAGCCATCAAAAGCCCCTTCAGTAAATACGGGCAGACCCAACATTTCAAAATGTAGGACAAGGGGAGACCAACTCATGGAACACGTTCGCAATCCGATACCGCGTGATTTCACCTGTAACGCTAAATCTACTTCCTTGTCCTCAATTTCGACTAGAAAATAGTAGCCTTGCGCTTCGTCAACCTCCCTCCCTCCCACCCCCTGCCTCTCCTCTCCTTTGATTCTACTGATAGATCTCGACCCCTTCCGCTACAACCACAAAAAGCTGGACATATTATTGTCAAAACAATTTCCCGGCCAGCCACTCTAGAACTTCTTCCGCAACTTCCACCCCGTCGCAGAAACCCTGGCGGTCACGTAGCAGGCCAGGGCCACGACGTACGCAGCCGCCGAAAAGAGGATGAGCCCAATCCACCCTGCCCTTCCCCCAAACCCCAGCAACGCACCGCCTATGGGCACACTCGTCAGGGTGCCAAAGCTCGCAATCATGTTCGCCGTAGTCACGTATCGGCCGTAGTCGCGGGAGTCGCAGAACTGCCCGATGCATACGGGGATCAGCCCGAGGTTGCTCCCGCTGGCGAACCCGAAGACGACGCAGAAGGCGATGAGGAGCGGTTTCGAGTCGCCCGCCGGCAACCAGAACCCAAGGATGGTGATGGCGCATAGAGCGATGGTCGCGATGATGACGTTGAAGCGACCCAGCTTGTCGGCCAGGAAGCCGGGGAGGAAGCGGCCCAGCACGGAGCCGGCGTTAAGAGATGCCAGGAGGGCCGAGCTCTCGGCGTCGCTGCTGCCGTGGCTCTTTGCGTATGAGATAATGTAGGTTATGGGCACGAAGAGACCCCATTCCATGAAGAAGATGCCGACGGCAGAGGATGCGAAGCCTCGGTTGCGCAGAATCGTCAGGTCTGGCCAGACCGAGTGTCCTCGTGACTTCTTCTTCTCGCTATCATTGACGGGGGCAGTGAGGCGGCTGCGCACCAAGAGATTTGCGGCTGCGCAGAGAACGAGGAGGATAAGGCCGAGGACGCGGCAGCTCCAGGCGAAACCTACCCCGTTCTCCCCCAGCAGGAACTGGAGCAACAGCGGGAAGACGATGCCTCCAATGCCTCCTGCAGTTGTAGCGATGCCTGTTGCTAGACCTCTTCTGACGTTGAAGAAGTGGGCGATAGCACCGTAGGCAGGACAGTTAAGTAACGCTCCGCCGGTGCCGCCAAGAACGGAGTAGGTCAGAATGATTTGATAGTATTCTATCCACGAGAGGTTAGCCAGCGTATTAATATAGGGCAGAAATATTCGCAATATACTCAGAAATACTCAGAAGCATCAGGCTCGCAACGATAAGTATACTGCCCACTGCGACCAAGAGACGGGGACCGTAGTGATCAAAGATGGGCCCAACCTGAATGCCAATAAAGAGGACCAAGAACAGGTACAAGCTGAAAATCCATCCTATCTGGGAGTGGCTGTACTCTTTGAGTTGATGCTCTTTGAAATATGATTCAAAGACAGCACTGGTGTTGATCAGACCGAAGACGGCACCCATGGCGCAGAACGAACCGAAGACGACGAGCCATCCCTGCAAGCCGCCCTCCGGATAATTAAGCTCATCAGAGCTAGTTGAAGAAGCGAGCTCAGGCGAGTCAGTAGAATCCGAGGTTATCTCATTTGTTGATTGGTGGTGGTGGTGATTGAGGGCTGGGCCCTTCATCCCCATTCCCTCGGTGTGTTGATCGTGACCATATTTTATGGAGAGACGCTGGTGGTTTTTCAGGCAGGTTTCCTCTGCATTGTTGGGAGCAAATTCCATTAAAAGCCCTAGGAGGGCACTTGTGAACTGATTCGAGATCTTTTCCACGTGAATATGAAGTCAATGGGAGTTTAGGTCGCAGTGCTAGCGAGATGACGGATCAAGTGAGGAGACTTGAAGACCGCAGCCAGGCGCATGCCTATTCGTTTATAAGTGAAGCCAGAACCAGGATTAGATAATCCTATGCATGTTGAACGAGCGGACAAATGAATGAGCAACAAGCGGGCAAGGATCCTAGCGGTAAGAAAATAAATATAACGTAACAGATACCTCTCCCAATGATGAATGCCAAAGTTGAGCGATGTAACAGAGCCACATCATCAAGGCTGCAAATGTGCATGCCCACGTTTTCGCGTATGGGTGCTATACAAAACAGGCTCATCCCTCTACGTTTATAAGCCATTATGTGTCCTCCTGCCGACTCTGCACCACAATGAGCCCCTTTGTGGAACTCGACTGATTCATTATTTCCCTAGCGGAACACGAACTGAATAAGAAAGGAACACAGATGTCCTAAATTTAGCAGGATCAATGATACCAGAACCAATCGAAGTCTCGGATGCATCTAGCCCCAAGCCAAGCGAGCTTTCTGGATCAACTACCGCGTAGGCCTTCCACTCAAGGGCAACGAAGGCAAATCAAGCTTGTCGCCGGCCCAGTAATTCATTCGATGGCAACCTCTTGCGATATAAGCGGCACCATCTTCGCCATATCGAAATCGATGCTATAACGGCCTAGCATCGTCTCGAGCTATCCTTACGTACTGCCCTTCCACAAGCTAGTTAAGAGTACCTAGTGTCACCGTAAGCATCCCCCATCTTAGGCGAGCAGTGGCTTGAGGAATCTGAGAGTCCCGGTTTTATAGGCGTTGGGCGGTATAGGAGGCATGTGTAAGTCGTACCCGGCGACGTCATTGCCCGAATGCCATGTTCTAGACCTACCTACCTACTCTTCAATTCCCAACACCGGTGACAAAATTCAGCGAGATACTTCCGTGCCTCATTTCCGTATCTTTTGACGGTCCAAACCCCCGAGAACATTTCTTTCCCTTCAAGGGTCCTAGCCTCGTAACATCCTTGGGAGAGTGACCGGGAATGGTCTCGGAGTGGCGATTATGACCCAATAACCACGCAACAACCACAGAGCTCAATTCCAGCATCAAACTCCAAGAAACCACATCGAGAGTAGTCTCTGATCAATATGCAGTCGTGAGATGCCAAATCCAAAAAGAATTCAAAAAGAAATGTGCCTGGGCCCGGACTCGAACCGGGGTTTCCACGGTTTTGGATGATTCCACAACGTGGTGCCCTGACCACCTAGACTACCCAGGCCGGCTGATTGATGATGCTTCTGAGTTTTATCCTAGTATATATACACTTCGCAGAAGCATGGCTGGGAAAGCAAAAAAAAAAAAAAAAAAAAAGAGAGTGGCGACCTGGGGCGAAGGTTCCGATGATGGGCGAAGTGTAAATATAAGCAAAAAGGATGCTCGAAACGAGATTGTGCCTGGGCCCGGACTCGAACCGGGGTTTCCACGGTTCCAGTTGAATTACCCACAACGTGGTGCCCTAACCACCTAGACTACCCAGGCGAGCTGACTAATATGGTGCCGGGGGCTCTTATTAAATTTTACATACCCCAGGGGCATCACCGAGAGAGAAAATTGAAGCTGCTATATGGAGCTGTAGCGAAGATAGTAGTGTGCAAAAAATGATCAAAAATGGAAAAAGATATGTGCCTGGGCCCGGACTCGAACCGGGGTTTCCACGGTTTTGACGCTTGATCCACAACGTGGTGCCCTGACCACCTAGACTACCCAGGCAAGCTTAGTAATTGATGGAAACATGAGCCTCATAATGTACAATAAGTACCTTTTCTTTCACTCTACTTGAATCGTTGCAGTTGGGCTTTGAACCACAACAACCTGCAAGCCACATTACTTCCAATATATGTGGTTAATTTTCTTTCATTAACTACAGTGCTCAATTCTCTATCAACTGTTAGCTTACAAGAGCCTAGTTTCTCAGATAATTATTTGCCCTGGAGCTTGAGATCTGTATGCAACCATTCTTGAACCTACCCTGTGTCAATCACACAGCTCAACCGATTCAGCATCTGGGCTTTGCCAGGCCTTGGAATTATTGAGGTATCATATTATATCCTAATTCTAATTTTTTAGGGGGACATCTATTTTGTATTGTTATAATTATTTGATACATAAATGGTCTGGATCACATTGGCTCCCGTTGTCGCAGACCACACGGTTTTCTCTATCATTACTCTTGACGTTTTGAAGAGCAGATACGGGAGATCATAATTCCATTCACATCATTAAGAACTTCCCCCAAGCATCAAACCGCTCTGGAATTCGGGCTCCACTGCGGTATCTGGATCCGTGTAGTTGACCGGCTTGTGGATACGCAGAAGCCAGAGGAAGTGATCCTCAAGGACGCAGAGGTTCAACAAGAATTCGTTTCCATACCACGCCAGGCCACAAACCACGGCACCGGCGACAGCGTCGAGGATGAAGTGGTTCGCCGTGGCGACGATGGCGGTGAGAATAAGGGTGGGATAGGACATGCCGGCCACGACAATTGCGCCACGCTTCCACGAGTTCGATCGGAGGCCACTAATCGGGATGGTGGCGATGGTGAGGCCGATGAGGAGAGAGTATCCAAAATGAAGAGAGGGCATAGCAGCTATAAATGTGAATAATTAGCGGCTGAAATAAAACATCTTGCTGAATTTGGTTGTGGGACTTCACTGACCATATTGATTGCAGAACTTGTTTGTTGTCCAAACACTGCTCTCCCCGGCCTTGCTATGGACGGTGTCGACGAACCCGAAACTCTTCGCTTCCGCGGCATTTTTACCGTCGTAGTTGGGGTCGCTGAGGAGTCTTGGAGGCATGCATGGCCACAGAGTGAAAATGATAAAGGCAATGAGGTTGCACATCGCCATCGTGCGTCGACGCGCCTCATAAAGGGCAGGACCAGTGCCATTGTTGTCGTTGATGACTCGGCCGGTCATGGCATGGCGCTTGCGGGTTGTCGTGAGGTAGTAGAGCACGACGAGGAAGAGGATAGTTCCGGGGATATGGATGAAGGAATAGACCCGGTTGATCCAATGGAGCAGAGTAGGATGCTCGAGGAACCAGTGCTGGACGGGAAGTTCCCAGAAGATCTTTAGTTCTTGCTCAAGGTGGATGACCTCGAGGGCATGCCTGCGGGCGACATTGACGGTGCCTTCGACAAGAGCGAGGGCTGAGATGGCGCGGCCGATTTGATATACCTGTGGAGAAGCATAAAAGTGTCAGGGTATTAAACTTGAGGTCATGGTTATTGCTTAAAATGTATGGTGAAACCCGAGAAGGGAGATGTCGTGATGGGTAGATCAAAGGGATGATATGAAGGCGAGAACGTACCCAGTATATGTTTGCCCAGTACCAAGCCTCGGCGAGGAAGGGGAATTTTTGAAGAACACGACTGAGAAAGCGATCTTTGAAGATTAGAGTATTCGGAGTCGAGACAATCTTGGTGTAACCGAATAGATGGAGTTTGCGGCGACGGAGTCTTGGCTCTTGGGATGCCAAAGTTGGGGTGGAGGACGAGGAGCTCCATTCCTCAGAAGGCCTGCTTCCTAAATCCTCAGTATCGTCGCTCCTTTTCGAATTCCTGTGGCCCGCCCATCCTGACGTTCCCTTTCGAAGATCATAATCCTTGTTTCGATTGAAGTACGCTCCCCCAAAGAGGAGTGTCACCACCACCAACGGCTCAAGGAATGCCCCGACCGCCATGTCGAATCCTATAATAGAGATACAAAACTGGCAGTAAGGTAGGCCTGATTTACAGTAGATCAGTTGGACCTAGAGGTCTCTAAACAACCAAAAGAAGAGCAAATGTTGCAGTCTTGGCGGATGGGACCAAGTGGCAATATTAATGATGAGTGGATAAGTGAGTATATACAGGAGTGAAAAGCGATCAAGAAAAAGGAGGGGAAGGAGCAATCGGAAACTTGACGTATGTATAGGGAGGCAGCTTCGGACCGCCTACATAATATGTGCCTGCCGAGCCTTGCGGATGAAACCCGCTCAGTCCACTATTACCAAACTCCAAGAAGAGTATATCGACGATCAAGAAGCCCAAAACCGCTGACCCAAGAAACAAGCATTAATCCCGGAGACTCAATAAGTCCGGAAAGAGCGACGCCCGCGTTACCTTGCCTATGGGGTGGGCTGGGGCTGGCTGCATGTACTGCCAAGTAACTGTCTGATAAAATCTCATGCTGAGCTTGGATGAAAATTGGATATGCATAGTACGGGATCGTCGGAAGACCCAAGTTTTTTGACCGGCTCCTCACCCTCATTCACGAGCTGGTGGTGGGTGGTGGAGATGTTGGGAAAGAGCGGAAATTGTAAATTCATGTTAGTCTGTCTCTGGCCACTACGACACTAGACAATAAAAGCTCAAGGAGAGCCAAGCGTCACAATCTCCTGATGCACGGCATCTATTTCATGTTGCCTTGTTTGAAAGGAACTACGATGGAAAAGGTCACTGTCTCATAGCAGTTCTTGTGGGAGACGGATGCAAGGGAACAGAGTACGGAATGGGTTTGATGAGGGGATCAGATAAACCATGCCCACTCTACCGCCGGCATCTATGGGCAAATCAGTCGGTAGGTCCCTCGAATGGAAATCTGGGTTCTGGTTCTTGCGTGTGGCACAAAGGAGAAAGCAGCTAACAGCTGATGCGTGGCTCATGCTCCGCCTATTGGACAAGGTTTGGGCTGTGTTGATCAGATCCAGCAAAAGCGAGATTGGCAGTCGTCATCGGCTTTGAGCAAGCCCAGATGGCGGTGATGGCGGATACGTAATTCGAGGACAGTAGCTCCTAAGGATGCCGCCAAGCAGTGCGGGTGTGGTTGTGTCGCGTGCCCAAGTGTCCTCCAAGTGTCAGGTGCCTTGTGCTCGTTGCGAACTGAACGCCCCAAGCTCGTCTCAAGCGGCCACCAGCATCCGGCAGTAGGGCAACACTAAGGCTGTAGAAAGGCAGGCCGCTGCCCTGCTTATCCGGCAGCTGCGGGACCTCGGCGGCTTGGCGTGACTTTAAACTGACCCTACGTAGCAATTACATTTGATGCAAGCACAGCAAGACCAGGGGCCAATGTCCCTTGGCTGTTCTGCGGCTGCTACCCAATCCCTGCCTACTGGGGCTTCCCACCTTTGTTTATTTTGCTTCTGGGTCGTTGAAGGGTGGGATTGGAACATGGGGATAGATTCTCATGTTGCAGTGCGGTCATGCCATACAGCAATGTCCCGAATTGCTTCGTAAAGAAACCGAGGCGAGAGAGTAGTTGATCCACTCCATTTCCCGAAATCCGGCAATTGTGTCGGGATTGACTTGGAAAGCAACGATGTTGAGAATCGCATATGATTCTTGGCCTGGGGCACTCTCGTGACCCAGCCCACTCGACCTCGACGATTAGGACCGGATTTCAGTCAATTGACCGACTGGCATCTAGGCTATGGGAACACGCCACACATTGAAGAACACGGCCCAAGAGTGGCTTGGGGGGACCACTGCAATAGTGACGAAATACCACGCACTAACCTCCCACACAGTGCAGCTTCAAGCTTTCGACAGCTCGGAGCCGGTGCAGTTCGTCTTAGTGAGTGGCCGTACCCCGATTTTGCTTGCTTGCTTTGTTGTTGTTCGACCCACTCACTGACGAGTGTCTTTTCCTGGTCGTGTCTCATCGGGCAGTCGGTGGCTTCTACCCTCCGGGCTGAATCTCGCATCCCGCCACTTTGCCGAGCGCGAGGTTACCATAAGATTGGTAAGTTGGCCTAGCGCATCTCGTTTAGAGAACCGCATCTGGCTTCCTCCGTCCTTCGGAATGCGCGGGACATCGAGTTTGATCTCGTTGGCAGACCACAGCGGTGTTTTCGATGAAATGGCCCATCAAGACGGCATACCCCGAGTCTTTGACTGTCGTGAGAGCCCCTGGTTCATCACCGCATTTAGATTCCCGCCGAGCCAATCATGTTAGCTGAGCTTGTTTGAAGCTTGTTTGAAGCTTGGCTTTTTGGCCCATTTCCTTTCAAGGATTTTCGGTCTTAGCCCGAAACATCAGAGTGTTCCCAATTGAATGTTATGATGAAGCTATCGCGGTCGTCTTGCTGAAGCCGATAAACCATGATCAAGAATATTACGAAGAACAAGAATTGTCATCTTTGAATGTTTGCCGGTACTTTGTTGGTGAGAGTGCACGTGATACTGAGCTTAGTAAGCGGCTTTACTCCACAATAAGGGTCTCAGTATCGACTTCGACATGGGGAAAACACACATTCTGATCTCGGTGATGTCGAGGTCTTGACGTGGAAGGATTGGGCGATATGTTCTTCTTAAGTTGACAGCCAACTTCTTTTTTCCTTCCTTCAAAACTCTCTACGCTCATTTTGGTCAATTTTTTTTTAATTTTTTTTTTGCAGCAAAGCCTCCGACAAGTCCACTGACTCATCTTGTGTCCAGCCAAAATAACGATACTTCAACGGCCTCGTAGGACCAGCATTGAAGAACTTTTTCGGATTGGAATCTATAGTCTTGAAGGCTTGGCTTCAACCGATCACAATGGCAGAAGCCAGGACCTTGTTAACAGTAATCATCACTACCTCAGTGACGCCAACAGCTCCTTCAACCGAGCTGATTTTGACAGCTTTGGAATCTTTTCGGAGCTTCTGCCCTGATTTGCTGACATGCAATGTTATTGTTGTGTTTGACGGATATGATGAAATCCAGTCCACTCCCCGGCTAAAGAAGGGCAGGGTGACGCCCGAGCAGGCAAAGAGCTATGGCGTTTACAAGACTAATGTCAAGAACCTCATCCTAAAACAATACGGGAAGCATGAACAGAATGAAGCTCATGCGGCTTTCGCCCATTCTGAAGGAGAGGCGGAATTTGGCGGGCTGAGAACTGGCCCGAACGGCGTACAATTTACGACCAGCGTGACTCTTGACAAGACAGTATCTTTTATAGAGCCGAGCAAACGAATAGGCTTCGGTCTTGCGGTTCGTACGGCGCTTCGCATGGCAGATACACCCTACGTATGGGTCCACCAGCATGATTGGGTGTTGTCAACGGATATTCCACTGGGGGCCTTGTTGGATGTCATGCAAGCCTCGAGTTCGGAACCTGAACGGCCCGTCAAATATGTCTGCTTGCCCTCGCCACGCAATCTATCATACGCTACGTGTGGCGAAGTAGTAGAGTTCCCTACCTTGAAGACGCTGACGGCCTCGCTCAAGGCGGAGTTCAGCCCCAAGCTTTACCCTGATATAAAGATCGCGCTGACACCTCTGTTCCACTGGTTTGACAAACCCCATATTGCCTCGAAGGCTCACTATTTGGAGAGAGTGTTCCCCTCACGGCTTGCCATGCTTCGTGGAGATTTTATTGAAGATAAGATTGGACATATCTGTAGAACCCAAATGAAGGATGGACAGGTAAGAAGCGCTGCAGCTCGATACTGGAGCGTAAATTTGCCGAAGGCAAAATTAGCCTTGGACAAGACGACTTACTAATGGGCTTTGATATAGTGGTCGAAATGGGCGACGTGGCTCTACTATCCAGGCGAAGGGCAAACTCACTGTGTAACACACCTACACGGCCGAGTTTGGGTTGGAAAGGAGGCTGAGAACAAGAAGATTGCCGAATTGAGGTCAAAGGGATTGGCACAAACCCCCAAACAAGACCCTAAGCCTGAACCCGTATACGACACCGCGATTTTCCAACATGGCTTTGAGGAGTGATCCGACTTTGAAGAAGAACAATGATGCATGATGGCATCATTGCCGTGACATGGAATCTCTGATGAGGTTCGAGTGGGCTTGGTTTCCGGCGAGATGAATCACACTGACACTCCCTTTTTGTCGACAGAACTCGCAGCTGATATCTTTGCTGATCCCCCTAGGCAACCTGTTGATTTGCTTGCGGTGGCAGAAAAGGTTTAGTTTACGTCTGGCCCGATTATATTACCCGGCCAGGAACGAACTTTTTTATACTTCCAACAAGCGGAACGCCACGTGAGAGATGCCAAAGCAGATAATTTCATGCCTCTACCCAATGAACACCATCCCTGCTCCTTAATCTCATTAAACTCATTTATGCCCAGGTCATTTCGGGCAATTTAGATGAATTACATGTGAGGAAAGACCCATAGGCCCCCTTCAGCCTGGCAGCTCATGTTGTGGTCCTCGTCGCAGCTCCTCATTCGACGCCATCTCTCGGAAATCCGTCCGCCACGGACGCTTTGGCATGTCGCCCTGAAGCTCCTCGCTGTCCAAGTCCGCCTCCCGGGCACCTGTCCGCCATGGATGCTTGGGCATGTTGCCCTGGAGCTCCTCGCTGTCCGAGTCCGTCTCCGCTCGCTTGACAGCCATGTTTCGGCGTCTGACCATCCAGAACGCGACCGCCAGGGCCGCGATCCCAACAACTCCCACAGCAATGCCAACCCCAAGGCCGATCCTGGCTGCCGTGCCTAGTCTGTCGCCAGAGGATGCGGAACTGCCACCCGAAGCAGCCAAATCCTCCTTGCTTCCCCCAGAAGCTGTAGCTGTTGCCGAGGCACTGGAGGCTGAGGCAGAGGTGACGAGTGCCGATTCCGACAGAGAGGTGCTACCTGTGGAGCCCTCGAGCGTGATCTCCCCCGTCCTTCCTGACCTAGTCGTCGAGCTCGACTCGGAGCTTGAAGCAGTAGTAGTGGATGGTGAGGATATCATCTGCGACGATGAAGATGATGTGGTTGAGGACGAGGTTGTCGAGGAGCTGGTAGTCGAAGCACCGAGGCTGAATGTTGAGGCTGTTGCCCTCTTCCCACTGGCCACCTTGAATCCACCGCTGTTGTAGCCCCCATCCTTTGGATTCTCGTTGCTCTTTAAATTGAACCAGCAACTGCCCGAGCTCGTGTAATCAATCGTCACGAGCTCTTCTCCGTTATGCGCGACTGCGTCTTGAATCCTGGCCTCTGTGATTCTCGTTCGTCAACTCAAATTCTCTTGGGTGGCTGTACAAATCAAATGGGACGGGCATACTCAATGTGGGAGCCTTCCCACCGTCCCAGCACCAGGTGTAAAGGGAGTTGTCCGGGATCTCGGAGTTGTACCGGACTATGATGGCATCGTTCTGGTAGACTGTGAGGGATACGTCCTGGGGATACAGAATTTCTGCTTTGAAGCTTGAAGCAGCATTCACGGCGGCGACGTATAATGACAATCTCAGCAGCACGACGACTACTCTCCTCAAAGACATTATCTTGAATTGTGTCGTAAGGTTAATTATCGCCCTTGGTTCCGGCGGGGGAGTGACTGATTAATGGATAGAAAGGAGTGTAGCTCCTCCAGGTAAGCGAATACCTGAGGATAAAAAAGGGAACAAATGTCGTGATAGACAAAGCAAAGAAAGAGTGTCTGGAAGGGAGAGTGAAGAAACAAACAATCAACGAGTGAGAGAGTGGTTGAGAGCGAGCGAGAACTATTTTACCATGTACAATCTTCGATTCTCAGGGAATTGATCCTGAGACTGCTGAATCCCTGCACCGGCATCCTACAAATTGACAAGGTCCCTGTATACCCACTTGTAGGGTGGTATTGAGTAGCCTTTTCCCAGTGACCATATCCAACCCCCTGGTCTCGTTCTCAATGGTCTGGTCGGCTGTCATCTATACGGCGTGGGATTGTGATACACACCCGCACTGCCGCATTCGCCATTTGGCCATGTGGCCGGCAGGATATTGGGTAGCACCAGCACAGGGCACGGCTCAACTCTCAGTTGGTCCAGGAGCTTGCTTGCTACAGCTCCAAAGGCAAAGCACCCATCTCGGCACCGATTGTGTCCCCGTCCCTGCAATCATGATCGTCGACAGTGCTAGAAGTACTTGGTTCCGTGGTCTTGAGTGAGAGGTTGTATTAACAATGCTTTGAGTCAGCTTCTTCCTAGCTCAGGCCGTTTCGTGCTCGAGCTCAGAAAGAAGCGTCTGTGCTGTTGACATTATGAAGGGCTTTCATTGGATATGTCACTATTCAGCTGAGCTGAGGATGGTGTGGAGGCTCGCCGATTCTTGATGCCAAAACGGTTAACAACAGTCGAACAAGCCCCAGGGCTTTTTTACGTGTAAGCTTGGCGTTCCTTTATGAAGCCTCCGCACGGACGCTCGATCACGAGCGCTCCAATCAAGAGTCGAAACCCAGCAGGTCTATGAGTTATGAATTCTCCCATGTTTCAAGCTAGCGTAGGGCAAGACTGCCATCCCGGCTTATCATCCCTCTTTGGGCTGCTAGGCGCTGGACGAAGACGCGGCTAGATCTGGGAACCACGCGATGCCATGGCTCTTTTGTTCATCTCGGGGAACATGCCAGTACTGTATTGGTGATCCGGGCTCAGCAAAACAGCGAAGAAGTGGCCGCACCACATCTAGGACAACAAACGGTACTAAGCCCCGGCTTTTGCTTACTGTAATGCCACTTTACGTGCTGTAGGGCTTGTGAGGAGATTGGGTAAGCCTTACCACGCCAATTGAGTGACTTGGACCGCGGCATGATATCAAGACAGCTGACAGGTCCAAACCAGAGATTGCCGCCTTTCTAAAAGTTAAAACTTTTTGTCCGCGGATAAATATGCCTTCTGTGTTCAAAATAACCATATGCCGAAAAGTGACCGCCAATTTTGCTGAGAGCCTTGGTTCAAGCCTGGTGTATTGTATGAAGGGTTGCCATCCTTCTACCCACCTGCAAAGTAACGTCCATACGAACTGACCAATGACAGGGTTTCTTGCTTTGTATAAAGTGATTTCCCCAGCTTGCCGCGAACCGTCATCTGCTTCAAGGCTGCAGAGCAGAGAGAATCGGAACATCAGAGTGCCGATGGTAAATGAGGATTGCCTCACCATTACACTCGACATGCACTTAGATTGTAATGCGTAAATGCTCCAGTTGGACATACAAATACGTGCTTCTTCGAGTCCACTGGGGTCGATTATCCTCCATGTTCTGCTGTATCTCGGGGTGTTTAGCCAAATCACTCATCCATGCCTCTATTGTATATCCTACAAATTCTCATGTCCAAGGTGGTTATTCCAAACTCACCCATTAGCCAAACCTCTTTGCCTACCCATATAGACAAGGGTTCCCAAACGCCATGTAACTACACCTATCTAAAATTCCATCTCATCCTCTTGTACTATCCTACCAAGGATGAGGCTCTGGATAACCAATTCATCATTCAACACCCGAGGACACTCTTCGACCGATAAATAAGAAGCCGAATGGCTCCTCTTGCGTTTCCTGCCTCCGCCGCTACCCAGCGACGACATCACCGACTCTGCGGTCCCTGCGCTCTTGTCCACGTAGATCCACTGATACGGCCGGCCATCCTTTGCGTGCTTCTTGATAGCCTGCTGCGCCTGCTGCGCCGTGAACACCCGAGAGATCCTGGGCCCCAACGCCTGTGCGAGAAAAATATACGGTTGCTTGGCTTCCGCCCGACTCTTCTTCGAGTCCATGACGACCAGCACTTTCTGGCCTTCTAGAAGCTTGCTGCGGCACTCCACGACGTTGGCCAGCTGTGCCTCTGCAGCTGGGTACGTATTCAGCTTCCGCGATCGGATGGCATTATCGAGCACGGCCGAGGAACCTGAGCACAGGAGGTAGTCCTCCCAGCTGACAATCTCACCCTTGTTCAGGCAAGCCGTAATCCACTGATGAGCTAGGCATGGTAGTCCGAGCGCCAGCGCCTGCATATACTTGGGTTTCCTCGAATGACCATCCGCAATGACAGCCGTGAACCCTCCCTCGCTGAACGACTCCACCAGCCTCAACGGCGCATCTTCATCGTAGATTGGCGTCGGGGTGCTCAGTATAGCCGACTGCTCAAATAAGGGCTCAAAGCCATCGTTGACTATTGTGCCGCCGGCCTGGGCGATCCTTGCCTCTAGCTTGGTGCGCTCCTGACATTTTGACTGACTAAACGACAGGGCGAATATCATGCCGCCAAACAACCCCTCAGTTTGCGCAACCGCCGCCGCGCCATGGCGGAAACTCCTGATCAGCTTGGGATAGGTGACGCTCTTTTCCAGCACGCTCTCTGATGGCGAGCGGATCAACTCGTCCGTCGACTCAGATCCATATCTAGGCCTCTTCACATTACGAAGATTCCTCACTGCTTGTGGCGAGGTGGAGCTGGCTACACTTCGCAATGCCCTGGCTCTCAGGTTTCGACCTGACGGAGCGTGGGCTGTATCATCAGATATCGCCCCATCTTGCTCACGAAGTACATTAATCAGAGGCGTCGTTATGAGTGACGAGGGGGGTTCTGACGAGAGGCTGCTTAGGGAAGAAGATGAGGAACTCTGGGCTTCCACACTGACTGGCGCCCTGGCCTTGGGCGTCTCGCACTTTCTAGGTTGAACCTCGATCGAGTCTCGCTCCGCAATTCCGGTCGATGAAACGGGATGCTCTGTTTCTTCTGTTCCTTCATCCGGGGGAGATGTATCTGGTAGAAAATTTGTGTTTTCCTCCTTATCACCTGGAACGGCAGTAGATGGGGCTGAGCTAGTTGGGGGAGATCCAGGCTTAGTAGCCGTCTCCAGTTCCTTTGAGACGGCCTCGGAGACAGATGAGCTTATGATCGTAGCCCTTCTTCCCTGTCGGGCTCGTGTTCCATATGACTTTTGCACTCTGGCCGGCTTCGGAGAGAAGGACGATGGCCCAATTTGTGACACGCTTCGACTGACTCCCGAGTCTGTATTTAACTTGGGTAGGCTTGACCCAGACTGCGTAATCACAGGACGTGTAGGGCTCGTAGCAGGGACAAATTCATCAGCCGCCGGGTCGGTTGCCGTGAGCTCTTCTGGCTCCAGCTCTGCCTCATCTTCCTTCTCCTGCTCCCCGTCACTCTCTTCCGTGCCCTGTGTCGTTCCGTCATGCGGCACTTCGCTCTGGCTAGCAGGTTTCTGCTGTGAAGGCTCGACATTGTCGCTTTGAGCAATGATGGTTTCTTCGGATGGTTGAAACCGCGGCACCTGAACCTCCGGACTGACCCGGCGGCGCTTGTTGCCATGCCGCTCTTTGGACGTGTTCCGAGGTAGCGGTATGAAAGTAACCTTCTCCATTTCCTGCGCAGCTTGGGCTCTCTTCCTTTCAGCCTTCTTGCGCCGCTCCATGCGTCGCATGGCATCGTCGTCCGAGTCACTATCAGAGCCGACGAACCGCCAGACTTCGCCATCGCTAGACTTCCTCTGCTGGGACGCCTTCATGTTCTCGTAGTGCTCCCGCGGCTTGTGGACGCCGGAAAGCCTCGATGCCTTGTGCGTCGGGGACTCGGGGATGATCTCGTCTTCGGTCGACCTGCTGTGAGATGGTGTCTCTTCCTCGATCCGCTCTAGGTTATTGCGTCGGGGCTCGGTCTCGGGAATATCAATGAGCCTCTGCGGGCTCGACGTCCGAATATCCGTCGGAGACGATACATTGGTACGGTCTTTGAGCGGCGATGTCTCGGGCAGGTTGGGGGAGAACGAATTCGGCAACACGTGCGGCGACGGCCTCGAGGACGTCGGGCTGGCCTTTTTAATTGCAGAGGATAGGAGCTGAGTCTGCCCGAAAAGTTGACTCCCGGCAAAGGGCACCGGCGCGGCTGCCCTCTGGCCAAACGGATTCTTAGGCACGATTGGCGTCTCAAAGGCAGGGTCCTGCGGCGCCTTGAAGGGCGTAAACAGGGTGCTCGACCGTAGCTGAGATGTCTGATCCGGCACCCTCCAGTCTCCCCTCGTTGTCGTGATGCCGCCATCCTCGGAGACCTGCGACGACGGTCGGCCAAACTGGCTCATGTCCCCGAAGTTGACCGCGCCGGTGTCGCCAGCCTGCAGCGAGCGATCCTCGTTGTCCGGGAGCAGCGAGTCGTTGTCCTGCCCGGGGCTCCAGGAGCCCGCCGCCGCGTCGTCGTCGTCATAGTCGCGGTCCTCGTTCACCTGCGTCGGGGTCTGCTGCGACACGTCCATCTTCCGAGTCTGCGTAGGAGGCCCAGTGGGCTGCTCATGCTTCCGACCGTCTAGTAGAGCGGCGACGTCATGCTGTATTTCAGCTTGCAGTGGCCGGTCGTCGCGCAGGGCAGATTCTTCTCTGTTGTCCACGGGGGTATCGCGGTTGGGTTCGTCCGGCCGGGGTTCGCTGCTAGTGCTTCTGCCTGGCGACGGGGATTTCGGTACGTCTTGTTGGTTATTATCGGGGTTGGGGGCGGCGGTGCATGTTTGCTTTTTCCATTTTGTTAGTAGCCTCATCCCTGTCAAATCTGGTGGTTTTAATGTGGACTGGACCAACCAAGCCTCGCGAGCGTGTCACCGATTGCTCAACACCTGCAGACCCAGGCACAGTGCCTGGCGTACACTGGTCGCGTTTCAGCACGCTGTCGTGGCTAAGTGACCTGTTACTTGTAGGCGCAACCGGCCGCGTTTGTCGATCGGGGAAGGACGAATCGCTGAACTGATTTGCGCGCACACGCAGGTTAGTATACGACGCAAGCCGCGGGGCGTTATTTGCTTTTTAAGGACACACCGTTCCGACACCCAATTCTATCTTGTATGCTTCGTAAAGGGCTTGGCTGTCCTGGGTCTCCTCTGGGCCTAGCACTGTCACCTGGGCCGCCTGCGATTCTGAACTCGCCGATATCATTTTGCTGGTTGCATAGTGGAAGTAGAGATGTGAGGAGAGCGATCCAAAAAAAGCTTAGGTTTTGACTTGCGACAGCGTGAACAATAGCACAAAACCCAAAAGTCCGCTGGCACCACCTCAATTGACCTATCTCCAACTACGCGCTCTACCACACGAAAACACGTGACCTCACGAGCGACCATTTAACCCGCAACGCCTTGGAACAAAGATCATCTTAGTGGCGGGCCGTGCTTCTAGACATCGGAACAAAAGTATTGAAAGCTAAATATGAGTTCATTCTCGTTATTCTCCCTATCCTAGCCCGTATCAAAGATTACGGTACAAATGTGAATGCATCGCTAAAGGGTATATGCTACGTTAATTTAAGAAAACCACTATACAAAGGCCGGCAGTATATGTATGGCCTGGCTTTAATTCCACTCATCCTCGCTTCCCCAGTCATCTCCGGTATAATCTACAGCGGGAGTCTTTGTCCACTTGTCCTTCTTTTCGCCAGAGGCTGTCTGAGCTCCGGGCAGAGGAGCACTTCTCGGGGCTTGGGCAAGAGGCCCGTCATCCCGCTTAGGGATAGGGGCCAATGGCTGTGGTGTTAAAGGAGCCGGTGCCGTTGGAGCGTATACCGTAGGAGCAGCCAGTATCTGAGTAGGTATGTTAGGAGTGGATGCTTTCGGAGCAGGCACGCCTTGAGTAGGTACTATCGGAGCACGCATACTGGGAGCAGGCGCGCTGGGAGCAGCAGGCGCTGGAGCAGTCTGTGCAGCGGCCGAAGGTGTAGGAATAGGCATAATAGGAGCAGGCAGGGTAGTTGCTTCCGCTTGGGGTGGCTCTGCTCGCTGCGACGATCGCAGGCTGGCAATCGATGATTTTGGTGAACCGGTGCTGTCCTTGGGCCGTAACTCAGGGCTCCTATAGCCGGGACCGTTCGGTGGGTGGGAGCCCAGAGGTGTTCCGGGGTGCAGTTGAAACGAAGGGCTCTGTCTCCCTTGTTGGTGAGCTTGAGGGGCCAGCGAGGGAGACTTCTGCGGACCCTGAGAGTCTGTCGAGGCTCTATTGGAGGTCATCGTGTTGGTGCTTGGAGAAGCAGATGGCGTTAGGAGTGGAGCGGCAGTAGGCTGCGAGGGCAGATAATCTTGCTTGATGACGGGGACATTGCCTAGTTGGTAGCCCGAAGCCTGCGTAGACTGGTTAGGGTTGGGCCCGAAGTTCAGGGGACTCTGCAAACCCTGCGATTGCGGTCCTGGGGGGTTTGGAATATGCTGGATGTGCATATGTTTGATTTGCGGTCCCGACTTTGAACTCTTGAACCACTTTGTCCACTTTCTATCTTTCTCCTTGGGGGAGGGACCTTGCCCTGGCTGTGGCGAATTCGCGCCAGGCCGACCCTTTGATGGCTGAAATCCAGGACTTCCTTGTTGAGGATTGGGCGAAAAGCCTGGTGTCTGGCCGCCTGGTGACATGAAAACATCCGGTTTTGATGCTGTGCGAGCATGCGAAGGGCGAATTTGTCCCGGGGAATAAAACTGGGCGTGAGGCGAGGTAGACGCCCCAAAGGGTGGCTGGCCTTGGACAGGATGCCCTTGAGGAGAAATATGCATCTGAGCCATCTGTCCGTGAGGAGGTATATGTCCCGGTGGAGGCATTTGTCCCTGAAGAGCCTGCCCATGATGGGGATGTTGATTTTGAGGTGTCAGCGCTTGTGGGGGCAGTTGACCATGAGGTTGGATTTTGCCTTGCGTGGGGTATCCTTGCGGCGGAAGCATTTGCCCTTGAGGCGCCTGACCGTGGGGCACTTGCCCTTGCAGATGTTTCTGCTCATGGGGAGGCATCGGTCCTTGTTGAGGGTTTCCGAGGTTCAGAGGTGACACTTGTGGCATTTGGCCCTGCGCTTGTGGTGACTCTGGGGGCGTCTGAGGCCTTCCATGAGGCGCACTTGGGGGAAGATGATGAGGTGCAGGTTGAGATTGCCTTGGTGGTTTTGGCCCACGAAGAGATCCCTGCCGTTGGAAGCCTGGAGCATGAGGTGAGGAGTGGGTGATGGGAGGTTGACCGTGAACTGGGCCCTGATGAGTCGAGAAAGGCTGGACTGGCGCCACTACATGACTCGTTTGAGAACCCGACTCCCGCAGTGAAGTGTGTCTTTGAAGCGGAGCCTGATTCTGCGCAGCTTGCATCTGAGCCTGTGGTGGGACATGCCGCCTCAAAGACTCATGTCTACTAGGAAGGCCTTGGCCCAAGGGTGACATATGCCTGGGAGGCGGCAGTTGTGCTGGGGAAGTTGCTGAAGGGTGTGGAGGGACATCCACTCTGTCTGCGACGGGGGGAACGTTATCAACTGGGTAAGGAGCTTGACGGACTGGTTGCTGATATTGCTGCGGCGGTGACAGAGGGTAGGGAGGCAGTCCAGTCGGGGGGTCATTCGGTGGAGGCGGCTGGCCAGGTCCTAGAGCATATGTCGGAGCAGCCCCAAAGCCTTCGTGTCGCTGCTGCAGAGTGTTTGGGTGCCCTGGCGGGCCATGTCGGGAGGGTGGTGGCTCGTGGTGTTCTTCGATCATTGACAAGATAAACCCAGCACCGTGTTGTTGCACAGGCCCCATCCTCCCAGGCTCAAGTCGTCGTGGCGGTTGCACATTAGATGCGGACGACGAGCCAACAGAGTGCGATCTATGTAAGCCCTGGGTTGGGTTTTCTGGCACCTTGGCAGGAACAGGAGGCGATGACTGCACAGGAGCCTTGCCGGCCCCTTGAGTCCAGTCTAAACCGCTGTCGTCGATACTGTAGCCCGGGGGCATGGACATCCTCTTAGATGGCGGCTGTGGCTGGAAGTTTTCCCTTGGTGTGGGCTGAGGTGGGAAATAAGATCCCTGGTCGATAGGCACCTTGCCTGGGCGAGGAGGACCGGACTGAGAAGCCCCATCCTGTGGAGGGCTGGAGAAATTCCTCAGGCTTGAAGGGGGTCGAGTTCCTGGCTGGCTTTGCGCGGCCGAAGACCCAGTATCCGGAGATGGCGTAAATATCGCAGCTCCATCCGCAAGTGAGACAGAGGAGACTCGACGCATATGCTCCATTGGTGAAGGCGTCTGCATAGGAACTTGAGGCGACTGTGTTTCCGATTGTTGTATAGGCGAAACCTCGGCTGCCCCGATGCTCATGGAGCGTCTCGAGGCTACGGTTCGTGGCGGGCCTTGCGGAGGGGCCGCGTGGGGATAGTTGCTAGGCGATTGCTGAGGCTGCATCGGAGGTGCGCCCGCCGGTGGTTGTATAGGGCCAACCGGTGTCGATGCTGGGCGAGGCATGTTCGTCATATGGGGAGGGACAGCACCTTGCGGAAAACTAGGCTGGTGCTGGATCGGACCATGTCCCTGGTGGAATACTCCTGGGTTCTGCGGTGGCTGTTGCTGCGGTCCCAGGGGAGAAGGTGAAGTTCCAAACTGTTGAGGCGGTGGTCTGGGGGGACCAGGGGGCGGTGGAACATAACTCATCCGATATCCTGAATTGATCCCGGTGTATGGCAGATACTTCTTCTCCACGGGGCCCGCCTCGTCTTGTTCATAGCTCCTCCTCGGCGTAGTTTGGGCTGGAGATTGGTTGCGAGATCCGTCTTGGGAATTGGATGCCGCCGTGCCTGGCATTGAAGGTGCCCTGCCACGAGCGGGCTTGAGAACAGATGGGACCTTGCTCACACCGGGCTTGTCGCCGAGTGCCAGCTGCATTGTTCTCTCAAACTCATCATCAATGGGCGAGGTTGGATTGGTGCTGTCGCTCAGCTTCCGGCCGTCCCCATTTCTTGCGGGCCTTAACGCAGATGGTCCAGGTGAGATGCTAGGGGTATTATCGCTTGGTTTGACCACGTCTATCGATTCGACCGCGGCACAGGAAACTGGTCGAAATGGGGGTGATCTCTCTGGTGAAGGGCCTGTCGGTTTGCTCAGAGAAAGAGCTGCAGGCACCAAAGATGGATCCATCTTGTTGTTGTTTTTCCCGAGTCCCATCAGGAGCGAGGGCTCGCGCTGCATAGATATTCGCCGAGGGTCCAGAGCCATGGATGACCGCCTAGTGTTCTCCATCTTCTCAGTTGCCTCTGTAGAGCCATTCGCTGGTGAGAATGCCTGGTACTTGCTACTTGGGCCTTCCGGTTGTTTGTCGACCGGTGGTGACTCCAATGGGGGTGGTGGAGAGGGTTCCTGTTGTTTCTGCCGTTGCTGCTGCTGCTGTTGAGGAGGAGGAGGAGGAGGAGGTTGCTGAATCTGAACGGGTGGTGTCCCAGCTCCTTTAGACTTGGGTATCTCAATACTTATACCACCAGGCTCATTCGACTTCTTATTCTCGACAGGGCTCGTCTGCCCAGGCAGCTCCGAATACCCTTGAGGGGGTAAAATCGTCTCAATCGGGGCGAGTATTGAATTATCAGCAATCTCGACCGGCGGCGGGTTTGTCTCGATCTGTGCCCTCTGGGTCATCTCGGTCGCCATCTCGGCAATCACACCCACGGGGTTGAAGACCTCGACGGGGAGCTCGTGGGGCATCTCCCGGCTATCAAGCATGGGCACGGCCAGCTCCGCCTCTGTCCCGGACTGCACCTCCATCACCGGCCCCGCATCGACAATGTGAACCGCGCTGTCCGTCTTTGGAGGTTCCACGTCGCTCTTCTTGGTCGCTGGCGTCGCTCCCTGGCTCGCAATCGGGCTGGGCCCCTTGGAGGCCGACGTCGGTGTCCCCTCCGCCTCCGCCAGCGCCCCGGTGATGACCCTCCTCGCCGCCTCGTCCTCCTCCTCGGCCAATGGGCTCACATCGTTGTACGTCCCCGGGCCCAGGTACATCAGGCTCTCCGGTTGGAATATCGCATCCTCGCCCGACGCCTCCTCCCACACGTTGCTGACGGGGCGGGTGGCCGTCGCCGAGACGCGGGCCTTGGGTCGGCCGCCGGTACCGCTGCCGGAGCTCGTCTGCCGCTTCACCTGTTGCTGCGACGCCAGGAGCTCCTCTGGCGCGAGGGACGGGGCCGGGGCGCCCGCGTCGACGAAGTCGGGGAACTCATCGCCCTCTTTGGGGAAGTGGTACTGGATGTGGCCCGTGGGCTTGTAAGTGTAGAACCAGCGCTGGCCGTCGTAATCCCACTCCCAACCAGGTGGGAGGCCAGCCATGGTGCCTGGTGCTCCCGAATTTATAATTCAATTAATTACTTTTTCCTACGTCGGCTCGGCTCGTCTTATGTGAGGGGAGGTGGATCGTTGGCAGGGGGTCAGATTGGTATTCGGTTGGTGGTGTCCTGCTTGGTCGTCGATCCAGCAGTCTCCGATTGGGGTCGAGACGAGCTAGCGACACAGTTGAAGAGAAATGGAAGAAAGAAACGAGAAGAAAAATGTCCCGGCACTCCTTTAGCGCAACCCAGCTACACCCATCCTCCTCTTTTGCAGCAAAAGGGACGCCACTGCCGCTCTCGCTCGTACTCTGGCTTGTATACGACAAGTACCGCGGGGTCGGGAGGGCTAGACCGAGAGGGGAGCGACCGGGTCCTGCGAGTGCGAGTGCGGAGGCTCTGGGAGAGGGCAGGTCAGGAAGAGACGGTTCGCATCGCCAAAGCAGACCGAGATGGCCAAGCAGGAGGAGGGAAGGAAGGGAGAAACGGTCGAGTCGATCAGGCTACCGACTATTAGTGTTTTGGGCGACTAGCTGAACTGGACCCCGACCAACTATTTCCCACTAGCTCAGCCCGCCGCAGCTCCTCATTCTGTGTGTCGGGAGTAATCCCCCAACAATTGCTGGCACATGGATGGTCAATGCTAATGCGGCTGAGGTCCAGCGTCAGGTCTCGATTGGCCCCTAAAAATAAGCCTGCCCCAGAAGCCGGAAAGCGCCTTCCAGTCTGCCCGCTACTTAGTAGTGCTGTCCCTCAAGCTGACCAGGCAATTTGGACCGCCTACACGGTAAACAATGGTTTCCATGTTAAATTCTGGTCGTGGATGACCCCCACCCGTGAGAAACGAAATGCTGCAATTTGCTGGCAGTCGCGATTCCGTGTCACGATCCGCCCAGTCGTCAGCGCCTCCCGCGATCGAAGGATGGATGGATCCAGGAATATTCGTCTATAAAGTGGCAGTGTTCGCGGCTGCATTCCGCACTGGTCGAATGGTACCCAACGGCACGGCTCCCGCCAATAGAGGCTGCATGGCCCAAGGAAACGTGGAACGTGGTCAGAGTGCCCCAGAAACACGCGCCTGAGCCCCAGACGACTCACGAAACGAACCTCTGAGTCTCAGCCAACAGGGAAGGCCATGTCAGATCCATCAGCGGCGTGTCGTCGAACCCTCCACACTAGGCCAGCTGGGTACATTGGATCTGAGCTGAGAATATCATACGGTTTCTTCTCGGTTTGTGAACAGTATTATCAGAATACGGGCTAATAATACGCAAAGGAAGAGACAATGCACTAAGCATCGTTTTATTTTGCCTTTTTAATTTTGTCATCGTAGTGATCTGCTTGTAACCACCCTTCAATCTAATGTCTCATTTCTTCTGTCACCCACTTGGAGGCTCTTCATGGCAACGATTTACGTCAGCCGGCATTTGGAGAGCAACGATAAACTCAATCAGGCTTGCATCCCGGTTTGTGCAACGGATGGGGTCTAGTTCGTGATGACATTGCTCTTTTGAGAGTATGCACGAAACTGATTCACTAGGATACGTAGGTAGGCTTACAGTTGAAGGATCTTCTCTATACCTGCATGCAAGCAGTCAATGCTGGGGAATTGTACAACAATACCTCAACGTGAGCAGAAGGGCTTGTTGGCTCGAGTTGGCTGATGGGCGGACGTGCTGGCATGCAGCCCGTCAGCTTACCATACAGCACGCCAAGACTTCTCTCCATTCTGTACTACCTAATAGATCAATGTATGTATCTTTTGCCATCTAACCTGCTCATGCTCCATCACCATGCGAACAGCTCTTGTGCACATGGGCCCTCGACTCTATACAACAACAAAAAACAATCATCAAAAATGCCCTTGAAAATTTAAGGAAAGTGAATGGCTAAAAAGTCAAATTAAACAAGCAAAAGCGAAATAAAACAAGACGTGGACGTTCGTAATCTAGATGCGTTGCTTTCATAAGCCCCTTCACACGATGTCGCTGCCCTGGGCAGGCCGGGCGGGCGAGCCAACCTGCTGCGACCTTGACGAGCTGCGCGCGCGCGAGAAGAATCGATTCCGGGTCTGCGAGGAGAGGGACGCGGCCGCGATGCTCGACGTGTTGGCCCTCGCGAGCCGCGGCTCCGAGTCGGACGAGACCTCCTGGGCCGCCTTCTCGGCGCGATCCTTCTCCCGGATGGACGCGAGGCGGTTGGCGAGGAAGTGCTCCTTGCGGTTCTCGAACACGTCTTGCATGTTGGAGAAGCCAATGTCCCCCGGGCCGATCTGCGAGACGACCGCGTTGCTCGAGTTGGCGCCGCTGGCGGAGGGGCGACGAGCGAGGGAGCCGGCTGAGGTGGAGGGCCCTGGGGCTGCTGCTGCAGCGGGGGCGGGTGCGGACTGCTCGGTCGTGGAGTAGGATGGGGGAGGCTGGACGCCGGTCCAGTGCAAGGGATGGTCTTTGCTGCCGCCGGGGTCGATGCGGAACGGTGACTGGATGCCGATGTCGTCGATCTGGTGCATCAGCTCGACCATGAACTTGTTGTGGCGCTGCAGGCGGGCGACCTCGTTCTGGTAGTTGCTCTTGTGGATGAAGACGATGGTCCAGGTGGCGGATCGCATGTCCTCGATGGCGGACAGTTCGGCCAGGATGGTGGGCTGGAATTCTCGCTTGTTCTCGACCACGAACTTGAGCATGCGAGCCTTGAGCTCGTCGATCTGCCAGGCGGGCGTTCCGAATCGCATTTGGAGAGGGATCGGGTCGGCCAGTCCGTTGGATCGACGCTGGTTGAGGATGAACAGGGTGTTGAGCAAGGAGTTGGGGGCCTGCACGACGTGGCCCTGGAGCTTCTTGAACTCGGTGTAGAGGAGGGAGATTTCGGTCACGTAGTAGTCGTCACCGGTCATGTTCGCGCCCGTCGAGCCGTAGATGGTCACACGATCACCGACATCGAAAGGGTGCTTGACAAACACGAAGATGATGGACTGGAGAAACTCCTGAGCTGTTGCCTGGAGCACCCATGCCAGTCCGAGAACAGAACTTCCAGCCGATGCGAGACCAGCTGCAGCAGATCCGGAGATGATGGAAATGAAGACGATGATGGTGATGATACAGATGATGAAGAGGAATACCTTGTCGAGTTTCTTGATAACGGAGTCGAGATCCTTGAGCGAGGCCGCGATGGCCTTCTTCTCCATTCCAATCTCGCTCGTCACAGCTTCAAACTCATCAAGCGAGATGTCGTTGTTCAGGTCCTTGTCGAAGACATTGAAGGCCGCCTCGGCCTCCTCATCAGTTCCGAACGCTTTCTGGACATCCTCCATGTACACCATCTCCTGATCAGGTCGAACCAAACTGCGATATATGAGGCGCGCCAGTGTATGGCATGAACTTGTGGTGCGAAGGAGCTCACCGACCACCTTCCGGGGGTGGTTACTGTCCACCTTTCGACCGAGGAGATCATTTCCAACCCTACCAGCAACCTGTCCCACCTTGCCCAGGACCTTTTGGGCGTTCTCGTGAATAGCGCGCATGGGCGTCGACGACACCGTTGTGTTATCTCGGCTGCTGTGCCAGAAAGAATCCGTCTCGTGAAGCTGGTCCTTGGCGTACTCGAAGAGACTGACCAGCTGTCGGATGTCGCCCTTGTTGTTTTCGATCCTCGTGGCGTACGTCCGCTCATGGAACTCGGTGGCGATCCACTGGATCCCAATCTTCTCGACGAAGTTGAGCGCGGCGAGGACGAAGAACGCAATGATAACCTTGAAGACAATGTCGATCCACCTCACGTCCACGCTCTGCTCTTGACCGTCAGGGACTGGGACGCGGTGGCCGTCACAACAGGGCTTGAAGGAGATCAGGACGGCCAGCATCCAGAGGAAGACGGCCGTATGCAGCTCCATCTCCTTGCCGATGTCCTTCCACTTCTTGGCATTGATCGAGCCAGTAGCACGCGCAATCACAAGAAACAGGTTGGGCATGAGACTGGTGATCATCCGCGACACCCAGAGAGAACCCCAGACGATCTCCAGCCAGATGCCGAACCACATCAGCTGCGTCCCTCCCGTCCCTCCAATGGGGTGCTTGTTCTGGTCGATGGCGAAGTGCCCAAGCAAGATGGGAATGAGGAGCAGCGCAGCACCCGGGAAGAGATAGAACAGGTACCGGACAAACCGGGGGAATTTCCTGAGAAAGGCCCAGAACTTATACAGGGCGGCGTTCTCGTCCCGCTTCTTGATCGCCTTGGTCTCCTCGATGGGCGGGTTGAAGGTGTCCTCGACCTCCGTCATGTGGCGCCGCGACCGGAACTTACTCACGTTCTCCTCGTGCTCCTGGTTGGAGATGAGGCGCTCGGCGCGCAGGAGCTCGAGGTCGTCCACGATACGGTTGGCATCTGCGCGGGCCGTGGGCGAGAACTCTGCTGATCCTCGGCCCTGGCTGAATGCGTTCGGGTCCAGAGGGGGAACTCAGTCTTTTCGTCCTCATTGGATTCGGTGATGCTTGCGGGCGGTAGGTGAGGTGCCTGGTGGTTGAGAGATGTGCCGGAGCGTTGTTGCCGGACGGAGGAGGGAACCTCCAGGGAGGCTTTGGGCTCCGATGGACCGGTCATTGTCGAATCCCTCGATATCTAGGTTTATAAGATGGGTGAGAGTCACCAAAGTGAAGTCAGTTATAGAGGATGATTTCGTTAGAGTTAATATTGGATGCCATCAAGGTCTCCAAAGCTCAGGTGGGACCTAAAAATAGAGTAAACCGTCAAGGTGTATTAAATTATAACCGAGATGGCAATGTGAGGCACCAAAATTGGGCTGAATGGGAACTTAAAAAAAAATCCCAAGCTTCAAGGTGTAAGTTATGAGGCGAGAGCCTCAAAGAAACGAGTGAAGGGTGAATGTGACGCAAGAGACGCGCCCGCAGAGACCAGGAGTCTGGGCTGGATAATAAGTAAATGGAGGATGTCTGTGCTGAAAAGCTTAGCCTTGGGTGCGGAGCCTTGAACTGGTCCGAGGCGGGTACCAGGTGGGCAGCCGCCGGGCAAGTTCGTCAATCAGATTTGTTGCGGTGGAGTGTAGATGACGGAATGGCGATGCAAATCGACTGGCCGGTACGCGGATGGGACTTTTGGGCTGGAAGACAGCGAATACATGGAGGAGGAAAGTGAAGAGAGAGCGAACGGGTGTGTGGTTAAGATCAGACGAGATGAGGAATTGAACGGTGAGATAGATATGACCATGTCCTCACCTCGAGGCGAACAAAGGAGTCGCCAAATTCAAGCTTGAAACGTTTATTATATAGTATATCTCTCTATATGGAGCATATGGAGCACCGAGATAGAGGCTTGACAAAGCCAACGCCCAAGCCCCTGGTCGTGCAATCTCTGGTCTGTGCTGTTTGGCGGACGCCCCCTGGATCCTCCTAGCCTCCCGAAAGATGAAGCACCTCAAGAGTGCATAAGTCGGGTGAGTTGTTGCTGGCCACAGGAAAGGTAGGTAAATGGACAGAAGCTTGGCTACTTGCCTGCGCAAATCCATGCCGCTCCACCGCGATGGATTTTCACAATCCACTCGCATCTCACTTGGCCGATCCACTCCTTATCGCCAGGCTACTACAGACATGTGTGTGATACTGTGCGCACACATGTTGAGACAGCTGTAAATGCCGCGGAGAGCGACGAGGCAGCGATCGATCGAGACTGTGCTTCAACTCTCTCCCGGACCAGGCCTCCGATCCGACGTTTGCGCGACACCTCTCCACCCGAGTGCAACCGCGCACGAACCGAACACACACACATCCATCTCCCTTCCCAGGTACCGATATCTACTTGAGACGGGATGGATATGTACGAATTCCAACTGGAAGCTACCCGCCTGCCCGCGTACCTGAAAGCCACACCTAAAATGGCCTGGCCTTCCCCCTGGCAGCTGGTGCTCCGCCGCTGCTGTCATCGCGCATATTCACAAGCCTATCAGCGGGTCCCACAACTTCCACGTTGCTGCATGGGCCGGCACCACCTTGAAATTTGAAAACCGACAGACTTCTCCTGGAGGCCTGCCAGACACACGGCCCCCCCCAAATTGGTAATTCCGGTGGCCTTATTCGAGCCTCAACAGGTGCCTCCGTCTGAAACTCTGTCCACGGCCAGTGTGGACCCATCCTTTCTTCAAACTGTGTCACGACCCCGTGCTTGTCCTCACGTTCGCCCGTTCGCGAGGGTTAATTGGCAATGTCCGTCTCAAAATTACAGTGGCTAATCACCAAATGCTAAGAATAAACCACGGGCTCTCCCATCCAATGCCTTATCAGCAGCTATAGCTCTTTGTCCCTGCATTGTCAAGAGGCGTTCCTCTGAAACGGCTCGGGCATAACGCTACGAAACCCGGCTTGGCCACTCGCGCCGCGTCCCTCCCGACCAATAAGTAAACTACTGGTGTAAAGGAAAAAAAAATCAAACACGAGAAAGGTGCTACGGCCGGTGTTGGCGCCATCTTCGCGCCGGCCAAGACAGTCCAGTGGCGACAAACCAGCGGCCATGACCACCCACAGCCTGGCCATCCGAGAGTGAGACTTTACGTTGATGGCTTGGGGGAAAGAATGCTGTTGTTTTGTTTCTCCTTCGCTTCCCCGGGTTAATTTCGATCTACGATCGATGTTACGCCATTGTTGTCTCAGAGCTCCAAATACGAGCAGCCACACCATCTTTTATTCATCCCACCTTCAGGTAGGTAAGCAAGTAAGGTACATAAGCAGAGCGACTCTTTGGCTGGGCAGCTTTAGCGAGCCTTCATGTAGGACACATTGCAACCCCCGCGCTCTCCCACATCTACGATGCAGATCTTTCCCAAAGGTTCAATCTGTTGGCAGGGTATATCAGGCTCAATACTTGGGATCCTATCAGTGGAAAAATTACAGAGCCGAGGCCAAGAGCATTGGCGAAGAAAAGCGGCCCTTGCGAAAATCACACGACGCGTACCTCTTCTCAAAGGCCGAGCATTTTCTCGTCATCTTACATTCTTCTTTTTTTTCACAAAGACAAACAAACAATGTCGTCATCGTTGATTCAACTAGATAGCATCATTGTCTTAGCGGGTAACGGTCTTATCTCCTGATAAAATAGCGTGTTAGATTAGTGAATCACTCCCGTGCAAAACAATTACGGGTTATGCCGCGTCTATACATCGTACAACGACAGTAGCACTATTTACTCCCACAGACCTCATATCTCAGATCTGCAAAGACTCTCTATATAGCTCCAAGAAAACAACGACCAGGGGAAGGTCGAGCTATCCCCCTTAGCTCACGCAAGCTCGATACTCCAGTCCTCGCCGATGCGAGCGCCAACCCTTCCAACAACGGCAAAGGCAGCCTTGCCGTTGGCAGCGGGATGGTACTGCACCTTGACAGGCCACGAGCGGCCCTCAGAGGTGATCTGCACCTCCTCCCTGCTCCACGCGGCGGGAGCCCCCACCACGATGATCTTGTCCACGTACACCTCCCTCATGGTCTGGAGCCACTTGCCCTGCTTGAGCGACGCCGCGTCCCGTCCCTCTGCCTCGGTTGAGCGGAGGGCGGACTGGTCAAGCGAGAACCTGCGATGGATGTACTGGCCATGCTCGAAGTCGAAGCTGTCGCCGTCGTCGACGTACAGCTCGCCCTCGGCGGTGCCGGCCTTGGAGGCCGAGACGACCAACGTGTAGTCGTCGAACTTCATCGTGGCCGCCGAGCGGCGGGGGATGTCGCGGCGGGGGAAGATGTGGCCGCCCCGCATAAGGAGGGGGATCTGGCTTAGAGAGGCGGAGACGGTGAGGTGGTTTCCTTTTTGGGTCTTCTTGGTCTCGTATGTGAAGTAGTCGTAGTACACCTCATCGTCGGGGATCCAGATATCGGTAGAAAACTGGTCCTGCTTGGTAATTGGCTTTGCAAGCAGACCGGTTGAGCCTACAAAGAGCTGGTCGTCAATGGCGAAGCCAGCTTCTTCCGAAGGATGCGTCCAGTACATGGGCCGGACGATGGGGCTTCCGTCCTTGTTGGCCTCGTAAAAGGCAGTGTACCAGGCTGGGAGCAGGGTGTACCGGAGTCGGATGGCGGCCGTGGCGATGGCAGTGTGTTCCTCGCCAAGCAGATAGGGTTCACGGCGACGGGAGTCAATGTGAGCATGGGCCCTGAAGAAGGGGTAGAAAGCACCCGTCTGGTACCAACGGACGAGGAGATCCTTCTCAGGGTTGCCGAAGAAGCCGCCGACATCAGCTCCAGCAAAGGGGAAACCAGAGATGCCCTGGTTCAAAATCATGGGGATCGATGCTTCCAGATGGTCCCAGGCAGCCTGGTTGTCACCAGTCCACATCGCACCCAGACGCTGGGAGCCGGAATAGAACGAGCGCGTTAGGATAAATGGTCGTCGGAGCTCACCCTTCTTTCGAGTCACCATACCCTGGAAGGTCGCGTTTTGGAAAGTGAGACCGTTCAAGTTGTGGACGTCTCGGTGCTCCCAGTTCTCGTAGTGAATGTTGTCCTTGGGCATAGTGGTTTCCGGTCCATTAAAAACGGAAGGCTCGCTCATGTCGTTCCAAATAAAGGTGTTCTCCAGAGTTCCCTTGAAAGCGTCATACTTGAAGAGACCTTTCCACCACTCGATGGCCTTGGGGTTGAAGCAATCGATCCAGTTGGAATTTCCAGGCCAGCACCAACCGTCGTAGATATTGTTGTCCTTGTTATGAACCGCAAGATCCTTGGAGACGAGTTCCGAGCTTTGAGAGTAACCGTCAACCTTCTTGATGTGGGGATCAATCAGGAGAACCAAGCCACGGCCATGCTCTTGTAGCTGCTTGCCCATGCCAATAGGGTCGGCAAAGGAATGAGGCTCCCACGTGAAGTACTTTCTGTCGTCGGTATACTCGAGGTCAAGCCAAATGACGTCGTAGGGGATCTTGAACCTGTCCATTTTACGATCAACATCCTTGACATCGTCGTCAGAAATGTAGTTCCATCGGCATTGGTGATATCCAATGGCCAGCTCTTGGGGCATAGCAGAGTAACCAGTAAGCTCGCCATAGGTGCTTGTGAGATCCTTAGGGGTAGGGCCCAAGAGGACAAACACATCAAGGATACCACTCTCGGAGATCCAATGGGTCTTGGTTGTCGTCTTGGGAGTGCTAAGGCTCAGGGGGTTGATGGAGTCTTTGGCCTTGACAATGTCCACCCAAGTCTCAGCAGCGTTCAGCCAGAAAACTCCAACAGACGAGCCCTTTCGGTGTGCTTGCATGAAAGGAATAGAACCATAAAGAGTCATGGGGCTGTCCAAAATATACTCGAAAACATCCGAGTTGTACAGGCGGTAAGGCTCTTCGAAATTGCCGTCCCCTCCCCGCGTCTGCTTCAGCGACATCGGTCCCGTGTGCTCGGGGATACCATACACGTGTTCGTACCCAGGGAAGGAGATATCAAGCGCGACACTCTCAGGGCCACGAGGCTTCGAATCGGTGTTTCCGCCAAAGGACTCGTCCCACCAGGTGCTCTCATCTTCTTTCTGAGCAACCTCCACCTGGGTTGCCTCCTCTCCCTCCTTGGGCGCAGGGTTCTCGATGTGGGGTCGCCAATGCTCCATGTTGAAAAGGCCATTATCGTTGAATTTAACGTGAGAGTCGCCATCTCGTCTGAAATCAACCTCGAACGGTGACAGTCGAATGACAGCCTCAAATTTGGAGTCTGGACCGTAGTTGATGTTGACTTGGTCTTTGTCCTGGTGAGAGATCTTGGCATTCTCATCCTTATCAACACCGCCCACAACAACCCATTTCTCAGCCTCGTTGTAACGCTCTTTCCTCGCTTGACTATCGTGTCTCAATGTGATTTCCTTCTTCTGCCTCTTCTCCTCATCAACTGTCACGCGTGCGGTTCCGGACTTGTGGAACGTCACAGTCAGGGGGAAGCGCTCGGTGGCACCTTCGCTATTAATCGTCTTCAGTATAACGGCTTGGAGTTGGCCATCATTGAAGGAGATAGAGTCGTGAACGACATTATAAGGAGAGCTCCAGGTTGACTTCTGGGCGGCGGCGTTGTCGGCGTACTCGCGATTGCGTTTGCAGAAACCAGACTGGTGGCATTTCTTGAAATCGTGCTCCTTGACCGCAACTGGGCTAATGTAAGTAAAGAATACATCTCGATAAGGGCAATCCTTCTGGAACAGTTCGTATTATCTTACCAGAAGGCTCGAAAAGGCTGGCAAATACGACCAGAAGCCCCAGGAAAGTGGCCCATCTCGAGGGCGTCCTCGTGGCCAACCCCATACCAGGCTGCTTTTAAGTCACAGCTGAAGATGTTGGAAAGTGGGAAGGAAACAAGGCACTGCACCTAGACAATCTACCCCGGCATCTATTTCAAGGGAAGATGTCCGAGCGTAGGTATGTCTGATATCCGATGTAGCCCTCAATGGCGCAGGTTGGAGAAAGCTCAAGCCGAATTGAAGGCCAGCTCCGTCGTCATGGGCTAAAGGATGTCGTGGTCAAGCTTATCCCTGATGCACGTTCCTGATTAGGCCCTGGAGTCTCGAAACAGGGGTCCACTTAACCGCATTAGCTGATGGAGGGGCATAACCCCGATAGCTGAATATTCTAGTCCTACCATACCGCCTTTTCCTCGAGCACAAAGGGCAGACGTGCAGAGTAATGAGTTTGGCGTTTTTCTAGTCTAGAGCTCGTCAAGAATTATTCCACGAGATTGGGCCACCTGATGCTGAGTAAGGCGATAAACGTGCTGTGGGAAGACAATGCCGACTCTTGCAAGGCAGCCTATTGAAGTGCCTAACAATAGCTTAGTAATGAGAGGGTTCGAAGCTGAATAATCCGCCAATTGCATTGTCTAAGCCACCAAACGGTTTCAATACGTATTTATTGAGAAGTCTCCCCAATTACATCTGACCCTATTGTTGTCTTTCCAAGAGCTCATCAATGTGTCTTAAATAGGTCAGAAGTGTGTAGCAGGCTCAGAATCAATAGATTTTCAGGTCAATTAGTACGCTACGTAGGCAATCCCAAGCGCTTCGTCAATCCTCGTAACATATATAAAGACAAAGCTCCCAACCACAAAGAAATCTGAACTCGCAGAAACTTCTTAGTCTACATCTTCCCAAGATATCTCCTCTTTGCTGGCATACTTCCAAGGCAACGTCTCATCCAAAAGTGCAAGAATTACCGTTCAAACTCCTCGTTCTTCCACTTGTGAAACTATCTGCCCATCAAGATGCCTCCTAAACGATCCTCTCAGCGTGGCAAAGCGCCCCGTGCAACAAGCTCAGGAGCCGTAGCCAACAGTGAGTGTTTTCTCTTCTGCCAATTCGTCTTCATCCCACACGTATGATCATTGGCAGACAGTCTCACATCATCCATATTACCTTTGTGCTAACAAGGTGTCTGCTAAGACTCCGCGCCTATCAAGCGCGAGCGTCAAGACGATGCGCCTCAAAACGAAACTCGGGCTAAACGCGCCCGCAATGGCTCCAAGCCAGCTCAACGACGTCAAGGAAACAGGGCAGGCCCTGCTTCTGATACACCCCTCAACAAAGCACCCAAGGCAACCCTCTCTGTTTTCGCATTTGGGAGCGGTGATTGCAGTGAGCTGGGACTTGGGATGAAAATTTCATCAGCTACAACCCCGCGTTTCAACCCATATCTTGACCCTCAGGATCCCACCAAGTTCCATGTAGTTCAGATTGCATGTGGCGGAATGCATTCAGTCGCCTTGACCAAGGACAACAAAATCCTCACTTGGGGCGTCAACGATGAAGGTGCGCTGGGCCGGGACACCCAGTGGGAAGGGGGTGTTCGAGATGCAGATGGCGACGGCAGCGATGATGAAGAGCCTTTAAATCCCCATGAGTCTACCCCAACAGCAATTTCGGGAGATTCTTTCCCCCAGGACACCGAATTTGTTCAGGTAGCCGCGGGTGACAGCTGCAGCTTTGCACTCACAGACCGCGGACTTGTATATGGCTGGAGTGCATTCCGTGTAAGTGCCCACTCTCAAAGAACTCAGTCAACCTCTCGCTAACTTTGATACGCAGGATCCCAACGGAGATCAAAGATTTTGCTATGATTCAGATGGCAAAGTCATCAAGATCCAGCGCACGCCAGTGCTCATCTCCAAACTTCAGAGCATCGTTCAAATTACCTGTGGCGCGAACCACGTGCTTGCCCTGGGTTCCGACGGCCAGATCTGGGGTTGGGGAGCTTTCGAGAAGAATCAACTGGGAACCCGTCCTTTCGGACGCCACCAGGAGACTCTGCTTCCCCGCCAGGTCAGAGTTTGCCGAGCTCCTATTAGATACATCGCCTCTGGAGACTACCACTCATTCGCCATTGATCGAAAGGACAACGTGTGGGCATGGGGTCTCAACAGCTTTGGTGAAGCAGGCTACGCCAAGGATGCGGGCAGCGACTCTGCCATTTTGCCTTACCCAATGAAGATCCGCGGTCTCACAGGTAAAGGTGTCGTGGCACTCGATGGAGGTGCGCACCATTCAGCCGCCGTTACCCTCGACGGACAGTGTCTGGTTTGGGGACGCATGGATGGCGGCCAGCTCGGAGTTGAGTTTACACCAGAGCAGCTCGATGACCCAACGATGGTCAGACGCGACGAGCACGAAAAGCCCAGAATTTGCCTGCAGCCTGTGCCTGTCCCAGCCGTTGGAAAGGGCGTGGACGTTGGGTGCGGAACCGATCACACCATCTTCATCAATGTCGAGGGCAAGGGATTCTCCACGGGCATCAACTCATCAGGACAACTTGGCCTGGGAACTGAGGACGATGAAGAGATTGCAAAGCCCTTCAAGGGAAAGGCCATCAAGACGAAGCACCTGACATGGGCCGGTGCTGGTGGACAATATTCTATTGTGGCAGCAGCTGAAGGTTCTCAGTAAAGGGCGACGCTGTCAATGGTTTACATATTTCTGTATCAGAGTATCAGTTGTTCCCAACCTCACGAAAATGGTGTTTTACGCAACGTTGCAAGGAATTCGGAACCCCATCGCTGGAACGATGGGAAAAGGGTGCGGAATAGATTAGCTTAGAATGCCAAAAGGAAAATTCAGTCAGGTTCTACAGAAGTTTGTCTCAAAAACAGTTCAGTCGCAGCGTCCATGGCCAAATTTAATGTCCGGAACCGTGATGGTTCAGGTTGGCTGGGGTAGTAGCTGTTATTAATGGGGAGCTTAGCCAAGCTAATAACCGCTAATTGCATGTGCTGGTGCTCTTCAATGACAGCTTGCCTTTACTACTCCCTCACTGTACTGTGCAGCGCCCACGGCCAGCCATTGAACTCAACCATTCGAGCCAGGCGTGCGCAACGTAAGTAAAAGTGGTGGATGCACGACTAGAGGAGCTGACTGGTGCCCTAGACCATAGCAGACAGTTTCTGCGTCCGCATGCGTCGTTCCGCTGCTTCAATGGCCTAACCCTTTACACGTTGCCCTCGAGAACACGCAGCCCAAAGTCCCAGCCCCTAACACGCCTCATCGAATCGCACTGTGCAACCAGCAGCATGTCCACCGCCCAAGAACCCCACCAAGAGCAGGACCCCGCTCCAGCTCTACGAAAAGAGAGCAGCCAGAAGCAGACCCCTCCACCACGTCGGGCTACAATCCCGCTTATTTTTTCCCTCCTCTTCCTCCTTCTCTCCCTCTACATAATCTTCCTCCCTCCCCAATCCCGAACAGATACTCGTGTCTTTTCGGATCCTCCCTCAACTCCTCCACTTAGACCACATTCAGAGAGCATTCCTGCCTCCGATTCCACAATGTCTTCCTCCGAGCAGACGTAAGAGCTTCCTATCCCGGTCTCCCGATTGGTTTTTTTTTCCTAACTGAGGGGCAGCTTCATTGCCATCAAGCCCGACGGTGTCCAGGTAAGATTGGGCAAACCTTGAATATGATGATTATCAATAATGACTGACAATTCCTTCTACAGCGTGGCCTGATCGGTCCCATCATCTCTCGCTTCGAGAACCGTGGCTTCAAGCTCGTCGCCATCAAGCTCACCACCCCCGGCAAGGCTCACCTCGAGAAGCACTGTTAGTGTTAACCCGCCGATTAACTGGATTGACCGAGCACGACACTTACCATTGCTCTATAGATGCCGACCTCGCTGGCAAGCCTTTCTTCCCCGGTCTGATTGAGTACATGAACTCCGGCCCCATCTGCGCCATGGTCTGGGAGGGCCGTGACGCCGTCAAGACCGGCCGTGGTATGTACCCTTCTATCCCTCAAAGGCAGATGTGCCTCGTCAGGATCAATTGACTAACAATCATGCTCAATAGTCATCCTCGGTGCCACCAACCCCCTGGCTTCTTCCCCCGGTACCATCCGTGGTGACTTCGCCATCGATGTCGGCCGAAACGTCTGCCACGGCTCCGACTCCGTCGAGAACGCCCAGAAGGAGATTGCTCTCTGGTTCAAGGAGGGTGAGGCCGTCAGCTACAAGGGAGCCCAGTTCGACTGGATCTACGAGAAGGCTTAAGCTCCAAATCCATATTGGGAGGCACAATAGTCTCTTCACCCATGATCTGGTTGTCAAAAATGGCCGGTAGAATACCAAAAATAAAAGAATACTAGAAATGAAGAAAGATTGTTGAACTCGAACTCTACTGTTTTCCCATCTATCTTGACTACTTGCCCATCACCTTAGACCGAAGCCTCACCATTACGTTGGCAAACCAAGGCGTAGCCCAAACGCTCCCAATGATCCTCACGGGTAGGAGCACCTTGGTCAGAGCGTAGGCCAGGGCAAATTCCACCAAGATCTTGTACTTTTGGTCTCCGCTTTGCCAGCGCTGCACAGCTTCCTCCGTCCTGGCCTCGGGTTCCTCGGATCTCGCTCTGGCTGTGGACTTAGCCCCCTCTGTTTGTTTCTCGAACCCAGCCCAGCCCTTTCGCGAAAAGTACCGTTCGAACTTGGCAACGCTACTGTCGACGTAGTTTCCGAAATGTTCGGTCATGTAACCCAGGGGAACGTAGTTGGTGTAATGGAAGAATCCAAACAGCACGAAGAGAGGTACGACGGCCGTCAGTTCGTGCAGAATCAGGAAGGAGACGACGTGCGATACAGGCGCATTCCGAAGGCCGTTTGTGTACTTTTGTAATCGGCGCGGGAGCTTCGAAGTTATACGGTCGATCCGGGATCCTTGGGCCGTCGTTTGGGATGACTGGAAGCGGACCGTCGGGAAAGCTAAGGGACGGGAGGAGGGTTTTCCTGCCCGCCAACGGGCCAGCATTCGGATTCGTGGAAGCATCGAGGCAACTAGTAGTTTTCAGGTAGATGGGAATAAGTTTTCTTTGGTGAATTGCCTTGAAGAATGGTGTCCCACTCTCCGCTTACGGACCATGCACGGGCCGGTATGTGCTACCCTATATTCGAACGACGACTTTCATCCCATCGCTTCCGTAGCTCTGGTCTAATTAGAAGCTTCATGATACTACTGCGGAAAATACACCTAGGTCGCTACCATCATTGTAGGTCTCGGGTATTTTACTCCAGCCTGGAAGCGCATCCTTAGGAGAAGCAATGGATGGGGCCCACCTGCTCCAGAGACCAAGCTCACTTATATATAGCATCTACCAGCCCCAAGAGAATCTCCTCCTTCGGCTTCTACAATTAGATTGAAAACAAACAATTAATTAGTTCCAACGAATAGGGTCTTGTGTCAATACAGGTAGGTGCCTGCAGCTTGGTATATTGCTCCAGCAAACAGTTGAATGTAGCACCTACCAACTCTTAGTACCTTAGTGTTGAGGTAGGTGCCTGGGGTACAAGCAGGTTTGGATCGCCCTGGTTATAACCTTCCATCTTGTCGAAATACTGCCGAAGGCCGAGTACTTATGGTAGGCGGGAAGGTGGCAAGTTGGCTTCCCTTCTATTGGGGAAGCTGCTGTGTGCCTACGGCAGGCACCTTCAGGTCAGGCTGGATCGCGAGAATACGACCACACAGCGGGAACACATGTTTACATGTTTGAAGTACACTTTGGTTTTGAAAGGCTAAAGCCATCCCTAATATTTATTTCTCCTTGCTTTGGTCATCTCGAATGTCGAAAACCTGGCCGTTGGAGGCCCGAGCCACTCGGCTTCATTCTCCTGCCTCTCCCTAGTACCTTCCTTGGTTTGGGCCGGGAACTTCTCCTGCCGGGAGGCAACGTCACCATCGTACAATGGCCACAGAGGTACATACCGCCTCACTCAAAGGGTGGGAAGGTGCAATGGCAGAGGTCCACGTACTACGTCGGAGCCCACGCCAGACATCTTGAGCTTTCCATTCCTTCAAACTGGCACTTCTGCTTCTTTAACCTTCATATCACCATAAATATTCAACTCAACACCACTGGTTAGACAGACTCTCAACGATCATCGCCCACTATCTCTTCTTTCTTAAGCCCTATCGCTTGGAAAGTCCAAGATCACTCAGCCATGGCTGTCATGAATTTTGTTGCCTACCTCGTGGCGATTGCAAGCCTTCTCACTGTTTCTATTGCTCAGAAGTACCCCAAGGAGGATCTCATCCTCTGCGACTGTGGCATTGGTGACAACAAAGAGCACCCTGAGTGGTCCACATCCCGCCAAGTCAATTGGTATCAAGACATCACCTGGCCTGACTCTGCCACCTCCTACCCTGCTGCCCCAAACGAAGTTGTGGAGGTGCCGTTTGAGGAAGGAATCTATCCATGGACACCCGCAGGCGTCACAGCAACGCTACCCAATGGCGACGTCTGGACGGCCTACATTGAAGATGGCACTCCGGATGGGTTCAAGGCAGGAACGGCTGTCGGAACCAAAGAAGGTGGGCAGTCTCTCAACTGCTGGGCCTACCGCGGACGTCCTGTCAGTCGCGCTCTCAATACGACCATCAACGAGGATGCCATTTGTTGGTCTGCGTTTGTTTGCAACAGAGACTCTCAACCTCCCAAACGACCAGATGATATGACAAACCCTACTACTACCCCGGCAACCGTGTCCGCCCCTTCCGCTACGTCAGTGTTCACAACCTCGCCTACTGCCACAGGTGGTGGACCGCAACCTACACAACCACCTAAAACCGGCAGCCTTCTCGTAAGTGCAGCCGTCAACCCCCGTTTCATCAACTGGCAAAACACTTGGGACGCTTTCATCTCGAACTTTGTTTGGGACCGGTCCACTGGTGATTGCATTGGGGATCAGATCCGCGGAGATGGCTTCAACATAACACTCAAGTGTTCCGGAACCCAGATTGACGAGGACTCTCATATGACTCTGCTTCTGATCAAGGCCCTCAGAGACGTAGGTCTTACAAGTCTTTGGTTCAATCAGAATCCCGTCGTCCCCACTGGAACCATAGGCCGCAGTAATTCTACAAGCTGGGTCGTCATGCCCGAGGCGTTTAGTCTCACAGCCGTTGACGCCTCCACATCACATGTCGTTGGGCAGATCTCATACAACACAAAATACGACAACTACCTAGCCGGTCCTTGTTCAATCTGCGAGGCTGCTCGTTTCGACAAGAGCTTCTTTGACCCACTGATTTTGGCGTTGGAAGGGAGTTACCCAAAATACTTCCGCTACACGATTCAGGCCAATTGTGAACCCTGGAAAGTTTGCAAGTGATTGGGGAATGATATACTGAATGGGTGGTAGAGATTGTTGACATCAGAGATATGTCTCTTGTTTTCTTTTTGGAAGTCATCGAAGATACCGACTGCCTTTGATTTGAAGGAATCGGGTGCACCATGATGTACTTATCACTTGATCGTAACTGATTTTGACCAGCTATTCGTTCCGGCCAACGCCTGATTCAATTCATAGCTGAATGAAACTTTATTTGTTTTCATATATTTGGTCACTGTGGCCCGTCTTGATCTTAGTTCGTGTCAGATGTCAGCGAGATTGTACAAAAGGTAGGGGATGATTGAGGAGTCTTTTACCCAGGGGTGAGGACGCAAGAAACATCTGGTTCCACAGGCCGACATTTCCGTGATAGCGAGATTTTTCGCCTTGATACAAGATAGCTGTGATCAGCCTTTTAGATGGTACAGGTCGTTGCATACTCCAATGTTTCGCCAAATCCCAGAATTGAGATTGTGCAGTAATATGAGCATTGGATGACTGTTGGTAGGAAGTCTGACTTGCTATGGAACCTCTTCCCTTATTAAAGAGATCATGGTTCTCCATTCCTCTGCCAGTTATGGCTGTTGCCTGGTACGCGAGCATAGACACCAAATTAGAAACTAGCCCAATAGCCATTCACGGCAGTCGGCACCTCTCTCATTTCTGACCGTAGCTCTACGGACGGAGTTGGTCGAGGCTGACGCGGACGATGATCCTTAATTAGTGTACCGGCCGGAGCGTAGTTTTGCCCGACGAGTAATCACGGCTCCGGTTTTCAACCTGTGCATGTTTGATGTGCTGTTCGGAAATGTAAGCGCCGAACCAAAGAAAGTATAAAATGTCTGGGAGTGACCAGCAGCTGATACTACGCTAAGGTATATTGCAAAAATGTTCTGCCCTTCGTAGTTCATTCAGACAAACACCGATTCTACTCTTTTAACATACCAGTCCTTGCAACCGATAACCTACCATGTCCCCTTCTAAACCAGTACTCATTATCGGCTCTGGCCTTTCGGGTCTTGCACTCGGTCAATCTCTCAAGCGTCTTGGTATCCCTTTTCATATCTTTGAGCGCGACGCTGCAAATGATCAGCGGGCTCAGGGCTACCGCATCCGGATCAACCAAATCGGCCTTGATGCTCTCCGTGCATGCGTACCGGAGGACGTATATAAACGATTTGAGGAAACCACCGGAGAAAACTGCAAACCGAGTGGCAGCCGTCGGGATCCTACAACATGGGCAGCTCTGCCAGGACGGATGGGCCCTCCACCGCCTGCTCAAACCCCGGGCGCTGAAGGGAAGCCTCAGCCAAAGAACACGGGCATGGGTTTCTCGCTGCCTGCTGACCGAAGAGTGATGCGCTCGGTGCTTTTGTCCGGACTCGAAGATTCGGTGACGTACGGCAAGGCGTTTGCGGATTACACCATCACCGACACGGGTGTCACTGCTCACTTCGCCGACGGGGCAACTTCCGGTGAAGGCTCTCTCCTTGTGGCTGCGGATGGTCTGCACTCTAAAGTGGCTCGCAAGCTTGCTGGAGAGAGGTTGCTTCCCAAGCCAACCGGGTCTTGGATGATATTTGGGAAGACGATTCTCACTTCTCAATTGGTCCAAGCCGTCAAGTCAGATCTGACGACAAATATGTCCGTCTTGGTAGAAAAGGATGACCAGGGGAGGTCATTGAACTTTTTCTCGGAGCCGATGCGATTCAGCCATTCGGGAGCACCCAGTGATTACCTGTACTGGGTTCTGCTCACATCCGAGGACAGGCTGGGCATGACGGGGCCACAGCTCTCCAAGCTCAGCTCGCAAGAAGCCGCGGACCTGTCTCGTCGCTTCGCCGAGTCGTGGCTCCCGGATGTCAGGCCCGTCCTGGACCAGCAGGAATCCGCAGAGACTGCCGTCTTGAGACTGAACACGTCGGCCATCGACGGCGTGCCGACCTGGCCCACGTCGGAGCGGGTAACGCTCATTGGTGACGCCGTGCACTGCATGCCTCCGACTGGAGGCTCTGGCGCCAACACGGCTCTCAGGGACGTGGCGACATTGAGCAAGAAGCTGGAAGAGCATATATTGGGTGGGGATGGATGGGGCAAGAAGGTGATTCAGGCCTATGAAGAGGAGATGCGTCCGTATGCGAGCGAGATTGTGGCGCTTAGCTATGATGCTGCTGTCAATCGCTTCGGTGCGAGCCCGATCATCTCTGAGTGATGCTTGCGGCTTTGAATGAGCGAACACTCTTGTGTATTGTACTATTACTCCCACTTCAATTAGAAAGCCCTCGCGTGTGCTTGTGTGTTCCGAGCTGGTTGACACAAATATGTCAGCCTGGTCAGTGAGATGGCAGCGGATAGAAGCGAAGATTGTGTCTTAATTCCGTCCTCCGTATGCCAAATTGGGCATCTTTCGCGGCTTACGCACAAGAAGCTGACGTCCACGTAACTTGGGCTGGGATGTTGCACTACGGCAGCCTCGGGGCTCCAATTTTGGACGCGAGGCTCGAATTCCGCGACAGTATATGGAGAATTGATGGCTGTACCGACTTTGGCTTGTCATTACATCGTTTAACCTTGGTGTTGTACTGTTGACAAGTTCTGTCATCCCCACAATCCTCGGAATGCCGAAGAGGCGAAGGGCTAAGACTTGCAGGGGCTAGTTGAGAGGCACATCTTCCATTATTGGGAATATCGACATTGCATCCCTGCAAAACTTCACATGTTACCCTTCTGGGCGTCTCTGGGTGGATGTGAACAATGTGAGTGCGAGGATGGGTTGATGAAGCAGGTTTGCCTACTTCAATATGATTCTTGCATATATAAGTTCAGTTGTCTCGGCTCATCAGTATCCTGTTCTCACTTCAAGCACATAGACTGTCTGAATTAGCCAATAAATCTTATCACTGAACTTATTCGGCTCCAAATTTGCCGAATAGCGGCATCCAACATGGTTTCTATAAACATACCCAATGGACAGACGGCTGTCAAGGTCAAGGTGATTGACAATGGAGCACGCATCACGGGGCCGATGGCATTCTTCCTCGACCCGCCCATTCTGGCAGAGGCACAGAGGCGCGAGAAGATGCACGCCCCCGCGTTTAGCTTCTTGGTTGAGCACGAAACTCTTCAGCGGAAGGTCGTGTTCGACCTTGGCATCCGAGCGAACCCTGAGCAGTACCCCCGGCGGTGCTGAAGTACCACGAGGCATTCTCCCTGGTGACTGGCCGAGAGGTGTATGATGTTCTGAAGGATGGGGGTGTTGATTTGAGCACCATTGAAGCCATAATATGGAGGTATGTGAGAAGATGGCTACATATTGGAAAAGAAATACTCATTTATCTTTAGTCATCATCATATGGATCACACGGGCAACCCGAACGGCTTCCCATCCACCACCGACTTGATTGTTGGGCCTGGATTCCAGGAGACCCTGCTGCCAAGCTACCCCGAAGACTCCGAGGCTATGATAGGCCAAAGGGACTACGAAGAACGAAACCTGCGGCAGCTTGACTTCAAAGAGGAGTCGAAAGGGTTAACAATCGGAGGCTTTCCAGCCATCGACTATTTTGAAGACGGGAGCTTCTATTTGCTCCAAGCGCCAGGTGTAAGTAAGCCCCAGCAACATGGTGAAAATGTCCAGACTGACGATGGAAACTTAGCACTCTATTGACCATATGGCCGGATTGGCCCGGACAAGCACCTCGCCCGAAAGATTCATCCTCATGGGGGCGGATATCGGTCATCATGCATCTCAGTGGCGGCCCAGCGAGCATCGACCGATCCCCAAGGAGCTGACGCCCTCTCCCTTCGGGCCTGAATCCAAGTTCAACCTCCGCCTGAATGTTTGCCCTGGCGAGCTCTTCACTGAACATGTACACCCCCAAGGCCGCAATGATGTCCCCTTCACCAAAGTCAAGGCTGGCCATCCCTACGACGCGGAACAGGCGCAGAGAGATGTTGAGAAGATGGTCTCGTTTGATGAGGACGACAGGATCATGGTTATTGCGGCTCACGACTTCACCCTTCTCCCCATGCTGGAGTACTTCCCGAAGGAGGCGAACGGGTGGCATGAGGCGGGTTGGAAGGAGTCAAGCCGCTGGGAGTTTCTGAAGGGTCTTGCTTGCCTCGTCCCGGAAACGGCTGCTCGGACCTAGTAGACGGTAGATGTATCTCGAGTGAGTTTGGAGGAAATAAAGCGACGAGATATTTCCCGTGTCCTAGAATCATATTGATATTTTCCCAAGAACCATTAGGAACCGTAGAGGGCTTGTACCAATCTCAAACCAGGACACTATCTCTCCAACATACCTCTGTTGCAACATGTTCCCCATACATGACCCCGTGCACGTACGTATCGCCCACCAAACGGAAGGTATCCTCCTCTTCTGGGACCCTCCTCATGACTAGAGGTGTCGGACATCCCTTGACTATCATGACCCTGTCGCCAACCTGAGCTGTGAGCGAAACAAGGCAGAGCAAGCCTCTGACCGTCCTGGCTAGCCGCCTGCTGAACGGGAGAATCCCCCTTAGAAGGCCCTCGTATGATGCGGCCTCGCGACCGAGCCTCTGCATAAACTCGTTCCTCTCTGATTCGGTCATGACAGGCACAGCAGGGTCTGGGATGCAACCGAAACGGCTGAGCAGATGGATCATCTCATCAGAGGTCGGTAGAAGATTTGTGGAGTTGAGGGAATTGGAGAGGACGAAGAGTGGCTCGAGGGAGTCAAAGATATCGTGCGTAAAGCGCGGGGTTTTGATGAAGGCTTTGAGGATGGCTGTGATGGTGAGCATCAGGAACCACGACTTGAAGGAGGAGCAGAGCGTGCTGGGTGCGGGGCGCTCGAAGAGATTGGTGTCCATTATGAGCGTGCGCCAAAGAGTTTCGACAATAGGTTGTTTCGTGAACTTGTACGTCCCGCCGCAATGCAGGAGAATGGTGATGGTGTTGAGGAACTTTCCGGCTAGAAGGTCGGGCCAGGTCTCACCTAGTTCTTCGATGGAGCCGAGATTGGGGCTTGCGGCTTTGACGTTGAGACGATGCTGAGCCTTGCCTACTTGGAAATCCGCCATGTGGGAGCCGGAGGCATTAAAAATTGAGACTCTCTTGTAGTTGGGGCCCAGAATGGGTACGTGGGCAATTTCGAAGGATGGGATCCAGCTTGGGATTGCTGTAGCTGGGACTCGGGACCTGCTCGCTTCTCCCGCGAGGGACAGAAGGTGAAGAGACTTAGTTTCGTTATATAGGAATAGACCAATATCCGTGAGGACTTTTTCGGGTGAAGACGAGTAGTTGATCTCCAGGCTAGGTACGGGAGCATTTGTCCACTTGGCGATGTGGTTGACGATTCCTAGCAGGCCATATACTCGATCCTGACGGCATGTCGACTGGCATCCTTTGCTGATCAAGAGGACTTTCAGCAAAGCAGCACTAAGGGACTGGCCATCGATGTCGATGCCGGCCAAGAAATCATGATTTGTTATGACATCTCGAAACGGACTCTCGTCGCCGCGGCACCATTCCCTCAAAATCTGCAGGTTGCTGGCGAAGGCGACGCCCTGAACAAGGCTGAAATCCTGCATCCCCGAGCCAAAGGCCATGATACCGGAGATGGCATTTGACCCCACGATAAGCAGGGCAGCGTTGCCCAGAGAAGACCAAGGAATGGATCGGTGACCGACAAAAATTGTGGGATTCGACGAGAGGGCGACTTCTTGGATGATCCACACGCGGCTGAACCAAGTTCTTGTGACGATAGCGGCTAGATCGGACCAGTCGCTGCGTGTCATGAGAGGGAGACCGCTCCTTTCCAGGGCGCGGGTATCGTCAGCGATGAAGGCATTGCCGAACGACTGCTCCTTGCCCCATTTCATGATCTGCGACTCGGCATTCGCTGCCATTTCCTCCAGCTTGGACAGTGCGCGGTCGGTGGCCGGGTTGGAAGGGCCCAGCCAGATGACGGTCTCCTTGGCGCCGGCGTAGATTGTGTTCATGATGGATACCTGGGAAGCTCGCTCGGCGAGGTCGTCTTGGTTAATGCAGATGCCATCGATCCAGACGTACTGCCCGGGGCGCGCGCTGGCGAGGTTAATGAGAGCATCGAATAAATTATGAAACACAAGGAACGGGCGGTCGTTTATCCTGATTATTCGGCGATCAGAAAGGGTGTATGGCGTTATGGAAGGCTCGGGAGGCCCCCAGGTGTAGGATAGGGCGATGTATGGAGGAGAGTCGGCGATGGCATATGTCTCGATCGAGAGCTCGGGACAAGCTGAGGGGGAGGCAGATGAGACTGGGAGGCGTAGCAATCTGATATGCCGGTTGTCTAATGGAGAGCTATGGCGAAATCCAAAGATAGAGGCCTTGGGTTGGAGCAGAGCATTTGTTGCTGAATTGTGTCTCAGGCGTGCGAAGGCCGAGGCAAGCCGGAGCAGGAGATTCTTGAGCCACGAGGTTAAACTGAACATCGCTCGCAGGCGGGCTCCAAGTCCGAGGGCCATGGTTGATCCGAGCGGAATGATTTCAACATTTGGTGCGAGGCAGGAGGCAGAAAAGGCTGCTGGCTGCTGAATTGCGTCGCCATATGTGAATTGAATTATTCATGAGCTGAAATTGGGGTGAGATGGCAGATTCAGCTTCAGCCGAGTGCATAGCCTCAATCAGTGCCAAGCTTTCATCAGGTGGGAATTGAGCAAGAAAAAGCGACAAGAAGTTGAGGAAATTAATTTCAACCATGTCAATCATCATTGCATGCTCTCTAGGTAGTCTATTGTAGATCGACTCTAATCTTCCTCGAGTCCCTCAGAGTGATACTCGAATGCTTTGGGAAGCTGTGGGGGAGCGCCATCGGGCGAATCCGCATCAACTTCTATAACAGCTTCTGTCTTTTCCTCCTTCCTCTCAGGCTCTATCTCTTTCTTCTCAGGCTCCAAGGAGTGACCTCTAAGTAAACCCGTCATGAACTTAGCCCATTCCCAGGGCCGCTCGCGACCTCCAGGCATGCTATTGAAATACTCCCAGCCCATGACGCCCCCAAACTGTTTGCCGTGTGCCGCCCCGAGGACGTTCAGAACCCCGCCGAGCATCTCAAAGGGGACGAAGCCGTTGCCATTCTCAGGGTTGGTCACCAGCCCAATGACCAGCTTCTCCGGCGGCCAGCCCTTGTACCGCATCATATTGTACATGAGCGGGTTGCTGCAGTCGCCCCAGCCGCAGTAGAACTGCGTATTGTACCAGGCAATGTCCTTGCCGCGCATCACCTCGAGCGCCTCGTAGTCGAAGCCGCTGAGGTTCTTGGTGAAGTCGAGCATGGCCGCGGCGACGGGGGCCAGCGTGATGATGAACGCCGGGCCAAAGTCGCTGCGCAGCCGGTCGATGAGGCGGATGATGCCGTCGAGGCTGGTCTCCTCCTCGACGTCAAGATCCAGCCCGTCCAGGGCGTGCTCGCGGATCAGGTCGCGCACGGGCGTGTAGTAGCGCTCAAACTGCTCGGCTGAGCCGTCCAGGCGCTGATAGCTGCCCGGGGCGGCGCCGCCCAGCATGCCCATGACCTTGATGCCCGAGGCCTGCAGCACCCGTAGCTCGGCCCAGAGGGTCTGGAACCGGGGGTGCGACGGGTGGTGGTCGTTCAGCGTGAGCGCGGCGGGATCATCGTTTATGTGGATGGCCGCGAGGATCAGGTGTGTGAGCGAGATGCCGGGCTGGGTGATGAGCGGCAGCACCGAGATGGCGTTGCCGTCCGAGTCGTGGTGTGTCTGGTAGTATGTGATGAGGCGGGGGAGGGGCGACGCCGACGGAATGGGAGGCATGGGCGGCAGAGTTTGTATAGGCAGCACCAGACCGCCTCAAAGAGTCGTTGTCGGCGGAATGCTGCGATGAGATGATATCTGCTCCGGTCTGATCTGATGGCATGAACTTGTGCCGTGTCCTTTTTGTGTTGTGTTAGAGCGCTCTCTGCCATCTGGGACGCTTATTTTGCAGACACGATATATATAAGCGGAGCGCAGCGCCTCAATGGCTCCTTCCTGCAGGTAACAACCAACAGCCACACAATGAGTCGCCAAAAGTTCATTTCATGCCATTCTTCATATGACGGGGTGCCAATCTAGTTGCACAAATCGAGGCCTTGAATATTTATCCTAGTAATCACGTATTTTTTCTTGACATGGACATTGATATTAAGCTTAAACCTTCAAACCCAGTGCCTCGTCGTGTCCCACAAGCCGCTACCATAGCTATTTCTAAGCCCAAGCTCTCATTGGTTGCAAATTTATGAACTGTATATTGCCTGATTCCGATGTCTGGCCGTTCTCTTTATCATGGTTTCCGGTTCGAGTTTCAATAGATCTTGTATGTTTATTCGTAGCAATTCTAGCAGAGGTTGGTTGTCGGATTGGGGTTGTATCACCGGCCAGTCCTCATAGGCACTTGCCAACCTCACCCCAGACCTCGTTGACCTTTCTATTTTAATCTAGAGCCGTATACCAAAAAACTTCCCAATTTCATGGTACCCCTCTTATCTACCTTCAAAGGTCAGGCGCCAATCGTGGAAGTCTTCACTTGTAGCTAGCCAAACATGATACTCTAAAAAACCTCCTAAAAGCTTCCAACCAGAAGATTATAATAAGATTTTCAAGTAACGATGATGATCAGCCTAGAACAAAAAAAAAAGAGAATAATTAAAATAGAAAAGAGGGTAAATATCAAGAAGGGAAAGGGAGAAAATAAGAAAAGGTCGTGAAGAGCGATACATTCTAGGAGAAATATATATCTTGATATCGTAAACCAGAAAATTGTGCCAGTTGATCGCAATACCAATTATATGTATCATAATGAAAAGAAGATGGTGATCTATTCTCGTTTGCTCCTAAAATGTGGCTTGGAGACCCCTACGAAGAGAATGAGATCAGGGAGGTTCTCAACTCCTTCTCCTTCGGTCCTCGCAACTGTCGTAGAAAAGATAAGGGAAAACAACTCAAATTCTTGCAGAAACTGCCTGAAGGTGGATCACCAAGCAGTCTAACTTGAACCGAGTTGCATCTAATTATCAAGCGAGCGATATCTTTATAATCTGAAGTTGCCGCAGTATTTTTTATAATTACTAGCTTTCTGTTGATGATAACCGTCCATAAGTATAATAAACTTCTTCAAAATTTCAAAGATATGATATTTAGGCATTACTGCATTATTAAATTGCTTTTTCGCGCTATCTAGCCCACTGACTGGGTGAAAAGCGCAACATTATGATGAAATTGCCACCAAATATCAGATTAGTGAGATGTCAGTCTTGCGATGTGTCCGCTCATCGCCCAGATCATTTCAGCAATGCCAGTTGAATTTTTGAGTAGTCCTGACCTCTACAGGCAGACTCCAATACAGTCTGCCCCACCATTCTGAGGGTCGCATCCATCTTCTGGGACGTCGTAGCAAGTGAGTCCGCTGGGGCACGAGAGGCCGATGAACCCGTGGCATTGGGGCTGGTTGTTGGGAATGCAGATGCCAGGCATGTTGGAGTCGGCGCCAGGAATTCGAGGATCAGGAGAGCATCTGCTGCCGGAGGGACAGTTCTTCGGCGTGATGCGATTGCCACCGCAGTCGCTGTATTTGCGGAGAAATTCACAATGGCCAGCGCAGCTGCGAGTGTCGGTGCACTTTGGGCTGTCTGGGACGCACTTGTAGTCTAACGGGCAGGATGGAAGTCTGCCGCCGCAATGGATGGTCTCTCCTTGCTGGCCGGCCACGAGTAGCCCCAATGAGACAATGGATAGTGTGATGCTGAATTTCATCTTGACAGAGAGTCAAAAGTGGACACGTAGGATATAAGAATAGATGTAGATGGAATGAGTGATATAAACTGTTTGCCAAGGTTGTCAAGCAAGATCGTCGGGGGAAGGGCTTCTTAAGGATGGACAAGAATGCGATCTCTTATTCTCATCGGGCATTGCCTTCCGCCGGTCCCGCTTCGCTTCACACTACTCACTTGTGGCTGATTGGACAGAGGGCGCTGAAAAAAAGGCAAAAAGGGAGAAAGAATGCTAGTGAGGCGATATCTTCAAAGTAAGAAAGCTGATCACTGGTTCTCCAAGTTCCCCCAATATAATTGGCATTCCAGCCATAAGCCATGGAAGCTAATATCCCGACACATGACACACAGAACTGTCTGAGACTGGTCAGTTGCAAAAAAGAACTGCATTCCATTTGCTAGATGTCCGCCTCAGCATACCAGCCAAGTGATCAATCTGACAGTGTCAACATTGATACTAATCTTTTGAATGCGAAGCTTAAGCTTTCAGAACAGAAAAACTGGATCCATCTTCACCTGTCCCGGATAGTTTCAGTGATGAATGCCGAACGCACCATCACAAGTCCAACTACATGAAGATGATAAACCAGGTTGACTTGCATATTTTTCTCTTCATATCAACATTGTAAACATATCATACGTATTTAGACAGGTTAGATTGCAACCCTCAACTTTCGAATATGAACTATATCCCTAAAGCCAGTTGCTAGGCTTCAATAGGTTACTAATGAACTTGATTCCTAACTTATCAGCGGCAGGAAAGGCTAGGTTCCTATTCTATGTTTTCGTTGTAATTGTATTATTTTGAGCGTACAATTCAAAAAGAAATCAAGTCCTATCCAAAAAGTCTTCTGCTTCAATTGCCGTTTATCTGCAGACCCTAGATCTCAGCTAAGGTTATTCGCGAGGAAGAATCAACGCAGGGTTAATTTTATACACTAACCGTTGCGGTACTCAATAACTCTATTCCCTTCCCGCATAGTGCAAAGTCCTAGGTTGTGTACTTGAGCATTAAGTTTCACAAATGTGTCATGTGATACTCTCGCTGTACGACTGTGGCTGAGTTCGACCAGGCTTGCACGAAGGCATACCCACTATGGCAACCCGCAAACCCTGCCTATAAACGCGAAACACGTGCTGATTCAATAAGGAAAAAGCTTGGCTGACCAACCCTCTCTACTACCCCACTACCCTCTCCTCTCGGGCTCTCAGCACTCAACTTTCCGCCAAAGTTTCGTCTAGTTGATCATACGGATATTACAAATATAATACAGAAAAGAAGCCCTCGCCAATGGAGCAACTAAACTCGCTCGAATCGAATCCCCCAAATCTCTTGACCCTGCCACCTGAGATTCAAGCCAAAATCTTTTCACACCTTGCTGCTTCCTTCGGCAGGTCCAGTATTCAACCGGTCCTAAGAACATGCAAGACGCTTTATGAGGTGGCGCTCCCAATTTCTGTGAGCGTGTTTCGAAACACAGTACACAGTTCTAAAGGCCAAGGACCGTGTTCCCGGATCTGCAACGGGCAGTTCTTACGCTACATTCTTGTTTCCAAGCCTTGGCTGGCCAAGCATGTCAACACCGTCATTTTTGGCCGGATTGCAAATGGGAGTGGTGAGGAAAGAAGAGAATATACGGAAGACGGGAAACCGGACCCAAGAATTCCCACTGATGAGGAGCTTATCGTCTATCGTCAGCATATTGAATTGGTCTTAGGGCAGTTACCATCTGATTATACCAAGGGATGGTATAATCACTGGGTAAAGGACCTTGAGAGGGGCACTTCCGATGCCCAGATAAGCTTGATTTTGCTGGCTTGCCCGAATATCCGAACAATCATGTTTGAAATGTCTAAACACAAAAGCCATTTCCCCCGTCTGCTAAATCTCATACAAAACCTGGTTGATATCAATACCTCTATCCATACACCTGGGTCTGAATGGGGCGACGGCAATCATCCGGACATGGTTATTCCTCTGTCAAATGTTCAAGATGTGTTTCTTGAAACCGTTAATTACATTGACGGCTACTCAGAATTCGAGATGGATGGTCCAGACCTCTTTGCGCTCCCCCGGCTCCGGTTCTACGAGTGCATTCTGGCTCGCGGGAATGAGACTGCGGAAGAAAGATTTGGAGATCTGCTGCGTAGGGGTGCTTCAGTTTCTCCAGTTGAAGAAATTACGCTGCACTGCTCTGCCTTCACGCCAGGTGCGCTCAAGAAAATGCTGCGTTGCTGCAAAGCACTCAAGAAATTTGAATTTACGCATCATGGTTATCATATATCTGGCCTGGTGATGCCTCGAGATATTCTAGACGCTATCCTGCCTCATGCTGATGCACTTGAGGAGCTCTATATTAATTTGGAAGAGGATTGGGATAAAGGGTGGAATTGGCATGATCGCCCTGGGAGATTATACATGGGGACAAAACTGCGCGAAATGCGTGTACTAAAGAATCTTACAGTGGGCATGCAAGCTCTAACAGGTATGCTTGGTGCAAAGCCCGAGAACCATGCCTCAGCAGTTCGCCAAATGCCGCTACAGGTTGAGGGAGCTCCTCGACTTGTTGATTGTCTGCCTGAGAATCTAGAGTATCTCAAAGTTCGTGCATGTGGTCTAGGGATATTATCTCAGGTGGAAGATCTAATCAGTGCTGTCGAAGAGGGCAGCCGCTTCAAAAAGCTAAGATATATAGGCTTGCTATTCAACGGATGGGCTACAGGAAAGGGGGTTGACGAGAGCCAAATCCGCTTGATCTGCAACGCACCTGGTGTGCACTTGGATATTGGTTTTCAAGACAAAAGACGAGCAATTCACGACCTGGGACGAGATATTGCATATGGAGATGGGAGAGAACCCCGTGCCTGTAACTTGACCTCTCGGATACACGCCCAAGATTCTCGCCAGTATTACTTCGAAACGCGAGGGACCGCCGAGGTTCCATGGTATCCAAAGAATACTGGTTCGTTTCAGGGATAACAGAACAGGAAATAGAAACAACCTTGACTATTCTCTACGTAGCTCATTGAAGTTTCGAATTTTCAATATATCTTTGATTCCATATTATCGTTATCGAATTGCTAAGCGTACCAAGGAATTAAGAGATCATCGTTTTATCTCCGTAATAAAGCTACGTAAATAAAGCGAGGCTCAACATTGTATATAACTTTCTAAGAGTAGTTAGGGATACTACCAGATTTCTTATACTTATAGACAATAATTCTTGTTCCTAAAGTGTAGGAGATATAGTGCTAGGATCAGTCAACTGTCAGCACAGCCTGCCCGTCTTATTATAATATATGAAATCAGAGACCGCAACCGAATTATTATCGCCGGCCTACTATTTGAACCAGATATTCTGATGAACCCTTTCAGGTTTTGAAAGCATCCTAACTTCTTCTGCCGGCCAACCGCCATCACAGAAGCTAATCATACGGTGTTCTGGCGGAGCATATAGCAACTCGCAAGCTCTAAAATCAACATTTGTTCAAGACATGTGGTCAACAAAGAGTCAAAGGCACCATAAATATATTCCGACATGTCCGGTGATAGCCGAGCCTCAATCTTCGCCACTACCCTATACTATAGTATATTTTCTCAAGTCCTAGAGATTAAGCTATCCTTGTTCAAAAGCGAAAGCGACTATTGGACTAAAACTGCAGAGACATCGAAGTGGTGAGAACTCAATTAATGATTGGTCATACTACGCGTTGTTGGAGCTGAGTGTGAATAAAATTTTGCGAGGGTAAATAATTGCAGAGATCTGCCAACCTAACCTTAGCACAGCAATTATTTCCCCAGTCCAAATTTGACAGAAATGAGTCTCACCAAAGCTTTTCCAATACGATTCATTAAACCTACTAGGTATACCATCAAAACTCGATTCCTTATTCTATCAGATACTCATGCATGCGATGTCGCTGCGCCAAAGCAGTATGCTGATGTCGCGCTACATTGTGGCGATCTGACCCAGCGTTCGAAAATGTCGGAATTCAGAAAATCATTGGCACTCCTTAAAAGCATCAATTCGCCCTTGAAACTGGTCATTCCCGGAAATCATGATTTCACCCTCGACGAAATGCTATTCCGCGGAGGGGAAATCAAAACCCGCCGATTACTTTCTCCAAAGGAGAGAGAGATGGAGTATGGCAGAACAGGGGACGCCATTGCCTTGATGGAAGAAGCGAGGGAGGCAGGAATTTTCTATCTGAAAGAAGGAACTTACAGTTTCAAGCTAGGCAACGGGGCCTCGCTCAAACTATTCGCAAGCCCTTACATCTCATCGTTATTGGAATGGGGTTTCAGATACGAGCCATCAGAGGGTCACAAATATGAAATAGAAGAAGGGACTGATCTGGTCATGACACACTGTCCACCAAAGGGAATCTTGGATGCTAACTATCAGGGAGATGAAGTCGGGTGCCGACATCTATTTGAAGCGGTAGCTAGAATACGGCCTAGATTACATTGTTTTGGGCACTCGCATGAAGGATGGGGAGCTAAATTGGTTACCTGGAGGGGAGACGCAGCGAGCAAAAGACCCTCACGCATGGCCGATGTGGACGAGTACCATTCCCTTCTAGTGCAACATCTGGATGGACTTCGAAGACTGAGGCAAGACGACGAAAAGATAATCGAGGAGAAGGCCGAAATGGCCAGAGCAGCTTACAATGAAAGATGCTATCGGACAAGTCACTGTTCTGGCGACGACCATCCCATTATGTTTGGGAGGAAAACACTTTTCATAAACGCAGCTATGAAAGGAAGTAAGGAAGACGAGTATCCGTTGCATCTTCCATGGCTTGTGGATGCTGAGCTTCCGATGGCCAATGCGGATTAGAGGATGAACTTGCAAGAACCCTCCATATTCACCAGGCGAGCCAACAATATATTCTCGAATTAACTATTTAGGGCATAAATCGAAATAGAGCCGAGTGAAAAAGATATCCTCAGATTACGGCTCCCATCCCTAAAACGGGGAGGTATAGCTGAAATTCCGAAATCACTGGCCTAACCCCCTGATGACGGCACCCAAGTATGCTTGAGGGGTGAGAACCTGGCTCCGAGGTTTACCACGCCTACTTGCAGCTTGTGCTTATTGAGCCCCGTATTCTTGCATTGGCTGCCAGGAGGATCTGCTGGGTGCACCGGGAGTAAAATGCTGTTGGTGATCGTGGCTGAAACGAACAAGCCTGCACACCTATTAACTAGAATTGGAATCTCCTGAGCCTGGACAAAACGCCATTTGCTTGGAAGCGGGAGGAGTGAAGTACCCCTATTAGCCTAGACTCTGGGCAGCAGCAGCATTCTGCTTCCCTGAGCTGGTTAGGTGTAGCTGTCAGATTTCCCAATTGCCATATTTGTCCCTTCTTAGATTGATATTCTATTGTTATGATGGGTAGTCATTGTTCAACAACTTACCCATTGATGCTAGCTCTCGAGAAATCCCTACGTCCGATGTGAAAGAGAAAATTTTCGCCGACCACCGTTTTCATCTTCCTAATCAGGGGATGGTGGCAATAGCTTCAATAGAAGCACAGCGGCCAAACTAACCGGCTTGGTTGGTCCTGGTATTGATTGATAAGATCAGTTTTCAGCTCGGTGGAGACCGAGACAAGCTAGACATGGATGGCGAGCTGAGCAGCCTAAGGCGAGAGTCAGAGTTTTCTCAAAATCCCGTGTTGGTCATTTTATCCTGCAGGTCTTTAGGAAGAGCCTTTGGAATTAAGCAGTGTGGTTGGCAACGATGGTGGTTAACAGGGATTGAGAACGGAGTACGGTTGGTATATGAAGCTACTAGAGATCGAGGTTGCTGCTGGCTATGTTGCGTGAATTATCAGATGGAGGGCCCCCACTTGGCCGTTGGTGTCTAATTTGCGAGTAGAGAGCCATGGTCCCATGAACGGACTGAAGAGCATGAAATAAGGTCAGCCTGGCAGGGATAGAGCTAATATGGGCAGTTAGATCCGGAAGTCGGCAGCCGAAGGGAACGAGGAAGCGAGCGAGGGTCCAGTTCACATGTGAAGAAGGCTCGTGGTCGTGTGTCTCGAGTGATCTGCGAGGCTCCTGTGATCAAGAGACGGTGTTGTTGCTCTAAGCCGAGCCATGGATTTGAAGCACCGCCGCCACCACAGCCTCTCCCCCTTAGATAGTCCGCCTCAGAGCCTACTATGAAGAGAGCTGGTGAGCTGAGGGAGTGAGTGGAGGCCGGAGAACAGAGAGTAACCGAACGAACCGAGTCTGGAGTCTGGGCATTGGAGCAAGATGGAGCTGGCAAAACAGACTACTGGAATTCGAACCCTGCAACAGGATCGAAGTTGCCACAGGCCTGTCCACCCATATGGCTCGAGTGAGTCACTTGCATTAGCCCCAGGAACAGGCCCTTGAGTGCTGAAGATGCCAGTGGCCAATCAGCACCCACGATCGTATCTGATGATCAGATAATTTTTTCCCAGCCGGATCAGCAAACAACTGCCACGATCCACCAACATGACTGCCAGCATTGACCACCACCACCAAGGCCGCCACAACTGCTCTTCAGCATGGAAGCCTTGTCTTTTACGTAGGGAGAAACAAGGATGAGGCTATCCGACGTAACCGCCCGGCACGAGAGGAAGATCGTTTGGTTGGTCCGATCCGCTCTACCAACCATCCCATCCCAGGCATGTTGAGACAATCGATGATGCTTATGGACTTGATCGTACAAACACGCCCATGGGAAGTTTATCAGTCATGTCCTTGTATCTACCTACCTACCTAGGCAGCTCTCTGGTAGCTATAGCGCCGCAGCCGAGGTTACTCAGTATACCCACTTCATCTTGTCCGGCTTGATCAGCTCAAGGGGATTCACCTTGCTTCATTATGTGATACGAACATTCACGGCGAGAGAGCACTCTCACATTGATCTGCATGCTAGTTCACTTGTTTGGACAGTAAGCTGAGCCAACACCAATGCACCTACAAGCCCGCGATCTCCCTACTCCTACGCCTAAGCTCTGAACTTGCTTCACGTTTCCGATTGAGGCAATTCGAGTCCCACTCGAACTAGAACGAACTCACGTTTACCGAGTGGGACAACCTCTAAACCTGCAACCCGTAATTAATCGCCAATGCCGCCACAGTTTGAGATGATGGTGGAGCTGGACACCCCCCTTGCCTACGGCGTACCGCCTCCGAGCTCGCACTCTATCCTTGAAGCTTGCTTACCCGCTTGGCTAACAGCTGCCTCTTTGTTTCTGTTTTGGGCTAATTTCATTTGGAACTTGGGTTCCTAGTGGCCATCCTCGCTAAGCTAGTTGTAAGTTGGATGTGAGCTATCCTCCCTGGCCCTGGTCGATATTGGGTTATCCCGCAGCCCAAGCCGTCAAGCCGCTCTTCAATAGATCCAGCTGCATCAAGCAGGTATAAAGAAGCTCCTCCCTGGCTAAGTGGCCCCCTTCTTCTGTTCCTCACTCACGCATTCAACCCAGTCCTGCAGTCTCGTTTCCACGATCGCTAGATATTACATTCGTTCAATTCGATCTCCAGATCAACAACTCCCCAACGCTAATATCAAAATGAAGTCTTTCGCTGCTGCCTCCGCCCTCGCCCTGGCCACTCTGGCCAGCCAGGTCCAAGCCCAGACCGGATGCGCTGTTTCATGCTTCCAGAAGGTCATCACTGAACACCCTCCTCTGTCCTGCACTGAGGCCAACATGTACCTCTGCTTCTGCAAGGACACCAGCCTCCAGAACTACTTCATCGACTGCGCCAAGTCTTCCTGCGGCAACAACTACCAGACTGCCATCGAGTTCGGCTACAGCCTTTGCAACGGTACGTGGTGATTTCATCATTCGCAGCCCTCCGACACTGCCGTTCAGTGACTAACATGATTCTTCTCTGTAGATCTCGGTGCCCCCATCAACACCGCTCAGCCTACCAGCTCTGCTGCTGCTCAGCCTACTACTTCCGCAGCTGCCCAGCCTTCCTCTTCCGCTGCCGCTCAGCCCTCTTCCTCTGCTGCTGCTCAGTCCTCGTCTGCCGCTGCCGCCTCATCCTCTGCTGCCCAGTCTTCCGCTGCCCAGTCCTCCGCTGCCGCCAGCTCCTCCAAGGCTTCCTCTGCTCAGGCCTCTGCCACCGGCGTTTCGTCTTCTGCTGTCGCTGCCACCTCTGCCGCTACCACTCCCGGAGCTCCTGCCCCTACCACCGTCCGCACCACTACTGTTGCCCAGCCCACTGGCGGCAACTCCACCACCACCGTCGTCCCCGTCAACGGTGTATGTATCCCCCCTATCTGAAAGATTTTTTCTCGAAGCTAACTTTGAAACTACAGGCCGGTGCCCTTGCTGGATCTGGCTTCGCCGTCGTTGCCGGTGTCGCCATGGCTGCTCTCCAGCTCTAATTGCGGACTCGTTAGGGAACTCTGCTGCTCCCGTTGTGGTCATCTAGGTATAGAGTCATAGGTATGTACATTAGTTGATCCGGGCTATCAGCCTTTAATCTTAATACCAAACGGCCATTCCTCCCGAGGAAGGTCAATTTTCACACCTGAATACCGAGTTCCATATTTAGTGAATGCTAGTCTCAACGAATGTATCGGTTTCTATTGTAATTGCGTCAGGGTTGAAGCAAGTGTTTATTTATTGGATACAAAGGTTCAACCATCGTGTACCTGAGCAGGGTTTTATCAAGAGTCAAGAAAACGATGGGGGAAAAATGGATGGTTCATCCAGTATATTCCATCTTTCTCATAGACCCGGCCCAGGCACGACGTGAAAGTGTTCAATTCGCCCTGGGATGAGTGGATTGGTTAAAAGGAATGTTGTTTCAAAGTTAGCCGAAAGCAATTTACTCTTACACGGTGATTTCAGATAGGGGCGAGAAGTCCAGTATTTAATACTCGGTATGTAACCTGAATTTCTTTTATTCAGAGGAAAATATACTCACACTTGACTCAATCCTTGTTTGGATTGCCAGAAACTCCTTGACGTCCAAGCGTCTCGGGACTACCAGATCGCAAACTAGGCTTTATAAAAGGATAAAACTATCTACTTCATGATTTCATCTTTCACGGTAGTATTATACTCTAGAGAGCTATTATAAGTTGATCCTAAACCCCTGCAGTCTCAATTCTCTCTCATCCGAAACACAGCATATACCAAGAGTACTATTGACTAGTCATCTACTGGCAGACCCAACAAACTACTCTCAAAAGGCCAAAGGCACTGTCCTTTCCTTAATCTTGGCTTCATTCTCAGCCCTGACACGAGAGCCGAGACACCTTCCTGGATGCCAAATAGCATATAGAAGGACCGCCAACGCCACAGGTGCAAACTCCAAGCAAGCAAAGAAGGTTTCGTTCCGTAGCAGCGCTCCTCCAAGCCCCTCTGCCGTTTCCGCCAGTCGGAAGCAGGTCCTGAGATAGATGAGCACAGCTGCAATGGCGAACACCAAGCTAAAGGCAGTGAGTCCAACAGAGCTGATGGCCCTCCGCGCGCGGAAGAGGAATGTCGCCGTCATGAAGACGAACACGCCCATGGAGAGCACCTGATATGCAAGTCCCCCGAGGAGGATGTTATTAGCAGTTGTCGGATCTTTCCTCTTGGTCTGGCTGACGCCTATGAGGGCAGCGCCTGTGATCTGGGTGAGTGTCGCAATGACATCGGAGGTGATGAAGAACCAGAGGATGAACTTTGGCGGGAGGAACGAGTATTGGCGACCGAGTCGAGAGATTAGAGCGGAGAGAATGGTGTAGATACCTGCGGCGAGGAAGACCGGGGCGGTAACGATGAAGAAGTACTGGAGGATGAAGTATATGAGGTTGTAGGGAGACACTTTGGCAGACAGTGAGCGGGCGACGTAGCCGACGATCTCGAACACCAAACCGACAGGGAAGGTGATGAACCACCAGCTACGGTGGCGGATGCATTGGGCGAGATGGACGATGAACAGGAGTAAAAACCAGACGGCGGCGAAAAGGGCGATGGATAGTTTGGGGGTGTAGCCGTAGATGATGACGGGAGTGTCCCATTTGCCCCCTGGATTTGGGAAGTCAGGGTCGACATAGCCTTTGCATGTTAGCTCGTTATATTCTATAATGAAGAATGATCATCAGTCATCAAATAGAGACGGGAGAAACGCACCCCCCGATCTGCCAGAGGAACTGCTCATGGTTTGCTGGTTATCACGTATCAATCTTGCAAAAATAGTATATAGAAAAGCAAGAAGAACACTAGACAGATAAATGTAAAAGCATTCACAATAAGGTCTCGACCCTTATTAACAAGTCTCTATATGAAGATGTTCGTTTATTTTAAGGTTAAACAAAAGCTGTCAATACCACTCAAGCAGGGGGTCAAACCCTTGGGAAACCATACGCTGTGACGTCCACGACTTTGCTGCAAACTGCACTACATCGCAATTGACCACTCAAAGACCCTGAATCACCACGTACAGGCCTCTAGAAGCAGACGAAATGTTCAAATCCCATGCTATCAGCTGGAGATGTGGGGGCGCAACATCTCGGCCTCCGGCAATGCCAAGAAGTCCGACATGTGCGAGCTCTAGCTGCTGTTGATCAAGGGGACCAAATCTGATCGTGGGCTGGGCTTGTGAGAGCCGCGATCGTGTTTACATACAGTGAGACCGATCTAGAAATCCTAATCCGGAAAGGAATTCGTTGGTGGATGCTTGTCGCCCCATCAATCACAAAGCCATACATAACATCGTTGGCACCTTGTTTCGCACTCTGAATCTATTAAATACTCATTCAAATTGAGTCAATCATGGGCCAATCAGGCACGTTCCCTTGAATTTAGGGTATCCAAAAGAGCAACCAAAGAAAACCGATGCCAAAGTAATACACATTACACGAACATGTGAGGGTAAATCAGCTCTTAGTGTAAAGAGGAACTGAGCCCTCCTCGGCGACTGCTTCAAAGATCCTCTCTCGCACCTGCAACAAGGTCTTCCGGGCCCCTTCCAATTCTATCTCTACCCTAGGAAGCTCCTCGTTGACCTGCCTCAACTCCTTTTCTATTTGCGGAGCGGCGTTGCGCAAGAAATCAGCCAATTCTGATACATCCACTTGAGTCTGGCGAATCTCAGACTGAAAGGTGAATTCTGTTTTGTACATGAAGCTCTGCTGATCGACGTACGGTCTCGGGATGTTCTCAAGCTGTGCTTTGGAAGCATTCTCCCTGGCTATGTTGACTGAGCTCGCGGCTTTCTGCAGACACTGTTGCACCTTCGGCAGGAACCTTTCATCAAGCTGCCCATCCTCGAAAGCAACACGAGCCCTCATCAACTCCAAAAGTGCAGCATCCGCTTCTTCTCTAGCCTTATTCACCAGATCTAGCTTGGACGATGCCTTGTCATGCCGGACATGGGTGTCATGATACACTTGCAGAAAAGTCTCAGCCTCTCGCTCGGCCACATCCTCGTCTGGAAACTCTGACGTCGATCCCGCAAAGATCTCCTCGTAGAGCTCCTCGAGTTGGCGCTGAGTCCTCTGGTGCAACGCCTTAGCATCCTCAAGCTCCCTCTGAACCTTCAGTGCCCCATCCAGCTGGAGCTTGAGGGTCTCATTCAATTTGTACTCCTCCTGCTCTGCATGAAGCACCTCAAGGTATGCCTTATCCTCTTCCTCGGCTCTATGCTGGAATCTTTGCCGTTGGCCTGCTGCCGTGTAGATCATACGCTTGAAGCTACTGTCGCGGTGCTGTTCATGAGCTTCGCGGCCCCTTAGCCGCTGCGCTTCAAGACTCTGAAGCTTATGGTCTGAAGCAGACAGCTGTGCCTCAGCTTCGCGGACAAGACGCAACTGCTCTTTCAACGACGGCTCCGCATTTTCGGTTTTTGACAACACCCATTTCAGGTCTGACTGCCGGGCCTTGGCGTTAGATATCAGGGTTCGAATGTCTTGGGACATGATGTGTAGAGAGCATATCGTACTTGAATTCTCCTGAGCTAAGCTATTTGTAAGAAGAGAAGAGCACGCCTGGCATTAGAAAAAGTCCTTTCGGGATATCTGGAAGTATATATGAGTGATTCAAGGCACAGCAATTCTTGGCATCGATCATTAACGAAACAGCTCTATGTGGCTGTGTCGGATGATATGATGTGTGTCTACCCAGTAAGCAGGACACCACCTGGAGGGCAAAGAACACACATGGGCCGGGCCATAGAAGGTCATTCAGACTTCCGTTGCCCTTGCCCAGGCCGATGGTATAGCACGCACGGATTGTCTGTCGGCGTTCTTCTCATGCTGGCCCTGGTCGAACGGGTGGTGATGGTTCGTCAATTACCGTAGGCATCATGATGCACTGCCGAGTTAGTGGGGCGGACGGCGGCCAAGATTCTCACCCCGGGCATCATTAATATCACGGAAATGAAGAGCCATGAAATAGAGAAGTGTAATACACTCTCCCAGGCCGCATTGGCCAATCGAGCATGTATTCAGCGAAGTGCAGGTGTGGACAATGCAGCCGAGACTGATCAAGTGAATGACGAAAGCGAGAAATTCCGGGTGGGCAGGCACCGGCTGGTTATTGGCAGGAAAATCCTCCAGCAGCCGCATCCCCACAGCCAGCAGAAAACACAGCTAAACGCTGCCGAAGCTCTCCAGCGTCATCACCAGCGCAAGCCTCTCGCTCCAATTGCCTCCAATGTCCGCTCCAAGGCGCTTGCTGCCTCAAGCCAGGCGCCTCGGTCTGGCTTTGAGGCCCAAGGCAGCGCAGGCGCAGTCCAAGTGCCCGTACTGCTCCCTTGCGCCAGCGTCCCGCCCGTTGATCCGATCCCACCGCGACGAAACCGCTCGGAGACACCAATCCACGTCCTCGCCCGCCTCGAACCCGCGCCAAGAGCTCGAACATGCTCTCACCGAGCTGCAGAACCATGCGCCTTCACTGGTTGACGCCTCGAGACTCCAGCTGGCCCTCCAGGGACTGAGGCATTCTGCTGGTACCGAAGCTGTACGGATAGCCATTCTTGGCCTTGGGAACGAGAGCAGCTCCACCAGCACTGCCAAACGCCTCTTGCGCGCGCTGCTAGCTGATCCTCTAGTAGATCAGGAGGCGTGGGAGCGGGAGCTGGATACCTACGATGTAAACCAACCCCTCATTGTGCGAATCCAGCAGGGCGACGTCAAAAGCGGCTTGACCATGGAACGGCACGCTTCGCTCAACGAGATTACGATATCTTCACCGACTCTCAACGGATCCAACCTCGAGCTTTTGTTGATGGATACAGTGCTTCCTATGTCGCCCCCAGAGGGAGCATCAGCTTCTTCGGTGGAGAGCAGCATTCTCAACCCAGTCGTCGATATCCCCATCGGGGAAGATCGATATTCCCAGGTCGAAACACCAGTTCATAAGACTATCCTAATCACTGATGGCTTCTCGGGTGCGGTTTCTATATCAGCAGCATATGGGAAAGCACTTGATAATATTGAATCTGTGATCGGCGCGACAAACATTCCAGGCATGGGCAAGCAAGCAGCCGGGGCCCAAGTTGAGGTAGTAGATCTTTCTCTCGCAGAAAAGGCCATCGGACTATTCCGCCAAGGTCCTCAGCATGCTATGGAATACGAGAAACTATGGACTGCCAGCAATGTCTCTGTACTCGTCCACTGGCTCAAACAAGGCATCCATACTGCAGATGGCGCAACCAAGCCAATTGTCAGGAGGCTCATTGCATCAGTTTTGCAGGACGTCACCGCTCAGCTCGATGGCGAGGAAGCACGCGAGCTGTCCAGGGCGCTCGGGGTAAAGGAGCTTCCTGAGAGGGATAACTTGAACCAAGCCCTTACCCAGTGGTCGCAGAATGCGCACTCCGAACTCCAGTCCGAGTTGGATCAAGCGTTCACAGGTCGGAGATGGAGGAAACTAGGATGGTGGAAGCTGTTCTGGCGGGTTGATGACGTTGCTATGCTTACAAACGAAATGCTCAGCCAACGCTTTCTTCCGACTGCAGAGCAGGAGATTGTCTATCTTACCGGCCGCATTGCCGGCCCCAAGGGGGTGAATCCAAACTACGCACAGCCAAAGTCGTCCCAAACCCTAGAACACAAGGCCACAAAACTAGGTTCAGGCGAGGAGGCACCCATCCCAACAGGTCTACCAAGATGGCCAGGCCATATCGCCTTCACCCGCCGCTATCTACAGAACGAGAGTGTTCCCGCCCTACAAGCCCTCGCACAGAAGCTTGTTATGCAGTCTCTGGGAACATCCGGCATTGCCACATCCCTGGCAGCCACGTTCTATTCACGTCATTTGTCTCGACTGCGTACGAAGCTGGCGCCGTGGCGGCATTGGGCATAGTATACAGCCTGGGCAGGATGCAGAAGAAATGGGAGGCCGCTCGCGGCTTCTGGGAGGGCGACGTTCGGGAGGAAGGCCGCAAGGCGGTGCGGGGAGCTGAAAAGAGCATAGCAGATGCCCTCAATGGCGGCAAACCTGCTGAGGATGCTGAACTCTCAACAAAAATACAAAAGACTCGGGAACTCCTCGCACAGGCGGAGGATGCGCTTGGGAGAATGAAATAAAAACAAGGCTTCATGTACCATACTGCCATATAGATGTATTACCATATCAATGTCACGAGTTAAACTCCGTTATTCATTCACAACATATTGTCGCCGCGGTGCCTCGGCTTGGAACATTGGTTCAAAATGTCTTTCTACCCCTCTCCCCAAACGCAGTCGGTGTATCTCCATCTCATGACAAATCTCAGTTTTATTCGGCTCCCATATTTATCTAGGCGCCGAGTGCCAGTAAACGCCGAAACCCAAATATTACGACCAAACCATGTCGTCATTGTATGCCAACCTCCTCACCACAGATGACCCAGCTCCTCTCTCTTGTCATTGTGCTATTCAAGCTTTCCAGCCTGATAATCGAAATCCCACCCCCGCCTTCTGTCCTCCTATAACCGATTACCGGCCGCCTCTTCCACCAGCGCGAGCACGGCTGACAGTGGCGCGACCTCTGGCCAGACCGACACCACGCCCGCGGACGTTGCGGCTTCGGAACATGGGCGCATTACGCAGCATGTCGGGGACGATGAAGAAGCGAACGTGGGAGCCTCGGATGTAGACCTGGTCGAGGTGGGAGACGCGGCCGTCGCGGGCGGTGACGGTGATGTCCTTGAGCTGGACGTTCATGTTGTCTTCAGCTATATGAGGGAAGCGGCAGGTCAGTAATTGAATAAACCCCAAGATCCTAAAAAAAAGGAAAGACCCGGCCGGGGAAGGGGGATGGTCTTGCACTTGCCTTCGAGGAGCTTGCCACGGTAGGTCTGGCCGGAGGTGATTTCGAGGGTAACAATGTGGCCCTGGGATCTCAGGTTAGCTTGAGGAAGCTCGGGCTCACGGGGTGGGGGTGCTTGATCGTACCTCTGCCTCATTGAGGAGCTTAATTGGGATACCGATGGTGGAAGTCATGGTGGCGCGGGAACAGATGGGAGGTGTCTTGTCGCGTGCTGTTGGAAGCTTCCTGCTTCTGTCGTGAAATTTGGAGATTGGAGTCGAGCTCATTGGGGCGTTTGTCCAAACAGGGTTTAGCGCTGCACCAGCCACATGCACCAGCCACAGTCTCATCGAGTACGAGCGTTACTACATTTCAATTCTTTCCTACCTACGCATATCAGTTTTGCGAAAGAGATGTGCTGGAATAGATTCGAGATGCGGACGGCCAAAGGTAGGCTTATGACTACCAACAGTCCAAGTTTATTTAATTTGATAACATCTCCTGTGCCTACCGCTCATTGTCAACCCAACGATCAACTGGGAACATGAAGTGCAGTGGAAGAGGATGTGCCAAAATATGCTAGGCAAAGAGATCGGTAATTCAATCAATCTGATTGAAATTTGAATTAGCCTCCAGAAAAGTGTTCATTTGGAGCTTCAGACGAGGGCTCGAGATGTTTTAGCCGTTCACATGCTAACGCCCGTCAAGGAATTTGTGACAAGAGGGGTTGTCCCCTCATCTAGCAGAAGGTGTGGCAGCCTCCAAAGCATATTTGTTGTAAAGCCGAAATACATCATGGGTACGACAGATACGAGTATAAATAACCCCTCTTGCTAGCATCGGAGTGCAGTATACCATTAGTGCAGGCATGCCCTCATTTCAGTCCTGAACTATTCCCAAATTCCTCCAACTTTCCCCAATACATAGAAGCATCAACACCATGGCTCATCAAGCTGGTCTTGTAATTGACAAGCCGGGCGATACATTCTGGGTCGTCCGAGACATCCGCCCCCCATCTCTCCCGGAAAGAAGCAGGTGCTAGTCAAATCTCAGTTCGTGGCTCTCAACCCAATGTAAGGGTCTACTTCTCTATCTTAGAGTCTGAGTAAATGGAATGCCTAATCTTCGTTCAGTGAGGTGATAATGGCCCAGAGCGGCATACTCACCACCGAGATGCCGGCTATTCTTGGCTCTGACTTTTGCGGGATTGTCGACGGGGTGGGCAGCGACTGCACCAAGCTCCAAGTTGGCGACCACGTCTTTGGGCTCTGTCGGCTCGGCCAAAATCCCTACTCTCCATTTCAAGACAAATTCCTAGTCGACGAGGACTTGGCTTTCAAAAGGCCAGAGAGGTTAGACGCCGAGGTCGCTGCCAGTGTCGGGGTTGGCGTATTGGTATGACACTCTATCGCAGAATCTCCCCCATCTTGGTTATCTCGCTCACTGTTTGAATCAAGACATCTGCATACGGCATCATTGTAGGAGGAGATGTCGCTTTGCCCAAGCCCGGTCAGGAGGTCAACCCAAAGGACGAATGGATCGTCGTCCTTGGCGGCAGCGGAACCGTTGGTCAGTACGCGATACAGGTACGACAAAATGCTTCTCTATACCTGCTTTGTAGTGGGAAACTAATTATGATCCAGCTCGCTCGGCTGTGCGGCTACAAAGTTGCCGCCTCCTGTTCTACTGCCAATGTTCCCGTATGAGCCTCCTTGCAATGTCTCATGTTCACATTCATCTGACGTGAATAGACTGTCGAGCGTCGCGGCGCCAATGCCAGTTTCAACAGTCGTTCTTCGCCACAGGATCAGGCGGAAGAGATCCAGAAGATAACCGGCGGTGATTTCAGCCTTATATTTGATGCAAGTGGCGTCAGCCAAAATGCTGCGCTGGCGGCGTTGAAGAACTCCACCAGATCGAAAAAATACTTCAGCACCGTTGACGATTTGTACGTTAGCCGAAAATGCATCCTCAAATGGAATCCTCTGAAGCTAATCACAAAAGCAGCACCGAAATCGATGTCCCTAGTGATATCAAGGAATATCGAGTAGAGGCAGGCCATCTTGGTCGAGACACCACCCTCGGTCGTCAAGTCACTGATGAGGCGGCGCGGATGATCCCCTTGCTTGAGGGCCACATCGAATACGGAGCCATTGTCCCAGTCGACTGTGAAATGTACAGAGAATCCGGCTGGGGAGCTTTGGCTGAAGCCATTGCCTACTTTCAAGCTGGCCATGCTAAGAAGAAGCTGATTGTTCGTGTCCAGGACTGACGAAAATGTCTTGGGATGTTGAGTTATGTTTTTGAATAAGGGCATGTGATTCTCCGTTGAATATTGCTTACTGGAATTTGAAAGATGCACGCCCTCAAGTGATCTTAGGATCGTGAGAGGATTGCTGGGTTGATTTTTTTTTCTTTTTCTTAATTGCATATGCTTTTCCTTCTGGGTTTTGTTTTTATGCATTTCAAAAGTACAAATAATCAAGCGTACTCAGGGTTGTGAGATTGTTGTAGCCGGATATTGTGTTCACAGTAGCAAATGTTAACCAAAGCGCATCATAATGAAGCCAGGACCGATGAGAATTGTCAAGCTGTGCGATCATTAGGTATAGCCAAACGCCTCTATCTCAAAATAGCTAACGACTCCCATCAGCTCTACTGTCCCTCACCGTTGGCTTGGTCCTGCTTTCGTTTCTTCTTGGAATGGAGTGCATCTCTCTTTTCTTGTTTTCGTGCCGCCTTGTCGAGGCTCCCGACCACCTTCGCCTCGTTTCCGCATGGCCATTTCGCATATGCTGCTGCCTCGTCTTCCTCACTCCACTCAGGAGGCAGAGTCGCGAATACAAGATAAGATGTGTGGGATTTCAATTCTGACTCTGCCCGATGTATAAGCCGGCCCTGCATCCATACCTTCTCTGTAGAAGACTCATCCAACTTGTTGTTAGCGTTAGGCTCGCGTTCTGAGCCATCGACATCCATCTGGTCATTCTGCCCTTCCTCTCCTCGATTTGCCTTGATCCGCGTAAATTCTTTCGTCTTCTGGTTAACCTCTCTTAATTTCGAAAGTGCCTCGGTGACGTCTGCTGGGTTGGGGTTGGCGCCCTTCTCCTTAGGAAGATACGAGCCGATGCGATCTCGTTGTGAGACCAGGCGCTTATTTGACACTTCTACCATGTCAACTTCCACCCACCCCGACTTTCTCAGATCACTGACAGTCTGTATCACCTGCTCAATGCATGGAGAGAATGTACAGATCATGGCAGTTTTCCGAGGGTCCAGGGGCGAGACCCATTCCGAACTATCGTTGGGATCCTGCTCCATATCCTGCGGCCGCCTTCGCGAGAGGTGGCGGATCGCTTTCCAAGGCGCAGGCAGATCGAGGAAGACCGCCGACGCCATGGGAGACTTCCCATCGATCAGAAATCCCTCGTTGTACACATCGCGGTGCTTGATCGAGACGAAATCTTTCAGGGAATGTGACTCCACCTCCTCCTCCATCTTGCGAAAACGCGACTCGTTGAACTCGAAACTGAATACCTTGCCCTTTCGATCATCATCGGACTTAGGGGCTCCATTGTACACAGCACGTACTGAAGCGTGTGTAAAGCTACCGCTCCCAGCTCCCGCTTCAATGATCCTCGTCCCGGGTCGCGCGCGAATTCGATTGAGAATGTAACTATAGTCTGGCGTGTACACCACCTGAGTGCGGTGTGGCAAGCTGTAGGTCCAGAGCTCTGGGGACGGTCGCAGAATATGGATGAACCCACTCGACGCTGTGACGGCCTTCTTGGCCGGCGCGGACGTCGGCGTAGCTGTGCCTTCGGTGTCTTCGAGAGCGGGTGTCGAGGCATCATCCCCAGAGTCGTCTCGTCTTCGCTTGCGTCCTCGCGAGCCTGTGTCGACGGCCGACGCTCGAACCTGGGAGCCCCAGGGGATATCGAGGAGAGTGGAGTGGGGGAACGATCCGAATCGAGTGTTCAGCGTTGCTCCCTCGGCGTAGCCGTCGACAGCCCCGGTGGACTGCTCCAGGATCAGAGGCTCATAGTTGTCGCGCGCAAGCAGGACGATCGCGAGGTCTCCGGGTTTGGACCGCTGCCCAGGTTCCAGCAATTGAGGAACCGTCGCCATGGTTTTTGTATGGCCTCTTTCTCTTCGCTTCCAGGGAAGGCGTATCGGGTAGCCGGATGGCTTGAGGGGTCGTGGTGGTTTGCAATGCGAAAACCCTGCTTCGTCCAGCTGGTCGGTCGAGTCTTGAGCTTGATGCAGAAAAAAAAAAGTTCAACCCACCTTATGCAGCACCTGGAGACGGGTGGATACACTGTAGATCCCGCTAACAACCTAAACCCCACCTCACCATTTAATATTCCAACTCCGACGCTTGGCCTTTCTTTTTATTATCCAATATTGGGGCCAATTGTGTTCCAGCCAGATATATGAGACTCAGTTGTTATCGAAAGCTATGGACATGATTAAGCTCGGCAGGGATTCATAAGCAGAAAAACCTAGCAAAAATGGCCGATGACGCCTCATGGTAGTAGAGCTGGCAGCATGACTGGACCCCTTTCCTCCTTGAACATAGCAAAGACCACTTCGCTCTTATGCAAAAAGTAGCCTCCCCTGCTACTCAACAATGCCAAAGAGCTCACCGCGGACAAATACATCACTCGCCGGAATGTTGCATCTAGCAATGTTCTCTTAGGGAGGGCCATCTCCACCTGACAGCCGGGCGATGACAAGTCCAAGTCAAGATGCACTTCAACGACATGCGTGTCTCATAAAGCTCGATGATCGTGAAAACGCCGTTCTCTGGATGCGACGAGATTCTCCTTCCATTCGCCGACTCGCGACAGTTAGCAGTCTAGACCACTCCATGTCTAGGGGTCTAAGGAGCTCTTCATGGATGATTTGGATGCATTGAATATCCTGGCGCCGGCTACTATCACTAGGGTTCCCGAGTACTTTCCCCATATCGTCATATTTGTGGAAAGAATCGAGGACATGTGTCTTGCATATGAGGCTGGAGGTCCCGCCTACTTTGACATTACCGCTTTCAAGAGGAAAGGAAACACATACGCCAAAGAAAATAATCAATTCATTGCTACAGAAAAAGGGAGAAGCTTCCTAAAGTACAAACCTTGAGGGCAAGAGAGGTGCGGGTGGCTTTGCGCTCTAGGATAAATCCCAGGCAAGGGAACCATACTGGCCTACCAGACGGGCAATGGACGACCAGGATGCCAAATTGAATGCTCCGTCATAGCGCCTGATATTCTCAATTCTCAATGAATGTTCTATTTCAGTGGTACCGGCCTTGCATTCCCCCATCACGACAATGAATTGGCCTAGCGCGAGGCTTTCTTCTACGAGCATGACAAGGGCGAGCATACCTGGATCAACTACTTCTTACATCCAGGTCATCTGTCCATTTCTAGATCCAGAATTTTAGGATCAGCATGTTGAACAATGGTGTAGAAACCTCGCCCGATACGACAGCCCAGGATGGCCTTCCTACCGAGCTTGATCAGGCCGATAAAGAGCTCCATAATGCTCTGCTCAACTCGCGATACCCTAAGCACCATGCTCGTCGTCCTCCAGCTGGTCAATGCAACCAACATTCATTCACCAGAAAGCAAGGACACCAGCATCCCAGAAGTGATAGCCATTGCCAGATAAATCACAAAGTCGTGGGCTGGACGTCGACATAGAACCGCCCTGCGAAGCATTAGCTAGACGTTGAATATGAAAATGGGATGCGCTTGTGTTTATGTGCTATATCCCAACATAGAGTCACCTCAGTCAACACGCGGGGTCAGTAAATAACTGGTTCAGATGGTAACGCCTCAGCTTGAGCTTTAAATACAGGTCGGGGTTCGTAGCCTTATCTCCGATAACGCAAGTTTACTAGTACTGACCGCTGGTCTGACCTCGCTTTGCATTTTTCTTCTTTTTATCTTGTTTTGGTTTCTGTTTTGCTTGCATTTCGGTTTGCCATCACTTACAGCTGGTGACAGCTCCCAGCCGGCGGCCCCTCACAACGCCCGCATGTGAACGTACTAGGGGCCTTCGTTTTTCTTATTGGGGTGTAAATTTGAGTATTAGTGTTGTAAAGCCTCTGTTGGAGCGGAAATTCCTCCGTATAATCTTCCAATATAGATCGCTTCGTCAACGGCATCTCCAAACACGGAGTTGTCCATGGAGGAGTGTTCAAGCCCCACTAAGCGGGCTCCCCTGCTAGTGACACTTGCACCCGCTGGTTCGGCATCCCGCCCCACCCAAGATCAACCGACTCCCTCCCCTCCACGCCAGCCTCATCCCATCCCGGAGACACACTACTCCAACACATCAGCTATCGAGGCACCGCATAGTCTTTTCTTGCCTTTCTTCTGCCTTGCGACTCTCGCCCCTACCCTCTCCCCTCCCTTCTCCTCCCACGCCATGGCCCAGTCCACGGCTCACCGACGCCTCCTCCAGGAATACCGTGCGCTGACCAACAACCCGCCCGAAGGCATCACCGCCGGCCCCGTCACCGAGGACGACCTCCTCCACTGGGAATGCCTCATCCAGGGCCCTGAGGACACACCCTTCGAGGGCGGCGTCTTCCCCGCCGAGCTGAGATTCCCCAAAGACTACCCGCTCGCCCCGCCATCCATGAAGTTCCTCGTCGACATGTGGCACCCCAATGGTAGGATACGCCCCTCCCTCTTCCCCCGCCCCTCCCCCCCCAAATTGTCCTGGCCTCACATCCCCCGAGTTACGAGTTAAGGCTAACAGCTTCCTCACCAGTCTACCCAAGCGGCCTCGTCTGCATCTCGATCCTCCACCCCCCGGTGACGACCCGAACCACTACGAGCAGGCCTCAGAGCGCTGGTCCCCCATCCAGTCCGTCGAGAAGATCCTCATCAGCGTCATGAGCATGCTCGCCGAGCCCAACGACGAGAGTCCGGCCAACGTCGAGGCGGCCAAGATGTGGCGGGAGCACAGAGACGAGTACGAGCGCAAAGTGAGGGACGGCGTCCGGCGAAGCCTAGGTCTCTGAATACAACAAGTATAAAAAAAGAGCAACAGAAAAAAAAAGAAAAAGATATATCATGAGTAAGGAGGGGCTGAAACTCAGTGGGTAATAAGAGAGAGTCCATCAAAGATCCTACAGTATTTTCTTATCATCGTTTCTTACGACATATTTATTACTCTGTAACCAGAACACGGGTTATAATGTCAAAAGGCGTCATTGGAGTAGGGCAAGCAAAGCGAACAACATTGGTTTGATAGCATCTCAACAGCGAAGCCCGGTGTCTATAGCACATGTACCGTTATGCAGCTACGCTTTCTTCGAACCAACAAACCCCCTTTATTCTCTTGTGCAATTGGTCTTTGTAGAATAGAAAAAGATAAACCCGCTCTATGCAACCCGTGGTATTCGTAGGGACATGTTCCTCATTTCACTCATAGCCCGTTGTCCGCCTTAAATTTATCCCAACTCTCGTTCAAGGTGCTGAAGACCAATCCGGCAATCAGGCGCACCTCGGTGTTTGCATCTTGGGGAAGCTGGGGAACGTGTTAGTTATAGTCTTATTCATCTTCGATTCGATTGCAGCGGGGGGTGACTCACCTTGTCAGGATGGGTTTTGGCAATTGCCTTCATATAGGCAATCTTGACTTTGTTGGCCATGACCAGCTCGTGCATCCCGACCTTCTTCCACCCGCTTCCCTCCCAGAGAACATTGTCCAGACTGCCAAGCAGGGCCCGAAGGTTATCCCGCTTGCCGTCACGCCACGCGGAGATCTTTGCGTCGACCTTATCAGCGAGCGCAAACTTCTCGTCGTCTTCCTTCGCCGCCGCCTGGTTAGCCTCCCTGAGCCTCGTGACGGCCTCGGAATCCTTCTGGGGCGCCAGACTGGCCGCCGCAGAAGGCTTCGGCCGGGGCCTGGCAGCAGGCTTGGCCACGGGGTTGGGCTTGGGCGCGACGGCGGCCTGGCACCGCTGCCGGCCCTTGATCGCGTTGGGTCCGCCCACGCCGCCCTCGACGCAGAGCGTCCAGACTGCCCCGGCGTCAGCCCACTTCTCCATCTGCTCCAGCGCCTCGGCCTTGCGGCTGAGGGCCTTTCCGTAGAGCTCCTTCATGTCTCGCATCTCGTCCTGTCCCGACTCTCCCTTGACCGCGACGGTCTCTCCAGCTCCATTGCCGGGGCCGATGATCTTGATTGCTTCATCGGCATCGTCAACGGCCTGCTTCGGCTCTCCAGTCTTCAGCGCCGTCAACGCACGATTAGTGAGGAGGACAATGACCAGGGGATGTGTCGAGGGGACAGTTGAGAGGGAAGAAGAGTAAGACGCATGAGCGGCGGCATAGTCGCCTCGCTTGAAATGCGCGGTACCGGCGTGGCGATGCTTCGTCGATGTCTGGAGGGCGTCGGGCGAGATGGCTGGAATGGCACGCTTCGGTCGAGGAGGGGCAGGCGAAGCGGATTTTGCCTGAGCCCGTGGGGCAGGTTGTGCCTGCGGTCTCCTGGCCGGCTGTTGAGGTGGTGCGCTCTGTGCAGGTCGATGCGGCAGAGCTTGCGATGCTCTAGGAGCCTCTGTATTGAATAACAAATCCGGTTCTGGCTCCGGCTTCTTCTCCTCCTTTGGTGGAGCTGCCTTTCTCCTTCTGTTGGGACTGCTGTATGAAGAGAAATCATCATCATTCAGTCGGCTGAGTTTCGCCTTTGCATCGAAGGTAGACGGCGGCGCAGGTTGCTGCTGCCATCGAGGAGCAGGGCTGTTTCGACTTGATGATGGTTGAGAGGTGGGGAAGCCTCGTGAGGAGTTTGACATAGCCCTGGGCTCGGGAGAGTGGCGGCTGGTAGATCTCGCAGCCCTTGGGGGACCGCCCGATTCCAACATCATAGCCTCATCAGTGGCATCAGATTCTGGACGAAAGCCCCTTGCCTCGGCCTGTTGGGCTTCTCTCATCCAGCGGGGCTGGTTTGGGTCTCCTCCGTCTTGCTGGAAATCGGCGACCGCTTGTTGCATCTTTTTCTGGCCAGTCTTCCAGAGCGAGTTTGCAGTCTTGAACAAACTATTACCCACGGCAGAGGCAGTCTTAGTAAAGTCACCGTCACTGCTTGGAGCTGGTGATGCACTCTGCTGCCTCCTGGGTTGGCTGGGACCATTCGAAGCACTTCGTCCCGTAGCCTTCTCCTTAGCCTTACGATGCGCATCATCCAATAGCCAATTGGCCACCGCCTGTACGTTGTTCCCTGCGCCGCTTTCGATGATTCCCCGGCGAGCATCCTCTGGCGAAAACCCGTAGTCCACCAGCTGTGCCAAAGTCTCATCCAGGCCTGTCGAGGTCGGCTTCGGGCGAGGTCGTGCTTCCTGTCGCTGTCGTGACTGTCGTGCATCTTGGTGATGGTGCATGAGCCCCGACTCGTCGTCGGAACTCTCGTCATCAAGCTCAATGGGCTTTCCCGGTTCGGGTTTCGATTGGGCTGCTTTTTGCTGTTGCTGCTGCCGTTGCCGGATCTCCTCGACTGGCCGGCCCAAATCTCCAAGGAAATCGTCGTCATCCGCAGCCGTTTGCTGAGGGGCCTTCTTTGAGCTCGAATTGAATTCGTTCAACCCAAAGGGGTCATCGTCGTCTTCGGCCGCTGGTGGAGCCCCGCCATTTGACTTGGGCGCAGCTCCCCAAGCAGATGGGTTGCTGAGGTCGATGCTAACCGCGGGGGTAGATCTTTGTGACTCGGGAGGTGGAAAGTGGCTCGCTTTATCGACCTTGGTGTCTTTGCTGAACGCCGCGAAGAGGTCGTCGTCGTCGGTCGAGATCGGTGCCGCTCCGATCGGTTGGGCAGCAGCAGGACTGGCCGAAGTACCCCTATTCCCAAGACTGTCCCAGAATTGCCCGTTCCCAAAAGCCGCCTCGGTCTGCCTTCTCTTCTCCTCCTCCTTCTTTCTCTTCTCGGCTTCGAGCTGGGCCTGGCGCTCCGCTAAGCTGAGGTTCTGCGTTGGCTTCGACGGGCCGAAATTCATCAGGTTGCTGAAGCTGTCCTGTGCCGGTTTCGGGGGTGGTGCATTTTGCTGCGGGCGAGGCGCCTGCTGCCCTTGGTTGGGCGTGCTGTGGCCAGAGCCACCAAAGGGAGAAGGAGAGGCTCGATATGAGGAGAACGCTGTGCTTGGGTTCATCGGCGGCGGTCTCGCTTGGTTCGCCGTCGGCTTTGCGGACCAGTCCAGGTTCGACAGGTCGTCCATCGCGGAGTGAGTGTATGCTAGAATAAATCGCTTCAGACAAAAAATGAAAAAGGAGTGATTTGTTTTTTAGTCAATTAGTCGCATTGTTGTCAGGCACGTTGAGGAGACGTCGCTAGCTGGTCGATAATATGCCCACTAAAGCAAGGCACTGACGGTACTATTAGTTTAAGCTCCGTGATAGTTGGATGTGGCGGAGGTGGCTGAACACCTGGCCGGAACGCCGCTGCACGTGATCATCAGTGCCAGGACTGGAAGTTGAAACACTGACAATACACACTCCATAATGGATGCTGAAGTCCTCTGCCGGTAATTTCCCTTTTTTGTTCGAGGTAGCTGATGGGCGGACTGGAAAAGTGAGGGCTCCTCCCTCACGGGTTCTAACCACCTACATAGCGTTGACTTTTCAGGGCCACACCTAGTGGCGCGGCGGCATACAACAGTAGCTTGCCCAAAACCAGATGACATTATGCCCCCCATCTTTCTCATATCATCACCATTCAAAAAACATCAAATGATCAAATTACTTTTTACTACTATGGAAAATAAATGCGGCTTAATTACCATATCGGAGAGGTACCCAAACTCCAAGTCCTGCCAGAACTTGGTGATAGGAACATGCTGTAGGGTAGGTAGGCAAAAGGAGCAAGGGTAGCGCGCTCAGTGCTAGAACAGCTCATTCTTAGTACTATAAACGTCCATTGCCTGTTTCTTTGCCTTGTCATAATCCTGCAGGATGCGGTTGACCTTGAGTAGGCATGCGGAGTTCCACTGAGCTCCCTACAGTTAACATTTTAAAAAGTAAAAATAAAGTGGATTCAATCAACCAACTGGCGCGCTTAGCAACATTGACCGTCGCTGGGTAGGGGGATGGACTTAAAGCTATTCATAGCCTCCTCCTTCATTTGGAGGCCCCGAGAGAAAGGCACAGCATCAAGCCGCCTGAATTTATCTTGGCTAGCGCGCCTGAAATCTAAGTAAATTTGAAAGAAGAGCCGAAAGATGTTTTCGTTTCGAACTTCGACAAGAAACGGCTCGCCTGAGGGAAGCAACATATGCTGCAAACACTTTACGGTTTGAGGTGATCGAGAGAAGCTTAGCCAGATTTTCGGCGTCGCACATTTGTTGCCGTCGTCGAGGTCGCACCACTGAAATTGACCCTGCCTCCTTTAACCAATTCAGAACATGGTTACGAAGCTTCTTGGACCGTAGGATATCCTGCCCAACTGTGATATTTTCCTCTTGCAGCTGAGAACAAGGACAGCTGCACCGTTGCTGCAGCATTGCACGGCATCTCGTATCGCCGACACTCACCTCCATGCTGCTTGCCTGTGACACGTGGAGGGCAAACAATTACGAGCTAGGCATGAAATCTAGGCAGCGCTGTTGGTTGCAGTGTGATACCCATCAATGCGCCCACGAAGTTGGACGGGCGCCTACCCGTCTGCTTCAGACAGATAGGATGGAGCCCCGCCCGAGCATTCATTTCGATATGCTGCAGGAACAGGCAGCTGGATGCGCAGGCTGGGATTTGGAAGCAGATATCTGCGGGACGGAGATCTGGCCATTATGCATGGCTCGAGGTATAGCGACGATACATCCTAAATGCCATCCATGCAGAACATCCGATGACGAGTTCAAGAATGCGCGATGGGGCCGTCTATCGCCGTTGCATTTTTGACTGCTGGGAGTTGCGACCTCTTTTTAAAAAACGCGCTTGTTGGTGGGCTGTCTGTCCGGCACCCCCACACGTCGCACGAAGGAAATTCTCGCCGTTTCAGGTACCTTACGTTACGTACCTCTGGCCCAGGCCTTGGTAGCCCGTGCGGTCTGGATTTACGTGCGCTTGAACAACGAGGCATACAGTTTGTCTCTCCTCCTCTCTGCTCGCTTTCATGACATACTTGCCGGGGGATATCCCACCACTCCTCCATCCCTTTTACACGCCCTTGAGGCTCGGCAGAGTGGCGGGATTTCGATCCGCAGCGGGACATTACTCATACGTCATGTAAGGGACCGTCCAAGCGTCGGGCGGCATGACACGGCCAAATCGAACATGATAGGATACCTTTCCCAGCTAGTGTCAAGTGCCGACATGGGGGCCGAGTTAAAGGGTCTCATTGGGTGGTGGCCGGCGATGCCAATTTGTATCTCTGCTTTTGCGACAGACAAATGTCCCATCCCCAAGAGGGGGCTGCAAATCTCTGTACGTGTGAAGGGGATACCCCATGCGCTGGCGATCGTAGGTGAGCAAGTACTTACCTATCTCTGAGAAGATTTTCTCTCCTGGCGCTACGCGAGACCTGTTAGAGAAATGTCACGCAAATCTGGTGTCCCTTGGCGTGGAGAATGTAATCAATACCGCTTCGAGTGTGCTTATCGCAATCAGGGCAGACGACAATTCCAGCAAGTCGTTGACTATGCAGGTCAAAGGCTTCGCAATCCTATACATAAACCCTGTCGGCAGTGAGCTAGAACTGGGTTCGCCCGGAGGAGCGCCAGCCATGAGATTGGTAAACCGATTTGACGGCGCTCTTTTTGTATCCTTGGCTGGTGGAATGGTGGATGATTGATCTTCAACCCCATTGTGCGCCCGTATCTGGTACCAGCAGCTTTGTGATAAAGGGCGAGAAAGTGATATTCTGGCGTGTACCAGAGACGTCTGGAGTGTCAAGGGCCTGTCAGGAGATCATGTGTAGATTGTGGATGCAGGCAGGCAGTCCAAGGTCGCACTCAAGCGCCCATCAACGTTTGTTTGGCTGCTTGGGTCACCGACGGATCCCGTGGAAGCGCGGCTCCAATGGGGGTTGTGGGCTGAGCTGCCCGGGAGGGGTCATGGAGGAAATGAAGGCATGGCGATTGTGTTTCAATCCCCCTCTGGTGCTGCCGATGAATCCTTGGCGATGGATTTACCCTGGTCCTGGCCAGTTTCCCGGACCAGTCTCCACACTGAGTCGCACTCAATGGCCCCGTTTCACCATTCCGTAATTATGTCCTCTACATCGGGGTTTTAATGCTCGACCCTTCCCTTTAGATGTATGCTTCTCTCCCTTGAGGGTCTTGACTTGTCCCAACCGAGGAGAAAGCGCATCCGACCGATTCCTGGGGATTCGTCCGCTCGTTCATCAGCTCGACCAACTCACACTCACTCACTTTACTGTCGCTCGCTATCGATAGTCACTCTCTCACAGCTCTCTTATACACTTTCCATTCTTTGACCGGCATTTTAGGATAGGCCTCTCCGTCTCGCCCACAACTGTTTCTGACTGAATCGCTATACATTCCGTGCAAGGACATATCCCCGCTTCTTTTTTACTGCCCTTTCTGGAGGATCTGACCGGTACTCCACGAAACCAAGGCTCGCCATTCATTTGTAAGTGGACGAGATTCTTGCGTACGTGCGCAAGGACGACGAGGAATCACAGGAGGACCAGTCGAGTAACACGATATATTTCTACAGCTCAACTTTCCCGGACCGCCCGATTTGTTGCGCAAGTACTTTGTTCAGGTGGCCAACCTGATAGACGGACTTGAAGGAAACTCAACTCGTCTCACCGCCGTCAGTTGAACTGTTGGACAGAATCAAACCTGAATTACCGTACGTCATTCCGCGAGTGCTTTTCTTTTCAGAATTATGGAAAGGAGAGAATAGAAACTCTATTATACTGGATTGTCTATTTCCTATCTGCCCTTGGCAACCAGTTGGTGGAGATCCGGTGTGGTGGCCAAATGCTGAGACATATCGCGGAGCAGGCAATCATCTCGAACACTCGACCAGACGCTGGAATTGTGTCTGCGGCACCACTGAGCTGGGCATTCTAGTTCTTCCGCCCTGACAAGGTATTTGACCAGCCATCAATAGCGCTGGAACGCGTCCGACCGAGGCAGTGCCATTTGCGCGTGTCGGCAATCGCGACCTCGGGCTGGAATTCTATTGGTTTCAGAAGTCGTGGACGAGGCAGGAAAAGTCCAAAGACTTCGCCCCGGAGGGATAAAGTCATTGAATAGCCAGCCAAACCCACGAATTGCTGACCGGTCCTGCGAGTCGATCTGGGTATCTTCTCTTCACCGAACCAACTTTTTTCATTCTTATACCATCATCTTTCTTTCCTGACGACGGCAGTGCCGCTTCAGTCGAATCAGTAAGTTTGCTTTGCGATCTTTTGAGGAGTTCTAGCATCATTATTCCATTCCCTTCCGCCATATCTGAACAATTTTAATCTGCACTGTTGCCCCTGGTAACTCTTGATGTACGGCACTCGAATACAACGCTCGTTTCCCCAACAGCCCTTTACTGTACTTGGCTTTTTGGCCCAGGAATACTTCGTGTGCACTTCGTTGAGAGGCGGATAAACATTCTAAAAGTTGGACAGCTGCTGGCGGCTGCATCATCATCTGCTCAGCATCTGTGAGTGCGGTGAGGCTCATTCTGCCGCCGCTGCACCTTCACGCGCTGCCCTCAATCGCGCCTTCCCTCTTTCTCAGAACGTGTTGTCATTTCTCTCACCCTCATTTCCCCTCTCACTTTCAACAATAAGCCCTGTTGGTCTCGAGAAGTTACGACTGCTCATCACCGCACTCGGCCTCGCGCCTTCCTGCACAACTTTCTCCTCTTCACATCTCTAATCCACGCGATTTGTTCCAACTAACGTCTGACATTTGGCAGCTCTCACTGTGCCACTCACACTCCTTTACTCCCTCTTTTGCCAACGAAAGCACCACACATCTACGCTGGTCTGGTTGGATACTTGTTGCCATGCTCGCCAAAACCTTGATCGCCGCATGTGTCGGCTTACTGGGCAGCGCCCAGGCTTTTTGGCGCATGGAATGCCCCGGCCGAGTCGGTCTTGCTCGAATCGACCCGATTGTTAACCCAGGAGAGGTCTCGAAACATGTTCACGCAATTCACGGGTCCAATGGTAAGTAGTTGAACGGATGCTAGTAAGCCCGGTTCGGGGACTCCCGAGCTAGCGTCACATCCCGTGGGGTGTGAATCATGGCATGCGGAACGCTGACCAGACGTTTGACTAGGTATCGGGATGACGGCCGATTCCGCGTCGCTCATGGCTGGAGATTGCACTTCGTGCCGTGTCACCCAGGATATGTCTGCCTACTGGCACCCTGCTGTGTACTTCAAGGATGCGGTCACCGGTCAGTTCGAGGTAGTAAACCAGACTGGTGGCATGCTGGCGTAAGTGGCCCTTTGCAAATCCTCCCATATCGGTCCTTTCAATACCGATAGTTCGTCCGGGGTCCTAACCTTGATTTAGCTACTATCTCCTCAACGCAGAGAACATTACCGGATACCCTGCCAACTTTCGTATGTTGAGTGGTACTACCTCGCGACGTAAATACACGGCTGGTGACCCAAGTCTGGCCGATCCCGCACAGTCTCTGTGGAAATCCCTCGGCCAGACTACTCAAGACGACCTTGAGCAGAGAGCCCTTGGGTTCAACTGCCTCAATTATGACAGGGCTGCTGAAGGCACTCTCTACCGCCACTACATGCCCGATAAGGCTTACCTCGATGCAAACTGCAAGAATGGATTGAGACTCGAGATCATGTTCCCATCATGTTGGGATGGCGTAAACACGGACTCTGGTAACAGCAAAGACCATGTTGCCTATCCTGATCTCGTGATGAACGGTAACTGCCCCGAGACCCATCCTGTCCGCCTCCCTGGCCTGTTGTATGAGGTCATCTGGGAAACTCAGGCTCTGGTTGGCCGTGACGGAATTTTTGTTTTGTCCAATGGCGATCCTTCTGGTAAGTTAGCTCCTTGACAGTCTGGCATATCGAGAGCATATATTAACTTTAATCTTCCGTCTCACAGGCTTCGGGTATCATGCTGACTTCATCATGGGATGGGAGCCTGGATTCCTCCAGGAAGCCATTGAAACCTGCACCAACGCGTCTGGGAAGATTGAAGACTGCCCAATCTTCAATGTCGTAGACGAGGCTACAGCTAGAGAGTGCAAGATGAAGACGCCCTCGGTCTTAAGTTCGGAGAACGTCAACGGCCCTCTTAGCTCATTGCCCGGAAACGTCGAGATCACTTATGGAGATGGTTCGTCGGACGGCGATGACGATAGCAAACCTTCAAAGACTACTCCCGCTTTGACCTATGCTCCAGGGCAAACCCCTTCAGACGCTGCTTCGCCGCTACCTGGCCAAGTGTTCAAGGAATCCTCGGTTTATGTGGCTCCGGTTCCGACCACAACCAGTAGCAGCTCTAGCACGAGTAGCACTAGCAGCTCCTCGACTACTACCTCAACCAGTGAGGTAATCATCAGCTCCTCGACTACCTCTAGCAGTGCCGAGGTCTTCGTTGAACAGACATCTATCCCTGTTCCTACAACCTCAGCTCCCAACCCAGTGAATCCCAATGCCAACTACGTGTCTACCCAGTACATCACGAATGGCAACATTGTCACTAAGATTTTGTATGAGGAGGAGCTTATATGGATCACGGAGCGAATCGAGGCAACCGGCACTGTCACTATCACTGGTACCGGTCCCCCTACATCATTACCTGAAGGAAGCGTTCAGCGAAAGAAACGCGCAGCCCATATGCATGCTCATGCACATGGGTATAGGTACTAGCAAATGAGTGAGAAAGCCCAAAAAAAGCAATCTGTCTAAAAGGCACCCCGGAAGGATATCACATGGATGTGCGGTTGGTTTTGTTTCTATTTTTTTTTTTTTTTTTTTTTTTTGATTTACTTCGACTTTCTTGATCTGGACTGGTTCCAGATGCTGGCTTCTCCCTCAAACAAGGGCCTACACTCGGGTTGTGGGCAAAGATCCAACTTAAGTCTTTGAGAATATAAGCCTTGAAGAAAATATGCGAGCAGTTTTATCGGCAGCAGTGGGCGGCGAATGGTGTTTCCTTGTTTCTTTTTCGATTTCGTACCGCAATCGTGCGATTTATGACTATGGATCTCCCATCATAGCTTAGGTAGTTATTCCAATAAGAAGCATCAGGGGTGCCCTAAATGACAAGCCAAATGTTCCTCTGCAGTGACAGCGCACCCGCACGGAGAGAAGGGATGATGATAAGCACTTGCCAAGGTGGATGATTATTTCCCCAGGAATGCATCACGCCGAGCAACACATTCCTCTCGATATTGTCCTGAGACTTTACCGCAACGATGCAATCAAAATAGCATAAACATGGACAAAGTCAACAAAATCAGACTGGTTGACCACGTTTCTGTGGTCATCCATGTTCCTCGCTCTTGATTTTTCCTCTCGATGCTGTCCGTGGTGAGGTCTACAAACAAGCTCAAGATCGTGGATAACGTCGGGCTTGCAGGCAGACTTTAAACCAACCGAAGGATATTTGTACTCACTCCATTGCAATGGATCTATCACCTATGCTTGCGAGAAGAGAAGCGTCCAAGTCATCTGGTCCTGGTCTTGGGCTAGGTTGGTTGCTCGCAATTGGCATAGGTGGAGGACTCCTGCTGGCTGTTGCTGTCGGCCTCCTCTTCGGCTGGTGGTACAAGCGGCGTTTCAAACCGACCGACTTGGTGGTTTATACGAATGCAGCACACCTATCATCCGAGAGATCCCAGCAGTTTTCCTCTGGAAAACGTGGATTCCTGTCGCAATCGTCGTTCAGCCGCATGTCAAGCAGGCTCTCGATGACTCTACCTCCGGTGCTGCCACCCTTGCCGACATATAACAGTTTTACCAATGGCGCCGGCAAGAAGGAGAGAGGACGGAGCTGGGTTGACGAAGAAGCCCTACATGGACCACGGGTTCGACGATTGTCCTTCAGGGATAGCTGGTTTTCCAAAGAGGGGTGGCTCAGCGCATCGCCGACCCTGCCCGACCTTGAAGAGCCTCCCCGGGAGAAGCTCGCTCAAGCACCCCCCGACAACCAAAAGATCGAAGTACAGAAGCGTCAGACGCCAATCAACGAGAGCCAAACAGAACCGGACCTTCCAAGCCTAACGGCGCTCCCACGTGGGAGGCCAAGAATCCCCCCCCCCCTGATGCCCATCAGAGCATACGCCACAGAGTCAGACCTCAGGGATATTCTTGCCTCGACTGAAAAGCGACTCCGCGACGGAATTAGTCTCTCGCCCGAAAAGAACTCTCGAAAGTCACCCAAAAGGGGCGGGTCGCCCACAAAAACTGGCTCGCCATCCAAGACGCCTCACAGTGGACGGACTGTTGTCTCGAGCCACAGCAATGGACGGATGACGCCCAGCCCAAGCAAGAGGGGCAGCCAACCGCCTGGCACTCCCACACCTGTCAGGGCACACAGCCGCAACGCATCCATCACCTCCATTGGAAGCGTGGCAAATAGCCTCATCAGACAAGCGACCGCCGAGCTCGAGCTTCCGGGGGGCATGTCGAGCCCAAGTAGGCTAAGGGGACAGGAGTGGACGGCTCCTCAGCAGAGGCAACCGATCCCCAAACCCCAATTCCAACCTCATCCTCATTGGCAGCAAGGTGCCATGGGAGGCAATTCAGCCCGGGATAGCAGACCGCAGGAGGAAGAATACCTCCGTCGCGTTTCTATCGAGAGCGAGGTATCCAGTGCCCTGTCGACGCTGTACAGTGTCGGGGAGCCCGAGGAAGAGACCCGTCGTACTGAGACTGACGACCCTTTTGTTGTGAAGGGTACCAGACCGCAACTCAACGGGCCGCGCCCACTCAGACGTGCAAAGACCATCGAGGGGCTACAAATCTTTGATGAGTCGGCCGTACCTGCGCCACTGAGAACTGTCTCGGTGAATGCTCGAACGGCGGCCCGTCCACAAAGTGAGCAGCCGAAGATGAGCAGCCTGACACCCGTCTCCTCTACCCGGTTACCACTGCTATCGATCAGCGACTTCAGGAATCAGGAAGAAGTGAGGCCCAAGAGCGCGCTGACGCCAGAGATGACGTCGAGAAGTCTCTTCCTGTCCACGGAATCGTCAGAGGCTAGCTTGGTGTCTTGCTCTGTGCACTCCGTCGAGAGCAATACCAGCGACGAGGAGGAGCAGACTGTCACACCCAAAGCAGAGAACTTCCCCAGGCCCGCGGGCTACCGGAAGGATTCCTCCAGCCCCGAGAGCTACTCAACACCAGTAAAGCGAGGCGGCCCGGTGGCGGACGTTGGGCTGTCCTCTTCTCCCCTCGACGAGCGCCAGGTTTTGTCGATGCTCGGCACACAGCCTCAGCGAGAGCTCCCCATCCCACCCTCGTGCGCGAGTGCGAGGGCAAACAGCTGCATCATCCAGCCGGGTCCTTCTTCGCGACCGACCTCCAAGTACATGGTCATCTCACCGCCGCCCATCTCGCGCAGCGGGTCGGTCTCCAGCTCCATCTACGACGTTGAGCTCCCTCACGAGGACCAGCACACGGAGCTGCCCAGGGGTCTGGGGAGCACGCTCTCGATCAGGGGCCAGACGGTGGGGAGCACGATCGCGGAGCTGAGGAGGACGAACAGCGTGGTGAGCTCATACAGCGTCGCGTCGCTCGCATCGACGTTCCTCAGTGACGCGGCGGCGGAGTCGGCCGCGATTCCGGCCATCAGGGGCGGTGGGTTCTCACCGCTGCGGACCAACTCGAAGAGCGCCGCCGCGGGGAACAGGAACTACCTGAGCCTAGGCGGCATGAACGCCCTCAAGGGCAGCAGGGAAGCCCGGCAGCAGCAGAGCTACGTGGCGAGGTCTCGCTCGGCCGTCACGAACTTGGAGAAGACGGAGGCGAACAAGGAGAATCAGGTTCTTAATATGAGGACGGTGAGGTTCGAGATGCCGGATCACCCGCGGGAGGGCCGTTTGGGTCCGAGCCTGACTGTTCCATTGGCGGATACCAACTCCATTGTTGCACCAGGCAGCAGCGCAGATGAGCCACAGCGGCGGGCGCAGCCGCAGCATCAGAGTAACCAGAGCATAGAGAGCATAGGGCTGTACGACAAGGATGGATTCTTGATACCGTCGCCGGCGAAGAACAGTAAGGGCGGCCGGTGGAGGATGTGAGAACTGGCATCTACCTCCTTTCCAAATTTCATTTGTCTGGGAGTTTTCTCCCCTTTCTCTTCATCAACAACTAGATCTTTTTTTTCCCTTTGTTTTATTTTTGGATTTCTCGGTTTCGACGGACATATTCCTATCTTTGAGAAATTTAATACTAGAGGGCGGGCTCATGTACATATTGAAAGTAAACATACCAGTACTCCCATCGGCATTTGTTTTGAATAGGGCGTAATAATTCCATCTATCTTTTTATCTGATGTTTTCTCCGTTGAAACGCCTTTGCTCGTGCACTCGTCAGATGACCCTGATTATTTTCATCGTCCTCTCGCTCTCTACTTCACTCTGTTCGTGGCCGCTTGGACTCCTCAGGACCGTCTCCGTTGACGCCCTCGCCCTCGCCCTCGCCCTCGACCTCGTTTCTGCCGCGGGTTCTGCCCGCCCCGTCGCCGAGGGCCTCGGTCTCCTCGCCCCCTCTCCGATCCAGTTCCCGTCCTCGTCGAAGTACTCGTGGACGTTGTCCGCCGTGATCCAGCCGCCGCTGCCTGGCATGGGAGGGGGCAGGGACCCGTCTGACGCGCCGCGCAGGACGCCCGAGTAACCCGCCAGAGCCTCGTGCTCGGCGCTGCCCTCGAAAATGATGCGGTCGTAGTTGTCTTCGTCATCTTCCTCGTCGTCGTTGGGGTCGGGGTGCAGGTTCGAGCAGTTCGCGACGGCCTCGTACAGCTGCTTGGCGGGGGATGGGGCGGCGGCGTCTTCGGAGGGCGGGGGGATGATGGTGAGGTCTATGGTGTTGAAGTCGTCGTCGTCGCTGCCCCCGTCGGCGAACTCGAGCTGGAGCCAGACGGCTTGGGTTGGGCTGCCTTGGGAACCGACTTGCTTGATGGCGTGGATGGAGATGGAAGGGTAGGGGATCGAGGCGCCTGCCTCAGCCTTGCCGCTGAAGATTGTGAAGGTTCTGCGACGTGTCAGTCAGTGTTCGGTGTTCGAGAGGTTGAGGACGGTTCTTACTCAGAGTTGACGAAGACAGTCACGGGCTGCTCTACCAGCTCTTCAGTCTCGCCATTTGCGCTGCTCTGCTCTGCCGCAGGAGAGTCGGCGGGGAAGAGCGCTAAGCCTCCACACTGAGACTTGGGAATGGTGGCCTTTGCGCCGGTGAGATGGTAGTGGAGGACTGGCTTGCCTCCGATGAAGGTCTCGGGGGTTTGTGATTGGTATTCGGCCAGCGGCACGTAGTCCTCTACCGAAGGAGGGGATCGGATTGTGGTGACTGGCATGGCGAGTTATCTGTGTGCAGCAGTGATCGATGTGGGGTATCACAATTGTTGTATTGGCTGCTGGCGCGAATGTCTTGATGAAGCTCAGGATTTTCTTTTTCCAGCCAAGGAGCTGAGCTTAACGCGGGGTGCTGCTGCTAGAGCGGGTGCTTATCTTATCAGGTCAGATGGCCATCGTCATCACGTCACGATCAGCAGGGACTCGACTGCCTAAACCTAAATTGTTTTCCATCTGAATTCCATCCAACACACCGAGTCAATTGGATAATTGAGCGAAGACCGGCTATCACAGGGCACTGTACGATACCATCGAGCTGAGAAAACGACTAGTGCGCGCTGTTCAGACGACCAGGCGATCGCGTCGCAATGCATAATAACCGTACGCTTACTCCGCCCTGACTTGGCGTGGTTGGTTACAGATACACTGACCTTCCTTCTTCTTCTAGGCCCTCATCACCTCCTCGAGCAGGTGCCGCTTACCGTGTCGCCTTTCGTTTCGCTCCCAACTGCTACTACGCTCTCATACAACTACAAGACCATGCCTTCCACGATCCCGCCCTCGTCGCTTGGCGTGGCCACCGCATCAGACGACCCCTCGTCGCAACCGAAGCCCAAATACATAGTCTCCTCATCAGGCCACGCAGCGCATCCAGACGACATCATAGCATCTTGTCGAGCGCTCCAGGCACACATCACAAAAATGCAGGAGGATGCGGAGCGGGAGCTGCGCCAGTTCCAAGAGCGCATCGACGACAGGGAGCTGGCAGAGAAGCGGAGGGTCGCGCCGGGCTGGCTGGACAGCGACGCCAGGATGCTCGAGCCCGAGAAGGCGGGGGGCGACCAGAGCCTGATGGACAACGAGTCGGAGGAGCAAAAGGCCGTGACGAGCCAGCAGGCGGCGGTCGCGGACGAGGGGGCAGCACTGGATCGAGCATTTGGGGGCATGGCGTTGAAATAACACTCGTATTTCTGAGTTGTCTCTTTCCTTTTCCTCTCCAAAGTAGCTAATTAAACGATATTACAAATATGTTTAAACCTCCCCGATGAGGGAGACGAAGGTTATGTACAATATCTCAGCGAGCAAGCGGCAGCTGGTGGCTATCCGTTTCCCTCCCTCCCCTTTACATCAATCTACGACTGGATTAGGTTGTATAAATTTACATCATGTTGACGGCAGCGAAGATGGCAGCGCCAGCAATGAGACCCGTGGAGCCGAAGAGCTGGGCAGCTCCGGCAGTAGTGGGAACGGGGGTGTTGGGGGAGCCAGTGGTGATGGTCTGGTAAATCAACAGTTAGCATAAGAGTCGGATACACATTGAAAATCAGTGGTTCTTACGGAGTTGCCACCAGCAATGCTGGAGGTAGGGACACGAGAAGTGGGGGTACTGACAGCAGAGCCCGGGGTGGTGGAAGAAGCAACAGCGCCGCTGGAGGCGGAGGCGGAGCGAGATGTGCCAGTCTGAACGGCAGAGGACGAGGGAGCAGCACCGCTGGAAGAGACGGCGGCGGTGGAGGAAGCAGCAGCGCTAGAGGAAGCGGCAGAGGTCTGGGCGGCCGAGGTCTGGGCAGCAGAGGACGCGGCGGTGGAAGTAGGAGCAGCGGAGGTGGGAGCGGCGGAAGTGGGAGCAGCGGAAGTCGACTGGGCGCTGCTGGAGCCGGTGCTACCAGTGGGCTTGGGGGTGGCATCAAGACCGCACTTGGTGGCGGCGGCCTTCAATCCGCTGCCATAGTACTGCCAGATGTCGAATTCAAGGGCGCAGTCAAGACAGGCGTTGAACTGGTGGGTGAAATCGCTGTTGTCGCAGCTGAAGTCCGACGCCCTGGAGAGTTGCAGAGCAGTACCTAAGGAGTTGTCAGTTTTTGGCAAGAACTGCTTGTCAAAGACGGGGTGTTATCTTACCGCAGTTGGCGTGGCACTCGTAGCGGGGGGTACCAGGTTCCTGACGCTTCTCAACCAGAGGAACGTTCTCGGGGAACTCGAAGGTGTCGCGGCGGGTAATGGAGGCAGCACTGACAGCAGTAGCTGCCAGGACGACGGTGGTAGAGAAACGCATTGTGGACTGTGAGGGTGTTCAAGCGAGTGACAATGAGGGTCAATGGATCAGAGAAGGTGTTGATGGGCTCTGTCTTGTGAGTTAGAGGACTAGACGAGTGTGCTCCGACCCATTTGGAGATGGAAAACAAGCTTACTTATACCCTTCTTTTGCAGCGAGCGGAATCTGCAGACTCCCGTCGGGCATGCGAGGGACGCCATCAGCACCCACTTGCTGAACCGGACCTGGGATTCTGTTGGCCAGCCTCATCCCTGCTCGATCCGGCGTTCATGTTGCAGTGACGCTCTTCGCATTAGCTCCGAGAGCGCATCCATGACTATATGGTGCCAAACGCACTTTTGAGTCGCAAGGGGGGCCTACCGTTGGAGGAGGGGTTGGCCGATGCAAAGATTTTACCTTCCGAAAGTCGAACCACCTTGACCCTCGATCCTCATTCGCCACCGCGTTCAGTTTTATTGAATATAAAGGTAGCGAGACCGGCCTTAGCCAAGCGGACCCTGGTCGAAGGCCTTTAAGGTAGGAGTTAACAGTAAATTGACAAGCAGAGCGTTGACCCTGTTTTATGGGCCATACGGGCTCTCGGCCAATGAACGGGACCCCCACCATCAGATAAGATTATTTAATCCTTGGTTATCTGATCATCTGATAATAATGCCTCACCTCCGGAGCCCGCAGGCCCGAATTTGCCTGCTTGGCTGGTAGCAATAGTTGTTTTGACTAGGGCGCTAACATGTGACACGGGTTAAAAAGAGGAAGCTCTTGGAGTCTTGGCTGCATGTACTTGCATCCCAGATGACACTTGAGAGCTCGTTGATACGACGGTGAATGCCGCTTCTTGCATGCCACTTGTTCGTATTGGCTGGTCTGCGGGCTCCTCCCCCCTCATTCCCGGTTTAACCGGAGTTGGGCCCAAAATCAATAGATCATCTCTCCGGGAGAGAGGTGGTGGCAGAGTTTTCTTGCCCTCGGCCGTGATGGGGCAAGGTTACCGCAGATGCTGTTGGAGGCGGGTTGTGTTGTCGCCATAGCGAAAAGAGGGGCTGGCAGACTTGGCGATATCAAGTATATGAAGTGGCCAACCGACCGTTGGGCTCTCGGAAATATGCGTGAGTCCTTTTGCCTTTGCTCACTGTTCCTCTTGATACCCCTTTCTCCATCGTAATCTCGGTTCGCTGCACAATGTTTTCTAAGTCCGTCACCGCCGGCCTGGTCCTGTTGGCCTCTTTCGCCTCCGGCCAGGAGCCGAAGTACAAGAACATGGGCCCTGCTGCCTTTATGTGGCCTCCCGATCGGGTCTGGTCTGGGGACGCTGACAACACCGCCCCATGTGGTTCTATTGCCTCTCCCAACAATAGCAACAGAACTGACTTCCCTCTGGGTAAGTTTCTTTTCCATCGACCGGTGGAAAACCAAACTATTAGAAACTTCATCTAACAGAATCAATGTAGACAAGGGCCAAGTTGCTCTCGTTGCCCAGGATGAGTCTTACGACATCCAGCTCAGCGTTGCTTACATGTCCGGTATGTCTCTATCCCTTCTCCTATCAGGATCACCTCGTGTTTGTTTGAAAGTGAAGGGCTAATAGGAAAATAGACCCCAAGTCGAACAATGACTTCAAAGTAATAACATCCCCCGAGCAGTTCCGTGAGATGGAGCTTGGCCACACCTGCGTTCCCGTCGGCGACATTCCCGACTATGTCAAGAGCGGTGACTACGCCACTTTCCAGATCAAGTATATTGCCGACTTTGATAAGCCTGAGAACCAAACATTCTATGCTTGCGCGGATGTCAAATTCGTTGAGGAGAAGGCCTTCACCATTTCCATCCCCTGCTTCAACGCCACCGAACCCGATGCTGATGATGAGGCTGGACCTGGTTTCGACTTCCACTCTTCCGTTTCCGTCACCTCTGCAGCTCCCACCAGCACAGCTACTGGAAGCTCAAACAGCGGATCTGATTCATCCAAGGATGGTAGTTCGTCTAGCGGTGGCGGTGGTCTCTCTAAGGGTGCCATTGCTGGCATTGTTGTTGGATCCGTCGCTGGTGTCGCCATCATCCTTCTCGCCGCAATCTTCCTCTACCGCCGTAGACTTCAGAAGAACAGAGTCGTCCGACAGCAGAAGTTTGAACAGGGCGTTGAAGGTGCAGTGGGCAAGGACTCTACCTCTAACAACAGTGTTCGCTTGAACAACCTTTAAATGGTTACATAAATAGCCGCTTGGGAGGAGAGGAAACGGGGGATTTACGCATCATGTTATTCACAGGGATATTCCATTGGGCCTCACTTAACTGTTGAGGTTCAGGCCCATTATGTCTTGGAAGGATTATGATCTCTGTATATAGATGACCTCTATAATCAAGTTAATGATAGCTCAGACTTTGAGCACCTTGAGACAACTTGGCCCGACTCCTGTGCCTGCAAGGGAAAACAACTTCCAACAACGTTGACTAATACATACACCGAATGATACATCTTGACAAAACATATTTTGACACGCCATCCCAGAATCAGGAGGTGACCATGGATTGTTTGCAAAAACCTGGAAACCACCCCTGCGCTGGTCGGCCATTTGTACTCCAACCTGGGAAACACTGTCGATCAAAGGTCCGCCTACCAAAGCAGGGAATCACCCCTATCCATGAATAAAACTGGATACAATTGATTCCATCTGACCTGAAAATTGGCTTTCCGACTTGGCGCCGGTATCCCACATCTCGAGATCCTTCACTGCGAATACGTGTGGCGACCACCCCAGTCTTTGCTCGGATATTAGCTCGGAGTTCGTAGGTGGCTGGGATGAGATGTAGGTTGGCTACTGGCGAGCCAGTCGTTTTGCCAAGTGATGGGACACTGAGTCATGGGCGAGTAATAGTTCCAATACTACTCTCGTTTCCGTTGCCTCTAAATGGCATTCTGGGGGTTGCTGAAGGATCCGCGGCTTCCGTACTTTTCAGGCGCGTGTTCGTAGCGATTATTATCATCATCGTCGTCCATACTGCTGACGCTGATAATCGTGTGTCTAAAATTATCTAGGCCCTGATTTTCGGAGATGACGGTTCTGGCAGTGTTCATCTCGTACTGACTCCCGCCAACGTGGGCGCCGGACCTGGCGTCGACATTGGCAGCTAGGTTCTCCGCGGGCGTTATCTGATTGTGGGGACCGATTTGACTGGGAGAATTCGTAGTGTTATTGTTGTTGTAAGTATTTCTGGGCGTTTCGTGGTGGATCTCGTCTTGGAGGCCCATATCTCTCAAGATGTCAATATTGTTGCCCACGGCTGGGTCGTTGCCGAGACTGTAGCTGACATCGACATCATTACTTCTATTTTCAATCCTGATACTCTTTTCATTGTCTTGAGAGCCGTCTCTATCATTTCTCTCCTTCTTTCTTTTAAGCTTCAAACGGCAGAGACAGACGGCTGCAACAAGAGCAAAGACAACAAACGCGACAACACCGACAACGATGCCGATAATCGCACCCTTGGCCAGAGCGCGCTTCTTATCATCATCATCGGAATCATCATCATCATCGTCGTCTCGGATAATCAACGAGTATCTCTGGTATTCCATTATGCGCGGGACATCTGCGGCAAAGGCGACTGGCAACGCCAAGATATTGACAGCAATCCTCCTCTGAAGATTCATATTTAGAATTTGTTTAAAAAAAAAAAAACAAAGAACTAGAGAATCCCATGAAGAAAAAAGTATCGATTACTGACAAGAGTCTTATACATCTGACAGCGTAAGCGACCCATGCTAGCTGGTGGCTGCATGAACTTGATGACATTCACTGGGCTTGATTGGTTGGCCCAAGCTGCAATGCCTGAAATTGACAGCTGTCGGCACTTCCTAGGCTGTGCCCATATAAAGATGCTACTCCTGAACTGGCTCTCGACCCGCATAGTAGTGTGCATTGGCATCTTCGTCTTTTTGTAAGCCGCAGCGGAGCAGTTCGTCCTTTTGAAGATGTTTCACTAGATGGCACCATCGAAGCTTTCTCTTAAAACAATGGCTTCTTGCCCGTATGACTATTGAAAAAAAGCATCTATTGTTCTGAATACTAGTTTTATTTTAAGCCTGGCGTTCTGGTATTCACATCACGCCAAAACCCATGGGTTTGCCAATTATGCTAGAGTGGTAGTGGTGTGATGCGTTGGCCTTAGCCTCCTACTTTCCAGACTTGAAACGGCACAACACCCGTGCCTTCATGCCAAGACTTGTCCATGTCATCGTCCTAATGAAATTACTCTAATGCGCTGAGAGCAGCCAGCTAGATTCTAGTGCAGACAGTAACAGTCAAGTTGTATGGCTTGCCTCATTCTGCAAAGGTTAGTCAGGCGAGTTTCTGGTCTAGGCTGAGTAGTGTAAGTGTGAAAAAGCACCTATATAGAGTTGATTGAAGCCTCCTCTGAGAAAGAAAAATTCATAATGTGAAGTACCACGTATGTTCTTGGGAAAATAGTACATTGCCATTCAAAAAGTCCTGCGCTATAGCAGCTCAGGGGAAGGGGTGACCACGACTCTTCAAGTCGTGAGCGGCCTGCCTGACATAGCCTTGTATTAGTAGCACCTGAACCATTTTAATCCATGTACTATTTATCAACTTCAAACATAAGGTACACTACAGTAGGCGGTAATAATGAAGACCGATAGGGCGAACCGTAAAAGAAAAGTCAATTTTCCTAATTATATTCTTACTTTTTAATAAAGCTCCCGTTTACGCTTCCGTGTCCGCTCTGTCCGTCATTCAGATAGTCATTAAGTATTGATCATCCCTTCCGCACGTAGATGGCCAGATCGCCAAAGCGAGAGTAACAATTAGGCAACTCAAATTCGTCATAGTCTTGGAGTAGTTTCGCTGTGCGGGGCGAGTCGTGGTCGGTATAATATGGCCTAAATTGGAGTGAGAATTCCGTTGGTTCCGTATGCATATGCGCTTGGCATATAGTGGTAGGATAGACACTCACGCAGATAATCCCTCCTTCCCTTGCCTCGTAATGACCTTGTATTCAGCTTTTTCTTCAGAATAGCGACCTTTATTCCATATCATGGCCGCTGGTTTGGCGATGTCGGCCACAATCTGCCTCACTGGTATATTGGGATGACAACTGAACACGATTGTCTCTTCATCAACATGCGTGAAGCCGAGAGACCCGAAGCCACCTATCACCTCGATGCCGACTTCTTCCAATATTTTCTTATCAGCCTCGCTGTACGCTGGATCCTGAACCATAACAGGAAGTGGCTCTCTGCCCAGCCGTTCGCCTAGAATTGTTGACAATGTGAGTGCTGCAGCATGTTGCGTTCCCGGGCCATGAATCGGTAGGCCGTCATCCGCCATACGAATGGGATCTTCAATAGATCTGGCTAGACTTCCCAGTCCGAAGCAGACGATTCTTGTGACTGCTCTTGATTTATCAACAGTACTTCCAATAATCTCAGATAGCTCCTTACATAGGCTACTGTTGAGCCAATTCTGTCGAGCTTGGACCCAGGATTGCTGCACCTTGGAATACTCGGCAGTTGATTTTCCAAACGTTGAAAAACATATCCTGACACCTCGAGTGGCGAGTGTTTGGATTTCTTCCTGAGTGAAACGGGAATAGTGGTCCCTATTGGACTCCAACATACTTTGCTCTGCTCTCTCGATGATGCTTTGGTACAATTCAAATCCAACTGCGATCGAACTGTTGTAATCTAGCGTAAGTGAAGTATCACCTAGTGAGGAAATCAATTTGGAACTAACGGAATTTCATCACCACCAGAAGTTTTGATTGGTGGTGGGGAAGGCACAAGTTGTCCGATTCTCTTTCCATTCACTTATTCCTGAAGGTTAGCCCTAAAGCCAAGTCTAGGTCGCTATGGGCTCATGCGGAATACGCACTGCTTCGTATAGAAATTGTCTCTGGAAGCGGGTTTTGTGCTAGTTTAGCTTCGATATCGGATAGCATCTCCTTCGTCCACAGCTTTGCACCAGAGGCAAAAAGATCTTTAATCCATTGAACCAGTTCCTGAGTGGATTTGTCCATCTTTGGATTGTTCAACCGATCGGCTTCGGCCTGGACTGACTCGTCATCGTGGACTACATCATCCCACTCGGCCTCGGCATATGTGTAGGTCAGCATTGTTGGGATGGAGATGTTTTCCGTGCTGGAAGGATGAGAGTTGCGATGAGGGCACCCCGCAAGGAGGGTCCATTTAAGTACAGGAGCACAATGTGTCGGCTGTTGCGATTGGGTCGCTTCTTGGCCCGTGGATTACGTGGGATTCTGGAAGTCGCTCTCATGTGATACACCGGTACCAACAAGCATCCGCAGCGATAATCACATTTGTTGCTGCCAGCTGAGAGCCTACTCAAATCCACCTTTCTGTGAAGATCACTGTGCTATAGGGACATGAGGCTGCTAGCGCTTGATAAATAACACAATCCAAAGAACTGGGGTTTCTGTGCGTTGAAAGTTGGACTTGCCAGCCGATCAAGGTTTCTGGTTACTTCCTGAATGGACATGGCTAGAGCCTCGTGCCCCGAGCGAGCAACTGTCGCTTGGAGACACTCAACAATGGTGCCCAATTGTGCAAGTGCTTCACGTAAGGTAGGGGCGGACCTAGTGGGCTATTGTCATCGTTTGGCTATCAGTTTCGTCCATTGTCGGGTCGTGCCTTTTGCCCCATAGCAGTTGCCCACGAACGCACCTTCCCTTGGCAAACAGGCGAGAGCTTGGATTAATGTTTGCCTCAGGCCACATCCAAATCACTCTCCCACTTCTCTTTTCTTTCTCACTTTGCTCCTCTTTCTAAATTTCCTCAAATTTTCCTCGTGGGATTCTACTCATGAGAGAGAGCTCTATTGTCGCAAAGGCTCTGTCATTCCCTCTTCGAAAGCGCTGCACTCCTCATGGGATTTCCTCCCATTCTACTCACGCATATCCCCCAACTCTTCTAAACCTTTATCGCGCCTCTTGGGCACATAAATTCAAATGAGCTCCCGCTCAGGAGCCTTGCAAGGCTCGAAAACCACGTTGACGTCCCTTCCACCTGAGATTCTGCAAGTGATCTTTAGCAACTTTTGCGAGCATTGTGCATCAATAAAATGGCTGGATGATGCGAAAAAGCGCCCTCAATCTGGAGGCCAGGCGATCTTACGACGTCTTTGCAAGGTATCCAAACTTGTCTGCTCAATTGCGCAGCCAATTTTGTTCCACGTCTTCGCATTTGATGTTATGAGACGCGATGATCATGTCCGCAGCTTTCGCAGAACCGCCTACTTTTTCCTGAGATCAATCTCTATGTCTCCCCATCTTGGAGGCAACGTCAAGGCTCTCGACATCAATATTGCGATCAAGTACTCTCTTTGCCGCTGTTGTGTTAGATCCATGTCGGAGGCCATGAATAGAGACTTAAAGGTGATCCTGAACAGCCAACAGAGTGACAACGGTTTGGCTTTCAGCGCGGACCAATTACTCCCTGATAATGACCATGAGACGATTATCCAGTTCATGTTGGCCTTGTTCCCCCGCCTTAAGAGCTTGACTCTTAGCATACCAAGAGACTGGAGGTTTGACGCACTTTCGACCTGGTACGGCAACCAAGGAGGACCAGCACCTCGAAGATTTCTGGAATCACTTCGCTCCGCCAAATTCACCTTGGACAGACAGGAGGGCGATACATGCACTCCGGAACATAGAAAGTGTAATCACCCCACTCGAGAGAGTCCTGTGGAAATGCTCCTCACCACCGCTGCCTCCTCCACTCTCGAAACTTTGCACTGTACCGCTGGAGCTCTTGATTTTCTTCCAGACCTACCTCGTCTTCAGGAGCTGTGTTTGGAAATGAGAGGCTCGTGGTCGAAGCTCAGTCCTCTGCTGGCCAACATACCAACTCTTCTACGGTTTGCCTACCTGTCGACTAATCAACATGGTCCTTTGGCTCGAGAGGTTGAGATTGCTCTAGAACCTCATAAAGCGACGCTAGAGGTTCTCCAAATTGACTTCTGCTGGACTATTACCACCTCTCCATTCGACGAGTTCCTAGACTGGAAACCACCCGCAGACAGCCGATATCAAATTACATCTCTCCGAAGCTTCAGCAACTTAAGATATGCCGCCCTCGAAGCAAACCATATCTGGAACTTCGCTCCAGTAGAGACAGAAACAGAGACACAGACAGAGACAGAGACAGAAACACCAAGCTATAAAAATCTTTCCGATTTTCTACCCGAGTCATTGGAGTTACTCTTTCTCGATTTTGAAGGGACCCCTGCAAAAGAGCTTTTACTCCCACTAGCTCGAGCAATTTCGGAGGGAGAACACATAAATCTAAGGACTGTACTGTGGCTTGGCACCGAGGAATGGGAGTGTATGTCGATGGACCGGAAAGCTGATGAGAATTGGTTGGAGGAGGATTTTTGGAAGGAGCCATTACCCACCGAAATGTACAATGTTAGGGGTGACCGATTCCCCGACTGGCTTGAGATGATGGATCGGCCAAATACCCAACCTCCGTTCGGGACTACGATTTGAGATATGAGGGCTTACCAATAACGACCTAATATACCCTATGCATGGCCTTTTTTTCCTTTCCCATCTTCAGGTTTTGTCCTTTTGACTTTTGGTCTGCTCTTTTAGCCTGCTTGATCCTTATAGATTATAGCAACGAGAAACAACGAGATGGAGATTGTTGCCAGGGCGAACGTACACTTGTGTCATCAAGGTGGTTTTGTCCCAAGAATTATATTCGAAAAGCTGACCACCTACTAGCTAGTTCGAAATGAATGGGATATATTGGAATCACGCATGCAATATCTACATACTTGCTCTTCCTACTAGAGGCCACTCTGAAGTCATCTTCAGATGTGTTTATCTACCTCCTGATGAACGATCTATGTGTCATTCATTGTAAGACGAGCCGGTTCACCAACGGAAGTTGCTCCTAAGGCCGGAGATAACTTGAAGAATTACCATATTGATGTGTAAGCATTCTCACTTACTGTTGTTCACGAGACAGCCACGAGAAACAGTATCTGAGCCTGGACATGGGTACCTTGACGTAGATGTCTCTGCTTATGAGTAAGTGCATATGGAAAAGTACCCAAAGCCTACTTTCCCCAAATGCTTACATTTCAAGTTAGTCTTATATGCTATGCACATCCACGTAGTGGGAAGGGAGAATATTTCAAAGTGAGATGGCGGTATGGGTTCAAATCATCAGTAGAGCTCTGGCTTGGATCTTGAACAGGCAGGCATCTGGGTATACGTGGATTGGAAGCACGCCCAGTCATACAAATTGTGGTGCGAAGGGCAAGAACCAGCAGCACGGCAACAACGTATGTGAGAGTGCGACGCGTGTTGCACCGTCATGTTATCCCCTCCATTCCAGTAGGTGTGCTGTTCTCTACCCGCGCACCGACACCCCCCGAACGCTCTAAACTCCGACGGTTGACATCTCGATTCGCTTTTCGGAGTAAGCTCGTCGAAATACGAGTTTCTATTGGCAACGGTTTGGTTGTCTGAGACTTGCATTTCCTCTATCCCGTCGCTATGCCCGGAGTGAGCCACATTATTCCCATCGGCGACATGTGAGACGTGGATAGTCTGGACCATTTCATGTGTCATGTATCTGGCAAAACGTATGAACAGGAGGAGGAAAATCCTGATTTTCCATGAACCTTTCTCCGAAACAGACCTTTTGCTGCCCAGGAATCTTGCGTGTCATGAGTGATTCATCACGGAGCCAGCTGTGGAAAGCTTTTGTCTCATTATAGTGGGCATAAGTTTACAAGTCACGGCGAGGTATCTTCTTGCCTGCACATTCGATTTAATGCCCAAATGAGTCTTAAAGTAGGCTCATCTGGACGCTGTGATTCTCGTGTACAATACAGTACCTCATCGCCCTAGAGGCCGTTATTGAGACGATCAGCACGGGGAGTCTCCGCAAACGCTCGCTTACTCATCATGATCATCTTGAGTATCTAACCCACTAATATCACATCCGTGGTTAGGGAATGCTTGGATAGTTGGATCACGATTTCCACAGACCTATCTCCATCAAGGAGGTCGTGGCTTCCAGCCATTGGTGACAGAGGCAAGCCCGTGTCCACTTGTGAAAAGGTGAGAGAAGCATCCGGTCGAAACGGGCATCTTATTGTCTCACAAATTCGCCTTTGGCCTCCGGTCATGCCCTTGGCGTGATATATAATCATAATCATGTGGTTGATGGGGGCTGCTCCAACTGCGTACCGGGAGGAATCCAGCATGGTACCAAGCGAGGTGGCTAAAACCGAAATTCTGTCTTCGCTGAAACAACCCGCAGCCACCATATCTCATCCTCGTGCTTTAAATGCCATGTGAAGATATAAGGGGATCATCTATCCCTGCTTCCCTCCCTTTCCATACCGGAATGTTTATATCATTCTACAGCCATCCGAGCTTGGCTTATTCCTCTACTCCTTTCTCAAGCGTGCTCATCATGAAGTTCTCCAGCATCCTTTCACTGGCTTCTTTAGCCTCAGCGGCTCCTTATTTTCACAGCAATGAAGGCTCTCCCGATGCTCTGAGCGTAAAGCTCGAGATGGTTGGGAATTCCGATGTCAAGGCCAGCATCACAAACAATGGCAATGCCAAGCTCAGACTGCTCAAAACTGGAACAATTCTGGGCAACACGCCAGTAGAGAAGGTACAGGTGGCTCAAAATGGTACCATACTCTGTCCCTTATTCCCCCTTTCCCCCAAAACATATGAGCTAATTATATCGAAGACCAGGAAATTGCCTTTGGCGGTGTCCATCTGACCATTGCATATGACATGCTCGAGGACGGTGCATTCCAGGACATCGACGCCGGGCAGACAGCCGAAGTCACGTTTGATATCGCGCAGATCCGCGATCTCTCGAACGGCGGCAAGTTCGACATCTCGGCCACGGGCAGCATCCCCTTCGCCAACGAAGGATCCAACACGCTCGCCGGCGCCGTCTCCTACGCCTCCAACAAGATTCAGGCCGACGTTGACGGCCAAAAGGCCAGCCTCTCCCGCCTGGTCCTCGACCAGAAGCGCACGGTCGTCAAGCCGGACTGCACGGGGTCCAACTACACCGTCGTCCGGGCGGCGCTGCGCAACTGCGTCAGCCTGGCCCAGGCCGCCACGCAGGCCGCGTCGTTCGGCCCGGACGCGCGCATGCAGAAGTTCTACCAGGCCACGGACAAGACCACCCGCGGGACCGTGGCCGGCGTGTTCGAGAAGGTCAAGAACGAGTGCCTCTCGTTCGACGCCGGGGTGTCGGCGCTCTACTGCTCCGACCGCTTCAACTCGTGCGCCGAGGGCGTCCTTGCGTATACAGTCGCCCAGGCCAGCTACATGGTGTACTGCAATCTGTACCTGACGCGGCTGCCCCTCAACTCCCAGTCCTGCTATGGGCAGTCCCAGTCCAACACCATCGTCCACGAGGTCACGCATCTGAGCCAGGTCAAGGGCACCAACGACTATGGCGGATACGGTAAGTGAATACATAACACGTAACGTGACTTCTTTTGCGCTTCGGATCAACTAACGCTTGCGTAGGAATCGCCTCGGTTCAGAACCTGACGGCCGCGCAGAATATCAACCACGCTGACACATATGCCCTTTTTGCGCAGAGCATATACGCCGGGTGCTAAAAGCTCCATTGAAGTCGAAACAATTTTCACTTGATAGTTTCAAATGTATAGTTTTGGGGTGGATCGTTATTATTTGCTTTTTCAATTGTCAGCCAGTTTTGTCGGGAGAGGCGGGAAGCGAGCAAGCTGAACTTGGGTAACGTGAGTAAGACTGAGATCGATTTCAATAAATTGCATGCATTCAGCTTTCAATGTTGATGCGGTTTGGTGACAAAACTCGTTGACATTGTCGGAGTCTAATACTTCTTTCTCTACCGGGTTCTCACTTCGGCGAAAAGAACTACTACATTATTCTAAGTCTTCCGCTTAGACATATGGAAACGAGCATTGAATTCACAAGAACACGCTTATGGTTAACAGGCTCCTTCATGGTCACGTTTGCGGGATATACTATTCAGATAAGGTGCAGGCACTCTTATAGCAGAAGTCAAAGAAAGTTTGATATTTATTTTCATTAATATCCCACGATCCCCACATAAACGTTCCTATGGGCAAATGACCCCTGCAAAACCTAATGATGATCTCCATCTCCATACCAGTAGGGAAACAAATGGGGATGCTGCTGGCCAATGGGGGCAACATGCTCTCCCGCCTTTGAAGAACCGTTGCAGCTAAAAGAGTCGCGGAATCTATCGTCTTTGAATCTTTGAATCAAAAGCAGCGCAGTCTATTTTTTTGGACTTGGAAGATCGTCAAGTCAGAATGAATCAATGATGGAAGATACAATTTTACCATGTCGCGCCCTCCAAAGCATGCCCTCCTAACCAGCAGATAAGTCTTTTCCAACTAGTCTAATAATTCGTTTCCAGCCCTTCTTTTAGAAAACATAAAAAGATACCTGAATAATAAGATTTAGAAAGAAAAGGAAAAGAAAAAACACCTGTTAATGCCGTAACGCTGCCCATGCTCCGGGGCTGGCTGTTGCGCCGAGGCCCAATGAACCCGTTGAAAGAAGGTTCCTTCAGGGTATACGCTGTTTGTATTTTAATTAATCCCCGGGAATGCAAAAAAAAAAAATGCAATGCAATGCGAGGAGCCAACCCCTGAAGCCACGCTCGAGAATGTGAAGAAGGAATGTAATAAGTGGGTTGAGTGTGGTGGAGGGCGGGTAGGATCGAGTTGATCGACTAGACTGGGGGCCGCCGTTTTGCCCCAGCCCACCACCGTTACCTCAGCAAACGAGCGTCACCCGACGTTACAGGTTGCGCACGCCCTTCTCCATCTTGGTCTTGAGGTAATGTCTCACTTGCTCCGGCGTCTTCTGCCTGAGGGAGTGGTAGCCGTGGTTACTTAGAGGGTGCAGGAGCAGGTTGTCGTCCTTGCGGATGAAATCCTCTGCGCCCGGTGCGCCGCTGGCCAGAATCACGTCAATCTCGCGACGGATCTGATCGCAGAAATCCTCTAGGGGCAAATCGTTCACATCGTCGCCAAATGGGTTCTCAATTTCACGGCCAATAAGCGCAAGACCCAGTATAATATACGCCGCAAACATAGTTGCCGGAATGGTGACCCAGTGAAGACGATCCCAAAGCTGGAAGGGCAGTACTATGATGTACACCCATGTGATTTGCGAGATGGCAATTGAATAAGCAATGGGGAGCGGCGTGTTGAGGATCCGGTCGGTCCCAGTCAGGATATCGTTCATCATCGTCAGCATGTTGAGAGCTTGGGTCTGGTAGATGGGCGCCTTGAAAGTGTCGTTATCAATTACGCTCTTAAAGTACTCGGAACAATAGGTGAGGATTTCCAGCGGCACATTTCCAAGGGGCTTGGTCGATTTCTTGATGAGCTTTCGCGGGTTGGACTCAGCCATGGGGAAGCCAAGAGCTCGAGCGGCTCGTCGCAACGTCGAAGGGTTCGAGAGGTCGCGGGGTTCGGCCTTTGCGGCAAGCACGTTCAAGTGCTTGAGTCGAGGCGCCAGATCGTCATAGTGGGTGAAGGGCTCGAAGCGAAGCTTGTGCTTGAGGGCGTAGGCGAAGGTGACAAGCATATTGCAAAAGGTTACTTTGGCGAGCAGGTCGTCGACAGCTGAGTCCTCCCTCTCGGCGACGTGCACCCAGACGAGTCGAGCGAGATTCTGCGTGGTGAGAGACAGCTGTGCCCAATACTTTCGTCCCTCAGCATATCTCTCATAGGCAGTGGAGTTACGAAAGGAAAGAGATAAACCGACGACGAAACCGAGAACTGTGAGAAGGACCGAGTCGATGCCAACTGGGATTGGAGGCGGTTGTTAGCGAGAGAAAGGCCTGGTAGGTCAATGGTACCGGAAAGGGGATGACAAACGATTGTATACAAAACGTGAGATACAGCTGATAGCTGTGGCCCAGGCGCCGGTGAAGGCAATCGGTAGGATCATCCGGGGTGTGACGCTGCCGTGAAGCTGAAGAAACATGGGCCATTTTGAATGGTGAGCCAAGTTGCGGGGACCAACCTGAGAACGGGTTAGAAGAGGAACATGAGAAACAGAAAGAGAAGAATTTTTCTTCTTCTGCTCTGCCCCTCCGCTGTAGCCACACTCACAAAGTAGTCTTCGAGGTTATCGGCCAGATCGTGATGATCGCCACTACTGGCGTTTTCGGGATCGCTGCCCACCATGGTAGCCATCGTACCCATAGTTTCGGTGCGCTTGGTGGAGGGAGGCGGCGTGGTTTCCGACATGATTCCCACTTCTTGCAGATGGTATCCTACTGATTAAGGAGACATGTGAGGAGGGGTTGAGGAGAAATGGCGAAACAAAATCGGGGAAGAAGAGGAAGAAGGAGACGGGCCGGCACTTGAAGTTTTGACATGGCCAAGCGAACTGACAATGCCAGAGCAATCAATGCAACGCGAGGCCGCTGGGTGCACTTTCTTTCTTTTTTAGTGAGCATCTTAGGGGCTGATGCATGCGCTGTGGAACTGGGCACAGGGGGATCAAACAAAGGTGCGTTGCCCAGCTTCAGCGTAGCCAATCCCAAGAGCCAAGCCTTCGGGCGGTCGCTGGCGGCCTCTCGCAAACACCAGCGGTGGCCTTGGAGCCCCTAACAAGGACCCAGTAAGTTGGCCCCAGCGGCTCGCAAACCCACTGGCCAGTCGCCATATTTGGCTGACCAGCGAATCCATCCCTGTGCACGTATTACATATTTTTGCATTGGCAGCGGAGTCTGAACGCGCGGCCTCTTCACGTGTAGATGCTTGTCCATGCATTGTCTTTGCCCTCTGTCTCGGTCCAGACCCAACTTGAATCGCGAAGAGATGGTCCCTTGCGAACTCCAGTTCTCCAGCCCGCTTGTGGTACATGGCGGCATCCTTCGACCCGGAACGGGCCGGGACGATTTTGGTAGCCACTTGGTGGAAAGGCTGATTATAGCACGCAGTCGCATCACAATATATCCAGTTTGAGGTCCCACGGTCAACGGCGTCGATTGTGCGCCTGTGCAGTTCTTGTAGCTGCTTGTGCGAGCCGTTTGAACGAACCTACATACCTACATATGTAATAAGTTCGCCCCGGTGCACCTTTCAAAAGTACCTTCCTTGGAGCATCGGTCGGGTGCGAACAGATCATTGCGATGCCAGATACTTGGTCTTGGATATACCGTGCTCTGCAGCTACAGGGAGCTTAACGCCCTTAAGGTTTCAATATTTGGGCTGACACATTCTTTTGACATGGTTTGAGCGGTGCATAAACCAGCCACCGCTGCAACACCGTTGTACCACATTTGCGTCATTGGTCCTCATCATCATGCAACCAGCTTGCCATCAATTAGGTAATTCAAAGATAAAAAAAGTACCAATTCAAACGCACATAGGAATCCTAAGTTGACTTACTACGCTTGATTGATGGATCTAATTATAGAACTGAATTAACAAACAGAAATAGGAGGTTGAGGCCATCACAAAGACAAAAGAGAGTCAGAGAAAGAAGCAGCCCTGCCAACCCTCGCGGCAAGCGCTATAAGTCAGGCCTGGCAGTTAGTGGCCACGGCAGTCAAATCGCAAGGGCTCAAGACGAGCGATCGTTGTGTGGCCGACCAAGCAGCCATCCCTAACGACAGCTAATTTGTAGAGACCTGCTTTGCCAGTCTGCTCTTAAGGCGAAAAATTGCTACTGACCGGACCTCTTTGTCTTCCGTCAAGACGGGCTACGGCCGTAGATCGGACCAAGCTGTCATCCCAAATTTGTATGAAAAATTAGGTATCTGCGGACGGTTAGGTGCTATCCTACCCTATGCCCATGATAAACCCTGGTAGATGCGACCACTTAATAACATCCACAGGTGCTCAACGAAGAAAAACAGCTGTAGAGAGAAATTTGATTTCTCTCAATCGAAATCGACCGGAGTAAGTTCTATGATGAATTTAATTGATACGGGAAAATCCGGAGTTCAATTGTTGTTCATACGCTTGTTGATACAAAACTGATTGATGGCAAGCCATGCGTACAACATGTGGTTCAACTGCCAGTGGGAATATCACTCCTCGTATTCCCTGGGATGAGGTTATATTCCCAACCTACCTAGCCAGGGGAAACAGGGGCCCGCGGGAAGCCGCCAAGCCACCATGCACAAATCCTGCTTGGTGCCTTGCTGCCCTGCTTGCCTGCCCCTGATTCCAGCACTGAAATCGACCCCAGTTCGGAAGCTCACCATATTTGTTTCATGGGGTCCGATTGGATGGACACCTCCACCGTCATCATCTGCCTCCAGTTGGTGGGCAATGGGCGTACAAGAGTACGTAACCAAGCGCTTGGCACTCTTGGCCATCCAAGGAATTACCAATTCCATCATCATATGCTTACTCCATAGGCAAAGATCGAAGTGCACGCTCGCTGGGCTCTGAACTGCCAGCTAATGTAGCCATGCCCAGCCAACGCATCTGATGATTGGCGTCTTGCAAGGTAGCATCTAGGGCCGCCATGCAGACATTTACGATTGCGTCGGGCGATTCGCTTCACCCCTTGACTAATAATGCTAGGCGCATCCATTTTCTGATTCCTGTCGTCTTCCACTACGAGTCTACCCTTGTCCCGCCAAGAAGTTACTTGAGCTGCCATCGCCTTTTGGTCTGTATGGTAGTGCTGCCTCTCTCATCGTCACCTTCTATATCACCACAACCGTCTTGAATTAAGTCATTGATCGTTATTGGACGCCCGCCTTCTCGACCATATATCCTCTCTATGGGAGGTGAATGCCGCATTTATTCGAAATTTTTGCAGTCAGAAAGGCGCAGAGTTAAGTAGTAAAGCAAAAGCTAACCCTTTCAATTTACAAGTTCGTTGCGCTCGCGCAATTGACTCCCTTACGTTCTTCCATCGGGCCTAAATGCCCCGATGCAGCGAATATTAAAATTTTAGGCATCCTAAGAAAATGAAAGAAATATTTAAAGTTTTGCTATCAGAATAATTTTCTTGCCAGTGTTATATGTACTTAAAGTATTCAGGTCCTGCACCAATTTGAAAGTGAACGGCGAAAGCAATGATTCAAAACTTGAGATGTGAAAGAATGCAGAATTCAGCCCTCCATATGTATGAGTAATAGGGTAGTATGAAGGTGTTCAGTCAGTCGCTAATCCGGTAGATCTATAGACAATAAAATAGACACTACGTAGATAGATACGAAAAACTCTAAGGTACTATATAAGATAGTATTGGAGTGTTTTCTTTTGGGCTAATATTACTATGGGTAGTCAGGTGACTGCTTGACGAGGGCCAGTTGTTAAGGTGTACTAACCGGCAGTCAAAACTGAGGTACCCTTGGGCACTTTTGTGTCCCTTAGTCTAAATATTGATTACATGAACAACAACGGGAAGCTGGTGCTGAACATGGACAATCTGTGTGGAATTTTCTTGTTCGACACCGCGTTTGATAGCTCCATCCTCCCTGGCGAACGGCGCTGTATCCAACCTGCCGGCTGCTATTCACTCTTTTGCTATACCGAAGCACAACCTGCTGAACTGATGAATGACGAGCGGAACAAGCTGAAGAACAGCTCCACGGAAGAAACCTTGAGATATAATGACAGCTAATTCCCTTCCTCAAGGGCAACCAATTGCCATCTACAGAAACAGTGGAGATTCTGTGCTAACTTCCGATGAGGGAGCCAAACAGTTTGAGGACTGTGGCAAGCTGCTGCTGTAAGCTGTTTGCTATGAAGACATTATAACGCTGACCGTGTGGCATCCCGTCACCGGATAGTGCTTTTTTGTCTATGGCTATCAGGTTCATTCATAATAAGTGAGCTGACAACAGGCGTGGGCCCTTTGTACCTACCTAAGTGCGTGTGTTCGTACGCCTTTTTGTAAGACTATCTACTTCTCCACTCAAAATAGGACGCTATTATTTTGTATTGTCTCTACAATCCTCGCCCTCGCCCTCCATGACAAACCCTTAGATGTGTGGAGCTTGATGACTGCGAGTCGGAAGAGGGATATGTTGTGGGATGGTTTCTTTGCGTAAAGATTCTTTCCATGGCCTCATAGAGGCTAAACAACCGTCATGGAAGATAAAGTGATCTCTTGAATTAGGGTTTAGTGTTTAACAATGTACTACTTGTGTTGTTGCTATATTAGAAAAGAAAATCCGTTACCCAGTTGAAAAGCTATCTCAACCTAGGTTGAGTTGTTAATCATCATAAATACATGAATTTTCTCATACATGTTTAAGTACAAAATAGATGCTCAAGGGAGACGATGGTGCCGTTAACATATCACAACTCGTTTGGTACATTGTGACCATGCTTTCTTCTCTCCCCAGGTTACAGCTGGGTAAGTACAGTGTGGCTTGAGTTGTATCATTCAAAGCAAAGATGGTAGGTTTTGAGTTTGTGATCAAGATTGAAAAACATTAAGTTCGACTGGATAAAGATAATGAGAGAATGTAGGACTTTCACCACCGCGAAATTTCAAGGGGTGAAGGCAAGAGATGCTCTCAAGGCACATAGACCGAACCCGGTTGAACCGTATTGCACCATCTAATCATCAACACCAGTAGGGGTGTTGCACAAGACGCCTTGCTCAAGCTGGCATTGGGTTAACATCTGATTGGATAATCTCGTTATAAGCAATCTCAGGACACTTACAATCGGGAGCACACAGCATCGCGCTCGCTGACCAATCGCAGAGCAGACCGAGCTGAACTCCTCTGGGCTCGTCGGAAGCGAAGGTGCTGAGATATCTAAGTTAGAACAAAGAACCTGTACTGGGGTTCACCGACAGAACTCACGGTTGCCGCAATCCAAGTTTACGAGACCCAAGACGTCGGTTGCACAGCATTGGGCGGTGCCATAGAGCCCAGAACATGCAATGTATGTCTGACGCTTTGCCGGGGCAGGACTTGCACTTGAAAGCTGGACGAGGAGAGCAGCGGTAGCTAGAATATCGATTCTCATTTTGTAGATCGGGTGAGGTTGATTTTTATTCTTGAACTGAGATGAGATGAAGCGAAAGTGATGAGTTGATTGAACACTAGATATTTGCACGAGGACACAGGTATTTATACCCGTGAGCCACCATATGAATTCTCTCCTTCTCAATATAAAACCCTCTCGATGAAGAATCCAGTTCTGAAATTCGTTGTCAAGCAGATAATGCGTCCTACTTCTTTTGAGACGATGTAACCTCTTCCAACGCATACCCTGCTCTGACCCCAATAACAACGTACCCCCCGTAGCTTAATCTGGAGGAAAACCGGGTAACTGAACCAATTAACACGGAGAATTGACTTACCCCTGGGATCGGCGACACCCATAGACCTGACGATCTTCGAAGTGAATTTGGGGCCGTAGGGCTCAAGAAATACGAGACAGTGGCAAAATGCAACGCTCGCGAGAATCATTGCCATTACCGGAGCCCCCGGCACCGCCTCGGTGAGTCCCTGCTTATAGCTAGAAATTTAGTCGATTACGTCGAAGACTGGGATGGGAAATTCCGGCATGTTAATATAAGGCATCACACCTATAATAGCTTCTGCCTTGGACTTGTGGAACGTTGCAACGCATTCCCCTGCAGTTACTTACCACTCTTGCCACTTCTGTTAAAGAGACCATTCCTTGAACAAAGTGGCGGCTCATTCCGCTGCATGTGATAGGGCAGCTGAGACGAAATACCGGAGAAATTGGTAGGGAGACAGGGGGATTTGAACATTGCTATCACAGTTACATTCACTAAATCACTAAATGCAACATATGTCATAATGCCTGTCAAGCTGAACCGGTTTACCGAGAAGATTAATGATCGACCTTATAACAGAATAGTATTTAGTACGAAGCATAAATTGTAGAAAATATTGAACGAAACCAGGGAAATTACCGGACAGGGAAACCTCAACTGTTTAAAGTCTTGACGTCAGTTCGTTGTGGTTGCGTTTCAAGTGTCCCGAATCTCATTAGTCTAGAGCTGTTCAGTATTTGGTGTGGCTGGAGCTACTATGGCAACTTTACATGGAGAGGAACAAGCCCCCTGGAAGCAGCTGAAAGCTTCATACCTACCTTGGAGAGGCAAAAATTGCTGACGCAGAGCAAGAACCTGTACCAGAAATGGAAGGTTGTTCATGCCAAGTTAGCCCTGGATGTAAAAGTACTTTCCTTTAACCTAAATAACTCGCCATCGAGGATTCGTAGGCCACGGCATCATGTCTCGACCAACGCGAAGTTCCCTGGACGGTCCATTTAATAAGAGCCCTCGTGGCGCAGTGGCGAGCGCATTTCCGTGTTGCCTCCCCTGTGATATACTCACACTGAAGCCATCTATACGTAGAAATCCCTTGCCTCCAAAGGTAGGCCAAGAAAACAGGTACATTATGGGGGCACGGGAGAGGTCCTCGGTTCGAATCTGAACGGGACTACCCTTCTTTATCCTTTTCATCTTTCTGGGCTCTTGAAACAAGTAAAATCCTTCCACTACGTGCTGCGTGAAGGAGCTTCTTCATCAATTTGATCATGGCGTCAGCCCTTTCCATACTCTAATGGACTGCTTTTGAATTTCAGGGTTGAAGTGAAGGAAAGCCTCGCGGCCCAGTCCAGTATGAAGCTTCTGTTAAGCTTTTGGGATGATCTCTCCTTACAGCTGTTTGGGTGGCCAGGACTTTTTCTTTTGTATGATATGGTTTTCTGGGGTAAGAAAGAGGCTCCTGAAAGAAATGTTAGGGTTAACCCGAATAGCCGTGAAATATTTGAAAGACCTAATATCATGAAATAGTTCTTATATGAGCGGTACAGGTCGTGGAAATATCTAGTGACTTGCAAAATATGTTTAATATGTAATATTTTTCTTGTTACTAGAACTAAAACTACATGATGCCGCAAACGCCTAGAAATATGCAAAATTTTAAAACCGATCCGGAGGTGTCCCATTTATTATGTCATTTCGAGGTCTCAGAGTTTACAGCAGCTGGAACCAGAGCCGGAGCTGGCACCAGCAGTCAGCTGAGATCCCAAATCCTTGTCCGAGGGGACGTCGAGCGCCGGGTTCTTGGTGAAGAAGTCCGTGGGCGTGATCGAGAGGTTTAGCATCTCAACCGGCATCACGGGCCAATCCTCGATACGAGGGTTGTGGGTCAGGCCAAAGACGCTCCAGACCACAATGTCCTGGTTGAGGACGTCGTCGTTGCGGTCCGCGGCGTCGCTGACGCCGCCGATCTCCCGCTTGCTCTGGAGCGTGTAGCGACCGCCGGCGAAGAACTCGTGGTCCTTGTATCTTGTGACCCAGAGGTGGTGCTTTGCGAAAAGGGCTCGCTGGGCTTGGCGGCTGTTGGGGTCTGCGAGGAGCAGCTGGGTTGCAGGCGGGATGATCTTGTACCCGACGGGTCTCTGGGTGATGGGGTTGATCTTGTTCAGATTCTGAATCTTGAAGACACGGTTGTTAAATGGTGCGGCATCCAGACCGGCCGATGTGGTGATTGGCGTGTGGCGCACCTCGTACAGGTTGCCCTTGGGGTTGGTGCGCTGGTCAAGGCGAAGCGGAAGGCTTTCTTCCTGGACGACGGTGTTTTCGTGCCCGTCGACTGAAGGATCAACCCGGATGCAGAAGATGTGCTGGTGGTTCTGGGCCAGGGCACCAGGGCTGACCACATTGCCCCAGGGGGCGGTCTTGCCTTGATCGATATTGACAACGGATACAATGCCGGTAGCACGTGCCTCGATGTTGATACCGGCGGCTTGGTCGAACTTGAAAGCAAAGATGTACTCGTAGTTGGCAAGCGTGATGATGAACTGGATGACCAGTTCGCGGCGACGGGTGACCACCGCTCGGCCCGTTCGCCAGTTGGTGTGCTTCCAGTTGATGCCGTTGTCTTGTTCGTGTAGGCAGATGACGTTCTTGGTCTCTTCGGCATCACCATTGGAGTTAATGAGAACACCATCAAAGTACTGGATGAAGGAAGGTTAGTTACTTGAACTGAGCCAAGCACGAGGAACAACATGGATGGATGCATACCTTAATGACACCAAGGCAGTCACAGCCTAGAGTCAGGTTATTGACACAGTGACCAAGGCCTCCGTCACCAAAGTCAAAGGCCTGCTTTCGATGGTATGGAGGGCGAGGGTCGGCATAAGGAACCGTCTACGGAAACCCGAAAGTCAGCAAGGCGAGTCTTAAAGAAAGGTAGAAGCGGCAACGCAGTGCCTTGGAGGGAAGAGGCAGTGGATACATACCATATCACTAATACTCAAACGATACATGACAGGGCGACCGTCATATCGGACATCATGCACAACAGCACCTTCTCGAGAGTTGAATGTAACTCTCATTCTCCACTTCTGCCATTTCAGAAGGTTGCCATCCGTGATGGAGAAACTGGGACCCTCCGGCTGGACAACGGTCAAGGGCTTGAGATCCTTTCTGACACCCCCGGGAAGCAGCTCTGGGACGTATTCGCTCTCTAGGCAGTGATCCACAATCTCGGGCTTGTGGGTTTTGGCCGTGAGGCTCTCCCCTCGGCCACCTGTAGCGGGCTCTTCGATGCGCACAATCGTCTTGGTTGCAGCGTCCATAACAGGGATAAGCGGCAGGGGGTAGGCATAGAAGTTGGAGTCAGGGTTCCCGCTGCGGGTATCCCTAGCAAACATGAGAGCCTGGAAGTAGCGGTTGTCACCATCCTCGATGTCAGGGGCGCCGTAAGGCCATGGCTCCACAATGACCTCGAATCCCTCTGGCAGCTTGAGCTCAGAGACCTTTTGTTGGAAGAGAGCATCTGCTTGAACACAGTTTACAAGTTCTTCAAACTCCTTGCTATGAACAGAGAGTGTCAGTAGAGCAACCAATTAGACGTGGACACAGGGGGAGTTGTTAGCGTACGTGGTCAAACTGGACTGGTGCTCAGTTCCGATAACCTTGTGGTCGACAACTGCCTTGTGATTCAGGTCGACCACGGCCTCGTTGTACTGTGCCTTGGCCTTGCCACCAATGACATCGTAGAACACCTGGGCGCATCTTGCCGGTCTCGGAGACGAGGGCGTAAGCTGGCGCGAGTGCTCAAGCTCGAGGAACCGGAGCACATCGGTCTTGGGTGGTTCCCAGAGGTAGTTCTGGCGGAAGAAGAGGACCGTGCCAGGGTGAGCTGCCCTGACGACGTCCCGAGCGAGATTGGTCTCCTCAATGGAGAGAGCCGACAGTGGGTGGGGAGCAGCCATTTGTCCAGTGATGCCTCAACGATAAAGTAGCTATGTGATTAACCTGTGAGAAAGGGCCCAAAACTCATTATATGGTTGGACCTTGGAGTGACGTACTGATTCTCTTGTTCTCGTGATTGGCACGGTTTCTCCCCGCGTATTTGAAGTTCAGCTAATGGGGTTCATGACGATCATCGGAACGAGGTGTCGGAACATACGAAGGCGTCTAGCCGAGGACTTCATCGGAATGGCGTCGGAATGTCGGAATGCTCTCAGTCGAGATAGTCTTATCTTGCGCTATTAACCCTTTCCAATGTGCTGGGGCAATTAGACCAAACTGTTTCAATGCTAGCTGCTCTGATTACCGCATTGGGACGTGTCTTTGATAAACTTTTGGAGGATGATTGGACGTATTGATCTAGCGTGGCAGAGAGCCGCGTCGTGGAGTTGAGACCATGGAGATAATGGGGGAGCATCAAGATAGTCAGAGATCTTATCGTGATTGTATATTTATTAATAAAGAGAAACTGGAGTTGAGCTGAAGATTTTTGTTGTGGACAAGTGATAGAAAAAGTTCTGGGGTTCCCATCGATCTGTCTTCACAACCATGGAAAACGCAAAGATGAAAGATACAATGGAATTGCACCAAGTCAACTCCGATCCCAAAATGTCCGCCAATGCCGATGATGCTCGGCTTGCACAGCTTGGACATGTCCAGGAACTTGAGCGGCAGTATTCATTGCCGGCATTGTGTGCATTGTGTGTTTGTCTGATGGGAACATGGGAAGCTCTATCATCCGTGGTAGCAACTGCTCTCGTGAGTGGCGGAGCTCCGTGTTTGTTTTACAACTTGTAAGTTGCAGACCATTCAATGCTTGAACCCCTAGTGCGCTATCATCTAGAAACGAAGTGGTTGCTAACTTATGCCCTGAACACTTTAGACTCCTCTCAACCGCCTGTACCGTCTGTGTTGCCTGCTCTCTTGGAGAGATTGCATCTATCTACCCAACCGCCGGAGGTACGAAGAACGATATCGAGAATATAAAACCCCGAACAAAGAAACATATACTGATTCAATGCCTAAACAGGACAATATCACTGGGTGGCGGCCTTGTCACCGGCATCTACCCGTTCCGGGGCAGCTTTTGTGACTGGTTGGATCTCAGTCGGCGGACAGGTCGTCTTGACTTGTTCTGCCGCTTTTGCTGCCGGGCTTCAGATCCAGGCATTGGTTATCCTTAACGACGACTCGTATATTCCGGAGAGGTGGCAAGGAATGCTGTTCTACTGGGCTATTCTCGTCTACGCCATGGTGTTGAATATCTGGGGCCACAAGCTTTTGCCCACAGCAAACAATATTTCTGGTGAGAAATGTCCATCTTGACTTGTTTAGTACTTAGCTAACAATGCTAGGCATCCTCCACGTTGCTGGGTTCTTTGCCATTCTAGTTGTTCTTGGCTGCATGGCACCAAAGAATAGTGTCTCGGAAGTCTTTACCGAGTTCGTCAACAGAAGTGGCTGGTCGAGTGATGGTATCTCATGGCTCGTCGGCTTGCTAAGCGCGGTCTATCCTTTCCTTGGGTAAGCAGAATTCGACCAACCCCCTTGCCAGTTACCTGTTTGCTAACACCTCACGTAGATACGATGCCGCATGCCATCTCGCCGAAGAAATGCCTAATGCTAGCCGAAATGTCCCCCTTGCTATGGTTGGCAGCGTGTCCGCCAACGGGCTGATGGGTCTTATTTACGGAACCATGTTGCTGTTCTCCACTGGCCCCCTCGAGGAGCTGCTGGCAACACCAACAGGCTTTCCCTTTATGCAGATCTACCTTGACGTGACCAAGTCCCATGTTGGCGCGTCAATAATGTCCTGCATGATCACGCTGACAGCCATCGCAGCAACCGTTGCCGGTGTCACCTCCACCTCCAGAACCCTTTGGGCTTTTGCACGAGACAAGGCAACCCCATTCCACGGATTGCTCAGCCAGGTGAATAAGAGTCATCACATCCCGATCGCCTCCATAGTGCTGGTCACAGTCCTGCAGATGGTCCTGGGCTTCATCTATCTTGGGAACTCGACCGCCTTCAACGCCATCTTGTCCATGGCCATCATCGGCATGTACGCCAGCTACATCCTCCCCATCGTGTACATGATGATCTTCGGCCGGCGCAAGCTGCGCAAGTCCGACTACGGGCCGTTCCAGCTTGGACCCATCTTGGGCCCTGTACTCAACGTTATCAGCCTGATTTGGATGACGGTTGTGATCATCTTCAGCACCTTCCCCAGCGTTATGCCCGTGACGCCAGCAAACATGAACTATTCTATTGTAGTCTTGGTAGGATGGCTGTTCTTCGGGGTCACATACTACCTGCTGGTTGGAAGGAAGAAGTTCCAAGTGCCAATGCTGGGTGAGAATGTCGTTTATGGCGTCTCTGTTCCTGCGGACAAACCAGTAGCCGGAGAGTGCACGACTAAATGCGATGATGCTTGAAGAATTGAATGGAAATCTCAAGAGGATGCTAGATGGAATTAAGAATGAATGATACAATATACAAGTTACATTGATGAACCTTATATAACTCCATGAAGTCTTCGTAAAAACTCCTCTGATTCTCCATACGACATGCTCTGCCCACCCAAGTTGAATATATCAGACGGAAAGTCCGAGTTTGCCGAACCGTCAGGGTTCATCTGACCAAAAGCGTCAAAGAGATCCACCAGCCCCTCGCCAAAGTCGAAGGCATCGGTTGGCGAGTTGCCCGCCTCTGCGATGTCGGACTGGATCGGCCAAAGGTTGTCGGTAGGCCCCCCGTCAGCACCCTCGTCAACGGCAACAGCTATCTGGTCAACAGGTTGGTCCTGTTCTTGCTGTTGGGAGGACTTCTCCAAATGATCATGTGGTTGAGCTTGCTTTGCTGTGCTCAAGGTAGAATCTTTCCCAGCCTCCGCATCTGCACGTAGGCCAACGGTCTTGACACCTGGAAGCAAGCGACGGATGCTCTTCCAGAGGATTCTGCTAGCAGAATGTTGACGCGATAGTTCCTTGAGTAGATTCACAGCTACAATGAAACTTTCGCGGCAATGTTGTGCAAAAATATCCGGGGCATTGCAGACCGCGAGCAGAATGGAAGTGAGAGAACTAAGCAGGAAGAAGTTGAAGCCATTTTGTTGCCGCGCGTAGACATCGCTATTTCGGTGTAAGTGAACAAGAACCTCTATGGAGTCCTGAGCTATCCCGACAACGAGTCTGGCGCTGTGTATGTCTGCCCGTATGCTTGCGGCACTGATAATGTGGTGGCGGTAAATGAGCTTCCGTAGGTGATTTCCATGTAGGTATAGGAGGGCACGCGAGCGATGCAGAATCCGAGGCTGGTGGCTCGGGGCAAGACCTAGACGTGGATGACGGAGTCGCAGGTCCTGGGGAATAGAGTTGATCCAATTCTGGGTCATGAAGTCAATCAGAGAAACTGTGTCTTTGGGAATGACTTGAGACGAGCCGCCAGATGGCGGGAACGCTTCCCAAACCCTGCCACTTAGGCGTGCAAACGCTGCCATAGATCTAAGGAACGGAAAGTCCTCACTCTGTGAATACAAGTCAGCCATTAGTCTAGGTATTCATAATTATCCCAGTTTTCTCCTCAGGGACAGACGCACCGGCTCTGGGAGCTCGCTGTCAATGTCTTTGTCGATGAGACCGAATGAAAGGCTGGTCCCGAAGCTCCATTGGCGATCCAAAATGTAAACACACCAGAACAGCCGGATAGCTAAATCTCTTTCCTTGAGGTCTGGATAGTGCTCGAATAGAATAGGTCGACGGTGGAGGCCTAGTTCAAGCGTTTCACGAGTCGAAATACCGATAGCTCTCCACGCCAATAGTTCCTCGCCGCAGTGAAACCAGTAGATGCCCTGCCAATTAAGTTAATATCTGACGATAACTTAAGACGGTATTTTGGTTTTGAGCATAAACACCGGATTGAAGTTTATCATAACATACTAGCATGGTCATAATCTGTAGTTCTTTCAAGTCAATTTCGGCTTCGCCTGACACTCGACAGATGACAGGCTCGACCTCGTCGAGCAGCCTCTTGCTGACAGAAGTTTGGCCACCGGCCTCCAACGCGATTGCTACTGCAAGGGCAAGCTTGAGTATGTGTACATCTTTGGATTCAATGTCTGGCCATGGGCCATTTAAGGGCGTCGGTGATGGAATCGCTGGATGCTGGGTTCGTCTAGCTTGTTCCAAGATGTAAGGTGCTTTGGCTGATATCTCGCTAATCTGTGTAAAAGGATACACAGACTCGACCTCGTCGCAATAGTTATCAAGTAACCTCATAACATCCCCAAGCTCAAAGCCCAACAGGCTATTTGTTTCTGATATGCAGAGCTCGGGCTTTTCAAACTCCTTCTCAGACGGCAAAGTAGGCTTGGGGGAAGCCGCTGGAGAGCTAGACGGCGTACGAGCCTCCGTATCGATTCCCATTCGATGGAGAGAGGCTTCTGCCATGCGTAGACTAAATGCAGACCTTGTGGGCCCAACAAAGCTTGGTTCCCTGGGTTCAGGAGGTTGAACTGTTTGGTCTTCCGTAAAGGTTGGGCTTGGCCCATGATAAGGGACAACAGAACGCGGCCGATAGGTGGAAAGCCGGCGTTCGAGATCTTGCAGAGTATTTGACAGAGTGCTGATCTGAGATTGAAGGTTGGTGACTACTTTAGTTAAGACATTGAAATCGTGCCTGGACGGGAAGCTCTACTGTCAGCCGTAGAAGAACATGATAAGACAGATTCACGTACTCTGAAGGCTGAGCCCGCTGAGGATTGGATATGGCACTATCCCCAGATGGTTCACTCGCAGGCGTTTTATTTTGCAGAGGGTTACGTGCAAAGAGGCAGTCAAGGTGATTGCGCCTACACCGTTGGCAAGCATCCTCATACTCAGCCTTGATGCACTTGAGCTTGCTTTTCTTGCATTCATTGCTGCCACAGTGGTGTCAGTCCTGCAGTCTGACGGGAGAAAGATTGAGAGAGACAGAGAGAGTTCAGACCATGCTACAGGGGCGTATTTTGCCCGCTTAGACCGAGAGTTCTCAGCCGGACCTGGGGTTTGATGCTTCCGCTTCGCCCTCGGCGAATGTGGAGTCGTCGGAGGCATCGTCGCCCCAGTGATGAGGGCGCTGGAGACGCCAGAGGTAATGCCTTCCCGTCGGCGCAAAAGGAGACCGAATGGCTGGCAGTGTCCGGCGTGCGCATTTGTCGCCGCAAACAATGCCTGGTCGAAAAGATGAGATGGACTCGAGATTCGATATGGGAGCTAAACAGGCTGCGTAGCTCCTTATCTTAAGGACGGAATCTTATTGGCTGGTTCTATACGCGGGCCTTATCTTATCAATTGCGACCACTTTGACACTGACCCTTTTTCATGGAAATTATTCACAAACATGCCTCCCTCGCCAACACAAGACATCTCCTCTACTAGGGGCCTGAGGGCGCTCAGATAACTACTATCAATCGCTATGTGTGTCTTGAGTTATTCTTCTGTTTTGCTGATTTGCTTTTCATCCCTTTCTGGCATCAGACAAAAGCTCCACTAAACCCAAGTCTGGGCGCTTTGTCAGCTCGAGAGCTCGTCTCCCCGGATTTACGGAACTCCAACGACTGTGTTATGTAATGGATCGTTAATAATGACAATTGACAGCGGGTTATAGTGGCTCAGAGTTGGAGCGTTAGCTAAATCTGCATGTCGCATTTCCACCCTGATCTGCAATCCCGCAACAATAGCTTCCTTATCCGTGCCTTAAAAACTGCACCATCAGCGTCCAAAAATTTAGGTCAAGGACGAAAAATGACACTAGCTGGCGCATCAATTCAACGCGCACCTCAAAATGGCTTGAAGTCATGCGAAGTGTCGCTTCTCGACCGAACAGCAGGTAGACTTGCAGTTACACCTAAGTACCAAAAAGACGCACTCAAGGCGGAGGCTAAATTTGTCCAGAAGAACTTACCTATTGCGACATTCTTCTACGAGGGTATATTCAAACCGTAAATTGAAATCTATTCTAGGAGGTGATGTCTGATGCTCAAAGTATTGCATGGATGGGTTTTGGACAAACTTGATCGCTTCTTCAGGGGCCAAGTCTCCCAACAGAGCAGCGATGAGGCCGCAAGCTCTGAATTGGGTGAATATTTTGCGCATGAATTTCCTCATTACGGGGGCTTCTCAACCGGAATGGGGCACTGAGAAGATTTCCAAAACTGTCGCCGTACATGAAGTCACATTCTGCCCTGAAATAACTCGAGATAGTATCTTTTCCTTCCACGTAAGAAAATCCTGCAACCTAGTGTAGGGCTGATAACGGTCGCTGATAACGGTTGGTGAAGATGATTATTTTCCCTTGTTTGGTGAGACTTTGTGTGTGTTGAAACAGGAAAGAGAGCCTCCCATCTTGAGGCGGTTGCACGAATTTGTGTGAACTGTTCAGTCAGTAAGTTGATACTGCAAATTGTCGAGAAAATCAAAGGGGGTGGCTTGCATCCAGCCTTTTGGTTGAATATTCTCATGACTCGTGGTGCATCAAGCCGTAGATGCTGGAAGGGCGAAAGACGACAAGTTTTGGCTTAAATGAGGCCCACTGCTCTCAATAGTTGTTATCTTTTTGCTTCCAGGGGTACTCAGCCCAAATCGGACAATCAATCTGGAGAGGGTGCACCAGAATGACATGCTTGAGAAGATCGATCGCTTGACGTGCGTCTCAAACAAAGAGAAGAGGCAGACAGCCCGTTCCCCGTGTCCAGCCATATGGCTAGCCCTGGTCTTAGTGCCTCTTGTGTAGGCAACCTGTCACCGTCGAGATCCTGCGAATCAGACATGCTTTCGAAGCCATCCCTACTCGGTAGACTCCGAATCAGCGAGCCTTCTGAAAAGGCAAGAGATTATCCAGGGGAGACAGAGAGAGATGCTTAATTTACTTTCAGGTTCGTCAGGTCAGTAACTTAATCTCTAACGGTCATGCGGCTACACATCCCCGGCGCGCTGGTGGTGCCTCAATGAGGTGCTCTCTCGTCCTCTCCCGTTTCGGTTGGTGCAGGATCCTCCTGTCTATCAATATACGTATTCCCAGTTCAAGGAAGGGCCTGTACTATAGTGGTTGGCTGGCTTATCTGTCTAGTCCCTAACTACTGGAGTGGCTTGCTTAACGACTTTAGTAGACGATCTTCCTATTCTGGTGGCACCGCACTTGTTCATGGATAAAATCGCCGGACTCTCCGTGGCCTGGAGGTGGACCTGATAACCTGGTCGGGTCTCTCGGGTCCCTCCCCTGGGCCCCTACCTACATACTTATCTTGGCTTTTGTCCAGCGGCAACTGACACTACAGGCCCAGACAGTGAGTGGCGACAAGTCTATGTCGAGATGCCCAATGTGATGAAGTACTAAGTCTAGATGGGCAAAGAGCTTCAATCAGCCCCGATGGCCTCAGGCTGCTGATAGGTACACTCAGTTCCTGTCTCACCCCATGTTGCAAATTAATGTCCTTCCCATCCTATTTCATGCCTTATCGCAGTTTAATGCTTGCCTAGCTCATTTTGACAGTCCCACAATGCTTGCTATCTTTCAGCTGGTCGAGTACTCGCGTTAGCGTCGTCAGACTATTCGGGATGCGGTTAAGCTAGTCATCGAGATGTCAACCCCTCAGTCATGGGCCCCTGAGCAGGTGGGTGATGGCCCCGGTTTCCGCCGTGGGGAGAAGGACCCAATCCAGATGTACCAGCCGATCGGTTCTGAGATGATACCCTCGCCGTCAGCCTGGACGGCCATGCTAATGAACGCCGCCTTGATTTGCCATTCATTGAGTTCGTTAGCTGCCATCCGGCGACCAGCCGGTTGGAGACCGAGCAATGGTGCTAAGGTACTGAGTCAAGCTATTTCGCATCGCTTCTCTAGTGCGCGCATCATACATGTGCGGAAGCCACCATTAGCTGTGGACTCCAATACGCAAGGATAATAGTTAAAAGAGCGAAGATCCTGCTTCTCACAACCAGGAACACTACAGGGCTGGATGCAACCAACAATAGATCGTTCTGTCATCTGGTCTGGATCGTGGTTGTCTCAAGAACAAGCATTAGAAGATCAGGCGAGAGTGCGGAGATAGTCTACTCTCCCCGGTAAGGGGCATGGCCATGTGATAATGGATACATTATTCAGACATACAAGGCATTGCAGCCATCGCTTGCCATCTGACGAATGAGAAAATTCTGTCCAAGTTGGCAGCTGGATATTTATTGGCTCTAGCTCCCCCAACCAATCTCAATCTACAGGGTTGGCAAGCCACATGGGAGGCGAGTCATTTGGCGACGTTTCGACTTATCCCAACTAGCCTCATCGGGTGCCCAAGTCACCATCCGCCAACGGATGAGCGATTCCTTTAGTGCTGGCCTCCGGGGTAGTGGGAATTAGCCTTCTCTGATGTTACGCCAGCTCATGCAAACGGTGTTGCTATGTCTGTAGCCATGCTGCCCAATAACTAGGCCGTCTCCTAGCTCTTTTCTTTTTGCTGATTTTCCTTTTTCTTTCTTCATTGGAAACCCTTGTTCCTTGTCTATCGACGTCTGTGAGCAATCCACTGAGATCTTGCAGCAGCACGAACCGGTGGTGCGAGCTTCCAGCCTCAGCCATGGCTGGCCTCCAACTCAACATCTACGTCGGCATCGGTATAACATGGATTGCTGCGGTTATATCGATGGTGATGCGCGTTGCCGCACGCCGGTTGACCAAGGTGAATTGGTGGTATGATGACTGGTTCTGCATAGCTGCTTTTGTAAGCCTACTTGCCTTCCTTCAGCACAACATTCATATACTGATTCTACATGCAGCTTTTCGCTACGGGGTATTGCGCTATCTTGATCCATTGTATTCACCAGCCTTATTATCCTGATTGAACCTTCAGCTATTAACGACTTTCTTTTAGGGACGAAGTACTGGTATCTTGGCAAGCTCATGCCTGATTCTCTCGACGAGCAGACGAGAGAATCGATCCTATACCACGCAAGACTCCTCGGCTTCTTCAACTCCCTCTGCTATGCCTCGTCACTCGCTACTTCCAAGATATCCATCTTGTCCTTCTACTGGAGGCTGTTCAGTCAGTCAGTCATCAGGATCCCAATTATCGTGATGCTTGTCATGTCCGTGATATGGATGATTCTACGAACCTTTATGTTGATCTTCCGCTGCGTGCCAGTGCAGTCGATTTGGGACAAGACCATTACGGATTCCGTTTGCAACATCAATAGCGGTCAATTTTTCCTCGGCACTATCGTTACACATTTTATCATGGACCTCATCATCTTGACCCTTCCCGTCATTGAGGTATACAGGCTCCGCCTTCGTCTCGGCCAGAAGTTGGGCATCATTGCGCTGTTTGTTCTGGGAACCATGTACGTCCCCTCAGCTCTCCATTCTACCCGTAGTCCAAACAAGAGACTAATACAGTTCGCTCAGTGTGTGTGTTGCCTCCGCTTTTGTTCTTGTTGAGCTCGTCAACTACAACAACGACACAACACAAATGCCTTACGACTACGCAATGTACTGCATCCTTGGGGCTGTCGAGGTCAACATTGCAATTGTGTCCGGTGCGTAGCCTCTGATAATTACCCACTCCTCCATCTAGTAGCTCACGATTTTTCTAGCTTGCTTCCCCCTCCTCCGGCCGGTATTCCGCTACATCCTCCCTATGAGCTTCCTCAGCTCCATCGGCTACGGCAGCAGTCAGCCAATCAGCCGGCCGAGCAATATTATCAAGCTGACGACACTTACACGGACGAAGCGAGAAGCAGAGGCCGCAGCCACAAAGTCGAGCTCGACGCATAACCTGGCGGACCCGGAAAGTGGTGAGATGTCCGGGTTCGATGGGATACACGGGCAGCGTGCGGCTGGCATCCAGACTGTCATCTCGACCCGGTATTGTGGCTCAGAGTCGAGCGGCGACGGGGAACATGATATAGGCGGTAGGCACGGGATCCACGTCCGAAACGAGACGGTGGTGGAAGTGGAGGAGGTGGTGGACATCTTGGGTAATAAAGCGCCCAGGAAGTGATGATAGACGATAGACGGATCTGAAGTAATGATTTAAAATGTACCAACTCTAGGAATGTAAGTTAGATAATTAATAGAGACAGATAATTGCAGGAATGAAGCTACGGGAAATTTGTTGTGTTAATGCCAGGAGAGAGGCCGTGAAGTACGCCACAAGCAATCAATTGCCAAGCAGTGATCATACTTTTCAACTTTGGTAGCCATTGCGGTAACACGCCATTTGTCTCCAATTACACTTCCACTAGGCATAAAAGCTTCATTGGTACCAGACGCAAACGGTTTAGTGAGAATGCTCAGGTTTGTTCTATGTTGGCAAAAATGCGAACTGGTGGTGGCTGATATCAATAGGAAGATAGTAAGGTTGCCTTCTTCATAGATGTGGATGTGGCGGATTATACTTCGAATTGTAAGACTACTGACTTGAGATATAATGATAATAATTAATTGAGTTCGATTAGATACCATCATTTCCCAGAGTTAGAGGCAATGTTATCAAATGTTCATTCCAATACTGTGATTCTGATCTTTATCTAGGGTAGCTGTTGTGTCGCCTACTTGAGACGGAAACTTCACTTATTTAACTAAAGCCATACAAGCTTAAGATTAACTAGTCACTCTGGAAAGAGAATCCAGCATGAACAAAGCCGAATCTTTATAATTTGCGGTCGATTTGACTATGGTTGTTGATTGAATTTGGGACGCACTCTCCAGTAAGCACTACCAGTCTTCTGGCGGTTTAGAGGCTGACTGGGGTCAAGTGTCTAAGGAATCCCATGCTTGAAACAATCCTGGGGCAATTTCTCGATACGTTGCCAATCATATTCCGATCTTCGCGTTATATTATGGAAACACGGCATGAAGCGCTTGCGTATTCGGACCAGGATTTCGCTCACCTCAATTTACTACACCGAGACAGGAAGGCGGATGCCTGTTATTCTACCCAACTGCATTTTGGCGGCGGTTCATGACGTGCCATTGACTCATATATCGGTCGGCCGAGCCTCGGATCTAATCTTATCAGGCGGTAGTAGAATGCCGGAGGATGCTGACACCGACCCTGCTGATGTGGACATTTATCCAGGCATCAGGCTTGACCGTTATTATTTCTTTATCAATCAATCTATCCCATTTCTTATCACGAGACTAGTAGCAGAACCAAGTGCGGCAGCACCCACTGGCTTTCGTCAATACCATCATGAATCATTCATCATGCTTGGAGGATTACTCATTCGGCCCGCAAACATCACCAGAATGTCGCGACGGGCTGGACCTTACACTGGTCTTCGAGGAGAGTATGTTGAGTCTCCTCCCCGCGGTGCTTATGATTGCAGCATCAGCGGTCAAGGTCGCCTCCCTTCGTAATGCTCGTAAAGTTGTGCTCGGGACCTCTTTTCAGGACACCAAAATGGTATGTAATTGTTCTAGCACGAACATCGTGGGACTAAATAACGAACAATAGTCTTAAGATGGCCCTGATTCTTCTTGTCGCTCTTCGCTTCGTTCTCTTGCTGCTATGGATCCTCCGAGCGCCGATTAGGACCCAAACATCAATTGCTGCTGCAGCCGTTTACGTGGTTGAATCATTGGCCTTTCTAGCCCTCTCCAAGGCAGAGCATAACCATGCCATTCGCCCGAGCTCTCTCCTCAATCTTTACCTTATATTTTCTATCGGACTCGACTTTGTTAGGATGAGAACTTGTAAGCTTCCACCAAAAGGGTACTCTGAGCCACAACAAACAAGACTAATTTGCATTGCGAAGTGGTTAAAATGGACTTTGATACATTAATCACTTCTCTATCGGCTGCTGTTTTGGCAGCGAAGCTGAGTCTCTTATTCGTAGAGGCACAGAACAAGGTGATGTATTTCTCAGCTGTAGATACTGATCGCCCGCCGCAAGAAACTAGTGGCATTCTCAGCAGGAGCGTGTTCTGGTGGATCAATTCTCTTTTCTTCCACGGTATGCTCACCAATCTATCACAAAGTAGAGCAGAAAAGCTGATACTTGATAGGACATCGTGGTATATTAAAACTGGATGACCTGATTCATCTTGATGAGGAGCTCTCTTCTGAGCAAACGCTAGCGAGGTTCGAGATAAGATGGTTGTCGATGTCGAACGTCCACAGGTATCGGCTGGCGAGGACCATTGTCATGTCTCTGACAAAATTGTTCCTCCGCCCAGTGATTCCCAATGTACTGTCTATGGCCCTCACTTTCTCCCAGCCGTTCCTCGTCAGTGCCATTCTAGACTTCATCTCGTCGGACGACCCCATAGAGCTTGGTCAACTCATCGTCGTGGCCTATGCGGTCGTGTATATCAGCAAGGCTATATTTTCCGCATTTTACACGCACCAGTTGGACAGGTTTGCTACGATCCTCCGAGGATGTCTCGTGAATATCATCTACAACAAGACGCTAAAAGTAGACCTGAGAGAAGGTGCAAGCGGCGAGAGTCTAACATTGATGAGTGCTGATGTCGAGCGCATCGTGAAAGGATTTGGACTTATTCATGAGACATCCTCTAATGGAGTTATGGCCCTCGTGGCTTTGGGTCTGTTATACAGACAACTAGGACTCACGTAAGAGATAAGCTGAGCGATGACTTATTTTGCTTTCTCGGACTAACAGCCTTTTTTCAGTTTTATGGCACCGCTTATATTTTCAGCCATTTTGTCATTCGCAGCTGGAGCGCAATCTGGGCCCTATATCAAACGGCAAAAGGAGTGGCTCGAGGCAACGGAAGAAAGAGTCGGCCTGACAGCTTCGGTCATCTCTTCCATGAAAGGCGTCAAAATTCTGGGATTCGTTGAGAAAATCCACGCCAAGATTCGCACCTTGCGCCACGAGGAAGTGAATAGGGCGAAGAAAGTGCGGGTTTTCATGGCCCTCTTCGCAATTTTGCAAACGCTAAGCCTTAGTGGAACAAGATGGATAACTTACACAGTCTTTGGCATCGTCGCACTTCTCAATCCGTCCAACAGCAGTTTTGGAGTCAATCGTTTATTTACATCTCTGGCCATTCTTAACATCTTCATGGAACGACTCGAGATATTTTTGAGACAAATGCCGGCGCTGGCTAGCGCTTTCGGTTGTCTTCGTCGTGTTGAAGCGTTTCTCCTACTAGAGATGAAGAGAGACGGCCGGGTAGAGAGTAGCATAGGAAGCTTCACTACCATCTCGTTTAACGACAATGAGCTCCAGACCCTGTTGCCTCGCCACGTCGCCGTCAATATTGATGACTTGAGTGTTGGGTGGAACGGAGAAAATCCCATACTCACCGGACTATCAATGGATATCAAGAGAGGTTCTTTTACAATGATCATAGGCCCGTGAGTCAATCTATCGAACCCTTATAGGCTTGAATTAACGAGAGTAGTGTTGGAAGCGGAAAGTCGACGCTTATAAACGCACTTCTTGGAGAAACAGTTACGCACAAGGGATCGATCAAGCTACCAGTAAATGTGAATGGGTCAATTGCATACTGCGCCCAAACTCCCTGGCTGATTAACAAATCAATTCAAGAGAATGTACTTGGAAATAATTTGTTTGATGCTTCATGGTACAGTAAGGTCATCAGAGCTTGCGCCTTACTCGAAGATTTGAAAAACTACCCCTCCGGCGATCGAACCCTGGTGGGTTCAAAGGGCATAACCCTCTCTGGAGGACAGAAGCAGCGCATTGTATGTGTGACTTGTAAAGGAAAAATAGCCTGGAATATGCTGACATTCATCGTATAGGCTTTAGCAAGAGCTGTGTACTCACGGGCGCCGATCCTTATCTTGGACGACATCTTTAGCGGACTGGATCCAATGACGGAAGAGATCATATTCCAAAGTCTTCTAGGAGAAAGGGGACTGCTGAAAAATACTCTCCAAACAGTAATCCTCGCAACGCACGCCGTGCATCTTCTCTCTTCTGCAGACTCCGTCATACTCCTTGGGGATGCAGGGGATGTAGTCTACCAAGGTCAACGCGAAAGACTTCCCATGGAGTTGGTATCGCAGAGAGACTTGGGAGATTTCCCGGAATCCGAATATCCAGACCGTGATACCACGGCCAGGCGCGTTGAGGATGCCAAAGAGGCCGAGTTCACTCCTGTATTTCATCAAACAGTCATGGCCCAGGATGCTTCCGCCAGTGACATCTCCAGGCAGACTGGCGATAAAACTATCTGGAAGTACTACCTTAAAACAGCAGGGTACAAACACTCAATATTTTTCGCTATCCTCGGAGCAATATGCATGGGTTTTACTCCCGCGCAAAGTCTATGGCTGAATGCTTGGGCGAACGACATTGATAATGGCAAGATCCGATACTATATTGGAGTATATACCGTGTTCTTCGTTGGAGAGATTGCGCTCACCTTACTTTGGATCTGGCATGTCTTGATCTTCCCACTCTCCGCTTCATCTATCAGACTCCATGACATTCAACTGGAGGCTCTCATGGGCGCGACAATGGCTTTCTTCAGCAATACGGATACGGGGGTTACCACCAACAGGTTCAGCCAAGACCTAAGTCTTGTAGATAGTGAACTACCCCTGGCCTTGATAGACATGGTTGAGTACGTGTACAATTGCCTGTACAAAATCGTTCTCATTGCTATTGCCACGGTCTATATCTTGCCAATTTTCCCCGTCATGCTCGTTGCATTCTGGATGATCCAGCGCTTCTACCTGCGGACCTCCCGGCAAATCCGATATCTTGATCTGGAAACCAAGGCACCTCTATACACGCATTTCATCGAGACCCTGTCAGGCTTGGCCACTGTGAGGGCATTTGGATGGGAGGAAGGGTTTGAACGCCAGAATCGCGTGAGCCTCGACAATTCCCAGCGACCATTTTTCGTGCTCGCTACAATTCAACGATGGCTTAACCTAGTCCTTGATTTGGTGGTCTCTGTCATGGGTATCGTCGTGGCGATTGCGGCCGTGGGCCTTCGAGGGACAATCAATCCAGGGTTCTTGGGTTTGGCTTTAGTCAATGTGGTATGTTTCTCGACTTTATTATGCCAAGTCAATACCTCACCTCGAATTCCACTTCTAACCGGATATAGATGACTCTGGGAACTTCCCTGAAATCATTGGTCTCCTTTTGGGCGTCCTTGGAGACTTCCATCGGGGCTATTTCTCGGATCAGATCGTTTTCTGAGACAGCTTCCGAGGATCCTGACCATCTCCCCAAAGCTTCAGAAGGATGGGTGCATTCTGGAGGCATTGAAATAAGAGGGGTCACAGCAAGTCACTCCGTGGACTCAGGGGCTGTGATTCGAGACGTCAGTCTATCAATTGGTCCTGGAGAGCATATTGGCATCTGTGGGCGTAGCGGGAGGTAAGTGAGACTGGAGAGAGCAGTTGTGATCATTAAGCTCGAATGGCTGACAATATGATAGTGGAAAGAGCTCACTTCTGAGCCTCCTCTTTCGTGTCTTGGATACCAGCAGTGGATCCGTCTGCATTGATGGTGTCGACATATCTACTATCTATATCAATCAGGTCCGCGCCAGCATTAACGCATTATCGCAGGAGCCCTTCTTTTTACGCGGCACGATCAGAGATAACCTCACCGTGGCGGCATCTGCGGCTGATTATGACGAGCAGCGCTTGCAGCATGTCTTACAGAGGGTAGGCCTCTGGCCTAAAGTGGTGGGCCTTGGAGGTTTGGATACTTTGCTCGATCCCGAGGAAGCATTAAGCCATGGAGAGAGGCAACTGTTCTGCCTCGCGAGAGCCATGCTAAACCCTAGCCGTATACTGATCCTCGACGAGTTTACTAGCAAGTGAGTATTCTCCCACTTCTTCTTCCCATACTTTATTGCTGGACCCTGGTTGACTTACGCTTGGTTGTATTTTAGTGTCGATGTCGAAACGGACCGGTTGTTACAGAAGATCATCCGTGAAGATTTCAAGAACCGAACTATTCTAGCCGTAGCGCATAGACTCGAGACTATTGCGGATTTTGATCGAATTGTGGTTCTGGACAAGGGGCGTATCGTAGAGCAAGGAGAGCCCGAAGCCTTGTTGTCGGATAGACATTCTGTATTTAGGGCACTCTATGAAGCGTCAGGTTAAGGGACTAAGAGACGGCGCGGCAATAATGATATGAGTGGCGAATCAGGCATTCTATTTTGATACTGAGTGTGGCTGTGCCGCCCGAGCAGGATGGCCAAATATAGATGCCTATCATAGATGACTGTCTCAAGGAGAAAATTAGAATTGCCACAGGCCTTAGCTTAGGCAACCACAGATGGATGCTACACTATTTAGGTCACTAGTTTTAATTGACTTCATTCATCTAACCATTGAGGCAACTGAGCATAAAAGAAGACTGATATTAGGGTGCAAGAGTGTTAGTCATTGTCTACGGCTTACGGTGGGGGCCATATTCTACCTGCGACACTAGTTCCGTGATTGACGCGGATAAAAGGACATTCATGCTCTTGGCAACCTTGATTCTTCAATAGTATTTCACCCTTTGGACGAGGAACGTGAAATCATGCCGAACTCTTTCCATACGGCAGACGAATACGATATCGTGAATCATGAGGAAACAGCTTTGAGCCCCGAGGTCCTCGCTCAGATCCGCAGCTGGCTTCAGCCAACTGACTATCTGGCCGAGTCTGGAGAATTTCGCCGCCATCTCTCATCTCAGGCTCCTGGAACTGGACTCTGGCTTTGCCAAACTGAGGAATACCAGAAATGGCATGACTCGCCCGACCACGGGAGTCTTTGGATCAAGGGTGTTCCTGGTGCTGGCAAGTCCGTCGTGGCCGCTTCCATAATCCATCATCTCCGCACAACTGAAGAGTGCCCTGTGCTTTTCTTCTTCTTTCGAAATATCGTCGCCGCCAACTTTTCGCCCCGTGCCCTTTTGCGAGACTGGCTCGCCCAGCTCTTGCCGCACTCGCCAAAGTTGCAGTATGCGTTGCAGACGCGGCTCGGAAGCGAGCTCTCAGAAACATCGGATAATGATCTGATCCAGCTCTTTCTCGACGGTGTGTCGTGTGTTCGAAAATTATATTGCGTAGGAGACGCCCTCGACGAAATGACCATGGAGAACAAGTCGTTTCTTGATCAGTTGAATAGCTTGGCAACGCACCGTCCACGCACTTTGAAGCTGCTCATGACAAGCAGGCCGAAGCAGTACCTTCAAAGCGCGTTGAGGGACTCTTCCATTGTGCACGTCAGCCTTCAACAAAACCTTGTAGACATCGATATCGTCTCGTTTTTGAACCATCGATTTGATTCTGCATCGAAGCTCGAGACCCACAGGATGCGAAAACAGCACATAATTGACATGGTCGCCAAAAGATCAGAAGGCCTGTTTTTGTATGCGAAGCTTACAATGGACCAGGTGGAAGCTGCGCTGGACTCCGATGGCTCTGTCGATCTCCAGTCCTTGGAAGAATCTCTCCCTGTGGGGTTGGAGAAGACATATAACAATATACTCGCGACCCAACGTGAAGAGCGTGGTGTGGATATAGATGTACAAATTCTTGTGCTCGAAGCAGTTACCCATGCATCACGGCCTTTACGGCTTAATGAGCTAGCTAATCTTCTGAAATGCATCTATCCAGATGCCGCCGACTCAGCCGGCTTCAAATCCTTGGTTGCGACATCCTGTGGGCCACTAATAGAGATCCTCGAAGATGAGACGCTCCAAGTCATCCATCATTCGTTCACTGAATTCTTGAGAGGCGACACCCGAAGCCAGAGTACCGCATCAGGGGATTCATTGATAGATTTCCCGATAATACAATCTGATACGACGCACAAGCACATGGCTCTTTACTGTCTACGCTATCTTCAATCCGGATCCTTGTTAGTAGAGGGAGAGACCTCGGACAGCGCGTCTGTCACTTTTCAAGTTCCCACACACACAGTCAATCCTGACGAAGACCATGAGAGATACTCTCGGAAGGGGATGAAGAGGGAAGTCGATCATTTCAAATACAGGGATGCTCGACTGAACCATCCATTTTTGAGCTACTCAGTTGAGAACTGGTCCTATCACGCCAGCCGATATGACCGAACTGACAGAGAGATGTTCGATGGAGTTCTTGGCTTTCTAAATGCCGATAGTTTGGCATTTAGGAGGTGGCTTGTTCTCCAATGGGGCTCGACAACTAGAGATAAGGAAAGCACAGATGGCATCCCGACGGCCCTTCATATCGCAGCCTTTTCTGGAATGTCTGAGCTTGTGCTGGAGCTTATTAAAAAGGGATCATCCGTCACGAGCCTGGATGCCCAGGACCGTATCCCTCTACATTGGGCAGCCGCTAACGGTCATACAAAGACTGCATCGTTACTCATCCAGCAGGGAAGCGAGCCAAATGCAGTCGATGGCCGCGGTCTGAAGCCGATTCATCTTGCCGCTAAGAAAAACCATCACTCGGTTGTCACAGTCCTCCTTGAAGCAGGAGTGGAACCAAACACAATAAAGACGAAGGAAAACCATGCTGGCCGGCTGTTGGGTGGGGAGCTGATCACCCGGGGCGAGTGTGCAATTCTTTATGCCAGCCAGGGCGGGCACACGGAAACGGTCATATCGATGATACCATTTTGCAACCAAGACACTTTAGAGCAGCTCCTGTGCGAGTGTTGTCGATTTAACCGCACAGACTCTGTGCTGGAGATCCTCAAGAGATCAAATGTCTCGGCTGATGCCACGTATCGCGGTGGAACAGCTCTCTATCTAGCCTGCCGCGGATTCAATGTCGAGTGTATTAAGGCTCTGATCAAACGTGGAGCGGATGTCAACAAAATCTCTGCTTGGGCACCTCGTCCTACTATGAATGGAGGGGGTAGGAGAAAGGAAGCTTCTACGACACCAGTTCACTGGATAATTCAAGAATGGGGGGAAGAAAACAAGAAAACATGCCGAACCATCCTAAAGCTCCTGATTGATGCCGGTGCTGACCTTGAGCAACTTAATGGCGGGCAGCTCACAGCATTGCAACTGGCAGCGAAAGGACGCCAGTCCGCTGATGCGCCATCGGAGTGCCAGATGGACATTTTAAGATTGCTTCTAGAAGCTGGTGCGAGCACCAAAACGACCGGTCATAACGGGAGCACCGCCTTGCATTTGATTGTCGGGCCACATCTGAGCCTGAAAGCAGTCAAGCTTCTGGTGGAGTATGGAAGCGACCCGAACCAAAAGAAATCCAGCGGTGAAACTCCTCTTCATCTTGCTTTGCAATTTCGCTCGAAGAAACAAGCAAAAATAGAGGCGCAGGATGCTGTTATCAAGTACCTGATTGAGGAGGGTGCCGATCCCAATGAGGAAGACAATAAGGGAAACTCAGCAGTGCAGGCCGCAATGTTTGTGTCTGCTGATCTATTCAAAACACTCCTCTCTAACTGTCACGATGATGGCGTCAAACAGAAATGTTGGTTTGGACTGTCTCGAGTAGATGACACCCGATTTTCCTCGTGCTTGCAAACCTTGCTGGGAGAAGGCATTGACATTGACATGCAAGATCAGCAAGGTCTCACACTGTATCTGCATTGCCTATGGTATCCTGCAAAACTCTCTGTCCTCGAGAAGTACAAAGCGAGAGTAGACATTGCTGATAACCTAGGCAATAACGCACTACACCATGTCATCAGACAACCGAGCATCTCGCGCATAGAATACTTCGCAAAGAGGGGGCTGGATCCTCTCGGTGTAGACATTGATGGCAACACATTGATTCATTTGGCGACTTTGAATTATAGATTCGACAGCAATTCTTCTGGAGGGAATTATAACCCGGTTGCGTTCTTCGAATACCTTGTCAATCTTGGAATATCTGTCAATGCTGTCAACAAAGATGGGCAAACAGCTCTGCACCTCTACGAGAGCCGCGATGACTACAAATCACGAAAAGCGAATCTTATAGACGCCCTCAACTGTAAAGGCGATGTCAAATTTGACATCAAAGACAGGAATGGTTTGACTGCTCTCCATCTGGCCAGCATGAGATCTGTGTCCGAATTCGACAAGTTAGTGGAATGCGGTGCTAATTGGACCGTCCTCACCAACGACTCCCAAAACATTTGGCATCTGATTTGTCGTGCTCGAAAACCCGAGATTCTTGGTCAATTACTAGAAAGATTGACCGCATTCGGGATAGAGCAGCGAGACCGGTTTGGTAAGACACCTCTCTACTATGCCTGCAGCTCCGGGGAACCAGAATCAGTTGCGCTTCTTCTAAGCAAAGGTGCCAAAGTCAGAGTAACCGATTTGGAAGGCGATACTCCTCTGCACGCTTGTGCGCATTTCAGAGTAGAGCAAAACATATGGAATGCACAAGGCCAGCGTTTCTTCAAATGGAGGCAAGGTCCACCCAAGGACATATTCCGTCCAGGCTCCTCTCAAAGACCGTATACTTCTAGTCCTTGGTATCAAAGCATATATAACGACGGGAAAGCGGTATCTCGAAGGAATTTTTTCCCTTCTGTCATAACCATCATAAAGATGCTTCGAGAAGCAGATGTTGATGTTGGCGCTGTCAATGAATCTGAATATACGGCACTGGACACCGCCCTCCATCTCGGGTGCGCAGAATTTATCGAAGTATTCTTCCGAGATGGAGATTTGCTCACTGAGGCAACAAAGCATCTAGATGATGACCGAGATGGGAGATTGAAACCAGATGAAGCTCGCCGAAGAATGCGAGCTCAGATGATTCTCATGCAGCAAAGGTCGGCTTTGGATACTCTGAGAAAGGACAACACACTTCTTGATGAAGTTGTTAATAATCCTACCCGATATCTTAACCTCATTTCTTATGAAGACCTGGCAACTATTATCAATGAGGGTTTCGAGGCTGACAGTCTAAACCCTGTCTATCACAAGTTAATCAACGAGGCGATAAATTCCGAAAACTTCGAGGTTCTGGAGCGGATTCCTGTGCTTGTCAAGCAATATGGCTTGTTTTCTTCGCTGAAGGAAATGGCTCAGGGAGCCGAGTTTGCTCGAGCATATTTCTCTGATACGCATGCTCTTACCACGCTCCAGATGGCGTGCAAGCGTTCGAAAATCAGTCTGGTTGCAGTCAAACTACTCGTCGAGGGCTTCCAGCTTGACCCAGATGCACACTCAGCAGTCCCTCGTCGTGTAAATGGTGGGGGTTCAGTACAAATCGTCGAGGGCGGAACTGCACTTCACATCCTCGCATCGGCAGATGAATGGTGGCATCTAGAGGCAATCAAATATTTGATTTCAAAAGGAGCTGATGTGAACGCCAAAGATGAAAAGGGCTGTACGCCTCTTCATCTGGCATCCAGGGGAAAGTACGTCGATAATCATGCGACCAAGGGTTCATATAGGTTGGACGCGGTTAGTATCCTCCTGGATAATGGCGCGGATCCAAACGCCCTGGACGACAACGGGCTATCGCCACTTCACAAAGCATCCGGTGCTCTCAACATAATGCAGGAGTTGCTGAAACGGGGGGCAGACCCCAACATAGGGTCTCTCAGCCCTCTATTCATGGCAATAAAAGACGCGAATTTCCCGGCGTTTGAGATGCTCCTTGATCAAGGACTCAGCGTGGATTCCCTCGATGAAGTACGACATAGCCGCGATGTGCATTATTCACTGAAAGAGTCGCGCAAATTATATGCACTTGTATGCTGTGCGTTTTCCAATGGCTTCAACAATGAGATTCTCAAGTCTGTACCATTGTTATGTTCCCTCGTGAAACGCGGAGCAAACCTTTACTTGCCAGTGAGCGATCACGAAACGTTGATACATTTCCTCTTCGAATTCCCAGATTATCCGATCCTTGACGCTTTAATTTCAGATGAATGCAAGACCAGGATTGATTTCGACCACCGAGATCAACAGGGGCGCACAGTGTTGATGGCCGCTTGTGACTGGTTTGGAAGCTTGCCTCGAGGAGGACGCAAAGACCCCAAAAAAGATCCCTTTCTGACAGGACCTCCCCTACGTATCCTCGATTGCGGCGCCGATGCTACACTGGTTGATAACGCAGGCATGACTGCCCTTCACCACTTGCTAGCTAACAACGACATGGTTGACGATGTTCTCATCGAGTTCATCAACCGGGATGAGGTTGCCCCTATCCTATTTCTCAAAGACAAGCAGGGGCTCTCACCTCTCCACTATGCCCTGCGCACGCTGCGGCCGAAGATATGCGAGCTTCTTCTTTCAAAGGGCGCAGACATCAAGGAGGCCGATCCAAATGGCCTGACGGTGCTGCATCATATTGCATACCAGCGCTCTAACCTGAATCGCAGATCACGTCGTTTCAGCGGCTCAACCAGTACCTTACCCGCCGACTATTTTGACGGGTGCTTGTCTCTTTGGAGGAGATATATTGATGAAGGAGGCTCGATCAACGTTGTAGACAACGGTGGCAACACCCCTTTGCATCTCTACCTCTTGTCACCAGTTGCTGGGCATCGCCCTGGACATATGCTCGTATTCCACCTGGACTATTACGATGTGTTTTTTCCTCCAGATAGCGGTGTTGACGTATTTGCTTCGAATAATGACGGTGAGACGATGCTCCATCTCGTAGCTAGAAGGCAGAAACAGTATTTCGCGGAGCTTGGCTATGACAAAGCCTTGTTTGAGGCGATGATGGCAAAGGGACTGGACCCTTTGAAGGAAGATGTGCAAGGGAGGAGTGCGTTGGATGTTGCTAGTGCTTTCGAAAAGGACGATATTGTTGGGCTCCTAGGAAGGGTTTCGAGGGGATGAGATAGCGAGACATGATTTAGTTGCACTTGCAATTTTGATTTCTTTGGAAGATAAACTGTTATTGGGATTGTGCCATTTTATGAGAGCGAAGTTTTGAAAACTTCTTATGCTATCTGCAAGCTTATATCTAAACGACTCTAGTCGTTGGGATCTGGCGGTATGATACGTTGCCATAATCGTATTGTGTGCCCCCATGATGCTATCGTATCACGAATGGTGCGGGCTTGGTTCTAAGTAGTTAACTTTTGCTATATTTGGAAGTTGAAAGAAATCATGCAATGGTGTATTGTGCGTTTACTCTCAGAGCTATTGGTGATATTTGATCTATTCAAACAAGCAAAGACTCCATATTTCTGCAGCCATCTTGAAGCAACTAGACTGATTGTTGGCTTAGATGATGACGAGAAAAGAATCTAATCTTCCTTGAATCTCCACGTCGCCCGAAGATGAAAGCCAATATCCCCAGAGAGAGTAGCTAGAATCATATCATATAGCCCTCCAATAGGCCATGTGCTCAGCCAAGACTTGCTCCACTGGTTGGGATTCTTCCCTCCAGCTTGGGGTTCGACCTTCGCCTTGTCATATATAGTTGGTAGAGTCGTAGAAAGTACTTTTCCGTGAGGGCTCGATACCACGGCTGATCATACTCGGCCCAGAACTGATCTTCGGTGTAGTATTAAGTCGGGGCCCACTTGTCAAACCGGCCAAATTAGATAAATTAGCTATTTTTCAGTATCTATAGAAAATAATATCCTTTTTATCCCTTCTTATTTTTACTTTTAAAAATCCCTTCTTTAAAAGATAAGTCTTTTATCTATATTATAATAGCTATAATAGGTTAATTAACTAGCTATAAATATAAACTATTTAATTAATTAAGAATATATATAAAACTTAAAACCTCCTTTTTATAGCTATTATAGAAAGTTATTAGATTTTTATATAATTAGCAGTCTATATTTTAAGCTTACTAATAGCTATAGTATTATTTATTTTTCCTTAATATAAATAGAGGTCTTAGTAGGGAGATATATAACTACTATACTCTGAATAACTTAAGTATCTTAATCTGCGGATTAAAGTAATTAAGTAAAAAGAGATTAAATATAATATCTTTTAGCTACTATAAGAACTTTCTTCTAGGGAATCTATATATAAGAGCCTATAAGTAAGAAATATAAGAAAGGAAGAATATCTTACTATAGATATATATTTAACCCTAACTACTAATTAATATATTAATTAAGAATCTTAACTAAAACTTTAACTTCCTAATTAGTTTTAAGAAACTATTAAGAAGTCTAATATTAATAAAAACTAATTATTTTTTAACTAGTTTAATTCTAAAGAGCTAAAGGATTTATTATATTAAGCTAGATATTTAAAAAGAGATTAGATAGTAAGTAGAACTATTACTATTTATCCTTCCTATTAGCTTAGTTAAAGGATAAAGAAAGAAAAGAAATTAAGTTAATATTCTTAGGAGAAAGATTAATATAGAGAAATATAATACTATTCTATAGATATATTACGAATAAAGTATATACCTACTATATTATATAGTATACCCTACTTTTCTTACTAATAGGAGATAGATTACTCCGGATTATTAGTAAGCCTGAATAATCCTCAGTTAAACTTACTCTGGATTACTAGTAAGCTATTATAAGCCCCTTAGTATATATATATATTTATTTTACTAGATAGAATACTCTTTTAGATAGTTATTAATAATATTATCTATATATCTATTATTACTAGCTCTATAATACTTATATATTAATAGTAACTTATATTATATAGTCTAAGATAACCTAATTATACTACTCAGAATAATACTCTAATTAGTTTAACCCCGATCTACCCTAGACTTTATCTAGTATAAGTTATCTAACTATTATATATTAATAACTTTTATTCAGCTGATTACCTTGTCTTAGCTGCTGTATAATAATAAAAAAGATATTATAACTACTCTAGGAATCCCTACTTAGTAGAATAATACTCCTAAGGGACTAACTACTTAGTAGATAATTAAATAACTTATACTGTATATTAAAGGTCTTAAAAAGAAATATTAGAAGGATTAAGGAGAAATTATTTACCTAATACTACTAGGACCCTTCTCTGGAGATACTTAAGAATTAGATATATTTAAAATCTAACTCTAAGCTTACTTCAAATTCTTTCTGATAAAGCTTAAGGAAAATAAAGATAGAGTTAGATTTATAGGAATATACCTTATAGGTACTACAGGATAATAGTTCTAGGTGTTCCTCCGCAACTAGTATAATAATAAAGCTAAGCTAGAAAACAGAGATCAGATAACAGTTAATATCCTTACAAGCTATAATAACTTTATTATTATACTTATAGGAGCCTTTAGAAAGATTAATTATAAATAATAAGCTATTAAGGAGCTTAAGGACCTATAATAGACTAGAGCTACTTTAGGTTATACTGCTAAGTTTAGGGAGGTTATATCCTGCCTTGGGATAATAGCCCTCTTAAGGCTGTATTCTATAATAGACTTAAGGATAAGGTTAAGGATTAACTCTTTAAGATAGATAAGCTAGATAATCTGATTGAGTATATAGCTAATACAGTATAGATTAATAACTATATCTATAAATAAAAGTTACAGAGGGGAAAAGGATATAGTAGTTAGAACTATATTAAAACTAATAAACCTAACTATAGAGTATAATAAGCCCTACTACTATCTATAGAATCTAGGATATATTCTGGGCCTATAGAGCTAGGAACTATAGAAAAATATAAATACTATAATTATAATAAAGTTAGATATATCTTACCCTAGTACCTAAAGCTGAAAAAGCAGAAGGATTAGAAACCTGCTAAGGAAGGTAAGAAGTAGTTAGGAGTAGTTAAGAAAACTAATAAAAAGATTAAAGTTCTGAATATAATATAAAGGTCTGCTCTGTAAAGGATACCTGATAACCTTATACTTCCTAGGTTCAGCTTAACCCTAGTACCTATCTATACTTAAGTTCTGGATAAGAATAAGAAATAGGAGTATAACTTTACAAAAGATAATTAGAAGAGAATTAGAGGAGAATTTAAAAAGCTTAAGAAAAAGTATAAAAACTAAAGGAAAAATACCTATAAATACAGACTAATAACTAAGTATAAAGTAGTATTCTACTATAAAAATAACTTTATCTTATACTTAACCTATAATAGAGAATACTATTAGGAAGTAAAAGGATAGATAACTATAGAATACGATAAGGTATATACTTATTATTAACCAGTAATTCGGGAATAGAATCCTAATAATAATAACTAACTAATAGTCTATAGAAGATAACTAGTAGATATTATTAAAAACTTAAGAAGCTTATAAATACCAGGATATTAGAAAAATATCTTAAAGGAAGACTATTTTAAGGAATTATAGACTATATATTATAATTATAGATACTTATTATATTAGCAGAAGAAAGTTAATTTTAATACTTTCCTATATACTGCTAGTACTATACTACTAAGATATATAGCAGTATAAACCTAATAATTTATAATTAAATAACTATCAGTTAGGTTATATACTATTCTGAAGGAAGACTTAGAAGAATACCCCTATAAGTATAATATAGAGGGTTAGTATATTAAATTATATTAAGATCCTGAATATAAAATCTACCAGAACTCTAAGATCAAACTCTAGTATAAATAAAAAGAAAGCAAGGTATATACTATATATAAATATAGTAGTTATATCGAGTAATACTATAATTAGAACTATATAAATTATCTAGATACTAAGAAGGAGGTACTAAGAATTATAAGGGATACTAATAATAATATTAACTATATAAAGAAATACCTTAAGTAAGTCCAGAAGTAGGAAGAAGAAATATATAGATCCTATAGGTAGAAATAAACTATTAAGGAAAAAAATAAAATACAGACTAATAAGGAAATAAGAGCTAAAGTTAAGGAATAGAAAAGAACCTAAGCCTTAATAGGAACCTAGCTCGATAAAGATATAACTAATAAAAATACTAAAGAATAAGTTAACTAAGTAAAAAACAATATAAACTATTTATAATAGAGCTATAGTATAGTAGAAACTAGAGAACCTTAGGAGTAATAGAGATAGAAAGCTTACTTAATATCCTTATAGATATTAAGATTAAGGGGAACTAGCTTATAGTATTTATTAACTATAGAGTATAGGAAAATTATATTTTACTAGTAGTAATTAACTAACTCTACTTACTATAGAAAAAGAAGGAAGAAATCTATATAGTTATAAATATTAAAGGCTTGAAGTTTAAGTATAATAATAGGATTATTAATTCTAAAACTAATTATCTTATAATTAAAATCTAAGGGAAAAAATTCGATATTACCTATAACCTAGTACTGCTAGGAACCTATAATATAATATTAGGGTTACTATAGCTATAAAATATAAACCTACTAATAGATTAGTTTACTAGCTGTATAAAGTAAAGGGATACTCTTATAAACCTATATTAGGATTAATAGAAATTAAAATTTTATTAGATATTAGAAGAATATAATAATTCCTTAATAACTGGAAGTACTACTATAAAAAACCAAAATAATAACTTATAATAATAAGTAGATATAGTAGTTATAGTCTTAATAGTACTATAATCTAGTATACTAAAAAACCTATCCTGCTAAGAATTATAATAAATAAAATAAATCTTAGGCTAGATATAAAAACTAGAATAACCTCTAGAAATAGATTTTATTAATTAGATATAAATAACAAACTAATAAAAATATAACTATAATATTAGGTTTAATCTATAGTATAAGCAGATAAGAAAAGAATAGCTATAAAAAGATAAAGAAGAATACCTTAAAAGGGGAAGACTGGATTATATCCCGAAGGAATACTAGAAGTATAATAAACTATTTAAGGAAACCTTAAAAACCAGATTACTATAATATAGCTAATAGGATTATAAAATCTCTATTATTAAAGAAGGAGAACCAGCCTTTTATAAACTCTATAACCTTATAGAACCTTAGTTATAAATACTCTATAAATATATTAATAATATATTAGTAAAAGACTATATATAATTATTAACTTTATCTGTAGGATACCCTATAATATTTATACCTAAGAAAAATAGTAAACTCTATTTAGTTATTAACTATTACTAATTAAATAAGATTATATATAAAGATAGGATACCCTTACTGCTAATTATAGAACTTAGAGACTAGTTATAGGGTAAATAGTAGTTTACTATACTAGATCTAAAGGGAGCTTATAACTTAATATAAATAAAAGAAAGTAATAAATAGAAAACAGTATTTAGAATAAAGTTTAGTTTATATAAGTATTTTATTATACCCTTCGGACTAATAAATATATCTATAACCTTCTAATAAATAATTAATTAAGTCCTCTGAGAGTATTTTAATATCTTTATAGTTATATATCTTAATAATATTTTAATATTCTTAGATAACTTAGATATATATAAAGAATATATATATAAGATCTTAAAAAAACTAGAAAATATAAATCTCCTAGTAGAACCTAAGAAAAGTTAGTTTTATATTAAGAAAGTTAACTTCCTAGGGTATACTATTTAACCTAATAAGATATAAATAGAAAAAAGTAAAATTACTATAGTTTCTAAATAGGAGGAGCTAATAAATATTAAAGAAATATAAGCCTTCTTCAGATTTACTAATTATTATTAATAATTTATTAAAAACTATAGGAAGATTACTATACTACTATATAATCTAATTAAGAAGGATAAAGAATTTCAATAGAACTTAAAATATTAAGATATATTTAATAATATTAAAAATTATATAACTAATAAACCTATACTATAGATATTTAACCTAATAAGAGAAGTAGAACTTAAAACTAATACCTCAGATTTTATAATTAGTATATAAATTAGCTAAAGGGATAATAAAGGAAGACTATACCCTATAGTATTCTATTCGAAAAAAACTGTATAGTATAGAACTTAATTACTCTATCTATAATAAAGAATTTATAGCTATTATATATATATTCAAAGAATTTAAATACTACTACCTGGGATTATAATATAAGGTTAAGATATATACAGACTATAAGAATATTTAGTACTTTACTATAACTTAATAACTTAATAGATAATAAATATACTATACTGAATACTTATCTAAGTTTAACTATAAAATTATATATTAAAAAGGATTAGAAAACAGATAAGCTAATACTCTTAGCTAGAAACCTGAATATAAATAAATAATTCTAAAGACTAATAGATAACTGTTTTTAAAAAATAATAAAGAATACTTAGTATAATAAACCTTAGGTATTATACTAAAAGAAATAGTATATATAAAAATCCAGATAGATACTATACTAAATATAAAAATACTATAGTAAGATATAAGAATAGTACTTATTAGGGAAATTTATAAGTACCTACTCTTAGGATATTAAGGAGTTAAGAAAATATTTAATAGGATAAAATAATATTATAATTACCCTAGTCTGTAAAAAGATATATAAACTATAGTCTTAGAATATAATACTTATATATAAATTAAATTTATAAGATATAAACTATATAGAGAACTTAAGCTAGTTATAGTATTAGAATAACTATAGTAATTAATATTCTTTAATTATATTATTAAGCTACTATTATTAATAGAACCTATAATAGGAGTATAATATAATAGTATCCTAGTTATTATTAATAGACTTATAAAGTATAGATATTTTATTCTATATAAGGAAGTAAGCTCTACAGAAGATCTTATATACTAATTCCTATAATATATAGTTAGTTACTATAAACTACCTAAAGAGATAATCTTAGATAGAGGAATAACTTTTACTTCTAAATTTTAGTAATTACTTATAGTATAAATAGGTACTAAGTATAAGCTTTTAATAGCTTACTATCCCTAGAGTAATAGATAAATAGAATATTTAAACTAAATATTAGAATAATATCTATAAATATATATTAATTATAAATAAGATAATTAGGTATAATTATTACCTATAGTACAGATTATATATAATAGCTTAGTATAAGAATCTACCTAGCTTATACCTATATATATAAACTATAGTTATAAACCAGAATTCTAGAACTAATAAATACTTAATAGACTGGATATATCTACTGCTATACTTATAAAAGAAATATTATATTTATTATATATAGAAATAAAAATAGAATTAGAATTTATCTAAGAAAGAATAAAAAAATACTATAATAAAATAAGATTAAAAGAACTAATCTTAAAGGAGGGAGATAAGATCTATTTACTTTATAAAAATATTATAATAATATAACTAAGTAATAAATTAGACTATATAAAACTTAGACTATTTAAGATTAAGAATAAAAAATCAGATACTAACTATAAACTATTACTACTGGATATAATATATATCTACCTAGTTTTTTATATCTTATTACTTAAAAAAGTACTAGAAAATACTCCAGATTAAGACTATCTAATTAAGATCTATAAAGAAGAATATAAACCAGAAAAAATACTAAAGAAAGAAGTTAGAAATAGATAAATATTCTACTTTATTAAATAGAAGGGATATACTAATAATAATAATACCTAGGAACTTACTAAATATCTAAAGAACTACTAGAAGCTTATTTAATAGTTCTACTAGTAATACCGGAGAAGAAAGAGGGATTAGAAAAGTCAGGAAGGATTAAAGTCTAATTAATAATTCCTATAGTACTAAGAGACTATACTATACTAATAGCCTATTGCTCCTCTAAGATTACCTCCTTCTGAGTATAAATACTATCCTGTTTATCTAAATTATATACCCTATAATAAAATAAATACTGGGATTTCTCCTGAGCTACCTAATATTAGTAATAAAAATAAGAAACCTTTACTAAAGCCTCTTAAAGAGCTAGCTCAGATAAAGCTAATTTATTCTTTAAATATTACTCTTCAGTAACTGAATATTTTACTATATATAAATTAGTAGGAATTAGAAAAAATATAAAAAATAAAATTATATATACTAAGATACTACCTTAATACTATTATAAGATTAACCTAGCTTTATATACTTACTATAGCAAGAGAAAGCTTTAATTATATAATATACCTTCTTATACTTAAAATAATTTAAATAAGGTATAGTTTTAATACCTATCTCTTTAATTAGAAATATAAAATACTTATACTGCTATAATTTCTTAAATAAAGACTATAATATAGTTAGTAATATATAGAATAATTAAGAATAAAGAAATTATATACTAAGTATTAACTATAAAAACTAGTCTTAAGGATAAAACTAATAGGGAGGGAGTAATATATTACAAACAAAGTATATACCTACTATATTATATAGTATACCCTACTTTTCTTACTAATAGGAGATAGATTACTCCGGATTATTAGTAAGCCTAGATAATCTTTAGTTAAACTTACTCTAGATTACTAGTAAGCTATTATAAGCCCCTTAGTATATATATATATTTATTTTACTAGATAGAATACTCTTTCAGACAGTTATTAATAATATTATCTATATATCTATTATTACTAGCTCTATAATACTTATATATTAATAGTAACTTATATTATATAGCCTAAAACAACCTGATTATACTACTTAGAATAATACTCTAATTAGTTTAACCCTGACCTACTCTAGACCCTGTCCAGTATAAGTTATCTAACTATTACAAGATATAAATAATCTTTTCTTTTATTACTTATTCTATTATTTTTCTAACTTCTATAATAAAGTTAATTATAAAAACTAATTTAATTATTTAATTTATTAGTATACTAAATACTACTAACTAGTAGTTACTAACTAGAAGCTAGAAGTAGAGTAGTTTACTTAGTTAGGACTACTCTAGAACTATATTTATAATTAGTTTACTTCTATAGCTAGAATAGTAACTTAATTAATTACTTTTTAATTTATTTACTCTATAGTATATACTTTAGAAAAGCCTTCTAATACTAATTAGTAATTATATAGTAGCTATAGATTAGTAAAAAAAAGAAATAGAATTTCCTAAGTACTTAGGGAAATATAGTCCTTCTATAAGTACTAGTTCTATACTATAGAACTATATATAATATATAATATAATAATACTATTATTTTTTATATACTCTAAATAGTTATTTTAGAGATTATTTATTTCTCTAATAATACTATTAGTATTAGAAATATCTCTAAAAAGTATTATATTATATATATCTCCCTATTAATATAGATAAAAGTAATTAATAAAATTACTTCCTTCTCTAACTATCTAATCTTAAAAGTTTACTCTTATAGGATACTCTCCTTTTTCTAACTCTAAAAGGAAATAAGATAATTCCTTATACTTCTCCCTTACTACTACTCTATTTCCTATAATCTATTAGAATTCTTCTAAATAGAGATCCTAATTCTTTAAATAAGAGTAAAACCTTATACTTCCCTATTATAAAAATATATATATATTTTAGAATCTACCTCCTGAATAAGTATAATAGTATTACTAGTATAAACTATACTTATACTAACCCCCTTTAACTATAATAAAGTAGAAGAGATCTTTAATATAATTAGGCTAATAAAGATCTATATAAATAATATTAATTAGATAAATAGCTTAATCTTAGCAGCTTAGATAACTATCTAAGAATTTACTAATATATATATAATATATTATATATACTACTATAAATATACTAGACTATATAGTAATAATTTACTAAGTAAGTTTATATATAACTTTAGAAATTAATTAATAGAAAAGTTTATACTTCTAAATAATAGTATTACTAAGGAGTTAAAATATATTCTATAATATAGTAGTATATATACTAGCCCTATAAATAATATATTTAAAGTAGCTTTTAATAATATATAAGAGCTAGAGGATCTATTAGAATAGCTAAATAATTAATAGTTTTTTATAAATATCTTTAATCTGAACTTCTAGATATTCTAATTATAGAAGTAATATAGAAAGTCTTAAGGATATATAGTACTAATATTATAACTACCTTAAGAAAGAAGTATAATCTATATAATTAAGATAGATAAGATAGAAATATCTAAGAGAAATAAGGAGTTAATCTAATAAGTATTTATATTTCCTAGGAATCTAGTTCTAAGATAAGAACTAGGAGGCTATATATATAAGTTATATAACCTATACTATAACCTCCTATCTAAGTAAAGTTTTAAAATAGATATAGTAGCTATATAAGAACTTATAGCTTTTTAAAAGCTATATAATATAAAAAAGTACTTATTTAGTAGGGAACTATATAATATACTTAATACTAAAGTTAGAATAATACTAAATACTTATAAATCCTATAATATATAGCTAAATAGATTTAAAACTATTTTTTTCTAAATCCTTAAAGAGAATATATAGGATTTCTAATTCTAATATATTAAAAAAGAATATATCTTTAGAGAGATATATATCTTAAACTAAAGTAATACTTTAATAATATTATTAATAAATAGTAGTATTATTATAACTAGACTTAAACTAGTATTACTTTAATATAGGTAAATAGAGAATATAAGAACCTTATAGTATACTAGATACTATAAAAGGTCTTTACTATCCTGATAAGAGTATAGAAGGTATTTAGAGATACTTATATAGGGAATAATAACCTATAAGCTATAGTAGTAAGAGTATATAGAGGTTTAAAGGAACTAGAAATAGTATTCTAAAGAGAGTATATAAATACTAAAGTTCTAATATAATATCTTATATTAGTATTAGAAATAAATCTATTAAGATAGCTAGAATAAAGTCTAATAATCTTAATAGCTCAGAATATAATAAGAAATATATATTTTATTAACTAGTAATATTAATATATCTAGAAGCTACTAAATAGAATATAATAGTAGCTCTATTATACCTAAAATATATAGAGTAGATCTTTTAATAGAAGCTTTACTAATTAGAACTAAGGACTATAGAGAAACAGCTAGAGAGAGTACTGCTTTATTTATAATAAGCCTGGTTATTAGTCTATAAACTATCTATAGCGAGATTATAAGCTATCTTCTAGATAGTACTGATATATATAACCAGAAGATATACCTTAGTATACTTATAGAAAGGTTTCCTAGTAGGTTTACTAAGCTTAGTAAGAGCTTTATAAGTAGTAACTAAGTTATATATAAAAGATATTAGAACTTTAGGTATAATAATATAAATATTACTACCCTTATTATAATATATATACTATATCCTATTATTATTATAGTTAAAGTAATAATTATTACTTTTCCCTAAGGTAAATAACTTAATATATACTATATATTTATTAGAATACTTACTACTAATAAATATATTAGCTAAGGAAGTAAGAAAAAGAAAGATTACTAATACTTATATCTAGTTAGAATACTTCTTAGCTATATAATATTCCTATTTTTTAAGCTTTCTAAGCTTCTTCTATATCCTTCTAACCTTAGCTTATTACTAGGTTAGTATACTTAATATTCTTTAGATTACTATATAAGCCTATTAGTAAGAGTTCCTAAAACTAAGTATCTGAATATATATAATTAATAGCTATTTCCCTAGCTATACTATAGCAGGGTAATATTATAGGCTTAGGGGAGAGGCTCTGAGGAGTAGATAAAAGGGGGAGGAGGAAGATATTATATCTCTATATTTAGTTAGCTCTAAAATATATAAGGAGAGAGTAATTACTTATAGAGAAGAAAATAGTAAGTTAAAAAGTTTAACTATATACTACTAAGATTAGCTATAAAACTATATCCTAGAGTATATATATCTCTATATATAGAAAGAGGATTAGGGTATAACTATCCTATAAAATAGTTAGCTTTAAAACTCTAATTTAAAGTAGTAAGGATTATTATAGAGAGTATATATATAATACTAGAGTAGTTATATAGAAAAGGAAAAGAAGAATATTATAATAGTATAGAATAGGGTTTAATATAAGTAGAGTATATACTTATAATTACTTATTACTAGAGGTAACTATAGTAATAAGTAGGGAAATCTAATAATAAAATATATATATATCCGGACTAATATATATAGTATATCTTTTTAATAAAGATATAAGGAATTAGAATTATATATATTTATTTCTTATATTTATAAAGATTATAAAGAGTCTATAATTATAAAAGCTATTTATATAGAATAAGAAAATAAAAGACTATCTATATTAGTATACTAAATACTACTAACTAGTAGTTACTAATTAGAAACTAGAAGTAGAGTAGTTTACTTAGTTAGGACTACTCTAGAACTATATTTATAACTAGTTTACTTCTATAGCTAGGATAGTAACTTAATTAATTACTTTTTAATCTATCTACTCTATAGTATATACTTTAGAAAAGCCTTCTAATATAATTAGATATTTTTAATAATATCTAAGAATACTAAAGATAATCTAATTAGTAGTAGTTATTAGGATAAATTACTCTAGAGTAAACTTATATTAATATTAATATATATTATTAAGAAAATTAACCCCTTTACTTATATATTTATAATTAATTAATAATTTAATAGTTATAATATAATCTTATTTCTTAAGAACTATAATAATATAATAGATTTAAAAGATTTATTAAAAAAGTATTATCTTATTTAGCTAGAGTTTAATATCTCTAATAATAAATAGCTAAGAGTTAAGTATTATATTAAAAATTAGAACTATTAGGATAATATTAAGATTATCCTTAAGAAGGAATATTAATATCTTAATTATAATTAGATAATCTCCTTAATATAGGAAGTTAAATAGATTAATAAGATAAAACTAGAGGATAATCTCTATAAGATTAAAAATACCCTAATTAAATATTATTACTATTAGAAGAAAAACTAAAGGCCTACTTAGGAGATATTTATAAGCTAGTTAGAGAACCTTTATAAATTAATACTTTTAGAGATATTTTATAAGGTTTAAGATAGAAAGAGTTTAATTATAAAGGAACTCTATTCTCTCCTATATAAAACTATCTAGAAAATATTTATTAAGTTTATTTAAAACTAAATTAAAACCTTTAAAAACTATAGATAAATTAATAATAAAGATAGCTTATATAAAGCTAGATAGTAAGAGTAGTATATAACTTAGTTATAAGATTTACTAATTAAATAAACTAAAATCTTAAAATAAATATAGATCTTAGAACTACTCTTCTATTAAAAAAGAGCTCCTATAGGACTTTAGAATAGTTAGGAAAAAACTATAGAGATTTCTATAAATAACCTAATAGTTTAAATAAATAACTTAGCTATTTCTATATAATAAATAGGAGAAAAAATAGAAATCTTAATTCTTTTTTCTTTAAAGATAACTAAGGTTTAACTATAAATCTAAATCTTAATAAAATAAAACTCCTAAGGTATTTATATAAACTTAATTAAAATATAAAATAGATCTATTAATAATAAAGAATTTAATTAAATAGATTTAATAGAAATTAATACTCTAATATTTTATAATTATAATAATATATACTAGTACTATAGGGGATCTAACTATTATTCTAATTAATATATAGATCTTAAGGTTAATAAAGAAGTTAGGTTTATCTACTATAAATATCTAGCTAATACTTTATATTTAGAATCTAAAAGAAAGGAAGTTCTTCCTACTCTAGTTAATTACTATAAATAGATATTAAATATAAAAAGGCTTATAGTTTATTATATAAGATAATTCCCTTATTATAATCCTAATCTAGCCTAGTATATAAAGAAGATATATAACTTTAATCTAATAAGGTAGATAATTACTCTAAAGGAAAAAAAGACTATAAATTATATTATAAAGAGAGTAGGGAACTATTAAGCTCTTAAGATCCCTACTCTGGAAAATAATAAGTATCTCCTAATCTATATAATAGTAATAATAAGAGAAAATAGATTTAAAAGACTAAGCTTAATAATAATATCTTATATTAATCTAGCTAATCTAAGTATTAAACTAAACTATAATAAATTAGAACTATTTAATTAAATAGGCTATATTTATACTATTAAGATAAATTTAGCTAATTTAAAATATAGAAAATAGAATAAAGAAAGCTCCTTATATATTATATAGTATAAATCTAAGAGTATATTAATAAGATATAAGGATCTAATAGATTATAGCTCTCTATAAGTACCTAAGGTAACTAATAGTTTATATAAAGAAGTTATAGAGTAAGAACTAGCTAGAAAGTAATTAGTTATAAAAGCTATTAAGAGTAGTAAGATTACTCTAAAGATCTTAGAAATTACTTAATTTAACTTTATTTTTAGAGAACTCCTTATAGAAGAATATTTTACTTAAGTATATAGTTCTAAATAAGTAGTTAAGAATATTATATTAAGTAATAATACCCTGTTATATTAATCTAGAAAATATAATACTAGAGCTAATATAATTAAAATCTAAGATCTAGAGGGTTCTAGATAAGTTATAGATAAAGTTATAGTAGCTTAAGAGTTATATAATAAGATTTATAGATATATAATTAAAAATAATATAGGGAAATATTTTTTAAAGAATAATAAAAATACTATTTACTAACTTATAACTCTATAACTATATAAATTAAACTATAGCTAATACTTAGAAGTATTTAATTAATTAGATTCTAATAAGATAGAATATAATTTAGTTAATATATAAGAAAAGATATAAACTTAGAAGTAAGCTATAGTAAATTCTTAAGAAACTATATAAGCTAATTAGATATCTATTAATTATATACTCTTAGATTATCTAGAAGAATAAATAGTTAAAGATTACTAAGACCTCCTCTATATATCTATTCAGCTATAAAGAGTAGATAGTTAAGTCTATAATACCCTAGTTAATATAGAGGTATAGGTAAATATTATAGCTCTTAAAATAGCCTAAGAGTATAACCTAGTAGTCTATCTAATACCTAATATAATTATAACTTTCTTCTTAAATTATATAATAGAGATAATAGGAAGGACTTATTTTTAAAAGGTCAAGGTCTCTAGTATAGGGTAGACCAGCTGTAGGGTAAGCTAGGTCTAGGGTAGATAAAGCCTATAGGGTAGGCTTTAAAATACTAGAGAAGGATTATTCGAAAAGGCGTAGTAGAAGGTGCAGGCTCTATAAGAGAAAATAAAGCTCTATTAGCTACAGGGTAGCTAAGAAAGATAGACTGTAGGGTAGATAAAAGAGTATATTAGTAACTTATAGAATCTCTATCTAGCAGGGAGGAAGCCCTGTACTTATAGGTGTTTCCAGGCCGTAAGGGCCCTGAAGATAACACGTTGCCTTCTGTAATACGGGCTCGTAACCGCTATAAGGTTCTCGTACAGAGGGATACGAGGCTGCTAATGTAGATGCTACAGCGGACACGAAGTCCGCTAATGCAGCTGCTATAGTGGTTACGAGGTTCACTAAACTAAGTACTAAGGTTCTCGTACAGCGGATACGAGGTCCGCTAATGCAAGCGCTGCAGCGGATATGAAGTCTGCTAATGCAGCTGCTTCAGCGTAATATGGGATCGCTAGCATGGACGCCACAGCGGCCGTTACAGCGGTTGTGACCGCTAACGCAATTGCCCCAACGGGCAGCTACAGTGGGTTGGGCTAGTGGCTTCAGAGGGCTTCTAGCTTTGGAGAGCCCTAAGTTAGTTATTTCATTCCTCCTTACCCTATATCAATCTGATATAGGGTAATCTGGATCTACCCTATAGTCTATAGGGTAAATCTCAATACTTATATAAAGATATTCTTTAGAAGTATACCCTCTAAGCAGATTATTTATATAATAAAGGGTAAGAAGGTATTATTTATTAAGTTTATTTTAGAAATACTTTTTATAAGATCCTACTAGGTTTTCTTTAATTATAGGAATAGAGATAGTAACCTACTTATATAAGCTATTATTAATAGTATCTATATAATAACTACTATTATAGAAGGTATTTACTATAGGAATCTAAATATACTAAAAATAATTATAGCTCTCTATACTAAGGAATAATTTAATATATATTCTATATTAATAATAGATATAAAACCCTAAGAGATAGAAAAACCTAATAAACTATTTAATTAAGTAGATTATAACTCTAGGGAATTACTATAAATATTTTATATCTCCTTAGAAGATACTAATAGAATTATAAGTATAGAAATTAAGGAAGGAGATATTATTATTTCTATCTCTAATAATAAAGCTAAAATTATTCTTTAAAAAATCTTAAAGATCTAGTTATCTATATATAATAAATAGTATAAGCAGGCTATTAAATAAAGTAATTTTTATAAAAAAGAAATAAGATTCTTTAAAAGATATTTTAATAGAGATACTAATTTACTAAATATTAGTATAAATATAATATATAAACTAAAGTATAAGAAAATTAACTCTCTTAATAATATTCTATCTAATAGTTTAGTACTAAATAGTAATACTAATTAGTAAAAGAAGAAATAGATTAAGGCTCTATTAATACTTAATATATTATATCTTTTTCCTAAATAGATTACTAGTAAATTCTTAGATATTAAGAAGGGTTCTAGGCTTATAGAAGAGTATTTAAATATTATTATATTATAAATAAAAGATTTCTTAATAGAAAAGAAATTAGAAGTATTTATTTAAATACTTTATAACTAAGAAAAGGTAATAGTCTGGATATTTAAGGATTATAGCTATATTAATTCTATAGTAGTACTACTATAAGTTATTCAGATTATTAAATATAAAATATAATAGGCTAGTTTAATTCCTATTCTAAAAAGCTTAGAAAGTAAGGTAATAGATATCCTAAGGAATTATATTAAGAAAAAAGTATTTAAGGAGTCTTATATATTCTATAGGAACCCTTAGTTCCTTATAGTTAAAAAGAATAATAGTATAAGATTTATTAATTCTATAACTAGAATTAACTAATTTATAATTAGGAATACTCTTATTCCCCCTAGTATAAATAGCTTCTTATAGAACTTTATAATATATAAAATCCTATTACTTATTAACTTCTTTTTAGATTATAACTAAATAACTCTTAATCTAATAAATAGGGATTTAACTATATTTTTAATACCTATTAAGCTATATAGAATATATATACTCCCTTAAGAAGTAATAAATTTAATAGTTTAATTTATATAGATTATTAGTTAAATTCTAGCTAATCTTATCCCTAATATAGCTTAACTCTTTCTTAATAATATTACTATATAAGAGCCTTCTTTAATATATAATAATAAAAATATTATTCTAAATATTTAGTAATATATTTTAAAATATCTAATTAATCTGGATAAAGTACTAGTTAATATTAAACTTATAGATTATATAATATTAACTATTAAATTAAAGTTCTATTAAATAAGTATAATTATAGTTAAATACTTCTATAGCTTATTTAGAAAGTAATTAGAAAATATAAAGATTATTAAAATAAAGAAATAGACTATCTATTAGAATATATTTAATATATAATCCTTCCTAGGAGTAACTAGGTTCTATAGGATATAAATAGAAAGATATACTATTAAAGCTTAACTTCTTACTATCTTACTCTGAAAAGATACTATATAAGTCTGGGGAGAAAACTAAGTAAATATAATAGAAGCTCTAAAGGAAAATCTAATTAAAGTAGATTTTCTTATTTTAATTAATTACTTAGATAAAGATAGAGAGATTATCTTTATAGTTAATATAAGCTTTAAAGGCTAGAGAGCTATTCTTCTCTAAGTTATTAGAGGAAAATAAAAACTAAGCTAATATAAATCTAACTACTAGAGTAAGACTAAGGTAGCTTATAATATAACTAAGAGGGAATACTAAGATATATTCTTAGCTATTAGAAGGTTATATAACTACCTCTATAGAGCTAGATTTATATTAGAAACTAATACCTAGATCTTAATCTTTTAGCTTAATAGAAAAACTAGTAATATTCTAGATATACTTATTATATAATAGATTAGTTATATTATACTATTTAATTTTACTATTTACTATATACTAGAAAAGAAAAATAGTATAGTAAATAGGTTTTCTTATAAAGGTTAAGAACTATTTAATTAAATAGATAAAGTAAATAAGAAAGATATAGAGTAAATTATTAACTTATAATTAAATATTATAGTACTTTTAGAGGAGGAGGCTAAAAATCTACTTAAAGAGTATTAGACTAAAGAGAATTAAACTTTTACTAGATATTTTATAACCCTAAAGTAATTAGAGGGAATAAAGACTACTAAGTTTAGAAGGCTAAAGCTCTAAATAAGGTATTTCTTTATAATTAACTAAAGATTATAGAAAAGGCCTAAAAAGGGATAGACTAATTTAATTACTATTATTAATAAGCTAGCTATAAGGAAAGCTCTAGTTACTTTATATTATATAGAATAGAGTTATAGAGGAAGAGAGATAATCTATAGATAGTTAAAGACTTAATACTTTTAGCTAGGGATATAGAATAATTATTCTAAAGCTATTATAGTTTATAGGATATATACTTTCTTTAATTTAAGGAGGCTAATAGAAGAAAGTATACTAATAGCTCTAAATTAGTTTATAATAAAGATCTATTTTAATATAATCTATATAAACTCTTTAAAAGAGATAAAGTTTATTATAGAAAGCTAATATAATCTTACTAGTTAGATTAAAGTTTATATAGCTAGAATTAAATATATTATTATTAGTATATATAACTTATAAGCTAATAGTATTATTAAAGCTAGATACTAATTATTAATTCTAGCTATTAGTAAGATACTTTTTCTAAATATAGACTAGCTCTAAGTACTTAAAGCTACTCTATTTATAGATAGAGTTTTAGAAAGAGCCTCTTATAGTTATAATCTATTTTATTTATTATATAGCTAGAATCTAATTCTATCTCTTAAAATAAGATATTTAATTTAGAGACTAATTAACTAGGGAGATATATAGTTTACTTAAAGCCTGCTTAAGGTAAAAACTAGATATTTACTATAGCTTTATAAAGATATTAAAATTACTAAGGAGAAAGTATAAAAGTTTAGATTATAAAGAGCTAAAGTAAGAATAATAAGCCTAATTATAAGGATAAGAATAGAACCTCTAAGACTAGGGAGCTTAGTTCTAGTTTATAATATAGTATATAATAAGATCTATAAAGATATAGTCTATAAGCTACTATTAAAATAGCTTAGTCTATATAGAGTAGTTAATTAAAGTAAATATTTAAAGTCTTATAGGTTAGAGATAATAGATAGTATAATAGTTTAAAGTATTTTTACTTTAGACTATTTAAAGAAGTTCTAATAGAATAAAGAGAGCTAGTAGAGGAATAGTAATAATTCCTACTTAGTAGAGTAGAAGATAGAGGACTATAATACTAACTCCCTAATAAACTACTAAATTCCTAATTAACTTAAGTTTAATAAAGAAAAGCTTTTAGTAGGTAATTATAAAGTATTTAATTAAATACTTTATAAATATAAGAATAATAATAAGCTATATATAGTAATAAGATTATAAAAAAGAATCTTTTTAATATAATCTCCTAGTTCTAATAGAAGTAATAGATTTTAAATTTTAAATAAGATTATTATTTAAATAGATTAAAATTAACTGCTTATTTTATATATAATAAAGTATAATTTCTAGTCTTTTCTTTATAAAGTTCTATAAAAGGCTTAAGAAAGCTAAAATATAACTTTATTTTATATATATAATATAAAAGGAATATATACTTAATACTAAAGGAGCTAATATAAATAGAACTAAATAGTATAATAAAGTAGTAAGAAGAAAATTTTAATATCTTTTATTAGAAAATTACTTAATTAAATAGTTTTAGTTTTAAAGAATTAATTTAATTAAAATCCTATAACTAAAGACTAGATAACTAATTAAAAACTAAGAATAGCTATTTAGACTAAGATTACTTTATATTTATAACTAAGAAATATTATATTTTTATATTAATCTAAGTACTAAACTAAGTAATATTCTCCTTAGAAAGTAGCTTATTACTATTAGGCTTAGGAGGCTAGTATTTATAGAGATATAGAGCTATTTTAGAAGAAAGAATCTCTTTAGTTATAGTAGAAAATAAAATAGTTTTATAGCTATAAAGAGAGTTAGTAATAGAACCTTTATAAATATTTTTAAGCTTATAGTTAAAGAAATAATACTTATAATTACTATATATATAGTAGAGATAATTAGTATAAGAACCTTAAAAATAGTTTCTAAAAGATATAATATAATCTACTAGTATATAAACTAAACTAGTATATAAACTACTTTTTTTAATTTTTTAATTCTCTACTTTTAAACCTACTTTCTTTAACTAAAAGAAATAATATAAACTAAGAATAAAAATTAAATTATTCTAGCCTTCTAAGCTTTAGAAGGAGATTCTAAATTAAGTCTTTAAAAAACTATATTAATCTATAAAATTAATTATATAATACTATATTTATATAAGTATAGCTAGACTACTTAATCTGATTTCTAATATAGTAATCGGATTCTTACTAATCTAGAGGAGTAGGTTATTATTAAGAGAGTTTTTAATCTAGATTCTTAAGTATTTTCTCTATAACTACTTAAGGTAGAAGATATAGTAAATCTCCTGCTATATAACTATAATATAGAGTATATTAGTATTAATTAAACTTCTTACTTTATTAAGTACTAACTATTACTTAAGATAGTTCTATCTTATAAATATAACTATTAGAGAGCCTTATATAAAGATCTTAAAATTATCTAATTATAATTTAATCTTATATAGAATATAGTAGCTAAATATAGTATTCTTAATAAGAATATTTATAACTTTAATAAAGCTAGCTTTCTTATAGGCTAGATTAGTATCTATACTATAGTTATATACTCTAATTAAGTAGTAAGATCTAAATTAGTATAGCCTAGTAATTAGGAATAGATTTCTTTAATCTAGATAATTAATATAGCTAGCTAGATAATCCTACTATTTCTAATAGTAAAAGATTAATATTACCTCTTATTCTAAATCTAAAATTCTAACTTACTATTTAACTAGAGGATTTCTATTAGTAAAAATAGCTAGACTTTAAATATAATTATTATAGATTAGATTAAGTACTTTAATAAAAGTACTTAGATAAAAACTAAGGGTAAATATTATCTTCTTATACTAAATAGCTATAAGAGCTACTATTTAATAGAGTTTAAGGAATACTATAAGGAGAATAATATTATTACTTTCTATATATCTTCTTACTCTTCTTATTTACTCTAGCTACTAGATATTAACTATTTTAATTTATTAAAAAAGACTTATAATTAGGAAATTAAATATCTAATAAAGGTTCAGATTATCTATATTATAAAGGAAGATTTCTTTCTAGTATTTATAGTAGTATTTAATATCTCTTTTACTAAGGAAAATATACTAGGAGTATTTAGAAGAGCTAAACTTATCCCTCTAAACCTAGAGAGTATAATTTTAAAGCTAGATATATAAATAAGTATACTAATATTACTAGAGTTATTCTCTAAACTATCTATTCCTTAGTAATTAAAGATTCTAACTAATCTATTAGAGATAACTTTATAGTCTAAATACCTTAAGAGATAAATATAATACTATTAGAATAGCTCTTTAAGCTTAATTATTAAAGATATTAAGCAGATTACTAAAGGTATATAGTAAGTTATATATAAGCTTACTATTCTAAAGGAAGAGGTTAATAAACTTAAAGAGATAAATAAGTAATTAAGTAAGTATTAGAGGACTAAAAAGCTATACTTATATAAAGGAAGCTCTTTAAGTATATAGGAATTATAGAACTTTATAACTAAGAGGGATATTAAATAATAGATATAGATAGAAGATTATATAAATTATAGTTAGAGATCTTATTAAGAGTAAAGTACTTAGTAATATAGTATATATAGTAAGATAGGTTATAATATATAGATTATAAGATAGTAGAGGAATTATCTAGCTTTAGTTCTAAGGTTATTTTAAGTAAATAGATTAAAAGATAGAAGTTAGAGGGTATTTTAATTAAACTTTATTAAAAATAGTAGAAATATACCCCTAAGACTAGCTAGGCTATATTTTAACTAGGTCTTATTAAGATATCTTAAGGCTAGCTATTTAGCTAGACCTAGTTAAGATCTATCTAGGGTTATAGTATCTTAGCTATAGTAGTCTTTTAGAAGGAGAGAGAGAGAGAGAGAGTAGAAAAAGATAAAAAAATATAGTATTATTATTTAACTTATTAAGCTCTATAGCTTAATATATATAAGCTATTTTTAGAAAAGTATTTTTTATAGTTATATTAATATATAATAATAAAATAAAAAATATTTATAGAAAATATAAAGGTTTAGAGTAGAAATTATAAATATTAATAATAAAAAGGTTATAAAAAGTAGTTTATATACTAGTTTAGTTTATATACTAGTAGATTATATTATATTTAAAGAATAGAAATATAATATAGTATCTAGATTAAGAATAAGTAATTAAAAAAGCTATAATATAGTAATAATAAGTAATTAGATTCTACTAACTATAAAGAGTAACTAGTAAGACTTTAGAGTAAGATTTCTTCTAAATAAGATTAATAAGAAAAGTAGACTAAGAGTAGCTAAGTTTAGCTAGAAAATAGATTAGATAAGAGTTTAAATAATACTTAATAGTAATAAAGAGAGCAGTATTATTATAATAAGAACTAATTATCTTCTAGAAGGCTTAGAAAGCTTATTTTCTATTATCTTTATTATTAAGAGTATAAGTAAGTTTATAATATAAAAGATTAGTATAATAGTTAAGAGTAAGTTTACTATAAAACTATACTTTAAGAGTAGATTAGAGAGTATCTATAAAGTTAAGCTTAGTATACTTCTTAATAGGAATAATAATAGAGTATTAATTCTAGCTTAAACTATAAATAGATTTAAGTTCTCTAATATAAAAAGGGATTATTATAGTACTATAAATATTAGGGAGCTTATTATACTTTATATTCTGAAAATAATCTATATTATAGCTAGGAAATTAGAATAAACTAGAATAAAAAGAAAAAAAGATTCTTCTAGTTAAATTTAATACTTTTATAAAGGAAGAATTATAAAGAGATATATAAAGAAGAAGTATTTAAATATAAAAGTAAGGGTTATATAGAAGCTATAATAATAAATATATATTTTATATTAAAATATATAAGTTTACTAATACTTAGTATAAACCTACTCTTAAACCTACTATATATTTTTCCTTCTTTTTTAATTCTATATTATTAATTATAAAAAGGAATTAGTTTTAATCTTTTAATTAAATACTTCTTAGCTTAGTATAATTATTTAAATTCTCTTTATAATAGGAGAGTTAGAGAAAGCCCTATCTCCTAACTCTATAGGGCTTATTAAGAAAAATAAAAATACTTTTAGAAGAAACTTAGTAAAATAGCTATATATAGAGTATTACTATAGTATATATTAATAGCTAGTTTTCTTCTTAAGAAGAACTAAGTAATTAGTTAATTTTCTTATAGAATAACTATTAAATAAGTAAGATCTAGGGGATATAGTAATAATTACTATAGAGTAGGACTAAGATATTAGTAATATTAAACTAATACTAATATAGAAAAGTAATAACTAGCTTTTTTTACTTTTAGTTAGGATTAGTTTATAGTAATATCTATAAGATATTTACTAAGTATTACTTAATATTAATAAGTATAGATAGCTAGCTAGTAAAGGAATTTAAGTATTATTAGTAATAATAACTTATAGCTTTAGGTATTTTATAGCTTAGCTTTCTAATAAGTTAATTATTAATTAAGTTAGAGATATTAAGAACTTCTTTTATAAGCTTAGTAAGAGGTTTAAAAGGTTTATTCCTAGGTTTATAGTTATAAGAGATAATTTTACTAATAGCTTCTAGTTTACTTAGAAGTTCTAATAAGAAGTTAGAAACTATAACTTTCTTATTAGAAGTATTAATTTTAGAAATATAAATAAAGAAGGTAGAATATACTAAGTAATCTTTATTCTTAATAGATAAATATTAGTTATTTATTATTATAATACTCTTATAACTAGTAGATAAAACTATTTTACTATATTTATTATAATATTCTATATATTCCTTATAAATTAGAAATAGCTTTATAATTTCTTTAGAGTTTATTATTTTATTATAGATTAAAAGAATAATTAGATATATAGTCTTCTTATAATATTTTATATTTAGTAAGTTATTTAGAGCTTCTATAGGCTTAAGCTAATAAAGCTCTTTAATAACTATTTATTACTTTATAGAGAAGTATAATCTCCTAGCTCCCTTATTATACTAATAGTCTAGCTATATATTAGAATATAGAATTACTAAGTAAATATAGTAAAGTCTTTATTAAATATATCTCTACTTATAATAGAAGTATATATAAATAAATTAGACTATATTAATATAAAGATAATAACTAATAGGGTTATAAAATAGATAAGAGAAGGGAAATATATTACTATTAGAGCTTTTACTACTCCTAGCTTTAATAATTAGTAATTTATTTAAAAAGTCTATACTAATCTTAGAAGGATACTTCCTATTAATATTAAAGAGCTTTATTAAAAATTAAAGAAATAGAGAACCTGCTATATATATTTAGAAGAAAGTACTTTTTATTCTTTACTATTTCTACTTATTCTAAAGAGTAAGAAGTTTACTCCTACTCCTAAGATTCTTATATATAATATTTTCTATAAGGACTTAGTATATAAAGTATTAATAACTTAGCTATCTAGTCTTTATCTTTATATTAATATTATTTAGAAATAGAGAAATTATAGTAAATTTAATAAAATAGTTATAGTAATAGGAAGAGAAGAAGAGATTATATTAATCTTTAAAATTAACTTTAAATTCTAATCTTAAGACTATAATATAATTAAGATCCCTAGAATCCCTCTCCCTTAAAACTACTTTAGAATATTTAATTTTAATTACTAAATAGAAGATAATTCTAAAAGCTATTTTTATAGCTAGAGTATTTTTAATAAATTTAGAAATAAGTCTAGAAGCCTAATATAGCTTAATATACCTTCTTATTCTCTACCTAGATCTATATCTCTTACTCTAATAAGTTATACTCTACTAATACTATTAATACCTTTAGGGATATATTATCCTTCTATATTAATACCTAGGATATCTTATATATTTAACTAATTTATAATTACTATAGATATTATAAAAGAAGATATCTAACTTAGAGCTAATCTTTTTTCTTTTAGTAAAAAAGGAATTAGAAATACTATTACTAATATTAAGTAATAGATAATAGGAGAGTAATAAAAGTAAACTAATAAATCCCTTATTAATAACTTATTCTAAGATTATAATAATAATCTTATATAAGTACTAGTTATTAAGGAATTTAGGAAGTTTATATAAAAGGTATAACTCTCTTATTTAGCTAGTAAACCTATTCTTATAGCTTTTTATATAAAGAATTACTAGATCTTTTATATATATATAACTATAGTCCCTATTAGCTTTATAAGCTCTATAAGCTAGGATAATATTACTATAACCCTCTTTAAAAGTACTACTCTAGAAAAGAGTTTATCTACTTTAATTTAAAAGAAGAGAGCTATTTAATAAGATATTATATAATACTAAGAGTAGGAATAAAAAAGAAAGATTTATTACTAAATTTTAATAGGATTTTTTAAAAAGAATAAGATAAATAGGAACTATTTAATTAAATAGTTCTATATATATTAGGAGAATATTAAAGCTTATATTCTCTTAGAAAACTAACTATAAAAGATAGTATAGTTATCTCTATATTAAGATATAGAACTTAGGAAGAATAGTTTTAATAGGAAGAGGAAGGGTATAGTTAGTATAGTAATTAAGCTTATAAGCTCCTAATTATTTCTTTTATTTATATATAAAGTAATATAGAGTAGAATATTAATAAATAAAACTAAATTTATAAAGAAGATAGAAAATAGTAATATATAATTTAAATAAATATTATTAGAATATCCTTAGATAAAAAGAGAAAGATCTTTTTAAGTATTTATATAACTAGAACCTAGTAATTATTTAGTTTAAAATTATATATAACTATTTAATTAAATAAGCTTCTATATAGGAAATAAGTTTAATAATTCTTTTAACCCTTAGAATAATTTTAAAATTTTAAATATAATAGAGATATAAGGATATATATATTATATCCAGGGAGCTATAAGTTAGAGCCTATTTATTAAACTAGCTAAATTAAATAAATTAGCTATTTTTTAGTATCTATAGAAAATAATATTCTTTTTATCCCTTCTTATTTTTACTTTTAAAAATCCCTTCTTTAAAAGATAAGTCTTTTATCTATATTATAGTAGCTATAATAGATTAATTAACTAGCTATAAATATAAACTATTTAATTAATTAAGAATATATATATAAAACTTAAAACCTCTTTTTTATAGCTATTATAGAAGGTTATTAGATTTTTATATAGTCAGCAGTCTGTATTTTAGGCTCGCCAATAGCTGTGGTATTGTTCGTTTTTCCCCAATACAGTATATATGAGCATAGAGCCCCTTGCGGCCACCTAGAGCCTTCAAAGAGCTCTCTAGCTGGCGGTTTTTTTTTTTTTTTTTTTTTTTTTTTTTTTTTTTTGGCAACAAGGGTTTTGTAGTCTCTGGGGCCCAAATCCCCAAATCCCAATGTTCAACATCGGTCGTGACATGCTGGTTGTCCCGGATGATGCTTTCTCTTCTCCCACTAGCCGCTGTGGCCCGGTGACGGGGTGAAAAGATGGAAGAGGGCTTTTCCGAAGAGGACATAACCAGAGGGGCCAAATGCCCGGTTTTTGGTCAATCCAGTTTATGAAGCCGTCAGCTGTCTCGTATGGTAAAGCTAGATCTTGAACCACGAACTGTGATGAAGCACCATTTGCATGAAGGGCATGATAGAGTGTTTGGGTGTGAGAGTAATCGTCAAGCAGCCAACGGAGGAACTTGATGAATGAGATGACTTTGACGTAGCTGTAGCTTTATCGGCCAACCCAAAAGCCAGCTCTATCGTAACGAAAGAGATACTCACCCAAGGGAATATACTCGACGATTGTGGCTGCTGGTGCTAGATCTCTAGTTTTATCGGAAACATGCATGTAGAGCCATGGATCGTGAGCATTGCTAAATGTCGGCAGAGTGCCTCCGGCAGGCATGGTATCGGTCAACTGGCCAGTGATGATAACGCTGTGCTCCTTAGAAAACATGATGGCATCCGCATAGTCGACATCGGGGGTTTCGGTTTGTGACTGAACTCCTGCAACGGCATCTGACACTCCAGTGACTTTTTGGTATGTTGTCTTGACCAGCTTCCTCGCTTTGACAAGACGAACTTCCATGAGTGTCACGATACCACGGGTGGCAGCCGCCCCTGCCGCTCCGTGAAAGAGGTCCTGTCGCTCCTGGCGAGACGCCCGTACGATATCTCCAATCCCGAGAATCATGTCCAGAGAGTTGACAGTGTCGTTGAAGAACCCATGACGGAATGAGCTGCTCTCCCCAGTGGAAAACCCTCCGCCGGCCGTAATGCCCGGGAACTCCATTACCACAGGAGGCACGAGGCCATAGATGAGAGTTGCCTCGACGAGGCGATCCATGGGAACATTTGGCTCAACCAGGGCGACGTGGCTCTCCGTATCCACTTGCAGTACATTGCTCAGCATGCTGATGTCAACTGCATTTTGCTGTGATCCGTGCCGAGGGCGAGCGCTATTGGAGGAACCGTGGAAAACGCGATACGATTCTCCAATCCCAAAGAACCGCCGGACATCTAACGCAACCTCGTGAACGTGTTTGGAGTGTCTCCTCCATCGTTGGGGGTATCAAAAATTAGACGGAGTCTTGATGTGTGAAATGACGATCTAAGGGTTTTTATAAACTTATTTATATAAAATTCTCTTTTACTTTATTATAGTTAAAGCGAAGTCTACCTTTATATTAGCGGGAGCTGGCCATTGTTGTCGTCATCATATAGCCAGCACAATTGACTCCGGAATTTAGTACCTATGGTAAATTATTCGTCATTGGCAAGTTCATTTCGGCATTTCTTTTCCCTTGTCACCTCAAGACAACCGCAAAAGAGAGGTCACAACGGGTGGTGGCCCTCGCCACAGAGATTAGCCTTGGTTGCGATACGAGGGACTGAATATTGATAAAAAGTACCTACTCACGCCCAACATATGCATGTATCGCTGATGAAGTAAGCCGGGCCGCGTGCCGAGCGGAGGATTCGACCAAGAGGCGAGAGGAGCAGGTGTAGTCTTCGCGGTAAGCTGTCTCAATTGCTTGGTATATCTGTGAACTAAGCAGGTCTCAGGTGGTAGGATTCATGCTGGGGACGGATCGGTACGACTATATGCTCAATAACCGTATAAGAAAGTATTGATTAGAATTAAAAAAAATATGTAGACTCCCTTTTGAGAGCCGAAAGTAGGCGAAAGCCTATGGTTAAGATCTATCTTGGGCTCGAGGGTGCTCTATCTACTTCTTGAATCTGTTTGTCGACCGATTAGCTACAACCCATGGCATACATAGACCTAGAGCAGATCATATCAGAGGTGGCGGATCGAATTTCTGATGTAGCAAGCTAGTATGGACCGTCCGACTGTTCTGTGTTCATGGATGGCCAGACCACATTCCGCTTCTCCTCATTACCAGATGCCAGGTACGAATCGCCAGGGCACTCTTCTGCAATACTCAGTCCAGGCTGGGCCATATTTGACAGAACATCGCTTCTCGTCCCGCATACATCGATGGACAAGTAGAACCGTCATCCAAATGGCATAGGTCCACACCACCAACTTCGTACTGCCCACCAGAGCACAGGAGCTGTAGCTGAGAAATAAGTCCCCTACGTAATTCGCGTGTCTTGACCAGCCCCACCATCCACTGCAAACCAGCAGGCTCTTGTGCTCCTTTCCATCCGAGGTCGTGTATGCGGCCTCGATGTACTCCACCGGCCTCCCCCAAATCTGGCATCGCCCCCCACTGCTGCGGACCTTGTCCTTTTGGTAGTTGGCGGAGCGGAAAAGCACATACCCTGCCAGGCCAACGATAAAGGCGACGGCAAGGTAACCAGTCGATGACGATGAAGGGTACATTCCCAGATACTGGCCCTGGATCGTATACGTCGTAGGCAGGAAGCAGAAACAGCCCCAGGCGAGGTAAAAGCCGTAGTGGTCATGAGCAATATCAATTGTGCGTAGATACCAAGACTCGTTGATGAAGAAGTCCACCACATACAGGGTTTGGAGGATGGAGACGAGCACCAGAGACGGCTCGACGTGCCCCTGCGTCTGGTGCTGATACGCGAGGTTGGAAAAATCACTGTGAGTAGAAAGGAGGAGACCAGCATGTTAGTGTTGCGTGAGAGTACCAAGCTGGAGCCAAGTCTTACATGAGAGTCCAGAGGATCATCCCCGGTCGCCCATTACTGAAAAGCTTCAGATCAAATGCATCACCGATCCGAGGGTTAAGCTCGATTCCCATGAAATAGTCATAAATAAAAGAACCTGAATTAAAAAGTCAGTAACCGTATGGCCTTGTGATATCTCGTAGTGACGGTCTACCGCTGAATTTTCGGTCGTCTGCGTGCGTTGGGCTCACGTAGGCCTTCGCAAATGCGAGAGCTGAAATGAGCAGACCAGCCACATTGAGCGCCGCGATCAGGCTGCTCCAGTTGCGCGGGATGAAGCCAGGGTCTAAGAGATCATTCCAACAGAGGACAAAGTACAATACGTGAGTCAGGACCCACGCAGAGAGGCCATTGATGCGGTAGGTGAGCAGATGTCCGGCTGGTGTGTACTGTCCAGTCTGCAAATGGCCGGGCAGATACACGAAGAGGAGCGCCTGGAAGCTGACCCAGCAAACGACTGCAAATGCGCCTTTGAGTGTCAGCTGCGGTCCGTACTCCCAGCAGATGACCCAGAATCCTTGCTCTGCCACGGCGGCGCCGAAGGAGGCGTACGATCCTTCAAACGCAGCGAGCGTGATGAACGTCGAGATGGATGCGAGTGGCGCCAGGACAACCGGAGTCGAGGCGATCAACGCGCCGAACCAGGACCTGCCACCACCGGTGCGACCCCAGACCTCGCCATTGCTTCGGGGAGGGACCGGGTCGAATCTCTGCAGAAGAGACGTGGCTGTGTGGCGCTTCCTCAATGACGAGGCCGTCGTCGCTGATGTCACAGCACCATTTTCGGTGCTGGCAGTCATGATTCCGTCGAGAGAGGTCGTGGGAATCCTTCGAGTAGGGTTACGAGGCCCTTGCCCGGTTCAAGACAAATAAATAAGGCTAGATGTTGGACGAAAACACGGGCATCGTTCCTGGGACGGATTGTGATGGAGGTGAGTGAGACTCGACTCTGCTGCTGCATCAGTTTCTGGCGGCAGGTACCGCCACCGTAAGCTAGGCAAGAGTGAGAAGAGGGTTCCGCTGATGAAGCAGGCAGAACTTAGAAGGCCCAATGCGCTTAGGCTCTCTGCGAGATACATACGCCAAAGTCTCGGACTCGCGCTCCCTCGGCCATCAATCTCCGTCGGCGAGACAGAGGGACGCCCGTAGCCACCCGAAATGCGCGTCTGTCTCAGCCGGCCACCATCTTATGAAGATCAACGCACAGATTTTCGGCAGGCGGCCATTAGGCGGTAGACACAAATGATGACGCACGGAGGCTGTTGACCTAATGTTCCGACAAGATTGAGTACCGCTCACGCCAACTAACAGTACAGCAGTACATCACAACAAGGTATTACCCAGCCTATGAGATGTAGAATGTGGTTCTCGTGTTGATCTGATGGTCGTTCAGAGAGTCACGCACCGGAAGGTTGCATACCCAAGGCTGACGATGGCGTTTTCGCGCGGCCGGCCAATCTCATCCACGTCTGCCCGTCTGATTGCTTGATCAGCATGTCTTGGATGACACTCAGCTACTGGATTTGCTAACTGAGACTGTCCCTCTCAGACCTGAGATTCCTGTATTGTTGAGGAATGCCGAAGGGGGATCTGGGAGGCCCAATCTGAGACCTCACCTAGCCTAATCCCCCTTAGCCAGTCTCATTATTTGGTGCTATGGCCCGTGCTGGTTTTTTCGCGTCTACCAAGATGCCAGACAGAGGTATATGGTCTGCTCTCTGCTGTCGCCATTGGCTGCGTTCTTGTTGCCGCAACGTCCCTCATCCAGCGATATGGACAAACCCGTCTACCGGGCCGTCGCTGCCCCCAACCATTATGCTGGAAGCTGGATTGACTGCAGACCGATATTCCTCCTCCATAATATCCTCGGTCATTCGTTCAGTTTTGATCTGAATGCCCCTTTGAAATATTTGGGACTAATCAGTTCATTGCTTCACGCTCCGTCGGTTGCACGCACTACTCTCCATCCACCACGAGATCGTACACGACGTTTCCCATATCGAGAAGGTCTTCTTCAAGCAAAATGAAGCATTCGACATTCACTCAATGGGCACTTCGATGCTACGGCGAATCTTGGGTGCGATTTCAGAGGCATTGCCCGAGATGAATATATCGAGATGGTTGATGGCTTCATGAAAATTGTCGCGCGAGATTTTCTTAATGAGTCAACCGCTACAGCCACTCTTCATCGAGGGGATATCGGGAGCAAAATGTCTTCGCTGATTAGTTTCTCGGAAAATACTGATTTACAACATCCTTAGGAACAACTCGCAAACACGAAAGTGCTACGCCTCGACCCCGCATACCCAGGGCATGTTATGGAGGCCGATCTCGAGAGCCTCTTGAGAGGGCTGAGCTTCCACATTTCCATCCCACTACTGTATGGACACGACTATCTTGATCGGAATCCTTTGGCGTTGTGTGATTGGGACTGCTTTGGAGGGCAGACTGCGCTTCTCGCGCTTGGCGTTCCTACATGGGTGCCAATTCTCTCATTCCGACGTGGCATTGCAGCCAGAGAGAGGCTGGTTGACTCCATTTCTTCTGATTACCGTCGTACGAAGCAATACCGCAACGGCGAGGCTGTTGACTACGGCACCGACATGACTGATGTGAGTGAAACTGCATTGGACAGATACAAGGTGTACGATCGCCACGGCCTTTCAGCTGAAAATATTGGCCACATCGAGTTTTCTCTCCTCTGGGCACAAAATAAAAACACACAGCAGTTGTTGTTTTGGTACATATTCTATATATACTCCGTTCCCGGCCTGCTAGATTCTCTACGGCAAGAACTTGCGTCTTCCGGGGTCCGGTCAATATCGGCCGATGACCCTCCTCGGATAACCAGGTCAAACATTGGCGCGCTGGGAAAGCAATGCCCACTGCTGAAGTCAACGTTTCTTGAATCGTTTCGGGTGACAGAGGAATCGATCATGTTTCGGCGAGTTACGGAGAGACTAACACTAGATGACGGCGAAGATCAATATCAGCTACGCCGGGGATCTTGGCTATCCGTCTCCACGGCCCTAACCAGGCACGTTTCTTCGATCTACCCACGGCCTCTTGAGTTCCTCCCGGACAGATTTGTAGAAGGAAGCACAGCGAGCTATAAGACTCTGAGACCATGGGGCCTGGGCCTGACCATATGCAAAGGTCGCACCTTTGCAGAGAAGAAAGTGTTGGCTGTCGCAGCTGGCATGATCGTATTGTGGGACATTGAGCAGGCTGTAGGGGAATGGCAACACCCTGGCTTTCGAACTGGTGCCACTGTCTTGGATCCCGCCTCAAAACTACGCGTACGTATTAAGCGACGTAAATTAGACTGAAGACTCAAGTACTAGTCAGTAGAGCTATTGCAGGGATCTTCTCCTAGCTTAGACAGGTCTACAGGGGGCGGTTTTCGTGAATGTACTCACGCATAACCATTTCGATAGTTCTGCCGTTCTCCCTTACCTACGTAGTGCAGCTTTATATTACCACTGTTTGTAACTCCGGTGAAGTCTTCCTCTCGACTGAGGCAGAATCATAGTGTGGATCTCACTGCAAGTGCTCTTCAGTGAGGGAGGAGAATGAACTTCTCTGCAACAAGCACAAGTGTCGACGTCGTAAGGCCCGGGCCAGTCCTCTTCAATGACATGTCCAGCTAAGCCTATGTTTCGAAGTTATTCTTTATTGTATCGGGACCTTCCGGGACTAAGACCATAACTAAAGAAATGAAAGTCTAGTTTCAGAACTCCGCTACTTAAATAGTCCTGGCCTATTCGAAGGGTGAAAGAAAAGAAAAGAAAAGAGTAAAAAGCAGAAAGAAACATCTTAGTCCTGAGACCTTAACAAAACGTCTACACAAAGATCTTAACTCGATCAAGACAAGAGAAAAGGTTGGCCCACGGCCGTGACTTATTTACTTGATCCTCTACCGAGGACAATGAATGCCTACTTAGAAGCGCTGATGGTCGTGATGTGTACAAAAAAGGGAGTGAGATAATTAAGAGAAAGAAAAAGCAGCGTAGCCTTTGATCAGACAAAGATAAGCCTAGGAAGGACAAGCAAGGTGAAACAATAGTCTGGATTGGGGAGAGATTAGTTTAACCTATTTCAGGAAATAAGTCTTCCACTTTTGGGATAATTGGTCAGATCCCCTCTTTGTTTCGTACGACAAAGGATATCTCTAATCCCAGCTGATCGATGTTCTCTTATCAGCAGTACGTGGATATGAAGATCTATAACGGTTGACCTTGAAAAAGTGCAATGATTCAAGCCAAATTGTCCAAATAGCTGGAATGTATCAACTAAAGCTGCTGTACTTCATAGATGTCATCTGAAACGAACTTCCATCAATTTTTCTTTTCAGCTCACTTGTGTTTAACTTAGGCTTTAGAACTTAGGTCCAAGTATTATTATTATTACCTTTGAGAGATAGCACCGAGATCTTGTCCTGTATAGCCCTTGTCGCTAGGGCAAACAGCAAACTTTGAGGCTGCGCACGTCCCGGTACAAGTTCTCTGGCCAAAGAGGGTAGGATAAATAGCAATCTAACGAGCGGCTCATCCCAATAAGAAGGGCGTCATAAGTGTAAAGATTTACAGAGATTTATTCATGTATAGCTACAACCTCACGCTAATGGAGCTTAGTTTTGCCTTTCGTATTCCTTGTGTTGAGATAAAGGGTCTGGCATCTTCTATATTCTTTCATCCTTATACTCGAACTCTGTACCGTATCCTTGGTGAATTCAGGCAGAAAGGTCAAGGAGCCTGGGTATTGTTAGAATGACAAATGAGATGCTATACATAGATTCCTACTTGTCTCCAGCCGTAACAAGCTTGTACTTCTCACGATTCAATAAAGAAAGGAGAATTGAAGGGGAAAAGGAGAAGGAGAAAGGATAGAAAAAGATGCACACGGTTTCTTTTTATTTCTCCAAAACATAATCACAAGAATAGTACGGTCAATTCATAAATAGAGAAGAAGTCCACGCAAGTTTGTTGCCTCACAGCTGGCAACTATAACAACCAACATTCGAAAACAACCTCTAGGCCATCTTGACTCTTCGATCTTCAGATAAAAATGGAAGCCTATGGCAAAGACTCAAACGAGACAATATTGCGATGGCGACAAGATTTGCACGAGCAAGAAGAATGGGAGAAATATGAATGGAAGTGTATAGGCTGTGAAAAAAGCCTGACACATATTCATTTCGATAATGATGCTCTCATGCCGTATCTTGAAGATCCTTTCTCAGATCAACCCTCTATTCCCTCCTATGCCTTGCTTTCTGAAGGAGATTCTTCTTCAACGGCGCAGGGTCTGCAAGATGCAGAGTGTCATCAGCTCCTCTGCAACGAGTGCAAGTACGACGACAGAGCTAAAAGGATCCGATCGGGGGTCAGCCTATGTGCCCTATCCGTTCAAGCCGATACATCAAATATGACTCTTTCCTGTTCCGGCACTTCCCAGGCTTAGCTGACATGCTGAGTAGGAAGGAATTTACTGATCATGATCCCCCACAACATTGGCCCACATACATGGTACGCTGCGCCGGGTGCAAAAAATGGAAGGAAATCAGGCACTATTTGAATGAGAGTACTTTTTGGGATACTTTGCTAGAGGAGCTTGTTTCTGATGGATTTATCAATCTCGAACTAGGTGCTTTCCTCATGTACCCTAAGACCTGCGATCAGTGCACCGACTTGCAAGAAAGCAATTTGTCTATACGCTTGGCTTTGTTTGCGATATGGAAGCGGATTGATCGTCTAAGGTCGGATTATCCTGGCACATTCGGTGAACAGAGACTTATTGATATAGAGAAATCTCTCGCTTATGTTCGGAGTGTCCGAGAAGAATTCGAGACAAGCGGAGGGCAACGCGGCTTGAAAAGGGAGAGGCAACAGAATTTTCTTGATGAGGAAGACATTCAAAAACGAAAGAAAGACCTAAACCAACTATATCTGGCTGTTAGAAGCTGAGAAAATACTCAGCCTCGTCGACCCCATGGAAAATCAAATACAACGAATCTATGATTGGCTTGCTGTACACGAGCTTTAGCCAACACCGTCTTCGTTTGTAGCGACGTGGGTAAATACTGGCCTCTTAGAACCTGGATTCGGGGATGAAGAAGGTACTTACCTCGAATAATTCAAATTGTTATAATAAACTCGTTGGTGAAGAAAATGTCCACGCGAAGATACGGGGAGCTCAGGAGCTCCCATTATGTTCGACTCGTCTGTGTTATGCTTGCGGGGGTGCCTTCTCTTCCCAAATGGATCAGCCATTCCACCGACAAATTGACCAATGTGCTTCCTTGACATAAGGGCAGAGAGTACTGGGTGTACTTGGGGTGGAGTTGTGCGTCCCAAATTTACTACTTCTAAAGTATCGATCCTAAAATCATTCACATGAAAATGAACTTGTTAATGAACAGCTTTATTTGTGGCTCACTTTCTTGCCGTAAGCAAAAAATTGGATATCAGAAGACTAGGCAACATACGTGATCGTATTAAACAAACCTAATAATTTTCTACAGATGTATATGGTTGTGAAGCCGATATCATTCGCTTTTACATGTCTTATACCAAGAATTTCAAAAGAAAAATTGTATATTTTATGGCTAGGATTTGAAGCGTTTTCCAAGTCATCAGCTGTGAGTAGAGTGTGTTCATAGCCGTGCTCCTATTTTTGACTTCTAATCAGGCAAAGAGAAATAGATTGAGAGATAAAATGGTTAGGTAAGAGAAAGAGAAATGAAAGAGCTAGTAAAAGAACATTGTACAAGGAAAAAGTAAAGGAGAGGCAAGGAATCGAGAGGAAAATGGGACCGTATCACTCGTCATTGCACTTCTCATTGCACTTCAAATGATGAGGAAAGTGAAAACAAGAAGGATATCATTCTCACTATTTTCTCACATATGCATTGGTTCCTTACCGCGTAGTAATGTACCGCGGTGCCTGCACAACATGGTAAAGAACTCATCCTCCACCATACGACGTTTACAATCTGAAGCGCATGCATGACCACATCCGAACATGCAAATTCGCTTCGCGAGTTGCACAGGTGTTTCTGAGACCGAATCTCGGTGTTCGAAATCGGTGAGCTCTGTGAAAACTTTCGGGATGTCCTCTAGTTTGATCTTGGGATTGATAACGGCCATGGGGCAGCCCTAGCATTTCGAGCTGCCCACTCAAATGTCTTAGGATGAGACAGGAATTGCGGGCGGGCTTATTTTTTACAGGAAGTCTTATCGCAGAGCAACCCCATTGTGATCATTTTCCTTGGTCATGCATTGGATATTCCCCGCTCACGTACCGTGGATGAAACCTTGAATGCTTTCTTCCTTTGATAAAGTTTGTCCATGAAACTGATGGATTAACGCTCTGGGCTGTGGATTTTGCATCAAAGCGCGCTATGGCAATGCCGTAGAATGAATGTACTCAGGTGGAATGTCTATCCTGTAACCTAGATACGGCTTGCACTCTCTACGTGATCTGCTTTCGATCAACAATTGCACATCCCAAAACGCAGAGAATGTGACCTCAGCTGAAGGCGAATTGGAGCAGCGAGACAACTAGACTAGCTGGTCTTGGCTGCCACTGCATCGTTCCGTGCGGCGCGTATGCATGAGGTCAGTGGCCCAACATGCATATCGAGGCATCTCGCAGGCGCCAGGAAGAGGTCCGCGAACCACCTCCTGCCACGAGCCTCAGAGCTGAGGTCGGATCGCAGCTTTATCCATCAGCACGGGCGAATGAGCTTGTTGGTCCGAAGCCACTCGATGCACCTGTGTTTCGGTGTGGCATCCATCATCTCTCGTTCGGGGATTTCCGGCGCGTAAGTTGCTTGCTAATAAACAGAGGCACCTCCCGCCCGGCTTCTCCTCCTAACCTGCCACCCATCCACCAAACTCGCCGGCCGTATCACCCCGCAAACTTTGAACCATCCGTCATACTTGTGTTCTCTTCCCCGCAGCTCTCCCCATGTCTCGTTCAGCAACGTCCAGTGGGGCCAGTTCAACCATGATGGCCACCCCCGGCCATCGCAAAATCCGTGTGAGGTTTGGTAAGTCACATCTGGCTCGATATTATCTCTCCGGGTTGTATCGTAACCCGGCAATAGATGGGCGCGCGTTCGACATCGAAATCCAAGACACGGCCACCATCAGAGGTCTCAAGCAAAGCATCGAAACAGAAACAAGCATCCCCGTGCAAAGGCAGGTCCTCGCGGTCCTCGGACCCGGCGCTGTCGCCTTCCGTGATGACATGCTCGTCAAGGACGTCGTGAAGCCCCAAAGCACCATCATGCTGCAGGACTCCAGCCTGGGCAACAACCAAGGCTTCCACCTGGGCCACCAGTACGGAGGCACCTTCTCCCTGGGCACCTTTGTCCACCAGGGCGACACCGTCGACCAGGGATTCTGGGGCCAGTCGCCCAGTAACCGCGGCCTCCACGACTTCAGCGACGTCTTCTCCACCAACGGCGTCCTCCAACGAGGGGACCACTACCTCGTGCAGGCGCCCGGGCCCGGGCTCCCCCAGCAGCCCGATCATCAAGGCGAGCGCCACCCCGAAAGCGCAGCCGGCGGTAACCAGAGCGCCCCGCGGCGAGGGCATACGTATGGGACTGCGAGGACCGAAGATACCGACCACACCCAGGGCGATGAGATCAATTCGGGCTGGAACGGGCCGGCGCCTGGCAGTGCAAGCCATCGGTATGGCGACACCAGATTGAACGGAGGTGGGCTACACCAGGGCAACAAGTACGGGAAGCCTGTCTGATCTGGCGTCCGTTCGGGTGACTTTAATGATCGAGCCGTACTCGGCGTGCTTTATGACCAAACAAATTTTACTTTTGCGCAATTTTGCCAATGATCAAACCTTTCATCACTTGTGAATTGGTGATCTACAACCAACGTAACCGTGGCTCATTGTTGTGTTCCGGATGGGACTCGTAGGCTCCAATCGTGATGCTTAGTGTGTCAGTCAATGTTTCGTGGTGGGCTTCAAGCTGTAGATTTTGGCAGGTCTGCGGAAATTTAGATAGGTTAGTTGCTCTGAGAGATTTATGCTCGAATCGTGCTTCGTAGTGTCGCCGATGTGGGAATGAACGCACACGGCGGATGATCGTGGGAATATTTTCACCATGACAGGTGACGCTCAATTAGAGCAGATATCAGCACAAGTCGACCTCAAATCCCACTGAGACCATTCATATCCCGATAATTATTGATGTTTATATAAGTTCATTTGCAGAAAAACTATTGTAAGTATCTACACAGAAGCAGCTGGATTGAACTTCCACCCCAGAACAGATTGATTATTTGATGACTGTTTGGGATCGTGCACTTAGTCGCTTTAATCAAAACGCTGAAACATTTGGGGACATTGTCTTCTAGAACATCAACTTATTGAATTTTGTGTCTGCACTGAGACTCCGGTACTCTCAATCATCAAACAGAGTAAATACACTCATTGCCAATTCCCGAAATTGACTGGCAAGCTCGCCCAACCAATTACACGATCAACGATGGGAAAGATAATGATTTTCTGCAATAATCTTTGGTTTTTGAACGACTGCAACAAGCAAGAAGTTCAAAAGGGAAATTGTGACGACAAAAAATCACACCCTGACCTGATGCTTATTTCGATGTAAGGCACCAAGCTACCCAGCAGACCATCGTCACTGGATGCTGCTTTGTTGTTGGAACTCTGTCCTAGAACAAAGGGCATGCCGGCTTTCAAAGGCTTGTAAGACAACAGGCTATTGTTGGCCGTCTTCAACAGGCGATCTGCGTTTGGCTTCTCCCATGGCTGTAAAACACTGCAATTGCTTTGTTGTTGTATTATATCAATTGATTCTCTTTGTGGTTTTCCCTCTCCAAAATATTGGGTAAGTCCACCAATTTATATGTTCCTTTTCGCTTTCATTGGCATTGCTATGATCTGCTATCCGGTGGTATAAATCATGCCTGGTGCTTAATAGTCGATCCAGTATTTTACCAAGACCCGCGTTCATCATTTCATGCATCACATCATATGGACCATTGCACTAAAGAGAAGTCAGTTGTTCCTCTCTTTGTTTCCAAAATAGCCCTACTGGAATGTTTTCAAAGGCACTTTACACGCTTCCACTCGTTGGACTCTGGCGAAACCAATCAAGGAGCCTGTGCAGTGTTTCAAGGAACAGAAGAGCCAATCCACGCAGCAAGGCTTTTGCTCAGTGTCTACGAGATCATGGAATATTAATCGGAAGCGACAGAATATGTTCTAATTCAAAGGACTTACAGCGGGTTTTACGACCTACAACACTTCCGTCTCACATCAAGCTCCCATCCCAATATGATTTCAAGCAATTCAAGGATACCTCCCAGCTCAACGAAAGTCACATCAAGAGAACATTACTGCCAATATTGATCGGGGGAGACAGGGAGAGATTTGAAAACCCGCCAGAGTTTCATTACACCAACTTTGAAACTATGACAGAGGGCCAAACTTCGAGGCCAGTGCCCGACTACTTTGAGGGCTCCTCGCCTAATCATCTCACCAGACAGCTGAAAGAAGATCTTGGAGGGATCCTCATTCCTTCCAAAAACGCGGCCTGTCCAGTTGTTCCAAATTTCTTCGTCGAATTCAAATCCAGCAATGGAAGTACAGAAGTTGGCAAGCTCCAATTGGCACATACAGGCGCTCATGGCGCTCGAGCAATGCATGCACTGCAGAGATTCGGGAAGGCATCACCTGATGGTAAATGTCATACTCTCAGCTGGTTATATCATGACGGTACTCTAAGGCTGTATGGCCACTTTGTGCTTTATTCTGAAGACGGACAAAGCGGGCCACTCTACCATATGGAGCAAATCGATGGGTGGCATATGTGGGCTAGTTTTCATGAGTTTTGCAGAGCCGTTTTTGCATTCAGGGAATCTCAAGGTATTGCAAGGAGGGATCGTGAAGGCTCTATTCGAGTTGCCAATCTATCAGTAGCAGCTTCTCGCGCAGCACCTTCGCGAAAATTGACATAGGGAAACGGGAACCTATATATATATATATATAGGGGTACCTGGAAGCCAATTATTCGCTATACTACGCTTGTTTTGTTAGTAGAGCTATTTAGTCAACAAAATAAAAGAGTCTACATAGGTATATCACCGAAGCAATTAGCTCCAAGGCAAGAAAACAAAATCCAACACTCACTAAATTATATTCATAATGGGAATACTTTATAAAGCGTGATCCAGATATAGAACCCACTATGATATGGTTATCAATGAGAGGGTGCCTAGGACTCGACTTGTATCTTTGGGGGTAACTACCGCCAGTCTAAGCAATCTAGGGTACTTACACTACGTTGAGTCTTTGAGGATTGATTAAATCACGTAATTGTCAATATCAGCAATAATGGTAGCTTTAATATATACTTGATTAGTGTTTTTCAAAAAAGAAAAATTGAACATCAATTCACGGTAGACTTTTGTTGAATTCTTCCCAAACACTTCGGATATCCTTATATTAAGTGAGAGTAATTTTCAAACAACCGCGGAACTTGAAGCTTGGATGAGGAGGTAGTACCAACATTCAAATATTTGTTTCTTTTCTATTTTCTTAGGATAGAGTACCCATAATTGCCTTTAGCGGTAGTTACCGAGCCATATATGATCTATTGCTGTATTAATGTGTCGAAAGCCTGGTAGACACGGCCTTGATATTATTTCGTATTTAGACGCGGCAGGGCTTAGGGTTTTTCTTTGAACATCGAAATAATATTCGGTGACGTTAAGTCTTTTTCAGAGAGTTGATTGACTAGTAAAAAATAAATATATTATTACGGTTTTGGAAACTGCTACGAGGCTCACGGTGATGAATTCAACAGACGCTCGTCATAGATACACCAAGGTCTCTAACAAGGCCATCAACTAACTCTTAGCTGGCATGAGATATAACCCACAAGCAACACAACCGCATCCATCTCTCTTGCCATTTCTAACACAACATTCTAGTTTACCAGGGTGTCTGATTGCTGGCTTCTGCCTGACGCCATTGTCCAGCCGAGAAAACGCTAAAGTCTGGGCAAAGAGGCGATATCTTGCAGGCTTACAGGTTAGAGCTAGCTCGTCTCAGCCACCCGAGCTTTCAAACGGGTTGGCACGGCGAACAAATACTAGATGTTGACTAGGTAGCATATGGACAGCAGCAGCGGGACAGTCCTAGCGTACGAAGGACAACTTGTACTGAAAAGGTATTTGCCGAAAATATGCAGGTGCCGCCTGGCCCAAATTGTAAATGGCAGAGCAAGATCATTTTAGTGTAGCAACCGGATTTTAATGAACTACTTGGCGAAGCAGGGCTTCAACACCAAGGATCACAGTATTGAGGCTAAGACTGCCGGTTACCCTTCCATCTATCAACGTTGACTAGCCTCCAGAGAATATGCGCTTCCTCCCACCTACTTGAGTGAAACAGCATGGGGGGACCTTCTGGCTTGCCCATCTATAGGGTAAAGCTGGTGTGTAATCTACGCTTCGTCGGCCATTATTTGCTCCTGGAACGCCGGACTGCGGTGAAGTGGGACTACATCTCGTTGCTAACCTCGATACAGCTAACATTCTAGACAAATCCTGGCATGACAAGCAATTTATTTTAGCCTCATCCAGGCGATATGATAAGCCTTATCGAGGGGTACTCCAGCCCGACAGGGTTGGAATGCCCGTCCTCCTTGTTGAAGATCTCCTGAATTCTGGGTTATCCTCAATACAGGAATGGCTTCAGAAATAGCGGTTCAACTTCACAAAGCCTATGGTAAAATTGATGACTCCCTGTGAGCATGCTGAATCAAGGAGAAACAAAAGCACATGGAATTTCAGCGAGTAGTGGTCTTATTACGCGCCGTCATTCGATTTACTGAGGCCAACTGAGAGGCCTCATGTAATTAATAATGTTGCAAGTAATCTCAGGTCCCGCTCACTGGAATGTTGAAGGGTTGCTACGCTCGAAGCATCTTGGCGAAGAAAACGTTTAAGAGGAGGCGTATCGCCCGGAGCTAGATGCGAGTTATGGGCGTGGGTCTGTCTGTACGGCGCCACTCTCGTGCCTGGACCCTAGTCAGATGTGCCGGAATGCATGGATACTAGGTAAATGATAACCTTGGCGCTGCTTGTCATACGTCACAAGGAAGAAATATCTGGGGATGGGCAGTGCGCTGAGCGAAGAGCGCACTTTCAGCCGGGGAAGTCGGCAAAGCAGGTTTGACAGATGATATGTGAGTCCACCGTTTGCCCGTTTTCACCAATTAAAATACAAGACTAACATGAGTCTAGATACGAACTGGAGAACGTGATCAAATATTGCAACCGTTGACCGCAAACTATTGATACTCGGTGCTCTTGGATCGGCGCTACTGCAGGTACCAGCAATATCCGAGTGCCCGAATCAGTAAAACAGCCTACAGCTGAGGAGAACTTCTCCCGTGTCTCCTGAGCTCTGCGCCCTGACCATTTTCATACTGAATGGACAAGTGAGTGCTCCACTGGAGCCTCAGCAGTGATAATCGTTCGTCTCTTAAGATATCAGGTAGCCCGTTGCTGTCTCCACTCACTCGTCACAGTGGGCAGATGAGAGCTCGATTTCAAGCTAGGCGGAACCTTTGTTAGTATCCGCGCCGGAGCGAATCTCTGGATGTCGCCAAGGAGCGCAATTAGTCCTAGTATACCTCAATGGCATGACATGAGCGGCATCCCGCGTGCCGAGATAGACTTGGTGTAGATATCACACTGGAGTAGAAATGAATATTAATGCAACATCTACTCCCTCGTTATAGCCCGTTGCCGGCTTCGTGGCGTAGAGGCTTCTCACCCAAACTTTCGTTAATTACGCTTCGCATTCATTTACACATTGTTTTGATTATCATTCTTTATAAGCCCAGTCTCTCTTTATTTCCCCATTCTGTCACAATGAAGGCGCTTTTGGTCGCCGCCGCCGCTTTGCTAGCACCTCTAGCTACTGCCACGGAGAGACCACCTCTCCCTGCTTGCCCATCCGGCAATTTCACTCCTTTCATCAGCAAAGGCTGCTACTCCGATGATGCATCAAAAGTACTGGACTTCCGCTCCCCTTCGAGCCAATATAGCATGACTGTTGAGCAGTGTACTGCTGAGTGCAAGGGTAGGCAAATTCTTTGAGACCACAGAACACCACTAACTAGAAATAGGTAACGGCTATCGATATGCTGGTCTCAAGTACTACGGCGTTTGCTACTGCGGGTCTTCTTTAAGTGCTGCGAAAGTTGATGACTCCCAGTGCTCATTGGCTTGCAGTGGTGATAAGAAGGAGGTCTGTGGAGGAAACACCCAGCTCTCTGTTTGGGAGGATCCTACCTTTGCGAAATGCGGCAGCGATATCACTATCAACGATTATGAATCTCTGGGCTGCCACGATGATGATGGCTCTTCTGAGGGACGTGCTCTTAATCACAAGCTGGACTTGGATGCGAGCACGTTCACCACTAAGCTTTGCCTTGACGCATGCAGGGTCCGAGGATACGCCTATGCTGGCACTGAGAATGGTAGTAAGTTAATACAATGTTCATTATTTTCCTAGGGGGTATGCCCCAGATGCGCGCGAAACTGACAGTCTTGAATAGACGAGTGTTGGTGTGGTACCAACGTAGGAAGGGAGAACATCAAGGTTGACGATGCGAAATGCGACATGCCATGCCAGGGTAGTCCATCTGGCAAGTGCGGTGGTAAATCTGTTATTGACCTCTATCACGCCAAAAAGCTCGAGTCTGGTGAACCATGCTCTGGGGTAAATACCCAAGCGCCTGCACCAAGTTCCACTGCAACAAGGACAAGGACAAGAAGGTGCTCAAGAAGACCATTGACAAGCACTTCGCCTGCCCAGAACTCTCTATCAACCCCAGCTACAACACCTCCCCAGGAGTCTAGCACTCCCATTCCCTCTGCAACTTCCCAGGAGTCCGGTACTCCTCTGCCATCCATGACTTCTTCTGAGGGGACTAGCACTGCCCAGCCGTCTACCCCATCATCTCAAGCAGCGAGCACACCCGCCTCCTCTCCACCTACATCACAGCAGGAGTCTTCTACCACCCCTCAAGCCTCTGTCACATCTCCAGAATCAACCACCCCTCAACCTTCAGCCACGATTGACTCATCCAGCACCCCGGCAGGCACTGAAATTCAGGGCACATCGTCTTCTACTCTACCGACACCTGTGTCATCGACACCCGAAGCTTCCACAACCCCTGCTTCACCCAGCTCGAGCCCTTCCATCACTGGACCTTGCACTGGCGGTGCCGGCTCTTGCCCTGGATCAACTCCCGTAGCCTCATCTTCCACCGTTATCCCTTCAGGAGTGTCTACCACAGAGCCATGCACTGATAATGTTTCTTCCTCGAATATCGCTACATCTACAACACCGCTGGGTAGTTCTACTCCTGGATCTTCGACGCCTGGTGCATCCATTCCAAGTACTTCCACCGCGGTGACATCAAGTGCTGGCACATCTACCCCTGTCCCATCGACTACCCAGATCTCTAACACCCAGATCTCTAACACCCAGATCTCTAGCACTGAGCCTTGCTCCGATGATATCTCAAGCACCGTTACACCTTCATCAACATCGAGCTCCGTCGTGTCAACTACCTCCGCATTGGTCATCTCAACTCCAAGCTCCCAGCTGTCTAGCTCCACTGCCCCATCTACTTCCCCCAGCTCTACTGCCGTGCCAAGCACTACTGCTGGCGCCGGCTCAACTAGTAGTCCTGGAACCACCACCGTTCCGACAACGACACAGAGGCCGAGCACCACCTCTTCCCAGCCTATGTGCACGGCCATTCATACACAGCCCGCCACTTGCGAGTTCAAGTGCGGTAATTGGTGTGCTCCTGCTCTCCCTGACTGGAAGGACAAGAACAGCTGTCTCAACGCCGCCAAGACCTGCTCCCTTCAGATCGCCTCTTGCTTCAAGACAGCTGGGTGGCCCAAAGCCATTGAATGCTTCGACTTCTCGAAGTGGTGCGGGCAAGTCGAGGAGTACTGCCACAGCGACTGCCCCTCAGGCAATTGTGGAAAAACAGACTGCTGGAACAAACGCAAGCCGTCAGGCTCCAACGGGACACCTCCTACGGTCAGCACCACTGTCTACCCCTGCCCTGCCACGTCTACAATGGCCACCAGTGTGGCCAGGCCGAGCACCACCTCTCATTGTGCTCCTACCCCAACCAATATTTGCAAACAGCCTACCAATACTGACTGGGGATATGGACCTGGAAAGCCCGTGGCCGGAGTGCCTCTGCCCGTTGTTGGCTGCAACGACAACAAGAAGGACTGGAAGTCCAACCCCTTCAAGTTCTACAATCACCCTGATAGCCGCAGCTGCCAGTCCTTCACATGGAACCAACGTCCCAATGTCTGTGCTGATGCCTGCCAGGAGCAGTATGAGGACTGCGTTGATACATATGTCCAGAGCTGCAACGATCAGTCGTGGAGGAGCGGAAGCAAGTACCACAAACGTACCAATGACAATGGTGGATGTGCGGCCTCCAACACTGGCAGCGAGTGGCGGAAATCCGGCTGCGACAAGGTTCACTGCTGGGGCCAGGGCGGAAATGATGGCAACACGGCCAAGAAGCGATGCAAAGCACAGTACCAGGACTGCCTGGCTGTCAACAAGAACGTGCAACCGAGCGACCAGTGTCAATCTTGGTGCGGCGCGAAGGGAAATTAGGTTTTGGCCTTAGGTGTGCGATATACAGTATGGTGAGGGTAAAGCTCTCACAGGATTAGTAGTTCTACCTGTTTTACAATCATTTAAGATCGATCTAATAGTAGTATTAATTTAATTTTTTAACTATCGTGTGGCGAAAACGAGAAGCCACTATAACATTTTTTTATCTTGAAGGCCATTTGAACATCACTATATGATGAACGTGTTGATGATCTACTAGAATCAAGTATGTTAACCAGAAAACAGTGTTCGCCAACTATTAGCCGGTCACCGATGAACATGTACAAGTGATATCCACGGAAATGTATTGAAATAAGCGCGTTGACGGAAACACGAGACCAAGGGGTCGGTATTCCATCTCTTGGTCTATCTGATACACGTTTATATTAGAAAGAGCTCGGGAAGTGACCAACCCCATGGACATCCATGGTCTCCAAACATGCTGTTCTGACTCGCAAAGATCACCGAGGGATCATTTCCGCTGGGCAAGCCTCGTCACCCCGCATTCCGGGGCCGGGGGCGGGGCCAGCTCATCGAAATACATCCAACGTGATTGGATGTAGGGAGGTCATCTCGACGGGTATGCCTCTAAGTTGTAACCCTGGTCAACGGAACACCCCCCTTAACGGAACACCCAGATGAAAATCGCAATAGATTCAAAAATCAATACAACAATATTAATTCAATAGATTTTAATAAGAGAAGCTATTCAATTTACCACTAGAAGCAGAGCTCTTTAAAGATATAATTTTCTAATTCCTCTGGTACCTCTATCTTATCCGGGATCATATTATATTATACTACTTATTTAGCTAGCTGTTTAACTGTTAAGAACTTACTATTCAGATTAGGAAGTAATTAAGTCTGTTTTTTCAGCCTAAGTATCTTATTTTGCCTCTCTAATTATATAATTTTTACTATATTAAGTAATATCTTTACTTATTATTTATTAAGATCCTTATAAATCTTCCGGAATAGTAGTCTTATTAGTAGATTAATAACTTTATTATTAATAAAATTATAAATAATCTTCTGGACCTAGTAACTGCCCTTAGGTATTAAAATATCCGGTTTATAATAATCTTTATACTTTATCCCGGTCTTTAGAGGAGTTAAGGGAGGAGTTAAAGGTAGCTGGAAGGGCCTAAATACTAGCTTTATTATATATAGGCTTATTAAGGGTTTAACTATATTAATAGGCTATAAGCTGGACCCCTTCCAGCCCGAGTAAATATTTATATCTATTAGACTGATTAATTAAGCCTTTATATAATACTAAAGGAAAGTTATCTTACTAATTAGTAATAAATTAATTAGAATATCCTTCTTTATAAGCTCCTTATAATAAGCTCTCTTAATTAGTAAAAAAACTAATATATTAAGTAGCTATAATATATATAATAAATATAAAAGTAAGAAAAGAAGAAATATATTATTTTAAAAGTATTTAATTATAAATTTATTAGTTATATAACTTCTATTGTTATGCTATATAGGCTCTAATACTGCTGTAGCTCCTAACTAGAAGGCTGCAGCAGGCCTTTTGCCATAGGTGGTTAGAGCACCTTTTGGGCATAACAGTTGGTAGTAATTCTGCCTGGTTACGGGTTCGATCCCCGTACTAGCCCGTGCGTACGGGGCCTAGGTCAGGGCCTCTGGAGACCTGCTGCAGAGCCTAGCCACAAGGCTTCGAGCCTTGGAGGCCCTATATAGCCTGTAACAGACCCCCGCTACAGTGGTCCTCGTCGCTGAGATGTAAGGCGGCCGAGCGCTATAGCCCTGAGGGCAGGGCTGTCTCTCTTGTTGCGGAGGGGTACTTGTTACGCTATATAGGCTCTAATACTGCTGTAGCTCCTAACTAGAAGGCTGCAGCAGGCCTTTTGCCATAGGTGGTTAGAGCACCTTTTGGGCATAACATCTATAGCTATTAAGGATAAGTAATCTAGGTCTCTTAGTCTCAGGCTTTATTAATAGGATAAAGATTAGATTAAACTATATAAGAATAATCTTATTATTTATCCAGCCTATTATAGAAGCTATAAAAAACTACTTCTTATATAGCTTAAGTTTAGAAGGAAACTACTACTATTAAATCTATTTCCCTTAAAAGATAATAAGAGGAGGAAGAGCTATACCTAGGGTATTAATAGATTTAATAGTAATTACTAAATTATAAGATCCTAATTACTTCAGGAGGGTATATTATTTCCTTAATAATCCTAGTACTAGCCTGTTACCTCTAACTCCCTCTATAATACTGGCTTTATCTATATTCTAATAATCTCTCGGAGAGATATATTTAATAGCTGGATAGTTTATTATTATAAAGAAATCCTTAACCCGGTCAGCTATAGCCTTATTAATATAAAGAAGATTAATTCGCTTACCTTATAATATCTTAATTTCCAGGTTCTATTTTAAAAAGCCCTCTATCCAGTACTTTCCTAGATATATTAGAGGGTCTAACGGAGGGAGTAAAGTTAAGGTTATTATAATAACCTAGCTATATAATAGAGTATTACTAAGAGTATCTTGAATTTATATCTATCTAGCTAATTTAGTCTCCTGCTTCCTTAAGAGGTATTAATAGGCTTCTATAATAACTTTATATAGCTTGCTACTATTAATATATTAATATAAGATAGTTAATAGGATTCCCTAGAGCTTTATAGCCTTATATAAGCCTAGGCTCTCCTTATTAGCCAAAATTACCTATTAAAGTATATCCTCTGTATAGTTTTATATTATAATTCTAATAATATAAATATTAATTAAATTAGATAAGAAATAATAAAGTTATTATATAAATTAAATGAAGTTATTGTAAATATGGATAGGGAAAAAGGTGTTCTGTTGAGGGGGGTGTTCCATTAACCAGGGTTACAACTTATAGGGTGCAGTAGCGGTGCCGATGCCAAGGATCAGCAAACCCGTCAAGAGACGACTTCTTATTTAATATGCTTAGCTCAAGGATAACAGGGTAAGAAGGGGGGGCGGATTAATATCCGGCGAAGTGGTCGACGCTGATCCCACCAGAGCGCGTAGTTGATTGGAGGAGATACTGGCAGATTGTATCCTGGTCTGTATTTGCCATGATACATCCCGTACTACAGCGCCAGAGGGTGACATTCTGTGCAACATGTGCCTTAGCTCCCTGTTGCGATGTCATGGCTGGCTCAATTTACATCCCGAAGCGATGCTACCTCGTTCGCTTTCAAGTGCGGGGTTAGCATTTGGCTCTCTGTTGGCAAAATTATATATATGGGATAAATGTCGTCGATGCGATTACCAGCTCTAACTCGATGCCCAACCATTAATCTATACCAGCACTTCTTCCTCATTCTTAGCTGCCAAGGCTCGTGTTCAAGGTGCAACCAGCCCCAGGCTTCATCATCCAAGATGGCGAACATGCGGACTCTCGAGAAGCGAGACATCGAGACTGTTATTGAAGACGGTTCTCATGTTGAGCATAAACCTCAGGTCATCGAGATCGGAAACTTCCGTGTTATTGGTCTTGACCCTGACGATGCTGACTTCTTTATCAACTACCCGGAAGAGAAGAGGAAGAAGATTTTCCGAAAGGTGCTGAACTATCAATGTCATCCAGCCTAACATCTATGCCAATTGTAACTAACTTTTCACGCTTTATTCAGATTGATAGGCGGCTCATCCCCGTTCTTGCGATGCTTTACCTGATCTGCCACATCGATCGAGCCAACATCGGAAACGCAAAGATTGAAGGGATGGTAGAGGACCTTGGAATGACTGGAGTTCAATACAACACGGTTCTCTCTATCTGTTAGTCCTGCCGAAAGTCTCCTGGTCCCTTCCATGGCAAACACCGGATTGGGAACACTTCGAAGCTCCACATTGGCTAACATGACAGATGCACAGTCTTCGTCCCCTATGTTATATTTGAGATCCCCAGCAACATTTTGTTGAAAAAGTTCAAGCGCCCATCAACATATCTTGGGATTCTCACACTCTGCTGGGGAATTGTTATGACCTGCACCGGCCTGGTCCGCAACTTTGGAGGCTTGATGGCCACTCGAGTGCTTCTCGGTATTTTCGAGTTAGTTTTACTTCCTAGCAATGCAGAAAAAAAAATGGTCTAGCTAACAAACATGACCGCAGGGCTGGTTTTTTTCCTGGTGCCATCTACCTCTGCTCCTACTGGTACATGCCCAAGGATATGTCGGCCCGAGTTTCATACTTTTATTGCGCAAGCGCTCTGTCAGGGGCATTCTCAGGCCTTCTGGCCGCAGCCATCGCCAACATGGACGGTGTAGGCGGCTATGAGGGGTGGCGCTGGATTTTCCTCTTGGAAGGCATCGTTACTGTAGTCATGGGCGTTGCATGCTTTTTCCTCCTCATCGATACGCCGGCCCTATCAACACGCTGGCTTGAGCCTGAGGAAATCCGCTACTTGGAGCTCTCCATGCTGATCAAGCAGGGAGGAAACTATCAGGAGGAGTCTAAGTTCAGTTGGCGGGATCTAAAAATGGTTGTCACGAACTGGAGAGTTTATGTTCAGGCCTACTTCCTGGTTTGCCAGTCTGCTCTTTCTTATGGTAAGCTTCTGCCCCCAACTTGAGAACTGCTTCCCAAAATTCCGCCTTTCGGAACTGACCTTAAGTTGTGATCAGGAACTAAATTCACACTTCCTACAATCACTAAGGCTATGGGTTTCAACAACACGGATGCCCAACTGACATCTGCCCCTCCATATGTTGCTGGTGCTATCTCAGCAGTGATTTTCGCCAAGTTGTCCGACAGGTTCTTTTGGAGAATGCCGTTCGTCTGTGCTCCGATGCTCATTGTTACTACGGCCTACTCCGTCCTCTTCTCACTGAACGGGCAGCTCTCTGCAAAGAGAGGAGTGGCTTATTTCTCCATCGTGCTTGGCAACATAGGGTTCTTCCCCCTACAAGCTGCCGCCGCCAGTTGGAACAGTAACAACATCGCCCCTGCCTCCCGAAGAGCTATCGGCATCGCATTGATGAACTGCGTCGGAAATGTCGGCGGTATCGTCGGTAGCTTCATGTATCTTGAATCCGAGAAGCCCAAGTACCCCACGGGCTTTGGCCTCAGCTTAGCTTTTGGTGCGTCTGGATTCATTGTCGCACTTCTCCTGGAATGGAGCTACAAGGTTGCGAACAAGAGAAAGGCAAAGCTTGCGCCAGAGGCACGGGTCACTTATACTGAGCAGGAGTTGATTGACATGGGCGATAGGTCCCCGCTCTTCAAACACGTTTTGTAAAGATCCTAGCCTAAATTGGTTGGGACTCTTTAGCCCTAGATGAATATGAGGAGGTGAGCTAGATAGTGGCACAGAGGAAATTTGATATATTGATGAGGAAAAGAAAACCCGTGATAATTAAACCAAACCCAAGTGATTGAGCCTCTCTTGTACAGTTATTGGAAGTAGTAGTTATTTCTAGAGCTTGTCCGTGCAATCCTGAAGTCTCATATCATACCTATTCGAAGACTCATAACACTGCTAGGGCTCTTCAAATAGACACCTCGATTCATTTGTAAGCGCTAACTTGCCCCAAGAATCCATAAATCGGGATAAAAAACCAAAATTAATCGAGTCCTCTTGAGACTCGGGGAGGAAAGCCAGCCAGGGCCTATAGAGACATTTTCCAAGATTAGCTTTGAGCAGCGACTACTTTGGCCAGGTCTTCACGGCGTTTTAATGCTAACACCCCAGACAAGTGTTGTCCAGTCAGGTTTTCAAAGAGATTTGTGGCACCCGTCAGGGATGACTTTGAATCTGCTATTCCATAAAGTGTATATCGAGGAGAACTGAAGATCTACTACGTCGACTTGACGCGAGGCGTGTTCGCTCCTGAGCCCTCCTTCCGGACTAACAAATCTACCAAAAGATCTTCGGGGCATTGAAAAAAACCCCAGCACCTCCATCTGACGTCCCACAGTATGACATATTTTCTTGCAATTCTTTGTCATGAAAACAAACGTCCCAGTGCTGCCTACACAGAAGATTACCCTAGCATAATGTTCAAAATCCAAGACTGTAACGCTTTTGATTTATGAAATAAAAATTAATTCGAATAATTTAACAATGATAATTTAATTTCATAACTGGCCAATTTTTAACTCGGGGGTTTTAACTATTGCCATCTGTAACAGAAGGTCGAGGAAAGAAGAAAAGAGGTGTTGCGGTCTTGTTTTTCTGATACTCGCCTAGTCTACTTGGAGAGAAATCATAGGGTGGCTCATCTAAATACGGCCCATGGATCGCGATTCTTAAGCTGGAGCTTAAGTCGACCGGGGCCGCCTCGGCGTCGTACCTCATCCTTTCCAAAACTGCATTTTCATCCTCAGTTAATTCAAGACAGGTGATCCTGAACATGCCATCGGCCGCTTCTTCATATCTCTCAGAGGGCTGGCAGACGTAAGTAGAGATGCTCGATGTTGGCCAATCAGATCGGTTGAGGACGGATTTCATCGGCCTTGAACTTGCGGTCCCGCACTGGAACTTTAGCTCTTTCAGCGGCGGAAAGCTCAAGGGGCGCTTCGAACGGATATAGATGAAAAGTTGCTCGACAGCAGAGTAGGTCAAAGGGGGCTGAATGAAGTCCGCGGTCTCATACGAAAACAACTCAAACCATATTGTCAAGCTTCGTAGTTTCGGGAACCCTGCCAAGATATCGAGAATATCGTACGGCCAATCATCTTGCCTTTTGATATCAAGCGCCAGCTCCTCAATTAGAGGGCATTCCTGTTGAATTTTAAGCAGGGATGGTGCGTCGATAGTTTCTTCCGCCCAATTGCGTAACTGGTCCCAAAAGCGTAACTGTTCTTGATGAACATGAAGAATTTTCAGTTTAGAAGCGTGTTCAACAATTCCCTCCACCCCAAGTGAAGCAACTTTGGGGAGCCGGACGGTACTGAGAACATTGGGAACCGCCCTATAAAATTCCGAGAATTTACTCCGTTCCGTCTCTTGTCCAAACGAGGCCTCGTCAAGCGAAATTAGCTTTGGTGCCAACTTCAAAGCAAAGTCCCAGCTGTCGGTCTGTAGCTTTCTTAATATGGACCAGTCAAATGTCTCGACCCAGTAATCCATCTCGCTGCCCTTTCCAGGATAACCAATACAACTTCCAGATATTCTCCCTTCATCTCCGGGCTGTTTTCCATGCCCAAAAATATAATGATGCAGCTCCAGCTCTTCTAGCGCTGGAGGTCGCTCACCGTTCACAAACCCAAGGCCGAAATATCTGCGTAACGGGCGTATAATACAACCGCGACTCCGAGGGCCGAGGTTAATGGCAAGCTTGCGAACATTGGGGCTCGACAAAAGTATCCGCTTCAAAATCTGGTTCATCTTGCTGGTGTTTTCATCTCCATGGAAAGTCAAGCACATCCTAAGCGAATACAAATTCTCACTCCCTGTTGTTTGGAGAGGCGAAATGAATTTAGGAATCGGCTTAAGAGGCACGGCTGTTTCTTGTTCGAGACTAGTATGAAGGCGAACCATCTTCCTGGGGCGAAGGGCAGCAATGACCTGCTCAGGAACACCGATTGACGAACCGGGAGGGCCGTTGTTCAGCCACTCCAGGTCCCTTAGCCCAGTGGTTCTTTGCAGGAGCTGAACTACGGCATCGACGTTTTCCACGTACTCGTCGCCTCGCACATTAATGCGTCGAATAGCTGACGAAAGTCCACCTTTCACGATATATGCAAGCCGCTTTCGAAGTCGCTCTTTGTTGCTCTCTGATATAACGAGGCATATCTCTCGATGCTGATGATACCGCGCTGCATGGTAATAGTGCGAACTAACCAGTGCGAGGTTATTCATAGATTTTGGACTTTCGGTACAGACCATGTCGAAGATGATGATAATCAGTTCATTTCCCAGGCTATTCAATGAAGGTTGGGAGTCGTCCCTCTTCTGCGGGGCTCGATACTTGATTAAACGAGGGGTAGAGCCATCCCAGTTGATATCAGCCAGTATTCCGAGGAGGGAATTCTTCATATTTAGCATGAATTGAAGTGCCATTTTGGCCAAAAGTGATGAGACAGAATATTGGGTGCTGCGCTGTTCTGGGCGCTGTGTTGTTGAATGTGACTACCAAGATATTCATGATTGTCTGGGGACCGAAAGCTAAGCAACGACCACCCATCCGTGATGTCAGCTCACCCGAAACCGCGTTGAACACGTGATCAGTCTTCCTCGGCAGTAATCGGAAGCAGGTCGGCTTCATGCGCCGTCTTGGGTCTCAGCAATTGTATATTTAAGCAGTACTACGACGCTACAAATGAACCACCCCTCTTCTCAGAATTGACCTCCTGAAAATGGCAGCTCAAAGTCTCGCGTTGCGCATTAGGGCAAGGGTCCTTCATGATTTACGTACGCAAGGCTTTGAATGTATTTCCTTCGGCCTGAGATCCTAAACATAGACTATGGATTTTGTAATCTAAAGAGTAGTATAGTAGCCCAGTTACGTCGGTTGGATCAAGATAATTTTCCGAGGCATGGCGTTCCAACACAGGCTCAAGCCAAGGAGGGACCAAAACGTCAACTTACCTCTAGGTGATCTCTTTCGTTTTGAGGGTGTATATTAGTGAAATACCGGACTAATAGCATGGGACCGGCGCCAAGCAAGTGACTTACATAGAGCATGACACACCCAGAACCTTTAGCGTTGAATTTCAACATACTATCTCTATAATATCAAAATAATAGATCAATAATAAGTACAGTATCGAGCTCAATATTGTAGAATAATTCATAAGTAACTGACTATTATAATTAATATTATCAATAAGAAAACGAGGTCAGTGGCTTACGTGAAAAGAGCTTTGGTGTGCCATGTTTTATGTCAGTCGTTTGCTAAGGTAGCCACGGCTGTTACTAAAGCTTTCCATATCTCTCGGAGAATGTTAAACGTTAAAATATTTAAGATTTTCTGAAAAGAGAAACAAGTAGCGCATTTCATGCAACAGCGACCCAGGAGAGCAATATCATGAGCCTCCCAATCGGAAACGCAATGCATGGAGGAATGTTGGACCCTTCACCTGCCCTATCAGTTCCACGCTGGCACCAAACTCCGAGAAGGGCGCTTTTAATACTCAAATGGAATCCCCCTCGCCTAAGTGTCCAAACTTCAGCAACCCTAGTTGATCGTATCTAGACTTTGCCAAGTTGGCACTAGTTAATATAGCTCGAGTGTTCGTGCTTGGCCAACTCCCGGCTTAGCGTTACATCGGAGCTTTTGATACGACCGCATCTGAGCCGTGATTGGTGTTAGAACGAAGGATTCCTCCCGTGGGTCTTTATCAAGCTTTGAGGGTGGGTCATTGGCAGCCATGGGCCTTCAGACTCGTGCTTGCAATGAGTTCTCAAATAACTATGACCCGCAACTAGTTATCAAACTAGTGATGGTTTCCTCCAAAAGCTTGGAGAGGCTCAAACTAATCCGATAATAGATACACCACCGACCTGATATGTAGGGGTAACGCAGATCGACAATACACTCACTCAATTTATGTATGGGTCTTTCCCGACCACGTGCCGTTTTGCATTTCTTTTTCTTTTTCTCGCCGTGTTGTATGAAGAGGTATGTGAAAGCAAGCTGCTTTGTCTCCTGGCTTACCCCCAAAATGGCCGAAACCAAGATCGACTATGTGATCGCGATACCGACCTTCATTGGATCCTTGCTCTCTTTTTTAGCCAGCGCGGTAGCTATCGTTTTGCAGATCGCTCGTCCTCCAAGGCGCCATTTCCGTCATGCGCTGATCGTAAACCTCCTCATCTCAGGTAACCAAATCTCTGTGGTACCCAGCGAGAATGAAACCCTCGATGCTAATTCTTCTTACTTTCTTGATCATCAGATTGTATCAACAGTTTGGGAAACACCATCTCGGGCGCAATATTCTTATATCTGGGCTACACGCTTAGCGATACTACTCCCCCGTCTGCCGCGTGCATTGCGAGCGGCTACATCAATCAGCTCAGTGTGCAGACGATCGATTTCAACATTCTCATTATTTCCATAATTGTCCTTGTTTCGATTGTCAAAAGCGATCTTGTTGCAAGGATATCGACCACCAACCAAATCCTCGTCTGCGTGGCAGCCTGGGTGCCTGCCTTGATAACCAGTAGGTTTGATTTTGATCATTTGAGCAGCTGAGCTACGCTTTCACGCAAAGATTTTGAGTAGATTGACTGACTTGCTTAGGTCATGTTGCCCTTGGCTTGAATGCGTATGGGTATGTGAGCGGAAATTGGTGCTGGATCAAGGCAAGCCGTGTGGATCTCCGGTATGGCCTCACCCATGGATGGCGGCTCTTCATCTTCTTCGCCACCATCATCATCTACTCGTACATTTATATCCGACTCCAGCAGACGTTCAAGTCTTTAAGGACATTTGGCGGGACCACGAATACCCAGCCATCACGTGAAGTCGGCGGAAATCTGGGCTCTGACACGGAACATATCTTGGTATCCCATGACATCACCGTCACGCACGAATTGCAGGAAACCTCACAGGGTCGCTTTCATGGCCTACAAAACAACTCTTCTCAGAGATTCAAATCGCTTACGGGTAACAGTTTTGAGGTTTCTCTCCCGACATTGGAAAGTGTCAGCGGGCCTCACCACGCCTCGCACATGCCAGCACCGCCCAACGTGAAGAAGATGTTGCTCATGAATGGGTACCCCCTAGCTTATATTATTTTATGGATTCCAGGTATTGCGAATCGGTTGGCAGAGTCTACTGGGCAATCACCTCGGTGGCTCAAGGCGTTGCAAGCGTCTACACAATATGTTGGTTTGGTAAATTCCCTTACTTATGGCATAAGCGAGCAAATGAGACAGGAAGTGTGGAAGAAACTAAAGGGACCTAGTAGTTCTCAGGGCCACCATTAACAATAAAGGCGTTATGGAGATCTTCATGGGCTATTGCTTTGTAATGAATGATACCTCATACTGTATATAGATATTATACCGTGTTATTAGAAACCAGTTTTCGCCATTCGAATATTTGGAGTGTCAAAATGAAACATGTGAGACTAAAGTGACAAATACAATAATCTTCAACTTAGGAAAGGTTATGTGGGATTTAGCTTCGCCTGAATAATCTGTGAGTACTTAGAAGGCCAAATTCTACAGCTATGGCAAAATTTGGCAGATTGAAAACTAGAAAATATCAATCGACGGATGTTACTATGATTTTGAATCATGCATGATAAAAGAAGAAAGCTAATCATGTTCAACGTACTCAGACTAGAGCTCTATTTCCATTCACTTAGTGAACCTCGGACTCAATTTCTCATGAACTCTCTACCAGCCTTTTCTCCTCTACCAGTACACTCTGAATAGCAGGATTGGAAATTAGGTCACTTGCTTGGCCCTTGCACATCGGCAACAGTGGCCTCCGTGGCAACTCGCTATGGCCTAGCACTAGATGTACTAGCATCTTCAATCCAGCTATCTATATTAAAGAAATATCAGTATCAAGAATCGTAATGTAGAGCGTGCTTCACCACTTACCCCAATCTTCTGGCATGCGCCGTCTGCTAGTGCCAAGATTGCCTGTAATCGTTGTGCTTCCTTGAAGTCGTCTGAACCTGGAAGAGAGCCAGACAGCTCCCACAACCGGACGCAAGTTCTCTGTGAAATTTGATTAGTTGAGATAATCAGTTGCTGAGATGTAGAGACAACATACCGGTGCAATATTTGGAAGCCCGGAAATAGCCTAGAATGAGAGCTGTCAACAACATCGATCTCCAGTCCTTAATCAATATGTACTCACTCCCGCAGAGCCACTAGCGATCGAGGGAAGAAGAATATCTATGAACCCATCGATAATTCGAAACTCCGTTTGCTGACCTTGGCGTGGGTACTTTTGTTGAAATTCGGCAGTCGAGATGACCGCATTGAGGCGTGTGATTTTCCCAACCGAGGCACAACTAGTCAATGTTAGTTTGTGTGAAATGAGTCATGAATGTAAATCGCTATCCATGTCTTATAGATGAAGATCACGTACGTAAGTTTCACACCCACCACATTCGGGCAGGCCTTAATTACATTCACGATTAGATCGCTATCCAGGTCAATACCCCCAGACACGGCCGGGAAATTGTAAAGCACTATAGGCAATGGACTTGCTTCTGCCACGTCGACAAAGTACTTGGTCAATGCCGTTCGATTGGACAGCTGCCCCGCATAGTAGCCCGAGGGCAGAACCATGACATAGTCGGCACCAGCCGCTTTCGCATCATGGGCCAATTGGATGGTCTCTCGTGTGCTTGGGGCACCGACACCGGTGACAATCGGTACGCTGCTGAGAGTCCCTTCTCCATCGTCAAGTACGCTGCGGGCTGTCTTGATCAACAAGCTACGTTCCTGGGAGGTCAGATGCGGAGCCTCCCCAGCAGACCCCGCTATTACAGGAACGGTCCCAGCGGCAGCCACGTATCGAACATGCGTCTTGTAAGCTTCGAGATCTAAATCTTCGTTGAGTTTGAAAAATGTAGGAATGGGAGTGTATATGCCCTTTGGCAGGGGACGGGGTGTCAGGCGAGTCATATCGCACTTGGGGAGCTATAGAGAACTTGCTCTCAACTCACTGTTGAGATGCTCAGATGTAATCAACTATATTTATCTTCATCTCGGCGCTAGTACATCGTTCTAAACCATTGGCCTCTTGGAGCTAGTAGACATCACCGAGGCGCCGAGGAAGCGAAATGTTGCGCCGAAGATTGGGACATAGGTGTGATAAGGTCATCCAATCTACTACTTATTCGATATTCAGAAAATCTACGAATTTAGAATATGATATTACAAAATGAGGTTGATTTTCATTTCACGCTACGTTGCTGCCAGAAGACCTAGAATACACCGTCATCTCAAAAAAGATTCCCTGCTCTAGACTAATCCCACTGCCCTGACATATTAAGTGAGAGTTTTCCAATCTTCTGATACTAGGCGATATTACTTAGAGAGTGTACCGGTAGAGTGGCGATTTTTCCTCCATGTTGGCCAGTTCTTCGGGGGTGTACTGGTCGAGAATTTGATCTTGATCCATGTCGGCTCTCTTGTTATTATCTCTCCTCATCAGCCACCAATGAATAGTAGCTGGTATCATGGCTCCCAGAACAGTAGCGCCTACTGAGAAGCCAAATCCAAGGGGATACACAGGTGCCTGTGAATCAAGGTATATATTAGAGCCGATGCCACCTCCCCCGACTGATCCAAACAACATGAGCAACCCAATGGACGCAGCACGCTTTGAGGGGTTCGGAATGTTATTTGATGTCCATGCGCCAACAATGGGAGCCTGGGCACTGTAACCCGCTGCAGCAATGAAGATTGCGAAATAAGACACACCCGAGACATTTGGGAAGTGGACGCTGATCCATAGCATAATAATGCCTGAGAGGCCAACGGCATAGCATGTCATGATTGAGAGGTAGCGTTTCTGGTATCGGTCACTCATCCAGCCATTGAAGACACAGACAATTGTGGCAAAGATGTATGGTGGAGTGGTAAGAGCCTGTGCTCGAATCGCCGAATAACCCAAGTTACGGACCATTGTAGGCAGCGTGTAGGAAAGGGAGTAGGTTGGGATCGATCCTCCCCACCAAAACATCATCATCATGAGCCACGTCTTGCGATCTTGGGCTGCGGCCCAAACATCGCACCAGCGGAATTCGTAGGTTGGCGCATTTGGCCCGGCTACATACTTGACACGAAGTCTGGAATATTCCAGCTCTTCTGCTGTGAGCCATCTGGTCGTTCGCTTCTCATTATATTGATGAGGAAAGTGGCTATTCGCGGTGAGGTTAGTTTGGGCCAATTTTTAAGCACTTGAAGGTGGTTGTTAACATACGGGAGGAAGAAGAACGTCATGAGGCCGACCGCAACAGTTATGATGCCTTCGATAAGGAAAAGCCACTCCCAAGCTGCATAACCCTGCTGGCCATCGAGATGACCGACGCCATAGGCGATCACACCAGCGAATGCTCCAGCTGCAGTGTTGGCGCCATAAAAGATCGCCATACGAGTGGCAAGTTCTCGCGGCGTATACCACATACTCAGGATGAAATAAGATCCGGGGTAGAGCCCAGCTTCAGAGATGCCAAGAGCTAGGCGAATTGCAATGAAGCCACCAAAACTCCGTACGAGGCAGGTCAGAGTAGTGATAGTACCCCAGGTAACCACAATGATGGGGAACCAGATCTTGGGGCCAAGACGACGAAACAGAACGTTGGCAACAGGCTCCCAAAGTCCATAACTAAAGAAGAAAACCATGAGACCAAGATTGAACTGAGTCGGTGTCATGTTTGCATCTGCTGGAAAGTTGAAGATTTTGGCATTGCCAGCGTTAGACTTGTCCAGGGAGCAGAGCAAGTACAAGACGCTCAGCGTTGGGAGGAGGCGCCAATCAACTGCAGAAGGGTTAGTTCATCTGTGCCAGCTTTCTAATGGGTCTTTGGGATCATACGCTTCCGCAACAACTTCTTCTTGCCTTCCCCCTCAAACTTGCGGTGCAAGTCCAAGTACCGATCATACTCCGGATTGGGAGAGCTGGCCTGCCCTTCGGATACGGAATATGCGTCTGATACGCCGGTTGTCTTTGTCTCCGTGTCGTCCACCGACGACGAATCATGGGGTTTATCACTCATAGTCTCGGTGATCAAGGAAATTATGTTGTCAGATTTGGAAATAGGTTGAAGAGTGTGGTGATGGATCCAATCGACTAGGTTTGCTTTTTCTTGTGCGAGAAGATCGACTTTATGCATGCCGCCATGTCAGAGCAAACAGGCCAAATGCTTGACAGACATCTTATTCTGAGCACTATGGGACCAACCAGTCGGGTCGAGCCAATTGCCAAGAATCGGTACTGAATCGTTATCTATCAACACCATGCTTTCTGGGGTGTGCCCCATGGGCGAGCGATCCACAACACCCACACAACTGATAAGACTAACCAGTATTTCGGCGGTTCGGTGCTAAGTCTTCATTTGTTATCCGGCGACGGTGGTTCGGCCGCTCGGCGGCTCATACCTCAGCCTATAGAGATTCGATAAATCAGCAAGATGTGTTGTCTCCAGCTCCGGAAAGCAAGTACGATCTAATCACGCCGAAATGGTGCGTAATCGCTGCCGTGGTGCCCAACCATATGGCCACCTAACTTTCTTTCAGGAACAGCCAGGAGTATAAGATATGCCGTTGAAACTGAGATTCAACTTGGTTGGAAACCTTATCTCTACACCTATAAATATAGTGTCTTAGGAAAGATTGTAGAGAGTTAAGAGAAAAGTCTTGCTAATTACTTCTCATCCTATCTGTTCATATCTATCCGATCATGCCTGCAATCACATCAACTTCCCAGGCCGCCCCAGCGGAGCCTCTCAAGGCCAAGCTTGCAACCAGAGCAAAAAATGAAGATGGCTCTGCGCTCTACCCAGACTACCTCCCTTTCTATGACCCACTGGAGAAAGTTGAAGACCTTGGCGAGTTTGATCACTTCGACCCTGGTCACAGAGCCGACCCAGCGCTGCCTAACCTCCTTGCAACAGCGACAAAAGTAACCGATCTCTCTCCTCATGTGGGTACTGAAATCAATGGCGTTCAGCTCTCTCAGCTTTCCCCTGCTGGGCTAGATGAACTAGCTTTGATGGCCGCGAAGCGCGGGGCACTGGTCTTCCGCAACCAAGACTTCCGAGACATCGGCTTCGAGCGACAGAAGAAAATTGTTCGCCATTTCGGGCCCCTCCACATCCACGGATGGGCGCCGCATCCGGCATCCGGATCTGAAGAGCACATGATCATCTATGACCACAAAGAGGACCTCCGAGTACGCAAGTCCTGGAAGGGGCGCAGTCCGGTCCAGTGGCACACGGACCAGTCCCCCGAGCCGCAAACTCCAGGCACCACCTTCATCTGCATGCTTGAGTCGCCGGCTATGGCAGGAGGCGATACTCTCGTCAGCTCCAGCGTCCAAGCTTTCAAGTCACTTTCGCCTCGGTTCAGGAAGCGCCTCGAGGGACTCACGGCGATCCACAGCAACAATGACGGTGTAACACAAGAGTTGAAGAACGGACAAGAGGCTGTCATGCGCAGGGCTCAGCTTGTCCAGGAACACCCCGTCGTGATTATTCATCCCGTTACCAAAGAAAAGGCTCTATGTAAGCATATATTCCTCAATTACTCTCCACATCGTTCGCTCCATATTGACTAGCCTACCAGATGTGAACCCCGTTTATACCAAGAAGATTGTGGGTTTCGATGAAGAGGAATCCGACTATCTCCTCGGATTTCTCTTTGACCACATTGCCAAGCGCCAGGACTTCCAGTGCCGTGTTCGATATGAGGCTGGAACCGTACTTGTTTGGGACCAGCGTGTGACCAATCACTCCCAGACGTTGGACTACCCTGCCGGTGAACGCCGACATGCCTTCCGCTTGACTCCTCTGGCGAACAAGCCAATTCCAGCCAAAACCGAAGAGGATGACGGAGAATGTGAGCGGGAGATTGGGCGCGCTTCACTGGGGCTCTGCTAGATGTCAAGATTGATTGTAGCTTTGCTTTTAGCGTAAAAGCTCAAAATGTGAAGAGATAATCATCAGAAAACTCAGGCGTAGACCAATTCTCAGTCTGCCACTGTTTCCAGGCATCATGTATCTCTTCTGTAGTACCAAGTATATCCTGATCAAATCCACGTTCATCTGCAACAGGCAATGGCTGCACCAAGGAAGGCGATTTGTTCCGCATAGTATCATGTAGATGCTCCTGATGGCAGTTGTCAAGGTCAGATTCTTTTCCCTTTTCATTTGGCCGTAAGTCTTGGTTACTCGAAGGAACGAACAACGGACTATTGTCTAGTCCGTTGGCCGGGGTAGTCTCGATAGAATTCACGCGGATTGACTTCTCGAAGAAGTGGAGGACAGACTCTGCGTTGGGCCAATGTCTTGAGAGTTGCTTCAAGGATATCAAAGCAGAATCGTATCTTCTTAGAGCGGAAACGGCTAAGAGAGGATTTGACAGGCGAATTTCGCTACTAAGCTGTATGAGAGCCGTAAAAAGACAATTTATGGCTGATATCCAAAGACTTCTTAAATTATTTGCCTCACAGAGTTGTTGGAACAGCGACTGTATAGAACCTGCAGCAGCCACGCAGATCTGCAGGTTATCATCAAGCCGTCTTCTCAGATATTCAGCTGGCGCTTTTGATTGGGGCTGTGGCCTGTGTAGTAGAATAAGAGCCATGTTGTAATGGAGATGTAGATTTGCTGTCCAAGGATCTATGCCCCCAGATATTGTGTGCAGTTGGAGATTATGAGGAAGGCGCAGTGCCCAGCTTGCAAGTTTCTCGTCACTCTTTTGCACAGCTGATATGCTTGATTCGACTGTGCTTGCGCGAGACCGCGCCCGCACAGCTTCCGAGACTATGACAGCGAGTTGAGACATTTGCATCATGTATTCTGCACGCACATCGTCCCCACAGTCTTGAAAGTCAGCCATTTTGAGCTTTTGGACTGTGCAGTCCTCGAGATGTATTGACTGCGGCCGGCCATATTGGAGTGAGACCCAGGCATCACTTTGAAATAGCAACCACCATACACGTCGCCACATGTGCTTATTGTGGGCAACCAGAGTGCTTCCATCTGCATCACGGTGCATACCAAGGCCCATTGCTGTTCGTACCGCGGCACCCAGCCAGAACCACGCATTTGCCGTTACATCTTCAACACCGTCCGTATGCCAGGTCAGAAGCAAGGCAGCCTGCACGACGGTGTCACGGTTACGCTCGAAGCCGGTATCATAGAGGCTCTTGGCTCTCCTGAAAAACACTATCTTGCAAGAGTTACGTGTCTCGTGATCGCTGTCATACAGCACATGGGCACCAACCACGAGGATAGCCTGGAGGAGAAGCAACGACGGTGGGTTCGATGGATCCCGAGCTCGGTACTGCCGTATGAAAATGCGCTCATCAATAACGGGAAAGCCTGGATTGGCATGCCGAAAATAAGCAGTAAGCAATTGGTCGACCAGTGACTTGGGAGGCAACTGGAAGGCATCCAAGGGTACTCGATTGTGGCTCGTCATATGCCGCCTAATTCGATCTGTCGGGTAGTGACATACTCCCGATGCACGCACGCGGGCCCCGAACTGTTGATGAACAAGGAAGTTGATATTGGAAACTTCACTCCCAATGTAAGTCAGGCGGGCTGTGCTGTCAATAGGGCGTTCCACTAGCTCCGGCTGGTCAATAAACTCGACCAAATGGCGTTTGTAGAGATATTCCCCGTTCTCGGCGGCGTGGATATCGACCCCTGCCACCCCGACCGATGCTGGAGTAGACAGGGACGCCCGTTGCGTCTCATCCACATTGCCGGGAGACGAGGGAGGGTTGGCTCTGTCGCTCTGTGGAGATTTGGCGGCTTCATCTGAAATCAACGAAGGGGCCAATGCCTTCGGTGTTGCCGGTGGTTCGGCAGCAGTTACTGCAGCTCGGATGGCCTTTGATACACGCTTGCGCTTTTGGTGCAGGCGGCAATCGCTTCTTTCTGTTGATTTACAGTTGGAGCAAGGCAGTCCAACGTCGTGGGCATCGCATTTGACCTTCCGCTGATGGCAGGCTGTGCATGCAGCCCTCTCTGCATCGGGTCAGGCCAGTTTATTCCACGGATCAGAACTGCATAACACTCACGGGCCGCTTGCATTCGAGTTATCCTCTGCATCGCTCAGATGGTCGAAGACGCGGAAGGATTTGGAGCAACTCCATGTGATGGATCTCTCCGTACTCAGCGCTGTTTGCAAAAGCAACGAGCATCAGTGCCATTAAACCCCCAATACCACATTCCTATCATACTAATCCTTGACTCTTAGGCCCGCAGATAACAATTCGGCGCTTGCTTGCTTCCATTATCGCCAAGTGCGAGGGATATAATCACGGGGCATCTGATTGGCCTCCTGGCGCCGTTCTTATCTCCGTGGCCGTCCATCCCACGATTTTTATCATGTCCGGGGCTTGCTTCACCTAAGCCCCTTTTGTCATCGGCACTGAAAGCAATCTAGGTTGTTACAATCATCTGATTCATCTGTCTGGTGTACAGGATACACTCCAGTTTCTAACTCTAAGACACTTGGGCAACCCCCTGAATGTGGTTCATCTGTCATCAGCCCCGATGAAATGAGAAGTAACTCAATCAGCTGAAAAAACAACACTCGGGCGTGACAAAAATGGAATCATCTTTCGAGTATGATCTCGTTATTACCAATGGTGTGTGCGTGACAGGCAGTGATGTAGGGGCTTGGGATCTGGCGATCAAGGATGAGAAAATCGTTCTCCAAGCTCCCACAGGGTCTTTGGCTCGTGCCAGCGCCGGCCGTATCATCGATGCCGAGGGTGGATATGTGATGGTAAGTCAATCAGCGCTGGCAAGACTACCGAGAGGCAATTCTTGCTAACATGAGCAATCAGCCAGGCGGGATTGACTGCCACGCGCATCTCGAAGAACCAGCAATTTTCATCAAGGGATCCAATGGCCGATCAGCAGACAGTTGGGAGACTGGGACCCGGTCTGCCGTCGCGGGAGGAAACACAACTGTTGTCGCTTTTGCACCGCAGCAAAAGAGCAAGCCATCGTTACTGGCCACCGTTGAGAGCACACATGCCCTGGCAACTGGAAATTGCTACACGGACTATGGCTTTCACCTCCTCATAGCGGACCCAAATCCAGAGGCTCTTCAGGAACTAAAGGCACTAAAAGAAGAAGAAGGTATCTCTTCCATCAAGATATACATGACGTACATGGCACTTCAACTACGAGACGATCAGATTCTGAGTGTATTGCTTCACGCGCGCCAGCACGAAATTCTCACCATGGTTCATGCTGAGAATGGTGACGTCCTCAATTGGCTTACAGATCAGCTGGAGGCCCAGAGCAAGTTTGCCCCAAAGTATCATTCCAATTCACGACCTCCCATTCTAGAAGCCGAGGCGACGAACCGCGCCATTGCCCTCTCATCCCTCCTCGCCGATACTCCCATCCTGCTCGTGCATATCAGCGACCCATCCGCTGCTAACAGGATCCGTGTGGCTCAAAACGCCGGTCAGCCTATCCTCGCGGAAACCTGCCCCCAATATCTGTTCCTCACCCGAGATGACCTTGATAAACCCGGGTTTGAGGGTGCCAAATGTGTCTGCTCCCCACCTCCTAGGACACAAGCTGACCAGAACGCCATCTGGAACGGGTTATCAAACGATACATTCGCTGTGTTGAGCTCAGACCACTGCCCCTTCAAATTCGAGGACGCCGTCGCTGGAAAGAAGTCTTGCATAACAGCAGAGCATCCCGTGGGTCGGTTTCGGTACATCCCTAATGGGCTTCCTGGAATAGAGACTCGACTTCCCTTAGCTTTCTCGGCCAGGCGGCTCGCACTTAACAAATTTGTTCAAGTGACATCGACAAACGCGGCCAAGTTGTATGGTCTTTATCCGCGGAAGGGTGCCATGATGCCTGGAGTTTCCGATGCGGATCTGGTCATCTGGTATCCTGAGGATCGTCTTGGTGAGGTTTCCATTACCAATGGCATGTTGCATCATGATGTGGACTATACTCCGTATGAGGGACGAAAAGTTAAAAACTGGCCTAGGTACACCATCCTTCGAGGTCAAGTGGTCTGGGACCGGGAGGGTGGCGGTATCATGGCTTCCAAGGGCGTAGGCCAGTTTGTGAAGAGAGGGTCATCCAGTCTGGGAAACATTTGGGAAAAAGTCCGAAATCATGGGCCGTTAGACTTGGAGAAGCTGTGATTCGGCATATCTTTCAAGCACTCTTAGTTAAAGGTCAATGAGCCTGGGTGGTAACTTTGCTCTATCAATGAGCCCCTTTATTGCATCTTCAACAATTTCATACCTAGGACTGGAATTTGTAGTTGGAAATCTCCTGCATTTGAAGAAGCTATCTATCAGGCATATCCAACAGGTATCATGAGCTATTATGTGGATTAGAGGCTTGCTCATGTCTCGACAAAGGTAGAATAAGGTTTTAACTGACTATGCCATCACTATTGTACTCTCTCGTTATGAAAATAATTGTGTCGACTTCTGACGTCTTGACGGTCTTCTGCATCTACTATTCTTAGCTAATAATCGGTACAGATCATTCTCATAACTGTCGAAAAGGGACATTACATATGTGGCAAGATCGAACTCGTCTGAGTATCACTTGAAAAATACACAGCAAGCCGCCTGCTTCCCGACGTATCCTAAGACAGGAGGCTCGGCCTTAAGAGAAAAACACGTCAGTCACACCTCATTCTGTACGAAGCAAGATCTCAAATTAAAAATCGAGATGCTTCATTCACACTGATCAACATATGGTTGGGAAAAAGTTATTCGCTGCTTTCTGTTCCTCCTTTTCCTTGTCACGTTAGTTTATCTAGAAGGACCCCGGAGCCCTTTGATCTACCAAACGTGAATACGTGAGAGAATTTAATATACTAATAAATATCGACTCTTACCACAGCTCAAATTCTAAGTTCTTCATGAATTTCTGTTGCTAATTCAACCAAGTTTCAGCCAGAATCGTTTCTCGGAACCGGCGCCGGTCTTTGGGATGCAAACGCAAGGCTGTCTCACATCGACAAGGCAAGATGGCCGAGTGGTCTAAGGCGCTGTGTTCAGGAGAATGTTTCTTCGCAGTTCGAAAGAGCGTGGGTTCGAATCCCACTCTTGTCAAGATATCTTTTTGCCAATTTTCTTTCCCCTCCTCGCAGCCCCGTTGAATTAGGGCTTGCTACGGCACTAGACCAAGAACCTGGTGGAGCTGTGTTCCTGAAAAGCCTTCTATGAAAAAGGTGGGTAGTTGTTCATGGGATTGAGGAGCTAATGCATCCGATGCAAAAAGAGATCTATTGGCATATTTCTTTTTGGGCGTTGGCTGCAATCTGTCCCGGTTGGTGCTTTCTTACAGCTACTTCTCTTTGGGCGACGAGCATGGCGATATCGACAGGTAACAGGTCTGAGATCCAGGTGATTAGGTTCACCTTCTTCGCGACCAAGGCAAGCCTCGGAATGCAATGAAGGGGCTGAGAAGAGAGGCTTCGCGTTGCCTGGAGGCAGTGTAATACCAGGGACACAGTGGAGCAGGGAACCAACATGCAAGCATATTGGACATCCCCAACCAGTAACCAAAAATAAGAACAATAAAACGAACGACCGTAGTCGCGTTCCAGGTATTAAACTGGTAAGAACAGATACTACACTTGATTTGAGCCAAGGACTCGGAAAGCTAAGGAGAAAGGAAAAGGAATTAAGGCAGAGGCGGCCTCTAGACATTTTATAGTAGTTCAATAAGCTATAAGCTCGAATCAGATGCAGCTTAGGATGCTGCCTAGAGCTGGTTCAGCATCGAGTTCGGTCTAGGCAACAGCGGCTGAACAGGCAGAAGGAGGAAGATGAATTTTTCTGGGGGATAACTGAAATGTCGTCATGCTTGAGAAGTACTGTTTTCTTAAAAGCAACGATTCCGAAAGCCTTCATTTCCTGTTTTAGGAAGAGCACTGAACCACGCGATTACGCAACGCAAAGTAGAGACCCAGACTGGGAGATGACGGATAAGGTTGAACGGAGTTCGGATTTCATTCCATCATTTCTTATCTACCCATTAGCGTCGTTATTCAGGTAAGTGAGACATACCAGAGAGCCCAAATCATGGCACCTTTCTATCGTGTCCAGTTACTGTATTTCCAGTGATCTGGTTTCCTAGATCATTACTGCCATTTCACCTCCAGGTTGATGCCAGACTACAGATCAGCCTATGCGCCGCCCGACAGTCTCAGCGAACCCCGTAGCTGTTCCACCTCATTAGCAGACATCTTGTATAACATGTCATTGTCATCGGGATTGCCTGCCCCGCTGCTGCCTGGCTCCTCCATTGGAGATGTGCCAATGGTGCCGCATTGCCCTGGAGGTGAGGGCTGGGCTAGTGTAGGGCTGTTGGGAGCAGATTTTCGCATGCTGAGCACCAAAGCCGAGCGGGAGAGCTCCTTACGAATCCACTGCAGCTGCCCAGGCCTCAGGGACTCGGCCACAAGCGAGCCGTGCTCGTCGTTGCACACGCTCAGCATGAAACTCAGCGGCGTCAAAGCATGCCATGCACCCAACGCCTTGATATGTCCAAGATGATTCGCCAAGGAGAGCGTTTCATCCTTGGGCCACTGTTCAAGAGCTGACGGGTCGCATGCGCCCGGGTCGTGGTAGCTTGGAAAATGCAGGTCAGGTGCTGCCATATCGTGTATGCTTGCCGTCCTAGTGCGGTTGCCCATGCAGAACGGGACGACCCGACACATGGCGTCGAATGTCTCCTGGATTGACTGCCTCGTGCTCTGTTCCAAGTCTTGTATATCTTGCGGCTCGCCGTACGCAACCTGCACGACTCGGGGGCTAATGTTGGGAAGCTGGCGGAGCAGTATGAGCGCCGCTTTGAAGAGCACAATGCGGTAGCTCCGCCAATTGCTCCAGATGGAGGCGATTTGCACATCGGGATAAATATCGCAGTCGCCTTGGTACGAGATTATCGGAGGGTTTGTCTCCCTAACCTCGGAGACATATATGGGATTCCACGCCTTGAAAACGGTATTTCTCCAGTCCAGGAGTCTGATGTGGATGTTGTCCAGCTGCATCAGGATGGGCTCCAGATCCCGCTCCAGTAAAGGCTCGAGTGCAAGCCGCTCAGCAAAGGATGTGACGCGATGCTGCACGTTCGCGACCGCAATCCCAATAAGATCGAGCGCAGCGCTGGGGTTCCCCGGGGTATTTGCGATTTCCGGAATCGACAGCACGCTCGTGGGGAACGGTCGCTTCTCCCGTATGGCCGCGGCGATCTCGACGAACATGAGGTAGCGCACCATATGGCGGCCATACGGTGTGGAGAGCAGCTCCGCCCCATGCTGGTTCATCAGTGCGACAGCTCCATCGTGGTGTGTCCGCTGGGCCTTCTGCATACTGAAGACAGCACTCAGGTTCTCGTGGAATTGGAAGACCAGAGCCGCCAGCACGGTCGACTGGCTTCTGCTCTCGTTCGGGTCGCCAATGGCCGTTCTCAGGCGTGCATAAGCATGAGCCAGCCGTCTGTGTGGCTTGTTGAAGGAATACGGGTCTTCCTGCCACTGCTTCAGGACCTTAGTCGACAGGGCACAGAGGGCCAGTGACAAGGCCGAGTCTTGGGGCTCCTTTGCCAACGCCGGTGCAAGCAGCTCAAAGAAACCGCGGGAGGACGCGAAGCCGCGGCCTTTGCCCGCAAAGTTGCCGAGAAAGAAGGCGAGCGCGCAGTCAACAACCGGCGGGCTAGGGGTCCGGGAGATTGGCGGGCTGGAGTCGCTGCTCCCTTTGGCGGAATTGGCCTTGTCGATGATGTGGGCGCGGCGTCCAGGGCGAGTGTAGCTGAACGTCTGCGGCTTGAACTTCAAAGTGGTGGGAGGCTTCTTGTAGCCGCCGCATTCTCTCCCCCTGCGAAAACACCTCTGGCAGCCCGGCTTGCCCTCATCGCATTTGACTCGCCTCTGTTTGCAGGTCAGGCAGCCTTTTGAAGCTCCGTGATTCACCATGCTAATGGGGAGAAGTCCCAGGAGGTCAAATGTCTCTCACGAGAGGCCGTTATGTTGGGGATGATCGACCGTGATCGACCGTCAACCTGCATTGATCGCGTGAGCAACCAGCGCGGCAATGAGAGCGGCCCCTCTTGTCGTTATGAACATAAATAATAGATTAAAGTCGCGAATGCATAAAAATGGTGGACTCGCTCCAGTGCCTAGTTTGATCACGATCTGGTCCAGCCTCGGACTCGGCAGCCGGTGCCTCAGCCTCTTCAGGGGTGAGACAGCGCTGTGGGCTAAACCGAGGGACTACAGTCTTTTTCTAGGTATTTTGCAGATCACAGCCGCGCCTCAGCCCCCTTTTCGCGAGTGCGATGTCAAGCCACGCCGAGCCCGTCTTCTCGGATTTTTTTATCATGTAACAACATGCAGTTTGCTTTTACATGACTTTCCTGCGGCGCAAATCACCAATACCGCATTGACGGCTACCCATCATCACGTTACTGCCCGGGGTCTGCTGGTTCGGCGGCGGCGAGAATTGCCACGCCAGAGGGCCTTGATTTAGCCTTCTAAGTGGCGATGGATAATTATAGAAAAAAAAACCCCGGTGCGATGCGATTGAAAGATCTGCCCCGATTAATTGAAAATAGCCTTTCTGAATTGCCTTAGCAATAGAACAGGCGCCACACTGAGACAGCTCTCAGAATATTGCCCAATGACAAATTGCGCTCCATTGCATCCACCTACCCTTCAGCCACCATCCATTGATGATATTGCTTTACATTGCACTACCTTTTTCCAGTTGTCCAGCATTTAAATTCCCGGATATAGTCTCGTTCATATTTTATCTGGAGTACAGGCTTAGTTAAGTATCTCCTTGGTGCCCCTAAGACTATAGTCAGGTATTTCTCCACTTTTACTAAAACCCTCAAGCTGTGACTTCGGGCTATGCGTAGCAACGTAAGAAGCTTCCCTATACAAATTACTATGGTAAGTATTCCTCCCTTTCCTGACCCGGCCCTAGAGGCACTATTTAAGGTTTCTGACGATATGGAGTTATATATCCGGGTTAATAAAGCCTAACATGAGCAGCCTGTTAACTGTACCTATCGCCCGTTAAAGCTAGTAACCGAGTAATACGGTATATGCTTTATACCCTTTATAATTAGCTCTATTTGCAAACTATATATTATACAGCTGCTGTTAATACCCTTATTACTTTTCTAAGCCTTTATATCTGAATCCCTAGTAAATTTATAAGCTAGCTATATGAATCTCGACCTTCCAGCTGATAAGGTAGGTAATTAAGCTAGGTTTAAAGCTAGCTCTTCTAACTATATATATAAAAGTAAGCTAATAGTTAAGACAGCTAGGCTATCTCCTCTAAGTAAGTATATCTCTTACTTAAGGTCTTAATTTATATAGGAAATTACCCTGAAAAGTAGCTATAAGGCTATTAAGGTACTTCTAAGTATAAGAAGATAAAGCTAATTTATCCTATTAAGTAGTTCCTAAGCTTTAAGACCTTTAAACAGCTTTATTATATCTTCCGGCCTTATAACCTAAGGGTTAGTTATAAGAGCTCTTTTAACTGTATTTATAAGTAGTCTGAAGTTATATAATAAGCCTCTCTTAAATTCTAGATCCCAGGTATAAATATATAGCTGTAGATAAGTATATTTAGTATTTTAAGGGTAGAGTAATTAAGAAGGTTATTATTAAGTTAAAGCTAATACTAGAAGGGTTTAAAATCTAGACTATAGCTAAAGCTAGCTATTTTCTCTTATAGCTGCTATACTTACCTCAGTATTATGCTTAAAACTGGCTGTAACCAGCCTGGGTGTTATTAATAGGTTCTGGATTATTAGCTATAGGGTAGCCGGGTTATAACGGGTTATAGTTAAAGCCTATAATTATAATACCTTTACTTATATATAAGATAATATAATTCTTAAGGCTTATTTTCTCTTCTATCTATTAGCTATTTCCAGTTCTTTTATAGGGGGCTCTGTATAGCCCCTGTTTATAGTATAATAAGTACCCTGGATAAAGGAAAAAATACTACTACCCTTAGTAGCCTGGCTATATTTAGTCTGTTTTAATTAATAAAAGAAATTTTTATAAAAGTAAATTATTATATAAAATTTAATTACTCTAATTTACCTTTACTAGTTATATATTTATATTTATCTTTTATCTAGCTGTTTTATACTGAGTTTATTTAGTACTTTTTCCTTTATTATAGTAGGTACTACTCTTCTCTAGTTTATTTTTTATATCTCTAAATTATATTATTTAATCTATTAGCTTATAGATCCCTCTGGTTTATTTTCTAGCTTATACTTAGATAGAGTTTTTAATTTTATAGCTAACTTCCCTAGAATTATTTTAGTAAGTATCTTCTTTAATAGTATTTTAGTAGTCTGCTTTAATTTACTATATATAACTAGGGTCTTAGATAGAGTTATATTAGCTCTATCTAACTCTAGCTCTTCCTCCTTATTAATTCCCTATAATACTTTATACTTAGTTAAAGTTTTACTTATTTTATAGCTAGCCTTTTTAAAGATATTAAGCTTAAGCTGTATAGTAGTAATACTTACCTTCAGAACTATATTTTTCTCCTCTAATACTATATTAGATTCTTCTAACTTATTTGTTAAAATTACAGTGGCCTACAAGGTGTATTAGGCCTTGAGACCGCTATAACTAGCAGCAGTGGAAATTTTAGCTTCTAACTTATAGCGAACACTCCTCTATAACTTAGTCAAACTTCACACTAGAAACTCGGTTTATAGTGCATTTTATAGCGCAAAAGGATCTTATTTTGGTGAGAGGAACCGGAAAAATATACTAATTTCTCTCATAGGTCTACCGACTAAAAACTACTCTAAAACCCGCTACAGCAGCTTCCCGGGCCACTTTTGATTTTCCGCAAAATTCATTACTATAGGAAATCTAAAAAATCGACTCACAACTACCAAACCATAAGATAGATATATATAACCTTTTTAAGACCCACTTTTATCTGAAAGAGCTAGTTAAGCTGATCAGTTAAGTATAGATATTAGATATCTTATCTTTAAAGCTGAAAGAGATATCTAAGATCTAAGGTCTAGTCTAGGGTAGGTTGGTTATAGGGTAGCTTGGGTATAGGTTAGGCTACTAGAAGTTACTCAGATTTTTTCCTGAATTTTCTAGACCCTTATTTAGGCTAATATAGCCTAATAACCTATAAATAACGCTGCTGACGCTCCTAGCCCTAAAGAGGAACTGGAGCCCGCTAAGCCGTAGCGGTCATAGCGGCCTGTAGCCACTGACCCACAGTGGCTGCAACCGCTATTGGCTCGTGATCGTAGTCGCTATCGGATAGCGGTCTCAATCGCTATTGGCTAGCTGTTACAGGGGATAGCGATCGCTAACAGTTAGTGGTTGCGACCGCTAGAGGTTAGTGGTTGCAACCGCTAACTTATAGCGATACGGTCACTAACTTATAGTGGCTATAGTCTCTCAATTCAACATTATTAATATAGCTTAAGTTCTTTTTAAGTTCTTTAAATATCTTATTATTTAACTAATTAATTATTTTATAGTTAGAGTACTCTATTTTATATCTGAGGTCTTTATTAATCTATCTAAAGTATATCTCCTGTATAAAGGTAGTTTTTATCTTAGCTTTAGATATATTATTAATAATTATAAGATCTATATATTCTAAAAATACTAGTTTAGCTATAATCTACCTATTAAAAGTATAAGGATTAATATAGTAAAGGGCTAGAATATTAACTTTAGCTAGTAGTTAGTTATTAGGATTCTTAGTATTATACTTATTAGTAGTATATTTAACTCTATTTTAGATATATATTTTAACTATAGTATTTACTTATTATTTAATATAGTAAATCTATATACTCTTACTTATATACTCCTTCCGATCTATAGTAGCTTTTAACTCCTTTACTTTAAGGATTTTCTCCTAGATTTCTTTAATCTTATTCTTAATTTTATAATACTCCTCTGTAAGGGGGTAATTTGAGTTTTTAGAATCTACTATATCTTAAAAGCTAGCTATAATATAGTTAAGGGCTAAGATATTAAGTAACTTATTACTACCCTTTATTTAGTAGTAGTTAAAATATACTACTTAGTAGGGTATATTATTATTAGCTTAGTATATTATAATCTAGTCTATATAGTAACTATAGTTTTTTACTATTAAGGGATATTTATTATTAGTATTCTTCTAATTAGTATTTACTATAAGCTGCTTATTCTTATTAGAAGTAGAATAGATTATTTCTTTATTAGATAAGATTATAGTTATCTTTACTTTTAATATAGTACTCTTTTTCTATCTTACTATTAGAATATCCTTATTATTAGTATTCTTCTATATAGAGACCTTAGTTCCTTTAGAATTATAGAAGGGATTTTCCTTACTCTCTTTAGGAGCTACTATTTATATCTTTTTATTCTTTAAAGGTATAGTAGCTGGGGCTAATAATTTTTAGTTAGCTTTTTTAGCTAGAGTTTTAGTAGTTTTCCTTTTATTCTTATAAGATACTACTCTTATATTTTTTAAAGATATAGTAGAGATTCTCTTCTAATAGGTAATTAGTTCTAGTATAAGTAATTATTAAAGTATAGTAAATAACTCTTCTAACTACTTTATAATCCTTAATACCTCTATATAAAAATCTTACTAGGACTTATTTTTAGCTGATTATTTAAAGTTACTTTTAACTGCTTTAGGGAGAGCTTTATAGTTATATTTAGCTAGGTTTCTTAAAGCTATATTATTAAGCTTCTTATCTTTTTTACTAAGTACCTTATTAATTAGATATTTCTTAAGTACAGCTGTAATTTACTTCTAAGTCTATAAAACTTAAGATTTACTAATATAGCTAAACTTAGGAATACTAAGACTAAGAAAATATATAAGGTATTCTATATATAGGAATCTTACCTGCTTTCTAATTAGTATCTATAGTATTTTAAAGTTTTTACTTAGAGGAGTTCTAATCTTAATATAGTTAGTTTTAATTATTAGAGGTTAGCTAAAGAAGATAAAAATAATAAATATATACTTTATATAAGGAGAAGTTATTAAGTCTGAGCAGGCTATAGTATATTTAATATATTAGCTTTATTATTATCTATTAGCTACTAATAGTTATTATTTTATAGGCAGGCTCTCTATATTATTTAGTAGTATACTTTATCTATAGATAGGCTAGATACTATACTAGTATACTAACTCTATCTCCTTACTAAAGAAAACCTTAGATTTACTTATCTTATATTCTTAAAGCAGCTCTTAGATACCTTTAGCTAAATCTCTCTCTTTAACTTAAGAGTTATCTTTACTTCCCTAATCTTTCTAATAGACTAGATATTTGATTTATATATAGCAGCCTTTTACTCTCCTATAGTTAAGTATCTATTTAATCTTATATATATTATCCGCTCTCTTATCTAATTTAACTAGGCTAGGTTCTTATAGCTCTCTACTATAAGAATTCTTTCCTTAAGCTAGCTTCTATAGCTATATAGTTAATACTATAGGGTATACTTTATAGTACTCTAGTAAGTTTAATTTAACTACTTATAGGTAGATTACTTCCAGGATTTTCTATAGACTAGATCTAGTTAGAGACTACTTTTTCTTTAGATTTCCAGATAATTAATATCTATTATAGAGATATAAATAGATAATATTATCTTTAGTAATATCTACTACTATTCTTAACTTATTATATCTTTCCTTTACTAGTATTACTATTATATCTAGGGTAAGTATAGCCTCTTTTTAATATAATTTCCTAAGTACTTCTAATATAATATTTTATTTTTCTAAAGGAATTAGATTTATCTAATTTATAATATCCAGATTAGAGTATAGTTAGAATTCTATAACTAGTTTATTAAGTAATCTCCTAAGTATTTTAATCTTTATATTATTTAGCTAGTATTATAAAGCTAGGAGTATATCTATCTATTTAATATTAGGTTCTTTTAGTATATAGTATTATATTACTATCTTAACTGTTTAGTTTTTTCTTTTAAAAATTCTATCTATTTACAGATAGTATATAATTAATATTAGTAACTTTATTCTAGTAAGATAAAATATCTCTTTTTATATTTTTAATATAATAAACTTCAGATCTCTATTACTAAGAATATACTTAGGATAACTCTAATCTATAAGAAAAAGTTCTCTAATTAGAATTATTACTTACTCTATAGCTATATATAATATATATCCTATAAAAAGTATAGTTTTCTTTAAGAATATATTATTTATAAGGGCTAAAGTATTTAATTTTATAAATCCTTCTATAGCTTAATAAGTTCCTATTAAGGGAATCTTAAGTAGATCTATAATAAAGTCTAGTATAATTATATAAAATAGCTAAAGGTAGATCTAGCTTAGCCTTAACTCTCCTATAGATATACTTCTAGTTACTCTTACTTTATAGTAAGTTAGGTAGTAATAGATATACTATTAGATTTTTCTTATAAGTAATTAGATTTAATATTCTTTAAGCTTAATAATTATTCTTTTTATACTAAAGTAGTATTTATTATTATATATACTTTATATTATAATAGCTATATAGTCTTCCGGTATATATAGTCTACTCTAGCTATTATCTACTATATAGAATAAAAAGCTATTTTTATTTAGATAAAACTATTTTAGTAGGAACTTTAGTATAAACTTTAGTTTCTTAATCTTTACTAATATCTTACTAGCCTTATCTACTTTTAATTCTTTAATAAGATTTAAATACTTAATAATTCTTAAGAATCTCAGATCTATCTAATAGCTATATATAATCCGCTATATAAAGACTAAGTCTATTACTACTTTAATATTTATTACTATATAGTTAAGTATATAGTTTACTCTTTTAGCTTTAAACTCTACTAGACTATAGCTTTTTTCTATTATATTATATTCCAGCTTATTATATCTACTTTCTACTATAACTACTCTCCTTAGGTTAGTAACTAGAAGTCTTAATAGTATATCTAGTACTATATTAAGTTTACTTTTAATATAGAAGATATTTAGTCTGAATTAGAAAAGCTAATTTATAGTTCCTACTAGCTTTAGATTAGCTTTATTTAGATCTAGAGTTTTTAATAATATATATATAATAATTCTCTTTATTACTATATAATTAGTAATAATATTTACTATATAGTAGTTAGACTATACTATATATCTTAACCTTTATAAGGTCTAAGCTATAGCTATAACTTCTACTTCTATTAATCTATATACTCTTTTAGTAACTAATACTATCTAAGATATAAATAGGATTAGTTATAATCTGGAGGATAGTATATCTCTACTAGGAATACTAGACCTATCCTAGTTATAATCCAGTTAGAATATATATATACTAAACCTGCTTTTATATATATCTACCTTAATAAATAGATATTTATCTGGATCTAGGTACTATAGGAAAAACTATTTAGATAAAGCCTACTAGAGATAGCTAAAAGAGTCTAGTTCTTCCTTAGTAGGTTTAAATATTAGCTTCTTTATTCTTACCTTTTTTACTACCTTATTTATACTATCTAAAGTAATCTTATTATCTTTTACTAACTTTTATAATATAGTTTTCCTTACTTAGAGAGGCTTTATAACTATATTATACTATAGAACCCTATTATAGAGCTAATTAGCTATATCTAGATATATTTCTAAGGCTAAAAGATTATTTAAAAATTCTAATTTAGTAAATATAGCCAGCCTCTTATTAGTCTTACTTATACTGTTACTATTTATAATATATTCTAAGAGCTTAATACTTAGATATATAATAAATAATTTCTCAGTAGAGATATAAATATAATTTTCTTCTAGGATCTAGAGTACTTCTTCTATATACTAAAGATACTCTTTAGCTAAATCTGAGAATATTATAATATTATTAATATAAACTTATATAAAATACCTATATTTCTATAGGATTCTATTTATAAACCTTTAGCTAAAGCTTAATAAGTTTTAAAAGCTTATTAAAACTATATTTAATACCTCTAGATCTCTCTTAGAGATAACTACTATCTGGTTATAGTACTCTAAGAAGATAAGCAGTTAGAAGAAGAATTTAGCTATATTAAATATACTAAAGAATTTCTTTCCTTTTATATTTAAGATTATATTATTCTGATCTAATAATAGATATATATCTGGTATAACTTTACTATTAAGTAGCTATAGATTAATTATTATATAGCTCTTCTTCTTACTTTCTACTATATACTATACTATAAATACTAAGTATATAATCTAGGCTAGTTAATCTATTAGATTTATTTTCCCTTTTACTACTAGCTTATTATATATTTTATCTAGGAACTAGTAGTTATTATAATCTAATAAGTAGGGATAGACTGTTTTTCTTTAGTTTTACTATCTATCTATAAGATCTACTCTTATTTTTATCTCTTTAGGTATTAGAATTATACTTTTATTATAATAGATATTATATCTATCTAATAGTTTAATAAAAGATTTAGCTAGTATTTTATTAAGATTAGCTATATATATACTATATTTATTTTTTCTTACTAGGATATCTAATATTCTTAATATCCTATAATTTAGCAGACTATTATTAATACTAGGAATTTCTAGTTTCTTACTTTCTTTAGTCTGCTCTATATTCTTTTCTATAAAGTTAAAATACTTATCTATACTATTAAAGCTTATACTAGATAGTATAATCTAGCTAGCTTCTTCTAGAGTTAGGAATATTACTTACTTATTTCCTATATATTTCTTAATTTTACCTATAGTTTAGTTCTTTATAAGAATTAGAGGTCTTTCTATATTATTACTAAATATAACTAGCTATATACTATTAGTATTTATTATAGTATTAAATATAGACTTATAGTTTAATATAAAATAGTATACTTTTATTTTAATTTCTAATAGTAAGGAGCTCTATTTTACTATAATTAGTACTTTCTTACCTAGTTATAGCTTAATATTCTACTATACTTAGATATTATAAACTACTTTCCTTAGTCTTAGCTAGAATATATTACTTTATATCTTTATACTATATACTAATCTAAAGACTATACTTAGATTAATAAAGTCTACTTTTATACTATAATTATATAGGAAGTAAGTCCCTAATAGTAATTTTAAGCCTAGTTCTATTATAATATTAGTAGTAACTATAAAGTAAATATATACTTCTACTCCTATTATAATACTAGGTATATAGAAGTTAAATATTACTATTTCTAAGATAAAGAAGTTTAAATTAACTCTAGTTACTTATTTTAAAGATTAGCTATAATAGTATATATTCCTACTGTACTTCTTAAGTTATTCCTTATTAACTAAGATAGTTAAAGTACTAGTATTAATATATACTTTATAGGAGTTATCTTTATTATTAAACTTTAAAGAGATCTTAAGGTATATATATACCTTCTTCTCTAATTCTTTAGATATATCCGGATATAGGCTAGCTTTAATTACCTACTCTAGCTATAGTATAATTTATATATAGGTTTATTCCTTAGATAATATTAGAGATTTAGCTTATTTCTAGATATAGATTACTATCTCCTAGCAGTCTGTAAAATTTAATATTTTCTCTTCTAAGGCTTTTTTATATTTTCCTTCTTAAAGAATTCTTTAATAAAGATATAGCCTTTATTCTTTAGCTCTCTTTCTTTATTATTAAAGTTAGAGTTATTAATCCTAAGTTAAGCTTTACTCTTAAATTAGCTACTTTCTTATAATCTATATTATTAGTATATAAATTACTTCTATTAGAATCTTAGTTTTTTTTTAAAAGAGATTTTATAGTTTCTTTTTTCTTATTAGTTCCTACTACTATATAGAGGGAGACTCTAGTTCTTATATTATAAGAACTAATTATAGCCTTAATACTATCTACTATATAGTTAGTATCCCCTATTATTATAACTATTCCTTTAATCTTAATTAGAGAAATAGCTATCCTCAGCTTTACTATTAGTTTTAGACTCTCTCTAGGGGAAGTAGGTAGTATTTATATCTGGACTAGTAAGATTTATTATTTTATAATACTATTATAGTTTAATTACTTTTAGGAGATCTAATATATCTTATCTTCTAAGTTCTACTTTATTTAACTAATTAGCCTTTATATTATTTATAGAAGGTTCTATATATATTACCTTTAACTTCGGATTAAGAGTATTATATACTCTTAGTAGCTACTAGAGTATATTTATTTCTCTATATATAGCTAACTAGTAGAATACTTTAGCTATATAATTATACAGTAAGTAATCTTTATATAGATCTTCCTTAGAGAATATTACTAGTACTAGTTTCTTTAAAGCTTTAGTAGGTTATATACTAAATTATCTTTTTAGTACTATTTCCTACTATTTAAAAAATAATCTAGTTAATAGCTTCTTAATTATATCTAACTCCTATTACTATTAAACTAATACTTTTTCTTAAAATAGCTACTATAGGTTTATCCTAATATATTTAGCTCTCTTCTAGCTATCTAATACTATAATATCCTTTACTATATTTAGTTATATAGAGATATTAGTAAATCTGAACTAGAGTCTATTAGTAAAGATTTTATTATTACTAGTTATTTCCTTATTTATATCTAGCTAGAAGATATTAATATTAGTTAATTTCTATTTAGATATATATATCTTTTATAGAGTTTTAATTATTTTTTACTAGTTTAAAATTAGTTTTAACTATTCTTAGTTCTACTCTAGCTAAATAACTCTTACTTAATTATACCCTAGTATATTAGATATATTCTAGATAGGGTTATTCTACTCTATAGATATAGTATTTTTTAACTATACTAAGTTTATACTAATCTCTAGTACTACTAGGATAGCTCCTCCTATATCTAAATTAGTAGTCTGAGGGATAGTAGCTATAGTTTCTTTTCTTTAATTATTCTAAATCTACTTATTTTTAGTTTAACTATAACTAGCTTTACTATTCTTAGATTAAGTTAGATTATCTAACTATATAAATATTAATTTTTCTAACTAAGTTAGATTATCTCTAGAGGTAGATACTATTAGTATAGTTTAATTACTATTTAATATAGTTAGTTAGATAAGTATTTACTTAAGTAAGGTAATAGTTATTATTCTTATCTCTATAAGGATATCTGAATTTCTCTAGAGGCCCTTAGTTATTTTATTTATTAGAATAGTATAATTATTTCTAACTTCCTCTATAATTATCCCTAGATTAGTTATTCTTAGGGTAAACTTTAGCTCTAGAAAGAATAGTTTCTTATTCTTCCCTAGTAGTAGGTCTTTAGATATTATTAGAATAGAGTATTAGATTAGAGTATCTTTTCTCTATATTATTCCTATTAAGTTTAAACTCTTATTAGAGCTAACTATAGGATTTAGGGAGGGAGATTCTTATTCCTATATTTAGCTATTACTTAGTAATAACTTAGAACTGCTTAGCTTTTCTCTTCCTGATATATATATCTGGAAATATCTAGGAATAGGTTCTACTAGTAGGGGCTGCTCTTATAATTATATAAGATATTCTGAGCCTAACTATATCTTAATTAGAGTTCTCTGTCTTTATATAGTTAAGGATATAATAGGAGTATTTTTAGAATCTTTATTTATACCTACTTCTATTTATTCCCTTAAGGTTTTATTTTCTACTAATTCTACTCCTAAGTCTTTAGAATATAATAAAGTTAGTCTACTTACTAGTATAATTCCTAATCCCTAAGCTTTTAAAATAATATATTTTATAGAGTTCTAGATAGCTTTAATTATATATTAGTTAATTAAGTTCTAATAGATTAGAGCTTTAATATTCTGCTCTTTTAGTAGCTAAAAAAATAGATATTTAGAGTTAATTTATTTAATAAAAGTCTTAATTAATCAGGCTGTAGCTATTATTTATAATAACCTGCCTTATAGTATAAAGTTCAGGTTATTTTTAAGGAAGTTAGAAATTTAGTATATATATTTAATATTAGATATACTGAGGTAATTATTTCTCGAACTAGCTCTAGCTGGTATTTAGCTAGGATTTTTCTTTTATTATCCTCTTTTAGGCTACTAAATTAAGTATTTAAGGTCTTATAATAATAGAGAATTACTACTACCTATTATACTTAAAACTAGCTATAACTAGCCTGAGTATTATTAATAGGTTCTGGATTATTAGCTATAGGATAGCTAGATTATAACGGGTTATAGTTAAAGCCTATAATTATAATACCTTTACTTATATATAAGATAATATAATTCTTAAGGCTTATCTTCTCTTCTATCTGTTAGCTGTTTCCAGCTCTTTTATAGGGGGCTCTGTACAGCCCCTGTTTATAGCATAATACTCAGAAGGTATTTAACTCTATTAATAAGAAAGAGCTTTAAATAAGGAAGAGGAAAAAAGATAGTAAATATAGTCTTAATCTAATATAAGCTATAGTAGTTAACCTAGTAAAATAGCTACCTCTAGCTATTTATTATATCTTCTTAGATAATCTCTTTTTAAGCCCGGACCTCTTTATTATTCTTAAAGGTTTAAGGGTTAGGGCTATAGGTATCTACTAAACTAACTATAGTATCTTTAAAGGTCTTATACAGCTGAAAAAGGCAGATAATAATAGCTAGCTTTATTAGAATTAGGATCAGATTAAGATAGTTCTAATACTAGATAATAAGATTAATTAACCTAGGAATCCCCTGCCTAGTAAATCCCCTACTAATAACTTCTTAAGTTAATTAAATCACTTGGAAAGATAATACCCTTATACTATTCCTTTCTATAATCTATAAAGGCTCTAAGATAATAACCTAGCTTAGGAAGCAGCTAATAATAATATATACTTAAGTATATACTATTAAGTAATATTTTAATATAGAGCCGATTAAAGAGGCCCCCGTTCTATCCGTATCTGCTGATTATAATAATTATATAGGAGCAGTAGATAGGGGTAATCAGCTATAAAGCTAAGAGGGATTTAAATACTGAATTAATAAGGGACCTTAGTATATATTAGTATAGGGATTTCTGCTTAAAATTGCTCTTTATAATAGCTTCTTACTGCAGAAGAATAGCTAGTTAAATTAGAAACCGCTCCGGACCTTATATAAGTAGCAGGAGTAGATTTCTTACGATCTCCTAATAATATACAGCTATAAGAGCGATCTCCGTTAGAGATACCGTACAGGAGATATAACTATAGCTATTTCACAGTATAATTATATCTTTAAGCAGTCTCTATCTTAATACCTAGCCTGTAAGGGTATTCGTTATAGCAAGGAATACGAAAAGCCCCTTATACCGGCTTTATTAGGCAGCTCGAACCGACGGGTCCCTTAATCACGTTCTCGCTGTAAGATATACAAAGCCGCTCTTTGTAACCGTCAGTATTGTTGGGACTTCTACCATAGGCTAATTTAGTATAAGAGAGTATATACCTTTTATCCGAGACTTTTCCGGGCCTATCGAGCCAATCAAACCCCTGCAAATCCCTGCCGGGTACAAACTGTAGTCTTAGGGGCACCAAGGAAATTATTGTCTACTAACTGTCAGCACATAGATTGTGCTCTTCCCATTCAAGAAGTTTCAAAAGTCAACATCGTGATGGTACGAAAGTTTCCTTCACGCCAATGTCGTTAGCTTTGAGATGTTTTCTCTCGTCGCTGGTTGCGTCCAAGAGCCAATAGATGTTCTTTTCCATTAAATTGCAGAGATCCAATATGTTATGTTCGTGATGAGAGGCAATCATCTCAGCGCCTCGTTAACCATCTGCCATACTGCCTACAATCCCCAACAACGGGGTCTTTTACTATTGGCTGGCAATCGCGTCAGCGACACAGGCGAGAGACATCAGTTAACTCCAGTTTGACATCCAGTCTCATTTCCACATCAAGTTCGCTATGTCACAACAGCCGCATCAGCAGGTAATCAATGAATTTCTATATAAAAATAAATTGTTTAATACCAAACAACATTCCAACAACCAGTCAGCACCCAGCGACGATGGTTGTTGGATGCCGAATTTTCATTATGGTGATGGTGTTTTACAGTGGGACGACTCTGGAGCGAAGGTATGAATAGGGGGCTATGAGCTGGCGAGCTCTTCACTTTACATGTCTTGGGCTTTGAGACTTAATGGAATCCGAAAGAGCAATCTGCAAAGCCAAGATACCCATTGTGTTGCAATGTGAATGCGGTGGTGGCTAGAGCCGTTTGCGTTTGCAGGCGTTGCGGTGGGTACAAAATCCGCATCGCCAAGCATGCGCACGTCGTAATCGAACCCCCCCTTGGACAAATGAATTAAAAAGTGCTGGCAAGAGTATCCTCTGTTGGAGCTCCTGAGCACTCATCAAGCGTATATCCTCTGCCAAACCACGCCGTTTGACCGAACCATTGCTCCATCCCACAGAAGCCATGACATAAGATTAAGCTTAATCTGAGCCGGTCAATTGAGGTGGTCATAGGTCCATGCTAAGACATTGATCCGATACTATGGAATTTGCAGCGCAATTTCCGGGGGCACGTGTGGCACACGCGTGGTACCAATTGGCCACGAAGGGACCAGGGCCGTAATTGCCCGGCGGTCACCGGGAAACTTGGCGGTGGGCTCCGTGATTCCTCGTCCTAGACGTCATGCTCATTGCAAGCACCTTCACAATTTATGCACAACAGTCTGCAGTGCAGTACAGGATGCCTTCCTACCGGGCGGGGGATGGCTGCCCTGTGTGCAACGGTCGGAGAGAACAAGCCGCAAGCACGAAACCATCAGCTGACCTGCAAGATGTGGATCTTGTACGTAATCCGCAGATCTCCTACCCAAGCCATGAGATTGAATTTTTTGGCTCGCTTTAGCCTGGGACCCTAGTCGTTTCCCCACACGCGCGATAAGACACACCGGGTGACACACCGGAACCAGGAGACCTCGATTCGGTGCCTGTTCCCTTTGTGTGAAAGCAGCAAGATGTGGTTTCATCGACCGGGATTGGACCATTTTGCTTCGGTTGAAAGCGCCTGGTGATGCAATGCAGCAGGCCTGGCCGGTATCTGCCAGCGGGTGGATCTGGAGGCACCTGCTAATTGATTGGTAGTACCTTATCGTTACAGGTAGTGCATAGCGCAGCCTGCACGGAGGCTTGGCGGGCTTGGCGAACATCATCAATCCTTGCCACCTTGCACAAAAGTTTTCGCATCCCCGCATCACTTCCTTCCATCTAGTTCCTTACAAAGTCCAAGGCGTAGCCTGCTAGACCGATCTTTGATCTGTCCTTCTAGGTTCCTGTTATGTTCCATTGCGCGTCGTTGCCTGCGTTTTCGTGCGATATAACCCCCCTGCCCACGCGCTATTTCAGCTTCAATTCACTGCAATTGCCTTGGAAAAGCAAATTCCAGTAGAGAATCCTCCTACCTGGAATTCCGGCAGGAGGAACCCGCCCACCATGGCCAAGAAGCAGACCAACACGCCCGGCGAGGCGCATGTCAGCGGTCAATCCAACCGCCCAATGTCCCTCCCTGCACATAGCCTTACGCTGGAACAAGTGGTCACTGAGCTCAAGTCTGATGCTGTCTCTGGATTGTCGCCCGCCGAGGCCAAGTCTCGTCATGCGGAGTTTGGGAACAATGATTTGGGAGAAGGCGAGAGCGTCTCCCCCCTACAGATCATCATTGCTCAAGTTGCCAATGCGATGACGCTGGTGCTGATTCTGGCCATGGCAGTCAGCTTCGGAATCCGATCTTGGATCGAAGGTGGAGTTGTTGCCGCCGTCATCCTCCTCAATATCATCGTCGGCTTTTTCCAGGAGTACTCGGCCGAGAAGACCATGGACTCCCTTCGATCTCTTAGCTCCCCGACTGCTCGTGTCGTTCGTGACGGCGACATGACCACTGTCCCATCTGCCGAGGTTGTTCCCGGCGACCTGATCGAGCTCAAAACGGGTGACACTGTTCCTGCAGATATCCGCCTTTTTGACGCAGTCAATTTTGAGACAGACGAGGCTCTCTTGACCGGAGAGTCGCTGCCTGTTCGCAAGAATGAGGATGCCGTTTTCGATGAAAAGACCGGCCCTGGCGACCGCCTCAATGTTGCCTACAGCTCATCGACTGTTACCAAGGGCCGCGCCAAGGGAATCGTATTCGCGACAGCCGTCTACACTGAGATCGGCGCCATCGCCTCCGAACTTCGCAAGAAGGATTCTAAGGTTCGGCCCGTGAAGCGGAAGCCAGACGGCACCGCAAAGCCGCACAGGTACCTCGAGGCATACACCCTGACCCTGACTGATGCTATCGGCCGCTTCCTCGGCGTGAACGTGGGCACACCCCTGCAAAAGAAACTCTCCAAGCTCGCCTTGCTGCTCTTCGGTATTGCTATTGTCTGCGCCATTATCTGCCTGGGCGCCAACAAGTTCGACTCCAGGCAAGAGGTGGTCATCTATGCTGTCGCTACGGGGCTCTCCATGATTCCTGCAAGTCTGGTGGTTGTTCTGACCATCACCATGGCCGCCGGGACGAAGCGCATGGTCAAGAGGCATGTTATTGTCCGTAATCTAAAGTCGCTCGAGGCTCTCGGCGCTGTCACCGACATTTGTTCCGACAAGACTGGTACCCTCACACAGGGCAAGATGGTAGCTCGTGGTGCCTGGATTCCTGGAAAAGGTACATACACCGTTGAGAACTCGACCTCCCCCATGGACCCGACAGCGGGAGATATCCGCTTTCATCCTGATGCTCCAAACCGGATCGATTTCAAGAAGGGCGGGGACGCCTGTGGAACCATTGCTCAGCCCGATGACCTCATGAGCCAGAGTGCCCAGGACCTTACTGCTTTTCTCCAGGTTGCTTCGCTTGCTAACCTCGCAACCGTTTCCAAGAAGGGTGACCATTGGGAGACAAGAGGCGACCCGACCGAAATTGCCATCCAGGTGTTTGCTTCACGCTTTGGCTGGAATCGCCAGACGCTCACCCATGGCGAGAACGTACAGTGGTCTGATGTCGCAGAGCTGCCTTTTGATTCTGATGTGAAGCGTATGTCTGTAGTCGTCAAGAACAACGGGAGCGGCGAGCTTTTTGCTTTCACCAAGGGTGCGGTCGAGAGAGTCATTCAAGCATGCGCCAAGTATTCGCCGCACGATTCCGCCGACCTTGTCGATATTGACGAGCCCTTTCGCGAGGAGATCCTGCGCAACATGGAGAAATTTGCTAGCCTTGGTCTCCGCGTTCTCGCGTTAGCAAGCAAGGTGTACACGTACCCTCTGAAGAAAGGCGACGACGTCGACAGATCCACTGTTGAGAAGGACTTGGTTTTTCGTGGCCTCATTGGACTTTATGACCCTCCTCGCCCCGAGTCGGCACCCGCCGTTCGCTCCTGTCACGAGGCTGGTATCTCTGTCCACATGCTTACCGGCGATCACCCCGAAACAGCCAAGGCGATTGCTATCGAAGTCGGTATCCTGCCTCACCGGATGGAAGCTGTCGCTAGTGATATTGCCGCAGCCATGGTGATGACAGCTACGACGTTTGATAGCCTAACAGACGATCAGGTCGACGAGCTACCGGTCCTTCCTCTTGTTATTGCTAGGTGTGCCCCGTCAACCAAGGTCAGAATGATCGAGGCCCTTCATCGTAGAAAGCGGTTCTGTGCCATGGTGAGCTCCCATCTTCCAAGTGTTTTCGGTCACCACTAACCCTCATTAGACTGGCGATGGTGTAAATGACTCTCCATCTCTAAGACGCTCGGATGTTGGCATCGCAATGGGCCAATCTGGATCTGATGTAGCCAAGGTAACTTTCAATCCCCGTCTCCAGCTTGGTGACTTGGTAACTAATGGTCCTTCAGGATGCTTCTGATATTGTTCTCACAGACGACAATTTCGCGTCTATTGTCGCCGCCATTGAAGAAGGTCGTCGAATCTTTGACAACATCCAAAAGTTCATCCTTCACGTTCTGGCCGAAAACGTTGCTCAGGCATGCACACTGCTCGTCGGTCTCGCCTTTAAGGATGGACGCGGACTCTCTGTCTTCCCTCTTGCGCCTGTCCAGATTATCTGGATCATCATGGCTACCTCTGGTATGCCTGACATGGGCTTGGGATTTGAACGCGCCGTGCCCGATATCATGCGTCGCCCGCCACAGTCCCTCAAAACTGGTGTTTTCACTGCCGAGTTTTTGATTGATATGGTTGTTTACGGCCTATGGATCACTGCGCTTTGTCTTGGTGCCTTTACTCTCCGTGTTTACGGGTTCGGTGATGGCAACCTAGGTGAGAATTGCAACCAGGACTACAATAGCTCCTGCGACACCGTATATCGTGCTCGATCAACCACCTTTGCGTGTTTGACGTGGTTTGCGTTGTTTCTCGCTTGGGAAATGGTCGACATGCGTCGCTCTTTCTTCCGAATGCAGCCAGGCTCTAAGAAGTACTTCACCCAGTGGATGATTGATGTTTGGCGAAACCAGTTCTTGTTCTGGGCCATCATGATCGGCTTCTTTACTCTCTTCCCTCTAATCTATATCCCCAAGCTCAACACAATCGTCTTCAGACACTCAGAAATCAGCTGGGAATGGGGCATCGTCTTCATAGCAGCTGGCATCTTCTTTGCGGGTGTCGAAGCCTGGAAATGGGGTAAGCGTATCTACTTCCGCCGCCAAAACCGCAAGGCCCACGGTGCATCGTGGAAGGATATGGATATCGAACAACGCGTTTTTGGCGACTACCTGGGCTCTGATGCAGTTCAGAGCTCATCTAAAGAAAAATAGGCTCCTCTTGGAGTGTCGTTTGCCTTGAACAAGACGGACCTGTGCCAAGCAAGTACCCCGGCCCCTTGAGACAATCGATTTCCCGCTGATCTTATTTTAGGGCGACCGAGAGTCGCCACCCTCGCCCTCGACAAAGCCATCATCACCAAACAGGTGTGGTGGGCTTTGAGGTCGCTTTGGGAACCTTTACCCGCCAAGCAAGTAACCCGGCCCGAGTGACGAAAGTGTTACCCGCTGATCCAATTTTAGAGCGACCGAGAGTCGCAAATCCCCCCGATTCCCTCTCGCCAGTGGGCACAACTCCTTCTGCCAAGCAAGTAACCCGCCACATATGAAAGCTTTACCCGCTGATCCAGTTCTAGGGCAACCGGCACCCCCCGGATCTTGTCTCAAGACCTTCGTTAGAGACAATCCTTTGCCAAGCAAGTAACCCGGGTTCATATGTCAAAGTAGTCCCGCTGATCCAATTCTAGGACAACCGCGAGATCGTCCTGTTTGGACGATTCCTCCGCCCCCCCTCCCCAAACTAGCATATGTGAACTTGGTGTTCCAATGCCGCTTTGGATTTTTTTTTTTGAATGACTTGATCGCCAATTGATCATGACAAAATTGAGGTATACCAGGTAAACTTTATCATTGACAAAGTAGAGTGAATTGGGCAACGCACTCGCCACATAAGTTTGATTGAGAAAATAGCGAACGTGTTTTGAGAAGAGGCTTCTTTGTCGCTTCTTTATTGACAGAACGCAGAACATTTCTAGATAGAAGAATAGGAACACATCATATCCTGAACTATTTATTTTCCTTCGTGGTAGTGACTGGGTTGCTAGTGATAAATGGCTGTTAAGGGAAAGAACGCGGATTGCTATGATGTTGCGACTTATCACGCAGACCTGTGGCGTGGTTGAACGTGGTTGAGTTGTTTTGAAGTGAGTTTTAGTTCTTCATTAGCGCTATTACTTGAAATGTTGTCTACAGATCAAGGTATTCATTGATTTGAGTTTTGGGGCCTGGCAGCTTTCATTGCTGTCGAACTTTATTCTCTTTCTCCCACGTACGTCTACAGATCAAGTTGGTACATAAGCACAAACAAAAGATCATGGGGATATGTGAACAATGTCGAACGAAGGGATATGAGTGAATCGTCGTCTCAAGGCATTAGCGAACAAGATATATCCTATGTCTACGAAAGCTGGTCGCAAGAAAAGGTTTAGTTGATGGAACAAGGCATGGCATACCTAGAGTGAGTTGGCTGATTGACTAATTCCATATATCACCGAGAAAAGTATAAACATCCTGGACCATCCGGGCTCTTTTCCACCTCACACCATCCCCTAGCGTACCTCTCAATCGCTTCTTCAATCATCATCTTCCGACGTCTCTTTTGCAACCTTTCAAAATGAGTTTCTCGAATTGCTCATTTCCGCGCCAGGGCGACACAGAACCCGCCCCTGTTGCAGACTCGGGCTCTGAAACCGATACGGACTCCGATACATCTTCAGATGATGATGTGAACTCGAAGTCGGCGCTGTCAGATGAAGTGCGGGAAAAGCTTGGTCTCGTGATCCCGGACATTGACCATATCCAAGAGAGAGTGAGTAAATTTGAAGCAAGTCGCCTCTATAAGGAAGTACGGGGAAAGTACCTTTACAAAAGATGGCTCAAATCATCAAACTCGGAGAAGTTGCTGGTTTACTACCAACCCGGGAAAACTGACTTCTTCAACGGCGTTTCGCCGCTTTCTGATCTCTGCCTGGGTGCGAGTTACGACTTCCTCAACCAAGGGAATCAGCATGGCAAAAACATGGTTCTCTTGTAGTGTTCTAGTCAGCACACTGACGAGCACCAAGAGGGATACAAGAGTTGTGACAAAATGCCCAAGGCAATGATGGGGTCTCTGGCAAGCCAGCTCATCAAAGCATGCCGAAACAACGATCTTCCCATGAGGGGCCTGGAGAAGTACAAGGATTTCGCTGTCACCTGGCAAATGAAAAACCGATTGGAGATCTTCGAGATGTTGGTGCGGCAGATACAATGGATATGACACCGTCATTTTCTAGTGATTACTATGACTTGCCATCGGAAAGAAAGACATGTGAATGATCTGTAAATGCTATTCAAGGCTATTCAATGTTGCTCAACCCTCTGTCCCTACACATGCTACCTAAATACGTAGTCAACTACCGAGCCGACAAATGCCTTTCCCTTGTCGACCTTTTTTATTACCAGCGACAGAGCCTTGATAGTCTCCGTCTCCGCGTCCGGGGCCACGCCTGCTGATCCCTCCACGGGGCCCAAGTCGCTGAATCCCCGTCCACTGAAGAATATATATGCTTTGCTCCCCCCGATGGCGGCGAGCACGCCGCCCTCCTTCTTCACCCGGGATACCTGGGAGTTGACGAGATCCTTCGCGTAGCCCCTACCTTGGTGGTTCGGGTGTGTGACAAGCAGCTGCAGCCACGTGCTGTGCGGGTACCGCGGCGAAGCCTTGTCCTGGGCACTGCGAAGTATCTGGATATACTTGACGAGGCGATGGTCCCGTATATATGTCTCATGCTCGCGCTCTATTGTGTTTTCCTTGTATGATTATTCTTTGCCAAGAAAACAACTTCAGGGGAAATTTAGGAATATTGGGAATTGTGTGGCTGTATACTCACTTGCGACCTCTGGCCCCTGGGCGCCTTTCACGTCCCAGATGGCAGCCGACACGATCTCCGGCTCGCCTTCTCCTCCAAGGTCCACTACCTCGACGACCCAGTCCTCCATGGAAGGGTACAGGTGCTCCTCGAGGAGGGACTCAATCTCAGTGGTGTAGGCCTCATCTTGGACGCTTTTTGAAGCGGAGAATCTCAACCAAAGACGATCCTTTTGGATCGAGTCTTGGATAAGCCTGGCGATGGCTGGGACGTCGTCCTGGGTTGCGATGCGTGTTTTGCTCATGTCTGGTATATATGATTTGAGAATGCTAGGCTCTTGTTTATCCTCGGGTGTGAAGTGGGCGTGTATCTTTGTCTGCCCTAGAGTTCGTGCACGCGCTCAGATGTTTTGGAAGGGCAATGGATTGGGAATGCAATATTGCGGCTGGTTGAGTCATATATCTACGAAAACATGATAGAGAAGAGGCCAAGGGAGGCAGCCCGCCACGTCATTTAGGCCTACCGACATATCCATTACACAAAATCACAGAAAACAAGTGGCGGTGTTGTGGAAGGTGCATGTAAGAAAGAAAAATGCCAAGGGCCGGTGATGGCAGATCCGGACTGACCCCAGTAGGCCTCCAACGCGGAACATGCAGCAAGTTGCGGGGGTCTGCCCTAATGCCGCAGCAGAAACGAGAGCTCGCTGTTGTCAATGACGGCAGATCCCTGCGGTTTTATGCGGATATCCGGCACATTCTCTCGAATTCTCTCTTGTCTAGGCAGCAAGCCAAGCCGCAGCCGCCGAATCTGTAGCGCATTCAGCACCACTTTGGTGAATCATTGCTCTTGAATTTCCATCCCGTATTATGAGCTAAACCACTACGCCACGGCTTGGACCCGGAACTCGATGTGCTTGTTACGTACTTCGATGGCATATCAGTAAAATCGAGGACCTTGCTCCACCGAGTCAAACCACCCTGCGGTTGCGGGCCGGCCACCGAATAACCAGGCAGATCGCCTTAGCCACTAGGGAAACAGCATTATAAATTAGAGAGAGCCCAGTGGCGCAATGGTCAAGCGTATGGAAGACTGGAGGGAACTACAAAGGTATTAGTGGTGCCTTACCTTTAGTTACCGCCTATCCTAAAGGTCTCTAGTTTGAACCTAAGTTAGAACATACTTTTCTAGTGGCATAATTGTCAAGCGTTATGGAAGGCTAGAAGGAGGTAATTAACTAAGGCATTAACGATATCTTTAGTTACTACTTATTTCGTTGATTCCCCCCTAGCAAGTCACTGGGGCAAGCTAGCCTACCTGCCATCTCAACCGTCTTGCTATCGCAACCCAGAATGCTAGGTTCTATGTCACCTACCTTTCAGATCCTACCATGGTCCAAGCCACTACTCCATCCCGTAGTGGGAAGCGAAGTCGTTAAGCCATATGCAGCGTTCTCATGCCTTCTCCTCTTCTTGTTGAAGATGAAGCAATTGCTCATCCGGGAGCATGATGGCGCGGTCGAGCGTGTATGGCAGACCACGGTGACGCCCGCGGATCATCACGGCACAAATTACGAGCTTACCGAACGTGCCGAACATGCCGCTTAGGGAGGTCATCACGGTTGGGTGGCCGAGGCTCAACCCCACGTTTCCGCTGTTACACACACTTAGCCTACTTGCATATTAATCGGGGGAAGGATGTTGGGGAAACTGGAGGGAGTTTTGGGGGGGGGGGGGGGACGAAGAAGAGGGGCAACTTGCTAAGCGGATGTGACTTCGAAAAATATGCTCCAGACGGTGAACGACTAGAGACGGTTAGTCTATGTGGTCAGAACGAGCCCTTTGAGGGAGGAATATGAAGAGGAAGAACTCACAGGCTCGCCGACGTCTGTGATTCTCTCTGCTTCCGCAATACAGATGCAGAAAATTCCTAAAAGATATGCCACAGGTCAAAGTTGAGCTGATTCTGGATGTGTCGCTTAATATAAGATCGGCCGTTTGATTCGTTCAACTCGCCCTTGGGCGACCAAACACCCAAGGACTTCTCCTCGTATACATTGGAAGATCGAATCGCAAGGGCAATGGGGAAGATGGCAATGTACATCATAACCATCAGACTGAACTGCACGGCGGGGTTGACATTCGCAAGGTTGAATGTTGAAGTGCCGGTATGACGCGAGGAAGCAGCCTGGAAGATTGCCGCAAAGAGTCGCTGACCAGCCGGCAACGAGGCAACTTCTGGATTGTAAAGATCCAAGACGATAATCAGAAGTGTGTCTACAAAGTTGAGACAAAAGATGATGCTGAAGAGGATCCAGGTTGGGCGACTCGGAAAGAGCAATGTATAGCAGCGACGGGGGTGATTCAAGAGGTATGATAGTGGCTCCTGGATCGATGCGTCTTTAGGTGCGACCTTTGAGATGGTCCAGATAAGAAGACGTAGGAAGACCGGATAGAGGGTGTTGCCAGAAAATGCCAGAAAACTCATTGCGATCATCGGCCATATCGCATCACGAAACGAAATCATCGAGTCTGGCGTGAGAGTGAAACCCAGATTGTCTACCATGGTCTGGGCAGAATACACGGCCCTATGGCAAGCGTCAATGAACAGAGATTAGGAGGCGCTTTTGTCCAATGGTAATTACCACCAATTCATATTCTGCCCAGTTTCGGCGAGATACTCTTTGTACTTGGGATTGGCGTACTGGATCCAGACCACAAGAAAGATGACACCAAGAAGGTGCAAACCGAAGAAATAGGCTGGCAAATGAAAAAGCAAAAGGGTCCGTTAGTGATATGGAATACAACTCCGGTTGTACATATTTCCGCAACTTACAGAATACAATCTTCACAAGAAGCTTGAGGCTCCTATATTCTAGGCCTCCAATTCTCTCCCAATCCTTCTTAGTTAGACCGGCAAACTCAGAGTTGCGACCGATGGTAACATGGCGAGACAAGCGGAGCTTGTCATCCTGAAACTGTGCTCGAGGACCTGGCGGGTTGGACTCTGAGCGGTGTTCGCTGGAGCCAGGGTCCAAGATCAACATTGTTTTGGCGACATACGCGACGTTAGAAACACTCTCCATCGATAGCGAAGTGCGAGAGGCATTGGTGCGGCGGCGGCGAAGATCATACACGGAGCCTCCTTCGCCAATAACGGAGATTTCTGAGCCAAGGTTAGATGAAAATTCTGAAAAGGATTGACTGGTGCCTGCATCGGGAGCAACACATATAGCCCAGAGGGAAGAGGGTGGGTACAGGGGGTTCTCAAGAAGTCTATCTCAAGACCATAGCTAAGTTTAGTGTGGCAACTTACCTTGGTCACCTTCTTGGAGTCCAGGGGCATGCCCTGATGTCTCAACTCGCAGAGGCTTGGCTGAATCATCAATGAAAATCCGAGGGTGAGCTGCTCCAAGGGCCAGAGAAGCTTCACGTGTCCCGGGTTGGTATGCCTCACCCCACTGCTCTTTGCCTTTGTGGGTCTCCTCTTGGGCCGAGTCTGGCTCGTCTCGCGAGAGGACCTTGGCGTGGCCGATGCCCATTGGATACTCACTGCGTCGCTGACGACGCTCGAGCAATTTGGGAGCTAGCAGTGGGGGTTGGTTATTGAACATTCCATATGCAAACGGAAGAAATATGAGAGCGGACAAAGAGCGAGGTGGAGTCGAGTTTGAACCTACCAACTTTCTTAAGGTGCTTGCGGAACCAGATCAGACGCACAAGAACAGGGAAAGCGTTGATGAAGCCGAGGTTTGTGACAATGGGAATGAAATAGATGTAAAGCTGCTGGTAGAGCATGAGATCCTTGACATCAACGCTAATATGAGAAGCCATCAGTTTAGAATTAACCTTAAAAACTAACACTGCTAGTAATGTCGAAGACTAACGTGTTTAGACCGGATTCGGTAGAGGCGCTGGCGCCGAAGAAGTAAGCATCGATGGCTTTGACATTGCCTGCAGGAAGCATGACCGCAATGGAAAGCAGTCCCATGAAGAGAATGTACGCATCTAGGATTGTCAGCAAACTCGCAGTTGGCTGAAAGGAATGCGTCGGCTGCACGAACAGTGTATAGTGACAAAGTTGATCGGCACCAATTTGAGGAGCTCCATGGTGACTGAGTTGGATGCCTGCGGGAGGCAGCCGACAACAAGATGCAAGGCAGGTAGCAATAGAAGATACCGTGCAGAAGGAAAGCGAGATGGAATGAAAGGCAAGAGAAGGGCAACGGGATGCAACGCGCGGGGGGTGATTTTGAGGGAGGGTAGAGGAGCATAGGGTAGGTAGGCGCCCCGATGATGATGGTGGGGGGCCTGTCATGCGGGATTTTCAGCTGTCGATAGGGAGTGCAGAGTACCCGGAGAAAGCGCTATCAACATGCTGCAGCCGGTGTATTCAGTACCTGCGGCTGAAGGATTTTGAGCCCTACTGCCCCTAGAGGAGGCCTCCTACAGTGGACCGTGGGAGGCCTACGGGTGATGAACGCCCGTAGTCTCGCCGCCCGTAAGCACATAGACAATTGAAGCCTGACGTGCAAGAGGGCACACTAACTGAGGGTTTGGGTGAGCGCGCGTGAAAGATATCATGGTCAGGTCAGTTATGTTCTCGGTTCCTCCACGTACTGACCCCGAGCCTGACAGGTTTCATGTTGGCATGTGCGTTATTTCGCAGTGCGAGGTGAAGTGCAAATGGCATGCCAGTGATTGACTCGTCTTCTTTTCTCCTCTCCCCCTTTTTAAGGCCAGTCATGGCCACTGGGATGGGCATCTCACAGTCCTGCGAAGTTCAGGGCAAGGGCCTCGTCAACATATGTAGATAGCTAGCTGGGGACTTTGATTTGGATTCTGCATAGCGAAATAGGACTAGTAGAAAGTGGACAAAAAGAAACAAGAAGAGAGGCTGGCCACTGGTGTATGTATGAGTTACTTTCGCCAGGCACATGCACATTCCACGGTGAAATTGCCAAGAACATGGGGGCTGCCCCGCGCCGGGACAGCCTTACGGTCGCCCTGTAGAAAAATCAGCGGGAAACTCGTTGCACACGCGAACCGTGTTACTTGCTTGGCGGTAAAAGGTCCCAGACCGAGGTGTCATGCCACCTTCCTCCCCCCGCCTCCCCCCTCGCGGTTTTCCTGTAATTGGATCAGCGGGAAACGTTGAACAGAGTGATCGGGTTACTTGCTTGGCTTGGAAATCCCTAGGCCGTAAGATGTCGTGCCGGCCGGGTGGCGGCCTCCCTGTAATTGGATCAGCGGGAAACATATTGAGCACTGCAGCCGGGTTACTTGCTTGCAGTGGGAATAAATCTTGAGGGAGGGAGGGGGGCCTCTTCTCAACCCCGGGGCAGTGCCTCTGTAATTGGATCAGCGGGAAACACGAAGCATCGCAGCCGGGTTACTTGCTTGGCGTGGAAAGTCCCAGGCCACTGGATACTTGGCTATCCGAGTGGCGATTTCGGTGTGGTTGAATCAGCAGGGGAGGCTCTTTAGCGATCAACGCCAGGGCCTTACATAATTGGTATCGGTAGCCTCTCCATCGTAGTTCGTAGTGGCCGATGTTACGACCTTGGTTCGATCCTGCTAGAGTTAGGGGATCGGAATGATCGAAGTAGAATCCAAAGAGATAAAAGAGAAAAGAAGAAATGCGAAAGGAAAGAGGGTAAAGTCTCAACCCACTTGGCAGGCTCAATCCTTGCCAACTAGCGAGTGATATGATTGACGACGGCGTTGACAATGGACCGTCTCCTGGCTTCTTTCGGGACAACAAGTGACATTGCCTTGACCATGACTGTGTCACTGGCGATGCCTGAAGGCAAGGCAACTGCACCCAGATCACGGAATCCCAGTCCACTGAAGAAGATGTAGCCAAAAGGCCCACCAAAGGAAGTTAGGACGCTTCCCTTCTGCTTCGCCTTGACCATATAAGCGCGCAACAGGTCTTTGGCATAGCCTTGGCCGCGGTAGTTCGGGTGGGTGGCCAGGAGCTGCAGATACATGAACTGTGGGTATCTTTTTACAAACTCGCTGCGGCCATTCTGGACTAGGTCGTAGAAGATGCCGAGGTGCGGGTCCTCGATGGGCATCTTGGTCTCATGCTCTGCATCTTGCCCCGGATTACTTTCTCGTTGCAGGTGGGAGGCGTAGCGGGATTCTTACTTGATTGTCCTCCATGGCTTTGCGCTGCCGACATGTCCCATACGGCAACAGAAACGATGACGGGGGTGCCCCCTTTCTCTCCTAGATCGACGACCTCGATGACCCAGCCGTTGTTGCTGGGGTCGATATGCTCCTCAAAGAGAGCCTCAATCTCTTGACGGAAGTCAGTGCCGCGGCCTCTTTGTGATGGCACAAAATTCATCCACAGGTGTTCGCTATGAACTGAAGAGAGGATGACATCGATAACGGCAGGCACGTCTTTTAGTGTCGCAGTTCGTGTTTTCCCCATAGTATCAGTCGCTACAGGGTGAAGGTCGTTCAAATGATGCTCATATCAAGGCGAGACGAAGGGTAAAAGACAAAACCAAAAGGTGCGAGAAAAGGCAAGAGGACAGAAGACAAGTTAAGAGAGGAGAAAAATGAAGTAGAGGAAAAGCCCAGAAGCGTGAGAGAAGGAGAAGCTCCGTACAGCTTCTTACAATTCGGCCGGCGTCGACTGGCGATTCATCGAAAGCAAGCTCGTTGCATGAATGGCGGGGAGGGGTAGCTTGTGCCAAGGGAGGGAGCCAATGTAGATGATGACGCAAGTCCCACTGATCTCACTTTGGGGATAGATTGGCGACCGAGGGCTTGAGCTCTCGTTTTCTTCCCTTTGATGCCCAGTAGACCGCCGCCCAATAGAAATAATCCCTCATCAACGTGACCACGACGTATGATGCTGATAGGGAAAAATGGAGGGCAAGGGCAAGGGTAAGGGCAGGAGCGAGGGCGGGAGCGAGGGCGGCCGGGAAGACAGAGGGGCAATGCTGAGAGAACAACTGAGGAAAGACAAAAAAGAAAACAAGAAAACTGTAGTGAAGACGAGGGGCAGAGGTGGGATATGCCAAGTGCCAAGCGATGCTATCTCAAAGGCATGTCTTGGTTGGAGCCAGCACAGGAGGAGATGGTCGGTCAGCTGGAGAATAAAAAACGAAGTGGGAAAGGCGCGCTTGGCTGATGCTGCGACGCTGCCGCGACCAATTCGTGAGAATTGCCCTTGGACCAAGGCGGTTTGTGACTGGGTCATGGTCGGGATGGACTGTCTTGGGCGGACTAACCAAGCACCAGAACAAGGGCTGGGCCAGAATGACGGGTCAATCCTCCCCGACGTCGTAGCAGACTTGAATTCCCCGAACCCAACGAGATTTCAAGATCTGGGGGATCGTGATCCGACGGGCCGGGTTCGGATCTAGAAGGCAGTAGAGGACGTTTCCGCAACCGGCCTAGAGTAGCGACATGTGAACGGGAAGATCTCCATCATCACGGGGTGTGTGTGTGGAAGGGTGGACTGACTTGGGGCAATGACTCAATCGGGCGGTACCCTTCCTCTAAGCGTCGATCGTGAAGGTATTTTGCATACGAACTGTCCTCATCCTTCTTAGCCACGTCCCAGAGCAACTTACCAGTGCACATTGCCATATAGATCACGCCGCAAGCCCACACATCCAGAGCACGGCCGTCGAACTCATCGTCCGTAAAAGCCTCGGGCGCAATATATGGCTCAGAACCACAGATTCCCGATACCATATGGGTCTCCTCTTCCCACCCCAAACGGATACACTCGCTGCAATCAAAGTCGCTAATCTTGAGCATACCGTCCATAGTGAGGAGAAGATTCTCGGGTTTGAGGTCGCGGTGGACGACACCCATCTCGTGCAGATATTGGACCCCCTTCAGTAGTTGCTTAAAGAAACAAGCTGCCTCGAGCGGCTCCAATTTCCCGGCCGAGCTCACCAGCGTATACAGGTCCCCGCCTGCGCAGAACTCCATTGCTTTGTAGAACTTGTCGGCGGGACTCTGGAACAGCTCGTGCGTATGAACGACGTTGACATGGCGCAGTTCTCTCGCGATGGAGAAGTCGGACTTTAATCTGCTGCTGTGCTTCTCCTTCTCCCTGGGCTCTGTGGACGACTGCCGGAAGCATTTGATGGCGTACAGCTCCTCATCGTTTTGCCCCTTTGCCGCCTTCCTTCGAGAGAGCCACACGGTGCCATGTGCGCCGGTGCCAACCACTTTCTCGCATGTGCCATACTTGTCTATCATGGGCCCATGCGAATTGAGCTCCTCCTGCTCCATCGCCTGCTTGCTATTGCCGCCGAGCATCTGCTTCCATTTCTGAGACCCCTCTCGAGCTTCTCCAGGCTCAATATAGTGCTGGTGAACGGGGAGCTGTTCAGACCGTGGGGAAAAGCGCTGGGGCCGCGTGTCCTGAGCCTTGGTCCGCTTAAATGATAGGCCTCGAAACATCTTGTTGCTCGGATGCCTGCGAGGCAAGAATCTTGGTCAGGGCGGTGATGAGCGGGAGCGTGGGACGGGCAAGGGCGAAGCGTTAGATGGGAGGTGCAATGTTCAACTAAAGCTGGAACGCGTCGTCGCGGGGTCGTAAGGCGGCGTAGAAAAATCGCCCGAGTACGGGGATGCCAGTGAGAAAAGTAGCCAAAGAAGAGAAAAGTCGGAGACACAAGCTTGTGGGACAATGTGGAGTTGGATCTGCTGCCAAGAGCGGAGCTACGTGGATGCATTATCTGTGACTGCTTATCCCTGTCGTCGTCGTTGTTGGCGTGCATGTATCTGAAGTGCTACCTGGCATGGCGTGATTAGAGGTGGCGGATGCTTTGACCTAAAGCAACCTATGTCTTTTCTGATTCTGAATCAGAGAGAGAGCCAGCAGCAAGCTCAGACGACGTAGAGCGGGAATCAAATGAGAAACCAAGCAAATATGTTCCCTGCCTAACATACGTAACGACAATGCATTAATCCATTCACTCCTCGGACAATAATCTGTGCTCCATTACTCACTCGCTTACTGTTCCAATCATGATATAGTGGCATGCCACCAAGTTGGTAAGAAATTCCAAGCAGCCCTTTCCTAGCCGCCTGTCTGAATTTTCTTCCTCAAACTTAATTGGTCGGCCGTAGCAGCAGGGTGACGCCCAGATAATGAATTGGGAGGAGCAGGCCCATCCATCCCAGCACTACAGCCGTCTCGGATAATCCTGGCATGAATACCGCGATGGGTGCAAGGGCAATGACCTTGTAGCACAGGCGATACATTCGGTAAATACAGTTGGCCATGGCTCTCATTCCAAGCATATACTCCACGAAAAGATCTGAGAGGTTTATTAAGCTGCTTAAGAGGCCGCGAAGTAACGAGCTTTCTGACTTTTCTCCCCTTAATGGTGCCGGTAATTGGATTCGGCGAGGGCACGCCAAACCCAAGCATCAGTGCCAGGAAAGGCCTGCGCATAGCGAGACAACCGGTATTAGTTAACCCTGGCAGATCTGCGCCAGCCCAACGGGAAGAACAGTCAGCAGTGTTGCAGACAAAGCAAATTCCGCTTTCTGGGCCTCGCTGGTGATTCCGAGAATGCAGTCAACAAGTTCCCAAGCTCAGCGGTGCTGCCCAGGAATCTCGGGTGCCGAAGTGTAGTTCTCTTGAGCAAGATCGCATTTTTCACTATTACCCTCTCCATAGTACCACCCGTTGAATGTTGTGAAGAACTCTGTGAAATGGTTGCGGGAGTCTCTTGCCTCGACCAAGGCTACTCCGATGCAGAGTAAAAGGGCAACCCGAGCCACTGGGTCCATTGACCAGGCTATTCTTGACTTTATACAGTATTAAAAACTGTCCGACAGTTACAAGATAGGCCCTTCTGTAGTTACGCTGAAATGAGAGGGGGTTATAGGGCAATTAGTAGCGCCAGCGTCTTCAAGGTTAGCTGCCTGTCTTCCCTCAAGACGAGCGATCGTCACGGGCATGACCTAGCTGTCTGCCGTCAAGACGAATGATCGCTGTGGCCCTCACCGACCTGTCTGCTGCTGTGACAAACGATCGCTGCGGGCACGATCTAGCTGTCTTCCGTCAAGACGAGCAAGCTTCGCTTACCTTTAGGACTGCTTGCAGGCATTGACTTGTATATTTTTTATTTTAAGATAAAGTTTATAATTATATAATATTCATTTTATTTCTATTCTTAATTCATTTATAATATATAGCCTATTTAGATTTCTATATTTTTTACTTATCCTTACGGCACCTTATACTCCAAGCGGCCGATGTCTTGACCTGCGTTAGTGTTGGTTTGTAATATTTAATGTAGAATCGTTATTAAAGTTTGGTGCCATAAGTCTACGAACAGCCATATCAGTACCCACAATACGCGCTCAATACCTAATATTGGAATAGCTATAACTCTTCCAAATTAAGCTGAAAATAAAGCTGGTATTATATATAGATAGTTTAAAGGCTAAATATTAGTATTTCGTATAGAATCCCTTTACCCGGATAACTATGAGGATACGGCGAGGCAGTAAGTTAATAAGCTTATATATAAAGGTCTAGTTAATACAGTCCTATACTTCTTATAGCTATACTATTAATTTTACTCTATTAATCTTATTATTACTAAGATTATAAGTTTCAGGGTAAAGTTATATAAGGTTATCTTTTAATTTCTTCTAAATATACTCTATCGGATTAAGATCTAGTAAATATAGTAGCTAGTTAATCTACTTAATCCTATAGATTTATAGCTATTAAGGTATACTATTAAAATTATAAATTCTTATATTATCTTACTGGAAATACCTTATTCTATTATAAATAGGAAGAAGACCCTCTAGTAATACTAATTAATAGCTTTTAGAAGTATATCTATTCCTTATACTTATTATATTATATTCTATAACTATAAGCTTTATCTTTTTAGATTACTAGATTACTATCTATATTATAAGGGATATTTTTAACTTCCTATAAACTATAATATTAATATATTATTAAAGGAACTTCTTATAAGGCTTTCAGAAGATCTAGCCTCTTTTTAAATTAGACTATAACTATATTATTAACTTATTAGAGAAGATTACCTATTAAGAATAGTATTAGCCTAATTATAGCTAAGATAATACTTAAATTAATACTTATAAATACCTCTATTAATATATTAATATTATACCTCTAAGCTTATACCTATTAAAGTCTAATTCTTATAGTTTCCTTATTAATTAGAATTCTCTATAAAGCTCTCTATTTATATAAGAAATACTTCTTTATAATATACTTAATTATATATAATCTAATCTTACTACCTATTATACTAATAAGAGCAGAATAGATAATCTTTTAATCTCTTTTAGCTATTAAAATAATATACTTATATTCAGAAGCTATTAATTTAACAGGCCTACTATAGCAAGGCTTATTTTTTAATATCTTCTCAGTTTACCAGCGTTTAAAGATTACCTATATAGTTAAAGTACTTATATTATATACTGTAATAACTTCATAATAGGTTTTACTGCTTAATAAATTATAATATATTACAGCTTTCTACTCAGAAGTAAATTTACAGTTTCTCCTGCGATTTATACTTATTTCAGTACTAAAGGTATATTTTTTAGGTATTGTGGTAGCTTGCAATTGAAGGTTGAAGAAGGAAGGTGTATAAACGCGTGTGATGACACGGTCGCATTGGGGTGGGGTTGTTCGCAGACTTATGGCACCACACTGTAGTAAAAGATTGCTCATACCCCGATCCACACTATGGCGCTGTAAATGCACTCGCTCGGTAGGATGGGTGGGTGAACGTTCGCTCGGTGGGACGGGTGGGTGAACGAAGGACTTTCGCTTCAGGCTCAGTGGCGTAATAACTAAAGGCGGGGATCGAGTCACGTTCCCCAACCTTCACAGTCTTAAAAGGCCTGTCCTGGCTAAGGAACCGCTCAATGGAGCCTTTTCTGGTTCTTGTTGCAGCATTAATGATCTGAGCATCTGCAACGGTTAATTGCACCTTAAGTTGTTTTCTTCTCAATGGCTTTGACCGACGCCATTCTGCGAGCTGAGGTGGAGAAGCTCTACAACAGTCTTCAGGACCAGCCTCAGCATTCAGCCGAACAGGCCATCACTGTCAAACGAATCATCGAATTGCACCTTGTTGCTTTCAAATATTATGACTTCGAGAGGACCAAGCTACTTGTCGACCCAAATTACAAACAACACAGCATCTTTGTTGGCGACGGGCGAGAATCACTGATTGACATGGCGAAAATTATGGAGAAATGGGCCGAGACTAAATGGTCAGAACCTGGCAAACCCCATATCAAGATGGACATTAAGAGGATCCTCGTAGATGGCCCCTACGTTGTCGTACAGCATCACTCTCAGCGTTGGGAGGGAGACATTGGTAACCATGTTATTGATATCTACCGAGTCAAGGATGAAAAGTTTACAGAACATTGGGAAAGCGTTATGGATGTTGTGCCAGAATCCGAGCTGAAGCATGAAAATGGGCAATTTTAACAATAGCGAGAACAACAATTCAGGGATGAAAAGTAAAGCATACCTATGTGTCAAGATAGTAGCATACACCTGCAGTAAAGCAATGAAATTGAGTGGCTCGTCACCAGCCTAGCTAACTTTGATCCCTGTCATAGCTGGCTACGAGAGCGTAGTGCAGCATAATGACACTTTCGAGTTGTACCTATATCGCTCGGGATGTTCTCTATCTAGGGATTCATTGTTCTTCTCTTTCGGTTTTAAAGGCAACCTCGTCGTCAGAATCAAGGAAGTGCCAGGCGTCTAGTGCGCTTTAACTTAAACCTCTCAGATGGTGGCGCAGCTGGAGTAAGCCCGCTAACCTATCGGTGATACAGGTGGGTTGTCCTTCGGGGTAGATGTAGCTGTGGATATGGTAATTTGCGTCCTCGCATCGGCCGCACTGGAGGAACTATGGCGAGGATCGAGATCGATGATGACAATTATCAAGTCCGGAATCCCTTTAAGATGATATCTTCTCACAAGTTCACTGCAACTCTGGTAATATGGACACCTTGGCATCGAATATGTATGCCCGATTCCTGTTAAAGCGAGACGCTTAAATCAAGATATCAGGTGCATACCCAAGGGAGTTGATTACTGCCAGGAGTCTAATATAAATGTTTGGTTTCAATAAGTCCGGGACGGCCGCTCTCCATCGACCACGCCCTGGACATCGGATAAAAGATCTTCATGAGGCAAGCCCAGCCTTTCTGTCCAGTCGTTCCTATCTCGCGTATCTCCCATTCCTTGAAATTGACCCTTTCCATACGTGATGCATTGAATTATATCTCTCTCTGCCAGAAGATCCTTCTCCTCATTTGGGCCTCGAGCTTTAAAATTGCGAAGCGCTGTTTTGTACAGCTTCTCACTGCTGATGTGGTGTTTCTTGAAGGTAGTTCCCGTTGCCGTCTCCAGAGCCCGTAGAACGTCGTTCTGTGTTAGGACGTGTGAGTGAATGGTGATATATTGGTTAGCTGAGTCAATAAAGTTCGACTTATTGGACAGGATCTTGAAAAGTGCGTATCCGATGGTGTGTAGATTTGTTGTGCAGTATGTTGAATCGCCGCCATCTAACAGGTAGAACTCATCTGGAGGCTCGTATCCATGGAAAGTGTTCTTCAAGGCCTGAAAATAGTGTTGGCTCTCTTTCTCTCTCCCGCTCTCTCTCTCTCTTGCTCCTGATGAAGCAATGGAAGGCGTGAGACTTACTTCATCAAAGAACGGACCGGAGATCACCGCCGTCCAGCTAATCTTGTCCTCTTTCGTCATGAGATACTCAATTGAAGCTCGCTTGGGCGCAAAATAGGGCATTAGGGCCACCACCTCCGGATCATAAGTCCTACAACCGAACTCTGAGGGAATAATTCTCTTGACATTAGCTTCAATGGCCGCGTCAATAATCGTCTTTTGCAATGCCAAGCCCGAGTCCCCGATGATAGAAATAACGACATCTTGTCCGCGGAGAACATCTCGGAGAGAGGCGGGAGAATAGTCGGTTCTTAGAACAGGGACATGTGCCGGAAATATCGACGCAGAGCCGGTCCGGGATAGGGCAGAAATAGTGATCCCCGATTGCGCGCAGGCCTTCAGTAAGGAGTAGAAGATGGGAAGACCCGCTTGGCCAGCCCCCTGAAGGATCACAAATTAGTAAGTTGCAAGGGGTATGCCCAAGCATACGAGCAGCGGCATCGGCAACGGCGGCTTACTCCGATGAAAACAACGTTCTTTACGATGTTAGACATGGCTGCTTCCGAGTTTGGTTACTTCGGTCTTGCACTGGTTAGCGAAGACTGCAATAGCCCGCATTTAAGTAAAGCCACGCTCCTATGATCATGCCACCCTGGCTTAACATCCATCCACCTAACAGTGGCGCACTTCCAGTTCCCACCCTCTCGGTGGGTGCGCAGGTGGGACAGTATGTGACCATGAGAGTATAGGATGTCTAGATCTCGGGCACCCCACCACAGGCAAGAGGACATCCCCAGATTATCGCAGATCTGGGGTAACCATGAGAGGCTCGGCGTATAGGAAGTCTTGATCCCATGCACCCCACCACAGGATGGGGGCATCCCCACGGGGACATCCCCATCTATGGGATCAAACAGGCTATATTACCAGCCCGGTGGGTTCGCTAAAGGGCTTGCAAGGATAGCCGAGCAAAAAGCTTATTAGCACAGTTAGTTCCATCTCCTCCAGGCCCTTCGAGTGTAAACATAAGTCTTTCATCTTCTCCCGTATTGTTTCGAGGCGACAAAGAGACCCGTCTGCTCCAAGATGCCCTTTGCTTTCATACTCGACGATGACAAGTCATCCAAAGTGCCCGGCACTGTAATTCTTGATGACAACACATCCAATCTGGCTGCGGCCGTTCACAACTTCAAACATGGAAACGGAAGCGTCATTCTCGTACCACAGCCGTCTGAGGATCCGAACGATCCTCTCAATTGGTCCTATGGGAAGAAAATGGCATCCTTCATTGTCACACTCCTCGGAACCTGTCTCTACGCCGGTTGCACATCACCGCTTCTCAACGCCGGCATGCTTGTTGTAGCGGGGGACTTCAACGTGAGCCTGACAGCTGTGTCCATGCTGGCAGGAGAGCAGATGCTTGCCATCGCCGTATCGTCGCCCTTTGTTCTAGCCCTCTCCAGGAAGTACGGCAAGCGTCTGATCTACATCTTGTCCTCCTCATTTTCAGTCATCGGCACGGCTATCTGTCAGTCGACCGACGACTTCCAAGTCCTTCGTGCCGGCAGGATTGTGCAGGCACTTGGAGTCACCGCTTACGAATCTCTCATCATGGCCTCCGTAGGAGATCTGTTTTTCGTTCATCAACGTGGCCCATATGTCGCGACGGTTAACTTCATGTTTGCCGGTGTATCCAACATGGTATCGGTCGTTTCTGGATCTATAGTATCCAGCTTTGGGTGGCGCTATCAGTTCCACATCTTTCAGGCGTGTTCTGTTCTTCAGCTACTGTTGCAATTCTTCCTATCGCCCGAAACATCCTATTCACGGAATGCCGAACAAGCCATCACTTCCTTGAGCGGAGATCAAGAAACGCCATCCGATTTCCACGACAAGCCAGCTGAGTTCGCCGATACTTCGGTGAAACATCAAGAATGCGTGACGACTCAGCAAACGAAGACATATTGGCAAAGCCTCGCATTATGGGGCGGGATATATAGTGATGACAGCCTCCTCCAGCTGTGGGTCGCCACATTTGCCATCAATCTGAATATTGCGGTGTTCTACGTCGCCCTCGTTCAGGCCTTCTACTCATCGCTTTTGGTTGCCCTGGCTATCTCGATCGCACAGTTGTTTGGACTTCCACCGTACAACCTTTCTGCGGCAGGGATCGGATACATGTCTCTGGGACCCTTCATTGGTGCCTTGGTTGGACTGGCTTTCTGCGGCAGCCTCCAAGATCCTCTCGTTAGGTTCCTCAGTCGAAAGAACAATGGCGTGTACGAACCCGAGTTTCGCTTGCTGCTGAGCCCATTGTCTCTGGCCACTGGCGCTGGTCTTTTGGGGTTTGGCTCCCTCGTCGGCCATCAAGCTAGCCATTATGCATGCTCAGCCCTGTATGGAGTCGCCCTGTTTGGCATCATTGGGTGTCTGTCGACAACCAGCTCATACGTCCTTGACGCTTTCAACGATATGAGCTCTGAGCTGTTTGTCGTAGGGAATTGCTTCAAGAACTTTCTCTTCTACGGCATGAGTTACGTTATCAACGATTGGATCACTCGATCTGGGCCGCAATCTGTCTTTCATATTCTAGCTGGGATCTCTTTTGGCATTGTTGCTTTCATGCCTGTCTTGTATGTCTTTGGAAAGAAATATCGCCGCTATTGGGGGGATCATAACCTCTTGGAGAAGTTTCACCTCAGAGCCGGAGAGCGTCGACGCGGCGTAGAAATAGCTGAATCCACCCCACCAGCCTGAATATGCGGCGGTCTATGGGCCTTAGGTGTTTGGAGATATTGTTTCCAAATATGAACGTAGGATCCAGAATGAGAATTGATCAAGTGTGTATTGATGAGTGATTGTGCCAAGTAAGCGAGCAGTACCTGTTCGATGTCTTTGCCTCACATAGACTGCTCGTTATCGGTAGATAACGCCATGGGTCATATATGTACCATGGCCCGCATAGTCATGGTGTAGTAGCCGTGATCCCAAAATTAGCCTGTAATTACAGTCTCCTCTACACGGTGACAAACTCGGCATTCAGCTGGTCACGGATGTACTATGTCCTTACTGGAGCCTACCTGAACATGCCTCTGAAAGGAGAAGCTATATACCTACATTCAATCGCCTCGGAAGTGCTATGTCTCTGCCTTAACATCAAGGCTACTTTCACTTGTCTAGCTGTGTTGGTAGAGGAGGGCTGCAAGCACTAGGAGGCCGCATAATGAACAATAAGTTAGACAGCTCGTATAATATAGATCTATCCTCTCCCGCCTTCCTCTCCCAACATGGGCAATTGTCATTAAGGGTTAAGCAAGACTTAGAGTATATTAATAGTATAATAAAATAAGAATAACCTATCAAACCGAGAAATACTATAAATAGTAAATAATCTTATATACCTAACATAGAAGAAGAATAGCTGAGAGGTTTCCTATATAGAGATACTTACTGATATGTGTTTAGTCTTATATGTCAAGTATTCCCACCCCTTGGCGGTAACTTTCTCTATGAATCTCGCAATTTCCTCAACCGAGATTCTCGATTAAGCAAAATCTCGGGAGTATCGAATTCCACCAGCTCGCCTGCCTCTAGAACAGCAATACGGTCGTAATTGAGGATTGTTGATAGTCGATGAGCAACTGTGATTACCGTAAAATCCTTGAATTCTTCGTCTATCACCGTCTTGATCAAACTTTCAGACTCGATGTCGATGCTTGTTTCTGATTAGCCTGGGCTCATATCGTAAAAGAGAAGACGGCGTCTTTTTGGTTTACTTACTTGCTTGTAGCTTCATCTAGCACGATGACCTTGCTGCGTTTCAGAATAGATCGAGCAAGACAGAAAAGCTGCTTTTCGCCCTGGGAAAATAACCCGTCTTCCATCTCAGCGTCGAGCCCACCCTTAGTCCTGATAACCTTGTCCATGTGGACTGAAGTAAGAGCTCGCATAATTTCCTCGTCAGAACTCGTGCCACGAGGGTCGGCATTCAATCTCACAGTTCCCGGCATGAAGTAAGGCTCCTGTGGGATCCCATTGAGAGCGTCTCGCAGTGTGTTGGGCTCAATGGATGCAATATCTAGACCGTCGACCGAAATGGAACCCTTTTGGACATCGATCATCTGTAAGAGGGCGAGAGTGAAGGATGTTTTGCCACTGCCTGTGCGGCCGCAGATGCCAATCTTCTCACCGGGCTTGATACTCATTGTGATGTTTTTCAAAGCCGTGACTGTGCCATCTTTATAAGTCGCAGCCAAGTTTCGAATCTCAACAGCACCTCGACTTGGCCAATCCGGGGGCGCAGCCGTCTGGCTATCTCCGTGGGCCTCGGAGGGGACGTCACGCTCAAAGTCTCGAATCCGCTGGATAGAAGTCATCGACGTCTCCATCTGCGTCCATGTCTCAACCACAGTGCTCATGGAACCGCTCAGGCCGATCAAGTTAGCCAAGGCGACGCCGGCAAATCCTGGGCTGATTCGATCTCGCATAGCGATCATTAGAGCGCCGAGGAGGATGACAAAAGCTGCTGTCAGGCAATCTAACGAAACGGAAAGCCATCGTTGAAGGACGAGGAGCAGATAGAACGGTCTCTGAGAACGGTCAAGATTACGATACAGGAGCTCTTTGAACGGTCCTTGCCACCCAAAAGCGCGAATAGAAACTAGCCCATCCAGCGACTCGACAAATTGCGAATACAATGGAGACTTGGTCTCAAGATCAAGGTGCCTCAATTGCCTGGAGGTACTCATGTACACACCCTGAAGCCCCCCAGAGCCAAGATAATCAATGGGAAGGAGAGCGCTAACCAATACGAGGTGTTCATAATGAGCAGCATCCGGCCGATGAGAATGAGTCCGCTGCATGCAATGTTCAGTGCAGCCAGAGGGAGTTCATTATCCACCATCTGCAAGTCTTGACTAAACCTGTTGAGTGTGATACCAGTATCGGTCTTTTCGAAGAACGATAGAGGTGCATGAAGCGCCGTCGAAATGAGTTTTTGGTGAAGCCCGAGCCCGGACGTATTCACGATCGTCATAACTGCATGTCTTGCGAAGATGACAAGAGAGATCAGACATGAGACCTGGAGCAGAGCGTAGCCCCCCATGTAAAACCCTGTGTAGTGCCAAGGATCTCGAGAATTGGAATCAGTCCACCATTTGGCCCATAGGTAAGGAAAGGTGAAAAGGAAGGTATAGATAGTAGCAAGGACGAAATAGAGGATAGACATTCCATAGCCTATCGATTTGAAGTAATATCGGTAGATGCCTCGAGGCTTTTGCGATTTGTCTTGTCCATCGGGCCCTGGCGTCTTTGTCTTGCTATTGCTTTCCGTTTCTCCGTTCCTCGCCTTGGGATTGACATATCCGAGCAAGTTTTGGTTAATTTTTATCCCTAGGCTGCTGACATATCCTCCAACAGTACTGAGCTCCGTGAATGACCCTTGCTGAACAATATTTCCTTCGGGTCCAATGCAGATAATATGATCAGCATATGGAAGAAAGTGAACTGCGAGCTATTAGCCTAAAATCCATCGTGCATATCTACGTCCTAAAAAATTCAGGGTTTCCTACCTGAGTGTGTTGCAAGAATATTAGTGGATTTATTTCGCCTAAGAAGACCTATTGGTCCAAAGACAGCAGCGAAGACGTGTGATTCTGTATTTCTGTCGAGACCTCTCAGAACATCGTCAAATAAATTAATATTGCGCCGAGCGAAGAGGGTGCGCGCAAGGGACTGAAAATATTGTTAGTTGAACTTAAACAGGAAAATAAATCAAGATGCGGCGTTTCACTTACCACTCGTTGCTTTTGGCCGCCACTTAGGGCAATCCCTTTACTGCCAACTTTGGATTGATCGCCACCTGAAAGTTGGTTCAAGTCATCAAGCAAAGCGCAAGCCTCCAACACGGTATTATAATACTCGTTATCGTTGCTTGAAAACATAGTGATATTCTCCTCAACAGTGCCGTTCATGATCCACGGGGTTTGGTCACAAAATCCGAGACTACTGCGAGGAAGCATGGTAGTACCATTAACATATGTAACTTCTCCGAGAAGGCCTTTCAAGAGGGTGGATTTTCCACATCCTACAGGCCCAATGATCTGTCACAATCCAATCCGTTGTTAGCGATGTTTGTGAAAACACATGTGGTAGTGAAGGAAAGAACTGACCATGGTAAGCTTTTCACGAGGTATTGTTACATTCACATCCTTGAGAACTGAAGCTGAGTCAACAGACCAACCAAAACTTCCATTCAGGATTTTGGCATCGCCCTCCGTATCCGCCTCAGTTGAGCTCTGTGGAGAATCGCGAATATCGAGACATTCTTGGGTTTCGATGAACCGGCCAATGCGGTCAAAGCAGGCAATCATAGATGATATCATGGGGCCTGATTGGAAGAGCACGCTTAATGGCTGCGACATTATTGTCAAAGTTGACAATGACACAAACATTCTGGAAGCATCCAAAGGCTGTGAGGTTCTATCGGCCGCAAGAATGAAGACCGCAAGAGTAAGAACAGGACTGATCATGACTGGGAAAAATCCCATGACCAGTGCACCGACCTGCCACCATCGAAATTTGGAAGCTGCCTGTAGCTCTTCACCTCTCAAGCTCTGTATAGCATCTATCAATGTGTTTGCAAAACCAGAAACCTTGATGCCTCTCATTGATGACAGTGTTCGGCTGGTAACATCCACACGCCTCTCGATACACTTTAGCCAATTGGCCTGTTGCCCACCCGCGGCAGCACTGATCTTCAGGGTCCCGTAGCCACACGAGGCAGCAACAAGCAAGGGTAGGATGGTGGCAACACCAGTCTGTCTTTCCAGCAGCCATGCGGCGAGAGCGACTTGGATGGCATTAGCCCAGAAGTCATGTATATTCTTGAGCCCGATCGTGATTCGCTCAATATCGGCGCTCATAACCGTCACCACTGACGACTTATCGATGGCGGAGGTACTCAAACTCATGGTGCGGTCATAGACGAGAGCCACGAGACCTCCCCGAACGCATGTGATGAACTTGAAGTTTTGATGAAAGTACCACGCATTGGCAACAGCGAGGCCAATGTACACGAGGGCATAAGTCGCTAGCAAATTGTATCCATCGTTTCGAGAGTCGCCGTTGCCGCTAAGGAATCGAACAAGATGTGATAGAAGTACTGGCTGAGCAAGCATGAAGCCCACAACGCAGAGTCTTGGAATGATCGGAGCGAGTAATCGTGGCAAGAGGGCTTTCGCAGTAACGGATAGTAATCTGTTTTTGGCACCTGGGTTGGCTAGAAGAATCAAGAATCACGAGATTAGTAGCTGCTATGCCACCTTTTTTATATGAAAGGCTGGTAAACTTACAATTCGACCAGCCGCGCCAAAGTTTCTCTTCTAAATTCTCAGGAGCGGCATCGATGGGAGGGGCATAGAGATCATTCACCCCGAGTGATTGTTTATATCCCTTGTACAGCAATGGGATCATCCAAAGAAAGAGACTTCGTGAGATGACGCCGCACTTGTCCTCGGGGCTTCGAGATATGTCAGCCCCTCGTGTCAGGTTCTTTGGCAGAGATTCCATTAGTAGGATAATAGCTCGCAGGCTATACGAAGCGGTGAATACGGCCACGAGTGTGCGATCGTCGTCGACTCTCGTCCATAATGTTCGAATTTGGGTCGTATCGAGAAGAACTGAGAGGATGAAATATGAACAAATCAGGGGAGATGGCTTGATGGTCTTCGTGTGCTCGAGCCAAGATAGGGGTGCTGTTACCGTGGTGGCAAGGAGATAAACAGCGGCCATTGGGAGCGACATCGGTGTTCTAATAGAGGACTTTCGCGACCAGAGGACCACCAGTACTATGTGTGTCACCCATAATGCAAAGATCAGAATCTGCTTTGCTACCAAGGCTGCACGATTCTGGACTCTGTGTTCCCTACGGATAAGCGACCATGTCCGGAGTCCTGCTAAAATTGAGAACAGAAGAGCTGGGGAAGCCGAAAGAATTGACTGTCCAAATAACAAGGAGAAGTCGGATTGTTGTTGGCACGAGCCCATGGTTGGCTCCGAAGCATCATACGAATATAACGAGCAAGGAGGGCGAAATATGGATTTTATTTTAAACGAAAAGGCTTGCTGTGCCATGGTTTTCAAGTTGTTTGACAAGTCGACTCTCCGCGAGGGTGGCGACCGTCCTTCAATTTGAGAAATATTTGAGTAAACTTCTTGGATTTTGGGCTTGGGGGAAAGAGGAGGCGGCAGGTAGATAAATTTCTAGCTACCGGTCTAGAAAGAGAAATAAGCCCGGCTCACAAGTATTGAATAACTAAAAGTTCATCATATAATAGGCAGGTCATTTACGACGGCATTTGCCGTTATACCAGGGTCGCGATTATTCTAACCAATAATGCTAAACTTTTACGAGCCGATCAGCGGTCCTTTTGATTTTTATTTTAAGAAAAGAATAACGCTACGCTGGCTGACATATTCTTTATATTTTAAAATCGTCTAAGCTGAAATAAGGAAGTGCTTTTTTTTTTCAAACAATATCTCTTTCTATAATATATAATCAAGGCCTGAGTAAATATAAGTAATCTAAGTATATATTATTATTTAGTCTAAGTTAAAATATTATTTCGTTATAATATATTAATAAATAAGTTTAATTAATTATCTTAAAGTTTTTTTTTTATAAAAAAAATATTCTTTATAAGCTTAGAAATTACTTTATAAATACTTCAAAAAAAAAAAAAAGGATCTATATTTTATATTATAAATATATATTATTACTCATTCAAGTATATTGAGGCTTTGGTCTGGAGAGAGTGACTGGGCTAACCTATACCTAACCTAGAGCTGTCGCCGCATATCCATTGACATAAGAAGCGGGCTGCATCAGGGATCAATCACCTGCCTTGGAATACTTCAATTAGGACGATGCGAATCTATTCTTGACTAATTATTTCGTTTCTGAAGAGTACTGTCCGATTTTTGCTCATCTTCACGAGCCCCAGCTGAAGTGAATCTCATACTGGCAACCAGACACTTTTTGGTTGCAGGGATTTCACAGCTTTCGGCGACGATCAAAGGCTGCACTTCAGTACCTAAAAGGTACTAAAATTGAGTAGATATATAATCTTCGTGTAGAATCTTTTTGCATTCTTAAACAACAGTGAATATCTCGCGCCGTTCGCTACTGAATACTAGAAGCACCTAGATGGAAGCGCGAAGATGAGATCACGTGACTATGCTTAGTGCTGATGACTGCTCAACCAATTCGTAAAGTGTTGAGCTCTGACTGTAATTGATGCAACGTCTGTGATGATTCATTGGCCATGCCTGTCTCCAAGTCAAGGCAAGTGAGGTCCGCCTGTGATCGGTGCTATGAGCTTAAAGCACGATGTGCGCGAGCGCCTGCCGCAACCTCTTGCAGTCGGTGCGATAGGCTTGGCCTGGTCTGCTCAAACCTCCGCCCGTACCGACCTGCAGGCCGAAGGATAACACACCAGTCTCGCTCAACATCCACCGGATTATCGACAAAGACCAGATCGGATATTCACACGGACTTTCACGACATTAGCGCCTTGTTAAATAGCCATGCGGATCTTCTCCCGGACCAGAGAGAATTGCTGCTACTCCTCCTAGACACTCCCGAAACCCTGGACTGTTACGTGGTGTGTCCAAGCTTCCAGGTCGCTGAGCAGCAATCTCTGATGGAGCAGCTCCCAGGAGGGTTGAAAGTACTTAAGGATGCGTATCTTGCGTGTGCTATGGCTCTCAAGAACATCCAGCTAAGCAGGAACGCCGAGAGTGATAGTTTGAGGAGCATTCAACATACATCGTCAGCGATGAATACCTTGCGCTCCCTTCCCGTCTCAAATACAGCGGACGCAGCGCTGTGCCTTACAATAGGAATGATGCTTGCAATATCCATATCCTCGACCGTTGGTCTTGGTGTCGCCGATGTCTGCCACTATTGCCTTAGCACAACATCTCCTTTCGTGACTAGTGAGGTCCCCGATCCGGTCTTGGAAACGCGACAGGGATTTCTGGCCCTCCTGGAGTTGATGGACTGTCTTGCTCATCGCCGAAAGCCAACTCTCAGAGTCCAACCGTCAAATAGCAGAGGTGTGGACCGTCATCTGGGTCTCTGCTCGCCTTTGCTTCCATATTACTATGATCTGTGCGTGGTTAGCCATTCATTAGCCAACGCAACAGACAAAGGAAGCCTGACAATGATATATAATAAGCTGGACGAGATCCAAGTGTCGCTGGAAGAGTGGCAACCGTCTTGTCTGGATGGCGAGCTCATTAATCGGTTTTCAACGGCCGATGCTGTCAACCTTCTTGCCCAGGCCAAGGTGTATCGGCTAGCAGCCCTCCTTGTGGCTCACAGGCTGCGGTACGGGTTTGGTGAGCAAGATGCGCAGGCTGACATCTGGGCGAGCGAGATCATGATGGAACTTAACATGGCGCAGCGGATTACGAAGCGCCTCATATGTTTCGTGACACTGCCATTCCTAGTTGCCGCGGTTGAACTGCGAGATCCTAGTGCGCGAGGCAAGGCTTTGTATCAGGTGGAGGAGTTTGTGGATAATGTCACTCCTGTGCTAAAGAAGGCCGGCAGAACTTTCTTAACTAGAATATGGCAAGAGCGAGACTCAAGAACCACAGCATTTTGGCTTGACTCGGTTCACAAGCCTTGTCCAGTATTGCAGTCACTGGATCCGGCTTGTCTGGTCTAATTACACACTTGGCTGTTAAGACAGAGTCTATCTATCATGGCTGGAGGTATATTACATGTTGCAAATGTGGGTGGTGGACTAGTAAGGTACATGCTTTTATGTGACATCATGCTAGCATGGATTTGAAATTTTTTTGAGACCTTGATGATACTCCCAAGTACGGGCCGCAATGCAGCTGAAGTAAGACTTGGGATGGGATGACAGTAGGGACAATCGTTGTGTTAAGCGTGTTTTGAATTCCTCTCTAGTGACACATCAACATAATACTTTGCACAATAGCCTATATTGGATATATGTAATGTGTTTTGGAGACGCATCGCGAAATTTATCATCGAGGAAGGTGTCGTGATTCTTAGCTGGGCAATAGGTTTGACAAGAACTTCCAATGTTATCAACCCATGTGCACAACTTCATGCTTTTTATGCGCATTTCTGATTGTAACTGTACATGAATCGGAAATTGTCGGGGGGAAAGAATTTAAGAGGAAAAAATAGATCGGTCAATTGATTTGTTCTGCCTGATTGGGTCACATGCAGAACAAGTAGAGTCTGATTGCATATACAGGATAGCCTTGGCAGCGAACAAGGTCACAGGATAGAGGAGCAATCAATGCATTCTCAATCCCCGCATCCTACCGTTGCATGGACTTTCTGAAAGCGTACGAGGATGCGCTCGTGGGGACTTGAGGCAAATATGTTGGAGAAGAGGGGAACATAGTTGTTCACACATATCCCTTCTACTGATGTTAGCTCTACCTCTAATCGCTGCAGATTAACTCACCTTGCTTTCATTACCGTCTTCTCGTTTCAAATATGGAATCTAAAAAACAATGCAAGATAATCATTGTTGGAGGCGGCATTCACGGATTGACACTGGCAAACATGCTAGAGCAACTCGATATTGATTACATTCTCCTTGAAGCACGGGGTCATCCCACTCCCGCTGTTGGTTTCGGCATAGGTCTGTTTCCTAACACGCTACGCATTCTCGACCAGCTCGGATTGTATGAGGGTGTCAAGGCTATCCCTCAGGCGTGGTTAGGCCGGACTGCCCTCCATGACTCCGACGGCACTGAGCTCGCCTCGGTCGGAGATTTTGCTCAGCATTACAAAAGGAGGTTCGCGTACCCTCTTGTTTTCTTCGATCGACACTGGCTGCTAGAGCTTCTCTACAACAATCTCAAGCACAAGGATAGAGTTCTCGTCAACAAGGCTGTCCGTCATGTTAATCTCGTCTCTGGAGGCGTGGAGGTCAAGACTGCTGATGGTCAAGTTCACACCGGGACGTTACTCGTAGGTGCAGATGGAGTGCATAGTCGCGTTCGAGACGAGATGCACCGTCTAGCTCAGGATACTGAGCCTGGCTACTTCTCGCAGCACGATGACCCGGAGAGACTGGCCAGCTGCTCATACATCTGTAGTTTTGGGGTTTCTCAAAATGTTGACCATCTTCGCAACGATGGGGTAATAATGGTGCTCGGCACTAACTGGACGCAGCTGCATGTCCCAGGCCCTGATAAGAAAGACTATTTCTTCTTCTTTATTCGGCTCCCCAAGACGCTGTACGGAAGTGATATCAAGAAATATACGAAGAAAGATGAGGAGGAGGTGTTTGAAAAATATTCAAAGCTTCCAGTTTGTGAACATGTTGTCTTGGGTGATGTCTTCTCGAAAAGGCTCAACTCCGCGCTGACGCCGCTTCACGAATATGTTCGCGAGAAGTGGTTTTTCGATCGGATAATTGTTCTTGGTGATTCGTGCCATAGAGTGAGTTACCACCAAGATTTTCTGGTTGCGGAACTGCTCATAGTAGATCGGTCCGCGTGTTTGTGGGCAAAGCTGATAGCTCGATGCAGAACAATCCGCTTACAGCCCAAGGCGGCAACAACGCAATTGAATCAGCTGCGGAGTTCATAAATGGCCTCGTGAAAGTAAGAGACTCTCGGCCAGATGGTCTGGATGAACTCAGCGATGGCGATATCAAGACAATCTTTCAGTACGTCCAATCAGCAAGGCGCGGCCGGGCCAACGATACCACCAACAGTGCCCACATAGGACAGGCTTTGGTTGCCACTGAATTTTACCCTGCGACTTTCCTTCTACGCAAATGGCTGGCTCCTGTTGTCTCTGATGAGCTGATCCTCAACCTCTTCAGTATTATGGTCCCCGGTGCTGCAAGACTTCGACATTTACCAGTGCCGAAGCGGCGTCATGCGATTCCTTATGATGATGAGGTTCCAGGAAAGCCCTTCAGTAGGCGAGCTTTCATCAGGGGGTACCTCGTCGTCGTAGGTGCCATGATGCATTCGATCTGGAACTCGACTCGTGTCTGGCCTATCGTGTCTAATTCTCAGTCCTGGGTTGGCCAGACCGCTGGATCGCTCACATCTGCCTTTGTGGTGGCAATCCCAGACCACGACTTAGCTTCTAGACTTTCTTTCATTTACTTCCTAGCACAGTGTATCTCGCCTATCTTGATTTACACTATAGAGGGCTACCGTATAGGGCACCGGGCTACCTTTATCAGCCTGCCATTTGTTATTCTGGCCGCAACCCAAATCTGGGGAATTTGCTTCACCATCCCAATCTACGCCGTTTTCCATGCATTTCAAAGTCACGGGTACTGCACTGGAAGGTTTATCAAACCCGAGGTTGCCAAGTCGCTCATTCCTTCTCTGGTTCTTGGTTACATTGTACCAACTATTCTGATGTCCACTCTGGCTGATGGCATAGCCCGGCAAGCCTTGGCGGCCATTTGGCAAGTCGGAGCTCCTATTGTGCCGATTTTGGCTCGCTTAATGTCTTCCTTGGTCCTATGGCGTAGCCGCTTCCGCTCTTCTGAGGAGGCGAATGAGGAGAAGGGGAAGGATGGTGAGTATGAGCGGTACAGTGATGCAGATGTTCAACATCTCAACATTGCGTATGCATTTGCTTTTACCGTCCAAGCATTAATTCACATCATTGTCTGCGCTTTCGCTTTGGCACGCTCTGAGCTCAGCTTTAGCGGCATCCTCTTCGGCGTGTTCAAGTTTGTTTCTAGCAATGGACACACCGTGGAGGCAACTGCTCTATTCATCAGACATGCTATGACCGTATCTATTTATGCTGTTTTTCTTCACTGTGTGTATTCGATCTGGATTTTGCGAGCCCGGGGCTATGTGGTGACGAGGGAAGCCATCGAGGCTGTGCTGCTCGTGACTGTTGGACAAGTCCTCGTCGGTCCGGGAGCTACCTGGACGGGACTTTGGTGCTGGAGAGAATCTGTGTTTGCTGGCCTCAGCTCCAATGATGACCAAAAAGATCCATCTTTTGCTCATTCCCTCGTTAAGGCTTGGAGATGAGGATTGAAGTCGGACGTTCAGTGATTTTATTATCCACATACCTACATGTATTCATTGTGTTCAGATGCGCGTCTGGCATTTTTCATGGCTGTTTTTTTAACTTCATACTCGAACTCTCATCTGTGTTATCCACATACCAAATATATGCTTATATGATTTGTGAAATCTCGAACAGTGAACATAGAGACGCAGCAGGCTACCAAGCATTAGTATTGCAGGCTGATTAGAGAGGCCTTTGAAGGATTCTATGATCGGCGACTACACTCTAGCCCGTTATCCCAAGTCGTTATGCTAAGCCGTTAAGCTAGATCCGTCAATGCCGGAGGAGTGGATCATTCTCCCCGCCGAGATGATTGAGTCTTTCCGGCGTCGATTTGATTGGGCTGGAGATCGCTCTCGCATTCGCACGGAGCATCTAATGGCATCTTTCGCCCGGGAGGGGCGGAGTTCGGACATAGTAGAGTGATGCCTAAGCGGCTTTCGCTTTTTTTAATACACACGAGACCAAACCCGTTCACATTGTTGTCTCGAGAGGCCTGTTTGCGACGGTTCGGTTTGTAAGCCTAACCCCTCACAAAGGGCAGCAAGGATCAAGGAAGGAGAAAGACGGGGCATATAAACAATAGCCTCCGCTCCTGTGTTGGCAATCAATCTGTCCTAAGGTAAAAGCAACCAAGTGAATCTACTCACAAATCCCACAATGGCCGAGACACCCGTCATCCAAGTGCTGGACAAGGAGCACTACTTCACCCAGAAGCTCATCCCCCTCCCGGATGAGCTGCCCTACCCACAGCTTGGGCCCTCCTCGCTACGACTTAGAACAAAGGCATTCACTCTGTCGGCCAATAACTTTGCCTACTGCAAGATTGGATTTGCACTGGGATGGTGGAGCTTCCACCCTCTCCCAGCGAGCACACCAGCACCGTACAATGACTCTGCCGTGTATGGCCGCACCAATGCTTGGGGATACATGGAGGTGATTGACTCCACCCTATCCGCCGTGCCCAAAGGCAGCTTTCTGTTCGGCTACCTTCCCATTGGCACATTGGCCCAGGACGTCCAATTTGAAGTCGGCTTGACGCCCGGGCAAGTGGTAGCCACGAGCGCTCACCGACGAGAGCTGATGACCATCTACAATCACTACACCGTCACCGGACCTGAGACGGGATTAGCCTTGGCAGCGAAGACGCCAGAGGCAGGACTAGACGTGGTCCTCCGAGTCATGACGGAGACGGCCTTCCTCCTCAACAAGTTCGTCTTTGCGAGAAATCCCCAGGAGACCGTGAAGCCTTCAGCGCAGCCCATGAACTGGACCGGCGAAAGGGCCGACCTCACAGACGCGACGCTCATCTTCCTGGCGCCAGGATCCAAGGTGGCGCTGATCCTCGCTCAGCTCATCAAGAATGATCGGTCCAGTTCAAAGCCCAAGCGAGTAATCGGTGCCGCCAGCGACTATTCCAAGACCTTTGTGGAAACGACTCGAAAGTACGATGCCGTGGTGTCCACAAGCAAGTCGCCGGCGGAATTCCTGCCAGAGCTGGGCGTCGACCCGGCCGAGAAGGTGATCCTCGTCGACTTTGGCGGCAGGGCAGGCTTGGGGCAGAAGTGGACGTCGGTGATTGCCCCGGCCTACAAGAACTTCCTGCTGTTCTTGGTTGGTTCGGAACTTTCTGAGGTGTCGCAGGCCAATGCGCTCAAAGCCTTGGCTGTCCAGAAGCCCGACTTTGCGATCCAGGTCAATGCCTCCGACATGAGAGAGGAGGCAATCAAGAGGGTGGGCGAGGCGGAGTATCTGGCTGGCCTGAGTAATGCAGTGAAATCTGTCCAGTCAGCGGGGATTAATGGCCTCAAGGTGATATGGGGTGAGGGCATGGAGGATGCAGCCAGAGGCTGGGACCGTCTGGCCAAGGGCGATGTTGGCGCCGATGAAGGCTTGGCTTTTCTTGTCTAGATGGCATGTTATAGATTGGAACAAAGAGAGAGAGGTATCAGTCTGTCATACAAAGAGATATCTAACCGAAACTAGACATTTTCTAGTGTTCGCTCGCGTACAAACGGTTTTGATGATACATGTACTTTGATCTACGCTTGAACACTTACTTGGCGCATATTGACACTGTCGAGAAAAACAATCTAGGATGCTTAAGCAGGGATAAGAATTCTCAATGACGGATAAACCATGGTATACAAGAACAATAATGAACCAAGAATAGGGCTTGGTTGCCTGGTGTACAAAAATCTAACCCCCGTTACACCACGCTTGGCCGGTGACTCACCACGCCGGAGATCATGCAAGAGGCAACAAATCGATAAGAATCTAAACGTCGAATGCGGAACCTCCTCTGGCGATATTTCACTATTACAATTCAAACGTAGGAAGCTTCTTTTCCCTATCCACAACCTCGCCAAGCTCACTACAATGGCCGACGAGCAGGCTCCCGAGTGCGGCTGCTACATCATCCTCGACGAGGACACCACCAGCGACAAGATCGCCTTTATTCCTCTAACCCGCGTCGAAGCTCACACCACCATCCAGGCCACCGCTTCCCAGACCCGTCTTACCCAGTATTTCATCAATCCGGACCGTGACAAGCCGCTGGATGAGCTCAACTACGTCTTCCCGCTCTATGATGGTGTCTCTGTCGTATCCTTTGTTTGCACGATAGGCGACCGTGTAATCCGTGGCGTCGTCAAGGAGCGACAAGAAGCACAGGCTACATATAATAAGGCTGTCAAGTCCGGCAAGGTCGCCGGCTTACTCCAGAAGTCATCGGCGGCTTCTGATGTGTTTTCCACAACCGTTGGAAATGTTCTGGCGAGCGCAGAGATCAAGGTCGAGATCACGTACCTCGCCGAGCTGAAGCACGATGCCGAATTTGATGGCATCCGGTTCACTCTTCCAACGCATATCGCGCCTCGATACGGTCCAGGATTCTCTCTCAAGGACTCAAACGTCACGACACAGGGATCCATCTCCATCACCGTAGACGCGGACATGCCAGATGGATGCTCAATCACTTCCGTCCAGTCGCCCTCACACCCCATCTCCATCCAGATCGGTCGCTGCTCAACCTCGGCCGAGACAGCTGAGCCGTCTCTCCAGCGGGCTTCAGCCTCGCTCGCCCTCGGATCCGCCTCGCTCGAGAAAGACTTCATCCTCCACATCGTGGCCCCCAAGATCAAGGAGCCGTCTGCCGTCCTCGAGACGCACCCGACCCTGCCCAACCAGCAAGCCATCATGGCAACCCTCGTCCCGCAGTTCAAGATCCCCTCCGAGACGCCCGAAATGGTCTTCCTTTGTGACCGGAGCGGCAGTATGTACTGGGGCAACCAGAAGATGCCCAATCTCCAAAACGCCCTCAACATCTTCCTTCGCTCCCTGCCCGTCGGCGTCAAGTTCAACATTTGCTGCTTCGGCACTCGGTACGACTTCTTGTGGCCCGAGTCCCGTGCCTACGGAGAGGCGAGCTTGGAGGAAGCTTTCAAACATGTGAGCACATTCAACGGGACTGATTACGGCGGGACGGAGATGTGTGAGCCTTTGGAAGAGGTGTTCCGGAGACGGCAGAAGAACATGAACCTCGAAGTATTTCTTCTGACCGATGGTGACATCTCAAACCAGAATTCGCTCTTCAAGCTCATCAACGAGAATGTGGAGGAGGAGAAGGGGGCGATCCGCCTGTTCACTCTTGGCATCGGTGACGACGCCAGCCACGCTCTGATAGAAGGAGCTGCACGTGCGGGCAACGGATTCGCGCAGACGGTCGGGTCGGAGGAGAAGATGAATCACAAGGTGGTCCGCATGCTCAAGGGGGCGTTGACCCCCCACATCTACGACTATTCCCTAGAGGTCAAGTATGAACGCACCGCATCGGATGTCGTCGACGACGATGATTTCGTGGTGGTCGAGAAGACGTTGGATTCTCTTGCTATTGAAGCTACCGTGATTGAACCTAAGGGTGAGTCGGAGCTGGTGCAAAAGACAATTCTGATTTACGATGCTTCTCATAATGATGATGACGACATGGGATTCGATGACAAGCCGAAGGAAGAGCGACGGGATCCAACCCTGGAGATTTCTACACCCAAGTATCTCCAAACGCCGTGCCCCGTTCCGGGTCTGTTTCCCTTCAATCGCACAACCGTATATGTCTTGATCTCTGACCAATCTCCGTCCCTCGTCGCCAAGTCGGTACTTCTAAAGGGCACCACGTCAGTAAATTCAAACGGGACTGTCGAGCGCGTTGCTCTGGAACAGGAGATTCCCATCACAGCGCTGCCAGGAAAAGGCACCACGATCCACCAGCTCGCAGCCCAAAAGGAGATCACAGAGCTGGAGGAAGGGGGAGGCTGGCTCTCGCTGGCCAAGGACGCCGAGACGGGAACACTCATCAAAGATAAGTTCAACGCCATCCAGGTCCAAGACATGAGGAAGCGAGAGGTCGTCCGGCTCTGCTTGAGATACCAAGTCGCCGGCGTGTATTGCTCCATGGTGGCTGTTGATGAGAGCCAGGAGGCCGGGGATAACACACAGTGTGACATGATAGATCACAGATGGGGATTGGATGATGATGACGACGATTCGGATGAGGATATGGGATTTGGCCTGTTCGATGGCTGCACTCCCCCGCAACGGCCGTCGCAGCGGGCATTCCTAGATGTATCTGCCGAATGCGAAGAGGAAGATTCGGACGAAGACATGGGATTTTGCCTGATGGATGACTACACTCCCCCGCAACCACCGCCGCGGGCAGTTGAGACGGAGGAGGAAGACGAAGAAGGGTCAACGGGGCCGAAAGCTTCCGAGAACAGAGACGCGCTGCAAGCCATTGCCGCTCTACAGAAGTTCACCGGTAATTGGGAGTGGGATAAGGCAGGCTCGCTCGAGAGGCTGCTCGGAGTCACCAAGGACGACATATTGATGAAAGCCGAAGGGGCCGGCCTGGATAAGGACAAGGATGTGGTGCTCGCTACCTTGTGCGCGCTTGTGTTCTTGGAGACAAACCTGGCAGAGGAAAAGGATGCGTGGGAGTTGATGGCGGAGAAGGCGGCCGGCTGGGTCACAAAGCAGGTTGGTGGAACAGACGAATACGAGAGGTGGAAGGGAGTGGTACGGGCGCTGCTGTGATCTGTTGTCTGTAGTCACTGCTGAATTAGCTTTAGTTTTCGTGAAAATACTTATGAAAATTGGAGGAATGTCAAGGGGCATGATGAGTGATGAAGCACGTCATTCGCCCATCAGTGGCGAGGGTACGTACAGTGCCTCTGCATAAAGTTTGAAGGCAATACACGATACGTGGGGCCAGATCTCGATCATCCGACGATGGGATAACATTAATTAATATTATTGCAAGAAGGCGCTGTGCAATTTGATACATCGTAAATTGAGCAAAAGTAGCTGTACCAGTGAGGGTATCCAATTTCGCAGCCCAGAACCGACCACATAAAAACAAAAATAACATAATTCGTGGCTTCATCGTGTTGAACATGAACATCCTGGCCCGCCAAGATAAAGAAACAATATACCAAGAAATAACCCCCGTTGATGGATGCCCAATAACCGAGTGAAAACAACCCGGTGCCACGTGTAAGCACGCTTCAATCAGCGGATGCGTCGCCCCCGACGTCGGAAGCTGCGTTCCGTGTACACCAGCCTGCGCATACGCTTCGCATAAAGCAGTCCGCAGACATTGCACAGTGTGCCTGGACCGTCCGGGCCCTTCCGCCATCTGGGTGTTGTTTCAGCTCTGCAGTCGTGGCACATCACCTGCAGCCGCAGCGGCAAAGGCTCTTCGGCGTCCTCGTCCATGTTGTTGTCTTCCTCGTCCGGGTTCGGCGCTGGGGATTGATTGGGAGGCAGGGACGGTGCGACGGAATAGTGGCTTCGGTGCGACGTGGTGCTGAAGACGGTGAGCTTGTTGTGCTTCGACGACCCCGCGTAATGCAGTCTCCGCCTTAGCCTGCTTCGGCTTCGGTGTTCGGCCTTGTCGCCTCTGCCGTCCGCCATAAACATGATGCGGGCAAGGTTGTGCCCGATGGTATTCGATATCTCGGTCATGGCTTCGAGTTCGCTCTCGTCGAGAAGGGCGAGGATTTGCTCGGCGGTCAAGGGCGTGAATGCGTCTCGGCTTGTGGCAGAGCCGACGGTCCGGTCCCCTCTGCCGCTCGTACAGTGTAGTAGATCCTTGGCACCTCTCCGTATCTGTAGTTGAAACCATTGTTAGATGTTGGTTGGGTTGGATTGGAGGAGTTCCCAGGGTAGTAGCATACCAGTCCAAAAAGTTCGTTGAACGCCTTCTGGTTCAGAGTTTGCCTCGCATTTTCGCGGGTTGCCTCGGGTGTTTCGTCGTAGACCGGGATCGATAGAGAGGGAGGGGCAGAGGGAAGAGAAGACCCGAAATGCGGCACGACGGCTGGGTTTGGCTGCGTTCCCATGCCTACCGTGATAGAATCTGCGGTTCGCGGTGTGGAAATGAGGAAGGACTGGCACCGCTTTTCGCGGTCAAGACAAAGATTGAAAAGAGAGAATGAAAAGATGGAATAAACCACTGCCGGTCCGAGAGCACAACTCGGATCTATATATGGCAATTGCACAAGCAAAAGCAAAACGGTGAGCGCCGATCAATGCCTGAAATGCGCACGTAATGTGACTACCAGAGGCGAAATGGCTAGGCCAGCCCATGGAATTTGGAACATGGCCGTAGGCGGGGGAAGGACCCTGGATTTATTAATTAACGCTCGACCAACCACAAAGGCCAAAAAGGTTCGGGGCAGAACAGGGGTCCAGATACAGCTCTCCAGTTCCGAGGGGCACACCCTGAGTCACCGTGTGGCAAGACTCCCAAACTCTATCCATCCGGGAGGTTTGACAGGTGGCTGTGGTGTAGCTCTGGATTCTGGAGGCATTGAAATGAAGGGGCTTGTCGTAGTGCAAGAAGCGGTAATCGCATTATGAATACATTAGGCATAAGTAGATATTCATACAGACAGGCTATGCTATCCGAGAACTTGTACCCGGCGACACTGGGACTGTCGCAGCGTAGAAGGAGATTGGTGTGACATACCAGCGCGCGCATCTGGTGTGAAGTTTCCATTCTGGTCGCTATGCTTGGACCAGCTCCTGAGAAATTGCTGGACAGTCATTTGCTGCTTCCTCAGTGATGTTGCCATTAACATGCGCCGGATTGTCTGGGTGGCATAGCCACCTCAACAACTTCTGCATCAGAAGTTGCCTGTTCACCGGCTTAGCTATATAGTCGTCCACTCCCTTCTCTAGACAGAACTCCCTGTCGCCCTTCAGCGCGTAGGCAGTCATAGCGATGATGGGCACGCGGGAACCAGAGCTCCTGATCCGTACAGTTGCCTCGTACCCGTTCATGACAGGCATGCTGATATCCATGAAGATCAAATCAAACACATGGCCCTCGGAGACCAGTATCGACACTGCTTGCGACCCATCCCCGGCGACTGTGATATCCTCAAACCCGAATCCATGCAGCATGCCCACCAGGACCTTTTGGTTGATGATGTTATCCTCCACTGCCAATATGCGCTTTGTCCTCGCGATTCCTCTGAGAAGATTTAGCTGTGCCCCGGCGTCTGTGCCTTGGCCCTTTGATGGCGACCGCGACGGCTCATCTGCTCCTCGCTCAGACATTGTGCTGGTTGTTTTCTTGACCTTGCCAAGTTTGACGGAAAACCAGAAGATACTTCCTCCACCTTCCGGGTTGCGTTCATAGCCGATGTCACCCCCGAGCAATTCGCAGAGGGACTTGCTGATGGACAGCCCCAATCCTGTGCCTTGTCGGCGCTTCTGATACGTCGTATCGAGTTGTGTGAATGGCTCAAAGAGCTTCGCGGCGGCATCCCCGGGTACTCCGTGACCAGTATCAATGACCTTAGTCAAGAGCGTGTGTGTCGTCTTGTCTTCGGCCGAAACTGACACCTGCACGGTGATAGATCCCTTCTCGGTAAACTTCCCAGCATTCCCAATAATGTTCTCGGCGATTTGGCGATACCTGATCGGATCGCCCATTGCTTTAGGCAGACCTGGTGCTAAGTCTAGGTGCATTGACACTCCCGGCTGCAATGTGGTCCTTACCATCCGCGTCACCGAGATGATGATCCCGGCGATATCGACCACGTCGCTCTGGACGGAAAATCGACCTGCCGCCAATTTGGAATAGTCTAGAATGTCGTTAATAACTTGTAAAAGAACGCGCCCCGACTCGTCAATGAGGTTCGCTGTTTCTCGCTGTTCCTCCGACAGCTCGGTGTCTAGAAGAAGGCTGCAGGCGGACAGCATGCCGTGCATGGGTGTTCGGATCTCGTGGCTAATGTTGGCCAGGAAGTCATTCTTCAATCTGCTGCTCTCCTCGTAGGCCGCCACCAGTCGCAACTCGTTCTCTTTCCGCTCGTTGAGATTCCGGGTGACTTTGCCGAATCCAACATGGATGTCGTTCTTGTAGATTGCCGTGATGACGACGTTGGCCCAAAACCTGCTCCCATCCTTGCGGTAGCGCCACCCTTCATCTTCGACCCGACCTTCTCTCAGACATCTTTCCAGTGCCCCGTCAGGTTTCCCGCGTTGCAGATCCTCCTCGCTGTAGAACACTGAGAAGTGTTTACCGATGATTTCCTCTTTCTTGTAACCTTTGTTAAGCTCTGCGCCCGTGTTCCACGTCACGATATTCCCGCGCGTGTCTAGCAGAAAGATGGCATAGTCTTTCACGGCATGGATAAGGATACGGAAAGCGTCGTCGATGGGCAGCCAGCTCTGACTCATGCCGCCATCGGGGACAGCAACGTGAAGCTCGGCCTTCTCCCACTGCAACAACAGGCACAACAAGTCCTCCTCCTTGTGGACGGGAGTGATACGCGCTGTCCATGTGTCATCTCCCGACACGTAGGCAGCATGGCAGAGACGAAGGGCCTTGGTGGCGACGGCGGTCTCGATGGCATAAGCCAGCGGAATGCGGTCGAAGCGTGCGGTCTTTGAGCCCCGGTACAGCGCGACAAAGAGATCTTTGTCGACCAGGTCCTCGCGAGTGCGATCCCATGCCTGGAGCAGGCCGACCGAGGCTCTCTGGATGCGATAGGAGTCGCCGAGGGGCTGCACCACCAACGTAGGGACCGGCAGAAGGTCGAGAATCTCACTCATCCTGGCGGCACGGGAGGAGCCGCAGCGCAACGGTAATTAGCGCGTGGTGGGTTGGAGGGTCGAAAAATGCCAGGCAAGGCAGCAGTCTAGGAACTGGATTGGGCAGCGACCGGCTGAGCTGGACTCTGGAGGCACCGTGCACTCCTCTGGGGGCTCAGGGCAGAAAGTCACAGGCCATATCGGGAGTTGTCAATTCGAGGGGCAAGAGGAGAGCGTGGAAATTTGATCGTGTGGCAGAGGTCGGCAGAGGTTGCGTTCCCCCTCCCAGCTATCGAACGCCATGGGCATCCATCCAGCGCCCAAGTACCACCACTCAGACCGCTATTGACCAGCCTTCCTCTTCTCAGACTGGCGCGTGACGTCAGTGTGGCTTAATGGTTACTGCGTGGCTGATGCTTTGCTCCGGGCTCTCTCATGTAGCCAGCTTCTCTTACGTCAGATCTGAACTCTGAAGCAACGGAACGTCAAGCAGCAGGTTACTAAATACCACGGCCAGGATGTAACCTCGATAACTCAACGGCATGAACTCGACCGATCATCAAAAATTAGTGCGAGCGTCAGCCCCGGCGGGTGGTTTGCTCCGTGCGTCTCAACTAGCCCCAGGCTACGGCGTTTAGCGCAATGACTGCCCTGAAGCCTCACTGTGTCGCAGATCTTGGCCCGAAGCACTCGACACGTCCGGCGCTATTTGCAAACCGTTGGCCACTACCAGCGGGGAAATGGCTAGAATTGCACTTGGAATCCTGAAGCTGCCAAAGACCAGCCTATCGTTCCAAATCACGCTTGGACTTGGCATGTAGTTGAGATTGTGCGATATACACAATCAAGTGGCTGAAAAAAAAACATGGCACACCAAGGCTCTTGTCACGTAAGGCAGGGACCTCGTTGTTATTAAACATAACAACATGACAAAAATAGGATATTCTACGATATTTAGCTTGATATTGTTTATATCAATTGGTTATTTGTTTTGATATTGTGTTGAAATTCAACACTGAAGTGTCTAGATGTGCCATATCTTTATGCCAGTCGCGTGACAATCTACAAGAGATGTGAAGGCCGATTTCAGCTCGTCGTCTTAGCTCTTGGGTCAGGATTAAAGAAGCATTGGCTAAGTCTGCTTGGTTTCTGCACGCTGAGGAGCCTAATTATCCCGTTGCAGTTGAAGCCAGTAGAATCTGTCAGGAAATTCATTAGCAGCGAGGGATGGAATTCGAGAAATAGCATAGGTGCATGTTTACAGAACCTCATCTTCCCATTCCACCATGTAGCTTTACACGTCAAGGCTGCCATATGTCGCTTTGTTTGTGCGTGGCCCGCTGGCTCATGCTGCCTTCTCACAATCTTCTCAGCACGTTTTTTTCTTCTACCATTCACACCTCTTCCCTTCCCATTTCTTCCTCTTCCGATACAACTCTTCTCCTTCTCACCTTTTCCCTTCTCACCTCTTCCCCTTCTCATCGATTCTTCTTCTTTTCCAACTCTTCCGCTTCAGCACTTTAGTTTCTATCTACAATCCCTACAATCGGATCTCAGGATTTGAGTTCTGCTTATAGCAAAAGTCAACGCTCGCGAACAGCCATCAGTCACCCATCATGCCTCCAGCGCTCCTCAATTTACCTGCAGAGATACACACGGAAATTGCTTCTTTTCTTCCTGGCCGCGACGTGAAGAACCTTCGTCTAGTTTGCATCAAAGCGCTGGAACGGTTTCCCTTGAAGTTCTCCCGCATCTTTCTCTCACCAAACAAAGCCGACATCAGAGTATTCCACAAAGTATCTCGACATAAGGCCCTCAGGCATCAGGTCGTGGAGTTAGTGTGGGATCACACTTATTTTCCTGAACTTTTTCCAAAGTCTCGTGGTGAAATTGGTTCAGAATTGGTAAGTATAGCGGATTTCCAGAGTCGTTGTGAATTAGAAGCGGCCAAAACTTGTCTTCGACAAAAACGATTCTCCCAGTCGGGGCTTCAGCTCCCAGATCACATGAAACAGCCAGACCGGTATGAGCTTGACTATGACTATTCGACAAACTTTTCTGAACCTCGGTGTGATACGCTATCAATCTGCAAATGTATGGAGATATACGATACGCTCGCCAGAGGTCAGACTAAGAATATCAAGTCGAAAAAAGATCTGAGAGCACTCGCCTATTACATCCATCGTTTCCCACGTCTGAAGAAGATCACGATCTGCCATGCGACTCAGGGTTGGCTTTTTGAGCCATTTTACGATACGCCAACTACTCGACTTCTACCTCAAGGCTTCAGGTACCGAATAAATCGTTGCCATACGATGCGGCCATACAACGAAGTGGCCTGGTCCAGAATTAAGAGGGAGTATCCAGAATACTCCCGTGGATACATTGGAATCCTCAATGTACTTTCTTTGGTCGGAAACAGCCTGGAAATTGAGGAGCTATCTATACAGAGCAACGGGCTGCGGCATGGCCTGATAGCTCATTTCTTCAACCAGGCAACACCAGAGTACCATGACTTTGTTGCAATGCTGAATAGACCGACGTTCCGACGTCTGGATCTAGTTCTAACTACAAAGAGTCAAAATCGCATCCATTGGCCAGCATTTCGTTCGGGCCACCTACGACACGCCCTTGGTCAGGCCGTGAATATTCAGCACTTCAGCCTCACTGCTGACATGCACACAGTTGAGCTTTCTGAGGATAATTGGACTGCTTTGGGTCAAATCATTCCCGCGGATATATGGCCACTGCTTCGAGATTTCCGCCTCATGGACTTTTTAGTCAAGCAGGATGATCTTGTTACCTTTCTAGGTACGCTTCCGCTGAACATTCGAACTATCGAGCTAGGCCAGCTTCACTTCGTTGACGGGCATGGTGATTATGCCACACTACTTGACTCGATCAAGCACGAGCTGCATTGGAGTGATCGGCAAGTTGCAAAGCAATCGCGACTGACCATCATCGTTACCATTAGCGAACTTTGCTCCACCTGGCATGAAGAACTGGATCGATTCTGAGGTCCAGGAATTCATATATAATCATGGGAGAAACCCATTTCGAGGTCTTCGAGGGCCTGTGGAGTCGATGCCGGAGTTGGCGTTGAACGAGATGTATTCAATCCAGATTATCAATGGCCCCATCAAGACGATTTTGATTGGGAGCAGGGAATCAGACGCATGAGAGAGCAATATCATCAACTTTTCATGGATCTAAACATCTGCATGGACAGAATGATCTGGACTCCAGCCGTGGCTTCCATGCTTCAGCCGTCGAGAGACGAATCACAATCGCCATGGCGGGAAGATGATATTCACGGCATCTATGATGACACATCATTTGACATCGACTAGTGTCTGCTTGCGTAGCAGGGTCGTTATCTGCCTGAAGAATTTTGAGGCTGAGGGTCATGATCATCTGCACTGATGAACACCGGTTGAGGTACGGACTGACATGTATTTAAGATCGGGAAGGCGAGGGAGAGATCTTGAATCAAAGTCTCCAAAAATCCCAAATAAAAGAAAAGCATTAAGTTCGTCCAAAACACGACGTTAAGTTTTAATAAGTTCCACACTGAACCTTTACACATTGTTATAAGCAGAAGAGCAAGCATAGGCTCGTTCCAGAGGACAAAAAAAGTGTCATAAAGGCTTTACTTAACTTGGATGTCCATGCAGTATGCGTTACCCAAATGTAATGAAATACACTATGTATATCCGCAAGGTCTCAAGGGTTGGTAGACTCCAATCCTTTTGATGATTACTAACAAATCCTGCAGTGGGCGATGCAACCACGAAATATTTATTGTCCTCCCAAAAATCATCACCTTTCATTCCCCCAAGCAAACCGAGCATAACCAGCTCACTTTGAAATATTCCCACCAAACATAGACGCTTGTGTCTCAGATGCGATCTAAGAAAGGGTGTATTACTTGTAGGTCTGTGGTGGGACAACTTATCTCCCTCAAAAGCCCCTCCCTCTGGCTTGGGTGTTCATTGACAATCGCGCACACTGCAGGATTCGCCGAGTGAAATGTGACGAGACAGAGCCGCAATGCAAGAGATGCCTATCTACCGGCCGCGTCTGCGACGGCTACACGCCGAAGGACAGCGGCATATCGCGGCGCCAACTCACCCAGATGGCCCACGATCTGGATATCGTCGGTCCTCTGTCAAGAGCCTTCGTGCAGCAGCGCCCGGTGCCGGTTTCACCAGATGAAGGCAGTTACTTTGACTTCTTCCGCCACGCCACTGTTCCGGGCACCTGTCATCTGTTCCCCTCGAGCTTCTGGCAGGAAAAAGTCATGCAGCTGGCCCACAGCGAGCCTGCCATCTGGCACGCGACCGCCGCGTTGGGTGCTCTTCATCAGAGGTCGGAAGTGGTCATGCAATCCATCGGGAGCCACGAGATGGCGCTCCTTAACCAGGGGCTTGGGCATTATGGACAGGCCATGGCTCTTGCAAAGGATCTGGACTCCCCTACCAAGGTCGCGGTTCTGTCACTAGCCCTCGTCGCCATCGCAAGCCTCCTCGAGAGGTGGCCAGAGATGCACACGCACATCATGGCATGCTTCAAGATCATCACGGAGCACGAGGCGCATACGCTAAGCTTCAAGGGCCTCCTCGGTTCATTGATGAGATCGGATCTGCATGCGATGACTTTCAATGACTCACAGTCGCCTTATCCGTACGAAGAATCGTCATCCGTCTTTTCTGCCAGCCGGTTTCTGGCATCTCCTCCGATCGAGGGAAACTCTTATGAGGAGCTTGCCTCGGAGCTGTTCGCCCTGGGGAGGGCATGGTTTCTTTTAGATGATGGGACTCTTTCGGCGAACGCCTTGTATGGCCCTTGGATGACGAATCTCGATGCTTTTCTCCGCCGCTTCGCTCTATGGGAGGCTAAGATGGGAGATTTTGAAAGAACTCGCAATGGTGATAGTGAACTGACAACGAGGTTGTCGCTTCGCCTCTATCATGTTACCTTCCGAACAGTGCTCCGGGGCACTTCGTTTGGTCCCGAGACTCGGTTTGATTCACTTCTGGGCTACTTCGAGTATGCCGTGAGGCTGGTGATATGCCTTCGACGAAAGTTGGCCACTACGAACGTGATAGGGTTGAGTTTGGAACCCGGAGTGATCGTCCCATTATGGATAGTATGTCAACGTTGCAGGCACCCCTCTTTGCGACGAGCCGCTCTAAAGCTTCTCGGCGAGGCGAACAGGGTAGAAGGCGTATGGCCGAGCGATGGGGCAACGGCAGTGATGAAGGCTGTTGCAGCCTTGGAGGAAGAATCCTTGGGCCCAATCCACGCGGAAGCCTTTGCGCCACCTGATTCGGGTACTTCGTTCTTACCCGATGTTCCATGGGTCGCCTGGTCCAAGCCTCAGTTTGATATGCCCACAACTCTGAGTTGGGCCAACGTGCCTGTGATACCAGAAACGATGCGCGTGCGGGATATTCTGGGTTCAAAGCGAGTTGCGGACCGACAGGTCGATCTACGCCTCTTGATGAGCTCTGGCAATGACGCCGAACCGTATGGAATGCCAGTGGAGCTGACTGTAAGTTATTAAAGCTAAAATGTCACTGATCTAAAGACCGATACAAAGAAGATCATACTTTCATACACCAAATAAATAGGATTCTTGATTAGGTACTTAGATCTATCCAAATCTTACAACTTCACATTCAAAATTGGGAACGAGATACTCGATTCAGAGATTCTCAATCAAGACTTGGCAACTCCCTTAGGGGAATTCAGTCCTGAGGCGCCCAACAGTCGAGACCATGGTGTTTCCCGAGCCCCATTTAGCCCAAGCCTTGCCTCCAGATGTAACACCGACAGAGAGAGCACCCCAGATATAGTACTGGTTGCCGTTCAGTGTCTCCCAGAATGGACCACCAGACTGGCCACCGGCGCAATCGGTGTTGGTGGACAGGGGACCGTAGGTGTCGCACCCGTAGCCGTGCTCGGCGAGGACCTTGTTGTTGGTCTGGCGGAACGGCCTCTGCCCGTTGGTGCTGCGGTCGCCGGGGTAGCCGACGTGGTTGAAGCCGACCTGGCCGATCTTGTTCTTGTCGACGTGCTTGACGCCGAAGTAGCCGTTGCTGTCTCCGAGGCGCTTGTTGATGATCATGACGCCCCAGTCGTTCTTGACGCCGCACTCGCCTCCGTTGGTGGTGACGGAGACGGTGGTCGTGACCTGGGCCTGGCCCTTGTGGCTGCCGTTGTCGTAGCCAGCCGAGAACGTGGCTGATGCCCCAGAGATGAGGCAGTGCTTGGCGGTCAGGACGTGGCGGGGGCCGACCAGGGCGCCGGAGCAGTAGACTCCATTGCTCCATTGGATTCTACCGACGGAGATGAAGGGGTAGGCGGTGCCCGTGTACTGCTTGCGGTCATCCGCGCCTTCAATGAAGCGTTCTTCAAGAGTGGCAACATCAACCCCGGGTGCCAGGAACGGTTCAATCTGGGAAGAAGTCTCGTTGGCAACATCTTCGATGGTCAGAGTGATTGCCTCTGGGATCTTGCTGTCATCCACACCGAGTGTGTTGACATAGGAGGCATCGAAACCCAGGAGGTCGTCAATCTGGACCTCCGAGTCAGGAAGAGGAGTTGCCGAGACGACAGAGATAATGGCTGCGGACGCAACCGCGGAGAAGAGAGCCTTGACCATGATGAAGAACCTTTGAGTAGCGAGTGTTATGCTGCTTTGGATGAGGATTCCAACAAAACTGAGGAAGGCATTTATCCCTTATTTATACTTTTTCATGCAACTTGATGGAAAGCAGGTCCTCGTATCAATTGCTATGTAACAATCCATTGAGTTGCAGTATAAGGCATTTCGAAAACAGCATTGTCCGAAGTCTATCATCATTTGCACTCTGCCGTGTTCCTGCAGGTCGAAAGACCCGATATTACTACCAGGCCAGTCTTAACATGCAAAGGAACCAATGAGGGTGGCATTGTGGCAAGCCTTGGCAAATCCTTCACCCAGCCAATGTCAGCCGATGAAAATGTCACGTTGACGAGAACAAAAAAGATTCCATTGCAGATGAGGTAAGACTGTGCATTTCATGTCCTTCATTCGGCCCTGATTGCAGCAAGCTGGAGGGTGAACGGTGAGGAATACCAAAGCCCCAATTGCAGTTGTTCGGATGAATCCACTTACTTCCCCCATGTTGTAAGTGTAGGCACGGATACGGACATTCGTCGCAATAAGATTCCTCGAAGTGATCTGATAATCTTACATGGGCCTCTCGGAAAGCAATGGTGCCTGGGAAGGGGGTGCGTAAGCGGCGAGTGGGAAGTCAAAAATCGGCTGTATAAAAGGACCGTTCTCATTGATTTAACATATCGCCGAATACGACTGAAGGATATTTGGGCATGGTAGACCAGCTGGGATCTCAGGGTACCTAGAGAAGGCTATATTTTTGGATCATGATTCGCCACCGGCAAGTGAAGGGCAAGACTAGAGCGCCTAGCTTTCATGATTTACTCCAATGAGAAAACTTTTCGGTCCAAATCGATTAAAATTAACTAGATGACAGAAGCTCTAAGGACTTTGGGCTCAATTTCAGGGGGTGACAATGGAAGGATGCCCGCCACAACTGTGAAGTGCACGTTGTTGTAGGCAGCACCGGGAAGGTGGGCGTCTTTCGGATACGAGAATGAAGATGGGTGAGCAGAAAAGCTCCACAAGAGGCAATTGAATTGGCAAGGCAGCTCGGACCGTACGGAGGCTAGTCGAACAATATTCTCTCCCCGCTACAGGTCTTCATGGGACTTTGCATGGGCTGGGGCCTTTTGGACTGCCAGCCAAGAGATCGTTTTTGGAATAGGCCGAGGGATGACAGTAATCATGAATAAGTATCAGTCAGTCAACCACCGGCAGGAGTAAACTCCGATATTTGAGACCGGAAATATTGACATCTCATTCTGCGATGTTTCCCCTTGAACTTGAACGGACCCTAGAGTCCTAGATCTGACATACCAAAATCTACTTCAAAGCATCGCTCTTCTTCGCGTTCGCTTTCACTAATAAACAAACCTCGTTTTATTTGATACGATTAGCTGCATCTCCCTTATTAGTATCTTTTCTTAAAACATAATAACTATCTCTGGAAATAGCAGCCATTGAGCTTATGTCCTTGTCACTAACAATGTTTCCTTGCTCATCTGCCCGAGCCCGTTGAAAACGATGATGAACCCTTTAAATATAGATCAATAGTACCCTATTTATTTACAATCGACACAACTAAAGGTATAATATCCTGTCAGCATACGAGAATCCATGAAGTGACGGTTGCTTGCGGACTGTGTCTTACCCGAACCTCACTTTGAGCTAGTTGACATTGATAACACGCTCAGCCTCAAATAAAATTCCCGTAGTCACATTAATGAGATCCAATCTCTAAACAAGTACTAGAAAGTGCCTGATCCCCAAATTACATAGCGCTTTTAAGGCTGGCCTCCCGAGGAGATAACAGCGCGACACCCGACATGGATTTCTCAAGACAGCTCCATATGGTTATAGTTGGACAAGTCGAAAGCAAATCTGCTGCGGCAGGGCATTGGGACTGTACTGCACTGAATGTTTATTAGTTGATTTTGCTCAAGCTATTGCCGTCATTTCGGAATCGATAAGAGGCATCAATTACAAAGAGACTTACACAAGAAAGAAAAAAATAGAGGTCAAACAGGACAACGAGCAAAATCTGGGAAGAATACAGCTCTGTTCATATGCTAATGATCGAATACGGCACGTGTTTGAAGGGGGAAATATAGAAACCACCTGAGAGAGCGAACAAGCATGAGGCCGTCGTTAGTATAAAAACTATAAATGACATGAAAATCTTCTAAAATCAATTGCTGAGGGTAGAAGAATGCTTTACCATTGCTCTCACAATCTTGGCTTTCTCACTTCCTGTAATTGGTAGACGGATCTTAGTAGCAGTAGCGGCAGAGGATCGTGATGCTTGATTTTAGAGCGCGTTTACTGTCGCCCGATAGTTTCCTTTAATGTTCGTTCCCCCCAGGTAGGTCGTCTAGTTGCATCAAGACAGCACCTGTCCCATTCTCGGATGCATCAGTTGCAATATGATATTGCCCCCCCCCCCCCCCCCCAAAGGCCACCTGATGTCGCGTTCTCCTGAACGCTGTAGCGAATCTTTTTCAGAGTGTCTCGCGGTCTAGTTGTCCCACACTAAAGTTTGTCTCTTTACCTCCTCGCGTTGTATAGAGGTTTTATACTGGAGCTATAAGTAGCGCTATATATTGTAAAAGACCAGGCTATATTAAATCGCATTTTCTTGCACCCCATATCTCCTCTAATTCATCAAGCATTCTCTGCACTTCTCCATAGCCAAGACGATACACTATCTCGCGCAGTAGAGTCCGTAGTAAGGCGATATCCTCCTCTGCAGTAACAGCATATCCGAAGATCAGAATTGGCCAAGGTCCTAGAAAACCGTGGCTCCAGGCGGTGGAGGTATTAGGCCGACGCAAGATCTTTAAGCCATGGCTCAGTTGCCAAGGGATCAGTCCTACATTACCTCTCATAAGATCGATTACATCAGGGGGCTGGAGAGCGTTAGTAGATAACCCTGAAGTAGAGGATTCAGTAATCCAATCAAGAAGTAGTGAAGTTGCGAGAACATATAAAATAATCATGTCCGTAGAGAAGCCTCCGTCCGTTGATAGTGAATGGCTTGTGGTGCTTCCAGTTAGCACAAAGGTCTCCCAATACTCCATTTCGGTTCGTAACCGAGCGAGTAAGGCAACACTCGGCTGCTCTGTCGAGTTGCGGAAGTGGATAATGTCGAGGATAAAGCGGTACAGTGACAAGGGTATGCCAAGTACAGGACTCGAGTCCACGTGTATTGCTGCCATCAATCTTTCTGAGTTAAGAATAGACTCTGCCCTGTCCATGAATTGGACGTCGACGGGGAAATACGGCGTAAATGGTCTCCGCATCGACAATAGGAAGGCTTGGTAGACAACGCTTTCTGCAGTAACTCTGTCCAAAGCCCGCGACATGGATAACTGAGAAGATCCACCGCCGCTCCGTAGATTGAGTAGTTTCATAGCACCAGCGACATGTTTTCGAGGGTCGACGAGGGCGTCTTCACCCCACAGCTGTTGGTTCATCAGCTCGCTGTGAATCGAGTGACGAAACGGACCCAGGGAAGGGAGGGGGAACATACATCATAGATATAGAGATAAATGACTGCAGTGATCAGCGAGATCTCAGGCAGAGTCTGATCTAATTGCAATCTGACAACCTCTTGTTTCACTTCTTCCACAGCCCGGGAATAGTACATGAGCGCAACCGTCTGATATTGGTAGTTTCGAGACCGCATGTATTTGTTCATGGCACAGCTCGATAGGACTGCAAACTTCACACTCCGAAAATGCATCATCATGCAAGCAACCTGATACCGATACTCTTGGAATGATGATTTATTCCAGGTGGGAAGCACGACAAGTGGGGAGAAGTCGTTGAGAAAATGTTGGAAGAGCTCAAACTCGGCCTCCGAGCAGATCGCAGAGCTCCCAGTGCCTAAGCTTGGTATGAGAGATGCGTGCGTGTGTTGAATTACCACCTCTTCGCTAGGCTCGTGGGGTTTCACAGATGGAGTGTCGTCTTTGCTCGATGCTGAAGGGCGCCGCCCCCCACGAAGTTCATTTCGTCGGTCACAGAGATCCCTAGAATTTGGCCATACGCAGTGACGACTATGAGAAGAGCAATTGCGACAGGATGGTTTCTCCTCGCCGCATTTTACCTTCCGTTGCCGGCCTGTGATGATGATTAGGGCTTCACGAATCAGAGACGATAGGAATATAGAAACACACAGGTGAAGCATCCAGTCTTGGTCCTCAATCTCGCGTTGCCCATTGCGGTTTTTTAGCGGTACGTCTTGCCCTTCAAGTGGAATTCTGAAGGAACAAAAATGCAAGAATGATAAGCAAGGTTGAGAGGACCACGTCTTATACACGTCTCGGCTATGGGGAGATAAGGGGATGATTCTAATGCGGGGAAGCACTAGCTCTCTCTAGCTTAGTGCGCTAGTCAACGATAGGTAACCGCAGAAAGTTCGAACATGCACCTGTATTTCCTCATCCTCTGTTTGTTCCAACACATAGTAAACTACAGCAATAGAAAATGTCAGACCCGACATCTCAACACAATAAATACTTCTCAAGAAATTCAACTGAAAGTTTCAAAAGAATATTAGATAAAAGCAGAAAAAGAAGCGGATAATATAGTACAGAGGTGTCCCCCTTTGCAGCCCACATGCATGTACCTAGCATACAGGCTACCCCGACCGAATCACTATAGCAATCCCATATCAATGTAACAGCCCGTCGTCTTTCACCTGCTGAACATACTTCAGATACTTGGAGACACCTGCCTTACGGATTTGACGACCCCACTTGATGAACACAAGAAACATAGCAGTTTGTGCGAGGGCAGTGAAAGCAGCAACAAGGAAAGCATTTCGATAGCCCAGGTTCATCACCCATGGAGTTATTCTAAGGACGCATTGGTCAGCGGAAGGTTGTCCAGCCAAACTAAGCGGCACACGAGGCAGGAGAGCTCACCCGTAACTGACGGCGAAACTCATCGTGTTTCTGATGAGAATCACGGTGACAATAGCATCCGCGCCGAGATCCTTGTAGCAGTCGATGCAGTAACTGATAGGTAGCTGGCACCCAGCGGCCACCGACCCGGCCAAAACCCCCATGGCGAACACCAAGCCAAACCAATGGACTTGCTGGGCAGCACCAACCCCCCAAAGGAGCATTGACCCAGTAATGGTGATCAGCAATGCAGCGTAGAGCCAGAGGCGGTACTCGGGCTCCATGATACCATTATTGCGTCGGGCTTTCCACAGAATAAACTTGTCTCCCAGGGGACCCGAAAAGTAGGCCCTGTATTGATCAGTTAGTAAGTTTTCCTATCGTCGAAGCCTCGAACTGCCTACCCGATGAACACTCCAATGAGACAAGATACGTAAGACAGCCCGACGATGCTGGCAGAGAAGTTGTAAGGGGGAGACGACAATATGAGAGACGCCGTGCCGTTTAGGACATTGAAGTAGCAAACGATTGCTCCGTACATAAAGCCACAGAACACGACGACGGGAAACGAGAAAAAGATGAAAGGCCGCATAAGCATGCCTGACCATGGCACTTTTCTTTCAAGATCTCGTCGACGAAAAATCTTCATTTTCTGGAGGAATGACAGGTTTGACCCGGGTTGGAACTGGCCATCGGCCGTGTCCGTATTTGCGACGCTGGGCTCTCGGGTGGCTTTCTCCAAGTCGGATGGGCTCTGATGGGGCTGTCCGAGGTCTAGCGACGCCGGTGTAACTTCTTCATCCGCTGCGAGTGCTGGGAGAGCCGCGCGGTAGTAGTTTGTTTCCTCCATGAAGAATAGCAGGATGAGGAACGCGCCACCACTGAATATCGCACACCAGTGCTTTGCAGTTGGTTAGTCTTAGTCCCGTGTTTGCAAGTGTTCTGTGGGTCCAAACGTACCAAAACCCATGCCCATCCTTGACCATCGTTGATGAATCCAGACATTATTGGAGCTAAAAAGTTGCTACCAACCAGGAATAGAGCATAGAAGCCTACATATGTGCCTCTCTCGTGGGTAAAGTACTGCAAGATCAGTCAATCATCAAGCTGCAGGTCTAGTCGCAGTTACTTACAACATCCGCAACAGATATCTCACAGAGTGACTCAATGGGTGCGCCAAACAGGCCTTGAACCACCTTGTTGGCAATCCACTGACCATTGGTAGTTGCGTGGGGGGCCCATATCATGATTGCCTATCTCTCAGTGGTCAGATGAGTGTTCTGGGGAAATTCATCAGGGCGCAGACCTACCATCGTGCCCAGGAGAGAGAGCAGGTAAACGGGACGCTTCCCAAACTTCTGAGCGATGGGTTGCCAGATCAAACACCCCCAGCCCAAACTCAAGAACATGTAGCCCGTGCCGGAGTTCAAGTCGTCAAGTGTCAGTCCCGTCGCCGCCGAAATGGGCACAAGGACAGAGTAAATGGCTGCTGATGCGATACCGACCGCGAGACAATAGCTACGGAAGATAAGTGAGCGGACGAAGACAACAGATGTTGGGGCAGACGTGGTCACTTACACGCAAATACAGAAGAGGAATTGGTTCTTCCTTCTTCGGCTCCAGTTCAAGGGGTCGTCAGGGTCCGTCGAGGGAGTCGGGATCAGAACAATATCTCGACTTCCGCCAATTGCGTGACGGGAGGACATTGTCCCCTCTAGATCTACCAGGTGGACAGTCCCGGGGACGAAGTCCGGGGAAGGGGTTGAAGGTGTCATTTGAAGTGCTCGAAATGGTATTTGCAAAGGAGATTTGTGTAAAAGAAGGTGGGTTAACGGGAACCAACTGTGAGTCACAGCTCCTGTCAGAGATGTTGGGGATGAAGCAAGCGATGCTGCTCAGGTATAAGTATTCTATCGATTAAGTCTACAATGTTTACCGTTGATTGCATCGAAATGAATTTTGATAACGCTCCGACGGAACTAGTTCATAGCGAATCAATAGAATCATTGGTGTATACCCTTGAGGCGGGGCAAATCTGACCACTGACATTGAATTGCGAGGATTAGTCTAGACCGAAATGCCATATGACCAGGAGAGGTAGAGGGATGTCGGCCGACAGTGACTCTAGTGAATCAACCAATCCCAGGATAACAAATCATTGGCCAATCCTGGTGAATTGCGAGAAGTCTAGCCAATCAATGGGGATTGCGAGAAGTCTGGCCAATCAATGGGGATTGCGAGAAGATAGGCACGATTGCCCAATTCAGGAATCTTATCTGGAGGATACTAGCTGCTTGAGGATAAGGCGGAACTGGGGAAACTGCGAGTAGTGACCGTGAGCAAGAGGACTCATCAAGCAATACGCAAGGCAAGTTGGAGGTGATTTGCGCAAAAAGGGCCGTAAAGACTACTGCGTTAGTCTCTCTTGTGAAAATTATAAAGGGCACGTTGCGTTCCTTGTTTCGACCCAAGCATTATCACTTACAACCCTGGAGTCTCTAGCTGATCGTTAGCCTGGTTTTGCACGACCAAAACTATACCCATTCATTCCATCCTCTCAAGCATTAATATCTCCAATCATGAGCACTGCTCCTTGGGAACTCAGGGCTGATAGGTGCCGACGAGTCCTAGCGGACTCGTTGAATCCAGAGTGGCTATTATCTCCTCAGGACCTTCCAACTGCAGACCAGCTCAATGTCTCAACCTTCATTGATACATGCAAGCTACTAACTCCACGCGAGCTGGAAATCACCAAGTCAGATGCAACTCACTTGGTCGCGCAGATGGGGGCTGGTTCCTTGACAGCCGTTGAGACTGTTACTGCGTTTCTCAAGCGTGCACACGTTGGTCATCAACTTGTGAACTTCGCAACAGAGTTCATGGTACCCGAAGCTTTGGCTGCTGCCAGAGAACTAGATGCGTGCTTCAAGGCTACGGGGAAACTTTTCGGGCCTTTGCACGGCATCCCCATCTCTGTGAAGGAGCATGTTGGCTTCAAAGGCCGCATCTGTCACTCTGGCTACACTGCCTGGATCGATAATGTTGCCAAAGAAGACGCTTTGATACTTCGGCTTTTGAGACAAGCAGGCGCTGTGTTCCATGTTCGGACGAACGAGCCACAGAGCATGATGGTAATGTCCACCCTTTCTGGGAACGAAGCGAACATATGGACTAACGACAGATAGCATATCGACTGCAGTAACTGTATCTATGGCACGACAGTGAATCCTCACAACCGCAATCTTACCCCCGGCGGCTCTAGCGGTGGTGAAGGTGCATCGATCGGACTCCGTTGCGCCGCTCTAGGCATCGGCACTGATATAGGCGGATCGGTGAGAGTCCCGGCCGCATTTTGCGGTGCTTACGGTCTTCGCACCACAGCGCTGCGCAACCCATATAAAGGCGTACTCTTGGCTGGCACTGGACAGGAAAGCATCCGCTGTGTCATTTCACCGTTGGCAAACAGTGTGCGGGACATCAACCTCTTCCAGCAAGCACTTCTTGATAAGGAGCCATGGGGCGAGGAGACGTCACTGGTCCCACTGCCATGGAAGAAGATTGAGGCCTTGCAACCCCACCAGATGACCATTGGCGTGATATGGGATGACGAGTAAGTCCACAAGGCTTTAATATTCGAAGGCTGACTAGTTTGTTACTAATGATTCTTCGTCAGACTCATTCACCCACACCCACCAGTTCTCCGCGCCCTGGAATATGCCGTGGCCAAATTGAGGCGATCCGGGATCAAAGTTGTTGATTTTGCTCCATTCGATCACCAAGAGGGGTGGGAGATCATTTCCGCACTCTACTTTCCTGACGCAGCAAAGACTCAGAGAGATCTTCTAGCCCAGGGCGGAGAGCCAATAGCATTCCTAACGGAGTGGGCGTTCAGCGTCGCGAGACCGGAACCAATATCTGTAGCCGAAAACTGGGAACTCAACGTGCGGCGAGACGCTTATCGAGATGCGTAAGTGAGATGTTTGCTTATGTGCGGCGCTGGAGTCTGGTGCTAACAACTCAAAGATACCATCAGATTATGAAGGATCGCGGCGTTGATTTTATCCTGTGTCCTGCTTATATCGGTGCTGCCGCAACTCTAGGCAGTGGGCAATACTTTCACTACACCTCGATTTGGAATATTCTCGATCAGCCTTGTGTCACGTTCCCGACGGGACTAAAAGTTGATCCTAAACTAGATATTGTTGATGAACAGTACAAGCCTCGGTCGAAGGCAGATAAGAGAGAGTATGATAAGTGTAAGTTGAGTCAACTAAACTTCTTCACGTTGAATGGTCTAAGCTGACATCGCTTCCTAGATATCCCTGAAAGATTTGCTGGGGCTCCAATTGCGTTGCAAATTGTGGGAAAGCACTTTCAGGATGAAGAGATAGTTGCTGCTACAGAATTAGTTTCTAAAATTGTTCAGGCTTCAATACAGTCATAGGCAATTTTTACATCTGATTCAAGTGTAACTCTCGCAGTTCCATACAATGATTGCGGTTAAAACCACAGAGATCACACTTGCGGGTGCTACAATATCAATATCCTCCGTTCTCTATGGCGAAGAACAAACCAAACAAGCGGCCCCTCCTACGAGGACCAGCTGGCTCTTTTGTTCTGGTGGAGCCAGGCTTACCACTGCCTGAAAACATTCCCCAAGTCGTTCACGAAGTGCTTCTGGTTTTATCTTGTTTAGGCAGGGCATTTCCAATAACCTGTGCAGCCGTGAGTAACGAAGAAGTCGCGATCGATGAATATTCTAGCCCAAGTAAGAAACCATTCCTCTCCCAAGTCCAGCTGCAGCCAAGATTACATCTTAGGGGATTGGGGAAGGGGGAGGCAGAAGGAGAAGGAGGGATGTCAATTAATTGTTCAGCTTGATGGTTTCGTATGGCCAACCATTATAGCCCTTCCAATCAGGTTTTGGCTCATGAGCCGTGTTGATGATGGTTTCCCTGTAGGACTGTCTGTCTCTTCTGGCACTGTTGCTGGGCTGAGGTTGTAACGGAGCCTGGATGCCAGGCCTTCACAATGGCATCGTGGCTGCCTTTTTAAAATCGAGAGTGCTAATTAGGGCAGTTTGTCGAGAAGTAGCTTCGACAAAGCCTTGCAATCTGACTTGTCTGTTAAGGGTAGCGGCGTTCGGCCGTCATTATCTCCCACCTACCACCAATTAGTGAAGAGGAGATCCAAAATCTTTGCCAAGCTGGGAAACTTTGCCGTGGTAGATGTGGGCTGCTGTTTCTTGCAGCAATTTTAAGAGAGGGGAGCTCTGTGGCCGCGAGCAAGCTTTTGGGTATGTAATAGTGTCGCCATCCCATTGAGGTAATTGAAGGCCATCAAGCTGATTACTTGATTGACACCCCTCCCCTTCCCGAGATGTGATACAGACTGCAGCTGGAATATATTCGCCCTAGTGCGATGACAAAGCCCAGGCACCCATGGCGTGATTCACCATCTCCAGTTCGTTCTGGAAAAAGCGGATGTGACTGTTCGATTTGGGAAAGGACGCTATCACCATTGCGACGGGGAAAGTCACCAATCGAGGTAAAACAAGCAAGCCGTGAATAGTGACGCTAATGAATCACCCTAGTTTCCGTATGCCAGAGGAGATTCTCGGGGTGTCACTCAGGGTCCTAGCTGACGACGTTGTGAGGGGAATGCCATGGGGGCCATGGGGGCCATGGATCACAATTTTCAGATACGGCGGCCCGGCATCGATGTGGAGAGGAGGGTGGTAGAAGGAGTCGCGGTGGGCCAACCTACTGCGAAAACGGCGCAATTGATGGGGCGGTTCGACACGGATGCCGAGCCTCTTGTCTTCTGCAGCTCTTATCTTGCATATCTCAATTTCTTCCCTCTTTCAATTCATCCAGGCGCGTTGGTGGAACGGGACCAGCGCTGCTCTCTCCTACCGACTTGTTCGAGTTGACGTCGCGCGATGACTCTGCAAAATGAGACGACCCCGCTGCTGCGCACCTCCAGCGGGCAGCAGGAAGACGCTCCGAAAGGGTGGTTCAAGCGGGCGCTCCGGACCGTGTTCCATGTCGAGAATCGCATCTTATTTGCCGGCTTCTTGATCACTCTCTCCTTCAGCTTCACACAAGTCCCGTAAGTCTCTAGACACGTCCCGCTTGCTTATTCCTTTCCAATTGACCACGGGCCTTTTAGGCTGCTTTACGTTTTCCGGTTGATGGAGTGCGACATCTACTATGGCACCCATCCTCCGTATGAAGGCGACGGCGATCGCTGCAGTGTCAATTCCATCTCGGCAGGCACCGCCACCCAGTTCAGTATTTTGGGCATGAGCACAACTCTTTGCGGTCCGCGTTCCCCATCCATTCCGCCACCCTCCTCGGGGACAGGCCCTTGCCGACAGTCACTGACCTGAGCTTGTGGTGTACAGGAACGATAAACCTATTCGTTACCGGATGGATGTCGAAAAAGTATGGGCCCCGTGCGGCGATCCTCGTCCAGACGTTTGTCCCCGCCATCCGTGTCTTGACCCAAATCATTGGCGTTGTGGCTGGGAGGAGGGAAGGCATCGTCATTATCCAGGCGACCCAATTGATCACCATTCTCGGAGGGCCGGCAGGCTATATGTAGGTCGAGATGCCACCCCCAGACCTGATCAACTTTGAACTGACGAGATAGTCTCATGGCGAATATCATTACCGGAGAGCTCGTTGAACCTGTGAGACGCACCGCTGTGTTCGGTCAACTCCAAGGAACCATCATGCTAGGCCAGGGTATCGGATATCTAGGTATATGCTCCCGTTCCTTTACCCTCCCATCAGTCCCCTCCACCGAGGTTTCCAGGCTAATGAAGGACATATTCCAGTCGGAGGCATGCTAGGTGATATTGACATCCGGGCACCATTCGACACTGCCTTCGTATTCTTCCTCATCTCTGCGCTCTACGTCCAATTCGCATTGCCATATATCGACCCAAGCTCCATGACCGACGGGAAGAAATCAGACAAGGGCGCCATAGCCGCGTTCCTAGCCCCTCTGAAAATCCTCGTTCCCCAGCGTCTGCGTCTCGCGGATGGCCGAATTAAGAAGCACTATGGCGTCATCTTCCTCTGCGCGGGCATCTTCATCGGCGTGGTACGTTGATGTTATTCCCTTTGAATTTAAGACACTCTCCAGGCTGATTCCTTTATTTATTTAGTTGGCGACAGGCTATGCGCCTCTGCTCATCCAGATGTACGCAACCGGAAACCTCGGCTTCTCGCAGGCGGACAACGGATGGCTCATGAGCGGGTTCGCAATGATGCGCGCGCTCTTCCTGATCAGCGCGTTCCCCAAGATCATCTCCTCCGGCCGACGATGGATGACCCCGCCGTCGACGCCCGAGGAGGCCAACGAGCAGACCGACGAGGCGCAGCTACCGACCGACCCGGCTGGATTCGACGCGCCGGTGGGAGACCAGGCCGATGAGGAGCCCGTCAAGCCGCCAACGCACAGCAAGCAGGGGGATCGCAACGAGTACCTCTTCGACCTCGTATTTCTGCGCTGGTCGCTGCTCGTCGACGGCGCGTTGACGACCCTCGCGGCCTTTGCGACGGAGAAATGGCACATTTATCTCGGTATGTGATAGCACCCCGTGCCCTCTCTTTACCCTGGCTAACCCAAGGATGCCCTGAATAGCCACGTTTCTCCTCCCGCTTGGATCTGGCACGGCGCCTGCGGCAAAGGGAGTCATCACGGACATGTGCTCCGGGTCTCAGCGAGCGGACGCGCTGAACGCGGTGACGCTGGTTGAGAACATCGCGAGGCTGGCGACACAGGGTCTGTTCGGTTTCGTATTCTCGACGTTTTCGAATCTCGGGATAGCCTATGTGACTTTCTTCTGCAATGCGGTAAGTGTTCTCCCCGGCACTTTTCGTTGATCGTTCGCGTTGACTGATTTCCTTTTTTTTTTTTTTTTTTTTTTGCCAGGCGATTGCGGTGTTGGGAATGGGCGTTTTGTTGTTTTCTCACTTCCCTCCTGAGGGCGCGCAGGTCATCGACCAGGAGAAGGACGAAGATGGAGATGAGGATCAAGAGAGGTCCGAGACATGATGATGGGATGAAAGCGACGAAGAATTACTTGCTGCATTGTATTGCGGGGCATAGAAGGGACAGGACAAAATGGGAAAAGAGGGAACGATGGGCAAATGAAAAACGTGGATGGGAACACAAAGGAAAGACGGGACATGATTCTCAAGTACCACTGGGTTTTCACCTACCCGAGAATCAGCAACTGACTATTGCCACGGTCAGGACGAATATCGGGTTGATGAAGCACATGTCACACTTACCAGCGACGAAACACAACACACGGGTAATGACCATAGAGGCGTTTTTGGAAAACGACATAAACGGGGGATTGATTTGAAATTCCTTTTCCTTAGTAAACCTCGAACTATCAGAGTACTGTGATGTCCACAAGCAAGCAGCAGAAGTATCATTTGCCTCACCTCTTCCTCATTTGATCTTCTTGCTCACTTTGATCAGCGATATGAACCAGAAACAGAGAAGCATCAGCTACCGCAAAGACATCCTAAATCATTTCAGCGCGCAGGGGCATTCTCGCCCGATCAATACCACCCGGAAAAAAAGAAACCCCATTTCTCACTCTCTCACCATGGCTCACTCATGTGAGTAGAAGTTTCGACGACTCCATTCCTAGATTTGGGTCTTCAGCTTCGAGTACGCTTCGTCTCGCGATCATCAATGGATGATGTACCCTCCATTTGAGCACCAAACGCATCAGCGTGGTCACTCCCAAGATCCAGTCCTTCCATCAGCCCGGGAAGCGCGTCCTCAACCGGCCGCGCGAGGGCGTCGTCACCGTCGCCTATGTTGAGCATCTGCTGGACCCGACCGCCCAGGTCCAAGTCGCCCCTGCGAAATTTAGCATAGAAGATCATGAAGCGGCTTCGTGCTCCTTCGACGCGGGGGAGGCGCTTCTCCTCGAAGATGCGATATGCGAGCGGGTTGTAGCGCTTGACGGCGGGCTTCTTGTACCGCCTCTTCTCCACGATGGCCATGAGGGCGTACACCGTGTCGCTGGGGCTCTTGATGCTGTCGTACGAGGTAATGGTCTGCCCGTTGGCGGGGGTAACAGCGAAGATGGCGGGAACGTACTTGTAGTCGTCTCCAACCCACTTGGGGTTGTGTCCAGTGCACGCAACCTTGAAGATGGTGGGTAGGTCGTCGTAGACGATGGTTGCCGAGTGCAGTTTGGCGACTTTCAAAAAGAAGAATGCCGGGAGGGGCAGGCAACTGTTCCATATGTGGTATTCGTCGGGGTCCAGGTTGTCAAGATGGAACTCGGGTCGGTTCCAGAGCGTGGCTGCCATGGCGTCGCAAAACATCACATCGAAGATGCTCTTGTGCGGCGCCAGCTCAAGCTGTGAGCTGATCAGTTTCCAGCAGTCTTCGACTGCGTACAGCGGTTGCTTCAACCAGGCGAGCCGGAGGACTTTGTTCTGGGCCTCGGCGGCGGCGTCGCCCCAGAATCGCTGGCCAGCGAGGGCGGACTGGATCGTCAGAATGTAGTACACCTGTTGGATCAGGCGGAGGAGACACTTAACGGGTTCGAAGGCGGCGGCGGCGGTGATGGATTGGTTCGGCGCATGGGAACCAAGTGTCGAGAGCTCGACAACCTGCATATGAGCAGGGGAGGAGCGGATGTCTTCGTCCTCGCAGAGGACTTCTGCGTTGGACATGGTGTCTTTTCTTGTGCTTGGGAAGTTGTTGAGTGTGATGTTGGGATTCTGGATGAGTGTGATGATGTTGTGGGAAGAATTGCAATGATAGCCAGGGCAGTCAGCGGCCTTTTATATGAGTTCCAGAAATCCAGAAGCTCTCGTATTTCCCTTCTCGGGTAGGAATCTGGTCAATTCAAAATCCGATACACCATTGACGTCCTATTCAATGGCATTGCAGTCCATTGCCCCAAGGATGCCAACAATAGACGCAAGTGTGCTCACTTGAATAGGCCACCTCACTTTGCATGCAATACAATATCTGACTCTGCGCGATGAATACGGTCCCATAGCCTCACAACCATTGTAGTCACATTCGATACAGAGCCCTGAAATACCCTGCCAACTTGCCACCAGAAAGTGGTTGATAATACCCAAGTTCGCCGGGGGTTTCCGTCCATTGTTCGCTGTCGCATTCGCCATCTCAATGTCACTTCAAAGACCGGGCTGCAAATTGCATGCTAAGAATTAGGTTTAATTCTACTAGCTGGGTAGCGCAATGCCGTATTTACCTTACAGAAATTCTTAGTTTAGTTGACCTAAGAATTCAAGCGATATAGAAGAGATATTCATTTCATTTCAGTTTTGGTGGGCCAAACAAAGGAAGGGATACCATCTCACCCCATTCAACAAGATCTGAACAATAAGCCTACTCTGTCACTCTACTTAGGTATGGTAGATTTGGATCACCCAGGGATATCCTGGAGAAAGTTAAGGCTACAGAGAACGCGATAATTGAATACCAGAGAGACCTGATGATTTCTATGTCATTGATCACAGTCCTCGCAGCGGCCAAATACATCCGAAAGATACGAGGGAACAGCGACAATATGAGCATTCTATGCAAAGCCTGCCACCTCTTAGAGAAGCCACCGGCCGCAGCAATCCCGTACAATGAATGAGTGTAAATGGAATGTACTAGTCTTTATGAAGAACTGCGCGCCAGATGTATCATGTGATGGAAAGATTGTGCCTTGCGACGACGAGGATACAATTAAAGCCTAATCCGAGCAGGCAACTTAATAGGACAACTGAAAGCTCTGATGTCGTTGTGGCGAACGAAAAAGCCTCTTGGGGATGACCTTCAAACAAATTCGCCTTGATCGGAAGGCAGAAATAGCTACCTCGTCGGCGGGCCTTAGGCAATGATTGTCACTGGGAGGAACTGGACCTTCGTAGGAGGTACGGGATGTAAGGCCATGCAAGTGAATGCCTGACAAAGAGACCTGTAACACTAATCGATTCTAACTCGAGGCTCGGATACAGATACTCTCACGCCGTTCTTACGGCGGATGCACTCTGAGCAGGTTATTTGTAGGCATCACTGGCGTCTGGCAACGGACACTCACGGCCAGCTGGACGCAGATGTTGGCTTGACTACTCCCACCAGAGCAAACAGTTACTGCGCATCCGTCACATCGCTACGCGTACCCAGGAAAACAGAAGGACTCACTTCTTTAATCAAAGTTGCACATCGCAATCGCCCACGTGCTGCAGCATCCAAGTTCCTGCAGCCCCATCTGATCACTTAGTCTGGTCCTGGAATCTAGCGCGATAGCTGTAGATCATCAAGCGATCGTCTTCCGTCTAACCACTCCGCAACTCCCAGATCTCGAAGCCGTTTTCTCGCTTCATTTCCCGTTTCGATCTCGGGTTTTCCTCCCTCGTTATACCCATCCTGGCCTCTCATCCGTAGAGCGCCTTGATGAAACCATCACCGTCTACTCACCACCCCCAGGCCACTACGAAAGATGGACGCCATGGCCGCTCCCAAGATCACCCACGGCCAAGTCTCTCATCCAACTCCGTCGATCATCGCGCCTCCACCGGCACATCTCCCCCCGCCGTCGTATGAAGAGATCTCCAACTCCAGACCACCACCAGCCTATATCGACCCAAACCCAAACACCTCCTCCGCCCGCGATGTGAACCAGGCACGAGCCGTCTTCACCCAGGAACCGCCCCAAGAGCAGCCCTACCCGCGCTGGGTCAGACGCAACCTCTCCGTCGCCACATTCACCGTCTTCTTCATGATCCTCGTCGCCATCCCCCACCTAATCTTCGCCTGCATCGTCGCCAAGGACCTCCACAACGAGTCCGTATCACCACTATCACCCTTCAACCAAAAACCCCAAAACTAACCCACACACTCACATCAGTGAATTCGACTACAAGTGCGGCAGATACTACATCTCCTCCGCCGACGAGCCACCCCCAAACGAGCACTGGACCGCCCCAACCCCTGGCATCTTCCACGCCGACTGCCGCCTCCTCTACCACTGGTCCCAGCTCCTGACCACCGCCGGCTCCGCCACCATCCTCCGCGCCCTCCTCCAGGCCATCCCCGTCCAGAGATCCTCTAGCAGTTCGACCTCCGACCGCCGCCGCAGCCACATCGCCAGGTCTCTCCTCTCCCCTTCAGGCGTCTGGACTCTCCGCACCCTCTCCTCCCTCTCCCTCTTCGCCCTCTACCTCGCCTCCGGCCTCATCCTCTGCACAAACCGCTTCATCACCGGTCCCCAGGCCCGCGACTCCCTCCGCCCAGTCTACCTCGGCAGCGCCGGCCTCATTTGGTTCTCCGTCCTCCTCACGGGACACCAGGCCGCCACGACGGGCATAGCAAGCTGGTGCGCGAGAGGGATGAAGGAACCCCACGAGCGGTCCTACACCCCTTCGATCTGATAAGTTAGACAAACCTCATAAATGTAAAACTCACTGTATGGAAGGGAAAAAATATTGAAAATATACGTCTTTATTCAATCCAACGCCAGATGCTCCTTCACTTCCCGACTCGTGCTTTCTACTAGAAGATATCATGTCTCTTTCAGAACGTAAAAAAAAGTCAATCGTAACAACTGGTACAGAAAAGAGCAATGGGGCCTTTCTTCGCTCTCCTGCCCCAGATATGGTCATCGGTCGTCATTGGGGTATAAACTGAATAATACAGGGGGTGAGGGAAATTGACGATCCCGAAATCCATCATTGGGGTGTTTTTCTCTATGCAAAACCCCCCGCCATCAAATCCAGAAACGTAAATTAGAAAGAAGCCGTCACCAGATTCGTTATACACCTCTGAACATGCGGACAATCATGAACCAGCAGGCGCCTATGAACTTGAAGCCACTCAGACCGGCCACACTGTAGAGGACGACGAGTAGATAAATGTTGGTTCGCTCCTCCTCGCTCTCTTCCGTGCTGCCCCCGGTGCTGAGTGTATCAAGACCTCCTGTGCTCAGCACTACGGCGCAGAGAGCAAAGTTTGTAACCATCCAGATGAGAACGACACCAGTTCGCACACCTCTGTAGTAGTCCATCTGCTTCTCTTGGAGCTGGGCGGGGGTGGGTGGCTTCTTCTCTTCCACGAACTTGTGGCTGAACGAGGCCAGCTCGCGTTGGTACTGGGCGTTGAGGTCGCCTTCGTCGGGGAGATCTGTCTTGCCCTCACCATCCTTGGTGCTGACTGATGGAAGCTTCTCCACCTTGTCGTCACCCTTGGTACCCCATGAGACGTCGTGGGTGTTGCAAAAGGCGTAAACATTGAGAACGTTGGTGAAGGTAGGGGTCAGCAGCATGTATTGGCCGAGCGAGGTGAATATGTGCCATGGGTCAAACATCATCAGGGATGCGATCAGCCACAGACCAAAAGTCGACATGAGAGAAATAATGAGCGTGTAGAACACCTTGTTCTTGATGAGGTCGCTGATTTGGAATCCACCCTTGACATGCTCCATAATGGCAATAACGGCAATGTAAATAGCGGCAAACAGGAGATATCTAAACATGGACAGTTAGCAAGAATATCACAATCAAAAGTCGGATTCTCAGAGGAGATACTCACATCATGAGGATAGCCCAGAACCAAACCATGGCAGTGTAGAGCTTGCCAGATCCGGCGGGACGATTTCCCAGTGAGAGAACGAAGCATGCACCCAAGAAGGCACCGTACATCCAGGTGAAAATAACACCCAGGATTTGACCAGGCCTCTTGAGCAGGTTGTCAGCACCCAAACTCTCCGTGAGAATTTTGAAAACCAGGAAGAAGTTGCCGAGAGCGAACCACGCAAAGATCGTGTTGATGGTCTGGAAGATGAACTCGATGAAGAAGAAGAATTTGCGGATAGCTGAGTGGTCAGACCGGAAGAAGTCGTAGAAATGCACGCCGGCATAAATGGAGGCGAAGAAGGAACCATTGAGCCAACGACGTCGTTGCAAAATCAGTTCAGTCACGGTATCTGGCACATCAGTCTCTCCAGTGGCCGACTTGACGTATTGCAGGATCCAATGGCAGTTCCTCTTTGTGACCAGCTCGAAACAGAGAATACGATCTTCGGCAAGGTACATGTTGGACTCGAAAAGACCAGCATCGGCACCTCCGTGAAGTGTCTCACCCAAAAAGTACTTCTCCAATGGGCCCTTGCCGTTCTTGTCATTCTGAAGAGCAACATATCGATAGGCAGAGAAGGCACCTGGCAACACGGAAATAAAACCAAACGCAGACTCCAGCGGCTTGTCCAGGATGTTACTCATCTTATACTCGAAGTTCTGTGCCGCAACGATCGGGTTCAAAAGAAGCTTGCCGCCAGTTCCCAACATGGCCTTGATCTCACCGCAGGCACCTCCGCACATGGGCTCGAGATCGAATGCTTTCCAGAGATGGTAGATGGACCTGCCACCTGGTCTCGTACCGGCATCGAGCAGAACACAAATATTGGGGTCCAAAACACGTCCAAATGCCTGGAAAAACCACCGGTGGGAATTGATCTTCTTCTGGTTCTTCTCCTTCAAGCAAAAGAGGACTTGCACAGGCTGCTTATTGTGGACCAGCGAAACAACACCGTTGTTGAGCGCCAAATGGGTCTGTGTGGTGTACTCGTAGATATGTGCTGTCACGTCCTTGTCGTTGACCTTTTGCTTCGCAATACCCTCCTGATAGACTCCCATACCCGCCAACAAAGCTCTCGTTCTCGGATTAATCTTGGCTCGACCATCGCTGACAACGCACACCACAATCTTCTTCCAAGCGTCCTTGCCCCAGGTCTTGCTGTTTGGTCGGCTGTTGCACATGTAATCAATATTCTTAAAGACACCGATCATTGTTCGGGCAAAAAGGATATCGTCTTCGTTATACATTGTCACAACGATGAATAGCTCCGTGTGTCGGGGTTTGCTGAAGAGCTTCTGGCGCAGCGTAAAGTTTTCTTCGTAAAACAGGGACGGGTCGCAGGTGGCTGCAGTATATCGCATGTGGGTAAACTCGTCTCGTTCGCCGTGCTTCACATTCTGGAGGAGTATGGGGGGTACTGGGCAATCCAAAACAAGATTGCCTCGGTACAGCAGAACTCGCTTCACTGTCTTGTGCCGCCGAAGGCCTCCTCCCTCTTGTGGCGGCGGTGGTTGCTGCTGATGAGGATCATCTGTGTACTGGTCGGAGTTTTGGTGCGAGAGCATCGGTCGTCCGTCCTGGTCGTCGTAGTCGTACCCATGACCGTCGTGCCCAGGGGTTGTTGATTCATAGCCCCTGTTATAGTACGCATCGTGGTGGGCTTCGGGGTTGACAGAGTAGTCGCCATGGTCGACGCCGACCTGACTATTGTTGTTGTGGTAGCCAGACAAGTTATCGATAGAGTGCTGTTCGAATGCCACCATTAGCCTATCAGCCGTCATGGAAAGCTCAGTTCGAGGGTGTACCCACCGCCGCATTCATTGTCAGGAAATCGCTTGGGGTTCCCAGCCTGAGATCCGCCGGATTATATCCCTGGTGTTCTCCTGGAGAGGGGAACCTCGCCGGGGAGCCGTGTTGAGGCATGTCTAGTCGCTGCTGTGATTGCGAGTAGGAATACGGGTTCTCTTCGAGTTGGTATCCAGGTTGTTGATGGCCAGGCGAGGGGCTGCGATAGCGGCCCCTCTGATCCCTTGGATCCATCTGGTCGTAATAGTCGTCGTCTGGGAATTGGGAGTATTAGTTAGGCTTTGTCGAGGGGTCGTGGTTGAGTGGGCAGCAGCTGGTGTTTGAGGGCGTTTGAGAGGGGGTTATTGGGGTGGTAGCTGCGAAACGTTGCAACTTGGTTTGCGCCATGCAAAACGGCCGTCGCACCGTCGTCGCACGTTGCCAGCAAATCGTTACAATGCTGCAACGAATGACTTGGAGCGAAGAGGGTGCGCAGGATGGAATGGGAGATGGTATTTGCAACTGATAGGGTAGATTGGGCTCGAGGAACACGAGAACCAACTGCAAGCTGGGCAGGGCGCATCAACTCACTTAGCCTGTTATACGACATGGTTTCAGAACTTTCATGCCCTTGTTATGTGTGGTTGTCGTCGTCACCAGTCGGCTGCCCAGCCCAGAATAGTGTGGGAACAACCAAGACCACCGGTCTGTAACAAAGGGCGAATCGTTAGGTGTGTCAAGGTGTAGTAGAAGGGTCTCGGTTCCTGGACTCAGTACGGGTGGAATGCTGCAAGGGCCCACGGACGGAGGGTGCGGTGCGATGCGATGCGATGGGCGAGGACAAAACGTGGCTTCTTGGATTGGACTCGCTCGCCGAGGACCTATCTTTCTTGGAACAAAGGAACACAAAGAATTAGGGGTGGTGCAGGTGGGATCTTTGAAACAAAATGCCCGAGGATGGCTGCGAACAAGCTCAGAGGCGGCGGGAGAAGGTTTCAAATGACCACAGGAACAAACAAGGTCGAGGAGAAGTTGGTCGGAGCTCAAGATGGGTTTCAGTGGCTGGCCTAGCAACACATGCAGCCAAGTGGAGGCGGGGCGATGGGCAATTGCGCACATAGAACTGCACCTCAGCAATTGTAATGGTCCCCACTCGCGTCGTCGCTACCTTCTTAGGCCATGGCCTGTAATTATAAGGGGGCACTGCACATGGGCCCCGTCAGCCCCGAGCGGTGGCAGTACAACGTCGTGGTGGTGCGCTAGGCTCTTTGCTGGGCTACCGTCTGCCTCACAAGGGTTCAGCCGAGTGTCCTGCGATCGCTCGTAGACCACGGTGGAGCCCCAGTGTTTCACCTGCTGGTTCCATCCTCACAGTGGCCATGATCACCAAATATTAAGGACTTGGCCAGCATCATATCGAGCCTATTGCCGCCCATCGCCATTTGGCCACAGGATTTCCTTCCAAATTCGCTACAGCGCCAGGCCAATCAGCGTCCGCGGCGAGGAAATTATATCTCGCTCCATCTTGACACTTGCCAGTGGCATCCGTCGAGAAAGAACGGCGGCTGCAAGTGCCTGCCCAGTTCCCAATCCATTGCCAACTTGCATCCGCTACACTCAGCCGCTACGCTCAGCTGAAGCTCTATCAGAGCTAGATCTGTCAGCCGACAGCAGTCCTAGTCCAGACCAGCACCCATATTCAGGTCTATTGAGCGCCACCAGCGAGAAAAAAAATTGAATGCGTCCCAATGCTAATTTTGCTCATTATCTCATCCCATCATCCATGGAACCTTATCGCCGGGTACCCCAACCCTGCTTGGGGCAACTCGTAGGACAATGACAACAGCCCAGGGCGCAGTTCATGCTTAGCAAAAGTCACTATTGCCGAGAAGTCGACGCGGCTCTGCGTCATTATGCCCATCTGATGGAACCAGCGGTCATGCGCTCGGTCTTGGCGCTTCTCACCATCGCATTCTGCCATGGACAAGAGCGAGCTCCCGAATGACCATCTTGTCCGTGCAGCGGAGTTGATGGCCCTCGCCGTGTGCCCAAAAATAAACCACCAAACCCAGTCTTCTATCGCCACCCACACAAGCCACACACCATTGCTAACTAAGCAAGTTGTCGTAGATCTCCGAGCTACCTAGTTTTCGCGATGCTCAGCCCCTACGTAGTCGTATTCTATGTCGCGGCCTTCGAGAAGGAAAACAGGTTTGCACTAGATCGAAATGCTCTGTTCGTTAAAACTTTCCCTCCGACGCGCGTACGCCGGCAAGCCGTTGAGCCACCCCTTCGTGCAGCGAACGATGTCTTGCCTGTGCTCGCCTTATGTCAGATTGGCTCCTCTCTCGGCTCGCTTCGAAAATCAGCATTGATATGTCCAGGTACATAGCCCCGGCGGTGTTAGGCCACCTGGGGCGCATCCACTCGCAGAACGCTGAGGGGTCGGGACCGCTCCAGCGGACTGGTGGCTTTTGCTCTTTGCGGGGAGGCAACAACCTCTCGTCAAGGGTACGGAATACTCCGTAGACTAATCTATCACAATCTGTAGTGAGAGCAGCTTGCCGTAATGCGGCTAGAACGTTCGTTGACAGTGCCAACACTGTCCTTGGGGGGGGGGACAGCTTGACTCCCGAATCACAACGATTCAAGCTCAGGAATGCTGTCAAGATTGGTTCCAATTGATCCATATGTGGGCATGCGATTGCATGCTGGTATAAGCTTATTCCACGTTCAACCTTAGCTCAAACCGTCCCGAGCAGCTGGAGTCCAGCCGGCTGTCAATATTTAGGTTTCTATTAACCTTACCTCTACACTATAATTGACTTATTCGGGGCATTCAGGCTCTCCCCGGATCGATTCTCACTTTGGCATTCTCGTCTTAGGGGTCTAGTCTAAGGATAAGCTTCTTCAGCCCAGCCGTGACCATTAAGCCACCTTCCATGGAGCGGAATAACGTCTACCTCGGTGACAAAGGCTGATTCCTCGCGGGCACCGCCTTACAGGGAGAAGACCTCAGGGTTCTCTCGTTGCGACGGGTGGCACCGCGTTCAGAAGCAGGTGCAGTCGGTTTTCAGTGTCAAAGCCCCTGTAAGGGGCTGTCGGCTGACCAGATACTCGTCTTAACCTGAGAAGTTATTGCAAGTGGCTGACTTATTGGATGGCGTGGGCTAATAGTATCATCGATAAGAACCAACCTACCCTGCTACAAATATACAAGGCAGATTCTACGAGCCAAACGTGGCTGTTATACAAGATATGTGTCGTATTCGTGCCTTCAATATCAGCTACGCCGTCGGAAAACAAACGCTTGGAGTAAATCATTACCCCAGTCAAGGCCCATCTACCAGTTTCTCAGTCTTGAGACAGCTCATCTACCAAATGCAGCGACACGCCCATCAAAATTCCTCCGAGCATACAGAGACAAGATAAAAAAACGCCAAGCCAGCCAAGGGTAGCCGCTGTGATGCCTATCTGTACCTCAACAGAGCCGTATCTCAGACCTTCTATAATCGTGCCTGCTGAGGCGATGGCGATCTGCTGCCACACCATTCCAATGTACAGCATGGCCCCGGCAAGGCCATTTGCCAAAACAAGCACAGTTGCATACTGAGAAGAAGGGTAGGGCTTGGGTTCGTCAGACCCGTCGTCGGGGGTGTTCCAGCCTGGAAACAGGAGCAGGACTACGAGATTCGACAGCGTAAATACTACACCCAGTATTCTGTAATAAACGAAAGATTAGCGGATTCGGCCTGGTGAAGATGGGTGTCGCAGTATGCTATTATATTCACAGTCACGTACACAAGAACAGAGGATGTCACATGCTTCTGAAAGTCGAATGCAGCCTCAACAATGCGCAATGGGTCAGCGATATGGGCAGCAGGCTGCCGAAGTCGGCATTGCCAGTCTCCCTGGTGGAGCTTCACGCATATAGACCAGTATCCCACCTGCACAGCCTCTGCTCGCATCGGTTCATCTACACCCTTCAACGTCCATTGATGCAAGATATCCGGCAGCGTGTCGTTTAGCATGAGCGGGCTTCTGGCATTTATCGGTGCGATGTCTGGTCGATACGATATGGAAAGAAGGTGGAAGTTCTGGAGAGTGCCTGTTCTTGAGCATCCGCCAAGAGTCAGACCCAGGCCAACGAGGGATATCGCGCTGATGATCATCAGAACATGATGAAATCCAAGAATCGGCACGGGATACTCGTCGGAAGGGTCGGTGGCTGCGATAACTCATCCGTCAGCGATATCCTCTCCAGTTCGGTCAACGATCGAGAACTCACAGGCAGTCTCTGCGGTTGAGGCGCCGGTAGTATCTGAAAGTGTATCCGCAGGCGTCATCTCGCCGGAAAATACGCTCTCATCTTGGTCTTCTCCCTCAGTATCTTCAGTCTCGGGTTCTGTGCTCTCGGGTTCTGTACTAGGTGTAGGCGGCCAGCGCCAACGACGCCATGCGGACAGCATATTTCGGAAAACACCTTTTTTTTGCTGGACAGGAGCTTGTATCGCGAAAACACACAGATCTAGTAGGGAAACGAGGCATCTTGACGGTGGAACGTTTGGAGGGGAAGAGGCGGTGACATGGCCCGCCTTTGCGTGCGCTGTCGCTCGGGTTGGTCCATTTGGCTTTGGTTGGGCCGCTTGTGCGGGGAGTGAGGCTGCAAGGTGAACAGCGCACAAGATAACAAACCTGTAAGCACTCCATTCAGCAGGGCGATCAGGCTGCTGGGCTTCTTCCTCCGGGTCTAACCTGTGTCGCCCTTTCAACGTGGGATCAATCTATGTCCTTCCCCAGTATGTCGAGCGAAATGACGCCCCTACTACGATCCACATCCCCGGATGGTTCTGCGGCCGCTGGGCAGCAAGGTAAGGAGCTTTTTATCGATTGGTTTGATTCTTTCATTCGACTAGCTCTACTGATGGTTTTCACTTACAGCACGCCGGTGGCCATGGGCATATCTACGAGGGCTTGTTCTCATTATATCAAGCACCTCGCTAGGTAGGACGATATCCTCCACCACGATATTTCATCCGGCTTCTTAATTTATGCTTACAAGAGGGTAGCAATATTACTTTCCGGGTGTACTTCATCTTTCAATATAACCCGTGATCTGCACATACTGTCGCTCTCATACGACACTGCGCCGAACCAGATGGCCAGCAACCAGGCGTTGGATGCCATTTTCAGAGATCGCATCTCGGACAACTCGAACATCAAAGAGGTCAGAGTCAGTTATTTCGGTCTATGTGCTATATCCAGATCGGACTCTTTCATTTGCAGCCCTCGTCCTCTCGACATAGTCAAATCTCTCAAATCCTCGGGGCAGACTGATCCTCTCAACTTGCTCTGGCTTGGGAATCAGCTCCGGTCTGATGCAGTCTCGTCCACCTTTGTGTAGGCTTCCACATGAACTATCCCACAAAAGAATCATATCACTAACCTAGTTTCACAGATTCCTCGGCGCTGCCATTCTCTTCGCAACATTCATCGGTGCACTGGTAGCTTCTGTCTCTTCCAAATCGGAAGGATCAGCTTCGTCAACCATCTTCTCAATCTTTCTAAACCGCTCGCTATCTTTTACGTGTTTCGCCATATCGATGTTCTTCGCCACCTCTGCCGCATTCACCGCCGCCCTCTGGCAGAATCTCGTGGGCACAACCTCCTCATTCCTGGTAAAGAACCTGGCTTTTGGTGCAATCGCGTGCCATCTCGGCCCTGCAGCGGTGGCGCTCGGCTGGGCGAGCTTTTCATTGGTCTGTTGTGCCTTTCTCACCCTTCTCCTTCCTTTTGGGGGACGCAACATTGCTGCTGAGCAACCGTAGCCTGTCCTGGCCCGATAATCTTGGGTGGTGGGTTGCACAGGGAGCAGTGGCACGGAAACTTCAAACTGTCACACACACCTGCCGGCTGGCTTAGCCCTTGAAACAAGAGCAATTTGGGATATTGGTCTCTCATCGCCGAGCAGGTTACGATTTTACCGCAGGTTGACAGGGTAAGCGGACACTCTGGGTTAGGACAGTGCCTGAACGTGATGCACTGGCAAACTTGACTCGCTCACCACACCTCTTGCATATTGTGATGATCTTTTACAGCCTGTATTTTCAATTTTAGACATTGTGTCACTTGCTGACGCATGCGCAAGTGGAAGAATAAACAAAGTTTTCTACCATCTGAATTCAGCACCTACATAAGCTACCTGTCATAGTCGTGTTTATGCCACATACAGAACAGTATTCCCCCAAATCACTACTCTCCATCTTTCTGTATGCCTACTCCACTCCAGATGTTGACAACTACATCTTCACAAACTGACGTTCCCCTTTCTCTTTCGCTTGCCACGTCTCCTCACTGCATCTACTCCTCAGTCCAGGCCAAACGGCTCCCAGCACTGGCTCTACAAGTACAACGTGGTTTAGACGCAGTTCTTGCCAGCCTTTCCAACGCACAGGAGGCCAGAAGCACAAGCCCAAGGTGCGGTACCGCGCGAAGCACAGGTCACAAACTTGAATTGCCATCGTTAGCGTTGGTTATCATCAGCAGATACATTTTTCCCACATACCTTGTCAGCGCAGTTGAGGAGGGTGGCGTTCCAGCCAATGCAGGCGAAGAAAGCCCAAGCACGCTGTCCCCATCGGACGAGGAGAGCGCCGATGATGCGGATGATGGCAAGGTAGAACCGCTTGCTGACGGGGGCATTCTCAAGGAACTCGTCAAAGACGGTCTCGTCAAGATCGATTGGCTTGCCTTCGGCGTCAAAGGCCTCGACTGTAGTTCGATATACGTTAGCAAAGATGGTCTAGCTAAAAGGGGGTGAGATTTGAAGGAGCGTACCTCCGCCATCTTCGGTCTGGATCAGGGTGCCCTCGAAGTTACCGTCGACGGTGAACTCGAGCTTGGTGAGGTTGCCGTCCAGAGGAACAGGGACGATCTCAACCTGCCCGAAGACGGCAGCAGCGTCAATCTCACGCTTGAGGAGGTCCATGTCCTGCTTGATGGACGCGGCGGAGACGAGGGCTGTGACCGCGAGGAGGAAGAAGGAGTAGAAGAAACGCATCTTGATGGTATGGTGGTTGGGAAAGAAGGAAGTGGGTAGAAACTTGAGCTTGATGTTTTGGTCTTGAGAGAGGCTTCGGTGTGCTTGCTGTGCTGGTTGTGATGAGTTCAAGGTCGAAGCTTGAGGGAATCATGGACGCCTTATATACACGCGAGAGAATCAAATATCGCGTTTTGAGAATCAAATATATCGAGCAAAGGTCGGGAAAGGAGCGGGACAGATTCGCCCGAGCTGACCATTTCGAGTATGCTCGATGCCTCCTCCTCGACGACCATCACGGCTGAACCCAACATGCATGCTTTAGAGGCATACTCAAGAAGCCACAAGCCACAAATCGACGAATCCGGGAGCGTTGTCAGAGCACACAACATCTGCCAAGCTCCCCTCACGCGTTAAGACATGTACGCTACGGCCTCTCATTACGGATAGCTGCTTGCTCTTGTCGCTCTGCAGTTTCATAATGTTCAGGTGAGGTGGCAACGATCCATAGACTGGTGGAGCATACTCTGCAAGGTGGTGAACTTGTGAACTTGGGCATTGTTGATCTGATGTTGGCCAAGCATCTCAGATGCTCTGCAGGCGAGAGACTACCATGAGTGGCTCCACGAGATCGGCACGGCTGAGCAGGGGCGCTTCCTTTTTAGAAGCCGTGCCACACCGCAACACTTTATACGGATTAAAGCTGAACCAGGCTCCATTTAACCTCAAATCCTCCTGCACATGCCGTCATGTAGAGGCAACCAACACCCGGCGGGACCTGGGATCAACGTCCCGGCCGGTCCCCCCCTCGAATGGGCAACCAATCCGTGATGCCATCGAACATTTAGTTTAAGACTTTTTTATGCTCTGCCTCTACGATGATCACAATGTAACCGCAGAGGTTGCCAGTTTAAGCTCGCTCCACGTGGAGTCCCGGGCCCTGAATGTAATGACCTGCAGGACTATAGCTTCGCAACACCTGCCCAGATTGAGAACAAAGATGAGTGAAGGCGGGGCTCTCCACCGTTGCCGTTGCGAGATAAGTTCAATTGAATGAGGAATATTATTGTCTCAGTAATATCGATGCTAGATACCGCATCTCACCTAAGATGCTAGTTGAGCTTGAATCAAGCCATCAGACCTGCATCTCGTGGGGTGCAACAATTTTCAGCATCATTGGATGGTGTCTTACCTATAATGTGGCCATAATCTTACCATTCCCATCAATGTCGTAAAGCGGTGGGAGAAAGGCATTCCTCACGTGCGATCTGCCCTCGTGGCATTGGAACACGACCCGTCCGTCCCTCAGGCACAATCCAGCATGGTGTCTACCCAATGGGGAACTGATCAGAGAGTCGATCCCAAGATTCCCCTCGCTGCATCTCTCAGAGGGCGAATCGGACAACTGTGGGCTGGACACGGGTTGCCAAGTCTGTAGCTGGACTTCTATTGGCATTCAGGTCCCGCGCTGGGACAGCCGGAATGTTTCAGAATCCTGTGCGCCTGCATGAGGCGTATTTCATCAGCATGATACGGAATTCAGCCCTGGCCTCAGTGTTTCTCGCGTCTACACCGATCAACAAGAGTAAACTCGCCGTGTTGTGTGATTTCCAGAGTGCCCTATGATCACGCCCAATGCTTTCGACTTGAACTTACTTAGGATAGAGAAGACGATCTCGCCATAGCTTCAATAGAGAGAATGTTTAAATCAAGCAATTTGATTCATCCAAGTATGGTAATTGGAATACAATTCATCCTAGTATGATGGAGTCACACAATGATCTTGCGCGAGGTCATCTCTGGTCTATCCGACCCTCCAAATCACCCGAATATTGCCATCTAGGTACACCCGGAGATAGTTCTATGGGTATTCCTCTCTATTCTTCGACCTCCATGCCTTGAATCTGCTTGATTTAGGACCTATTGGCATAGACCTCCGCTACAAGGTAAAAATTTCCGACACTACGTCAACCCAGTGCAACAATTGAATAATCTTCGACACATCTATCCAGCCTAGACAGACTTAACCTCTTTCTGGTATTAGACAGCACTGCTAAAGTCATATTGTGTGATGATATCGCCCTTGCGAACTCCAGTACTACCAAGTGCGATCACAAATCAAGACTTACTCGCCAGTTTGACCTACAGAAAACATCTATTGGCTGCACTCAGCTTTAAAAAATTATCGTTGATAGAACGTGCTACAGTGCACTATAAGATGTAGCGCCATTTTTATCTAAAAAAAAATAATATGTCATAAGATGTTTTGCTAGAGGAGAAGTGCCTAGAGCCAAAGAGGCGGCTCTCCTCCCGCTATTATGGTCGCAATTGCGGCCAGGACATTCGATTGAATGCTCCAATTGCACGAGATATAATGATATTTAATTCAGCGCATAAATGAGCCAAATAATAGACTAGTTTCGCCCACAGATATCAAGAGAATCAGAGCTTCTTTGAGACTCGAAACGATGATATCGTATATCAAGCCATTGAAAGCCTTCGGCACCATTCTTTTCCATTCCAAATGAATTGTGTATCTTCATCGCTAATAATTCGCGCCTTGGCCAGGTGTTATTTTAGTTTGTTGGGGGTTGTGAGGTGAAGCTTGACATCACCAATGAAAGCTGTGACCATTTTGACCTGAAATAGATGACATTCTCGCTCGTTCACTGAAGATGGAGGTTGCCATATGAGTTTACGTGATTTAGAATCAAGTATACGTGTGCTAAATGGCGTGTTCGATATCATGATCGGTGTATTGTATCAGGTCTTCATGGCAACCTTGTGACATATTCAAAATGTTATCACCAGATCTTCAGCTCAAAATGTGCCAACACGAAGGAAGAACTTTAGCAGGGGCTTGGTGGATAAATGGTCGCAACCGCCCCATTTCCCCCTGTCGATCTGCCAGACGATGGAAGTAGAGGAGCTATTTTAACGTCTGGTTCTGACTAGAGCTGCCCTAACCTAGAGGGCACGAGCTTCCTGCCCGACCCTTGCCTTGTATGTGGACGCTTGCTGAGGCGTCATACGTGTCTGCAGCCGTGTTTTCTCTGTCGCAAAGTTGGGCACAGAGCGGCTTTCTTGCCAGAACAGACCAGGTCCCGGGCGACAATATTCCAGACAGCAGTCATTTCTGCATTCCCGGGCGACAACCATGTCCCCCTTCACAGAACCTTCATTTCCTCGCGCCGGTAAGCCGAAGCGCATCCGCAAGAGAGGCCAGAGGGGCGACCACCACAAGGCTGCCCCGTCGCACAACAGCTTGCCTGCCGCCTCGCAGTTCGGCCACAACTCCACCGCCGAATATGAGCCTTCCGAGCCGGGGGACTGGGCAACTAGCAGCTTTCAAGATCAGATGCCAATCGGGGCCCCGCATCAAGGCGCGGGAAATGAAGACAGTCAAGCCAGGCCGGCCTCCCAGCCGCAAGCACCAGGGCTAGACTCCGAAGGCAAAGACCCCGCGCCTTCATATGCGTCCTTGACCGCGAGTCACAGTGATTTACGCCAAGACTCATCTGACAAGTCGTCCAAGCGTTCAAAGAAGAAGAAGAAACCATATCAGAAAGAGAACGACTCTAGCAACCATCTGACCGGCAACCACCTATCCAGTAACCATCTGGCTCTTGAGTCGAGTGTTGCGGCTCATGAGTTGGCCCCTGTAACGCCTCGGATGGGCACTCCTAGACTTGCTAACTTAGCAACGCCCAGGCTACCTAGGCGTGAGCAAGAACATGAGCATGAGCATGAGCATGAGCACGAAAACTCGGAATCCACTCCTCTCATCCATGCCATTGACGCCTTCCTCCCACCCACCGGTGTGGCCGAAGTCAACGCCACGGAAGCTCACATCGTTCATGTTGAGGAGGTGCCTCGCTATCACAATGGTCATGTGGACGAGATACATCATTATCACAATGACTCGATATCGAGGGCAAACCATGTCTTCGAAGCACCCTGGAGCACCCTAGAGACCGCCAGCGCGCGGGATGGAAAGGGGCCCAAAGTCACAGCTACCGTCCAGGTCCCCGAAGTGCTTGAGGCCCCTGCCCTCGAGGTCCCTGCTGAGCCTGCTGTTCGGGTCTTGGACACCCAACGACCCAGCACCAGACTACACATCGGAGAGTTTGATGGCTACGACGTGTCAGAATATCTCAAGACTCTCGATCTCGAGCTGGACCACGGATTGGTCTCGACCGATCGTCGGGTGGGCATCTTCATCACATTCACCATCAGGCCCCTCCGGCCCCTTGTCCAGGCCCTTTCCACGGGTCAAACCTGGGAGTCGTTCAAGCGAAAACTGCAGCAGCGATTCGCAGCCGACGATACGACACGCCCAGGATTTGCCGTCGAGGGACTCAGCAAGCTCCATCTCGAGAGGCCAACGGCACCCGTGGATGTGTATGACTGGCTCTACAAGCATCGCTCTTTGACCCAGACGCTCATCGGGGAGGACTATTGGGTATCCATTCAGTATACTCGTGCCCTGGTTGACGCCATGCCATCTGATCTTCTTCTCCAGATCGGGTTCACCACGTTTGAGGAGTTCTACATCATGGAGTATGGGACTCTGTGGGATAGACTGCACCAGGCCGTCGAACCACGATTTTTGCTGGCGTCCCGAAGGAATTCCGCGCCCGAGAAACAGTTGGCCCAGTCACCAAGCCATCATGGAAACCAGAGCGAAGTCACAAGTCGACTCACCGAATTGTGCCTCAACGTGGTGGATCTGGCGCGAGCCGTGGGGAGTATTGACGATCGGTTGCAGGTCGTGGAGGCGAGACTGCCTTGATAATAGAGCGCGCGATTCAAAAAAAAATATGCATTCATTGCGGTGATAGATTTGTTTGTACGAATGCAAGTTGCACGGCGATTGCATAGATGTGGTATTTATTAATCACGAGGGCTGTGTGAGCTGGACCGTCTGCGGAGGAGCGAGCAGCCCTCTTCAGTTGTATGATAGGGAACATAGATGGGCGCTGAAGGATCATGTTTTCTCCTGTTGGTCTTGTAGCCTGTTGATACTAAAAAAACTTGCAGAGCACGAGTTATGTTCTAAGTACATAGCTATCTTATGTTGGTACAAGAATATGCCCGATTCCAGACACAACTATTACGTACACCCAGGGTAATGGCCAGTGATTCTTTGACACACCAGCTACCGGTAGAGACGAGCTGGAGGGTGCATAAAATATGCGACTCTAATGGGCAAATCACAGACAGCAGAAGGTTTCCACGCGCTGCATGACGCTACGTTCCGCCCACGCATGCGCCAGCAGCTCATGCAAGAGGATTTCAGGGCTAAAGCGGTCTACGGGAGGTAAATAGGCCCTGAGAAAGCAGTATTACACAGTACTCCGGAAAGTAAATTTGAAGACCTACCAAGCGGGGGGATGGCAGTGTAGCAAAGACAAAAGCTATCCGGATAAACGAAGCTACGTCGGGTTGCGACTCGGTTCAGAGTAGAAGAATACTTTATGACATTGAAACTCTCATCTATTTTCATACGCGACATTGTCAGTGCGTCCCAGACCGGGAGCTCCGGATTCACCTAATCGAGGGTAGTCACGTGCTAGGGTCAGCAGGCCCAACGGCGTCGCTCTTACATATGGAGACTTGGCACCACATTCTACCTACCTAATCAAAGGTAAGCTAGAAATTACTGGGTGAAGGATGCTGTCTCGTCCCTTTCTAATTTACGGACGGTGGACGGCTCAGTAAACTATTTGCAATACCAGTCAGACGCCGCTGGGAATGTTGGGCTAGCCCCTTTTCCTTAGCCGCACATGACTCGGCACTATTCTAGCCATCTAAGGCTTTACCCCTGACTGCCTTCTGCATACATCAATTAGAGAGTTTGGCTGGCTTCCGCAATGTGCCTGCTTTAAGCCTTTACCATGCATCTCGGTAGCCGTCCCTCGGCAGCTGCCAAGTCAGCAAGAGTTGATTGGAGGCGGGGGTGCCAGGGCGGCACAGGGCCAGGCCAGGGATGAGGGTCACGAGCATCAGAGGAGTTGGCAAGCCTCCACCCCATAATCATGGGCGATCACAAAAACTTGGCATTGAAATGATGTCTGGGCTTCATTGGGTGGGAAAGACTGGAATTCGATGCTAATATGTGGCGCTGGCACTGGATGGGAGTCTCACACTAAACGACGTCTCAGGCACGCTCCACAGGCAATGTAGCTACTGCTAATTATAACATGGCCACCAGGCACAGGCACCACAGTCAATTCCAGTGGCCGGTGCCCGCTGCCCCCACTAAGGTAGTGGCCATGGACCTTGGGGACGGTGGGGACGGGAGATGACTGCTAGCAATCAGGCTGGCACATCGCCTGCAATGTGCAGCGCCCGGAGAGGCAGGATGCGGCCAGGGAGGGCTGGATTAATCGCAGTGAGGGGAACAAGCAAAACGCGTGCTTCCTTTTTATCGCTTCCAGGCGGCGGAGAAGGGGAGATGCGATCATCAGTGAATACGAGAATTAGGTGGGCAGTTGGGGTGGTACCTACAGGGAGGCCGATCACTGTGGTGTAGCGGTGGTCCCCTACCTCCAGTGTGGACCCTGCCACGCTCAGGGCCCCTGGTGCTATTCCCAGGCCAGATCAGGACGCTCCTTCATTCGCTGGCTGCTGGGACACGCAACGTTCCGCCCCTCCACACAGGCCCGCGGACCTCGTCTGCTACGCACGATGTCTCTCAACAGTCCTTTCCCTGGCGCTTGCCCCGGCCCTGGCTGAGTAGCCGAGTCTGGAGTTCAGAGGCATAAGGCAAGGCAGGCATCAGAAAGGGCGGGCGCGGCCGACGAGGAGCCATGGTCCGCGCGCCGGTCCGGCTTCTTTCATCTCCTGCTCCCTCATGCCACATCCTCATTTCCTTCCTTACGACATCATACCACCACGGAACTCTATTGCTTCAGAATGACATGCGCGTCGTCTGGGCATTTCGACACTCGTTTACAGTTTAACTAGCTCCCACTCGTTCCACCACCCGACTTACACCCCACGGCCGCCTCTCGTTTTTTCTCCTGGCCACCAACCAATTGACGAGGCACACGACCAATGAGACGAACACAATGAGACTCTCCAAGGCTAACACCAGCTTCTGGCTGATCTGGGCATGTGCCCTGTTGTGGGTTAGCATCAACTCCTACGACGACCCTTCCTCCATCTTCTTCAGCCGCCGCCGAGCTTTCCAACGAGACTACTCAGCAACCCGCGAAGCCGAAGTCAACGCCTACCTCGAGAAGCTCGAAAAATCACCACCGAAGACTCCCAGCACGACTGCCAAAGAGAATGAATTCTTCTGCGTCGGCATCCCGAGCGTCAACCGAACGGACAAGGAGACGTTGAGACTCACCGTCGGCAGTTTGGTCGACTCCTTGGTCGACGGCGAGAGGGCACAGGTACACCTCGTTGTACTCTTGGCAGACCGGAACCCGCGGGATCATGCCTCATACGGTTCTCGGTGGCTGTCTGATATAGCTGACGAGGTGATTGTCTACGACTACGATGGCAAGGACGGCTCTGAGGAAGGTAAGAGGTCTGTCAAGGAGCCCACCGATGCTTATCGAGTCATCCCATACGACCTTCGCCGCCGTGGACGGGGCGACGGTCACACCGAAAACATCCACATCGATCACTCTGTTCTCGTCGAAGCTTGCCGTCACCATGGCTCCCCCTACTTTGTCATGGTCGAGGACGATGTCATTGCTGCCCGTGATTGGCTGCCGCGTCTCTGGAACGGTGTGGCAAACCTCGAGCGACGCTCATCACTGACAGGACACGACTGGCTCTATCTCCGTCTCTTCCACTCGGAAATGCTCATGGGTTGGAACAACGAGGAAATCCTGTCCTACTTGCAGATCATTGCCTGCATTTACGCAGTACTAGGTGCTCTCATCTACCTCGTCGTTCGTCTCCGCCGCCGACGCCGTGCTACCAGGCACAGGCACTACAAGACCCTGGAACTCCGAGTCCCACAGTCTTACAGCTTCAGTTATATGGCGTCCCTCGCCCTGGGACTGTGGACGCCAGCCTGTATTGTGCTCTTTTTCCTGGCTGGGCGTGTCACCCTCCACAGGTTAATGACTTTCGGTAGTGCGGGCATCCGGGAGATGCCCAAGTATGGATGCTGTGCCCAGGGCTACGTCTTCCCAACCCGACACCTTGAGGGTCTCCAGAATTTGCTGCGCAACCCTCCCTTCGAGTTTCCCGTTGATATGGTCATCGAGAATCACGCCGCTGCCAAGGGCTTCTCGAAATGGGCCCTCGACCCCAGCATCCTGCAGCATCTTGGGATGGTGGAGCCTTCAAGCGACGGCAAATTGAACGCCGTCTGGAATTTCAGTTTTGAGAGATTACGATAAAAATATTAACCAAATGGCGTTACTTGATTTTACGGCTGGCGAATTTATGGGAACGATGGCAACTGGGGGATACGCTTTGCTTTGGGTTTTTTTAATATGGAATACCAGTATGGGCAGGACGGCCTGTTTGTAATTCAAATTCCACCCCTTGTTTTCCACGCAGGCGGTTAGGATCCGAGATCATGTTCATATTGTTGTTCTTTACGGGATTGGTTATTGTTTCAGGAAGAGTTTAATGGGACGCATTATGGCTGGAGCCTACAAACCAACATGGTGGAGGGACGCGCAAAGGACATGAGGCTTAGCAGCCAATATTTATATAGCTACGTTATTGCTAATTGACAAGAAAAGAATTATGCTTGATCCCCGGCTGCTCGCTCAGGATACCGAACTGTGATTCAACCTCGAATCAAAGTCAATCGGCTCTTCACCTTCACAGCAGTACAAAGTTCGAAAGGCAAGTATGGATGTCTATTAAAGATATGAAAACAGCAAAAGAGAGAACGACAATTAATGTATACAAAATGCCAGACTGATTTACACCCTGGTCAAGGTGATGTTGAACGCAGGGTTCTTGATGACCTTTGCCTTGCCGTCGCAGCCCTCGACGACGACGAAGTCGGTGATGCTGAGGAAGTTGTAGGCGGCGCGGTCGAGGCCGAACCAGGTCTCGCAGGACCCTCCCGGCCAGAAGAGGGCGGCGTCCTGGGCCTGTTTGGCCTCGTCGGTGCGGGTCTCGAAGACGGCGCGCCAGGCTCGCTCGACGCTGCCGTCCGGGTTGCGCTTCTGGCGGTTGGAGGGGACGAGGCGGCCCTCGACGTGGGGCAGCTGGGAGTCGGGGATCTGGAGGTTGGTCTCGTTGACGGAGAGGGAGTAGGAGTTGATGTGGCGCTGGACGTCGAAGCCGCGGGCGGAGAAGGAGTCGATGACGAGGCCGGCGGAGGAGAGGTTGGTGGACAGGGTGAGGGAGGAGTTGGTGGCGGCGTCGACGTAGGTGCCCTCGTAGGCGGCGGTGGCCTGGTCGACTCCCGCGGCGGCGATGGCGGGGAGGAGGGTGGAGATGACGGCGGAGAAGAACTCGGAGCGGGCGGTAGGCTTGAGGGAGACCTCTGCGCCGGCGGTGATGACGGAGACGACGAGGTCGTAGTCGGGGATGAGGCCGAGCAGGGCGTGGTAGAGGCCGAGGTCGCCGGACTTGGTGTAGACGTCGACGAGGCGGCCGTCCGGGGTGAGGGTGTCGCCGCGGACGATCTCCCAGGGGGCGCCGACCGAGTTGCCGAAGCTAGAAGTGTGGGCTTGGGGATGCATCCATTTGCGGGTTTTGGCGGGCGAGAGGAGCTTGTTGTTGAGGATGGCCTCGGCGAAGGCGATGAGGTCGACCGTGTTGGAGAAGAGACCGCCGGCGCTGGAGGTGGTTAGCAAGTATGCGAGGTTAGGGAGTAAAGGGGGTTCACTTACGCTTCGAAGACGCCCAGGGTCACGTTCCAGGTAACTTCCCCCTTGGGGACGAAGCCCTGCTCGGAGAAGGACTTGACGGGGCCGTTGAAGGAGGTGCTGTTCATACCCGCGACACTGTACACATTCTCCTGGAGAACCTCGTCGAGGGGCCTTCCTGTGGCGCTCTCCACCACCTGGCCGAGGAGAGCAAAGCCGACGTTGGAGTAGACGGGGCTGGTGTTCGGGAGGTAGACGGGAGGTCGCTTGGCGAGATCACGGACCAGGTCGGCCTTTGTGCAGGCAACGGTGTTGGGGAGACCGGAGCAGGAAGGGCCGGTGCCCTGGGCGATCTTGGGCAAACCCATCTTGCTCCAGGGCCCCAAGGGGTTGATTCCGAGATCCATGGCGGCTGTTGGTCGTTGTCAGTTCATGAACATCCCAAGGCGAGAGAAAAGGGGGTTAAGTGGTAGGGGGTCTTACAATCTGTTGCAAGCCCGCTCAGATGGTTAGCGAGAGAGCCGACAGTGATGTCCTCCCAGGCCACAGCTTTGAGGGCATCGTCGTTGGTGGCGTTGCGAAGCTCGGGGATGTACTTGAGGATGGAGTCGTCGAAGTTGATGTTGGCATTCTGCAGGGCGGTGATGGCGGGCATCATCTTGGAGATGCTGCCCACGCGGTAGATGGTGTTCTCGTCGATCTTGGACGTGCCGATGCCAGAGGTCACATTGGGGGTAAAGTGGTAGCTGAAGAGCTGCTTGTCCTCGTGGAGAGACTTGACGCCGATGGAGAGGCCACTGGCTGCCAACTTGGATGTCTGGGCGTCCAGGCCGGCCGTGAGCTTCTCGATGGCCTTCTGGACGGCCTCGTGCGAGCTGGGCTTGAGGGGAGCTGGCAGGACCGGGCCCAAGGGGGGGCACGCCGCGGATTCGGCGACGGGGAGGAGTGCCGCCGCGGCTGACAGGAGGATGGACGAGGCACGCATCTTGACTGGATGGCAGGAATTAAGAAATAAGAGATAGGGAATGGATAAAGAGCGATGGTGGTGATTTCCAAGTATGATAACACCTATTCGGGCTCCATCAACATTCTTATATCACCACAAGCCCTTTGAAGAGTTGTCGAACGCGCAAGACGGCGACAGCTCAGCCCCAACACATGCTTGGTTCCTGTCATTTCCCAGGCCTCGTCGCACTTATTTCTTACCATCGTCTCCACGGCGGCTTGTCTAAGTATGCGTGCCACGCACCGCTCAGCCTTTCCTCATCTCCAGACGTGGAGGGGTTGAAGGAAGTGCGAGCCAGAGAGCGAGGCCGGCCAACTGACGGCCAATCGCCTTGGGGCTCTCGGACTCCAGGGCAGTGATCCATTAATAACATCCATGTGCCTTGATCCTGAGTTAATTCCAGCCAGGCAAGATCAACGGCGATCCTAGCGGGCGGCGCAGCCTGGCCTAAGCTGTGAAGTCCGATCAGGCCAATCAGGCCAATCAGCCAGAGCGATGGCACTCCACATCGCTCGGTAGTGATGACGGGGAGGATGGATTTCAAATCGAAGCAATCTCGGTATTCATGGTTCGGTATTGGATCGTGGTCAGATAGATGTTCTGTGACATGGGCTCTGAAGTTTGCTGTAGCGTATTTTCTCGGTTTATGGACAACTAATCGCCATTGTGATTGACTTTTACCCTGTCCGGAGATGAAGTATTTTGGAATGTCATGTTGTTGAAAGTTCATATCACAGAGAATCTTGATCGCTGTTTTTGTACGGTACCAACATCCGACAATAATAATATATTTATTGGCTCCAGATAAATAAACGAGTATGGGAAATCAGAGCTATTTGCCGTCATTAAACATTAAAAGCTTTAAAACAGAATTGCCGTATTAGCGTTCTGTTTGCCAAGCTCTAGGGTAGTCAAACTTGAAGTTCTCCGACGCCAACTGCAACAGCAACACTGATAGTAACTGGCCTAGGCAATTACTGAATCTTCAGTTACTGGGATTTTCAGAGAATATCACCCGGGCCCTAGCCCATGATCATCGCAATGAGAACCGCCATCACAACGGCAAAAGCACTAGTGCCGAGTGGCCTCACCAGGCCAGCCGACCCGTCCTTCTCGTCCTTCTCGGTCCCATTGCTCGAATTACTCGTCTGAGAAGTAGAGTTCCCTCCCCAAACCGTGGTGTTCCACTGCTCGAAGCTCACGCTCGAGTTGAGCCTCAGTCTGGGGTTCGTGTCCGCATCGGTGATGTCCGCCGTGCTGTTCGTCCCGTTCCAGCAGTGCTGGTTGAAGCACGAGGTGCAGACGGGGGGCAGGGTGATGTTCACGCGCTTCGCGCTCTTCTTGATGGTCGCGCAGGCCAGGCAGGCCGGCCAGTTGGCGTCGACGGTGCCGTTGCCGTAGGTGGCCAGCTGGAAGGCGTTGTCGAGGGCGGCGTTGAGCTGGTTGTTGGTGAAGGAGTCCTGCATGTAAGAGTAGTTGGTGTACCCGGACCAGGGCGAGTTGGGCAGGTACAGGACCAGGGGCGTGCTGTCGGACGCGTTGCAGCCGAAGAATGTGGGCTGCTTGGTCAGGTTCTGCGTCACCATCGTCTTGACGTCTGGGATCTGGGGGAAGGGGATGTTCCCCTCCGAGGCGGCCTTTTGGGTGTCTGTTTTCTGCTCGTTAGTCTACTTCGCTCCGTCGAATCTCTAATAAATTCTTTTGGTGGGGGTGCTACTCACTGATGAGGTTGGTTCCGTTGACCCAATTATTCTTTGAATCCGACGACGCTTCGTATACGATGATAAAGTCTACATGGCGCTCTGGAATGATCAGCGGGCGGATTGGATTCGTTTCGCCCGTTAGACTTCCGTCAATCTAGCGAGATCACATATTAGTCTTATTCATCCCCACTAGAAAGCTGCTTGTTCTTACCAGCAGAAGCTCATCGACATTCTTCATGTCATCATTGTAGTCCTGGAAAGGGTTGGGATACGTCCCCCACATCGAGTTGTTAAAGGTCTGATTAAAGTTGACTGCCGTCTGATTCACCAAGTAGACGAGCTGGTTGTCTTGCTGGTTCGGCGGTATAGGAATATCAGCCTGCTGCTGCTGCTGTTGCTGTTGCTGTTGCTGCTGCTGACGGCTCTCCAGCTCCGCTTCGCGAACACTGGGATCTGGTAAAACGCATCGATGAACCAGGCGTTGAACGCGCACGTCGTCGTGCCCTGGATGAATGTAAACTTGTCAAAGCCCACGGCGCACACGCTATCGTTCTGCGGCTTTCCGTTCGACATGGACGTGCCCAGGTACTGGGTTGGTATGAAGGCCTGCACGCGCCCTCCTGCCCAGCTGCCAAACTCAAAGGGCGTCACCTCGTACGAGGTCAGATTGAACTGGTTCGTGCTGTTGAATCCGGGGTACATGATTTTTCCAATCTCGGGCGACTTGCCGGGGATAACCTCTGCCAGGACCATGATAGGCATGGGCGCAGTGCCGAGGGCGAAGGCACCGTTGTTATTCGGGTTCGCGAGGTCAGAGTAGTTGGCAAAAGTGGCATTCTCAGGGAGCCAATTGCCCCAGAACTGTCCGAAGGGGTCGACAACTGAGACTGGGAACCCAGCCTCGGCCTTGGCCCCCGTATTCTCAAAGATCTCGGTGAAGAACTGGGTGAAATTGCCCGTCGGGTTGGAGTACGGCACGGAGAAGTTGGTGGTTGTTCTGATCTGGGCCGTTGTGCTGAAGTTGTTTGCTGCACTGCGAGACGAGTAATTCAAGTATCGGATTAGTCTCTTTTCTTGACTGTAGGTAGGTGATATTCTGCATATAACAAGTTGACGCTGACTTACATTATTGCGACTGTGATGGCACCACCACCACTGAGCCCTGTCATGTACGATAGAATCTGTGAGAGACCGCCTGTTCGTGAAGCGATAGCCCCGGGATTTCGCGCATCATATGCCTGCCAGATTCCCAGGCCGCCGAGCCCCGACTGCGTGCCGCCACCCGAGACCGAAAGGCCGACAATGGGTAGGTTGGTGGCGTTGATCTGGTCGATGTATTGCTGAACATCGAAACCACTGATATTGGCAAGAGTCAAGTAGGACTTGAGCTCAGGGATGATTTGCTTGGCGTGCAAATCTCGCCATGCTTTTTCATTGTCAGACAAGCCCTGTGCTGCCAGTTAGTTTCAAACAATGTACAACAGTCGTAATGGCATCAATTAACACACAGATGAGGCTGCCCGGATGGACAAGTCCTGGGGGCATGATGTGTAGACAGGGGCGTACGGGTCTGCTCCGGATCCCTGGGCTTGGACTTGCGCAAAGAAGTACTGTAACAAAATGAAGAAGTGAGCTAAGACGCTCGGAGAATTCATCATAGCTACTGTATTCCTAACACACGGGAACTAAAACTGTGTTATCTTTTCTGTCAAGTTTGGTATCATCTGCGGCAACGCAACAAGTTTATTAAAATCCTCATGGAAAATGACTCTTCTCATTATTATATGTAGAGCCACCAAAACTTTCCCAGTCACCCGCAAACAGAGCATCATATGAGTTCTCTAACGGATTTGCAAATTTCTCCTCGCTTGATAAGCTTTGGCGGTAGATCACATTGGAATGTAGATCGGTTGGAATCCGCACGGAAAAAGCAACACGCCAACTATCAGGCCCCATGAGGTGTAGTGGGAACTCTGAAACGAACCAATTCATCCACGGCTGATCCAGCTGTACCAGAGCAGCACTTAATCGGGGGAGGTCGAGCAGTCTATGATCTAATGTTCAATGACGGTAAGTACAGTAGTGAACTCAAATGGCCCGGTCTTGAGCTGGTACTGTTCCCATGGGCCTGGACCGCAGCTGCCTGTCCCGAGACCATGCTGCAAGTGATCCAGATTGAGGACCGTTTCATCAAGCTCCGTCAACTCGTGCGGGTGTTTCGACTTGTCCAAGTCGTCGGTCGCATGCTTCCGCAGAGAGAAGTGGAAAGGAGTCTCCATCCTTGCTTCGATTGTGGCACCGCCGTGCTCGCCGGGTGTGGCAGATTTGACACGCAACCACCGGGTTTCAGCGCGATTACCATTTTCCTGTGGCCACTCATAGGCTGTATTGAGTTCGTCGATCGACAAATTCCACCGGCCAAAGCGGGCCGAAGCCTTCTTGTCCAAATAAGATTCACCCGGCCCACGACCGAACCATTCTGCTGCATTATAATACTTGGGCAGCGAGAGAGTAAGACCGACGCGCGGCATGATTTCGGGATACGTCCCAGAGAAGCTTCCCTGGGTGTGGAGATGGACCGATCCCTCACTTATCGTGTATGTCATTGTAGCATTGCATGCCCATTCCAATACGGTAGGTTGGACTCGAACCTGGCTAACGATGATGACTTTTCCGTTTTCCACTTTCCATGTAGCAGAACGAACATGCATCTTGGCGCTGCCGACCCGGAATCGTTGCCAGACGGGTGCATCACCGCTCTCACCGACGTCATTCTGGGTCAATGCTCGGTACAAACCCAATTCTGGGCCCTTGGTCAGGATCTTTCCTTTGTCGTTTGACCATTGTAGGTTGCCTCGAATCAAGTCAAAGGTCAGGTGAGACTTGAAAGACGGGGAAGTGATGAATAGACGGGCGCCCTTCTCACGAATGCTAAACAGTGAACCTGGCTCCGACGGAACTGAGGGCAACGTTAGTTGTTGCTCTTCGAACAGAGGGATCTGACTCCAGGCCACCTCGTGCCCTTTCTTCGCCCATTTGGTATCAGCCTTGAGGCGGAAATTGAGTGCGAACCAGGTCGAATCTGTACCCAGACTAACACCGCTGGGGAAGCCGACGGTGACTGATTCTCCTCCCTTTATTTGGGGTAGCTCAAATGGTTGAGCGTCGGTATTCCCGGTTTCCTGGACCAGATGCCAAGTTACGTCGAGGTGGCTGAGATCAATGAACTCATAGTGATTTCTCACTACCAATTGATCGCCGTCCTTTGTGACCGTGACGGGTTCGATTACTTTTTTGTACTCCACCAAACCTGGATTTGGGGTGTGGTCGGTCCAAGTCATTCCGTCCATGACAAAATCAGCATCATTAGGCTCATCGCCAAAGTCACCGCCGTAGGCATTGTAGAAAATCTTGCCATCGCGCGTTCTTAGCCCATGGTTGCACCATTCCCAAATGAAACCGCCTTGGAGAAGCTTTTCGGTTCTGAAAGCCTGGATATATTCAGACAGGCCGCCGGGACCGTTGCCCATGGAATGGCCAAACTCGCACTGGATCAGTGGTCGGTCTGGCTTCTCGGTGATGTGCTTCTTCATGCCATCCAGGCTGGCGTACATGACGCTATACATGTCGGCGCTCAGGGCCTCACGATCTCCCTCATAGTGAACCAGCCTCGTCGGGTCATTCTCCTTGATCCATTTGTACATTGCCGCATGGTTTTGGCCGTAGAAAGCCTCGTTACCCAGAGACCAAAATACAATACAGGGGTAATTTTTGAAACGCTGGACCAGTTGAACAGCGCGGTCAAGATATGCTTCGCGCCACTCCAAATTGTCCGAAGTCCATTTTGCGGCCAATTTGTAAGATTCTTCTTGGATCTCAACGCGAGTTTTGAGATTCTGGTCCTTGATGTTGGATCTCTCGACTGGGTTAAATCCATGCGTTTCAAGGTCTGCCTCAGCGATAACATAGAGACCAAGCTCGTCGCAGACCTCGTATAGGCGGGGATCGTTCGGTTGGTGCGAGCAGCGGAGGGCATTGATGTTGTGTTGTTTCATGAGAATCAAATCTGCCCTCATGCACTCGTATGGGACTGCACGTCCGTAGAGCTGATGATGTTCATGGCGATTCATGCCGTAGAAAATGATCGGTTTACCGTTGATGAAGAAATTCGGGTCCTTGCGCTCAATGCGACGGAAACCGATTCGTTGGCCAATCGTACGCCCAGCAAAGGTCAGGAGGACAGTATAGAGAACAGGATCTTCAGCCGACCAGAGTTTCAGCGCATCCCCGGAAAGGGTAATGATACTGGTCTCTGATGAGGAAACCGAGTCTTCCTTGACAAGAGAGCCATCGGGGGCGAATAGTCTAATTTTGAGATCACCATCATCGCCCTGAATAGATGCCTTGGTGGTGAGGGTAGCAGAAGAAAAGGTGTCGTCAAGCTCAGGAGTTGCAGAAAAGTCGACGATGGCGTCCTTTGGGAAAGGAGCCAAGTAAACATCTCGGAAGATACCCGACAACAGCCATTGATCCTGTCGTTCAATGTACGATCCATCGCAAAACTCATAGACCCGCACGGCAATGGTGTTGGCTTGGCCAGATGGCTGTAGAAACGAAGTGATGTCAAACTCGCTGGGATTTCTGCTCCCCTGGCTATATCCCACATCGCGTCCATTGACCCAGAGGTGGAATGCACTGTCGACACCTTCGAAGCGCAGGCGAATCTGCTGGCCATCCCATTCGCCAGGAACAGTAAAGGTTCGCCAGTAAGAGCCGGTCTCATTCAGGTAGGGCACATTCGGAGGATTAACATGGAACGGATAGTTGACATTTGAGTACAACGGCCGCCCATAACCCTGAAGCTGCCACAGACCAGGGACTTTGATGTCATCCCAAGACAAGGGCTCGGCCTCTTCCCAGTCTGGGGCCTCAAAGGGCGAGGCATCATGATGGAATTTCCAAGTCCCGTTTAGAGACTTGTATTCGCTCTGCTCACGGTCAAATGATAGGGCTCTCTCCTCGCTCGCATATGAATAGAAGTGTGCTCGCGGGGAGAGCTTGTTCCTATGGAGAACCTGGAGGTTGTTCCAATCCGGCTGGGCTTTTGGGAACGACATGTCGGAAACCGCCAGTGGAATTATAGAGAGGGAGGAGGAGAAACACAAATCTTCCTATCTCCTTCTCGGTTTAATAGCAAGCAACCGGGGATTGACGGTCGCGATTCAATGGGTTCTGCGGATGAATGCAGAGTTGGGCCGGAACAGCCTCTAGCACCACGTCACGGTTTAAATGGCTGTGGCTAGTGGGGATTTATTCACCAGCGCACTTGACGATATGTCGTCGGCCATTGGATCGTCGCTGCAGAGACGCACCATGGTTGGAGCGGGAAACCGTGAGGTGGTAGATGTGGAGATGATAAGGCCACACGATGAGGAGAAAACCATGCCAAGAGGGCGGGGAAGGTATCTCGAAGCAGAAAGGCGGGGTCTCTGCAGGTTTGGTTGGATGGCAGGACGCTCCCTACCGAAACAGGCGTGCTGGAAGCATGGTGACGACGAGTGAAGTTGCTCGGGAGAGGTGTCAGCCATGGATCTGTCGTTTCTAGGCCAGCGACAGGTGCATGTGAATGGAAGAGAGCACAGGGCAATGGATTCTGTATGGAGACCCTGATCCACTACACTTTACCTCCTTCCGGGCCCCTCAGTGGATGAACGGTACCTGGAGCTGGGCACCTCCAGCGGGTTGCCGTCAGGACTCTACTGAGTCAGGGGCTGGCCCGGTCGCTCGGAGTATAACCACCCGAATATCATCCCGACCTCACACACACATACACTCATACAAACAGGGAAAGAGCGATGGTTTGTTCTGATTTCCTGGGTAAAAGGTGATTGTTTCCTCATGAATCTCTTCTTCTTGTTCTTCTTCTTCCCAATTCATGCGCAACGTAGTCGTCATACTCCATCGCGAGTCAACGCTGTTTTTCTTTTTCTTTTTCTTTTTTTTTCTTCCTTTTTTCATGTTCCTTGTCCCGCCCCATCGTCCATCATTGCATGTCGTGGCATCGTCAAACAAAAATCAGCGACAGTGGCGCTCGCTATTGTAGCGCCTCCGGCCCAGGCAGCAAAAGAGGCGGTCTCCCACTGAGAATCACCCCATCCAACAGCTCCAGTCGATCTTGGCCCCAGAAGGGCTCTCCGCGATAAAAGTAAGTTGGGGCCCCAAAGAGACTCCTGTTAACGGCCTCTTGTGACAGAGCTTCTTCCTGCTCCGCCAGCCCACGTTCCTCTTGTGCCCGTGCCAGAAGCCGACTGCCATCAAGCCCCGCGTCGTTGGCAATTTCCATGATAGTTTCAGGATCTGCAATATTGCCCTCGTCTGCCCATACGGTATCTAGTCCGAGGCGGGCAAATTCCTGGACCGACTCATTGTCATGTCCGAGTTCATCGATGGCTGCCAGCAGCACTCTGTGCGCCAGCGAGGGGTCGGCGGGGTAGTGTTTGGGGTGCTTCACAATTGGAAGTCCCCTGATGTTTGTCCACCGGTCCATCTCAAGAAGCCGGTATGCTTGGCGCTGGACGGAGCGCTCTTTCACAGGCAGACCGCCCGAGACAGCGAATACCCTGGCCAGGTCAATGGGCTTGTAGATGATTTGCGCATTGTGATGTTGTGCCAGTAGTTGGAGCCGTCGGCTGCCAATATACGACCACAGGGAGATGAAAGAGAAGAAGTACTCAATCACGGGCTGCTGGCTGGTCATTGTAACCTCCCAGCCCAGTGCCGCAAGCTGTTTGAGGGTGTGCGTGGTGGATTGTGCAACAGAAGGGTAACACATTAATTGATTGACTGACTGATGGCTTGATGAGACGATAGACGGTCTGATACGTCAGGTTCGTTGGAAATGTACATGGGCGCAGAGCTCGCTCGTGTTCGTTCGTCTGTCTGCTCACCAAAGGCCTCCGGCTGCTTTTCCTACTTCTCTCCAGAATGACGTGGGTTGCGGCACATCGCAGCCTTATGCTGCGACTGCTTGGAGGCGGTTCTATTTATTTAATAGTTTATTACCTAGTCGTGTGAGCATCTTATCACACCCAGATCTGCCCACGCATCGGCCGGCAATCGTTGGCTCATCCGCGCCTGAGGTGGGTCAATCACGCAATGCCCTTCACCAATGTTGTCATTTCTGTCTGTGTAACGGGGTGAACCAAGCCTTTCTCGCTGGCAGGGAGTCGGGTTTCTAGCATCGAGAGAGTGTCGCGACAGGGGAACCGGCAATCGGAGGCTTACAGATGTCATCTGCAGCAGAAGCCATTGGTCCTTTATCAGCCCTTTGCCCCCATCCCGGAGCCACCAAGCAATGCAGCCTCTGCAATGTTGCAACTTTTCTTACACATGGAATCACCATTGCCAGCTGCTCCCCCATGCATGCAATTCACATCGCGTGCTTGAGTCGAAATTGATCACACTTGTGCCCCCACGACGTGTCGGCTCTTGGTTCGATGTCGTCTCAATCACGAAACCTCTCTTACTCACTCATCTCCATCATCATCCCCCTACCGCCAAGCCGTGCTTGTTCTCCGTCTGTGCCTCTGCGGATCGATGTCTTTTCCTGCTTAATGAGACGCCGCAGTGAGTTTCTCCACTGCGGGTCGTGGCTGTCAAGATCTCAAGCTGTCCTGGCATTATTGGCTGGCTTCCCTTAAAGCGAACAGCAGCACATGAGATGAATATTCGAGACGGACCTTCCTGGACGGCTCTGAAAGGTAAGACTTATCTTTGGAGAGCTATTATTCCCTTCGTGATGCCAGACCAACACGTTCAGACAACATGCAAACGTACAACGGCACCTTCCCTCCCTGTTACTCGAGGATGCGGAGCCTGAATCCACTGGAAAGCCCATGAGATATTAACTCGGCTCGGATCTGTGCGCCATATTGAACTAGGTCTATGGAGTGATTCGTTTCTGTCAAGTAGCAGGTTAGGTGGTTCGACGAAGGAGGCGCTTGGTCTAGACTCTGGATCCTTTGGTCTCGCTGTCTCGATTTGGTACCTGAAGTCCGATTCCGTGCTTTCTTGGCGGGTTGAGGGTAGCAACACCAATTGTATCGCATGATCCATCCGTAAGCGTGATTGTAGCAGTGTCGAGACTTGGAGTGCATCGATCCCCCTTGTTCAAATGGGGAGGATGCATCGTCACAAGCAGCTGAAGTCAGCAGAGAGGACAGAAGACAACATCTTTACAAGGCAAAGGCAAGCGTGATGCCAGTCGATCGGGATTACCGGCGTTTCTGACGACTTTCGTCGAGGGCAGTTCTCGCTAAGGGGGCCCAGCGACCGACATAGAACATAGCACACCTAGAACCTCCAGCGTTAAATTTCGACTCAATAACAAGCTAAATATCATAGAATAATCAATGATTTTCTTGTTATTGTGTTCAGTATTATTATGAAAAAAAAGTAGAGTCTTTCCTTATGCAAAAAGGCCTTTATTGTGCCATGTTTTATTCCAGCCACTCAGGGGTTTCAACACCAAGCCATACCACTGGAGACGCGTATTTCCTGCTGTAGGCCTAGATATTCATCGACTACTCCAAAAACACCTACGGTAGAACCCCAGGCTTAACTATTTTTATTCTGTGAGATCACAGGAATGGAGCAAAATCCTCTAGTTGCACATTCACAGCCTAGACCGAACCCCCTGAAAGCGATTTACGTGACATTTAGCGTGTTCGTTCGTTATGGTCGTTCGCGAAGCTGTCGTACGCATCAAACTAGGCATAGAGAGTGATCAAGACCAGTAATGTCTTGATCATGGACGAATCCGACTCTCCCCTTCGAGTTAAGGTTAGTTATACCTCGTAAAGAGAGATGTGTGTAGAAGCAAGCGACGACCCGAAGAGCTACTCGGAGCCCAGCTTCTACCTACAACACGTCCCATGCACGATAATTTTGCTTCGGTTGTACGAATTACACAGATCTAGTTGTCGATTGGCTCGCGTAGTCGTTTCGCATCGTGATTTCGAGTGAACGGGCAATGTTTTCGACGTGGACTCGGCCGTGTTTCGTTCCGAGGTCTGTCAGACTCTTTCCCGTGGTAATGGAACCAGGATACACTCTTGCACCCCGATCTTTCTCGCAACGGATCGTTTCGAATTCTCAACTGTCGGCAAGGAAAGGCAAGGAGAAGGATGTTTCCACGCCAAGTTGACACTCAACGGCCCCCCAACCGCAGGGAGGAGCTTCGGGCCGTTTCGAACCGCCCAGGAGCTCGCGTGCTTACAGAAAGATTTTGCGGCTGAGACTATGTACATTTCTCCTCGTTCCTTTTCATGCGGCAACCGCCATGCTACATCACCCCACCCCGGGGACTAGCAAAATCACAGCGCATGATCTTATCCCACTCAACCGGATCTGAAGTGTGTCCTAGCTTCCCACTTCTGCCGATGCTGCAGAATTTACTCTTTTCGTTCAAGGGGAGTTAGCTCCCTCGAGCTTTCTCTCTAGCTCCCGGCGTTTGACGGATGGCGTCAACGGGTTCTACGAAGACGCCATTGAGGATTTAAAGGGGGCCCGGCCGCTTGGGTCCCACCCCGAGCGGCTAGATTTTCAACCCAATTCCTCTGGATGAAGTCATTGTATTTGCTTATATTGACGGATATTGTTATGATTACAAATGCAGAGGCTCGAGGGTTCCGATGCCCTTCTACCAGCTCGATGCTCTTGATGTGTCGACGCAGGAATATCAAGTTACCCCCCAAGTGAGTGGGAAACCCTTCTGAAGCACTTCAGAAAAAGACATGGCCCGATAGAGTGTGACAAGGTAGTATTCACAGTATTTCCAATTAATCATGGCTTGCTATTTATTTTGCTAGTGCTACCAGTCCGGAATCCCAGTCCCCGTATATCCCAGCGTTTCCCGATCGTCAGACACCACCCGGCCGTACTCCAAGAGCAACCGGAACATGTAAATCTGCATGTCCTCCTTCCGCAGAGCCCTCTTGGCCCAGTCCCGACCCTGCTCGGCGATCCTCTCCGCCATCTCGTCGCCCGTCTGCCTGAACCCAGCGTCGTCGACCACGACCTCGCTGCTCGAGAGGAAGTCGAGGACGGCCCAGAACCCGCGACCCAGGCGCGTGTCGACGGGGACGTAGTGCTGCCACTCCTGCAGCCGCTCGTCGAACCAGGCCAGGAACAGGGCGGCGCGGTGCGGGAGGCTGCGGCTCTCGAGGAAGGGGATGAACCGCCCGCTGAAGCCCGCGCCGTCCATGTCGAGGAGGTGCCGGTGGCGCCAGTGCTCCTCGAACGGCGCCGAGGCCCTGTTCAGGTCGTACCCTTCCTGTGTCTCACCCTCGGGCTTCACGGCGCCGCTCCACAGGTTGAACATCTCGAACTCGTGCCCGCAGTCCGGCGAGTCACACTTGTGGATCTCGCCGGCAAACGACACGTTCACGCGAGGGGTGATGGCGTCGCGGCTGCCCTTGCCGGCCTCCTGGTAGCTCTCGTGGACCGCCCGGGCGCGTAGAAACCCCTTCCATCCCCCGTCCCTCGCTATCCCGTCCGAGCTCGAGCCGCGCCAGAATAGGCTGTTTCCCTTGCGCCCCCACTCCAAATCTGTATCCTCTCTGTACTCCGTCTTGTCGACGAAGTTCCACGGCGAGGGGAACAAGATATCCGCGAATCCGTCCACACGAGCCTGGCTGAAAATGGGGAGCAGCGTCTTTGTAGTCGCCTGTGTCTGTGACCGGATAAAGCCGTTTAGGTACGCCAGATCGGGCTGGTAGCAAATCCCCCCCGGTGGGGGGTTGTGTGCCATCACTGCCCCGCCTGTGGTCAGTTCGGAGTGCGGCTCAATGCAGTCCATGCAGAGGGTGCTCCAATCCCACCACCTGCTGTTGCGCGCCGCCGAGTCGGGAGGGCACGCGTCGGCGATCCATTTGTAGTAAAGTTGTTTACGTATGGTCTCGACGAAGGGCGACGACGTGGCGAAGGAGTCGTCTGGGTTCTTTCGAGGTTCCGCGAAGTCCTGCGGCCACTCCGTGTTGTTCGTCCATGTCCTGAAGGGTCCCCCCTCCATCTTTCTGTTCTCCTGCAAGTCCTTCCATCGCTGTGCGACCTTGTTCTGTGCGGCTCTTCCCTTTGACCTTAGATCCCAGAAATCCTCGTACCGGGGCAGGACGCGGCATTCATCTGCGAGGTTAATCACAAAGTCCATGTCGGGTAGGTACTGAATAAACGGCTCCATCATCTTCTCGATCGAATCCGTCATCCAGTGGTGGGTTCCTGGGATATCAGGCGACTGCCTCAGCGTGCCATTCCTGATCTGCAATGCAGCCATGCCCATTTCCGGGAACTCGGAGAGGTGAGCGGTGCGAGCGCGAATCTCGGCTGGTTCGAGGCCCCAGTATGGGATCAGATCGTCGAATATCTGGCCGAAAGAATCGATCACCTGTGAGCTACGATTCATAGCAAACTCGTACCATTTGTCGAAGTTGGGAGGCGGAGGTAGGAAGTGCCGATTCTGGTACTGCGTGACGGCCTCATCAAGTGTTTTACTCATTTTCGCCTGGGATTGCCAAATCTCTGCTGAGGATTGCGCTGCGTGGGTAAGTCTTCTTATAGAAGCAGGGAGAGAGACATGTGTCTTGTTAGTAGAAAAGAAGATGGAGAAGGTAATGAATAGGGCAACTGCTGCCATATACCCGAGGACCAGGCAGCGATGCAAGAGCACGGTCGTAGGGGAGCGAGGAGCTGACTTAGAGTAGAAGACCATGGCGAACCAGGCGCCGGCAAGACCTGTCGTCATGGCAGCGGTCTGAAAGACGTATGCTTGCGATAATGGTGGTAGGATCAACGAGCTTTCCAGCGCCCTGAACCGATATCCAAACAAGGTCAGACCTGTAGTCAACATCGCAACCGTTGTTGGATGAAGCCAGGTGAGGAGGGTCTTGACGCAGGAGATCGCAACCGAGGCCATCAATGTATCCAAAAATAGATCCCGACGCGCAACAGAACTCAAGTGAAGCTGCTGGGTCGAGAAAATCATGAAAAAGAGGGCAATAATGGCCATGAGTCCACTTGCGACGAGGCAGAAGGCGGAAAAGAACTTGGATATGTCGACTGGCTCGTCGCCAGGGCCTCGGCGCAGGCTCGACAACTCAGCAATAATGATAGCATCCATAACACACAATACTACCTGGAGGAATGGAGTATGTGCCTCCATATGCTTCCCGACGAGGCAGATTGTGCCCGTTTTCACCCGGGCACTGTCAACAGCAAGCATTGCCGCCACGCTCCAAGCCAGAGACAGCAAACCGTAAGTGAGGACGGGCGACTTCCACTGCTGACGAGGCGCCGACTTGGAGAAAGTCTCGAGTTTGGTGTAATCGGCGGTGGACCAGTAGCGGATTGCGGCATCGATCAGCAGCACGCAGAAGGGGAGGAAAGCCTGTGATAACAGCTGTTGGTTAGTATGCGGACAACCTTGTAGGAGGAAGAGTCATAGAAACTCACAAAAACTCCCACTTGCGCGCATTGCGTGCGGCGCATCGTATACCAAAAAAGACATGATCGCACAACGACGCAGAAAACGAGGCTGACGAACGGCCTGCGCACCCTCGAGGAGAGATCAAGGACTGGCCTTGCGACAGATATCGCAACAGCGATTGGGCGTCTGCTTGTCGGCGGCTGCCATCCTTTTGGGAAATATCCAGATTCAGCCAGGATAACGGCGTTTCCTCGCGTGTCACTATGCAACCTCCATTTTGCGCCCACGGCAGCAATCAAGCTGCTGGACAAGAGCGATGAGATGGAGAAGATGAAGGGATGCTCTACACAAGGATGATCGGTCAGTGAGCGGGTCGTAGGGCTATGTTTCAGGTAGTGGGAGGGATTGAAAGATCGATGATCTCGACAATGGCGAGGTTCATCAAGTCGCAATCAAGTGGCTGAAATAAACATGGCACGCCAGAGCTCTTTTCGTGCAAGCTAGAGACCTCGCTCTCTTAGATTAATATTCCAAACAATAACAGTAAAATAATACATTATTGTATATTATTTAGCTTGATATTGTACTGATAACTGGGTTGATTGTTTTGATATAGTGTCGAAACCTGTGGCTGTATGGAGGCTTTGGTGTGCCATGTTTTATTCCAGCCACTTGGCAGTTCACTTACCAAAGGAGGCACTGGTATAATATCTAGTCGACAGCGCAAATGTACCGAGGACAAGGCCGCTATATGGGATTGTTTGTGAGAAAGACTGCTCGCTTGAACGTACACAGGGAATGGCAAGCGAGTAGAGACTAGAGGGTGACCCGTCCTCTTCACACTATCAGGTAGGGCAGATAAGGACTTACAGCAAGGCGAGGAGGCTTTGGACCTGCCGACCGTCGAAAGCAATCATTCTGGTGGGTGTGACATTGGGGAAGAAAAAACAAGCGCTCGGGCGGGACGAAGAGGCTTGGAGGGAGCAACAGGACTGGAATCGAGGAGGAGGAAGAAAGGCCAGGGTCAGAGCAAAAGAGGAGGAGAAGCAGTCCTCAGGCCTGCTCGCGCGTACCTGCAAGCGATCCCAACACAACTCAATACAACATACCCACCGATATGGGCAAACACCCGGCGGGTGGCTGACCCGATGGGGGGACCGTTGTCATGACCGGCGACCCCCTCCACCAGGTTTTCAAACAGACCTGGTCTCTAGATAGCCCCAAAGGATCGGTGGATCGAACTGTTCGCGAAAGAGGCAAGCTGTAGGCAAACGCGGACAACCCACAGTTCCAACCCATGACCTTCCCCCATTGGGGTATCCTCTGCCCTCCACCTGTCCCTTAGCCTTCTTGCTTGACATGGCCATGCGAGTAAGGTCAGTGTTGATTTAATATCTCATTTCGCCGCCTCCCCTAGCTAGTAGGCCGTAGGGCTGCATGGTGGCACCAGAAAATTCCTCATATCTGGCGAGTCGTCTAGGTAAAGATTGTATCACATTCTCACGACATCGAATTAACCTTGCCTGAATCATGTCTTGCCTCGCCTTGGCATCGGAGTGTCATCAATGTGTCAGGCGTTGGCCTCGATCGTTTCTCCCTAAAAGTAACCCTCCAAGTCCTCATCCATCCATGATGCTTTAGCGTACGGAGTCCCTTCAGACTAGTCAGCAACCTAAAAAGGACTGGATCAACGCCACGACGGAGTTCTTTTTGGAGCACTACGTAACCTGGCCGATCCCCTGTGAGAGATTTGCATGGTGAGGTGAGCTGAGAGGGCGAGATACGGAGCAGAGGTGTTGGTGCGCACGCAGCCTGAATTGTTCTCCACTGCTGAAATTGCGTGCCTTGCCATCAGGGCAACGTAGAAGCACTTCTCACTGATCCCATAACGCGAACCTGGTCCCAACGCGCGAGCCTGGTCGGATGCGACATGGGCAGAGGTGGGCGGAGGCAGTTCTCGACCGTTTGTCGTTGCAATATTGGCATTCCCTGGCGTGTTCGGTTCGGCGCCCTACCGACACCAAGACCAAAGTCCCGCGGCTGCGGATATTAATTAATCAATAAATCGCTGAAGCCAAGGGGAGGCCCCGTTACCAGCGCCTATCAATCAGACACGCGGCCTCTGCCAAGTCTGGAGAACCAATGACGCGATCTCCACTCAGCCACTCAAGCCCCTGTTGATCCATCAGCGTACAAACCAGGTTCCCCGTCAATTGAATGATAAGGTGAAGAAAGTCTGATGATGAGAAGGTTCAGCCTCTGGTTCGTGTGCATCCAGACACATAGCCTAGTCAGAGCCTCTAGATCAAGACATGGCTGGTGTTGTTGAGTTTTTCCACTCTTGGAACAGTATCGGCCTAAATTACCAGGCATTAACCCTCTGCTGTGTCACGTGACGGGAAACTCAATTCTGATCCTGAATGCATGTTTAACCTTGATCCAGTCCTGATGAGGTTATTTATATTTCCGGTGTAGCAGAGCACAAACCGGTTTCTTGTTTCCCACATACAGCGTGCTTTGCGCTTCATAGTGAGAAAGTTGAGCGGAGCCACGTCCACCTCATAGATCAATTCAAGCGCCCATCATCACTCACAGTGCACTTGGACTATGAATATTGACTGATTGCCTCCTGGATACTGGCCATCACGCAGACGATGCCCTCTAAGTTTTCTAAAGGTACCACCTAATTGCGGTCTGGGGACCGTCCAAGATCTTAAGCTCTGTCTCCACCCCAAGCATACGTATCATATGTTGTCTACATTATGCCGTCTCCAGATGGGAGGTCTGTTCAGTACACCGAACAGAACGAAGCTTCCGTTGCGCTCCTAGAAAGAAGATCTAGTAAAAATTAGTTCTTATATTGCTTGATCCGAAGTGGCTAGCTTAGATAAACTACTGCTTGCCGTGAATTGCGTTCATCCGTAAGAACTCAACATTATTAACATTGAAGTATTGGCCTCTTCTTAATCAACCAACTCCGCTTCCAATGTCAACCAGAAATAAATTGATCAGAGAACCGCCGAGTTAGTCGCGGATTCCAGGCGTTTGAGTAACTGTTCGAGTGCACCTTCATGTGGGCGATGGCATACACATGTCACTGGATCTTACCTGATTTTGCGAATCGGCATGGTATTTTCAGTCCGTAACTATTATACGCCGATGGAGACTCGCGTTCCGGTTCATATGTAGGCTCAGATAGATATACTAAACCCGTATGAAATAAGCTCGTCTCTGAAATCTGTAAATTGCCGATGCCCGGACATACGCGCGTAAGAAAGCGCAGTTTCTCCGTGTTCATCTTGAGCGTTTATGTGTACGCGCCCATCAGATAATAGCGCCTCGACTGCAGCCATCTTGTTGATATGGCCAGACCGCACAGCAAGGATGAGCGAGGTTGCGCCAGAGGTATCAACCGAATGTGGGTCAACGTTAATACTGGCCTAGAAGCAGTTCGATAACACTCGCATGTCCGTTTGATGCCGCCAGCAATAGCGGACTTCGCCCGTACACGTCTCTTTCATCCAGGAGAATGCCATCTTGTTCAATCAAAAAACGTACGATGGAGATGTGACCTGCCCCCGCCGCGACTGATAGCGCTGACTGCCTTTGATCGTCCAGGATATTGAGCAAATCTCGGTTCAGCTCTAGCAGAACTCGTAATCCCTCAAAATTACCAACCTAGGCAGCACCATGAAATCCTGTCGCTCCCCGAGAGTCTTCGTCGCTAGAAGAAAATCCTACTTTGACCAACGCTCGGATAACGGCAGCATTGCATTTTGTCTCGTTGTCTCCGCCACCGGAAATAGAGCGAAAATCAAATTTCCTTTGCGCCGCACAGTGAAGTGGACTGCAAAGGGAAGTTGTCTTGAGACAGTAGGATCCGGTGAAACCTGGGCCTGCATCCAGTAGTATCTCGACAATTACCACGCATCCTATCACGGCAGCTCTGTGCAACGCTGTACCATATTGACCGGAGGCGTCAAAAAGAACGTCTTCTGAAAAAAGCCAAACGCTGCACATCCAAAATGGTAACGAGCTAGCGTATTCTGAAAGCCCAGAATCGGGAAGTTGTTGCTGGGTAACCAGAATCAGTTCAGGCTGACTTGCGAAGCTGTCGCGGCTCTTCGCCTCCTTGGTGGCCATCATTTCTGGACTTTCTCCTTGTCATTGTAGCGAAGTTAAAATTGGTATTGAATGGCGGTCATAATGATTGCCACTAAATGAATATCCGTATTAGGCCAGTCAAACCGAACAACGCCTCTACTTAGCTCGGCATGTCTTCTCCAACGAGCCAGCGCGTACACAAGGAGTGGGTAAGGGGCTGACATGGTCGCCTGTTGCCGAGCGCGTTCGTAGTGCGATATGTACGCCAGGCAACACTTGAGAATCAGCCAGTTTCCTCTTGAAGGGTCCAGTCTGAAACGAGGAATTGCCACATTATCTCCCTGTCGATATCCGAGGACTAAATACGCAAACTTGATAATTGACATGGGAGGGACACTATTATCGTCCTCGCAACTCACGAGTCCAGATACCAATTTAAGGACAAATCTAGCTTAGGGGAAGCGATCGTCAGGGTTGGATTCGATCCTGAAAGCATCTTCTTCCGGAAGGACGGCTGGATCATAGATGTCAAACGCAACCAGCTCAGCAACCTCAGCAAATTGTCAGAGGTCGCGCCGAATAAGCTAACCATCGTAGGTTAGTCAAGGCTTCATCCGTCTTTTGTTGCTGCTCGATATTTTGCAGCATACGCTCATATGCCTCTTCTAAATCTTTTGGGAGGCTTTTAAGAACCCTTCGAGTATCTTTTTCTCGTTCCTCATTAGAGAGTGCCTCCAACTGTAGTGCGGCCCATCGAAATTCACCATTGGCGTTTGTTGTGATGCGGTTAGTCACATCTGTTTTCAGCTTATCTGACCAGTGTCGAAATGATGACTGGAGCATTGTAGCCTTTAGGTGCATTCTGATATCGTTGTTGACTCTGTAAACGTCGATGGGCAAGTTTGTAACCTTTGTTGACCCATCCGAAAATATGGGGTTCTCTATGTGGGCTTCTGGCCGACTGCTAACCAGAATATGTATAAGGTTGTCGCCATTCTTGGTAATGTTGATCAAAGATTTCAAGACAGGGCCCTAGAGTTTCTGCGTAGCTTCATCCAGGCCATCAATGACGATGAACACATCCTTGGTTTCTTGTAAAGTTTGATCAAAGTCGACTCCAGGTCCGAGATTCTAGGCTCGGCAAAAGGGTGATATTTCGTAAAGAGCTTCTGAAAGGCTTTGGGCACGATGAATCCACCTTTCTTAATGGGATGCACCCGAATCAAATCTCGTAACGTGGCAGTGAGTACAGAACAAACAATTTGGTATGCATCGATAGCATCTGGGCTCAGGAAGGAGAAATAGAAGTAGTAGCATGTGCCGTAGTTCTTTTCTGCAATCTCATCAATCACGCTTGAACATAAGATACTTTTCCCCGCGCCCGCTGTGAAAGTAGTCCGACTATTAGCAACGTCATACAAGAAATATAGCAGTTGACTTGCCCTTTCCATTTATCCAGGTAAATGACCCTTAGTCTTTCTCCACGTTTGGAAATGGTCATCTAGAAACCATTTTCCGGTCTTTTTGTTCAGACGCTGACTGACAGCGGCATAATGAAGTCTTCCACTATCCAAACGCCGAAGCTAATTGAGATACTCATCCTTCTTCGTCTCGGTGACCCAATCTGGTGAGTTTTATTTCGTTAGTGCAAGTTTTGAAGCAGCTATTAACAAGAATTGTGTTACCATCGCGGCGCATTTTCGATATAACAAAAAGCTTTATCTGGCGTTGTACACGATCGCCTCCCAGATAAAGCTCTGTGGTCGTCTGAACGGTGTCCAGCTTCCCAACGTCATCGAGCTTGACCTTCTCTAGCCCTCGGTCTACGTTAAATCTGAAATATTGGCCTTGGAGTCCATTCACTATATGGTTCTCGGAAAACCGTCGTTCCGTGGCTTCGGTTTCGGTCGCTGTCTTAATAAGTGTCTTCACGATCTGTCGAGGATCGTCGCCGAACGGACGAGGTTCATGTTGCCCGGTGCCGATACTCACAACACACTGGATACGCCGGCGCAAGTCGCTCCATATGGAATTTGCCTCCCTCCAAACTTCTTCAACCGGGCTATTGCATCCAGTGGCGCCGTCAACGATTTGCCAATTTCGATAGGGTCAAAGAAGCCAGAAGCTGCCGACGTCGCGCGTGCAGCCTCCTATATCTTGAATTCTCTGGTTGATATGTTGTCACAGCGGTAGAATTCTTGTATGAGCGAATTCTTCTGGTTGTATTCAGCGACTTGGCTTGAGCGCAAACGAAACTAGCTTTCTGAATTAATTCAAAGCCAATATTTAAACTTTGCAGCGCCTCGATGAAAATGAAGGAGCTCACATTTTGCAGCCATTCTGGGAGCTTAGGATTGCAGCATCACCATCTCCCTCGAGATCTCTCGCTTCAGACTTGAACATATCAGTGAGCCCCTCGGAGTCATACTTTCCATTTGCCCTCAAAAAATCCTTTCCTCGGCCCAAGAGGTTCATTTTGATTCGTTTGATCTGAAACACACGCGCGGATAAGTCCATATATTTGTCGATGCATTCGTCAACATTCATTCTAAGCCTTCCCAGCATTATGGCAATAAGCCTCGGCTGATTGTTAGCGAGCCAAAATAAAGGGCATTCCTTAACTCACTTACCCTCCTGTACTCGTGCCTCGGATCAAATCGAAGTATTCACATGGTTTAGGCGGCTCTCGTGGGTTGACCTGATTCATCAAGTGTCCTAGAATGATGAGAGATGATAGTCCCCGAATTCCTCCGCCGTCTATTATTTATGTCATCTTCAGACTCATTCACTCAAGGAAAAATATACATACCGAGCGAGAGCAACCGGACCGGCTGGGATTGTTCCATTCTGTCCTACGTCAATCAAAGATCTGAGGCCAAAACTACCTGAAATCCCAGGTTGATCTGACCTTTTGCATGCGGGGAGGAGGCTGCATCAGCGATGATTCATGGCACTCTCTTTGTGGTACTGCATTTCTTACCACGTGCCATGCAGCCTTCCTACACTCTCTTCTCTTTATTGACTGGTACAGTGGCCCTCAGGGAGGGAAGCCATCCACAGCCCCGTACCCTCTTTTGTCTTCTAGTTTACTCGGGGTGTGCCACACACCAGCCTCTCGCCCCCAGCCATCAGCATCAGCATCATCATTAGTATCATCATCATCAATTCGCCGGTCAAGGTCATAGTGTATGCGCATTGTCTACCTACTGACCTACCAAGAATCGGCGACGTTAAATCAGCAGAGAGAACAATGGACAATCCGCATTAGGTATCACAAAATCATTACACTGATCCACAACAGCAACCCCCATACTGGCCACTCCGTAAATACAGATCAGGAAGAATTTCTGTTAGTCCTGCCTTTCATAGATGCTACTGACGCTCTTGCCGCCGAAATCATCGAAAGTTGAACTTTCCCCTCGCTTGCTTGAGATTTACTTCTTCCCCCTGCTCTGCTCCGCTTAATCATGGTTGATATCTGATATCTAGCATAACCTAGGCTGGCTCACCCTGGAATTGTGCTAGATAAGGGCAAGTAAGCAGGTGGCTTAAAAGGAGAATGGGATCTAAGCAGATATCTCGAGTCGCTTGTCTCCCTCCTCCTCAGCGACACAGTATTGTCGATACACACTTCGGGGGGGGTAAACTTTCATATCACGACCCTTGACTGAACCGCGCTCTTTGATCTTATGCCTCCAAGCCCTCCACTTCCACTCGTTCGGACTCCGGAACTGACCAAAGTCGTGGTAAGTCTTTATTTCAACCCGATAAAGATTCCTCGCCCCAAGCAGTTCCATGTAATCTCTACTGTATAGTCTGTTAAGCACTCCGCGCACGATCCGTGAACTATACGTCCTGGCTCCTGCAGGAACTTAGAAATTTCGCTCTCATCTAACCCAACGGCTCTTTCAGAGGACATCGCGAGATATGGCAGGGCTGATGTTGTTGTATGGTGGCAGATATCGTAAACTCCCTTATTCAGTTTTTTATCATGGATGGTATATCAGTCGAGTCCATTATATGCCTGCCAGAAAGGTAAAGACTATTACATATAATTCTCACGGAGTAACGACCCGACCATGTAATAACCCCATACTGATCGTCAAAATCCCTGTGTGAAGTCTCATGACAGAGTAAGTCAAGGTCAAGACCGGCTGGGGCCCCGTAGAAATGGCGGTTCATGGCTGCCCGCCCATGATGATATGCAAAGTGATTTTCCGCAAAGACTGGTGAGTACCAGTAGCCATAGCCCAAGCAGGTTGGGATATAAGGTACTAGAACAATATAGGGATCCTCATTTGGCTTATTGAGAGAAGAAAACTTGTGCAGCTTAATACATATGGCACAGTAGTGGTATGTTGCCATAAGATCTCGTTCTAGACGGAGGAGGAACTCTTCTTTATCCTCTTGTGATACCGGCCCGATGTCGAAGACATTGTTGTAGATCAAGTGCAGCGGCTTGCACGTGAGGGCTGCTGAGAGTTTGTCGGAGGGAGGGAGAAAGGAGATAATTAAAATAATCAATTCCTCTGGCAGGTCGAGGAAGGGCGACTTGGGCCAAGGATGCGTAGACGCCGTAATAGATCTTATTATCGGCTTACTCCAGAGCTCTCGAAAGCTTCGCGCAATCCACGCGCGTGACATCGAGGACAATGAAGGGGTCTACACGAAAATATAAAAAGATAGATGGACGAGATGGAGCGGTAGTAGGATGGCGATGTAAGGATGTAGGATGGCAGCAGGATTTGCCGTTCTCGTATTTTTCAGTATATCCTTTCAAGCCCCAAACTCAATCTCGACATTATATTACAGCCACACTGCCGATGTTTAGTAGGCTGCAGAGTAGGTAGGTATAATTGGAAGAAGTGGTGTGGTACTGGGTGATCGCATAAAGCTTTACATAGGATCTCTTTGAAAAGGTAGGCAAAGTACTGCTCAAGCTACTGCTGCCTATATTCTAGCCTTCTTTGAGCGGCAAGTTTCGGAAGCATGCATTTTTGTCATGATATGAAGCTATCGGAAAGCCCAGCCTGTGGGAGAAACTTCACTATTGCCTCAATAAGCTCGCGGGCACGCCTGTGCGACGAATCTACCAAGTTGTGTAGTTGGAGAAGGCATGCCTAACTAGGTAGGTACATTACCTGTATAGCATGCAGCGTCCACTGAAGCGCCCAGTCCCTGTTTTCCGCTATTGCTATATGTAGGTTGTCTCCCAGTGCCGGACCTGGCAAGAAAGCTGAAAGGTGAAGGTGAAGGTGGAAGCTGCGAGACGAGTGCCGGGTACCTGCCTGGGTACTCAAATCATGGAGTCCAAAGCAGACGTACTGTGCGGCAATAGTGCCGACACGTGTTGCTGTCGAGTTCGAAAGTTTTCACTTCTGTAGAGCAGTTTCGTCATGTGATCACTTGTCCATCTTCCTACCTGCCCGACGTCCTTTGGTCCTTTCTCATCATTCTCGCGCAAGGTATATAGTTTAACTCCAGGAAGTAGTACCGGTACAATAACAATATATAGACGAGGAAGTAACGATAGAAATCATGACCCCTCCATAACTACTTGTTTCTAGCGATCTGTCTAATGTTTTTCTTTTTCCTTTTGTTTATTCCAAGCTGACTCGAAATTCATCCAACTTCGTTTTTACAATGAGTGACTACCTAGGTAGTCTACTAACATCTCCACTGCCGGCAGTTTGGCGGCAATTCTTGGGGTAGTTGTATCCTTTCTTCGATTCATCTACCAAAAGTTCTACCCTCCTGTCGATTACGGGCGGGTGCTATTCTTCGGTCAAGCGACCGAGGCGAATCAAACCCTGAGAGATCAAAAGGCCATCCTCAAGACACAAAAAACCACCGCCAAGGAGCATAATATCATCCACAAGAAGGAACTTGACCAGCTCAAAGAAATAGCTGCGTGGTCAGAGATCTTAGCCGATTTTGCTCTTCTCGAGGCCGAGGCTGATGAAGCACTGCGACTAGAGCTTTTAGCTAATGAACCTACCTAGCTTCGAACATTCGTCTATTGGACCTCCCAGAGAATCTCTCTGATGATGCCTAAGTAGCATCTCTTTCCGCCGGAAAGGGCCTCCGCTCTCCGAAGAGTTGGAGGACCCCTGTGAAACCCGCCCGGGCACTCCAGGGGTCCCCCGACGAAGGGATCGCATCTTGACGCGATGTCGGGGCTCAACAAGTGTTGCTAAGACGATCCCACTTATTGAGCCTTCAATCCATTAACAGGTACGTAGGCCAGATTCATGTCTGGTACCTAAAGGAGACGCTAACACTCTATGTGACGCTCCCACCAACTTCTTAATGCTCTCGATGCCGCCGGCCCTATCAAGATATTTGCCGCCTTCGAGCCCACGCGATCACTGGCTTGTCCATTGTGGGTACGAGGTTGGATAAGTTCAGTCAATTTCTCAGTAGGATTGCAGAGGACGTTGTCCTTTGTTCAAAACGTCGTTGGTAAATCACTGGTTTTTTGTGTCGCTGTTAGATAGAGGCATCAAGTGGCCATCATAAACACAGGGATCGTAGAGTTACCCTGATAAAATTATTGTGGCAGTCACATAATAATACTTTATTGTATTGCAATAATTACTCCTTTCGTGTATGGATAAGCAATACAATCTCATAAACACTCTACAATTTATTACTGGTGTACACTATTGTTTATTATGATCATGATTATGGCCTTTATCAGAGGGTTGAGCTATCAAAACACATTTGCAGCACTTGTTATTCTGACGCCCTTTTGACATCTCTCGATAATACAAAGCGACCATGAGCTATCGGCACCGAGAAAACTGATTTTATTTCTTGTTTCTACCATTTATCTTAGTTTCACAGGTGCTGGCATGCTCTTTTCTCAAGGAGAATCGGTATAGGGTAGGTAATGAGGGGCCAATTGGAATTTTAAGATCTCAGCAAATCGCAGCCTCAGCCACAGAGCCGACTCTCAAACTCATCGCAAACACTTTTTCATCTCTATCTCTGCCACCTCGTCCCATATAGCATTTTAATCTATCTAAGGGTATTTATATTCGCACTGCATCTCATGTCTAAGACCAACAAGCGCCTCGCTCACCAGGCTACATAGATATCCATCAAGTTTAGCCCTTGGCAAACGAAGCAGCCATGGCATCCGAATCTACGCTTTTGGACCCCTCCATCTTTGATTATCTCAAAGACAAGCTGGAGGAGGAATCCCAGATCCGCGAGACGCTGACCCAGATCATCCAGCGTCTTGAGCGTTCCGTCGCCTCTGCCCAGGCCTTTCTCTCCCGCGTTCACTCAACACCCCGCAGTCGTTGTGAGTTTTCACTAGATTCCTTCGCTTTCCCTTTTCTGATTGATTTGTTGAAACTCATCCAAGCGCTACACTGACAATTATAAAATACAGATCCTACGTTGGTAGCACAGGTTGAGACAGCCATCCAAGAGCAAGTCTCCGTCATCGGTGAGCTCAACGAGCTCGCCTCCAAGCACCCCTACTACAAGTATGATCTCCCAATCACTCTGATGAATCAACCAAACCCTCAGCAATGAAACACTAACCACCACCCGCCAGATACAACTCCAAGTGGTCCCGCGCCGTCCAAAACGCCATCTCCTCAGCCGTCCTCACCGCCTGGCTCGGCGGCCTCGCCTCCGTGGGCACCCCCTCCCTCGGCCGCCTCCTCACCCTCGAGGAGATCGGCACCCTCTTCAAGGTGCCCACCCACCTCAAGGACCGCGACGCCTTCCACATCACCCTCGAGGAGTACCTCCTCTCCCTCACCGACGTCACGCACGAGCTGTCCCGCCTCGCCACCAACGCCGTGACCATGGGTGACTTCGACCTGCCGCTAACCATTAGCGCCTTCATCAAGGACCTCTTCGCCGGGTTCCAGCTCCTCAATCTCAAGAATGACATCCTCCGCAAGAGGGCCGACGCGGTCAAGTACGACGTCAAGAGGGTCGAGGACGTCGTCTACGACTTGAGCCTGCGCGGCCTGATCAAGAGACCTGGCGAGGGGGACACTGAGATGAAGTCGGAGTAGGTAACAGAAAAGGTGATTAAGTAGTTGCTCACGGCCATGCTTAAGAGTAGCTTGGCTGGAATACAGATATTCTATGATACTCGGCCATCTACGTCACAAAGACACATGTCATCGCTGAAGACTAGGGAATGGAAGGGATTAAAGAAATTACAATCGTTGGAATTGAAGGGTTATAAATAGTCTATCATCTTGGCCGTGGAGGCAAAAAAGCAACGCCTAACTACTTCCCACCCGCCCTCGACCTGTTTCGACGGTGCGGATCCAGCGCCATTATATGAAACAAATTAAAAAAAAAAAAGCCAGTACTTTACATGGTTAGGGTCCTATAATCTTCCATCGGATCGCAACTAGGGTTCTTCCCGTGTTTCGACAGTGCCAGCAGCCAAACGCCAATTCCGAGTGTGTTTTTATAACAGGGTATGCGGTTTTCGGTATACAAACAAAAAAAGTATTGAAACAAAAGTGATATGATATGTAGTCGGCGACACTTTCGACCTGTTTAGTCGTGTCTGAATGTGCAATGTTCGCCACGAGCACATTTTCCTTGCTGCCAGAAAGAGCAAGGCTTTGTCCCGATTAGAGCAGCGTTGGGTGGTTTGTGGATAGTTGTTGGGCCTGGCTTCTTCTTCTTGCTGTCCTTGTCTCTGTATCTATCTCGGCCGTAGTCGTCATTGCGGTCATGGCGATCCCAGTTCCTCTCACGGTCATGCTCACGGTCGTGCTCACGGTCACCACTGGATTGTCCTTGCATGTTTCCTTGAGCCAGCTGTGTGAGCATCATTAATTGCTGATACGATGTGTCATTGGGGTTTAGGAAGCTTGCTGGATTCTGAGGCTGCGCCACTGATGGTTGTTGTTGTTGCTGGGCCTGGGGCTGCTGGTTCATTGCTGCGAGAATGGACTGTAGCTGGTCATTGGTCACCTGGCTCTGCTGTGAAGGCTGTGCCGCGGAGTTTTGGTTTTGACCCGCATTCATCTGCTGCAAGATTGCCATGTAGGGTGCATAGGCTTGCTGTTGCTGGGCGTAGTACGCTGCCCATTCAGGATTGCTTGCCTGGGCTTGTGTAGTCGTCGAAGCGGCTGCATTTGCGGCGGCAGCGGCTCGGAGTGCGTTCGCCTCAGCCTCGGCCCTGGCATGTTCCTCTTCGGCCCTCTTGTGTCTGATAGCTGACTCTTTATTGTAACACAGCCACCATTCGCGGACTCTCTCCTCATCCTGGGAAAGCCAAGATGGTGGCGCAGTAGCTGGGAAGGGCTTGCCCGCAAGACTAGACGCAAGGAGCTCTACAGCATTTCCGGCAACCTGTGTAGCTGGGTCGCTATACTGATGTATCCGGTTGGGATCTCCATTAACAGGTTGGGGGTCTTTCCAGTTCTTAGCTGCATCAGACCGTAGCAATGAAAGAACCTGTTCCGTCAACGCGACACCCATGACGAGAGGTACGTTGGTATCAATTACAGCAGGTCGCTTACTGGCACCTGACGAAGAGGATCCCTGGGATTGGGAAGGGGTCTTCCGCAGGCTGCCTAAGATCGATTCCAATTTGTCAGATGAGCCCGACTTCGCATTAAGACGCTGGTTTGCGCTGTACAGGGCGCCATCAACTCCCATTTGTTGCCCATCTCGCCAACGAAGCTGAATTTCCTCGAAAGCAGTGCCTTCAGTAGGAAAGTGTCCAACCTTGGGGTCGACAGGGCTATAATCCTCTGGGGGAGGTGATTTTGGCGACGGAGGGATGTCAGAGGGGTCGGCATAAATGGCCATAAGCTCCCGCTGGCCCCGTTCAGCGATACGTTTTTGCTCATCAGTCGAGAAGGAAACTTGCCCTCCGCGTGTAGTGTAGTTCTTCTTTCTTGCTTCTTCGGAAAGGGAAGAAAGATCGGAGAGGGTGGGCCCAAGCCAGGGTTGGTATGGAATGTCCTCGTCCTCGTCCTCTTCTTCAACGTCAACTCCCCGCTTGAGCACCATGCCTTCCGCGCGGTCATCGGCAGCATCACGGATCATATTGACGTCTCGTCCGAGATCTTCGCCTTCTTCCTTCTCAAAAGTCTTTACCTGCACGAGCTCAGAGTCGGGCTTCCAAGTTACGCGAAGCTTACGCCGAGCTTCTTTACGCAATCTCTTGGCCTTTTCCTCTGCTGTTTCTGGCAATTCAGGTTCTTTGCCCTCTTTTGCAGCAGGTGGTGTTATCGGTCGGGGGGCGTTGATAGAATCTAACAAAGAAGCAATTCCAGATAGAGCAGAACTGGACGCAGAAGGGGGTGCAGCCGTCTTTGGAACTGTCGCTCTGGGATCGGCCTTGGCTGGCACTGGCTTGGTCTTCTCTACTTTGGCTAGGGGCTTCTTGTGTTCGAGTCTGGTTTTATCGTCGCTTAATGTCTTCGCGTGGTCGCTACCAGCCACAGGCTCGGCCTTTGACGGCGGCTTGGCCACTGTGCGTTGCTTGTCCAGCTGCAGAGACGACGCCGCGGCCTTGGCGGCAGTAGTTTTGGACGCTGACGTAAGTTGGAGTTTGGGCTGGGCAAGTTTCCTACTAAGAGAACCGCTCCCTGGCTCAACTGCAACCTTCTTCACAATCCTGGTCTCGGCGCTCGTATCATCGTCACGTCCTCTCTTGACAGTAGAACCTGCGGCAGGCTTGGGTGCCTTGGCAGCTCTACTAGCAGCTGAGGTGCCTGTGTATCCAGTCGACTCTTCAATCGATCTGAGATATTTCTTGATTTTGGCTGAAATCTCACGAACCAGCTCTCTGACGTCACTGTCGCCCTTCTCTGCAAATCGCTTCCGCACTGTATCGAAGTTGGTGGTTTCAGCGATTTTTCTCGTGATCTGGAAATGAGTAAAGAGCTCCAGGACGACTTTCGGAAGCTCTCCCGAGAAGTCACCTGCCTTGATAGAAGAAATCAAGACATTGATGAGACTTAATACCAGTTTATGATGGCCTCCTAGATTGTTCAAGACCGAGTCATCGGCATGTTCAACCGTGTCATCAAGCACTTTGAAGAGTGCTTGTTTCTTTCTCTCGTATATCTTCTTCAGCTCTTGAAGTTCGGGATCGGTTTTACTTTCTTTGGTAGCCTGGTCTAGTTCTTGCTTGGCCTGATTCATTTCGCTGCGAAGCTTGATGAAAAAGTCTCCTGCCTGCTGGACCCGGCTGGCAACAAGAGAATTGGTTTTGGTTTCGGAAGGATCGATATAAACAATCCCAATGGCATCCCATCTTGCAGCTTCGATCGGGTCAGAGGGTCGTGTGGGGGGACGAACGGGTTTGTTGCTTTCATCCTTGCGCTCTTCCTCCTGCTCTCTCTTCGCCTTCTTCTCGGCTTTATTTTTGGATGCTTCGTCCGCTTTGAGCTGCTCCTTGAATGCATCTGCAGTTTATTAGCAAGGCGGAAATGTCACGTTGACAATGTCCAAAACTCACGGGGATATTCGGTGTACTTTGGCCGTTTCTTGCCAAGGGACTTCATGGAGCGGTCGAACTCATCAAGAAGAGTTTTCGCTTCTATTCTCCTCTCGTCCAGACCTATCTTATCGAACGCTGGGCGATACAGGTTGGTGAACTTTCCTTGAATTTCACAAGGCAAGTCATAGCCAAGTTCAGGGACAATAGACCGTTTGCTACGAGGAGGCAATGCAACCAAGGGCGCGAGCTTGTCATAGCTCTTTGGGACTGGATTTATTGTTAGCTGCAGACTCCAACACATTGCAAGATGGAAAGACGCACCTGGAAGTTTAATAGTGGCGTCGTTGGCCAAATATGGAAGGCCCTTGATGGGAGGAAACTTTGCCTGAGCACCCTTTGGGCGCTTATTGAACTGTTGCAACATAACCAAATCCTCCGGGGATGGAGTGGGGGGTTTAGTGCATCAATCTCCTCTGCCTTCCTAACGGTAGACTCCATCGGCGAATTGAAACGTTGCGGTGAGTTCTCCAAGCTCGGCGAGTCCGTCGTCGAGTTTACTGTTCGCTTTCTCTTTTTGGCTGGCGCCTCAGGAGGCTGCAGTTGAACGGGGGCAAGTTCGGCTTGGATAGGGCGTGGTGGATGAGGATCCGAGACCACTGGCTGACTTAATTGAGGCTGGCCGTTTTGTTGCAGACCGGGTTGGGGAAACCCGTGTGCCGGCGCGTGCTGCGGCTGCTGCTGGTAGGTGAACGGCTTGGGCGAGGCATATGAAGGATGCTGGGCGTGAGGGTGTGATTGAGCCGGTGATTGTGCCTGGGGTTGCTGTGGTTGCTGCTGCTGCTGCTGCTGCTGCTGATAGACAGGTTGTTGAATCTGGTAATTCGCATGATTCACAGGACTTGGCTGATACTGTGCGCCGTGGCCGTTGACGTGTCCATACGATGTATTGGGATTGTAAGCCTGCTGATGCTGTTGGTGCTGTTGGTGCTGCCCAGGCGAAGGCTGGCTTGGGCGTAGCTGGTTCTGAGCAAAGCTATTCGGCTGAACGTTGCTGTACGACTGAACCGGCGTGTGGGATTGTGGCTTCGAGGCTTGTGGCATCACCTGGGGCTGAGAGAATTGTGAGGGAGGGGAGGGAAACGACTGCTCATGCTGAGGTGCAAAGGTCGAATAGTCGTGATTGGAAAACCCCTGTGCTTGAGAATGTGGATGCCTTTGAAGCTGCTCCATTTGGTGGATGTTGTCCCCCGAAAGACCAAGTTTATCCTCCTGGTTGTACAATTCTGGCTGTATGTTTGCGAAAGCAGGATCCAGGACATCCTGAGAGGGATATTGCGGGCCTAGATCGAAGGAGCCGTGGTTGTCGTCGTAGTTGGAAAACGAATGGGGGTCATGCAGGAAATTGGCAGCAAGGTCTGACGAGTTCATCTGCCTTCCGTAGTCCTGACCCGGCATGGGCTGAGACCAGGATTGGCTGTGATCATACTGGGCATTCTGATTTGAAAAATTGAAGTTAGACTGCCACGAGTCGTGACCATCAGTGCCATTCTGTCCTTGGTTTGGCCACGACTGCATTGTTGCAGTGTGGACGTTGCCCGAGGGGCTTGCGGACCAAGGCCGTCACTTCTCTTTCACGTCTCCTTTCTAGTGATTTGACATTAAGTTAGTATCTAAGGTAAGTCTAAGAAGAGTAGATCCGGTGTGCCGGGCAGATAGAGTATCTAAGTAGTCCAGGGGAGACCTTGAGAAAGAAAGAAAGAAAGGAAACAGCATAGACAAGAGGTCTTGCCATCAGAGGCTTAGTTGCTTCAGATGGCAGTAGATAAAGAGTGACGGGGAAATAGATGCTTGGACTCGACGCGGTAGAGGGCAGATGGCAGACGGGTACTCACTGGCTGCGAGGGAAGAGTATGACGATGATGGTGGTTGGTCGTGGCTGAATTCCGGATCTACGCGATATGATTTACCGCTAGTCCTGATTGGGAGCGCGTGCAGGGGCTATGCATCAAGCGTGAGGCGTGAGTGGTTGCACAGGATCTGTAGAACAGCAAGCATCTTGCATCAGTAAATCGACTGTAGATGAAGAGAATAGAGTGGCAATGGTGATATAGTGCATGCTTGTGAAAGGGATGTAAAGAGTTCCAGACTGATAAAGAAGATAAAGGCCGATGCTGGGGGAGTTCCGGTCAAGGCTTAACAAAGGTGAGCAGAAGGTGTGCCATTTTGGGAGTGGGGAATAAGCACCACCATCAACTGTCGGACACCACTGTCGCTGACTGGGGCGCTGGCACTGATCGCTGCACTTGCGCTGCTCAGCTGCATTATGGAAAGAGAAAACAAGTTAGGAAGAGAAGAGGGAAATGTGAAGCGACCGCCCCGACCAAAGAGGACTCTTCTTTGGCGGGTATTATGGATAAGCCTTTCGAATTAAGGTTGAAAGGTGGCGATAGGTAGGTAGTTATTTGGAAACCCGCTGTGCTTGCTCTTCTTTGTTTCTTCAGTATGCACTCAAAGGTCGCGCCATTTTTGGCCGCTCCGGACTCAGCCATGTTCTAAATCAGCTCAGCTGTTTTATGACAAGACACCGCAGGCATCTGGATCTGCGCTGCAAAACAGGGCCGCAAAGTGCCACCGTTGACCAGATAGCAGAGCCTTAAGTGTTCGCCATTTCCTTGTGGGCTGGACGATTAAATGAAACGGTTGTGCCCAAGTCAAGGTTTGGCGCGTCAAGCTCCCGACCTCAACAGACCCTGCTTTTGCTGCATGGGAAGTCAGGCCTACAGCTTGAGCCACAGCCATTCCTATCATTTGTGCCAATTATTTTATAGTCGTAGGTAGAGTGATTGTCCTTCCATTATTCATGGGTATCACAAGTACTAACGCGCGGAGTCGCTTGCTTCATTATGCCTGGCGGGTGGTGTTGATGATGGATGGTCGTGCAAGGGGTGATGCGAGGGGAATGTGCTTGTGGTGGTGCGTGGATTGATGTGGGAGTAATGCCATACCTACACTCCCTGTGGAGGACGCGATCCTCGTTCTTACCCTTGGCCCGTCTCTGCGGACTTGCGCAAGTGAAAATCTCGATTACCAAGTCACCTATTCACAGTGACGCGACTGTTTGTTGCTTACGACACCATCCGTGGCGGAGAGAAGAGACAAGATTAAGGGGAAGGGTGGAAGAACGAACACACACGCAAAGAGCGCACCCCGTCGCAGTCGCCCGTTGAGGCTCTGGTGCAGGTGTGTTGGCTCTCGAGTGCGTTAGAGTATCTAGCACGCCGTCCTCTGCTGGGTTTGACGCCGTTTGACTGTGATTACCGAAGAAATTGCCCGTGGTTGATGAGGTGTCGTTGAATGATGAGGAAAAAGTTAAGCCTCCGTTCCAGGCACGTACGCCCCCCGAGTTTATTGGCGAGCCTCAGAGTTCAGGCATCAAGGCGCATGCACATGCACACGCGACCGTGTCTCGACTCCCTGCCGTTGGCAGTTGCCCAGCGCAATAAGGCAGCAATGCCAGACACCTCCTTCCCCACCTACCCACCTTAGGTAAGGTTGCAGTACGTACCTTGCAATCGGGGCCAAGTCGGTCCGTGGCATCTCGCCCACCCCACCTTGAACTGCAGGCCAAGGCAAGCACCTACACGAGTTGCTACTGGCTGCTGATGGAGCTTGAAGTGGGCATTGTGATGTCGTGGCCCCAAAGCTCCAAGATACCTGCGGTTAGCTGTTAACCCTTTGTCTTGCTCTTGCATATCGACGTTCCAGGCGCGTATCCTATGATCTTTTCGCATAGCACTTGAAACCCCTGATCCAAAGCGACAGTTGCCAATTGTTGCAAGTCCGTCGTGGAATAGGAGGCTCAGCTACCGTAGCCACCATGGCAGCTCACGGCGACTCGCTGCGAGATCGCCAAATTGGTAAATCCGGCATGTTCATAATCCAATCACAGTGGTCGCTAATACCCTGCGTAGCCTCGCTGAAGAAAATATTAAATCTCAACGAAACCGTCGAGACCAGTGACAAAAACGAAGCCCAGGCCCACGCACTACTGGCACCGGTTGCCCCAATCTTGGATGCTGACGGGAATCCTATCTGGAAAGTGCTGGTGTTCGACGACTTTGGCCGCGATGTTGTCAGCAGTGTTCTTCGAGTCTCTGACTTGAGATCCATGGGTGTCACAATGCACAAGTATGTTGTCTCTCACCTATCAGCGAGAATCATCAGGTCATCCAACACGATCATGTAGGCATATCGGAACCACCCGACACCCGATCCCCGATGTCCCTGTTATCTACCTCCTCGAACCAAACGAAAAGAACATTCAATCCATCACCAACGATTTGGAGAAGGGTCTCTACTCCCCGGCCTACATCAACTTCCTATGCTCCTTGCCTCGAGTCCTGCTGGAGGACTTTGCGACACAGACTGCGACAGCCGGGACATCGGAGCAGATCGCACAGCTTTACGACCAATATCTGAACTTTGTTGTGACGGAGCCGGATTTGTTCAGCCTGAATATGCAGAGTGAACATACGTACTGGGCGCTGAATAGTGCGGCCACCAGCGATGCCGAGCTTGAACGAGTAATTGATAGGATTGTGAACGGTCTGTTCAGTGTTGTTGTCACCATGGGTAAGGATTCAAGGCGCTCAATAGACCCCGGATGATATTGACGTCTGATTTTACAGGTGTGATCCCCATTATTCGGTGCCCCAAGGATGCTGCTGCGGAGATGGTGGCGGTCCGGCTCGACCGCAAACTCCGAGACCATATTTTAAACTCAAAGGACAATCTATTTTCTGGTCCAAAAGGTGGTGCTGGAAGCACGGCGTCCTCTCGCCCAGTACTCGTTCTGCTTGATCGAAACGTGGACCTAACAACGATGCTCTCCCACTCGTGGACATATCAGTCCCTGGTGCATGATGTCCTAAACATGAAGCTCAACAAAATCACCGTTGAGATGCCAGCCGAGGAAAACAACCCTGCCAAGGGAAAGTCAAAGAAGATCTACGACCTAACCTCGAGCGACTTTTTCTGGACAAAGCATGCCGGAGCCCCAGTCGTAGAGGCCGCCGACTCAGTAGATGCTGAGCTGAATAAGTGGAGGGAAGAGTCTGCTGCTATGACGAAGAAGGCAGGGGCCTCCCAATTTGAGGATCTGCAAAACGAGACCAGCGCGGCCACACAGCATCTGAAAGCAGTCATAGGAGAGCTTCCAGAAATGCAAGAGCGGAAAGCGACTCTCGATATGCACATGAACATTTTGACGGCAATCTTCAACGGCATCAAGAACCGTCAGGTCGACAATTACTTCCAAATAGAAGAGGAGGTAACGAGACAGTCTAAGGATCAGATCATGGAGGTTATCAAAGGCGCGGACAAGGGAAATGAACCTACAGACAAACTTCGCCTCTTTATCATTTGGTTCTTGAGCACGGAGCAGGAACTCAGTCGAGCCGAATTCGAAGCATTTGAAAAGGCTCTGGAGGCGGCAGGTTCCGATGTGTCGTCGCTTCCTTACATCAAGCAGTTCGTTGATCCCACTCCATCATGTATCACAGGGGACATTTTTGCTTACATTTGAAAACCAACAGTGTTCGAGCCACGACCAAGATGACCCAACTCGCTACCGTCAATAAAAATTCTGGCCAACAACAAGGATCTTCGGATCTCTTTGGTCGCTTTTCCTCTATATCTTCCCGCCTAACAGATCGATTAAAGGAATCCGGTGTTCCAACCGGCCTCTCATCCAACTTTGACTCGCTTATCAGCGGTGTCAAGACCTTCCTCCCTGTCGATAAGGATCTTACAGTTACAAAGATCGTAGAATCTATCATGGACCCCTCCACTGCTTCATCTTCCGCAATTGCCAAGACAGAGAACTATCTCTATTTCGACCCACGTTCAGCTAATGCCCGTGGGACCATGCCACCCCCAAGTGCTATAAGAGCAGGCGGGGGAGGCAGTGCGCCTGGTGGACTGCCCGGTTCGCAGGCGCCTGGTCAATCAGCCAGCTTCGGTCAGCGGCGGCAGGGCTACAGCGAGGCTATTGTATTTACCATCGGCGGTGGAAGTATGGAAGAATATGGTAATCTGAATGACTGGGTTAGCCGAACAGGGGGAGACCGAGCGAAGAAGCGGGTGGTTTATGGAAGTACTGAAATTATCAACGCAGCCGAATTCATCAGAGACGAGTTGGAGAGGCTAGGAAAAGAGGTAGCATCATCTTGAGTGGCTGGCACAGGTCAAAAGAGATGGATATAGTAATAATGGCGTGCACCTCCAAAACAACTTGGTGCGCTGGGTTGAGGCGAGAGGCAGCATTCCCAAATGCACAAGTTGAAAGTAGAAATGTGTATTTACTCGCACGAGGTATATGAAATGATTGAGTCAATTCTATTGTAATATATATAGCAAAAAAGTGAAATGTATACACCAGCAGAGAGCCATTCAATGGTGCAGAGGTGGACAACCGGAGCTGTTGCGCAGGCCTGTTGGTTTAAGCGCTGTTTGATCGCAGCGCAGCTTCACTGGCCGGATCGAGCTGTCTGACCCCCGATGAGTAGTCGCGTCCAGAAAAAGAGGACCCGCCGCCCTTCCAACGTCTCACGCCTCACAAAGAGACTGCACCGCGCTTCATCAATTCATTCGTCACTCTTGCTCCTTCCATCATCGCCTGCCGCCAGCGATTCTGCGTGACACCTTTTCCAGCTGGCTGCACTCCACCTAAGACATCAATTCCACACCACTCGCCCCGAACTTACAGCCCATCCCGTTTTTTTCCCGGCCACGAGTCAACATTCCGCCAGCCTCAGCCCAATCGCTGCATCGTGCAAGTGCGCAATTCGGAAAGCCAGGGGGAGAATCTCCCGGAGCGCGCTGGAGATACCTGCAGCAGCCAGAAATGGCCGAATCCCCAGTGAAGACCGAGGGCGATGCCGCGCCTCGGCCCAAGGCTGGGTACAAGTCATGGAAGAAGAAGTACCGCAAGATGCGCATCTCCTTTGAGCACAAGATGCACGAGGGCGAAGATATTTTCAAGCAGGAGGCCAAAGCACAGGCGACCGTGAAGCGGTTAGCTATTGAGAACGAGTACGAGAGCACCGCATCAAGTATGCATTCCCCAGTGTAAGATCATGGCTAACAGAAACGACCAGTCGCCTACTAGACATCCTCCTCGAGATCAACAACTCCCCCCAGATCCCGCTCGAGAGGCGAGTCAACATCTCTCTCCCGCCATCCAAATCCAGCGACCGCATCCACCCCATCGACCAAGACTACGAGAACCAGAAGGAGCTGCCCCTGAAGAGACTCGAAGACCTCATCCACGATGTGCCACACCAGCCCTACAGGCTCGCCAAGGAGTCCGACCCTCAGCTGGTCGCCGAGCTCGAGAAGTCGGAGGGGGACAACTACCCAGCCCACTTCCTCTGCGCAGACGACATCGACAACTACCTCCACCTCATCGACCAGAACATGGAACCGGACAACCCGGTGCCGACCCTCGCGCCCCTAGCCCATCCCACCACCAACCCTCCCCTACACCCGCTCCTCAAGAACCCCAACAGCGCGACCAGCTGGCTCCGCCGCCACGCGCCACACATCTTCCTCCAGGGCATTCAGGAGCCGGGCGCCGAGCCTCACGAGGACGCCAGCGCAGCAGGCGGAGCCGACGACGCCGCTTCCACTCACACGCCCAGCCACGCCGGCGGCCGCAAGTCGCGCGGCGGCGGCGCCCGGGGGCGAGCGAGGCGGCAAGACCCCGAGGGTCCCCAAGGGCACCAAACGGTCCCGGGCCTCGCTCGCCGCCACCGCAGCAGCAGCGGATGTGGACGTAAGCATGGACGACGACGGGGAGTTGAACATATCCACGCCCGCCGGCAACGCCAAGGGCGGCAAGCGGAAGCGCGTCACCGAGGACGACCAGGGCTACCGTCCCAAGGGGACGACGAGCCGGCCGACCAAGAAGAAGCGCAAGAGCGAGGGCGGCGCGGAGGGGACGCCGACCGTCCGCAAGTCCAAGAGCAGGGAGGCGCTGGCTGCGTCCGCCGAGGCGGATTAAATCACCAGTCAGGTCATGGCAAGGGGGGTTTAGGACGGGCGGACAGCGATTTACAGATCCGGCTTCCCAGTCTCACAGCAAGGTTCCGGGTATTATCTTTATGGGTGTTTTCTCAATGGGAGGTTCGTCAAGGCAGTATTTCTATTTCATTTTCCTTTTTTTTTTTTTTTTTTTTTTTTTTGTCCTCCGTGTACTATATAATAACCTCGAGTTACGGGTTGGAACCCAAAAAAAATGAGAATCGGAGACAGAATTTCCGGTATAGGCGTTTAATCAAGACGGTGCTGGAAATGGTTTGTTATTCTACAGCGCGAACACAGTTTTGATTCGCTCGCGAGAGCTGCATCACAGCGTACGGCATTGTCCCTTTGAGCCAGCCACATTTGGACAATTTCCGTGATTGGTAATATCCTCAGTGTCTAGGGCATGTGAAGTAACATGTCAGATGCACGTCAATGGGCAGTGATGCATCGGAAATGACATTATTTGTATTTTTTTTTCTTGGTTTAACCATGGTTTTCTGTTTCTTTCCAGGTGTCCTGCGCTCTATCCAAACTCATCAATGGTACTACGGCTTCTTGGCATAATCATGTTGTGAGAAAACAAAAGCCTGCATCGCATGTGATGATGCGCGCGAGTGTCTATCTAGAATGGAAGCAATATGCAAAATGCAAAAATGTGTGAAGTGTCCTTTTTTGCCTTCACCCAAAAACCAATGGTCCTCGAAAAATCATCGTTTATATACTTGTCCTTTCTAAGATGGTTGTCGACATTTACAGCTTCTCCTTGAGGGTGCTCTTGAGACGTCTCTCAACAGCATCGAGGTATTCGTTTGTGGTGACGTAGTCGCTCCTCTCCTTCTTGCCGCAGGCGAGGGCAAGATCCTTGGTCATGACATTGTCAATATCGACGGTGTCAATGCAGGCCTTCTCAAGAGCCTCAGCGTAGGCAACGACCTCGGGGGTGTCGTCGAGCTTGCCACGCTGGACGAGACCACGGGTCCAGGCGAAGATGGAGGCAATGGGGTTGGTGGAGGTCTCACGTCCCTTCTGGTGCTCACGGTAGTGGCGGGTGACGGTACCGTGGGCGGCCTCGGACTCGAAGGTCTTGCCATCGGGGGTGATGAGGACTGAGGTCATGAGACCGAGAGAGCCGAAGCCCTGGGCGACGATGTCGGACTGGACGTCACCGTCGTAGTCTAGAACAAATTTGTTAGACTTTGAGCTCACGAAAAAATACAACGAGCCAGAAAACTTACTCTTGAGAGCCATGATGTAACCACCGGAGCTCTTGATCATCTGAGCGACCATGTCGTCGATAAGACGGTGCTCGTACCAGATCTTCTTGGCCTCGAACTCCTTCTTGTACTGGGTGTCGTAAATCTCCTGGAAGATGTCCTTGAAGCGGCCATCGTACTTCTTGAGAATGGTGTTCTTGGTGCTCATGTACAGGGGTAGGCTCTTGTCGAGAGCGAGCTTGAAACTGGCATGGGCGAAGCCGGTGATGGACTCATCGGTGTTGTACTGGGTCTGACCGACACCACCGCCGTTCTTGAACTGGAAGACCTCGATCTCCTGAGGCTCGCCACCCTCGGGGGTGTAGACCATGGACAGCTTGCCAGGGCCAGGAATGACGGTGTCCTTAGCGCGGTACTGGTCACCGAAGGCGTGACGGCCAATGATGATGGGCTTCTCCCAGCCAGGAACTAAACGGGGAATGCGGGGAATGACAATGGGCTCACGGAAAACGGTGCCACCGAGGGCGTTACGGATAGTACCATTGGGGGAGAGCCACACTAAAAATCACATTGCATCTAGTTAACAGAGAGTTCCATCGACGTGCGAAATTACCCGATCGATCTGCAGTCGTGGGAGTGGTGCTTGCGCTATGCAGCCTCTGTGTGGAGGGGGGAAATGGGATGGAGGGGCAGAGCCAGAGAGGCGGGTGGGTGCCCCGCCATGGCTTTTGGGGAAATACAACACATACTCTGCTTTAGCTTGAACTCCTCAACTCGGGCCTCATCGGGAGTGATGGTGGCGCACTTGATACCGACAGAGTACTTCTTAATGGCCTCGGCGGCATCGATGGTGACCTGGTCGTTGGTCTCGTCGCGGTACTCGAGACCGAGATCGTAGTACTTGATATCAACATCAAGGTAGGGGAAGATGAACTTGTCCTTGATGACCTGCCAGATGACGCGGGTCATCTCATCGCCGTCAAGCTCGACGACAGGGTTCTTAACCTTGATTTTCTGAAGGGTAGCCATAGTGCGGAAGTAGATGGGCGATCTGGTCTGGGTGGCGCCGAAAGATGCTGCGAGAGGACGGAGGAAAGGAGTTGGATGGCGAAGGGAAGTTCGGAGGAGGGAAGACATGGCGAAGGAGGAAAGGAAGAGAGCAGTGATAAATGGTCGCTGTGGCCTGCCTATTGGTACGATGCGACGTTAGAGGAAGATTCGGAAGTTCACCGCGGGTAGGCCACGGACAGCCGAGGGTGAGAGCTCTTGGAATTGCCGGATTGTGGCACCAGTGAGAGCGGACGGGCGGATATGGAGCAGCCTGCAGAAGGAGCGCCTTCTTGGTGTGTCTGTCCGGGAGAAGCCTTATGCGGGCCAGCAGCAGAGGCTCGGAGGCTCGTACGTACCTGGATAAGGATACAGAATTCAACCGCAACGGCCTACGCGACGACGGCAGCAGGCGGAGTGATCAGTCAATGGCCCTGGGACTCGGGATGGGAGGAATGATGATTCCAAGCAGGACTGAATCTGCAGATGGGCGTGTTTTTCGCTCGCCCTGACCAGACAATTACCTCCGACCATCGGGACAGGAATTGCGAACGGAGAACGAGCTGTGCTCCTCCAACAAAGTGGGGGGCAAAGGCTGGTTGGTGATCTTTTATACTAGTCTGCCGCCGCCTCCTCACTTGTGCGCGGAGGCTGCTCGGATGGGTCAGGTTACTTGATGTGGTTGTGTAAGCCGTTTTCCCTGCCCTGCAGTTGGATGACGGCGTCTTGTCGCGACGTGGACAGCTGCGAATGATCATCTGGACAGCAATTCTGCAGGCGAGCTGCCACACCAGGGCGCATCACTCCAGCTTTTCGAGGGGTGCAGGCCCGGGATGGTGATTCCTTTGTCCTGTCTCGTACTAGCCTGTGGTTACACGTTGCTCCAGGCGCCTTCAGTACGTTGCATGAGCGCAGGGTCTTGTGGCCACTGCGGGGAAGCAGGAACTGGGAAGGCTTCACCGACCGATCGGAGGGCACCCAGCGCTAGGCCACGGCTTTAGCGCCTCTTGCGGCTGCTAAATTATTGATTACGACCATTAAATTACGCATTGCCAGCGCCTGATTACTGAATTCCAATTATGCATAACGCCGTTCTCGGTCCTAGATTAACACGACCGGCCGAGCGGTATTACCGAGAGGAGCCGACCTAAGACACGCATATAGGCGGCCTGCCGTCATCCCAGGAGCTCCTCTCGGCGTCCCTGTCTCAGCTAGTGTTGGGGTAAATCAATTGAGTTTCTCCTTGCTTGACTGAGCGCCTGTGAATGGCTGGCCATACACCGCGCATTTCAGGAACATGCATTTCGTGCAGGGCTTAAACAGGATTCCCGTTGGAGCTGGACATCCGCGACTGGCTGTTATGGGAGCAATGAGGGGAGATATAATTAACCGGCGGCAATAGCCAGACTTCAGCACACAACCAGCCCACGCATCATCCCACACTGCCGCCGCCTCGCGCCACGTTACTCCGGATACACCATCTTCCTCGTTACTCCTCCGTCGACGACCAGCTCGGCCCCTGTCACCCCGTCGTTCTCGGCAAGATAAAGAACCGCCTTCACCATGTCCTCGACCTTGCCCACCCTGCCCGTCAACTGCCACCTAGCATCCCGCTCCGAGATGCCGTCCTCCCACCTCCTCCCCTCCTCATCCGCAGCCTTGCACTCGTCCTCCACGTGAATCCAGCCGGGCAGGATGCTGCTGACCCTGATGCCCTTCTCCGACAGCGAGACCGCCATGCTCTGCGCCATGCCGAGCAGCCCGGCCTTGGTGGTGGAGTACCCTTCGTTGTGCGGCTCGCTCTGCAGCGCCCTCGTCGACGAGACGTGGATCACGCAGCCCCGCGCCTTGGCCAGCATCCGGAGGCACGCCTGCGTGAACAGCATCGGTCCCGTCAGATTAGTCTCCAGGCTTTTATTCCACTCCTCCACCGTCATGTCCTCCAACTTCGTGCCCCCCACGCCGCCGGTGTAGGCCGCGTTGTTGACCAGGCAGTCCAGCTTGCCCTCGAAGAGCCCCTCCGCGCGCGAGGCCGCGAGCCGGACGTGGCCGGGATCCCGCACGTCCGCCGTCAGAGAGTCGAAATCGCTGCGAACATTGTACGTCTTGGTGAGGAGCTGTACTGTGTGGTGCAGCTCGTCAGCGTTGGAGTCGACGAGGAACACCCTGTGCCCGCGGTTTAGCAGCTCGCGCGAGAGGCCCCGTCCTATGCCTCTCCCGGCGCCCGTAATGAGGAAGCTGAGCCTTGCTGATGCCATGGTGAATGTAGGGTGCTAATGTCGAGTGATGTGGGATCGTAGTTTGAGTTTTCTTGCTTGTGATACCCACTCTAGTCTTGGGGTATGATGTAAGTGATGAGTTTGTAATTCACCAACCCAGACAGCTACATAAACCCGTAGAATGCGGAGATGACGACGTTATTGCAATTACCACTAAATGAATGTTACCAAGGCCTCATTTGCTCGCCTTAATCCTAGTATTTATGAATAACCATAAAGAAATACATAGTTTACAAAACCAGTGGCAGACATGATATTTGACCTCTCTTAGACGTCAAAAATCTCGCCAATACCTTCACGTCCGCCTCTTCGGATATCCACAATATCAAGCCTCCATCCCTCCCAGTGCTTCAGCGCCCGCTTAATCTCCTTGATTCGCTCTAGACGATTCTTGCTCTCTTCTTCTTGTGCTTTTCTAAACGCATCCTCATCGAATTCCAAATCGTCGTCCTCCAAGAATTCATCGTCACCTCCAGTTCCGGCAAGTGCATTGAGCCCACTTGTGAAGAAGTCCCCGATACCGCCAGTGGTCTTCCTCTGCTGACCCATGTGAGGGCTCAGGGAGAGGTCGACATCCTGGAAGCCGTTGCCGGTGCTTTCCATTTCGCGCCGCTTCTCGATCCAGGCACCACTGCGAAGCTCGTGGTTCTCCTTCTCGAGGCTTCGGATCTTCTTCTCCAGTCTGACCCTGTCCTCATTCTCAAGCTCATCCACACCTTCATCGTCAAGGCCGCCACCACCGTCTGTAGACTTGCGGACCCGTAGCTTGACATTCTCGTTCTCCAGCTTCTCCGCCTTGGTTCTTAGCTCCTTGACCAGCTTCTCCGCGGCCTCCTTCTCCTTCTTCAACCCCTGCAGCCTTGTATCTTGCTCCTTGTGAAGGGTCGTCAATGTGTTGACCTTCATCTCAAGGCTTTCGGCCCTCAGCGCCAACTCCTCCCTGGCGCCCTTCTCCTCCCGCAGCTCCTGCTCCAAAGTTCGGACCTTGGTCTCGGCGCTGGTCCTCTCGCTACCTTCGCGAACAGCCTTTTCCGCTGTACGGTCCAGGTTGCGCTTCAGGTCCTGGAGCTCACGCTGCGCCTTCCCAGCCGCCGCCTCGGCCCGGGCGAGCTTCTCCTCCAGGGCGGTGACCTGCTCCTTCTCAGATGTGGCGCCGCTCTCGTGTCGCTCGACACGGGCCTTGAGTTTTGAGATCTCGATTTCCATTGATTCGATGGTGGACGACTTGGAGTCCAGCTCGGCTTGGAGATCAGCTGGGGAGGTGATCGAGACAGAGGAACGGCGGACGTGGCCGGAGGTGCGCGAGACCTGCTGCTGCAGCTGCGTGTTCTGGCGCTCCAGGGCGGCAAGGTCGCTCTTCTAGATCTCGGATCAGTACCAATTTTCCCAATGCTGTCTGTAGATGTAAGCCTAGTACATACCAACTTCTCGATATCATCACCACCGGTAGAGGCAGGAACATCGTCTCCCTCAGCTTCGCGCAGATCAGCCAGCTCTTCCTCCGCCTTCTTCCATCTCTTCTCGGCGTCCGCGCTCTCCTTCTCCAGACGCTTGTTCTCCTTCTCGAGCTCCTCTATCCTGGCAACGTGCTTTCGATAGATGTCGGGTGCGGTGTCCCCATCGGGCGGTGATGCAACGCCAGGGCCACCGGCACGGAAAGAGGTCGATCGGAGCTTGGACTGCTGTGCGAGCGAAGGGGTCCCCGCTGGAGACGATTCCTCAGCCTTCTCGTCAACGGCGTCATCCTCCTCGGGCTTGTCATCGACGGGCGCCTTCTCCTCCTCAGCCGGCTCAGGTGCGGCTTCAGCTTCCGGTGCAGGGCCCGGGGTCGGTGGCACGTCCTCCTCCTCCTTGGAAGGCTCCTCCTTGGTCTTCTTTGCGGTCTCGCTCTTCTTCTTCTTTTTCATTTGCTCGACCTGGGATCAATCAGCATGCTGGGGGGTTCTTTGGGCCGTTGCTGGCGGTGCTCACGCGCTTCTTGGCGGCGGCAATCTTCCGCGCCTTCTCATCTGCGTCCGCCATTGCGAAAAACTGCGGATCAATCGAAGATGGGGCCGTGGGTTCTGTGGTGTACAATGGCGGAGTGTTGTGTGTTGAAGAGGTGACGGCGATGCCAGGCCTGGATTAGATAAGACAGATCGGGACAGGTAGCTATTCAGTGCGGCGCGTCATCACAAGTGATAAGTGGCCTCTCCAGATGAGATATGTTTAGCGTCTACAACACGGCCGAATGCAGGGCAAACCACCAAAAATAGGTACAAATATGTAGCATGCGAGACATCTACACGCTTTTTTTTTTTTTTAACTCCATTGAAAACATGGAATCATGTTGGGATATCTAACCGGCAACTTAGCACTTCGTGGCCTTCTTTTGCGCTCACGAATGGTGCCTCCTATCAGTGTCTCACAATTATTGGCCGCGAGAGTCCCAAGCTCCACCTGATGCACCCAGCTACACTCTCAACGACAAAGCTCATGTTCTTGAAATCCAAGCTCTTCTAGCCTCAAGCCAGTCATAACTCAGGGAAATTCGCAATTCCTATCCTTCCACTATCAGCTAAGCGGATGTATTTGCCAGCCAAATTCCATACAGCCCAGATGAGAGTAGGTTCGTCAATTACAGTGGATTTTCTCAGTTTGCTTTTGGAATAGGTAATACTTGAAAATAAAGCAGCTTGATAGGTCTTTCCGTGCTTGGCTACCATTATAATAACCTTAGTGTGGGGACAACCTTTAGGATGTCCCGAAATTAGTACTCCCAGGCATTTCAATCTATGTCGTCCATCTCCTGAAAAGTGTGAAATACAAGCCACAGGTGTAGAAAAAGCATTTATCGCCAGGGCATATGATCTCAAACCTTCCCTACCTATCTCTTACGACCTCCAATACCTTCCTTAAAATACATCTATAGGCTAAGACCGGAAGCGGAAATTGATCATGCAAAATAATCAGGACCAACCTTACTACCAGGGAAATTAACGTTTAACGAACTGTAGCTGGTCGCTTGTGAATGGATCTACTCCTGTACTATTCTTCAAGTACCTTGCCATTTGTAGGTATTTTAAGAAAGCCACAAGTTCGTGATCCCAGTCACCCAAGCTGCAGGCTTTTATTCCCATGTCGGATTGATTCTCTTCACTCTCTCCATTTCACTGCACGTCAGTCGCGGAATGATAACAATTGCAATTCAACGGACCAGGTTGGGCGCGTGGTCGGTCCCTCTCACGGGATTTTCTGCAGCAATATCTAGTCCTCCGCTTCTATTCTCTGTCCAGTGATGAGGAACACGAATTCAAGTAGTGTGGAGGATCGACTCGCCCAAATCAGTGACACAGCATACGCTTGCGCAAGCTGAGGCAGATTATCTGAGTCACCTAATCAAGGGCCACTTCACATGACACCTTGTCGGTGGGAGAACAAATCCGGATTCACGAAAGAATCAGTTAGCAGATAGTGCCATGATCACATTTCGTTAGTACTAGGAATTGAGACAATTTCTCCGCTCTTTGGCGCTCAAGGAATTAAGCCTCAGCATGTTTACGCACGCTTTCGTCTACTTGTGATGATGAAACTACGCGCATGCGCATCCTGTAGCCTGCCTAGCTCGTGTCGTACACCCGCTTACATTATTCTTGGTGACATAACCTAGCACAGTTCTCTTCGCATGATCCCCATTGAAATACTTGCCAATGGCACCTACTTGCCGCTATATCAAGCAAGCAGGACAGGCTGCAGGCTTGGCTGGAACGAACCTGCAGGATGATGTGGTGGATCAGGCGTTACATTCAAGATGATCCTCTCGCCACTTGGTCAGACGGGAAGATCCAATCCCCTCAACACGGTCTCGCGACCGCAATCTTCTGGGGAATTTTCACATGGAAAAGGCCAATGATGCACAAGCTGGCTGACTTCAACAGCTCGTAATTGGCCCGTACTTTATGTCCGCATTGCATGATGTTTCCACTTGATTGATTTCAGCCATGTTATTTCCCTTGCCAATAGCGTATAACCTAACGTCTAGCCTAGGTGTCAAGTGAATGCCAGTTCAACAATAATCTTCTCCCCTCTCGACCGCCTTCCTGTCGATCACTCATTTGATGTTTCTTACTTCAATCGTAGCAGCTGCCCATTGTTTGGTGTTTCTTGCGTAGAGCCAGAGCCGGCCCTTCACTTCCAAAGCGAGGCGCCTTTCCCGGTACATCGCTCCTGCCACTTGCCAACGGCCCGATACGTATCTTCTGCGCAGCCGTCACCTTCGATTCAGATCACTGGACCTTTCTCAACAATACTTTCCACCTGTCTCTCAGCTTGGACTCACTCTATCTACTGACAATGAGGATACAGGTGGGTCAATGGGATTCTTAGTCGGCTTAACCCGCCACCTTTCTTCACTTTGCTCAGCTCTTCCTCACCTTCACACCCGAAACACTCCACCATGAACTGGACTGAAGGCGCTCTCGCACGCCATTCACGGCGAAGAGGCTGGAACGAGGATGCCGCTCGTCAGAAACAATATTTTGCCAAGGCGCGTGCCCACCGGTGTCAACGCTCCGTTCTCACCAACACCTCAGAGGGAACGAACCGCAGTTTTGTTCCAGATCACATCCCACAAACACCAAAATCTGCCCTAGCCAATTCCAACATCACCTCAATTTCTCAGACTTCGGCACAAAAATCTCGAAGACGAACCCAGCGTCTGTCAAACGAGTGCAGGAAAATGGCACCCGAGACGTTTGTATCGCCATTCTTCGAGATGGGCCGGAAACGAGAGCGAGATTCCCCCATCAACAAAGGCCTCTCGCCAAATTCTCTATCTCCAGATATCGAGTCAAAGCGTCAAAAGCTCCTTGAGAAGAGAGACTGGACTGGCATCGAGGTCCAAAAGCCGCTGATTGTGGACTTTTCTCATCCAAGGCCGGAGAATCTCTTCAGCCACCAAAGAAAGGGCGCCTACCGGGGCCACGCTTCTGCATACAAAGTAGATGATCCTATGAAAATTCGAATTGGCGCTCACAACTTGGAATGGTCTAACAACAACAACTCGCTCGTTACCCCGAGTTTGACGAGCGAGTTCCTCCCCAGCCTTCAAGATTGGGAGTCTTTTGGACCGTGTACACCGGTACATGTGCCTTCAAGCCCATCTCACGATTCATTTGGGGTGTCTACTTCGCCTTCAGTCCAAGCCAACATCCTTCAGCCTTACTGCCATCTCCAGGGAGCTGGCTACAATGCGGGATTTCTGCATGGTCAGGGCATGAACTATAACTCCCTGAATGGCTGTTGTGGAGCTGAGGAGCCGAAGTACAAAGTTCAGTCTACCCCGGCTGAGTTTCACCATCCTCAACCTTCGCGGGGCGAGCGACCCCGATTGTTCGATCTCAGATCCCCGGAACCACAGCAATCTGGGAGCATGATAGTGGAATTGGGAGGGCCGGTCCCGTATCAGAATTCCGACGAAGAGGAAGAGTGGAGGAATTGGCTACACAGTATGGACGATTTTTCGTTTGATCACAATTTCATCCTGGATGGTGAATACGAAATGTCTTCAACTCTCACGCCGGGAATCAGCGAGGGTTAGGACCCCTCGCACCGGCTGCCTTCTCCACATCTTGAACGTTTCTCTAGCAAGGATAAAACTTCATCGGAAACAGCTGCTAGCCCCGTTTTGTGGTCTTCTCGCGACAGCACCCAGGTTCAGCCTGAGTCACCAGTGACACTTGTGGAAGAACTCGAAGAGAGCGAGAACAAGAAAACCAGTATGACTCAGATCGAATGGGAACAATATAGTCAACACAGCAACCCTGGCGCCGGAACCGAAAAGTTATGCACGGTCAATCCGACAGAGGTCCACGCAACAAGCCAGGATTTGATGCTACCTTCTGTTTGCGACCTACTCGCGGCGCCAGCTTTCCAGGCCTTTGATGACTTTGTAGGAGTGGAGGAAGCTCCGCAGATGAGCTATGTCGATCTACTAGAAGAAGCAACAGGCAATTTGACGGAAGCAGACGATGAGGAGATCTGGAAGAAGTTCATCTTCGATAATGACAGCGACTTGACAGAGTCAACTATGGGCGAAGTACAAACAGACACTGCCACGGAACGGATGGATAACCAGTCATCTTGCCACTCAGCATATGTGCAGTCGACACCGAATGGAGACACCGATATCACATCATTTGGCAAGAATGTCTCAGACAATCCGGGTGGCTTCGAATGGTCGTTGAACGAGACTTCTTCTCCCAACCTTCTAGAGAATTGCCTGATTGAGGACAAGCCACAGTTGTATGAGCAGGGGCCTTTGTCGGGGAATCCGGAGCAAGATGACTTCAAGTTCCATCATCCCAGGCCGTTCATTGGCAGGCTCGCCTCCCAGACCAATGCAACCCCCAAGCCCAGTGATTCCCCACTCAAGAGAACCAGAGGACGACCCAAAAAGAAGAGGGACGCACAAAGGCCAGACATTCGAGCGATGCCGAATTTCGACGGTGATCCAATTGACGATCTAATTGACGACGAATGACGCACATGTAGTCACGAGGGACACAATCTGCTTCGTGTCCTTATTAGTAACTAGCCATCTAGGAACGGCATGGGGAGTAGCATTGTAAGGATACATACTAAGGCTTGTAAGTGGGATGACGTTGCAGCTTGTGCGGTGTGTGGGTGCGATAGTGTGGGTGCGGTAGTGTGGGTGCGGTAGTACGAATGAAACCAAGCCAAGCATAATCTCGAATGGAAATGTAAATAGAGGATCGGCTAGCAATGAAAAAATACCCAATCACCACGCGCAGAGAAAGCAGCTGATCATGTCAGAATATCTCGCTAGGACTTTGGGCAGCGAATCCACCATCTCTGCCCATCCCTGCCCGATACGCACTCACGAGGCTTGAGCGACAGGATCCCCACATGCTTCAGCTTCCATGGCGCTTCTAGAAGTATTCGGTGCATGAGACTAGTACTACCTTACGATACGACAGGGGGGTACTGCCACTTCAGCTGACAGGGGTCGGCACCATCCAAGAACACCCAATCATCGACTCTGCTCGATTAGATAAAGACATTGGGAATCGTGAGGGTAGTAATATAGGCCACCTTGGCTGCGACCCAAAACCTTCCAGAAGGTCAGAAAAAAGGCCCAAGAGGCAGGGGTATGGAGAGAAGTGATAAAGGGGGGCGTATGCATCGTGCTGGCGCCCGCGACGAGAAGAAGCCGACCGACACCCATCCTGCAGGTGACAACTTTCAATCACCCTGCAGCTAGCTGGTCGGTCCCAGTGGCCCATCGTAACCCCTCCCAAGTGGGTGGCAGGAGAAATGAGACACCTAAATGGAAGAGTGGTCATCATGAATCGACCATTTTCTGCAATGAGAGAGAAATTCGGTCGTTAGTAAATGAAACAAAAAGCGGCAATATATATCGTATTATCTGTGAAGTGTGTTTTATTGCTCGTCAATAATCTAACAATGCCGCTCTCAGAACTCGAGAGTAAACAGCTTAATGTTCGAGTCGTCTCAATTTCAATGTCGCCCACTTGCCCCCCGATACCCCGGCTCCAAGCCCCGCTAGGCATCCTTCTGCCGCGCCTTCTTTTTGTTCCACGAGCCTTCTAGTGCCAGTGTGAGACGAGGGAAGGGTGCACAAGGCTGGGCTATCACCGACAGGGGCCCTTGCCTTCCTTGAAGGCGGTCAGGAGGGGTGAGGGGGGGGGTTGGACGAGATAGGCAGATGCAGAGAAGCAGAGAAGCAGAATGGAAGCAGGGGGGATGGGGTGGTTGGCTGGTGAGAAATGGCAAAGGGGGAAGGGTGGCATGCAGATCTTACGCGGGACTTGGGGGATTGCGGTACATACGTGGTGATTGGTGATTTCATGGCCAATTGGGACCCGTGATGTGTCTCGGGGAAGGACCTCGCGATTGGGGTTTTTGGTCTCGTGTAGAACGTATAGACGGGCGGTAGGTAAGTTACCTAGTAGTTTGGGGTAGGGGCCGATTGGGGGGGAGAAATCTGGGTGCCTAATATCGTGGTTGATGGGTTTGGGGTGAGGATCAGCAGGCGGAGCGACGGGACGAGGTGATGGGGTGTGGAGGGATGAGTAGAGGTCGGGGATGCGCCATGCAGGCCGCACATCTGGAATGGAGGAGGATAAGCATGAGACGAGACAACGATGCAGATGAAGTCACTCTAGGCAGAAGGCAAAACAGCGCAGGTTGCAGGTCGCAGTGGAGGCCACTTGGTTGGAGGCATGTCGCGGTCGCATTTGGCACTTGGGGGGTCACAGTTCAATTGACAGCAGGGCATTCAGAGGTAAAATCAATTGATAGAGACTACAGAGCAAGCAATTGATAGGAAAACGATAAAAAAAAAGCAATTGATAAAAAACAATAAGGATATCATGTAAAACAAATCTATCTGCGCTCCAGACCGGTGTCGTTTATATCAAAGCACAACGTGCAAAACTCCAAAGCCAGCCCACCAATCCAGAAAATAGAGTACACAAAACAATTGAACAAGGTCATGGTCACTAAAGGTCGTTAAAAAGTTCATTAAAGCCATTGAACTTTGCCACCCCCAGTCTATTGCTTCCCGACTAGGTTTGACGGGTGCAAACTGGTGAGTTAGCTGCGTGACGGCTTATACTTGGAATGGCATGATGACATCAAGCCACTCGCTGGCGCTTCTCGCGTCGCTTCTCGTGGCAGGGCACTTTGCAGTTGGGGCACTCGAATCCATGCGGCTCGATGTGGATGCGCTCGAGACACTTGATGCAGCGCCACCAGTCCGATGGGATGTAGCGTCCCTCGAGCCATTCATCGGTGACGGGGACGCCACGCTTCTCCATGTCCTCCTTGTGGTAGTCGCGGAGGTGGTCACGGAAGTGGTCGCGACGGCGGAATGGGTCCACGTTGCGCGGGCATTTCTTGTAGTCGCATGGGAAGGCCTCGCGCTCTTCCTCTGGACAGTGGCAGTCGCGGTAGTGACGCTCGAGGTCAGCGTAGCGATTGAAGGGCCCGGAGTTGCAACCGGCCGATAGGCAGGCATAGCCCCCTTGGGTCTGGTCACCGGGCGAGCTCTGCGGGCTCGGCGAGCATTGTGAGCGATGGAGCGAGAGTGGGCGAGGATGCCAGAGGTGGGAGGACTCTGCCGATATGGCACGGTCCTTGGGATATCCATGAGGGTCTGGGGATACATTGGGAAGGATGCGGGTGCCGACCCAGGGGAGAGAGAGAGATCCGGGACGAAGTCGAAGTGACCCAGGGACTGGTCAAAGCACGGTCCGAAGACGGGGCTGCTTTGAACGGAGTCAAAGTTGGCGCTCAAGGGCGAGGCTGGGAGGGATTGAGGGTTGGTGGTGCTACCCTCCGACGAAACGCCCCGCGAGAGTGGCACCGAGGAGTAAACGTTGAAGAGCTCGTCCTGGGGTTGTGAGATAGGCATGCTATAGGGCGATTCACCCCAGCCAGCCATAACAGAGTCGTCAAAAACCCAATCCCAGGGACTCATGTAGCCCAAAGATGATGATTGTGACGACGAGAAAGACATTTTTGCGATGACGAGGAACAGTTGGCTAACGATGCGTAATGCGACAAGGGAGAGTTCTCTAACGATGCGTTGTATGACGACGAGGAATATTTGTCTTAGCAATGTGCTTTGTAGTGACGAGGGAGCAGAGTATGCTGGAATATCGTTGCGGTTGAGGAGGAAAATTCCCAGAGGTTGGAAGCGAGGACGATTTATATCTATGAGAGTGCGAGAACCACGTTAGGGCGGTTCCCTCAGAGTACCGACCAAGCAAAACTTAATGCCAGTAAAGTATGTGATTGTGTAGTAGTAGGAAGGCCCGCCGACGATGGAGGACCTATCAAGCAAGTGTGTCACGAATCGTGACATCCAGCGGCGGGAGGAAGGTTCAGTAAACCACCGTTGAAAGTTGAGGCAAGAGAGGATAAGCCTTGAGTTAATTGACAAACAGTCGAACTAGGACACAGATTCTTTATATAATCAAAGATGAAGCAAGAAAGAAAGAAAGCGGTGGAGGTTTAGCCTAGAAGTATGGGGAGGGAAGCTCTCGGTCTTAAAAAGTATGGCAGTAGGGTGTCATTACAGGTTGGGGAGTTGGAGGGGTGGAGATGGGGAGGACGGGCTGCACCGGTGCACGATGTACATCACAGCAATCTGGCCAGGGTGGGAGGCAGGGCTGATCTCTCACATCGGTGGCAGATTGAGGAATGAGGCGGCAGATAGAGGATGGCCTTGTCCTGTTGCCCATCTGGATGACTACATGCGGTCCTGTGCCTTGCCGTCCCAACTTGAAATGTGGAGCGGGCGAGAGACAAGGACCAGGGGCAATGTGACCAGAGGGGCCCACTAGATACGCTAGACTTGATCTGAGACCTTGATGTTTTCTCGAAAACTTCCATCGATGCTGTAGTAGCACTGGGAGCGGGGGGTGTATCTTCAACAGGGTTCCCAGGGAGCCCTTTGGGGTTGGGCCCCCTGGTCGGTGTGGAGCAGTGTGTGAGCAAGAGGTGTGTGTTGCGTGCGTGCGTGCTGTGTGTGTGCGCTTGCAGTGGTCGGAGCTATGATTCATACCTACTACCTACATCCCAGCATGGAGCATCGCTTGTTTGGACGGGGAAGTACCGGCGGATGGCGCAAGCCAAGTCTGCATCGGAGACCACCGACAGATGGAGGGATGGACGTGTTGTTGAGCATTAGGGCGCTCAGAGGTCAAAGGAGGAAGGGAGCCAGCTAGATCCCCTGGACTGCCTTGGCCTTGGCTGGACTGAGGTTAGACCCGAGCTAGGGAAACTACGCTGTAGGGCCCGGTAAGTTTCCTGCATTTTGATTCCCATGTAGGGACTCGACGCCCTGACAGTGAGGGAGAACCATGGATGGGTCCGCGTCGAATTGGCGAGACAATGCGCCGGAGGTAACAGGCGGCCACAAGATCCCTCTCTGCCACCCCAAGCGCCCAGTCGGTTGTGTGGCCGCAGCAAGCATCGCATGCCATGGCAGACGCATCAAGGTTGGCTGGCAGGTGCCGTGAAGCAAGCCACCCAAGGGAAGTACCAGAAGGAACTTTGGTGACTCCAACACTTGGTCGGTACGGTACTTAAGTTCTGCGTCGTCAGTGGGGTGGCGTTAGCACTCCCACGATAACATCCATGTAGAGTCCCTGCGCTGCTCAGAACAGCGGCCACTTGACATTGGGGAAACAAACACAGTTGCAAAGATATCGGCCAATCCCTCCGACTTGTGTAATCATCTTGTGGTCGATGCTGCGTGAGGCGGAGCATACCAGATCCCAAGCTTCGACGGGCGGTTACTTGGCAGTTTGCGTGTGTATGTAGTGGTTATCGGTCTGTGCTGTAGGGTGCGACACAGCGGCCAGTGGTAGAGGGGTAATGATCAAACCACCCACCATGGCCACACAGCAATTGTTCGTCGAGCTTCGTGTCCACGGAGCACACAAGAACCCCTTCTCACACGAGTGGCAATGTCGTGAATCCATTTAGTGCAATTCATTCATGTCTACGGAGTACATCGTAGCAACGTTAGCAAGCAGCCATATCAGGGGGTGGGCAGAGCAATCAACGCCAAACCACCACTTTAGTCTTTTTTAAGCAGCCCAGTCAATTGGTACAAAATTCCCCAGCAGTATGGAATTGCAAACTTGCAAGCTTTCGCCAAGACAGAACCAAGTACTACATAAGGTACTCTCAAAGAGTCATCAGCTACATATTCGGATTTACTAGAATTCCCTGATTCTCAAAACTCCAAGACCGCCACTGCCGCAGCGGCCAAAAACTTAACGCGCTTTTTTTGAGTTGAGCACCTACAAAGACAATGGCGGAGTTCGAGCCGCCTACTTACACTTACTGACGGAAACGGCTTAGCGCAGCTCTTAGTTCAATTGTTGCGGAAGCGTCAGTCCTCGACCCCGGGACCGAAGTGGGAGCAACACGATGCCAGCAGGTTGGTTGCACAAAGACAAGCCAGAGCTCCGTGTGGGGCGCCATATGCGAGTGAGTGATGATGTCCACGGGGGTGACATGTTAAGGCATGCCGACACCAGCATGGAGGGGGGAGTTGAAGCGATTAGCCGGAGCCGGAGGAGGAGAGTCCTGAGGGAAAAGAAGGGGTGGGCAATGGGCAAGGACGCATGACCACCGCTTGCTCTCAGGAGCCGTTATGCGCCGTGGTGTTTTGTGTGGGTGGGAGGCTGCCGGTGCCTGTGTCTCTCCCACTGTTGTGTCGCGCGCTCCTCCAAGTGTGCGATATTACCATGCTCTCCTTTTTGGGCATGCTACGGCTAGGGCAGCAAACAACATCTGTCTGATTTCGCATAGGCGCATGGCTCGAGCGCACGAATTATAGAATTGGACCTACCTATTTACTCAATACCATGGACGTGAGGAGCCAATGGCGACCGCTAATACTTTCTTTAGCTGGTGTTGATTCTAGTGGCTGAGCTACTGGGATGGCCCGTGGAAATCACGGATGGCGACTGCGATCCATTTCCACATTAAATCCTTCGGGGGACTGTAGCGTCCCGGAGGGAATCCGTCAGTCTTGAGTGCCGCGATTTTGGGCTTCTCGGCCAGACCAATCTCGACAGCCCATTGTTGACTTCAGCAGCGGTATGGCCCAGGATCAAGAACACGTAGACGATGGGTGGTCAGCAACAAAGAGCGCGATTATAGCGGATGGACCCTGCGAGGTGAGTGGAATTCCAATGGAAGCAGGGGTCAGTCCAACCAGACACCTACTGTACGTACAGGCATCGCGGGAAATGAGTCTAGCCAGCCCGAGGGAAGGCGTGTATGCAGGTTGACGATGCGAGTCTAGTTGTCCCTACCGCTAGGCTCGCAAGCTCTTGTGGACACCTCGGGGGCAGATCCCAAGTTCCAACTCGCTGTAGTTACTGCGTGTGCTTGGGTTTACAGGAGGTCACACTTCGCTACAGGGTGGCGCGGGCTACCCTGGACTTTGGGTGAGAATGGAAGCCATGATACTACCTTTTACCTTTGCGAATACCAATTCATGACTCAATATCCCACGGGCCAATCTGAGGAAATGACATCCAATTGTCATCAGCAAATGATGTGGCAGTCTTTTTCCACCCGCAGCCAGGGTCAGCAGTCTCGATCGGCTCGCTAGGCTGCCTCCTTTTCGTGGTGGTTGAGGCCTTGATAGTCGGAAGGAAAATGCCCAGCGAGAACGCCTCGCCAGCGTCAAGCGATCCCCCCAGTCCCCTCCCGCTTCCAGAAGGCTTCTCTGGTTCATTTCGCCCGGCATGGTCCCGCTGATTGGCTGGAGTTTCATTTCCATGTGGCTAATTGATGAAGTTGTTGGATTAGGGACATTGGGCTTGCAAATCTAGGAACCTAACGTGCCTACGCTCGCGCCTACTTCCAAGGTAATGTACCTAGGTACATACCTAGTTGCAAGACACACGCATTGTGGGTGGTACGTAACCATGGCAGACGAAGCGAAGGCATATTCTTACTAGTAGTGCACTTCGCCTGGGAGTTGAAGAAGCCTAGACCGCGATTACTTTCGTTTAGCCTTCTAATAATACCTAAATCCATCTCGTCTATTATTATCAGACAGCCTCCCTCAGGTAGGTGCATAGTAGCAGCCCTAGCGATGCAGATGCGCCTGCAGACCGCATCTTACCCACACCCATTTGCCCAGCAGCAGTGGCAGTCGCGTCCGCGGCATGCTCTGTGCCTTCTGCATTGCACTTGCCATCGGGGATTACTCTGCGCACTTACCCTGGCAACCAAGTCCTACGGCTGGTACCTTCCCGTTACCCGGCGTCAAGGTCACCCACCGCTTCATTGAGCACGGCCAGAAAGAGTCAATTGTCCAGGCATTGAGATACATCACCGTCGTCCTAAGTACCACGTATGTACTGATATACTCGCATTACTTGCATCCCACCCATAAGCCGAGTACCTGAAGGGCGTACCTGCAAGTGGGAAGTAAGTGAGGCACCCAGCAGCCCTACTGATGATTTCCACCCACACCATGGCCCCCAGATGGACGCGCGCCTAGGCACTCTCCCACAAATCATAACCAGGCAGCCACTGTTGGCCATGCCTGAAATGAGTCTAGGCGTGGCAGTCTGCCGTACTAAGCGCCAGTCACCGACACACGATTGGAAATGACAGATGCTGGGTGAGCTACCTCCATGGCGACCATCACCATGTCTCGAGCCAAACGCAAACAAAGGCTGCCTCCTTGATAGGCTCGACCTCGTAAACGAATAAGAGCACAACACGTACGGACTTGCTCAGGTTACCCCGTCTGAGTGGCTGGCAAACATGACTCCTCAGGTCTCGTCGACGAAGCTTGTGAGAGTAATACACTACCCTGTCGGAGCAGTAATATGCAATGCATGCAACTGAGCAAGCCAGGAAGCAGGCAAGGGATCCGTCTGTTCTCCCTTCCCTTTGGGCTACCAGTCGTGCGTCCTGCCCGTTGCCCTTTGGCCCTGGCTGACGACTACCAGGCACGCTACGGTCTGTACGTGAGCCATATTATCCTATGACCATGTTGTGCAATGAAGTACATGGCATGATATGGGCCCAGCTAGTGTGCGTTGGCCTCATCTAGGATACGCTGCGCCCATGCGTGAATTTCGTCTTGGTCTGCCTCAGTTTCTTTTTACGGAGCTGCCAAGCGAGCAGGATGCGGACCTCCCTGTCTCCTCCGGCGTCAAGTCCGGGACTCGTACGAGTGTATCGCCCGCCCGAGCCCAAATCGGAGAATGATGGGCGACGAGCGATCGTCCCTGTGCCCTACTCTCCACCTCCACACGGGCTTCCATGGAGCATCCATGCACTCCCTACGTAATGTGCGTGGACTCAAAAGGAGGAACCCACCAGATTGGATGTCCGAGCTGCTCGAATGCTACTAGCGCTAACAGCACACAACATAACCCTCAGCAGGTCGAAACGACCAGGGATCGGGGGTCAAGGGTGGCTGGCTCGTCGGATGGCCAAGCATCCAATGGATGATGCATGCCTCCTCTGTGCACCCACTGATCCAGGTTGGGAACTCTAATACGATCGAAGCCTGCACGGGGCAAAGGATAGGTAAAGACGCGCACATTTGGAGGTATAACTGTTCGTCTCTCGGCAGTGGATACTTGCTCAGTCTTGTGACTAGATCTATGGATCCAGGTCAGGATGATTGGCGATGCCATGTGTAACGTTTCTCCCCTAATTGCCTCTGTTGATCTAGGAGTGAATTAGCTCCGTGGTTCATCTGTGCACGGCTAAGGCGTGAGAGCAGCCGGCAAGCAGTCTGTCAGATTTCCAATCGACCGTCTGTTGGCATCGGATTCCAATCCGTGACCCGCCCTGTGTAGGCGAAGAGCAGGCACATCAGACGCTAGGCGATCTCACCCCTCCATCTTGTCAGGGCCCTGACAGTTTGGAGTTGGCTGGCTCGGCCCACATGCGCTTCTTTCATTCATTCTCAAATGGCACCTGGTGGTGTCGCGGCCGCCTCCGTCACTTTTCTTTTCGGCTGATCTGTGCCTTCAGGCTCACTGCATTTGCTGCCTCTGCTCCGTCAGCCGCGGGAGATGGAGGTGGGCAAGATGGCTTGCATGGCTGGCGCAGCGCCTCACTCCTCCTTTGACTTGGAGGCCATCCTCATTGCTCTGGCATCGATCCCCGATACCCTGGTAGCAGTGCTAGACCGCTCCATGGTTCCTGTGACCAGTCCTAATGCCCAAACGAGGTGGGCGATGAAGCAGATCAATGCCACCGCCCAACGGTTCCGTGAATCTGATGGGCAGGCATTCACCAATCACCAGCCTAGCCCAGACACCCCAGACATCTCCCGATTCACGTTCCCCAATTGATAGGCAACTCAATCCCGGAGGAATAATTTAATCTTGTCAACACAATCTCTGATAACATCAAGCACTATCTATGCGTCATGCCTCGGCACTGTCCAGCTGAAGCTCGAGGGGTGCAGCTCGTCCTAGCTCCCAAGCTAGTTCTCCAGCTCTGACAACTCAGACAGCCGCCTCTCCCCTCATTCGTGCCTCGTCGTGATTGTTGCAGATTCCAATCGCAAGCCAAAGAATGCGCACACGTGCTCAATAACCCCAACTGGCTGGATTTTCCCCTGGGTGTCCCCGAAATTCGGTACAGATTCCGGCACACCTCCCCTCCTACGTTGTTTGTCGGGTTCCTTGCTCACACCTTAGCTCCAAAATCTGAATGCCGCTGCTTGCCTATCTCCTCCTTGTGCCGCAGAAACCCGCGTCTGTTTGCCCACCCTCCGCGCCGATTCAATAGCCTTCTCCGGGGAAAAGGGAACATTGCGATATCGCACAACCAAGCGAAACGCTCGTCCCATTCAACACCTTGGCTTTTCTATATTGTGCTATATCGCACGCCAACACAGCCTTTGTCTCCTCCGATGTCGTCTCCTCCAATGTCGTCACCAGGTCACGCTCTCTTGCATTTGTAATTGTTTGCCACTCTAGATGAAGCCGGCTCTATCATGCCGGAGAAGTAAGATAGCCCAAGACGACAAACAAACCGTAACCAAAACCCAATCTCCGTGCCTACGTGGTTCGGGGACAAACAAAGGCCCTCCCCGGAGTAACACCTACCCTCACCCATCACAGTTCCCCTGAAGTTTATAGCAGTACGGAACGGGGTGGAGGCAGGAGACTCTGAAACTCCTTGGGCGGTTGATCACATTTGCACTTTGACTGTGTAACTATCCGCACTGCATCTCGCATGGTCACATGGCCACCCGTCACTCTGGCAAATTCCGGTGCAAACCACACCCCGAAAAAAAGGGCGGAAATCATCTGCATGCGGGGTCTAACCGAACCACACCCCAAAAAAAAAAAAAAATTAAGATCACAAAAAGGGGTGGGCTGAGAGGGACATGAATTCCAAATAATGAGGCTGCTAAGCCGACCAAGTTCGATACGGAATGCCACTTCAGGCCCTTCCCCCTCCCTCTCCGAGATACGACATGTCACACTTGATACTACACAATGCAGGACGAGAGGAAAATCGTTTGCGGTTTTGCCTCCAGGGTTTCCCCCTTCCTACACCTCCAATACGCCCAAGGCAGAAAGGATACCTTGGGGGAACGGTAAAGTGGGCGGGGGAGAGAGAGGGAAAGAGGCTTTCAACAACTACCATTTGTTTGATTCTTGGCCATGTTTCGTAGGACTGAAAAAAAAAAAAAGGTTTTAAACCCCTTTACCCCAAAAGGTTCCCGTGAATCCCTTAAAACCCCACGACGATGCGGCTTGACCCAAAAAGAACAAGAAAGACATGAACCAGGAAGAGGTGGAAAGCAGGCATTTGGGTTAAATGGGTAACACAGGATCCCCGTCAGAGGACCCTACAAAAAAACCAACAATGACCAACCTAGTCACATAACACGCATGAAAAATAAAAAGACTCTCCTAACACCGTTATCGGGATTTGGGGGAGGAGGGGGAACCTTGTTTGTTTGAAAAATCCCCCCTTTTTCCCAAAGTTTGTTTCTTTTCCTTTCCCTGTCCTGATGCCCCAGTGCCGGTTTCCGGCGCCACAAAACCAAACGGGAAAAAAAGTGCAATGGATGGGGGTCTGACCCAAGCCATTTAGATATCGTCTTCGAGGAACTTGTAAGCAAACTTGAAGTCGGCTTTCCTCCGGTTCATCCTGGGCGGCGGTATTAGTAAGACGCGATACGTGTGAAGACAAGAAAGTGCGTAACAGGGCGGGAAACATAGACTTACCAGGTGCTCTCGTAGTCGAAGAAGCGGTATGTGCCCTGCTCGAACTCGTCGGTGATGTTCTTGGGCTCCTCGTGACGCTGGAACCAGGTCTGGTACTGTTTGTGGAAGCGCCAGCTCTGGTCCTTGAGCGCCTTGGCGGCCAGGTACTGGTGCGGCGTCCCCTGCTTGTAGTAGAACACGTAGAACAGGGTATCGGAGTCTATGCGAGAGTACAGCCTTGGGTCGTCGAAGATAGGCAGGGGCTCCTTGGGGAATCCTGACGCCGAGGCGGCCGGCATGGGCGCATCGGGGTGATAGCTCCGGGGGAAATCCGCATCACTTTGGTCGGGGCAGCTGGCCTGGCTCGTGCTCATCATTCGGATGGCAGCTTGTGATGCGGGATGCGGGATACGCTTTTTCGAGCCCTCGAATGACTCGACCAGGTCGTGTAATGAGGCTGGAAGGTGATAGATGGACTCCTCTTCGGCCTCCTCGATTGGCTTGATGCCATTCGTAACCCCGTTCGTCGGGGCAGGTGCTGTAGAACACGTCAATATGCTAAGAGCGTCGTAGTCACCATTGGGGTCGGAAAAAGTACCTTTGCTTGACTCTGCTGCCTCTGCGGCTGCAGATTGCTTCGCAGCCTTGGTCTTCTTTTGTCGAGCAGGGGTAATCAACACAGATGAGTCCGCTTCTGGTAGCCCCGAGCTCGTCCCGGGAATGTGCCTAGAATCAGATGACGACGATGCAGGCAGCACCATCGAGGTGGCGGGAGAACTTGTCGCGCTCGTCCTGGCCTGGATTGGCGGTAACGGTGATATGCCTATGCTTTGAGACCCAGGCGGCGGTGGTAAAGGTGCGATTCCCACATTGTTCTTGTCGCTGGCCGCAGCTGCTGCCGCCGCTGAGGCATACTTCAGACCCTCGCCCGCTGGCCTGGTGGGTAACGATGCCGGCTTCATTGAAGGGCCGCTGCCAGTCCCGTTGGTTGTAGAAAGCGGAGTATGTAACGTCGCGAGTGCCGGTAAGGGTGACTTGGTCTGGGATGAAGTCTTTCGGGCGGTAGTGGTCGGGACGTCGGGTTCCTTCTGCGCTTTCCTCGTTTTCACTGGCGGTTCCAGCTCTGGTACGAAGTCGTCTTGCACGGATTGTGTGTCCTGTGATGAGCCCTTCTCGTTGTCCAAAGACATACCGTAGGTACCCTCCTCCTCGTCAAGATCCAACTCGTCGTAGAGCCCCTCATCTTCCATGAAGTCATCGTTCATGCCGTCGGAGACGTAGTACTTGATGCTCTCCTCGAGATCCTTGACCTGATCCGTAGTGATGGCGCCATTCTCCAACGATCTTCGGATGAGTTCTAGCTTGCCTTGATGGAATTTATGTCGCTCGATGATGTTCTCGATCGTCGCGATACGTTCTGCTTTCTGGTTGTGGCTCTTGCCCCTCTTCATCGTCGCTGCTAAGGCTTCGCTCTCGGCCTCGAGGGTCTCGATCTGCTGTTCCAGTTCGTCGACGGTGCCGTTGAGGAAGTCGCTGGTCTCGACCTTGGCCTGCTCCTTGGGATCTAGCTTAGCCGCAGCTGATAGGCCTTCCTTGGAGTAAGCCTTGGTCTTCATGGCCTTCTCAACCGCCTTGAACTTCTCCATTTGCTAGAAACAAGGTGAAAATGCGCAATCAGTACACGATACAGTCCAACTTGGTACGACCATCTAGAAAAAGGGCCTCCCGGCCATGGGGTGTATCACCAACCGTTTCTATCAGCTTGCGGTGCTCCAATAAGGGAGCCTTGTCCTTGATGTCGTTACTCGCCGCCCATGTCTTGATCTGGTCGCGCAACCGCTGCAGCTTCTTGATCTCACGTTTCAGCTGGTCTTCGAGCTTCTCTTTCTGGGCCGGGTTATTTGATTGTTCGATCTTGTCGTAGATGCCCTCGAATTCGGCGATTCCCTCCGCCACCTTCTTGAAGCACTTGTCCACTTCTTGTTGCAGTTTCCTTGCCGCCATTGTGACTGTGTCTGCGAGCCTCGGGCGCTCACGAATTTGCCTGGAGTCGGATGAGTAGTCCTTCTTCGTGCTGGGAGCCTAGTTGTTCGGTCTCGAGCTGCCAGAGAGAGCTCGGAAGAGGCCAGATGTCGTCACGGGGTGGATCGACGATAATCTGTAGATTCAGCAATCCGCCGGATGCGGTGCTAGTGCGGGGAGCGCAAAATGGCACGGCGCAGCCTGCGTCGGGGAGAAAAAGGCTGCTGGGTTTGGGACGGTCGGACCTGACGATTCGAAGAGGCCGTCGTGGTCGTTTCGTGGTTGATTTGTTGATGCCGCTTCCAAAGTGCTCCAGCTGCAAGCCTAGGCGTTTTGCGTTTGGCAGAGTCCAGGTTCAGCGCATGTCATTGGCTAGCAGAGGTTAGGTACCAGGTAGGGTCGATATGCAGTTGACCCGCAAGGGAAGCCGGCCGCTGCAATGGGCCCCGATGAGATGCCTCCTGCCCGGAAAAAACGAACAGGATTTGATTTGAAGGGGGGCTTGTGTGACAGGAGATGTAGCCTGAGCCCGGGCAGACTGGTCTAAACTCGAGTGTGTGATGGTCCTCTTGTTTCTCCCGGCTGAGGTACATCGGCAGCCCACCCGCGATGTTATAGGCGCTACACGAAGGCACACTTATACCTAACCCCCATGCTCACATGACGGCAGCGGCAGCAGCAGCCCCAACAGCGGCCCAAAGCCGCCTTACAGTAGTCGACTCGCGCACGCGACTGCAAAACCCGACTCGACAACTCAATACCGGCCTAGAGGGATCTAATTCTAGGACCGACGACATCTGACTGGCAGCTGCAAAACAACTCTATTCTGCCCCCAATTGGCCCCAAACAAGACCCCAAGCCAGCCAGCAGCCACCACCTACAGGTTCGGAGGTACTTTGGTTGCCTTATCCTATTTGACTACCTACTGCCTTGCTTTGGAGAGCCCCGGCGTTTGCGACCCCCAACACCCTCTGCAATTGCATTGGTCTACGCACAGCCTCTTGTGTTCAGCTGGTTGTGGTGCATGTGAAACAGCTCCCCCGGTCTTAGCGAGACGAACCTGGGTCACAAAAGAAAAAGCAATGAAGGGTATGAACATCACCGTTTATGTAAAAAATTAAACCACATGATAAGAAAAAATGGACATCTCACATCTCACAATTTGCTGTAGCCATCATCCAGCGTGTGCTCTCAGCCTCGGTGACGGTTGACCAGGAGGTCGTCTCGTCGATTGGGAAAGGCGTCCTAGTCTTTGCCGCCGTGGCGCCGGGTGATACGGACAAGGAGATCACCACCATCGCCAATAAAGTCTTGAAAATGAAACTATGGGATGACGAGGCTGGCGGCAAGGTAATCTCGGATCCCCTCCCCTTTTCCAATACGTCTGTGGCGTCCGGTCGAGGCTTTTATTGTTACTGATCTTGGCATTTGATTCGCCACGCAATAGTGGAAAAAGAATGTAATGGACATCGAGGGCGAGGTTCTTTGCGGTAAGAATCTCAGCTTTTCTCCCCCATCGGTTTGGCCCATCCCCTCTCATCTCAAACGGAATAGCTATCGGGAAGGGTGGGAAGGGGAAAGCGAGGTCCAGGCGCCAGGCTGACTTGACGGCCCATTTGGCACACTGCAGTTTCACAATTCACTCTCCTGGCCAAAACCAAGAAGGGCACGAAGCCCGACTTCCACGGCGCAATGGGCCCCGACGAAGCCATCCCACTGTACCACTCTCTGGTTCAGAAGATAGGGGCCGGATACAACCCCGAACGAGTCAAAGACGGCAAGTTCCAAGCTATGATGCAGGTGGCATTAGTGAACGATGGCCCGGTATGTAAAACTTGCGCCCTATCGCCGCTTCGAGGCTCGGCCCGTCCTGAAGCGATCGGATCGAGCTGGCTGACATTTGCCGTTGGGTGCCTCTGGCTAGGTTACGCTCGAGCTCCAAGCTGGGGGGAAAGCCCCGGAGGAGTGAGTCTGGAGTCTGGACTGGGAAGGCAAACGGATAGATCACAAACTGTGAGTTTCACTAGCGATGGGTTAGCCATGATAGTCGCACCATATGGCTCGATCAGGATAGACAATAGACGCAGCAGCGCATGGATTACAATGGCATGGAACAGCACTATTGATACTCGAACATGATGAACCATTCCGTATTCAGAGCGAGCTGGGACAAGGTCGGTAACCTATCACCAGCGAGCCACACGCAAGGGAATTAGGCAATGCAACCAGCAAGGCACTCCCCAGTGAGCGACGTAGAGTGTGCCACACCGAGGCCGCTCTCATGACGCTCTGATATTCTGCGAGAATCATCAACATAACGGAAAAGAAATCAAATGCCATGACAGTATGCAATGTCAGAGTCCATCAAGGCCATTGTTTCCAACCGATATATCCTCGATGCACGACTTACAGGCGTGCCCAAGGCTCGGTGTGGCGTTCTAATGTGCCAAGCATACACCACTCACCCGACAACTCCCTGCAGCGTCCGCGCTCGTTAGGTTACACGACGACGCTCGTCAAAGCGCAGTGAGCAACCATTTGCATAACGAGAATGAGATGTGACAGGGAAATCAGACCACATTTCGTCTGGTGGGCTGGACCTCACATGCTGACTGCCAGGCTGGTCGAGAGGATGGTCGAGTTGCTCCATTGGACAAAGCGTCGATCCTGTGCAACCATTTCAAACACTACTGGCTGGGCAGTAGCAAATCCGACGGGATGTGCCGCATTATCACACAAAGTACCTGCCCACCCGATCTAGGGTTAAGGGAGGGGACGAGCAAGGGAGGGTGGCCGTTGGCGAGATCACGAATCGGGGAATAAAAGGCTTATCGAGAGTTGTACCGGACGGTCTGCTTGGGAATCAGAGACATAGGGTAGGTAGGGTAGGGCAGAATGATTGGATTGGCAGTCGAAGTTGTCGTTCCCCTCGGTAACGGATTCAGGTGGCAGGACGTCGCACGTTTGCGCCTCCATTTCTCCAGCAATGCGTGCTTTCACCATCGAATCGAATCAAATCGCCGCTATCTAGCCTAAGTGGGTGATCCCTGAGGGTCTTCTGGAGCGGCTGCAGGTGTGCGGACTTGCGTAGGTTTGGCCTGTCGGTAGGGGTCCAGCCACCAGTCGTTGGCCCTGGAGGGATGAATGCATGCATGTACGTGCTGTACTGTATGTAATAATTGTCTGCGTGTGCCGCATAGGCCCTGGAAACTTCTAGAGCAGACAAGGCGGCCCATTCGCCCCGGGCCTAGGGTAGGTGGGTAGTTTGACGGCTACATCAATGGACAGACAAGCACGATGGATGTACAAGCAGCTTAACTAGCGTCTGGGAGGTGATTCATGATAAAGCAGTACAAGGGCCGGGCCAGCTGAAAAGCCGCCCTTGAGCTGCAGCGTCGGACGCTCGTGGGCTAGCCGCTGTGCTGTGCATGATCGACTGATGCTGCGTTAAGGCACAAAGACAGTTTCAGGCTCTGGGAACGCTGCGGCATTGACTGAGGTGACCAGCCGGGAGCAGGTACCCCGCATTCATCAGCGCTCTCACTGCAGCGAGCGTTCTTTGACTCCGACCCCACCATCAGATACAGCCAGCCTCACTCACTCGTTTCGCTTCTCTCTGCTTCGCTTCGGATACCACCTCCCTTCATTAATACCTTCGCTTCTCCCTCCTCCCACTCCTCCTCCTCTTCCTCCACTTCGAGCACCTCCTCCTTCCTCCTCGCCTAGATTGAATTTCGCGCACAGAGCAACAACTAGCTCTCTTCACTGTCCTTCCTCTGCCCTCACAACCCCACCACCACTCATCACCACAGTCGCATCACCCCCACCAACAAAAATGGCGTCAGGCGAGGCTCCCAAGCGCCCTCGGGTGTTCTTTGACATCGGCCTCGATGGAAAGGAGCTGGGCCGCGTGACCATGGAGCTCTACTCCGACCTCGTCCCCAAGACGGCCGAGAACTTCCGCGCTCTCTGCACTGGCGAGAAGGGAGTTGGCAAATCGGGAAAGCCCCTCCACTACAAAGGGTCCATCTTCCACCGTGTCATCAAGCAGTTCATGATCCAGGGTGGTGACTTCACAGCTGGTGACGGCACTGGCGGCGAGTCCATCTACGGCGCCAAGTTCGAGGATGAGGCGTTCCCTAGGAAGCACGAGAAGCCATTCCTCTTGTCCATGGCCAATGCCGGACCCAGTAAGACGCTTCCCACACATGATCTGATCCTTTGCTCTTACGTCAAGTACTAACTTCATCCCAGATACCAACGGCTCTCAGTTCTTCATCACTACTGTACCAACCCCCATCTGGACAACAAGCACGTCGTCTTCGGCGAGGTCCTGAATGGCAAGTCCGTCGTCCGCCAGATTGAGAACCTCCAGACCGGCTCCGGCGACAAGCCCAAGAAGGAGGCCTCCATCCTCGACTGCGGCGAGCTCACCGGCGAGGCCGCCCTGGCCGCCGACGTCAAGCAGCCCGACGCCCTCGGCGACCCCCACGAGGACTTCCCTGAGGACTGCAACGAGCAGCCTCTCAGCGCCAAGAAGGTCCTCGAGATCGCCACGGCCTCCAAGGACTACGGCACCAAGGCCTTCAAGTCCGGCAACCTCAAGCTCGGCCTCGAGAAGTACGAGAAGGGCCTGCGCTACCTCAACGAGGAGCCCGACCTCGAGGAAGAGACGGCCGAGACCAAGGCCGCCCTCACGGCCTTGCGCTTCTCCCTCAACTCCAACGCCGCCCTGCTGTCCACTAAGCTCGAGGCCTGGGACGACGCCATCCGCTTCTCCACCTCGGCCCTCGCCGTCCCCGGGCTCTCGGGCAAGGAGAAGGCCAAGGCGCTCTACCGCCGGGGGTTCGCCAACGTCCGCCTCAAGGACGAGGAGTCGGCCCTCAAGGACCTCGAGGAGGCGCACAGGCTCGTCCCCGAGGACTCGGCCGTCACCAACGAGCTCAACTCCGTCAAGGCCAAGGCTAACGCTCGCGCTGCCAAGGAGAAGGCTGCTTACAAGAAGTTCTTCGACTAGAAAAAGCGAAGATGAGAAAAAACTAAGAGAAAAGGAAGAAAAAAAAAAGAAGAAAAGTTAGTTAGGAAAGGAGAAAGGGGGAACATCAAACGTAACGAGGAGGGAGTACATCTCCGATGAGAACTACATCGGCATCATACGTTTGCTCATGATATCAACGACCCAGGGGTTGTAAGAGAAGACGAGAGGGCCCATTTGAGCTAATTTCTTTCTATTTCTTTGTTGGGTTGTTTTTGTTTTCCTAGGAGGGAGCTGCGTACGATTAGTTGTGATACTAGTGCACCCAGAGAGGGGTCGACGAAAAGATAAAAAACGTTTGAAAAACAAATCAATACATAGAGATTTCTCTTTTTGTGGAAGCGTCGATCCCGTTCACTACACCCAACATACGATGGGAATTCATGTCACAGGATTCACGTAGCAGCCACTGTAGTTATTCCAACACCTCAAAGGGTGTGTATATTTACTATGGAAAAAAGTTTCTAGTAGTCTAATCTCTCCAACCGCTCCAAAGCTTTCCGTCTCTTTCCCTATCTTTGCCGGGGCAGCAAAGACGGATCCGGTTGGGGTTTTTTTTCTCTTTCGTTTGTTGTTCCCCAACTGCCTCTCCCTCCCTCCAGGGGGGTTAAAAGGCGTCAATGATGGCTTTTGTGTTCTTCGGGTTCAGGGGCCTGTACGATGCGTTTTTGGTACGTGCCCAGCCAACCGTGGCAGGTTGTCGAAGGGGGGATAGGTGAAGAGAAGGGGGTAAATAAGTAAAGTGAGGAGTCGTTCTTCGGTAAACGTGAGGTTGGTTTTCATCTCTCATCCACTGGTACATAACGCGAAACAGGGGCATTTCACCCTCCAGACACGGCGTTGCTTTTAGCCATGCATAGTAGTCAACATGTCCCCTGTCATGAAAGGTATAATATCGTAGAGCGAGAGACAAAGAAGAGTAAGAATAGGGGCAAGGTGGATGCAAAAGCTAGGGAATATAGATGTTCGTCCACTTCGAAATCCAAAAAAAGGGGAAGAGGGAAGTTACCCGATCAAAGCCATGCTGCTGGCCAATCTCCAAAAACATCTAGGATATGCAAGTATAACAAGACGAGACGAGAAGTCCGGCCAGCGTGCTGTTCTTTTGGGGGGTATATATAGTGATATATAGATATGCATCCTGCAAGATCTCATAATCCTCGCAGAGAAATGCTCCGATTCATGCTGAGGAAAGCCATGGCTTCACTTTTTTGTGATAGTTGATATTCGGCGGGGAAGGAATCGTTGAAGGATAGGTCCAAGGTCGAGAAAATAGCGAAGATAGGGGGAGGTAGATGGTTGAACGGCGGGCGAGAAGTTTATTTTTGGTTTTCTTGATTGTGAGGATAGAGATGCTGGATATAGCGTTTCAGGTCGTCAATTCATAGCGGCGTCGCTGTGCAAGAAAAATAACACGATAATAGATGCGTCGAAAGAAAAGGAGATAGGAATCCGTGTATGAAGAGCCGGAAAGAAGTTTCCCTTCCAGATGTTGATGAAGAAGAAACAGCAAAAGACGTGGCAAGTCAGAAGGAAAAGAATTAACCAAAAAGAAAGGAGCACGAGACCCTTGTGTCCTGTAGAACGAGGCGAAGAGTATCGTTTGCAGCTCATTTCTGGCTCTTTGAGTCCGATTTCTTTTCCTTGTGTTCTGGGCTGTCTGCTCTGCCGCCTATCCTCATGATGCCGTTGAGGATGGTACGCCCCACCTTGCCATTCTTGCCCTTGGCTGTTCCACCGCTGGTCATGTATCGCTTTTTGTCATGACCGTCTCTGGTTCTTCGAAAGTCTCTGCTACGTCTGTTATCATCCTCGAGGGTGTCACTGCCTGAGCTTCCAGGAGGCTGCTCTGACTCCGTCCAAGTAGTAGAGCCTGCATATGAATGGGTCATCGTCTCGAAGAGAGAGGCTTGCTCGAGTACCTCGGCGAGTTCCTCAGTGGTCATACCAGGGCGGAACTCGCTAAGCTCGAGGCTCTCATCCTTTGCAAGGCAAGAGTCTGAACGGGACTGCAGGGCGAAGCAGATATCGTTGAAGATGAGCAGCTCGCCTTCAATTGTTACCTTCTTCGAGTTCTCTGCTGGCTTGGCATCCACCCACAACTTGACCAGGCTGGCATAGTTCCTTGCCTGGTCGATAAGAAAAGGGAGGCTGGGGAATCCTTCCCGGGCTGTAGGACTCAGTCGATTCATAATCGTCAGGGGTGTGCTGTATCCTGGAGGTATCGTCTTGACAATGTGGTCCACGGGCACATCGCAGATCTGATCTACATAATCCTTGAACACGCTCCTCTGTGTACCGAGGAACCTATTCATGGGCTCCATCCATTCCTCTCGTTTGCCAAACGTTGACAAATTGGCCATCTTTTGTAACGCCTTGGCAATCAATGTGAAAGTTCGTTGAGCCCGAGGTCGAGGGTGATCACGCAAAAGTCCGAACAACTTTGGTGAGAGAATGGCAGGGCAGATGAATCGCAGGAACAGAAATCCGGACACGGACGTGTATGCTACCGTACGAAGAAAGTCGCCATATCGGTCCTCGGCGACGGCCCGGATGTACTTGAGGATACCTCTGAGCTCAGGATGAAGACGTTTTGCCGAGGTGCAGATGCAGTTCCAAATGTCAGTCGTGATATCGATGAGTCTTCTCCATCTCTGGTCCAAATCCACTGCTTGGTGGAGTTTGGATGGGTCTACCTCGCAGTCCAGGTCCATTTCGTTGATCTCGTAAATCTTGTCCTTGAGCGTCTCCTCCAGGAACTCCTTGCCCAGCCTGCGCATGTGAAACTCGAGCGACTGGGTTAGGAGCGTGTTACCACGGAACAACAGGTTCGCCTCGCCCGTCAGCGACTTGTTCATGTCGCGAACCATAAGATCCCGATGATTGGCAGATTCCCCTGAGTCGTTTGATTTCACTCGGCTGCCAAAGCGGTACTTCTTGATCGTCGCCTGGCTGCCTATTCCATCAATCTCATCCTCGACCATGGCCATGATCCAATCACTCGCCTTCTCAGACACCTGGAAAATGTTGAGAAAGAGCTCTGCCACTCTACGCAAATGGCCTGGAAGAGCATTTGAGACCTGCGTCGTCAGGTTAGATTGGAAGTTGTGGATGATTCCAGCCAGAGGCTGGTACTCCTTTGCCAGAAGTACCACAAGCTCTTCGTGGGCAACTCGGATCAGCATGGATCCGATCGTCTCCGCCTTGTCATCCAGAATGGGCAACCACTGCTCGTTATCCTTGGATGCCGGGTCTGTCGACGCTTGCGATAGGTCGACTGTACCGCAGATGACTTCATTGGTGTTGTTGGACGTTTTGGCAGCGGGGCTGTGAGGCGGCTCGACGTACCCGTCCACATTCTTTAACCTCACCGAGAGCTGGGGGATCGTGGGCGGGAGGTCCGTGAACTCGCAGTCCTCCCTCCAAAAAGGGTTCTTTGTGGAGGCCTTTGTCATCGTCCGTGCCCTGACCTCGCCGTCCAACATGACCTCAGCCAAATAATTCCCAACCAACGGGTCGACTAGTGTCGTTCTCGAGCTCTTGTCAGGGCGCGTCTGGGGCGATGCCTCCGCCGCCCCATTCTTGGGCTTCATTTTCGCCTCCGTCACCCGCACCTGGATCGTCTTTTCTACGCGGAAGACCTCGCCGGGGCGGGCCTTGTCGACGTCCTCCACCTTCTGCGCCAGGTCCTTATCCGGCTCGTCGAGCTTGTAGATGTCCGGGACGGTGAATGCCCGAAGGAGGGCGAACCACACCTCGAACTGGACCCGGGTCTCGGCCGCCAGATACACGGGTCGGAAGACGCTCAGCTGCCGTGCCTTGAGCGCGTACATGGGGAATACGGCGATGCAGTGGTCCTCGCCCAGGACCGTCTTGTCCAGCTGCTGAACGGCGCTCCGTGACAACTGGGACATCTCGATAATGGCAAGTATCGTGCCGTCGTTCTCCGCCATGAGCTTGAGCTCGCCATTGTCTGATAGTGTAAACGAAACCGTGACCCATGCCATTGCCGTTGAGCGTGGATCTCTAGTCGACGACCGCTTCGTCAAGATGTATGGGTTACCAGCCAGCCCCTTGTCCCAAACCTGGACCTTGCCAACCTTGATGACAGCCGATGACTTTGGCGCGTCGGTGGATTGTCCTCGCCTCTTAAGCTCAGGACGGACGGGGCTCGCGGGGCTCGAGGGTTTCGAAGCCGAGGGTTTCACCAACGGCGGCCGCAGCTGCTGCCAACACAAGAGGGCGGCCAGCCAGAAATCAAAGTGAGAATGCTCCCGCGGGTACATCAGCACCTCGATGACGGGGTTCGACGAGATGAGCTCGAGGCATCGCTTGCCCGCCTCCGGGTAGTCTACCGGATAGACCCTGCAGCCACGCAGATCCGCCACAATTGGGATGTGGAAGGGGCCGCTCTGGCCCGAGTCGAACATCAAGCAGCCCCTGTCGTCGTCGATGTACGCCAACCCCATGTACCACGATCCCCCCGACTCGCCCTGGTACTCGACCTCTCCACGCATCTTGCCGCACAGGGTGAGCATCAGCTGGGTGATTCTGTGAGGGTTCTCGATCCATATCGGGATGGCCAGGCTATCGATGGAGGGCGAGTAGGGTATTGGAGGGTGAGGGGCAGGATGTGAGGATTGGCGCTTCATGAGCCTGCGGTTCGAGCTGGTCTTCTTGTCGCTGCTCTTGTTCGTGGGGACGGCGGCTTCGAAACTTCGGCCTCCCATGATGGTAGGGAATCCGGTCGACTCGAGGCCGGCGGCGGGCAGCCTGGGCTCCTCGGGGGCGGAGGTGGGAATGGGACCCGTCGGCTGGGAACCGGACGAGCTCATGCTGCCAACGCGATGGCGCTGCTCAATGCCCGGGGGCGCGGCCCTCTGGTTCGTCAGCATGGCGGCGTCCATGGTGCGGGTTCGTGGGCGGAAGGAGCTGCTGGTCAGTCGGTTGGCCGAGGTGGAGGTGGAGGGGGGCGGGGGGCTCGAGTCGGTGCTCTCGTAGGCGTCGCTGAAGGAGTCGTTGAAGACCATGCCCTGGCGACGGCTGCTGGGCCCGCTGGGGATGGATCGCGGCGAGGTTTCGTGGGAGGCGACGGCGGCGCTGCTGCTGTGATGCAGGGTGGAGGCGGTCGCATCAGAGGAAGAGCCAATGGTGACCTCGGGGGCATCGCCCACCTCGGGCGTTACGGCGCGGATGGTGCCGGCGACGCCTCCTCCGTTGTGGTTATGGGTGTGGTTGGAGTAGGAGGACCGAAAGGCAGCCCGGAGGCTGTGAGTGCTCGTTCGCTCCATGGCATTGCGTGAGGACTCAATGGGCTGCGATTGCTGGAGCGGCTGCTGGGGAGGCGGCGCCAGCGGAGTCGGCACCGTGGCAGGGGCAGCGTGCGGATGCTGGACCTGGAGCTGGTGCTGATGCTGGTGCTGGTGCTGAGGCGGGAGGTGCTGCGGGAGCTGGGCCTGAGGACTATTAATGTTGGCGGTGGTGGAGGAGGCGGCACTATTATTATGGTTCAACCGGCTTGCTGCTGCTGCTGACGGGCGAGGGACCCGCTCATCGATCTTGTCAGGAGGCATGGCGACGACTTGTATACATGGTACGGTCTGCTTCGACGGCATGCGCGCCCTCGGCCTTCCTGCGTGTGGCCAGGCTGGGATCCCGGCGAGCGATTGTGCCGTCTTTTTGCAGCAGCGGGAGGGGGCTGTCTGTCGGTGGAGAGCGCGAGCGTTCGTTCGGTTCGTTCGAGGGGTTTGGGCTGGTGCTATGCCTGTGGCTCGGGCTGCTGGAGTGGGTGGACACTCGCACTCGCACACACTCTCGGGCGCTCACACACACGCACACAATTCGCAAACCACGCTGCACAGAGTTTGAGCCAGCCTCAGGGGAAAGCTGCTCCTGCTGGGGTTAATAATGCGGCAGCGCACGCCGGTAAGCACTTGGGCTCGTGGGACTGTCTGGCGGGCGACGGTGCTCTGAGAGCTGCCCACATTAACTGGGCAGACGCTACCTTGGGGCTAGCAGGGACGGATTCGCACTGGTACGGACGCAGGAGGTGGTAATCCGCTATGCACGTCTCCTGCACAGCGTCAGAAAAGGAAGCGGCCCGTTAACCATATGCGCATTGATGGTGGCGCCGGCAGCGGTGCGAGCAGCAGGCCGGACAGCGCTGTGCGTCCTGGAAATTGGCTTTCGGGACTTGGCCTTGGGGACTTGGGGACAGCAGCATCCAGCGGCGGGCGCCTTAGATGCGGGAATGGCTTACTCGGAGGATATATATAGAGGGGTATTTAGCTCGGCAGACAAATATGTGATTTGATGTGAGCAGCGCAGTATGTGTGTATATTTATATGGGTATATAAATATATCTCGCTCCGGACCTCAAGCCGCCCTCTCGTCACTTCTCACAGCCACGATAAATAAGCACGGTGCGCAGGGTTCCCGATTTCGAGGTGCTAGTGCTTCCAAGACCGTCTTTGGGCTGTTGGTACACCAATGGATTGGGGACACGGGTGGGAAACGGTGTGATGCTGAGTGCCTGCAGTCGGCGTGTAGCGTTGCACCATTTGGGGCGAGGAGGTTTTCGAGAAGGAAGAAGAAGCAAGGAAAGGATGCATGTTCTTAATTAAGATTCATCCATGCATGCACGAGGCGTCTTCTTTACCTTGGCTGCCCGGCTTGCTGGCTCTGCTTTGCCAGTTTCGCATTCCATCCGTCCCATCCCATGATTCCCATCCCAAGCCCAATCCCCCGATCGATGCTTGGCCTCGCCCATCACATCCAGGCAGTTCCTGGGCGAGGGCCAGGGGCAGGGCAAGGCGGGGGGAGGGGGGACGACGGGGGCCTTCCCCTCCCATGGCCTCTCCGAGTCTCCGTGGACCTCGAGGCATGATTATCGAGCTTTTCCTTCATCTCTTCGGGCGTTCTGTTCCTGGGTTTTATGGAACCTAGCTGCCTGACCCACTACAGACCTCCACTGAACTTGGCCTGCTGGGATCAATGCTGCTCTGCTGGTGTGAATGGATCATGTATGGGATAGATCCTGGGCTGGCACAAGGACAAGGAAGCACCCAGAGCGAGCATCGTCGTCCTGCTCGTCAGCTCGACACTGACACTGTCCCATGGCACACACAGACAGGCAAAGACATCAGTGGGCATCTCCCATACCATCCAAGAGCCACACCACCAGGCGTTGCTAATGCAGAGCAGCAGCGCGGACCGCCGTGTGCTTCCTTCACCCGGCCGTAGTACGCGGAGCTAAACTAGGCTGTCTTGGGCCCTGTAGACTTGCAGTGATTGCCATGAAGAAACACCCGTTCGAGCATCAACGGCTTTGTTTTAGTCTCGTCCTGCCTCTGGGGGCGAAGAGGTCCGCCCGCAAAAATTGCCCTTCTGATCACCCCAAATGCGCACAACCAGCCCAGAGGTGACTCCTTTCATCAGTCGTTCACGATATGTCACAGCGTGATGCCTTGATCCAACGCACCCAAATTAGATAGGGCTCTGCCCACAGTGCATGCATATCGGGCCATGGACAGTGTTCGTTTAGGTATTCGGGTCAGTCCTGCGGCCTGTGAGATACTGCAGCCAACCTACAAGTCAGCCAGCCGCCTGGTCAATGACCTCGTTTCTCTGGCTACGCTCTCACATCAAATATGGATTAAAAATACTGCATGCTTGTCCCCATCCAATCTCCATCACATCAGCAGATCGGAAACAGGAGATAACAGTCCATCAGCCTGTCTTACATACGGACGGCGCACGTCCCCCATCAAACCGGCATCAAACAAGCATGCCATGCTGCTCACCTTGGCCCGTCTCGTCCACCATCTTGTCGGTCTCGTCGGCTTCGCAGCTGCATACATACTAGCCTTGCCATTCACTGATCCGAGCATGCATCATCGTCCAGGGTCCTCGTCCCCTAATTCATGCTTGGCCCAAGACCCAAAAATTTCAAAACCCTCCGTCCAGCCATCCGCCCATTCATATGCCCATCCACACACACTCATCCACCCACCCTGCCTATCCACAGATCCGGGTTCGAGCTCCGGGTCTTGTGTGATTGCGAGCCAACGGCGGACTACCTGCTCAGCCCTGGGCTCCAACACATGTACGTAAGTATGCGTACGTGCAGCACCTCGTGCCCTTTCCCCTCTTGGTCCCTCTCCAAAGCATGGGCAATCGCAGGGGCTCAACTCCCATCCAAGGGATTATCCAAGGGAATCAAGACAATACGCCCACATAGATAGCAACGCCGTTGGTTGCAGGCAAATTTCCAACCCTACTCCTCCACGCAAACCCGTCTGAAGTACTTGCATAGTTTCAGCCGGGCTGGGACCGATCTCCCATCTCCCTTTCCAGCGTCGCAACCTGCGGCGTGGCCGCTTGGTTTTAGCTTCACTGATCTGTGATCTGCCCCATGGATGTTCCACCGACATTCAAGGTAAGCGAAGCACAGGAAATACCGAAAGTCCGGGCGACAGGTTGGTCAGTACACATCAATTTCATGTTCTCATGTGGGCGTATCCGCACATCAACAAACTCGTATCCGCGCATTTACAGCCTCCTTTCCAGCCCATTCCCCTAGGGTGAAAAAGAAAGAACTCTTTCCTCCATATACGGATAAGGTGTATTGACACAGCGACAACCGTTACCAGCGTACCGGCCCCGGGATCTGTCTGCTCACCCCTGGGATCTCCCCTTGCTTTTCTACCCTCGCTTGTCTGCTGACCAAAGACATTGGAAAACAACCAACTCCACGCCCCTCCCCCAAGGGCAGCATGCCATGCACAACGTGGCACGCACATGAACGTAAATTAAAAAATTTAATTGTTTTATTCCCATTCAGATGGGGATTACTGATCGAAAATTCCCCAGCCAGCTGCTGCTGCATGCAGAATGGCAGGGATCCCGCGTCATACCCTCAGTGAGATGTCTCTTACCAATCCTTTCTGATATAGCCCTCCCCGCCGTCATAATGCTTCGCGGGACCGAAAATAACAGGTCGCAATCTGGTTCGGAGCGTGCTAGCAGGCATGCAGGTAATTTTCTGGCATGACCTCCTCGCATTGGTAATTCCCTCCCTCCCCCAATCACCTGCTCTACCGCTCGTGTTTCTAGAATGCGTTGATGATCATCGCTATGTCTGCGTTGTCACCTATGTAATAACAACCGCACGCTCCCCGTATTAAGAGCAAGCCCAGGCCCTCAAGGCCCTATACCAGTCGGAGATGCTGGAACTGCCAGGAACTTCAAGGAGTGGGTGCCATAACGTGCTTTTTTAGTCATAGTTCGAACCGTTCAATGGATGTTCCTTGTAAATTGAAGCCGCCCTCGGAACACCCGGTTCTCGCAAGTCGGTTGAAGGAATTGCTTGAGGTGTGGTTGATTTTTCAAGTAGATTATGCTTTCACACAGTGCCTTAAAGGGAATCACGCACTTTGCGGTCAGGAATGATGGCTTGAAAGAAGTGTCAAAAAAGAGTTGTATGTAAATGATGAACCGACTCCGTCCAGCCAGTCAACCATCTCTTGACTCAAGTTTCTCAAAAACTCCAGCTCTCTGTGTCCTCCAAATTCTTGCGCAAGAAAACGCCTAAAAACAAGATTAACGTCCCCCGCAAACAGGAGAGTAATGGGCAAACTCCCAATCGGGAGTTGCAGAAGAAGGTTGGTGAAGGACGAGATAGTGCATCCTCCACCGAAAGACGTCGTAATACGTCACTCAACGAGGCAAAAACTAAATAACGGCTCCAGTCCAATATCCCCAACTCCTCCATCAAAAGATGGCTTTAAAAACAATCGTAATAGATAAAAAGAAAAAGAGTTCAAAAAGAAGTGAAGATGAAGAAGAAGAAGAAGAAGAAGTAGAAATGGTGCTATGTTGCTAATACGAATTTCTTCAAGTCATGCACTACAGCAATCATTTTCGTAGTTGGGGTGGTCAGGCTTGTATCACCATCTGGAGATCAAAAATAATTGATCACCGGGACACAACCTCCTCGACGGGGCTGGTCGGGATGCTTCGAAAGTTACTAAAATCAGAGCTTCCGGTTCTTCGCAGAGCTTGGGACATAGTCTCAATGTTCAGCTCTCCCGACATGTTGAGGTTTTGGCTTCCGCTTTTGGGGCTGCCCAGTGGCTTGCGAGAAGGACTCATCTCCACGCCTTTCACGCTACCTGGGTTGCTCGTTGGTGGGCTCGTTCCTGGTCCCTGACTCGAAACTGGCGATCGGATCGGAGATGGCGAACGGTTGAGAGCCGAGGGAAGGGAGGTGAGTCCGGCGAGGTGGATGCTATCTCGGGAGCTCGCGCCACCCACAACTCCATGTTCAGACTGGACGACATCTGCAAAGGAGATGAAGGAGAGTCGACGAACATCGGCCGAGTCAAGTGAGCCGTAGTTGGATGCATTGTCTGAGGTGGCATTAGCTTGTCGGTTGGTGAAGAGATTGAGCTCGTCTGCCCACTCGGTGCTGGAAGGCAGCTCAAACGGTACCAGGGGCGAGATTGGGCTGGTCGCTGCCACGGTCAGCGCAGCTGGCTGGTGGGAGTTGTGTGTAACAATCTCAACCGCATCGGGATCGAGCTTGTTGTTTGTGATGGCTTCAGAGGCGTCATCTAAAACTGGGGGAATGTGGTTTTCGGTTTGAATGTGTGTCGGGATGGCGGAGGAATTGTCTTGAGGAATCGTGCTGTCCTGGACGTCTCGCTCGAAGATCTGGGAATGAGCAGGAGAGGTGAGCCGTGGGGAGGTGCTCAGAGCCCTCGGAGAGGATGGTGCAGTGGTATGCAGCTCGGTCGACTGCGTGGCCGAGGACAGCTTGGAGCTCTCCCTGAGAAGGGTCGGGGCCGAGTCCTCCTTGGACTCAGACTTGGAGGAACCCGTCTTTTTCTTTCCAAAACCAAAAAGACTTCGCTTCTTGCCCTTGGCCTGGTCTTCTGACCCTGATCCCTCAACAGCACGCGGTGTTGAGTCGCCTTGGCTGCTGGAGTCGGCCATGCTGGTAGGTACGGATGGTATGACGTTATTGGGTGGTGCTATACTGGCGCAGAGGCTGGCAGCAGTGGGCGAGAGGAGAAGTGGTAATGAAGTGCAGCGATGCACCAAAAATGCAAGATGAAAATTTCCCCGGCTGGTCTGGGTATCGTATCAATCATGCAAGGTCACGACCGAGCGTTTGTGGCGATCGTAGAGGCGAGCTTTGATTGATCCCCTCTCGGTGTTGGAGGAAGGGTGGCAGGTGATAACAACGCGGGCGAGTCGGGATCCGTTATAAGGTTCCAAGGGCCTAGGCCATGTGTCACTGCCCTGCCAACTATGAATGGAACCAACCGTATGAGGAGTAGGCACAAAGGGGGGAATGACGACGACGCAGGAGGCGAAGCAGTGGAAGGAAATTGTGTTGGAGAGGATCGAGTCAAGGAAGAGGAAGAAGAGGTGGCAGATCAGGCAAGGCAGGCAATTATTGGCATTATAATGTAATAAAAAAAATATGACGAGCAGCAGACGGGACCTAAGGTAAGGTAGCTGCCCGCGTCCCTGCCCTGGGGCTTGCTTGGCTTCTGGCGCAGCCCAGAAGCACTTGACACTTGCAATGCGATGGGGACCCGATTGGGGGGCCGCTAGCAACTGCTCCAGGCCCACTGTCCACTGCCCAGGCCCGTGGTCGTGCCCTCTGCATGTAACTCCGGCACTGGCTCATGACGGCGGCGTCTGCGTGTCTCGCTTAGAGTATTTGCTCGGCCCAACTGAGTCCAGGTTTGCTTTTTCTGTCTTGATCTTGCCCGATCAGGGACACCTTATCTCGTCATTGCTTCTCGTTGACTACCCAGACCAGGTTTCCTCTTCTTTTTGCCCTTACGCTCTGCCACATGTAACGTCGTCTACCAATACGGAGCGTCTGCCATGGTTGCTTTTAGTCTACCGGGGGACGAAGCAGATAGAAACCAACTCAGGAGGAGTGTTCCTGACAATAACATGCTCTCGACTCCTTCCCCTTCTCATCGGGGCGTGTGCGTCTGTTAGCACAGTTGGTGCGTGTCAGTCCAGGCCAGGGTGTGAATGGCATGACACCTGATCTGCGCGCAACTTGTACCTTTCCTTGCTTTGAGCTGTCTGTGCTCTCTGACGAGCTGGTTGCTCCTGGAAGTGCGCACATATTATCCTGTCAATCAGAGACGCAAACCCACGCAAGTGAGAATGCGGGAGAGAGGGTAACAGGGACGCACCACTGGTGAACTGATCCTCAACACCCGATGTTTGAGGTCTCGTCTGGTCTGCGTCTGGATGATGTGCGCATCCTGCCGCTCATCTCCCACCACAACCCGTGCGTGATGGTGCACCTGACGGCACCTGATGCAATATTATGATTATTTCTGCAAGTAGCCGGGCCTCGGCCGATTTGTGACACCCCCAATTTGCTAGCTACATATTCGCGTATCCATTCGGGGAAAAAATGCTTTCCCTGCCTGACCAAACAAGCCCTCACTATCCGTGGCCATTCAGATCCTGCCTGCCAGATCCGGTAGGGCTTACATCAAAGTACTGCCGGCGCCAACCATGATGCCATCCAAAGTCCTGACTGAACCAGCCATCCCCCCATAGCAAACCGTCAAGGCATTGTGCGGCATGAGTAAAGGCGCACCGGCACTCATGCGACCTAAAACGAGTTGGCCCCTTTGTGTTACCAGCTCATCTTCGTCCTCTGGTTGGAGCTCACAGCATTGACGGCGGAAAGTAAAAACCCCTCACAACAAGTACTCAGGTGGCTTTCATTGGAGAGACTGGGAGCTACTCAGGAGAGGATCTCAATTCCCCTCCCTCTCCTAGCCGCAAAGAGGTAATTTTCGATTTTCTGCCCTTGAGGACTCGTCATGTCTCGCGTACCAATTGGAAATGCACATGGCCATCGCCACTAATTGCTCTCCCCCTGGTGTAAGTCGTTCGTCAGCCCAAGGGGAGCTAGGCAATGCACCTCTCATCTCAGAACTGTCTCATCCGCCAGCATGATGCACGCCTGCAGTCGCAAATCTTTGGTGAACTCAATCTATATGCGTATGATATTTCAACATGCAGGGTCATTCATCAGAAATCCGAAACGTTTGTGAGATCCGGTGAAACGCCAGTCTAACGGTTTTAACCACCAAAAGTCAACAATGCCCATTGATGACCAGCTATTCGGTGCTACGTCATTAGTCCCCTTGATTGGTGGAGACTAATGTCGTGGCGCACAGCAAGAGCCCAGGGGAAGGATGAGACTTTTTGCTTTCCCCGTGATGCTTTGTGCTAAGCCGATGGGACATTCACGTGCGACATCACATGACCCCGCTTTGAGATACATGGGTACATGGCGGCCAGAGAGTGATGCCTCAGGACCAGGGCCGTTTATTAGGTAATCAGCCTCAACGAACTCCTTCCAGGCCGCGAAAACTTTAGACGGCTATTTTGGGCCAGCATTTCGAACCAAATTGGAGGAGCAAGCACACGACACACCTGGATCTGCGGCCACTCATACTCTCCAGGTGATGTAGACGAGCCAATCGACTCTGTGCCAGCAAGCTCCTCTTCACCGATCACGACCTAATTCCCTGTACGACCGTCGCGGGCTGCCTCGAGCACCCCCAAGCCGGAAACACCACCACAAAATGGACGTCCGCACGCTCTCCCGCCCAGCGACCCAGCTGCTCAAAACCACCCGCCAAACAACCCTCCTCCCCCTCACCACATCCCGCGGCCACAAGACGACCGCCCGGACGAAGCGCGCCCTGAAGATAGCGCCCCACGACTCCTTCCTCCCAAACCGATCCCAGCCCTTCCCCGCCGCCGACCACATCATCTACAACCCCCCCGCGTCCGAGGCCTCGCCCGAGCACACCCCCTTCATCTTCCTGCCCCCCAACGACCCCCGCCGCGAGGCCATCCAGCGCATGCGCCTCTCTAGCCCGGAGGCCCTCGGCAGCGTCGCCGGCGCCTCCCCCCCCGAGAGCGACGCCGACCTGCCCCCCGCCATGAGCTACCCGCGCCGCCGGGCCCATTACAACCTCACCGAGGACGACATGGCCGAGATGCGCAGGCTCAGGAACGAGGACCCCCTGACGTGGAGCACAAATGCCCTGTCCAAGAAGTTCAACTGCTCGCCCATCATCGTGTCCATCGCCGCCCCGGCGCCGGCCGAGCACAAGAAGTGGCTCGAGGAGAAGGCGGAGCGGCGCCGGGAGAGATGGGGTCCCATCAAGACGCAGGCCAGGGAAGACCGCGGGAGGAGGGCGGAGATGCTATATCGGGGCGAGATTTAATCCAACGACGACGAGGACCAGCTCCATGACCCTGGCTGGGTCGTACGAGGGCGGGATGGTTGAGAGAGCCTCATTCTGTATAATTATGTGTGGATATGTGCCACGTGTAGAATGATTCAAAAAATGCATATTGTATAAATTATATAAGGCCGTTCTTTCAACGAATGTTTGTTTCTCAGATGCAGAGCTAGCAATACAAACCGTTGGACAGGAATGTCACCAAATGAAGGTATCGCACGAGTTGGGGGTAAATTCGTTCATTAGTTATATTTATCTGGAACATGCCAAATGGCATGTACGGGTATTACTATGGGCTCATTTGAAATGAGTTTCATCTTTTACTTTCACGCATTGAAGAGGTTGGCTAGGCCGTATTGTACCAGTTTTCCACATGCCCATCTCTCAACGTCAGACCGCCTTTTGTATAAAAAAAAAAGAAAAGAAAACGAAAACCACAGCCATCACTTCATGCTCTTACCTGTTGATGGGGAAAGAGAGTCTTTTTCGCTGGGAATCGCTCTCCAGCACCATCCACACCAACTCCTGCGTTCGCCTCTTACTTCACGGCCAAGTGCTTTCTTGCCAGGACCAATTTCATCCTCATAGTCAGGGACACAGGCGCCTACTCGGACCATGCGGACAAGCTTTCGCTTTACAACGCCTCCGATTCCCTCAATCTCATGCCTCTCATAGCCCGTACGCAGCTGTGGCGAAGGAGTGCGCTCTTGTCGGTAGTCCTCCAGAACCAACTCAAGCGGGTTCTGGCTGTGCTGGCTTCCAGAGGGACTGGGAGTCGAGCTTGATGAGGCGGATTGGACGTCAGCCCAAGAGCCGAGATGGCCATTATCTTTGGCGTCTTGAGCATCACAGTCAATTTCTTGCTCACGCTCCTTGGCAGCGCAGCAATCAGCCTCGCGACCGCAGATGACACCACGATCGCCCTCCCCAATGCCAGTACCTAAGCCACCCAAAATTTCTCCGTACTGGCTGCGCCAGCGCCAAATGCTACAAACAGTGTAAGCAAATTTAGAGAATACGGGCGAGTTTGGGGCCAAGGTTCAAGATCCGGCTAGGAACTACGACAACTTACCGATGGTACTCGTTGTCGGCACCGCGAATAGATCGGCCGCAGGGTTGACAGAGCCAAACACCTTGCTTATCACACTGGCATAAAGCTCTCTGTACCGCTTCTGCATCAAGGGGAAGCGATGGGTCCAGAGGAGGTTTTGCAAGAGTCGCAATTGGGGCGCGGGTGCAGGGGCTACATAATCTGCGATGTCTTTCACGTAAAGTGACCGGAGCCGGAGGCTTGATTGCACAGTTCTATTTCAATACAGCGTCTCAGCATTGTCCTCGATATTTGACTTCCTTCCAAGTAGAAGAAGAGATGAACAACTTACCCGGCAAATAACCTTACTACATCGTCGGCATGGCTCGACTAGGTCACGGGCGCAGTCGCCAGACTTGGCTTCGTAGTTGCGGCCATCCTCCTGCATGTATTCCCAATTGCTCGCCCTGGCACGATAACGAAAGACCTGGTCATGATCTACCGGTACGCCCTCGTTGGAGCAGTGCAGGGTCGAGTTGATGAGAACCTGACGGTACTGGATGAGCGAAGCATGGATGAAGAAGCTGGTGCGAGCAAGGGAATCCAGGGTGTTCAAGTCGATGTGGGAGACGATGGCGGCGACGACGCTGCAGAAAAGGTTTAGTACACTTCGTTCCAATGTCACGAAGCAACAGTTTTAGGAGGGTCAAGAATACGGATAACAGGCGAACGCCATTGTGGTGAGGTTCTGTATCCTCGGAGGGTGTTCGGGCGGCGGCTGGGTGCCCTGGTCCCTATCGGAGCCGTGGTGGACAGCCAGGCCCTTGCCATTGAGCCCAATCCCATTCACGCCGGGGTGCAGGTGCTGCCGAGCGAGAGACTCAGAAGCGCCCTGTTCATCGTCACTGTCCCCTAAATCGACGAAGCGAGCCATCGCGACAAAATTATTGAGCAACAAGCAGACAGATAGTCGATGGCGGTGCTACCGGATATCTAAGCACTGCAGACCGCTGACGGACGTCGATAACAGGGCGATAAGCGGGCTTCACCGTCCGTCGAGCCCAGGAAGGGATTGGCGGGGGTTTGATCGGCGGAGCTCGGTGCGGGCGTAGAGGGGTCGATTGACAGGCACCGGCTGGCAACACAGACAGCCTGGGGTTTCAGCAGAATGATCGCTTGTTGATTGATGATTGGGAATCGGTTGGGTGCTCTTTATCCCCTGAGCGAGCGCAAAACGGATATGAATGGAGTGAAGTAACAGAGAGAAGCAACAAAGACGCAGGGGTGGGGAGAGACGGGACAACTGAAGAGGTAATGGATCGAGGCTGGATCCAGTATTAAGTGATTCAGGAGTCGCGCTTTCCCAACAATCCGCTGTGGACGGCATCTTACCTTGCCTCTAGAGAGGCCGCGACAACTTGTACTGCAAGCCATGCAAGCAGTAGGCAGGTACCTCGCGGATCGAATTGCAACGGCCCCTCGAGCTGGTACAATCGCCGAAATGATGACATCGATCCGACAAGCGTAGGTACAGGTACAGGTACAGGTACCGGTACCGGTGCCACCAGGTTGAGCGCAACGGATGGAGAACTCCATCGAGGCTGAGTGGCTCCCCACGAGCTACTCCTCTCGAGGTCTAGTCGTGTGGGATTGAGTGACGAAGCTCCAAGCACGCTTCTCTGGCTGCCCGACAGGGCCAGTCACGCGAACCTGCCGATTTTTTCACGTGCAGGGCGGCCGGCTCAGGTGGGAAAGCAAGAGGGCACAATGCGGTGTTGCTTTGTATCGTACCTGCAAGCTCGCAAACACTGGTTGGCTACAGCGCTGCATCGTGCATCTGCCTTTCCCCGCAGGTGAATCTACATTTGTCCTCATTATTACGTCTGTCTCAGAGGCAGTTGCCGTCCTGCTCTATTTGCTGGGAAGAGTACACTCCGGCCCGGTTGCATCATGTCGTTAGTTTAGCACCGCTTGACAACATGCAAAAGCCTCGTTCACCGATCCAAGTGGGCATAGTGGCCCTGGGTATACCGTCTTTCTGACTGCTTCTTTTTAGCTTCTGTCCTTATCTTCCCCGGACCGGCTTCTGCAACTCTCCTTTCTCCTTCCATTCTCAGTCTCACCGATTGATTCTATTGTCTCGGATCGCTCCCCCGAGATAACACCCAGCAGTCATCTCAACGTCTAGAAGAACGGAGCGAGACAGGTGGTATCCAGTGCATGTTAAACAGCCACCCCATCCCAACAACAAGCCTACTAGAACTACCAATCTCGGCTAATTTCGGTTTACGGAGACAATTATGGCGCATTCCATTAAAATACTTTCGGACAATTTCTTTTTTTTGGGGCGGAAGTTCTTTAATCTTATCAATCTCATCTGTCCCACGACGCCATCCCCAACTTGTCTCACGGTCCACTTCGCTTGGCCTTTCCGATATACTTAGCAACCTCGTCTCCTCTGTTCCCGTAAGTCAGGGAACTTGCTCCCTGGGAAAAGAGCGTTGATTTGTTCCTGCAATAAAAGTCTCATATATTTAAATGCCAAGGGTCCCCCCATTTCTACTCTCAGGCGACCAATTACCCTCAACTTACGTTATTGCTGTGTCAAACTGTTACCAAATAAGAGAAATATAACGGTCATTCCCATGACACCTGGGCGGTCACAAGCTCCTATTTACGGCTCATTGCTCGGATGTGGCTTTCTAAATCATTGCGAACTCGGCCCAGCTATCATCTTCTCAATCCACAACACCCAGCAAGACCATAGCCATGGGCGATTGTCGAGTAGAGGCCAGCCGTCGATCCAGACCGCATTTCGGATGCGAAAGGCTTTTCTCGTACTAACTCTCCCAGCTCCTGGAGCTGTCATGTCCAACACCCCAGCCAAAGAAGGGGGAAATACGTGTGACGCCGAGCCACATAGAGTACAGCCTAGCCCAGACTTCTCTGGGGGTTAGTGAAGAGTATGGACGGGACCAGCTCACACCAAAGGGCACCTTAATTCAAGGCCGTCATACTTCTTCTCCGACATCATCATTCACCGGGATGCTAACCACACTCAACATCCTGGGTGCCCCCGGACAGTCACCGCAGGAATGATGCGGTGGACACAAAGCTCCGAAATATGGCCAGCAGACGGCCTCCTAAATAACAAAAACCACCCCAGCCCGGAGCTTCTCGACCGTTTTTGTGGTAACACAAGCTCCGCTGACAGTGGAATACGGGATCCCAATCCGTCCATGATGCGATAACTCACCCGCTACACCAGCAAATCGGGTCTCGTGTGGGTGTGTGGCAGCTAGGCACATTGCAGACTGTGCTACTCCCGAAACAAAAATAAGAGCCAACAGCCCAGACTGACGGCACACGACTCGCCTGTTCCCAACCCATCGTCCTCGAACCCAGGGGCCGATGACGTCGGGGGCGAGAGCCGGCGGTGATCATCGATTATAATGACGAAGACCCTGCGACTAGCCTTCACCTTGCAGCGCATGAGTAGATAGATAACAAGCGCTTACGCCGTCGAGCAAAATAACCCCTCTCTTCAAAACAACAATAGACGACCATGCTGGCCGCCTAACAACCTCGTACAAATGGAAAGAAGAGCAAATAATCCTACAGCCAGCCTTCCCAGCGAGACAAGAGGAGAGACGATACCGCGGGAATGTCGCTCACCACCCAATCCATACAGAACATCAGCGCGGGCACTAGCACCAACGCAAGGATGTACCGCACCGTCTACATTCTCTTCCAACACGATACCAACTCCACCAATATCGTCGAGGTCTTCGCCGACGTGCAGGACGCCAACAACCAGTGCCTCCAGCAGGCCAACTCCCACGGCATCACATTGGCCAACAAGCCGTCTACCTCGGGCCCGGATAACCACGTCTTCTGTCCCGTCGAGCCACTGCGGTGGGACACGCCCGAGGGGCTGAGCTGCTGGGTCGAGGGCTTCGACGTGGTGCCCAAGAAGATAGCGAGCCCAGCGCCGAACTGAGAAACATAAGGGGATGACCGATCTACTGTGGCGATTGCTTGATCTGTGAACGAGATTGGCCGGGTTCGGGGGGTCCGGAGATCGCCAAAGACTATGCTGATCGGAGGGGTGTGGATGAAACCCTATTTGTTTGTCACATTCATTCCAGAACCATGAATTAGACTAGCTTGAAGGCGCCGGATTTATATAGGGATTATGAAAGCCTCCATTATGAATCTATATTTACATGCATATCTTACGCCCACTGTCTTGTGCATTCTATAGCTTGGCCTTGGGGGCGTCCTGCTTCACCATCGTCTCCGCGACGATGCGTCTTTGAATCTTACCGGTTGCCGTCTTGGGCATGACCTTTGTGAAGTAGACCTATCAGGTTTTCCGTCAGCAATATGCACATGACATCATAGCAGGTGCATTTTCCGGTGTGTACCACAGAACACGGGACAGGGGCATAGAACGACAACAAGGGCACGAGAGAGGGTTGGCCTACCTTCTTGGGGACCTTGAACTTGACGGACTTCTCAGCCACGAAGGCCTTGAGCTCGTCGGCGGTGAGGGACTCGTCGGGCTTAAGGACGATGGCGACGCCAATGTCCTGCCCGTAGACCTCATCGGGGATGGCGAAGCTGACGGCCTCGCTGACCTTGGGGTGGCGCGTGAGGACGTTGTCGAGCTCGATGGGGCTGATCTTCTCGCCGCCCTTGTTGATGAGCTCCTTGATGCGGCCGGTGATGATCACGTAGCCGTCCTCGTCGAGCTTGCCCTGGTCGCCGGTGCGGAAGAAGCCGCTCGCGGTATAAGAAGAAGCATTGGCGGATGGGTTGTTGAGGTAGCCCTTTGTGACGTTCTCGCCGCGGATGCTGATCTCGCCCTCCTGGCCCTGGGGCAGCTCGTCGCCCGCGTCGTTGAGGATGCGGACCTCGACACCCTGGCCGAGGCCGACGCTGCCGGGCTTGCGCTTGGCGGGGGGTAGGGGATTCGAGGTCATCTGGTGGGCGGCCTCGGTCATGGCGTAGGCCTCGAGGACGGGCGCGTTGTAGGTCTCCTCGAGCTGGTGGAAGACGGTGGGGGAGAGGGGGCTGGAGCAGGAGCGGATGAAGCGGATGGCGGGCTTGGGGCTTGGGGGAGGGTTCTTGAGGAGGATCTGGTGGATGGTGGGCACCGCCGTGTACCAGTTGGCGCCGTGGGTGGTGAAGTCGCGCCAGAAGTCCGAGGCGGAGAACTTGGTAGGGACGACCATGGAGCCTCCAGAGAGGAAGGGGGCGAGGAGGCCGCAGACGAGACCGTGGACGTGGAACAGGGGCATTACCAGCATGGTGCGGTCCTGGGGGGTAAGCTGGTATGTGTTTTGGATATTTCCTGGCCGGTGTCAGCGGCAGTCCATAATTCAGCAGGACAAGATCCGTCCGTAGAGTTAAATGAGAGAATCAAATTTCAAGTAAAAGAAGGAACTCACTCATGGTGCGTGTGAGGTTACGGTGTGTAAGAGGAACCTATCACATTACTGGCGTCAGTCCTGCTTGTACTTTAAGACGTCTTCACCAAGATTCAATGACATACCACTTTGGGTCTCGACGTAGTACCGCTATGATTTGGTTAGCAACGTCACCAATGAAGGTATGAGAAGATTGCTAAATTGATAGTTCAGATAGCTTACCTGGTGTGCAAAATGAGGGCCACATCATCGGGCTCGGCCTTGAGCAGCTTCTCCTTAGCCCCCTTGAGATGACCTAGATCCTTGACATCCAGAACAACCTCGCCTTTGGCAGCATCCCAGTAGCATTCGGCGACGGCAGCATTGAACTTCTTTGCTGCCTTGACGCTAGGGGCGCCGGCGGCCCAGGCGCCCTTGGGGACGAGGACAATGGCGCTCTTGACGTCCTCGATGTAAAACTCAAACTCGTCCTGCTTGTAGGCCGGGTTGAGAGGCGCCGCAATGCCGCGCTGCCATGATGCGGCGAGGAAAGAGACGATGAATTCCCATGAGTTGACGAGGGCGATGGACACGGGCGAGGCGGTGGTGATGCCGAGATCGGCCAGCTTCTGCTGGAAGGCGCCGACCTGTGAGACTAGCGAAGCGTAGGACACGGTGAGAGGGTCCGGTCGCGAGGGGATGATGACGGCCGTAGAGGCCGGGTTGCCTTGGATGGCGGTTTGCAGGGTGAGAGACATGGCTTCTGTTCTGTTGCTGTCGAATTCCTGTTTCCCCTTTTGGCTGGATTCGATAGCCACGTAGATAACGAATTACGCGTATACCCAAATTTCTTCACGATGCAATGGTAAGGAAAGGGGTCCTCCTGAAAAGGTAAAGGCTCTTCTTTAGTTGGGCTTGGGGACGCAGATGCAGGCCCTGGAATTGCAATGGTGATGGAACGGGAGGTGCAAGAAGAGAAACGTTATCAGTCGGGAGGAGCTCAATTGAGAATAAGAATCATGAGAGAGCGAGTGGAGTATCACCTCGTCTGGCTTGAGCTGGGTCTCTGGGATGATGTGATCCAACGGCAATTTCCCACTACTTGCCGGGGCGCCGTGCCGAGCTTCTGCAGCATAGCACGGGGAGGCTCCGGGGAAAAGGGTCAGCTAACATGCTGTCTCGATCTGTGACTCGTGCTTTCAAGAGACGGACCTCGTCCAGGCCCACCCCCAGCCATTGATCTCGACGACTTTTGCAAGTCTGGACGGGGTGACCCGCCGAAAACAAGCGAAGCCAGACCCCATTGCTAGTTGTGAGGGCCAAAGAACCCGCGCTACCCTACATATCCCGTAGCTTGTAATGCGAGATCTGGGGTAAGGCTACGGCTAGGCGAGATCTGAGGTTGAGAAAGAGATGGTTTCGGGCATCAGGAACTAGACATGTGACTAAATCTACCAACGGGATGACCCTTGATTGCATCGATGTGACTCTGTTTCTCAAAATGGCGGAACCAATCGGTCGCAAATGCCGAGATCCCCGTGCGACGGTTCTCCAACTGAGAGGCAACTTGAAGAAGGCTATATTTAGGCTACGTGACAGTCATACTAGGCGACAGTTAGACAAAATATCGCAGATGGAAGAAAAAGGGAAGACAGATGATTCTATTCAAGAGGGACCTTCTCACCAACCAGTGAATCTGCATCGTCACCTCAACACCAACTCGCTGGTTAGATTGGAGAAGAGGAATGGCAACATGAACAGAACCCAGGTAGCTATCATGACAGAGCTTGCATAGTACCCAAGAGCAACTAAATTGCCTTATGCTGACTGGCGCATTGATGACTTTCAATTTGAGAACAGCCCGTTGGAAACTGCAAATCAGTCAACGACACGACCTCTATTCCCCTATTTTGGATATTCTCCTTGGAACATCTTGCAGTCTGGGCCGTCTCAGGTAGCGCCGCCCGTGTGGTTTGTCGGGTAGCGGTTGGCTAGAGGAAGCCTAATTGCTGCACTCCGTACGACGTGCATACCTGCGACAAAAGAACAGGAGCACTGGCGACGCCTAACATCTGACCCCGGTCCTTGTTGCCGTTTGTCTGATGCAGCTGTCGCTTGTCGCATTGATGATGATGTCGTCACCTTCCGTGCGAGTGGAGGAGACAGGCGCCGATGCACTGCTGCAGTGAGTAACTCTTCCCACTTGTGCAGGACCTACGAATTCCTTCTTGTCAGCAATGGCAGTAAGTGGTGGTTTTGTGCAGATGCGAGCCCAGGCCTAGGTGAATACCTACAGTTGCTCTCCAGCAATGCTCGCATATGTTTCTTCCTTTCTCCTGCCTCCTTCCCCAGCCATCCATTCCCCCTCCAACATCCAACCACCAGAACCAATATACATAAATGCGCGGCGCGTGTATCTATTCACATACTCTCCGCGTGGCTGCTCGACTGATAGTAACACAAAGACAGCCTGACAGGTCTTGGACAATCCTCCCACCCACAAAGCCGCCAAGACCAGGAACCCCGGTTTCTCTAGTGCCAATTTATCCTTTAGGTGGCTCAAGGGCCGCGTCTCCCACGCCTCTGCAGCACCCATCAGTTGGTTCTTTGGCCGTTTACAGTCGCTAGTCGTGTCTTACTCACCCCTCCATCGACACAGCCGCCACCCGGCAGCAACCAAGAGGCCATTTAGGCTATCGCCGTCGGCGTCTTTCCCCCACAGAAGCCACCAGCAGACAGCCCCCTCCCACGGCACCGCCCTGTGTCCCTCTGCCCGAAGCGCACCCAGCACGAGGATTAGGTTTGGGACACACACAGAGACATTGATGTCTCAGACGAGGCGCCCTCGCTCACGCCTCGGTGTATGATCTCGACACGGCATCACCACCACCTTCGCTCCTTGCCACCGCGACCCCCTCCAAGCCTTGCCCACGATGGCTGCCGTCGACGAAATACCCACGTTTGGAGCTGAGCTCAAAGTCCGTGCCCTTTCCGTGCCCTCCGACCATCCATTCAGTGTCCATGACGGCCGCAACACACCCAATCTCAATCCTCGATCCAATGACTGACTCGTTTCTCACAGGATGGGTTCAAGCCTGCCAGCGCCTGGGCTGGCCATGGCATTGCCTGGCTCGACGACATCCAACAATTCTATCGCGAACGGGCCGTTATCGAGAAGGAATATGCTGCAAAGCTTTCTGCCCTGGCCAAGAAATATTTCGAGAAGAAGAATCGCAAGTCGTCGCCTCTCAGTGTTGGCGATACTCCGGCAATGACACCAGGTTCCCTAGAAAGGTGCGCAATCTCCAACATACACCCCTGGCTCCTTCTGGACCATTCTTTGCTGGCATACAACATGCGCCCGTCCCTTTCAACATGCTGACCTCATGCCTTGTCTACGTATAGCGCTTCTCTTACAACCTGGTCCACCCAGCTTACGACTCTGGAGTCGCGCGCTGCCGAGCACGATCGCTTTGGAAACAGCCTCGTCTCACAAGTTGCCGAACCCATGAAACAATATGCCACTCGCTTCGAGGAGCTACGGAAACGTCATGTTGAATACGCAGACAAGCTTGTCAGCGAGCGCGATTCGTCCTATGCCGATCTACGCAAGATCAAGGGCAAATACGATGCCGTGTGCCAAGAAGTCGAAACTCGTCGCAAGAAGTCGGAATCCCATTATGACAAGGCGAAGGCACAGAGCGCATACCAGCAACAGGTTTTTGAGATGAACAATGCCAAAAACGCATATCTGATTGCAATCAACGTTACCAACCGCCTCAAGGAGCGGTACTACCATGAATACGTCCCCGAGGTTATGGATAGTTTACAAGATCTCAACGAATTCCGTACTTTGAAACTAAATGGACTTTGGGAGGTGGCGACCATGTTGGAGAGCGGCTTGATGAAGGAATCACACGGGATGATGGAAGACCAATCGACCCAAATCAAGCGCAACCTGCCGCATCTCGACTCTATGATGTACATTCGCCACAATATGGGAGCCTTCCATGAACCCTCAGATCTCGTATTTGAGCCCAGTCCGGTGTGGCATGACGACGATGGCATGGTGATCGACGCTACAGCTACGATATACTTGCGCAATATGTTGACCAAGTCAAAGGCATCATTAGGCGACCTGAGACGGGAAGTGGACAAGAAACGAAAGGACGTCGAAAACGCTAAGCGCGTTAAGCAGCGCGTCCGTGACGGCGCCGAAAAGAAGGACGAGGTGGAAGTCGTTCGGGTACTTTTCGCAATGCAAGAGGTCCTTCACAACCTCGATCGCCAGCGCCTTACTGCCGAAGTCGAGACATCCACCATCACCAGCGTAGTGGGCGACGTTACCCTCGGCGCAAAGAACCACAACTTCAAGAGCCAGACCTTTAAGATCCCAACCAACTGCGATCTCTGTGGCGAGCGCATTTGGGGTCTCAGCGCAAAGGGTTTTGATTGCCGGGATTGCGGCTACACCTGCCACAGTAAATGTGAGATGAAGGTGCCGGCTGACTGCCCCGGTGAGAAGAGCAAAGAAGAGCGTAAGAAGCTCAAGGCAGAGCGCCAGGATTCCGCAAACAAGCTTCTGAAACCAGTCGCTTCCGGCTCCACGTCCAATGTCTCCAATGTCTCGAATCCTTCTGATGGACCAGACCTCAGTCGGTCAAACACCATGAACTCTCTGAGCTCACGCGAGGCGCAGCGATCAATATCCGGGCGCTCAGCGACTCCCACTGAGGAGTCTGCACCAGCGCCTCGTCCGAGCGTCTCTTCCACCACTAGCACAGGCCCCGTACGGAAGAATAGGATGATGGCCCCGCCGCCTACTGCTTATATCACGGATAAGTCAGCTGGCTTCGGTATGAACGGAGGTTCAAAGGAGGAGAAGAAAGGAAAGATGATGTACTCATTCGACGCCACCGGCGATGGAGAGCTATCGGTCCCCGAAGGCAGGGATGTCATCCTGCTTGATGAAGACGGTAAGTGGAAAAATCATGACTTCCTACATAGCCCCTCTGGGGGAGGCAGTGTGTGGCGAATAAGGCTGACATGACGACAGATGGCTCTGGCTGGGTCAAGGTCAGGTGCGGAGTGAAAGAAGGACTTGTCCCTGCCGCATATGTCGACTTCACGGCTGCCCCGGCTCCCGCGGCCGCGTCCCCCATACCATCGCCAACCGCTTCGACTGCCAGCTCAGTAGCGGCCGCAGCAAAGAAGAAACAGGGACCGGCGGTGGCGCCCAAACGAGGGGCAAAGAAACTTCGGTATGTCGAGGCGGTTTACGAGTACGTTGCCCAGAGCGAAACGGAGCATAGCATGGTAGAAGGAGAGCGGTTCGTACTCGTCAAGGACGATCCTGGAGATGGCTGGGTCGAGGTGGAGAAGGCAGGTGTCACTGGGAGTGTTCCTGCAAGCTATGTCCAGGCTGTTTAGTCTGTCTGGAGAGATAAATTACTGAAATCGGTAATTGTTTGAACTCGAGAGAGAAAACGGGACAGTTTTTGTATCATGGGACTGTATAGACATGGCTTTTTTGCATTATGTGGGAATGATGGGGAAGACGAGATGTATACCCTATACATATATACATACGTGGGAGGTTTCAGTGTATAACCAGCATTTTTATTCTTGTTGAATTTTGCATGCCTGTTTGGATGTATTAGTCTGGGCGTTTTGGCGGGAAAGAGGAAGAAGAAAAAAAAGTAAATGCGCATTCTTTACTTGAGTTGTTGGTTCAAACGTGCAAAACGAAGGTCTCGGAGGGAGTCGAACCCTCGCTGACAGGATCAGAACCTGTAGTCATGACCGTTAGACCACGAAACCTGTTACTGTGTGGGAGCCTACCCCTGCAACTACTACCCATGCACTCATCGATGCCCCCCTCGAGGCGGCATGGCCGTCGTAAAGTATTTTAACATGCTACCATGCGCGCTCACATAGCATTCACTTTTTTCCAAGGAAGTGAGGAGTGGTCATTGTATGTAAGCTCGTTCCAGCGCCTGCGCCCGTCCATTCACGTTGTAGGAATCTGCACTACTGCGGCATGTTCCCCCTTTGGGACGTTATATGGCGTTGTTATACTGACAATGACTGTTGGTCGCTTGGATTACGCAAGAGGATTTTGGACTTTATTTGCATCTTATCCCGGGACAGGTTTTTATATTTAGTTCATGGGGTGATGGAGCGCAAAGAGCAAGGAGAGCCCGGGAATGGAAATCTGGATTCCTTTGATGTTCATAATGTTCATATTAACCCAACAAGCCTCTATTCTCGTCTCATATTACTTCTTGTTTGCTTAATATTTTCCCTCTGGTTTTTTGTCTCTCCCAATCACGCTCGACTTCGACTTCAACATGATCCACGTCCCACTCTACCTCGCCCTCCTCACAAGCTTGGCGGGGATGGCCCTCGGATTCCCGGACGCAGAGTCTGATCTTGCGCCCAGATCCGACGGGGCGGCGGAGGGCTCGCAGTACCTCGAGGCCCGGGCCACCCTCCCGAGAGCCAAGGTCCCATGGGCTGTATTGAAATCACAAAGGCAGGAGACCGCTCGCCAGCCGGGCATGCCTGCGTCTCGCCGGTATGAGAAGAGGCCTGGATCGCTCAAGCCGTCGGGCCGCATGATCAAAACCAAGTACAGGAAGATGCCATCCGGGATGGAAATGGCCAAGGCCGGGCCGCGGAAGAGATCCTCTGTGAATAGGGAGTTGAGATTGGTGCTGGAGGGTCTGGGACTGTAGCGGTTGAGTTGGGGTGTGGAGGGGATATGGTCGTTGAGCGTGTTTCGAAGGGAAAATCAATCTTCTTTTTTCTGTCTTTCATCAGCTTGAAAAAAATCCCAGTCGCTTGTTACTTACGATATATTCTGCTGCCTGTAGGTATTACCTACCTGCCTGCTGTATCGTGTCTGTGAATTGTCTAGTCGTTTTAGGCTGCAAGATTTCGTCAGGTGGTCACTTATCAGGAACACAATTGTTACAAGCAAAATGGGACGTGGTTAAGAATACGGTGGGATATAAGCAGGGATTTCATGGGTTGTGATCAGGAAGGTGGTAAGATGTGATTAGGAACGTAATAGGGTGTAGTCTACTCAAGAACGTAATAAGACGACGTAATTGGGGACGTGATTGGATTCATGATTGGATTCAATCAGGAACGTGTGAATAGGCAATGCTCTAGGCATCACTGTATTAATGAAGAACATGCCTCCAAGAAGAGTAGGGCGTTTGCACGAACTTGAGTCTATCTAGTTATACATGGGGGGAAGTGGTGATAAGAATAAGAACTAGAGCGAGGGGTATTGCTAGGGGAAACATCCATTCCACGATTCTCTAACCGCGTGTACATAGAGATGTTTGAGAAAGTGCTGAGGGGTAGGTATCTTGCTGCTTCATGATGAGCTAGAAAAAAGGATAAAGCTCTAGCTATCGAGTCCACCTTTCCAATCTCGCCGAGGTGGAGGTAACATTTAATTCCTGGGAAAAATACCTTGTTTTCCCTTCCGGATCTCCATGTGATCTTATCTCGGAGGGAGAGAAGAGGGGGGAAACAACACGAGGAAATAAGAATGAGAAATAGAAACATGGGATTAAAAAAGTCTTAAAGCGGGGATATCATTGCTGAGTGGTCTTTCCGTCCCTGGTTTCCAGGGTGTATGCATCAAAAGAAAAGCAAAATGAAAAGGAAATCGAAAAGAAATGAAGACAGATTCTAGACATGCGCAGCATAAACTGACGCCACAAGGGGAAAGGCGAGGTGTCGTGTTAAAAAAGTTTATCTCATATTGCGTGGGTGTAGTGTCACATGTGTAATCGTGGAGATCCTCCCTGTTCCTGAACGCCGAATCCTGATGCGAGAGGGATGATATCAAAAAGAAAATCTATGTCATTTTGAAGTGTCGGGGAATCTGATCGAAAATAGTCTGGTGAGAATAGTCGTGGCAAGTCGTTATGGTTATTCAGAGTATTGGGTGGTGTCTTGCGAGAGATGGTCCATGTCGAGGAGCGCAGGATCAAGAAGCCCCATTAGCTGATGGGTCCCCTAGATCATCTGTGCTGTTGGGGCACCGAGAGCATTCTGGCCGAGGCCGTGTCGCAATGCGTCCTGGAGCTCGGCAATCTGTGTCATCATGGCGAGGGAGTGCTGTGATTGCTGGTCCATCTCGGCCTTTAGCTTTTCGTTCTCTTCTCGAACTCGCTTTACTTCCTGGCGGAGTTCCATGAGTTCATCGCCGTGGCTGTTGATCCCTCCACTAGAGCGGCGCTTTCTCTTGATGCCAGGCTTGCTCTCACTCTCATTTTCTTCGGGGGACTGCACGGCGTCAACGGGAGGAGACGCCTCATTCTCAGGGCTGGTGTGAACTCGTCGGAGATGCTCGTTAAGATTCTCTTGACGAGAGAAGCCCTTGCCCGTATGTCGTTTGCAGTTTGGGTGAGGACAGTTTACCGTGTTCTTTGGTCCCCCATGCTTCCCGTGGACTTCCCGTTCGTGTCGCAGGAGGCCACCTGAGTAGGTGAAGCCTGGCAGATTCTCACAGCCTTCTACTAGACAGCGGTAAGGTCGTTCGTGCTTATCCATATGCTTGCTACAGTTCAGTTTGGTTAGCGTACCTTTCTTTAAGAAAGTTCTTGGCTGGGCGCATTTACATACTTCCATTCGCATTTTCGCGAGAACGCTCGAACATCTTCCTTGCACTCGTCAAGCGGGCAATGAAACTTTCCATCTTCTTGCTTCGAAACGTCACGATCCGGCTTTGGGATACTCTTGGGACGTGACGAGTTCGATTCGGCACCTGGGGACGGATCCTTGCTGGGTGGGAAGGCCTCGACTGAGAGTTGCGGATGGGGTAGCTGGACGGGGACGGGGACGGGAGAGGGAAAGGTCGCCGTCAGGTCGATCCGGGCGGCATCCTGCACAGCAGCGGCATCTTCGGGGAGCATGCCTCTGTCATCTCCAATCACATCTCTTTCATCCGGCAGCATACCGGCCTCGGTGGTGTAGTGGCTTAATTGTTCGGCGACATCGCGGTCGGTAAATCGTTGGTCGGCATGGTCGTGCTCATCTCCCATGGGCGGGTAGGCGCCCTCGTTGATGAAGTTTCGGGGTTCGTATGCGACACTCATGGTGTCCCGCAGCCCCGCGACGAGGGTCGTCGATAGATTATCAGACGGAAACTCGATAAGTAAAATCGGGCGGACGGAGAGCGCCCGGGAGGCGAAATGCAAAAGCGCCAAAAACCAGCTCAAGGGAAGGGTTGCACAGCAGGAAAAGCTTGCGCAGAGAGAGGTTAAAGAAAATAAGGATTTGTGGTCGGTCGCACCGGCAGGTGGCGATGCAGCCTAATAATCAAATGCCGATGAACGGTGATGATGATGCGCACGCGCTCCAATGTGATGATGGCCTGAAAAATATGGTGTGAAATCATATAAATTGAGGCCGCCCTTTGGCCTGGCTGATTTCGGGCGGCTTTGCCGGCTGTGCTTAGCTAAGCCGAGCGGGTACGTACTGTGCATACGCCTTGCTGATGGATTGAGCCACGCCGACGGGAGTGCACGTGATCAGACAGAGGGAAGCTGGCCTAAATATGTTTGTAAGCGACTCAAGATGATTCGGTCGTTATCCTCGTCGTGTTCAAATCAAGCGAGGCTGGCAAGGTTGGGCAGCGAGGCGTCTCAAATAGAAATGACGACCGCACTGCTCTACCCACTGCGACTTATTCAAGAATAGGCAACAAGGCTGGCCGGTGACTCGCTCGACCGCACTACGCAGTTTTCGCCGGTAGCCATTTGCATGGGTTCCAGGGGTTCTTGTTTCTAAATGAGTCACGGACCCTCAGCTTGACCGATGGGGCCGCCTCAAGGCAGAGAAGAACGAGCTGCGCCATCACACACACCAACTCTTGCTCATGTGGACAGGCCCTGAACGGCAAGCAATAGGCAGAATAGCCAGCAGCAGCCAGGAGGAATAGCGAAGTGTATCGATCGATCCCCACCTTCACGGTCCAGACTTCCCATGTGAATGCAAGGCCGTGGCAAGTTTCGCAATACAGTCGCTGTGGCGGACCTGGGAAGCGCGTCAAAGTCAGATCGATCTCGTGTAAGCCAGGCGCTTGCTCGCTTTCCGGGTGATCCATGAACAATTGCCCCCTGGCGTGAACAGGCCGTCAACAGGAAAATTCCTTGTTTAGGGAAGAAACGGGGGCCAACGATGACAATTCCACCAACGACTTCCAACTTCCACACACCCTCCAAGGCGAGAGTTGTTGGGTAGGAATCCCAAGCTTGGTTGAGTCATTGTGTACAAGGCGTAATGTCAGCCTTTTGTCTCTTTCTCGCAGGTAGGTGAGGCGGAGGCACTTGGAGCCCAGCGGCCTGTTCAGCTGAGGAGAGCATTGAAAAAGAATGAAGATCAATGACAACGAAGTCAAGGCAGCGGGGCGTAGAGAGGCCCTTTGCCCTCAAGGCGAACCGCAACGCTGGGCCTCATTGGTTGATGAATGACACCAATAGCCAAGGATGATGTGCAGAGCGCGCGTTTGAGATGTTGGCAATATAGACAACCAATGCCATCGCCTAGGCTGCAGCTGGCACGCCTGCTGAGGCTGGTCAGGGTCCATCCAAGGGACAATGGAAGAATCACATGTTGCCAGATATCATGCAGTCTCCTGCTCCAGGAGCGGGGGTATCGGGATGTGGCCAGGCATTCATCAATTGATGCCGTCGTGGTGGGATTCTCAGGCATGGATGCATTTCTGCCGTAGATATGAGGTTGGGACAGAATCTGTCCTCAGGCAGATAATTATAGTACAAGCTACATAACACATCCATACACGCACTCGGATACTTACACAAAATGCATGCACGTCTGGGGTAATGCACGTTATCGGCAAGTCAGTGGGCACCAATGAAGATACACCGTTGTCTCATACCACCAACACAAAAGATGATGGTATGTGAAAGGAAGCAAGGGGAAAAGAAGCTGTAAATTCTAACAAAATGTCTAGTGCCATCGAGGCTCAAAACAAGGTGAAAAAGAACGCACAACACTGCAATTTCTTCCCCAATTTCTTCTCCCCAACGGCCTCCACTAAGTTCTCTGTACATAATATAGGTAACCCCAGATGGTACTCGAGCGCTATCTGGTGGTGTGAGACATGGTAGGTTCCGTCTGTTCAGCAGCCTCACTCGCCTACTAAGACGCCAAGTCCAGCGACGGTAATTGACCCGAGGCTATGCGGTAAGTCTACCCGCCGAGATGAGAGCATGTACAGACATTTGCTCGGCTGTATCATTTAGTTGGATACCGGAATCGGGGCAGACTAACAAGAGGTAAATATTGTTTGCCGAATTCGGGGAGCCGCGAACCAAAAAGCTCCCACCTGCAGCAGGGTAAATCCATTTTTATCCGCGTTCGTTGGGGTTCGGTTCCATCCCGCCTGCCGTATGCACTCCGTAGCTGCAGCTCACTATTAGTATTTATTCGATAAATGAAATCTCTGCCCACCACCCACACAGCCTGTCTGCTGATCCGCTGACACGCCTCTCTTCATTCCCTTCCCCTCCCTCTCCCGTCCACTTTCTCAGACACGTAGAGCACGTACGCCGGTACTGCATTCTGAACACAGTCTTGTCTGTTGCTGTCTGAGCTTCGTGGTATTGCCGACTTCATCTCCCCTCACCCGTCCCCGTCCCGCACCACTCGTGTGTTTGGACAAAGCAGAGGGCACCAGCCAGAAAAGACTTGTCGCACGCGCTTCCATTGCCCCAAAGTCAGAGTATGGCCGAACCCCAAAAGTCAGCGGTCATTGAGACTGCGGGGATTTCTGCTGTACCGAAGGATGTTGGTGAGGACCTTGAAGGTCGCAGCAACAGCCAACCTCAGATCGAGGACTTCGATGTGGAAACGGTAGAACGCGTGTACAGGAAACTCGACCTTCGCATCATCCCAGGTACCAGCTTTTTCGCCTCTCTTGTCTGTCCTCCCATGTCCATACTGACCAGCTGCCCATCTAGCCTTCTGGGTCCTGTACTTCTTGTGTTCTGCCATCCGTTCCAACATTGGCATTGCCCAGACTATGAACAAACAGCAGGGCCATGACTTGATGACTATGCTCAACCTTTCGGCAAAGGATGTGTCCACTGCCCTGGCCTTGTTCTACGTTGCATATGTCGTTTTCGATTTTCCTTCAAACCTGGTCATGAGCAAACTCAGCCCCAGAATCTGGATGGCTAGGATAGTCTTCGCCACCAGTCTTATCGGTGCCTGCTTCGCCGCCGTACAGAGCGCATGGAGTGTGAAGTTTCTCCGCTTCCTCTTGGGTGTCGTCATTGCCGGAATGTGGCCGGGAATGTCCTATTATCTCACTCTCTTCTACCCGCCCTCGCGTACGGGAAAGAGGATCGGCATGTACTTCAGCGCCGCCCAGGTCTCCGCCGCAGTTGTCGGTCTCGTGTCGGCCGGTTTCCAGCTCATGGATGGTAAAGGCGGCCTGGTTGGGTTTCGCTGGATGTTTCTTATCTACGGTCTCGTTGGCATCGTACTCAGCATTGCCCTCATCTGGTGGCTCCCTGACCGCCCATTGATCCCAGGCCAGGTGCGAGAGCGTTCGGGCTTGTCTCGTTGGATTCCTGCACCTCCAGAGGCCTTAACGGGGCAGGATGCTGTGGTTCACTACCAGGACCTCAAGCGCGTGTATCACGCCCGGCCTTGGAATCTGAAGGATCTCGTGGCGGTTTTGCTTGATTGGCGGCTCTGGCCTCTTACTATGATGTACTTCGGTGTTGTCGGTGTTGGCATCGGCACCCAGCTGTACGGGTCGGTTATCATTGCAGCTATCCAACCCACCGCCAGTTCCATTGAGGTCAGCTTGTTGTTTGCACCAATCTGGATCATGGACTTGATCGCTATTCTGACCATTATGCCGATCTCGGACCGATTCCATCAATACCGTGCCGTCATCTTCTCCCTTGCCGTCTGCATTCAAATCGCCGGTCTCCTGACCGTCACATTTGCAACCAACAACGGCTGGGCAAGATACGGAGGCCTACTCATGGTGGGCTTTGGTCTCGGACCTACAGTGCCAAACTGTATGGCATGGAGCAACGAGGTTTTCCAGAAGCGCCATGGCGAAGTCGGGGTCGCCGCCGCCACTGCCCTTGTTTCGGGACTTGGCAACCTGGGCAGTGTCACCACCACATACGCCCTTTACTCAGGCTGGCCTGAGGATGCGGCCAAGGGTCCACACCAGTACCGCAAGAGTAACCTGGTTATGATCGGTATTCTCTGCATTAGCATCCTAAGCTCTGCTGTCATGTGGATTGCCCTCAAGATTGTGGGCAACCCACCCAGCAGCAAGCTACATGACCTGGATTCATCAAGCGAGTTTGAGGATGGCGCAGCAAGACGTGAGACTCGCCAGCGTGGCTTCGGATTCCTTCGCGGAACGACTTCCGACTAAAAGTAATTCTCTCTTCTATCTGGCATCTAGGAGATCTTGCATTCTCCGCTGCCAGATTCAAACAATCGCCCAGTGCGGTTGATTTCCTTGTCGCTATTTCGACCCTGGCACTTCAACGATTCACTGTTGAACGCCATATATTTATTTTAATGTCTTTTCCATCGTTTCTTCATCAACGGGAAACGTTTCACGACTTCAATGATTGTAATACCACCAACCCTTTTGCTTCCTAATCTCTGGGAGATGAGAGAGAGTGCCCTTCGTTCGCTCAAGAGACAATGCCTCTGCGCTATCTCGGCAGTGAATGGACCGGTTTTCTCTCTTCGGAAGCGACTTGGGTACAGTGTCAGGATAAACTTGACAACCCTTGTTGAAATACAAGTACTGCGATATGTACTCCCACTCGAGTTCTTATTCGCTGTCAGCCGAACATAACCCTTCTTCGCGGATGAGGAAACTTCGACAGCGACAGTGCCGTTACGCCATCGCTGGGACGGCGGGTTTGGGCCGGGGCCCTCACTCTGGCGACAATGCTCCTACGCTATCGCCGGCGGGCCTCGTGGGAGGTTGTGGATTTTTATGATACCCTTTTTTCTAGGATAGGATACATGCCCGCTGGCATTTGGAAATGACAGATTTTGTGTTCTCCTCGATTAATAATTCCATCTCGTTTGCCAGTGATGCCGTTCTGACATTGGACCAAGTTCCCAACGAGGAAAAACGTGCAAGGGTTCAATAGCAAGCCAAGCAGCGATGTAACAAAGCAGCACCTCAGAGATACATCAACAAATAAAGCGAAATCACAAAAAAAAACCAAAACTACGAAGTTCGATGAAATATAATCCTTAGCTCAGAGGAAAATCGGCAAAACAAAAAGAATACTCCGGTACTGGGAATCGAACCCAGGGCTGCTCGGTGAGAGCGAGCGATGTTAGCCACTACACCATACCGGATATGTGATCGTTGGAGAGCAAAACGGAAAACCGATATCTGTAGCCAGGTGGAAGGAGGGTGCGTGCGTGATTGGTGTCATAAAACGCCTGGCTCTCGTCCTGGTGGTTTGTTTGCCAACTGGGGAAGAGTGAGAACCATGAGGATAAAGACCCCTGGCAGGATTGAACCCGGAGCCACGGCTCCGGACTGAGATGCCGGGCGGGGCAGCGCCGGGCCCGATGATTCCGGCGTTCTTGAGGCAGGGGCTTGCCTAGATTAGCCCAGAGCAGCATCATGTTGGGGAGGGGTCAGGGGGAGGTGAGGGTAAATAAATAGGCATAGCTTCGTCCTATATTATCGTCTGGCACACCGCCGGATATAGCTTGACGGCATCTGAGAGGGTGAAGCCGTGCGGGGTGAGACAAGCGCGGTCGAATGAATGCTGGGAATGGCCGCCGACCCCACTTTGATAGGCGTGTAATTGCTTCATCATGATGCCGTATCATCAGATCCGGGCTGGCTCCTTGTCTTCCGTGTCAAAGGGGACAGACAAGACTTGTAAACTACCTATTCTAGGTACTAATATTGCCCTCCTTATATATATATCCTAATCTCACAACTCGTACTTCGCAAAACCCTATCTCCATCTCTTCTAACTTTTACCCCTAGTCCAGCTTTACAATCTTTACAAGAACTATTCGCAGATATGTCAGCCAAGCCAGAAACGCCTATCATTAGGCAGCTTAGCCTCCCAGACAACAGACTGCTAGCATACCTGCTGGACGAGTCCCCCGAAGGCGGCCCCGTAGTCCTCCTCTCCAACCCCCTATGCACCAACATCGCCGTATGGGACCACATCGTCCCCGTCCTCAACCACGCCGGGCTCCGCACCCTCCGCTACGACCAGCCGGGCCACGGCGACTCCTCCGCGCCCGCCGACCTCACCACCACGACCTTCGACTCCATGGTCGAGGACGTCGCCTACATGCTCGACGCCCTGGGGATCTCGAAACTGTGGGCCTGGATCGGCGTGTCCATGGGCGCGGCCGCGGGCATCTTCTTCGCCACGTCGCACCCGGGCGTCGTTAAGAAGCTCGTCGTCTGCGACACCATCACCTGCTCCCCCCTCAATGCTGGCGTGGAGGACCCGTTCGGCCCCCGCGTCGCCTCGGCGCGCGAGGAGGGCGGCATGGAGGGCAACACAGAAGCGACGCTGCGGCGGTGGTTCGGGGACGCCTGGCTCGAGGGCCACCCGAAGGAGGCGGAGCGGATGCGGCGGATCGTGATGCGGACGAGCTTGGACGGGATGGAGACGTGCTGCCACGCGCTCGCGAGCAGGTCGTTTGACCTGCGGCCGCTGCTGCGTAGGGTCGGCGGGGCGGTGGAGGAGGCCGTGTGCGTCGTCGGCGAGAAGGATGCGAATCTCCCGCAGACCATGGAGGATATGAGGGCGCAGGTCGAGGAGGGGTTCAGGGAGGCGGGGAAGACGGGGAAGGTTGAGTTGGTTGTTATTCCGGATGCTGGGCATGTGTGCTTTGTGGATGGGCTGGAGGAGTTCGTTCGGTTGATTCCGAGGTTCATACAGGCTGAAAAGAAGTAAGGAAAACTGTATGAGAGGTGATATTATAGTGTATTGACAATGATCAAGGTATGGTGATTCAGCTACCACATAAGGAGCAAGGTTCTATTTTGTTGTATCTGCTCTTTGACACCACCTCTATCGTCCTTGTAAGGAATGTTCTCCGCTTCATGTCTTTCTCACGAAGCTCAGAGTCGCAAACTTGGTTCCATAACTTATATAGGCCCGTCGACGAGGGTCTTGAGGCTGTTGCTGCCTCACTTTGGGGAACCACCGCCACTTAGCCGCCACAGATGCAATGGAGCACTCTCGAGCGAATGAATTAGACCCAGGCAAAGGGCTAGTCCAGGCTATGTTGTCAGCCGGAATAGGTGAAGCAAGGTATATATACGAGAGGAGATAGCGTTAAGTCGAGGTGGAACACCCTACCCTGAAGCCGGTGTGGCCAGATCTCGCATTTGAACAGCGTCACAAATTGTTGGCGCGACCGGCAAACGTAACGTCAGGTAAGAGCGATCTTGTTCAATTCTAACTATAACAGACATAAGAGATAGACGCCTTCCCAGCCGGACATCATGAAGAGGAGGAATCAATATTCTATATTCCCAGCACTGCCACGGCGCACCGATACTCCGTTAACCATTAGATATCAGATGCTCAGATGGGTTCGGCGCCAAAATCAAACAGCGTCATCGCAGCTGGTCCATCTCAGGGATGTTGTTCAGGCGAGCCTTCCGTAGCTGTTACCCGCAGCTCATAAATGATATCAAAGCACTCTGCCAGCAGCTCGCTTACGCTTCCCTGACCTTCTGGAATATCGCCGTTCACGACAAACTTCCCGTCAACTCTCATGTTATCCAAAGATGTGATCTAAAAGACGAGTTAGAAACAAGAACACCAACCTCAACATCCCATGCTGTGCTGTGTCCTACCTTCATACTGTATGGATAAAGCTCGCGGGCAGATGATATTCCACCGCTGTCCTGCACTTCGCGGAGGCACCTCTTCAGCGTCTGTAGTTGGTTGTAAACTGGCAAGAGCGCCTCCGATACCGGTTCGGATGCGATCATGAGTTGGTAAATATGGGCATAGCACCGCCTCGTCAGGTATAGCAGAGTTCGCTGCGTCCAGAGGTCCGCCGGTCTACCTCTCTCGTCATAAAAGTTACCACCTTGCCGGCTCTCATCGATCTTATCCAGTTGGCGCTGGAAGTCATAAAGATCTGTTTCTCGCAGGGACCACGCTTGAGTTAGCGATAGCTTCTCTAGCTCGCCCCGGATACTTCTCAAAGTCTCATAAATTGGCTTCCACTGTTCTCCCATAACACCCTTTCTGTCATCGCTTGTTAGATACTTGACGCTTTCCTGGGGATGGCGGTGTCAAAGTACGCACCGTTCAAGAACCAGGTCAGCCCATTTGAGGCATCGGTTGTACACCTCTGTGACCTCTGCCTGCCCTAGAGGCTCGGACCCATCCACCGCGCAGAATTTCCCGTCTGTGCGCGATTCGCCAATCTCGAGCAGCTTATTTCGAAGCCTTTCTACCTCATGCGTCGGGAACTGTAGACCGTTAGGGAAAGATTACTAATGCAATGTAGACATGAGCCATGAAGGACCTACTTTGGACTTCGTATTGGCCAAGGAAATCGAGCGCAAGATAGAGATGATCCTTTCGTGCTTAGACAGCAAGCATTCTCCAAATCTTTCTAGTCTTTGTTGGAGCTTTGCCGTGGTTGCTTGACAAAGCTCGACCCGGTTCTTCACCATCTCAACAAGATAGGGCCAGTGCTGCTTCTCCGAGTCTTCGCCGTCAGATGGCTCGTTCAGCAGGGTGGCGAGTTTTGTCAAGGTTGAGCTAATGCTCTCCAAGTCTTTGGCCGAGTACAGGTCGGACTCGGTTAGGTGATCCAGTAATCGCTTGATGGTCGACGTCAAGGCATAGGCTGCTGGCGCTTCATTATTCCTGCCGACAGTGAGGTAGAAAAGCGACAGGAGCTGGAAACAGCTTTCCATGACCCTATCGACTGTCCAAGGAGATTGTGTTAGTCCACAGTCCAGAAATCAAGCCAGATGGGTTGTAGAGAGACGGTCGCACCTCTATTCTCTTCTTTGCTTCCGGTCTCGGCCCGGATCGTCTTCAGTTCTCTAACCTGCTCAACGGTCTGATCGTATAGCGGGATGACATCCTGGCTGCGAATGTACGTTGTTCTATCGCGCTTCAATAGCAGAAGCTGGTCTCGTATCACCGTCAGCCGTTCTAGGACAGCCGCCTCCCGAGCATCCCGGGGAGCGGGCACTGCAGGTGTGTCCATTGCGCACGCGAAAGACGTATCCGAAATGGAAAGAAAAGGGAAGTATTGATAAGCTTAAGAAGGGATGGTTGATCGGGGAAAGATTGCGCAAACCCTATGTTGCAACGTTCTTATCGCTCTCGGCTGGTATCAAGCAGGCAGTCGTCGGTCGTGGATGGAAGCTGAGGCTCCCTAAGCTACGGGGTCGGTCGGGCACGTGGGGTGGTATCGCTAAGCAGGTGGATCGATGAGCTCAATGGCTCCAGTCGTCAAGGATAACTGTGCTGCAAAGTCCAGGTGATGAAAGAGTGCATCAACAGCCGATGTTATATGGCGCTTTGCCGATGCTAGGGGGTGGCAAGGAGATGGTCATTCTAGGCCCTCGGGGCAGACAAGCTACGATTTATCGCCCACTGACGACAATGGAGGGGTGACGGCCCCGTTTGATGGTGGGGTTCAATTGATGCTGGCGCTGAGGTGCTGCATCACCGGCCGGTACGTACCGATGCTGCCAAAAGCATGATGTAGGCGGGATATTTTAGGTTCTGGAGTTCCAGGCCTTGGCGCAAAGGCCCTACAAATGCGATTAGCTGCTTTAGGCAATTGGGTTTGCCGTCTAGCGATGACACAACCAAGCGTGAAGTCAAAATCTCTCGCCGAAAAGATGAGCGGCCGCTGACTGACTACTCAACCATATGCAGTTCATCCTGATGAGTGAGTGTGGTGTAGGCAGCAGCTGAGAGATAGTCATGCAAGGCGATGTCATCGTCGCGGATGCTTGTCTACCGCGCCCAAGGGGCCTGGCAGTAGAAGTTGATAAGGGTGTACACCATCAATTACTGTTTTCTTGAGAGGAAGACATTCTTATTCAACCTCAGCGGCCATAGTGTATCCCGGACTTATCATCGCTTCTTAAGCGTCGCCTTGTCTCCGTAACCATTTGTAAGTCCAGACCAAAAGGCATGCAGGTTGCTCTATGCAGCAAGCCGTCGTCGAGTACCGGCATCAACCTTACCTACCCCACTTAAAAGGTTCAGGCCCCGCCAGCCAATCATGCAAGCACTACCTCAGCTGCGAGCGCACAAAAAATGCCCGGAGGTCGGAAAATCTATTTCACCACTCCACTATTAGGTCTTGAAGCCCTCCAAGCGAAATTTCGACCAGGGTAATTTTCTGTGGTCAGCCTTCTGGTGTGTTAAATCGATATCCCAAACCACATTGATCTCCACGTCGACGACTCTCTCAACTCCCAAAGTCCGCCGACTAACACAATCACAATGTCTCACGCCGAGCTCGCTTCGTCCTACGCTGCCCTCATCCTCGCTGATGAGGGTATTGAGATCACCGTAAGTTTCGCTTCTGCGACTGCCTGCCGTCCCGCAATATATGGACGGCGCGCACCGGAACATTGAGAGTGAAGCACCGGAATAGCTGACAGCAATTGGCACAAAATAGTCCGACAAGCTCCAGACCCTGATCAAGGCCGCTAAGGTCGAGGAGGTCGAGCCCATCTGGACTTCCATCTTCGCCAAGGTACGAACCACCACGAATCCAAATATCGACCACCGACTTGCGAAGAAATTTTGTGTGTACTGACGGGTTTGGATTCACAGGCTCTGGAGGGCAAGGACGTCAAGGACCTGCTCACCAACGTTGGCTCCGGTGGCGGCGCTGCCCCCGCTGCCGCTGCCGGTGGTGCTGCCGCCGCTGGTGGTGACGACGCCCCCGCCGAGGAGGCCAAGGAAGAGGGTTCGTACATGATCTCCTGGACGGCTGCGTGCCCGCGAGGAACTTGCATGGCTGACAACTGGAACAGAGAAGGAAGAGTCCGACGAGGATATGGGTTTCGGTCTCTTCGACTAAAAAGCCAAATCTCGACGGCTGTTTTCTTGCTTCTTTGTACTTCAACTGCATCGTTTCGGGGTTCAGAATCGATCGATCATACAAGATGGGGAGGGCAGGATATGTCTCACTATCTGGGAAGGGTAGACTCGTTCACATTAAATGATGATGCGTGGCATGCCCTGAATGACGGAGTTCATGCGGGGAAGGAATTGGTCAATTTAAAGACTCTGAAAAGTAACGAATCGGACCTAGGGATGGTCAGTCTCACAATGATTTTCGGTGCTGCTCATGATCAGGTGAAATTTTGTCTGTGTGAAAGGTTTACTACCACCAGCCTTTCCATATTCCTATCCCATTTTGAACCCCCAAGACGTCGATAGATGCAGAAATCTGTTCTCTTTCAACTACTCACCGCTACAACGCCGCTGTCACATGCACCCAATTGATTTTATCCCAATCCCGTGCCTAGATCTCAACTCTATTTGACAATTAAGACAGCAGATGGCACGAGCCCAGCCTCTTTGAGAGTCTTAGACATGTCCGTATCTCCCTGGAATACCTTGCGAGGGAACGTCATCGTAAAGCTGGTTACAGCTGCCCCAGTCTCACTCTGTAGCTGCTGCGCAACCTCAAACAAGGTGGTCTCAGCAGATAAGGTCTTGACAATATTTCCCGAGTCAGTCTGCAGTCTGAGCCTGGCCTCGTTGTGGTTCGATTTGGGCTTGGGAGCCGCAGCAGGAGGAGCTGTCGCGGGAGCCGCGTCGGGAAGGCGTCCTTCACGAGCTGCCTTGGCCTCCTCTGCAATACGCCGGCGCTCGGCCTTGTCAGCCTCAATCTTTGCCTTGATGCGCTTCTTGGCCTCGATATCGTCGAGCTTCTCCTGGCGCTTGCGAGCTGCCTCCTTCATCTGTTCCTTGCGCTGGAGCTCCTCCTTGGCTTCCTGAGATTCCTTGGTGGACTTCTGGCGAATTCTCTGGTGTGATATAAGTATGTGCTGGGCTTGAGGTTCAATGTACTTTAAAACATACCTCGTTCTCTTTTGCTTCCTCTTTATCTTTGACTGATGCTGCAGTTTTCTTAGCTCTGACTCGCTCTCTAAGCTCCTCCAGTTTAGCCTTCTTCTCTTCCTCAGTCAAGGGAGCAATCTCCTCCGTTGACTCTGAGAAGTCGGTGTGCTCACTGATAACAAACATATTAGCAAATTAAATCTCAAATAAGAATCTGAACATGACTTCAAGATCATGGCACGTACGTCTTCGAAGCATGAAATTCAGCCGCATTGATGCTCCTGAACTTCTTGCCACACTCATTGCAGACCATGGACTTGGCCTGGCCGGTCTCCAGCTCGGCAATCTTGGCCTGGGTAGCTGCATCGTCATCCTCCTCAGCAGCATCGGCCTGAAGCTCATCAATAGGCTTGTCCTCGTTCTTCTCCAGCCACTCCAGCGCGCCTTGAACTATACAACCAGTGAGCAACTCATGAGTCCAGATTGAATGGGATGTGGGGTCTTGGCGTACGGCCACCCGGTCTCTTAACGGCAAGCTCGGCTCGGGCCTTGTCAAAGCCCATCTCGAGCAGCTGTTCCAGATCTGTAGCCATGATTCGTGGCTGTGTTTATTGAGAATGTGTGGTGACAAAGTTCGTGGTGTGTAGGAGAGGTGTTGATTGTGGTGGGGTTGGGAGCTGCTGCGGTTGGGTGAGGGGCACTGAAGCGTCATAAGTGGAAGCCTGCAGTATTATAGTGTCGCACAGCCCGTCAAACCCAACATACGAATGATCGAGCTTAGGTTGCAAAATTATGCATGTTATGCCCAGGCGAACATGTTTACTTTTTAACCATGCTTATGAGACTTCCCCCATGAGATAAAAGGCATGTGTGTATGCCATTCCCAGCGAATATCTGAAGACATTGAGCTGCAAAGATGGCATGAATTTACGCATTCTGAAAGTAGGTAATGATCTCCCAATTTCTTGTTTTATTTGGAACCAATATAGTAAGATCAACTCTTACTATTCATCGAAATCAATGCAGATATCGCCTGCTATGGATGCCATCTCTGGCTCGGTATGATATTGTACTTCTAAGCCCTTTGTAAGAGAGACAGTGCGCAGGTCAGAAGTCCACCCTTTCATAGCGCGATTAATTAAGTATCTCTTGGGGTTGAGATCTTGAATGATTGTGTTAGTCTCGTCCCTCCGGATTACATTTATATTTGAAACAATCAGGTGGTAGTAGCTCCCCCATAGGCTATTTTGCTCATGGTGCTTGCTTATATGAGCCGAGGCAGAACCCTCACGTTGAAAGCTACACTCCCACACAGGGCACGTGCGGCATGTTCTCTCACTTTACCCAGTTGCTCTTGTGTATTCCTCATGATGAATTTGAAGGATGACACATCTGTATTCAAGCTGCTACTTGCATTGATGATGCTTGTGCAATGGCCATAGGGTAGCCTACAGAGTGTGGGTGAATTAGTAATTCCCGTGGCGGGTTCCTGAGACTTTGACATGGGCTCAGAAGGTTATAGAGCTAAGCCGGTGTTATGCCGGGTAAAGTTAGCAGCGAAGACACCTGGCCCGTGCGTCATTGCCAGAATGATGAGCAAACCACCTTCAGGAAACGGGGCATCGCGTTGTACCTCGTCCAAGGAAACCTGGCCCCAGCGATTACGTCTTAAACATTCTGCACCCGTCTCCCACTCCCGCCAGCGATATCCGACCGATCGATAGAGAAAGATCACCGCCGCCCATCCCCGCTGCGTTTCTACTTCTTTTTTTAATTTTCTATATTTATCTTCTCTTCACTCCTTCCCGCTCTGCGTGCTAGACTAGCAGTCAGCCTTCTTTTCGTCTCGCCCTTATCACACGGAGATCCCTCAGTTTGACCACGAGAGACGAGATTCAACATGTCGGTGGAAATTGAGCCTCTCGAGTTGAGCTTTCGACGTATGTGCAGCAGCAGGCGAACCTCCGATCACGACCTCGGTAGCTAACTATCGGCTTTCAGGCCCCTTCACCGTCGAGGTGTCGCAAATCCTCACAATCAAGAACCCAAACACCACACCTGTTGCTTTCAAGGTACATGCGATCCAAGCCATCTATGTTTGTATGATTTAAGGCAATTTATGCTAACTCCCCTCAGGTTAAAACCACAGCCCCAAAGCAGTATGATTGATAGCCACCCACCACCCCGTGCCTGCTCTAGACCAGCTCTGACAGAGGAACAGATATTGTGTTCGCCCCAACTCTGGCCGAATCGAGCCTGGACAGGACTTTGATGTTACTGGTATGGCGCACAGAGAGTCCTGGTGAAATCGCATATGCTAACCTAAGCATAGTCCTGCTCCAGGCTATGAAACAGGAGCCAGCTCTTGATGCCAAATGCCGTGACAAGTTTTTGGTTCAATCTGCTCCCATCACTGGCGACAAGGAGTTCACTAGCATTGCCAATGTGGTATGTTGACGGCCTCTTGCTACTCCTATTATCCATGCGATTTCTGACCTAATCTTGCAGCTTGAGTCCACGGAGAAGGGCTCCCTCCAGGAGCGCAAGATCCGCGTGAACTGGCTTCCACCCAAGTCGGAAGAGACACTGGAACCGACCCCTGCTGTCCTGGCGACGCCTAACAAGCAAACGGCTATCAATGGAGGGGTAATGACAAAGTCTATTTGTGGGTTAGAGTCTGCAATGTATTAACAGTTTCTAGGCCACTGATACCCCCAACGCCTCGCAATCTTTCTCATCGCCTGCCGCCCACCTCGATTCTTCGCCTTCGACCGCGCCCCCACCGTACCCCGAGATTAAGACTGAAGAAGCTGAGGAGCCGAAGCTCGAGGCAATTAAGGCCGCCCCAGCACCTGTCAAGGCAGCAGCTGCCGCAGTGGTATCTGCTGCTACCACCACCGCAGCTTCAGTTAAGGACACTGTCGACCAGGAATTGAAGAAGCGCAACGTCTCCAGCGGCGCGACTGCTACTGCCGAGAGGCCTGCTGCCCCTCGCACCGCCCAGGCTGTGGTGCCAACTGTACAAGGCGTGCCTGTTAAGACCACAGCTCTCCTCTGCTTCTTGGCCTTCCTGATTGCTTATCTCTTCTTCTGATTGGCCCCTATTTTCTTACTGCAGCGATGAATGTTTTCATGAGAGCAATCAGGCGGTGTGTGGGAGGGACCTGAACTTGATATGATATCCCTGATGCGAGTGCCGCGGCTCTCTATCTTCACCCCACACCAGCCAAGGGCTTCTGGCAATGCCAGCGTGGCCCTGCCACCGTTCTGTGAGGGCGCATTTGAATTTCTACAGGCGCAAAGGAGACGGGGAAGCCTAGCCACTCAGGAGAGTGCCGGGCTCCTATGACATGAATAGTGGAGATGGAATGGAGAGTGTGGCACGATTTAAGTCCACCGCAGGCGTGCTTGTACTCTAGCCAAGGCACATTTTTGTTTTTTACTTTGTACTCTTCCCCCTTTATTTATTTGTTGTTGTTTTGGAAGAGGCTATGCTACAAATGGCTTGTGGCCTCTTGTCGATGTTTAATCCTGCATTCTATGGAGAACGACTATCTGATGCTATTAATGGAAGATTTGTACCCTACACTCCTTCTGGCTGCTGGTGTTGGAAATCACTGTGCTTACAATCGTACGTTTGTTTTCTGCCGCCGGGGTTTTTGGTGTGAACAGATCTCTATCCGGCTAGATAGGCAACCGCCTGTTCAGTGGAATTTGTTTTGTGTGCTGTCCATTTGTCTACGTAGCAAGACTCGTACCATATATCCTCTTGTAAGGAAGTAACAGTCAAGTAGAGGGTTCTAATGAGACCACTTAAACTCGGTTTGCATAACTCATTAAAACTTCCCGTTGTAGTAGAGGGAATTCATATGTTTCTACAGTAAAAAGTAAAAAGGTATTTGCTACACCAGGCAAATACACCCATCTGACCGCTGTCCTGTGCTTTTCTGTGCGCCTTCACGCCTCCTTCCATCATTCCTTTGGTCTTTCGGAAAACAAGAAAAAGACGACATTCACTCCCTGGTCCTGAATTTGAGCATCCCCCTTGATTTAGCTCTCAATCTCGCTGAGTTTCCAGCCGGCGCCGCCACCGACGAGGCGACCGCCCTTCTCACGCTTGACACGGCAGCGCATGCCGACCTCCTCGTCGAAGATGAAGCGCCAGATGGCGTAGACCCAGCTCTCGTGGCGGGGGAGGGGGTCGTAGAACTCGGAGGCGATCTTGTTGAGGGCGTGAAGGCGGGTCCAGGGGACGGCGGGGAAGTCGTGGTGCTCGTTGTGCAGGCCGACGTTGTAGGTGAACCAGTTGAGGGGCCCGTAGTAGGAGAAGGTCTCGGGGACGGGGATGCGGTTGTCCGGGTTGCGCTGCTCGGGGGTGACGTACTCGTAGACGTAGTGCTCGGCGATGAAGTGGCCGGCGAGGGGGTGGAGGCTGCCGGCGAGGAAGGAGGAGAAGAGGAGGTAGACGAAGGCCTTGATGCCGGCGAAGTGGACGAGGAGGACGTCGAAGCTGACCTGGACGACGATGTTGAGGAAGTGGATGCTCGTCAGGGGCACGCGGTAGATGGCCATCGGGCGGAGGGCGTAGAAGAAGATCTGGAAGGTGCAGAAGAACGTCTTGCCGAAGATGGAGTCGAGGAAGATTGCCTCGAGGGCGGTGGGGAGGTCGGTGTCGAGGCCGTCTACGCCGAGACTCTTGTGGTGGGTGAGATGATAAGGCTGGGGGTGGCAATGCCATGTTAGCAATGGAATTCACAGGCCATCTCGGCTCAATTGCGCGTGTGTAATCATACCCTGAACGAGGCGCTATATGGGATGCCAATTGGCAGGTTGGCCACAATGGCTAGGAGGCGGTTTCCCATGGGGCTTCGGAAAGCCAGGTTGTGAGAGATCTCATGGATGGCAAGGAAGAGGTTCTGGTTGGCGGTGGCACCGAATATGTAGGCAATGATCCAGTATTTGAAGGAGAAGAAAGGAGTTTCGCTCAGGTACCAGGCGAGGAATATCTGGAGGCTGACGACGCCCACGACGACATATTTGGTCAATGGCTCGGGACCACAGAGCTTGGTGACCTGCCAAAAAGGTTAGAAACACAGTTCTGGATGCATATTAGAGATGTGATGCAATTGTACCTCAGGGTGAGCCTTGATGATGGCCAACCGACGAGTGCGATGGGGTTCCTCGGTGTAAGTCCAGAAGAAGTCCTTCTCGGAACCGGGGGCGTCCTCGGACTTGGGCTTCTCGGCGGAGCCTCCCCTTCGCTTGGACGCGGGATTGGTGATTGTCTCTGAGGCGGAGGACGGCATGGTGGTGGCCGGTTGAGAGATTGGGGGGAATGGCGCCTCAGTTCATGAGATGGGAGGGAGATAGGTCGAAGAGAACGGGGAGGGGAAGGAGGGGAGGACGAGGATAGTTGTTTGATCTATAAGAAAGAAATCTCCCTCCAGATAGGGTCGGTGTGGGTGGCGGCGGGCAAATCCAGGGGTTCAAGCCAATTCGCAACGTCGAGGCGCTGGACCAGTTTAGTGGGAAGCCAATGGAGGGGACCGAGTGGAAGGTGGGGCAGGAGGGATGGATTAATGGATCTCAGTGCTTGGTGGAGGAGGCAGCGGCAGGCTCCAGGCTCTGGGCCAGGCCAATGGAGGCGCTGGCAGGCGTTGCGTGGTGCGGGTTTAGGCCAAAATCAGGCGTGTCGGATGGCTTTGCCTCCGAAGTGGGTACCTTACCCAGCAGCCAATCCTCTGATCTGCGCTCTTCTGTTGCAATCAACGACAAACACAAGCACCTGCATTGGCGACCTGGACCGACTTTTTTTTCTGTTGCGCATTGTGAGCTGGGGGGAGCCGGGGTGTCGACCAGGGATGGGGGATGTAACGTCTGGCTCCCACGCGACAGACTGCCTTCGCGTTGCTCCCTGTCATACTTTGAGCCTGGCGACGCTATCAGATGGCGAACTGTCCATGGCAGTTGATACGTAGCAGTCGCCATTGGGGTCAATCGAGTGCCTGGCATAATCCAAACACATCTTCTACAAAGAATTGGCGAAAATCATCTTAGATTGCTTTCAATTCGTCACAGCGCAGCCAGGCAACAACTATACCAACCAGCGTACTCGTATTCATGAGCCCGTTTAAGAACAGCCTGGCTCATCTGCTTTTGGAAACTCCAGCTCCCCCTGGTTCTGGGATCGGCTCAGGGCGACTTTCATATACCGCCATTCACCGAGCCTGGAGTTACGAAAATTATGCGGATACAGTCGATGATAATCGGGTTGATCCTACTGGTTCTTGTGTCAAATGTATGAATCTCGAGTAGGAACGGCATGAGAAATAAGGTGATTTCTGACTTGAGTTGCGACGCACCCAATTTGGACCTATTGTGCCCTCTCAACACGGCCGTCCTGGGAGATTTCTCCGTCCCAATAAAATTTACCAATATCTCAGGTGAGGATGAGCTGGAGATCGAGTGCCGTGTTCTCTGTATACCCTGACCTGGACAGATTGGATCACTTACTTTATCTTGGACTGTAGCCAGGAACGCCCCTCTTTTCAATTGCTTGCTCAGATCACCAAGATAATTGGTCCTTCCCCCCCTTTCTTGATTTTTTTTCTTCATTTAAAACGTGGAACTTACATTTATCTATGGCTGCTAGTGGGCTGAGCACTTGCTAGACAGCATGGAATAATGAGCTCCGAGTTGGGGCCGGAATCGATGGCTTCGTTTGATCAAGCTTCGTATAAATATTCGTTTACTTTCCGAAAGGCTTAGCATATTTCACGCTCGTCCTACAAATCAACAAGATGCTCGAATACAATGAGACACATCTCAGGTAGTAGTTTGTTCCAGGACATTTCCTTCGAGTCCTCTGGTTGAGGTGGTGCGGTTGTTCAAGATTATGGAAAGGCAGTGCAGAGGGGCAAAGGAGCTGGTTGTATTCCTCCAAGTAAATGGCTCGCTTTGTGCTTCTAGATGCAAGCTGTGCATCGGCTAATGAGTAGGAACCACACGCTTGGGGGGATAATTCATCTACAAATGCTGGTCATGTAGATTCAATAGAGTGGGAAAATAGGATAGAGCTAGAAGCACCTTGACGACGTTAATTTCATAGTGCTTAAGATACCTATTCATAAAGGCAACTACGCGGGATGGTCTCGTTATGTTGCGAGAAATCACTCCTGCCTTGGGACGAGAAGCATGAGTATTGGAAAGAGCGACTGATCCACGGATCTTGAATCTTCCAATGTTAGACTTTTGGCACACTCCGACCGAAGGCTGCCTTTTGGGAAAACCTGCACTTTCATTCTCAAGCGAAGGATATGGAGTCGAATCGGGCACTCACCCGGTTTGAACTGCCTGGTAGGCGGTTCCTAAGTATCAAGGTCATTTGGAGTAGATGGGAGTATCAAGGTACTGAGCTCTCATCGCCACTGGATCAAATTCTCTTCAGTGGTTTTATCTTCGCACGGCTAACTTACGACTATATACAGCACTTCCACGCGCTAAACTAGGCGACTTGAGCTGGATCAAACCAAATGATCGCCCGCAAGCAATAGGGGCTGTCTGGAATGTTGGCCAAAAGAGACAGAAACAGGAATCAATAACAGAACTCTGTCCGGCGTTGTGACCCCGCTAGCCTGCCAGCCAAATTCCTCTTCAATACCTCCAAGAAACTTTATTCATTCTCGAATGATCTACGGAGATTGATTCGCATGCAAGAAATCCCTGAGTCGGTGGTCCGGATTCGATGACACCCTTGTTCGAAGGCCAGTGCCAAAAGCTCACGTTTTCAGGTGGAACGAACCCTCGAAAAGAACCAGTCTGTTCGTTTGCTCACCATCAATTAAATCAAACAATACTGAAGATCGTTCGCCTGATCAAACAAATCTATTACCGATAGAGATAATACCGGCAGAGCCCTGTCCAAGCTGCAAAGCATGCCCTGCGGCCGACCCTTTTCCCTTTGGATGAGCTGCGGTATATCCAAACCCAACTCCAACAAACTCGCACACCCTCCTTTAGCTGGATAATGTTCAGTGTCCGTTTTCATTTGTTGGAACCATCCATTTGGCGGTCTCGGAGACGGCGCCCAACCGCCCAACATGCTCCCTGATTCAGACGTGATTGTGAGTCCCCCTTTCTTACAATACATTCTACAAGATCGCTCATCTGGTCTGCGTCCTCTTAGGCGGGAGAATGGACACTACTGTCCTTGGCCTTGGTGCTCGTATGCGCTCGCCTCTATGTCCGATTAATCCTATTGAAGGACACCGTACTGGGCAGACTTTTGGGTCTTGGCTGCGGCTGCTTGTGGCATAGGACTGACAATATGCGATACGCTGATTTACAAAGCTAGGACTATGGAAAACTTCATTGATCCAGGACCATACACCCTGAAGGTATGATATTCATGGTTTATTGGTTGAGGTGCCCGAGCCGAGGCTGATATGCTACATGCAGGTTCGGTTTTTACAGAATTATTGGTTTGATGTTGGGTAAGTAGGTCCTGCTAGGGTAGAAGAGTGTGCTCTCTGACGCAGTGTACCAGAATGTATTTCCCAAAGTTCAGCATCCTCTCCTTCTGCTATCGACTTGTACCGCCAACGAAACCCCGAATATGAAAGCTTCTCTACCTTCTGATAGCTTTCACAGTCGCTTGCAGTCTTGTGACGTTCCTCGATGCAACCTTCTGGTGCAGAGCAGATATCGTATCTAATTGGTGGGTGTTCCTAGCCGAATGCATTCTAAGCAACCGCAATAGAAAGTCTGACCGAATACTCTCTGAACTAGGTCTGAGGACCTCGACGTCTGTAGCGCATTCAATTCTATGACCATGATGCAGATTCATTGGTCAATGAATTTCAGCACCGAAGTTTTCAGTAAATTTGTCTTATTCGAAATATCCTGACCGGCTACTAACGCTGAGACCAGATGTCATTCTCCCATTCCCCATACTTAGAGATCTCAATCTTAGAAAGCCCAGAGAGAAGTTTGCCTTGGGTGTCATCTTTGGACTGGGACTTCTTACCATCTCTGTCAGCATTGGCCGGTTTATTAACATGGCCACTCAGGGAAACAATTTCGATGCCTGCATGTACTCCCTCATCTTGCCCTTATCATGCGTGCAGGATCGACCTGGGATCCCGAAAATCTTTCATGGTATTTACTCCAACCTTATCAAAAAATTAGACTTATGGGCCTCCTCTGAGTTGTACGTCTCTATCATGGTTGTTTCATCGACTGCGCTGAGACCGCTGCTGAGGAAGATTTCTCATATTGCCAATCCGAACCAAACCGAAACGGTGGATCAGTCCATTTTCCAAACGAAATCGGGGGGTGTGCGCATGGAGACAGGCGAGTCAAGGCCGACAGGTTCACCCCATTCAGGGCTGGGCTGGAGAGCACAGAGCGGCAAAGCAGACGCTGAAGCTGGTAGTCAAGTCGAGTTGGGCGCCGAAAATGAGATGAGTCATGTAATCGTGACCGAGGAGATCCAAGCGTCGACGGCTGGAAAATCTGAAAATCTCACATCGAATGAGACACGGCACTGAAAGGGTGATAATCTAAACGCACCCAGAAATGAAACTTTGAGTCTTCGGAACGGAGTCGTAACGAAGATCAGAGACAAGCAGAGCTAAACAGCAGCGTCAATGCCTTCAAGACTCCATACTGGAGATAAGCAGTCCTCAAGAGAGGATATTTAGCGGGAAAGCACTATGGCTCTGACAATGGATGGTATTGGCGCCTCGAATCCTCAACCAGGCTTCATTTGAACACCCCCACGTCGATTTTCGAACCAGTCTTCTGGGCGGAGACCTACAAGGCGACAATCTATACGAATATTCAACCCAAAATTTGATGGTATTTTGAGAGGAATACCCCGAAGAACGTTGTGATATGGTGATGGACCTTTCCGAAGTTCCTTCGCTTACGAGAGGCCCCTACTAATATGACCCGCTAGCTTTCATTATCGTGGGCTACGACCGTACGATAATTGACAGTACGAATTCCACTGCGAATTCGGTTGCGGATGGGGCAGGGTGCCAGCTTTTGTTCTCGTAGGCAGTATTTGTATGTGTCGTTGCAAACCGACCTACTTGGATAATGAATAACTCAAATTTCGGGAAATTGGAAATAGGGTCATGTTACTTTATTGTGACAAGCTGTGTTAACAAATTCTGTAATACTAGGCGGATAATAGCACGAGGGCCGATATCTCTCGGCCGATGACTTGGGAAATGCTTCCTCACTCCCTCTACTCGTTGAGGAGGTTGACATGAAGGGCCTATAAAGAACTCTCAGCCTGTAGCTAACCTAGAGGTGTATCATTTTTTGGTTTGAATATAGAAAAGTGAGGTATTCTTCAATACCTTCAGTTCTGGAGCTATACTATTATTGACACTCTCTGCTAAACATTACGCCTGCTTCTCAAATTTAAAGTTCCGAGCAAGCCAGCAGCCGATTGTCATACCCGTGATTTTAATTTGGGAGGCATCGCGATGAAATACAATGGTCCAGTCGCCCGGGGGCTGGGCATCTTGACCGCGTGGGCAGGCCAGCAACCAAACATCACCTCCCAGGTATCTCATAGCCGTAGCGCCCCCAGACCCCAGAGGCCCCTTGAATGCGCCATACAAGACCTCGCCTTGGCCGATGCACAGAAAGTAAGAGTCCAGCTCTTGGCAGAAATATTCCCCAGGCAGAGACGGGTCGCGCCTCTTTGAAGCATCGGGCTTTAGACGAGTTCCTTCCAGGATCCTGTTGTCCCTCAACCGACGTACATGAATCGTGTCTCCACGAATCTCAGCTTTCATGTCTCCAGACTCGGCCTCATTCGACCCTATCAAACGGACACTCTCGGCCTTTCGAGCGTAATCTATCGCAACGATGCCGGGTTTGGTGACGTCGCCGCTGACAGCCATGTTAGTGCCCTTATCCAAGAAGTGACCTTCCCACTCTGGCGCGGGACGATGGGAGAACGGCGCCACCGTTGGCTCGGCTAACCCCAGAATCTTCCGTGTGATGAAAGATGAAGCTTCCGCGGCGTCAGCTTCATGGTTGAGCATGACAACGACGGAGATCCCCCCTTGGAGGGCTCCCTGGAGGGCGTGTGGCGGCGATAGAGACGATAGCCGCGAAGAGCTCCCCCGTGGCCAAGGTTGGGTATGCCGTCTAAGTCAGCGAAGCTCAGCCCATTCGCATATAGAGACGGTGTGCCATCGCTAAACGTTCCGGGCACGGCGTGTTCTCGATACCAGCTCTTGGGGTCGGCCCACAGCTGGTGCAGATAAATTTCATACGCAATCATGTCCTCGAGCGAGGCGACGATGCCAGCATCGCCGGACCACTCGATTCGGTTCTTGGCAGGGAAGTAGCCAAGAGTCTCGTTGACTTCGTAGCCCACGCAGGGCCCGGGCTGGTCATCAGAGGGCGGATGGAGGGATGCCGTTGTCATCTTGGCGGGACGAAAGATCCTTTCGGAGAGCAACTCAGGTAGCGACTGGCCACTGGCACGTTCGGCGACTCGGCCTAGTATGTGAAAGTTGGTGTTGGAGTACGAATACTCGGTGCCCGGGGTGAAATGCAAGGATTTGATGCGGCGCACCATGTCCACGGCGTGCGTCTCGAGCAAGAAGAGGTCCTCGGGATGGGCTCCTAGCAGTGTGTTGGTAGCCCAGTAGTCTCGGATACCGGATTGATTGTTGCTTAAATACTGAATCGACACGTCTTTGAGCTGGTCTTGGTTCCCGAGCATCTCATGTAGGTGTCGTTCCAATAGCTCGGCAGGCGACACATCTGCCGATGCCATTTTGGCAGTTGGAGAGCGCTTCAGGTCATGGATCACAGCACATACCATCTGCTTTGAGATGGAACATATTGGGAGTATTGTGGACGGTTCCATGGGGATCCTGAGAGCTATGTCTGCAAATCCCCAGACTCGCTGTGCAGCCAACTTTCCATCTTGGACGACGGCAATTGCACCACCTGGGCCGCGGTAGCGGAGAGCGGCTTCTTCAAGGATCGCGGGCAAGTCTACCATTTTGGAGAAGCGAAATAGAAATAAAGCAGAGATGCAAATAGCAAGCTGCGATGAATTGTGGATATGCTAACTTGGATATGATGATTCGGGACTTCTAGTGAAACTGGTGATAGTCCTGACTTGGATGCCTTGTGAGGCCAGACGAGGTGGGGAGAGCGGGCTAGAAAGTGCCGCTTATACTGGTCTGGGACGTTAGCATCAGTCGCACCTGTTGGAGTTGATGCCGAAAAGGCAAGTCGAGTTGGAGAAGCTGCAGGTCTATGGGGTCGTTTCCGCTGCTGATGCTGCTGCTCCTCGTTGTCCCTCATCTCATGCTGGCACTTCCCGAAGGGGGCAAGCGACTGACATAAAACATGGCATACCTACAACCTCCAGCGTTGAATTTCAACACAATAACAAAACCAATTAGTCAATAATAAATACAATAATAAGCTAATTACTGTAGAATGATCATTATTAATTTTCTTATTATTGCGTTTAGTATTATTGATGAGAAAATAAGGTCCTTGACTTGCGTGAACAGAGCTTTGGTGTGCCATGTTTTATGTCACTCGCTTGAGGGCTGATAACGACTCCACGCTTTATCATCCGATTCATGGCAGAGGAACTAGACTCTGGGGGATGGATGGTACATGCATGCATCTGTTTCAAAAATGACGAAACCGGGTTCTTTGGCTGACAAGATGATTGGTGTTTGGGCTGCGTGTGTGCGGCAGATCACCACCTGGATGGACCAAGTGCTTCATCCGCGTTCCATCGCGCCGTCTACGTCCGAAGGTCGGGATGGAGGAGGCAGCAATGGCAAGGTGGGAGCGCATTAGCCAGCCCTAACCAGTCCAAGGGGAAAAGGGCAAGGTGCTTTCCAAGGCCTGCTTCGCCAGGGCCCATGAGATCATGGCCTTCGCTCGCAGGCAAGCAGGGCAGTGAAATTACCCCACCAGACACGACCGACTAACACGTGGATGGGTGATCATCTGCTGGATTTTCAGATAAGGAGATGCGTGTGCAATAATTAGCTTAAATTGCCGTTGATATTAGCCACCAGCACCAGCGCCCGAAGCTGGAGGCTATGTGCTAATTAATATTTGGTGCCGCCGGGGCAAGTGTCAGTGAGTTAGTCGAGCGTAAAGCGCCAGTGCCAGTGCCAAAAAAAGCACGTGAAGATACAGAGTGTACCCAGGGTCCATCCCCATATCAGATGCCATATACGTAAACAAAAAGTTGTCCCTCCACGGCAAGCCACCTCACCTGCAAACGCATCACCGCCTCGACCTCCCCCCTCTGCCCCCCTCGCCATAACCGCGACACGCCTGTTTGTGTTGGTGCTGGCGAAACAAGCCAGCTTTACACACCAGCGCCCACCATCACGCGACCTTGCGTGCCCGTTCCGGTTTGATAAGCAAGGCACGACGCTGCCTGCACTTGCACTCGCTCACGGCTTATCTGCGGGCCAAACCAGCATCGGCCGGCCACAAGAAACCACATCGTCAAAATCCAAAGCGCCCTCGTTCCCGAGCACCTCGACCGTCGCATCCCACGAGAGCCCTGAGCCGACGCCGACCCGCTGGCTTTCTTTTTCCTCGTCCCATAGCTTCGTCGGCGCGGCCCGAGTCGCTGGCCGGCCCTTGTCTCCGCCGCCTCCATGTGGTGGCTATTCAGTGTCCTCTTTGGCTCCATCTTCCTGCTCAGCATCGTTCTCTCGATACCGGTCGCCTTCGATGTCGGTGGCCGTGACAGCGGCCTGGCCTACAGCCTGTCCATCTTCATATTCTACCTCTTCTACTCGACGATAAAGCTCATCACCCCCGACGGCTCCCGTCTGCGCGGGCTCGTTTCCTCGTCCCTTCGCCTCTCACAGTGTATCGTCATCCCGACACTGCTTATTTGGGCGTTGGGGCAGTTTGCTGTGGACGCCGGAACGACCAACTGGGTGGAGCGAACACTGGACGGTGTGCTGAGGGCAAAGAGCGCGACCTGGACTGAGTGGCTGTTTGGTAAAGATGGCCTTCTCGAAACCGTAATGCTGGGAAGCTGGGAGAACACCCTGAGATATTCTGGCCCCGTCTTCCAGCTGTTGGAAGGCTTCTGCACACTGCTCGTTATCCAAGCTGCCGGCCAGATCACTAGGTGGCTCGTAAATCGAGGAAGAAGTGATACTTGGGTGGTAAGTGTCTCTAGGTGTCTACCCCTCTCCTCAACTGCGTTGCTAACTCAAGCTCAGATCATCCTTCTGGCCTTCTCAGGAACTATTATCTCAAGTGCCGTCTACTTCCTCTGGAGGATAGCACAGTTTCCCGAGATTAGCAACATTGACGCAGCCCTTATTGGCATTACTATGACGACTGCCGTATTCGTTTGCGCATTTGGAATCGGTACTGGCCGAGGCAACCCCGTCGAATCCTCTCTCCTATTTGCCTACATTGTTCTCTGCGTCTACCAGATTTTCACCGACTACCTGCCCTCAGATGGTCAACGTAGCCCAGAGGAGCAGGCATCCTCCCAGCCAGATCTACCTCCTCTACCCCCCATCATCATGGCTTCTTATTCCACCATCGTGCATCTGCTGAGCAGCCTTCCCTTGGCACTCCATTCTTCTCTCATGCTTCTTTATGCGGCCTTCCAGACGATTACCCCTTCAGTTATTATTTCACTCGCTTATCGACTCCTCGTTTTCTACTGTGCGACCCGAATCATCCCTTCTGTCAGAGATCTGGGCGCCCACGCCTTGCTCCATGATCCTGATTGGGAGGACTCCGAGACCGCAGGTAGAGTTTTGGGATTCCTGAGTTGGTTTTCCCCTTCTATCCTGATCTCCGTCTACACCAGCCTTCTCCTGCAACATTTCTCTACCAGCAACAGCGATGATGGCTGGACTTTGAGGGGTGGTGATGTTGGCAACGGCATGTGGCGGTGGATTAATGTTGGCCTAACGTTGGGCTTGTACGCGATTGAGCTGTACCTCAGCCGTGATGCCCATGACCACTGGAAAGTGGATTAAGATGGCCTCCTTGTCCAGAGACATTCAGGCTTTTTCGGCCGAGACGAGGCGGAAGTCTTCCAGCCCCTCTGGCCTGAATAAACGCTCCCCTGGCGTCGAACATGGTGCACGCCAAGCACGTCATTCACATGCTATATATTTAAACGGATACGATTCCGAAGACGGACAGAAAATGGGACGGCTTCTATGCAAGCCGCACATGGGACTATGATTCCGGAATACCTAAGGCGAGAGTGGGAATTGCGACATGGAGTTGGGGCGTCTCGGTCGTTGATTTTGGTTGCGTTTCCCGGCTTCGATACGTGGGAGTGTTTGTGTGAATCGGTGTTACTGGTCAGGACCAAACGACCGATCATTTTTCTCATATTCCTTTTGCCTGCGCTCGGCAGTTGATTACTCTGCCAACTGGTTCTTTTTTTAATGTTCTTTACGGGGCATCTGGCTGGGAATTGGCACTCGAGCACTCGGGCTGTGGACTTGGATGTTCTAGCGCACGTAAATAGCTCACTCTACATAATTTTTTATCATGTTATCTTCAATGCTGGCGTATCATGTGGGAGTGCGGGATTGGAGTATTGTGATCTTCATGTTGATACGGCTATTACTGGGTGTTGCGCCTGACTTTATATCTGCTCTGTTGGACCCCGCGTGGAGGGAGATGCTGCTTGTTGTACGGATCGGTCCCCACCTGCCCGACATCTTTGTCAGAGGCTTCATGAGTAGCGAGTGTCTCATTCTTAATAAAACTTAATTGAACCCTCTCAAACCATCTCCATCCCCATCTACACACAAAAATGCCAGCCCCCAGCGACGGATACACAACGCGGGGCCTCCCCCTCCCCCCGCGGTCTCCACGACCACCATCCCCATGGCCGGCCTCCTCGTCGACGTCTACGGGCTGGACGAGCTGCCCGCCTCGCCGTCCGCACCCGTCACATGCCTCTGGCTGCTGCACCCCCGAACCCGCACCCGCGGCCGCATGCACGACATCGCCGCCCGCACCGTCAAGGCGTGGCACGGCTCGCCCGAGGCGGGGAAGCGGGGGCTCGTGGCGCTGTGCTTCGACATGCCCAACCACGGGACGCGGGTGGTGAGCGAGAGGGCCAACGGGGCGTGGGCGGCCGGGAACGACACCCACGCCATCGACATGCTGGGGATGGTCAAGGGCGCGAGGGCGGACATGAGCGGGCTGATGGACGTGGTGGCGGGGTATCTGGGGAGGGAGAATGTGGACGGGCACGTCGTGCTGGGGTGGAGTCTGGGAGGCCATGCGGCGTGGCAGGCCTGGCTGGGGGAGGAGAGGGTGGACGCTGCGGTGTCTGTGATTGGGAGTCCTGACTTCATGGGTGAGTTTTTTTCTCTTTCTTTTTTCCCCTATTGTGGTGAGATATGATCGTGGGGAACTGAATTGGTGATTTCTCTATCTAGGCCTCATGGGTGGCAGGGCGGCTGGGTCGAAGCTCGACTGCGGCGCGCAGTTCCTCGGGAGCAGGTTCTTCCCGCGGGACCTCGTTGCTGTCTGCAAGGCGAACGACCCCAAGGGCTTCCTGTTCTCTGACAGTCCTCTCCCTCAGCTCCCCCTGTCTGAGGCTGAGCGTTCGCGGCTGTCGGCGCTGGTTGATTCGCGGGGGTTGAGGAGCAAGAAGCTGCTTCTCCTCTCTGGAGGGGATGACCAGCTGGTGCCACATAAGTTTACTGCGCCGTTTGTGAAGGTGCTGGCGGAGGTTGGCGGGTTGCAGGTTGACGACCGAGTGTTTGATGGTGTTGGGCACTGGTTCAGCGCGGAAATGGTAGAGCAGGCTGTTGAGTTTTTGGTGAAGGCTGTAGGGGAGGGACCTAGACCAAAGATCTAAAATAGAATATACATATCTGTGTATGAAGGTGAGAATGGACGTAGTAGACCTTTATATCCACGGTCTCACAGTGTCTTCCAAGGTCTCATCGTCACTCTCCCCCGTGCTGGCAACTTGGCATTCTCTCTCACGCAAGCCTCAACCCCCTTCTCAAACATACCCTGCCCTACTCCCCAGGGATTCCTCTTGGCTCTCTTCCCCTTCAAGCTCGCCCCCCGTCCATGAGGATCCTCCATCCACTCCCCAATCGCCCGGGCAGCACCCTCCACAGCATCCTCCTTCCCAGCCAGCCCCGGCGGGTCGATGCCGACAAAGCTCGCCCTGTCCAGCGGCCAGCCTATGGCTACGCAGTGCCCGTCAATCAGCCTCGGACGCTTGAACGCGTGGCTCACAATCGTCATTTGCCGCGGCCAGACGCCGAACCGCGAGAAGAAGAGCGTCAGGCTGAAGAGCACGTTGTGGTAGGAGTCGAGGGCGCGCTCCTCGAGTGTGATCTGCCCTTCTGGGATGGAGTAGCCCCAGTAAGCGTTTTCCCGGGCGATGTTGGCGTAGCTTTGTGCTTCGGAGAGCTGGGTCTCTCTCCTCGTTGGGCCGCTGGTTTGAAGCGGTCAGAAAATCGAGCATATGCTTGAGAGAGTACTTGAAGGAGGGATTGGGAGAGAGGGGGGGGGGAATACCCAGAATAGGCGAGGATGGCGTCTTGACCGTGCTCGGCGAGAAGGCGAACCCCGGCTCGGGCGTGCTCCACGAATGTTGGCGTTTCCCCACGCTGGAAATCCGCGATGAGCCACTCCGAGTCTTCGAGGCCTTTGGTCGGGCCCCCTAGCCAGATGCCGTGGCAGCAGACAACAATGAGATGAGATGGTGGCATAGCGAGTGGGTGGGATGTGGGTGGTGAACAGGTAAATCACACTGAGGATTGCGGACCTACGCTACTGTGTCGTGGACACGTTGATCATGTGATTATAGATGCGATGGGGACGCGGTCAAGGATGGATTGAACATAGAGATTATTTCGAAGAAAGGTCGGGTGCAGGGCAGGCAGGTGGTTAAGGTGTTGTACATTCTATTTTATTCTATTCTCTCCATTGTACTTCGTGACATAAACAGCATCTCATAATATACAGGTGCGAGTAGCAGGATGCTACCTCGGGGTATTCCATATGCATTACTCCTTGAGACTCCCCAAAGATACTGGCCCTTTATGTAATTTTCGCTGGGGACATTGTTCAGTGTCGTTCCCAGAGAGGGAAGATTAGGTGTTGAAAGTAATAAAATATGTGATGATTTAGGGTTTAACAGGAGGCTGCGTTATAGGCCTGCCCCAGAAATCTCTGGCGACTGCGGGCTTGTCTGTTGTTGCTTCGTGCCCTTTTCGCGAGGAAAGGGCCTCGTCCTTCTCGGATTCGGCGGGCTCTTCCTTAACATCTAGTTCCGTAGGCGCATTGAAAGGGCTATCCTCTGATCCAGCGTAAGATTTACCCAGGAGTGTCTCCTCGAGGCGGGGACCAAAAATCTTGGGCGCATCGGGATGATGTCGGAACCTGTCCAGTAAGTCCTCAAGCGCAAGGTAGTGTTTGTCTGCTTGTGCCTTGAGAAGCTCGGCGTCTTCCCGGAGCTTGGACAGGATGTCGCTGCTGAGCTCTCCTCCTGCTTGAGTCTCCTGATCAATATCATTGCCGATGCTGCGTATGGCTATGCGATATCCTCTAAGCTGATATCTGTGTCGGCGAGCTATGTTGCGAAGTTTGACGAGCCCGGCAGGGTCATCTGCGACATTTAGAGATGCCTGAGGTTTCGAATTTTTCTTAGAAGCTGGACTTTCTTCTGATTGCGGGACTTTGTTAGTCCCCTTGATTTTGTCCATCGCATTGTTGAGCTTGGAGTTGTGCAAAAGCCATTTGGCCTGCTTGAGTTCTTCATGCTCTTCTTGAGTCAGAGCCCGCTCATTTCGTAACTTATCTAATCGCCATAACTGGGACGAGCTTGGTTGCTGTGTCCTCGATTCACCCCTGAATCGGTGTACGCCATCCAGCATATAAAAGTCTCGCACCAGATAGAGACTGCCAGTGATCACAAGCCGACCGGCACCAGCTTTTGACGTAGCCCAGTGTAACGCGTCTCGAAGGTTGGGTTCACCCTGGTAGACTTGTTCATTGGAAGAGATCACGGTTCTCAGTACTTCCTGCCCATGAGCAGCAGGTGTCGGGGGAGGCTCGTTGCTCTGCTGATTGAACTCCACAAAGGCGACATTGTCTTGGGGCCGAACGAGAGTCTCGATCATCTGGTCGAATGGCTTTGTGCTGCTCGAAGAGAAACCGATGACCCACGTGATGGGGGCATCTTCGGAGCGTAGATTTGTGTCGACATATCTGGCCAATGCTTGGACTCCAAGAGGATTATGAGCGGCATCAACCAAAACCGGTGCCTTGTATTGATCATCTGTAAGCTTGTCTATCCCAACCCACTCCAATCTGCCAGGCAAGTAGGGCTCGGTTTCTAAGAGCCTGTCTAGATTGATTGGTTTCAAGGGGAAAAGGTGGCGAAAGGCAAGAGCTGCACATAAGAGATTTTGCTTTTGATAGTCCTCTAGTTTCCACCGATCATTATCGAGAGTTGAAAGGAGGGGTTCGGCCTTCCATGAGAGAGAGATTTGCGTGCCAATGCTGTTTGCGTGCTCTCTTAGAACCCTGATGACCGATTTTTCGTTGGTATAGTCGACGATGCACGGTACTCCAGGACGCATAATTCCAGCTTTTACCTTTGCAATCTGCTCAAGAGTCCTTCCGAGATACTCCTGGTGGTCGAGGTCGATTTTGGAGATGACAGTAACGCCTTTTCGACGCATAGCATTTGTGGCATCTGTTGCACCGCCCATGCCGACCTCGACAATGCCATAGGGAACACCGGTGCGGTTGAAAATCCGGAAAGCTGTAGCTGTCTCCAGCTCAAAAGGAGAAAGCGGTCCTGGGTCCTCGGCTGCCGCGAGTTGCCAACCTTGCAACAACCTCTGGTAAGCGTTCCGAACATTGTCCGCCTCCACCTCATACACACGAGGGTTGACATATTTGCCATTTATCGTCACAGCATTGTGCTTATGTGGAAATGCCGGAGAGACGAACCGGCCGTAGCCAATTCCACCCAGAGTGAAGAGCCCAGAGAGGAAGGCACAGATCGAGCCTTTGCCATTAGTACCACCCACGTGGACCCCTTGCCACTGCTGAACCTCCGGGACAACTCGAGATATCCGATCAAGTCCCAGTCTGATGTCACGGACAGCTTTGGCAGACTCCTTCTTCGGCGCAATGAAGCGTTGGAGACGTCTCAAGGCGAGAGACGATGCATCTTTGGCATTGGCCATGGCGAGACATGCCAGGTCCGCCTAGCTCCTCCTCTTTCCACGCCTGAAATAAGATATGGGATTATTTTCGAGACATGAGAAGTGTCCAGCACTCATACAGCAATTCAATGAACCGATTGGGACTGTTTCAATGGTGCTGTAAGCCTTGTCGGGTCCCGGATGTTGAAAGTCAAATTTCCAATGCATCAGTCGATTAGTTGCCATGCCCCACTTGCTTGCACTAGCCGCACTTCAGCGCCACAGCCAGTCAATCTGTAGAACCGGCTGCTAGAGAACAGCCACAAAGTCCCTGTAGGGCGAATGGCCGATAATACAGAGTCATGGCGCTTCAACAAAATGAATAAAACTCCCAACTACGTTGATTACCTTGAGCTTTTATCTCTGGACGTTGTGATCCGTACCGGGAAGTCGAAATATCCCACTTGTGGCTCACCAATTCACGCCACTATCCACGAAGGAATGCAGGGACTGGAATAAGTGGAGACCAGCGGCTGCCTGCTGCACGTGATGCCGGGTGCGGCTGGGAAGGGGCAGCTAAGGCAAGGGCGCTTCACCCGCCCCAGCAACGCGAGCCGCTCCATCATTTCATCTCTACCCTTGAGCATCACGAGAGGGCCATTTGCCGTTGCGCGCCTCAGGCTCGACACATCGCCATCATTGCCATCATCATCACCTAATACCAGTTCTCCCTCCAGCGTTGTTTCAAGTGCCACCCTCTCTCCACGCTCGCTGCGCAACAATCAACGCTTTTTTCTTCAATTTGCCGCCCGCGCGACCAAGGGTCTGATCCACCATCGAGCCAGCCATCTCGTTCATTCGTTTACCTGTCGCGCACATCTATCATTTCTAACCGATAATTACTGGGACCGTTGTCGCCATCGTTATTACCACATTCACTCATCTTCATTAATCTCTGTTGCGATCGCTGCTCCTGAGATCATGGGTCTGCCGTATGTCTAAATCTCGTCCAATCTAGCGCCTTCTGTCTCGTCCATTTCCGTACCGTAACCGCATGCGCACACGCAAGATTTGCTATCCGTCTTGAGTTCTAGTATGCTGATGCAGTGCTCTGATTTCTACTTGTGTTTTCTCATTACTACTGGATTTAAATCGCTAATCGTGGCACCACCCAGTCTTTTCGTCGCACCCGTCGAGTCAGATGTGCACCCAAAACCCCCTGCAAAGGCGAGGAGGTCAGCTTCGCCGCCTCGCTCGGCCATCAGGCGTGCACCGTACGTCAATGTTCGGGATCGTGCTGCGCTGAGTCGACGATCCAGATTGCTCGAGATGCAGGAGCGCAGCAGACGCCCCATTTCACGCACCCTGGAGACGGCTCTTACTACAGATACGACCTCGTCTGGCATCGCGGCGGCGGCCGAGTATATTCGCAATGGTTTTGTGACATCCGACGATCTAGCTCGCCCCGACATGACTGAACGGGAGCGATGGCTAGAGGAACGGGAGGCGCGACGGGTAGCTGGACTCGAAGCACTCCAGCGCAATCGTGAGCGGCGCAATCGCGAGGAGGGCAATCGCGAGGAGGATAATAATACTCACCAAGATTCACGCACACAATGGTGGATGGTCCACCCCCATGCTCAAAGTCGCAGGGAAAATGTCGTAAGTATCCAAGTGCTGCTCACGTGCGGGAATATGAGTTACCCTCGTACCGTACAGCCGTTTCAAAATACTCAATACTGACCTCGTTGGCAGATAATGCTCGGCATGGAGAGAATGCGATCCCGTAGGCGGAGCCGCAGCCCTCAAGTTGAGCGGACCTCAGCCATAGGGCGATTAACGCGTAGGGCAGGTATTACTCTTCCATCTGCCCGGGAACTGGCCGCGTCAACGCGACGGAGGCCGACTGACGATGTAAATGGACTTGGTGACCGTAACCGCAGTATCAGCCCAGAAGGATGGGATACCCTCCTATCGACGTTGACACCTGATCCTCAGCCACCAAGTGCCAATTCTTCTTTCGTGTCCAACGCTGCTTCCCAGAACCCAAGCACTTCCTTCACCAGTACATCTGGGCAAACCTTGCGACTTGGCACTGCGCCTGAGCCGCCATGCGAGTCGGGGTGTGAGAACTCTGACACAGAGGATGGAGAAGCGCCTCCTCGCCGCCGTCACCATGTTTCTAGACCAGGCTTCCGTCCTGCCCACCCCGTACGGTTTGATGTCCCAGGTTTGGATTACCCCTTAACGGGTGATGATTTCGCCACCCGGGGGCAACCGACTCAACCTGACTCCTTGACTCCACGCGAAGGACGATCTCTTCGATCAGACAATGGGTCTATCAATGTATACATGGCTCGTCCGACACTTCTCGGAAGTCAACGCGACGGGTGGGTAGGTTCGTTATCTGTCGGTGCGGCAGAAGACGGTTCCGGATCTGAACCCCCTCGACTGACCGGCGAGGGGTCATTCATGTCGACTGGCAGCACAACCTCTGCAGACGAGGACCTGGTAAGCCTGCAGCGAATCGTCCGAAGATTGGCTTCCCGTGATGATATTCCAGAAGAATGGTGGACCGAAACAGGCTTGTCGAGAACTTTGACAAGAGATCGGCCATGAAGCCTGGAGTGATTTCTGTTTTCCCGAAACATTTTTGATGCAGCCTGGCTGTTTTAGGCATGCTTATATGCTTTTGCCGGGATGACACCTGACATGAACTTTGTAACAAATTTTTTTGATTGGTTATTTCGGGACCAATGAAATATGATGGAGAAGATCATATGATGGGGCATCTGGATGAGCTCCTGGAGAGAGCAAGCGTTAATGAGCTGTGATTTATTAGGTTTCATTCCTGTTCATGGGGCCAAGGTGTTTGAATTTCTTGGCCGAGGGGCATTGGCGAAAAAGTTAGCGACGGTATGATATTTCACAACATATATCCTGGACGAGCTGGATGGGTAGTTTGACACGGCCTTATTTGGTCAACACGGTGGACAATGAGTGGCATTGGCTCGCAGATAGCAAATGGCCTTGAAAATCGTAGGACGTATCGGACAGATAATTGAACGACCTATAATGTAACCCGTTCGGTTAAGCAATGCATCATCGAGGCACTGGCATATTATTAGGTACTGTGCCAATTGTTGTTACTACTTCTCTTCATTTGCTAATAGCATTATTACTTCCATGACTGGAACATCCCGATTGCAAGGCAATTCCTCTCCAGATACTTAGAGATAAGTCTTTTGATTAGGTGTGGCTGGGTAGAAATCCTTGTTGTAGGTCGAGTTGAGCGACACGGATCCAACCACACCCCCGCTCTCTAGTCGGATCCAGGTATCGAGCTCCAGGTTCTTCAGCTTGGACTGCGTGATGAGAATCTGGCGCGCACCCCGGATCCAATCGCCGGCGCCACCGTACCCCGTGTGCTGGCCAAAGCAGAGGTTGACCCCGCTACCCTTGATGGTCATGCCGGGGATGAGCGTATCCCACTTGTAGCACCAGGTGTTACCGTGCTCGTGGGCGTGGAAGACGGCCATGAGGCCGGGGGTCGACACGAGGGCCTGCATGAAGGGGATATCCTGGCCGCCGTAGTCGCACGTGGCGTTGTAGCGGCCGTCGGCGCAGAACCCGTAGGACTGCTGGGCCATGGGCATGGTGTCGTTGATGCCCGGCTGGCGGTTGGCGTCGACGCCGATCTTCATGCCGAACGCCTCGGCGACGTTGATGGGGATGTGGACGAAGCCGATGGAGGGGATGACCTTCTTGTATTTCTCTACAAGGCGGGCGTTGGTCTGCTGGAACCAGGTGGCGACGGTGCCGTCGACCCAGCTGGGCTGCTCGACGAAGGAGCCGTCGGGCTTGAGCTCCTTGTGGTAGAAGCCGCCGCGGCTGTCGAAGAACCAGATGAGGAGCTCGGGGGTGCAGTTGCAGCCGCGGCAGTTGGAGCCGTAGACGGGGAGATAGTAGTTTGAAACACCAGACTCGCGGCCAAAGACCATCTGCTGAGTGCGGCTGTTGGGGTACTTGCGCTCCGTCTCGAGGATGAGCTTGGCGGAGGTATTGACGGTGTGGTCGTGGTTGCCGTAGGTGGAAGCCCAGGTCAGGTTGCGGGAGACGAGGGGGTGGAGGAGCTGGTCGATGTAGGCGGTGCGGTTCTCGCGGTAGGTGCTGGCGCGGTCGAGGAGGTCGCCGTTGATGACGACAAAGTCCGACGGCTCAGCGTTCAGGACGGTTTCCATCACCTTGAGGGTGTGGGCATCCTTGATGTTGCCTGTATTCGGTCATTAGCTGGGAAACTTGGAGGACTGGGATTCGTGTCTGGTCCGACATACTGTCACCGAAGTGAAGATCTTCCAAAACGTTCAAGTGAAAGGTGCCGTTCTTTGAGAATTTGAGGTTTCCAAACTTGTTGGAGCTCTGCTGATACGACAGGCCGGCAAACAGGCCGGCCAGAAGGAGGTGACGGAACATTATGTTACGTGACGATTGGGTCTTCACCAGGGCCAAGACAATGAGGATATCGTGTCTGAAGAAGAGGAGGGCTGGTGAGCCTTCATGGGGAGAAACCCGCTGGTTTTATGATGCGGTAATTCATCCATGGCGGCCGAGTAGTAGCAAGAGAAGAGAAAAAGAGAAAACTACTCGCTGGTCCCATTTAAATTCTTAGAGGTACTGGAAGAGGCAGTTGAGAAACCAAGTGAGGCCAGTCGAGAAGTGTACCGGACCACGTGCTTGGGCAGCTATGTCATTAGTCTTGACCAGTTGATATAGCTCGCTTGTGTGACGCAGGAAGCTGCTCTTAGAGAAGCTATAATGGAGAAAGCCCCCACCATGGGCAGCAAGCTTGTGTCTTGGCACAGTGGGAAGGGGGTTTGAAGCAAGAAATCAAGCTTGATGGGTTCATTTGTTGGTGGTGAGGAGTGAAGACAGTAGGTAGGCCAGCAGGATGCTTGCCTTGGGCTATGGCTAGAGGATGGGAAGGGGGTGCTGCTCTGCTCCACCATTATTACCGGCGGCGCAGCTGGAAGTGAATTATCAGTTCGAGAACTTCCAAGGAATATTACCTCAAGATTAGAGTGGCTACCTTAAGCCACCTTAATTGGCGCCTAGTACTGATTGATACGTCGAGTCCTGGCATCTACAGCTACATAGTACATACGGTGTAGCACTGTTTTCCAGGCACTGCCGATCACTCGCAGATAAAGACGAGCGCCTGGCAGCTTTGGTCTAGGGATGCTAAAGTCAACCGCATGGTTCACGATGGCGTTCACACTTGTAATTAATGTGTGCCGTATCGATGGGAAAGAAGAAGATAAGACACCAATATCTGATTTCGATTGAGTTATTAATATCCACTGAGGACTCGATGGCCGCTTCTGGCAGTGATGTCCTTATCATCCCTGGGGGTTGGGTGAGTCGGGTGATGATCGATGAGCGCAAAGCTGGGCTGCTAGTCGAGCTCCTAGGTAGATATCAGGCAGCTAGCAGGCGCTAGCACCTCTATTATTGCCAGCAGATCGATTTGCCAGGACAAGGCCCAGGGAACAGCTCCCCTCACCGACAGGCCATGTCCATGTTTGAGCTGCCCGGATTCCAGATCCATTGGCACACCTGCTTGCGCTTGGGCCTCGGGCTGGTGATGCCAGTGCAGCACTCGTCACACCCACCTCATCACCTCGATGCAGAAGAGTTTTACCCGAGCTGCATCGCAATCTCATTTATCACCCAACGCTCTGTTCGCAATGCACAGGAGCGGGGCCCGCAAGGTACAGCACAGAACAGCCCAATCCCAATGGCGGGTGGGAGCCTCCAGAGGCCCCAGAGTCTCAGCGGAGGTGCCAATGGGACGCTGACAACACTAAAGTCGTGACTGACCACTGGCACCACAGTTTCACCAAATTCCCCGACAGGCGCCGCGGTAAGCCCAGGCACAGACGGCCCAGACAGTACGGCCAGGCTGCTGCTATAGGCCCCGAGTCCCCAGGCCCAGCTTTCCGGTCCGCTGCCAGAGTACATGCATGATACGTCTCTGGTGTACACCGACTCACCTCCAGACTGGTCCCGTCAGGTCCCAACCAAGGCCCGATGCAGCCCACCCGCCTGCCTACCGCGTGCGCCAGCTTTTATTAGGTATGGACACTGACTTACATTAGCCTAACACCTACGAAATAATATCACAGGCATTCATGGCTGGCCGTCTGCAAGTGAAATACTGAGTGAGGCGAACAGATCCCAACACCCAATTCCACGCATCCGACCTCGAACAGCAATAACCCGGCATTGCTCTAATTCCTCCTGCTCCCACCGACCCTCAGCGGCGATCCTGCTACGCAACGACGAGTGCGTACGCAGCTCTCGACCCAATTCGCCTGGTGCAGCTCGACGACCCGAATGTGACGACTCGATCGGCCCTCCACCGAGCTGGCCCTCCAGTGAAATCCATCCCGACAAACAGAGGAGCCAATAGAAAGGGCGCCTATCGAATGCGAGGCTGAGAAACGGCACCATCTATTGATCCTCCCACTCGTCGTCCCTCTTACTACTGGCCCGAACCGAAAACCAACACCCAGAGCTTGGGAATGCCATCCCCTCCTCTCAAGGCTCCCTCTCCCTCTCCCCTCCCTTCCCACACGACGACCCCCTCAACCCCTCCACCGCTGCCGTCGCAGCCTTCTCCCACGCCGTCCCGCCGATCACGAGTTACCCAGTTCCTCCTGCAGAGGTAGAGCCGCAAGAGGGGCCAGTCAGGAACCGAGGCGGACTTGGAGATGCCCGATCGCCACTATCACGGGCATCGCAATGGCCGAGTGGTGGCCGCGCGGGAGCAGAGGGGCCCTGGCACCCCTGCGCCTGGCACGCCATCACGGAAAGAGAAGGGAAGGGAGAGCTTGGCCGTGCAGGATCCAGGACTCAAGGACTACGTACGTACAACCGCCGCCTCTGCGGCTATCTCGATATACACACCGTGCGCTCAGAACGGCATGGGATCCCACGCCGTTCAGGAGCCAACCAGGTCGTAGGAGAGGACTGGGATCAGCGTGCACCACATACATTGGTCGAACCGATCAATTCATCACTTATGGATCTAGAGGCTGACTGTTGGGCTTAGCGTCTAGGAGAATGTATCGGCAAGGGAGCTTTTGGCGCCGTTTACAAAGCCTTCAATTGGGGCACCGGCGAGGCAGTCGCCGTCAAGCAGATTAAACTGACGGACCTCCCCAAAAGCGAGTTACGAATGATCGAGGTGGGTTCTGGCTTGGCCCAGTGCGCATTTGAATTTTGGGACGATCGGCCCATTTTGCTGACCCAGTGCGACCAAACAGAGTGAGATTGATTTGCTCAAGAATCTTTGGGTAAGTCTTGACCCTGTCATCCATGTCTGGTCACATACAGTGAACTTACTGAGAGCAGCACGACAACATTGTCAAGTATATTGGGTTCGCCAAAACGACTGAATGCCTGAATATTATTCTAGAGTATTTATGGCCCATCTCACTTCCAATCCCCTCCGAGACAAGACTTCTAAACTTGATTTCATAGATACTGTGAGAATGGTTCTCTCCACTCCATCTGTAAAGCCTACGGAAAATTTCCCGAAAATCTGGTTGGAGTGTACATGACACAAGTACTCCAAGGGCTTCATTATCTTCACGACCAAGGTGTAATACATCGTGACATCAAAGGCGCCAATATTCTTACCACCAAAGATGGTACTGTTAAGCTGGCTGATTTCGGTGTCTCAACAAGTACGCTGGCGAGTGGTCAAGACAAGGAGGCTCAGGTAGTCGGGACTCCGTATTGGATGGCTCCCGAAATCATACAACTTTCTGGAGCAACCTCTGCGTCTGATATTTGGAGCGTTGGCTGTACGGTCATTGAGCTTCTCCAAGGCAAGCCTCCGTACCATAACCTTGCCGCGATGCCTGCATTGTTTGCCATCGTCAACGATGACCATCCACCGCTCCCAGAAGGAATTTCTGCGGTAGGTTGAGAGTCAGAAGGAACTACATCATTTTCATCTTGACTGACCGAGGTCCAGGCCGCAAGAGACTTTCTCATGCAATGCTTCCAAAAGGACCCGAACCTGAGAGTTTCAGCACGCAAATTGCTAAGACATGCCTGGATTGTTGGCTGCCGCCGTGCAGATGCGCCGGTTTCGAAAGCACCAGATAATTTCACACAGGCTGTTGAAGAAGTTAAACAGTGGAACAAGGCTTTAGAGTCCTCAGAACCAAATCTCCGCTCCTCTACAGGATCCGATACGTCGGGCATACAATCGCGATACCATGGTGGAACCCCAGCCAAGGGCCATTTGAGTCTAGCAAAGCCGAAGCCAAGGGCTGAAGCTTTCTTGACGCCGGAGCTAGCTGGTACATTCTGATAGAACCCCCCTCCCCGATTAACGCACCCGGAACTGACCGTGATTTCTTAGATGACGACAATTGGGATAACGACTTCGCTACCGCCATTTCACCAAGCGCCTTGCAGTTGCCTCACCTGAAGCCGCAGGACAACTTCGGAGGACTACTATCGAGCGACCGGCTGAAATCATTTGCATTAATAAATGACGGGCGGCACGAGAATACAAACTACAGTGATGACTTTGAGGGTGAATTAATGACTATCAAGGGCCTAAGCCACTTCCAGGACTATGATTCTCAGGAGCAGACTATCAGGCCAGTGTTAAGGAAAGTAGAACAGCAGATCAAGGAGAAGCTCAACATATCAACACAACAAAAATCTCACCAGCGTTCAAAATCGAGCTCGAGCAAACTGGCTGGACCCGTTGGCTCACCTTATCAACACAAATCACCACCAAAGTCTCACTTCAACAAGTTCGAATTGCCAGCCAGGCCGGATATATACTTCAGAGAACAGAGCACGGAAGATTATTCGGACCTCTTTGTTGACAACGACAGCGTGTTCGACCGCGAACCTAACCAAGCCTTGGCACCAAAAGCAACGACACGTGAACCCTCTGCCATGGGCCCTCCACAGTTGGTGTTGAAAACTCAGCTCTCGCAGGAATTGCGGCAAAATAATGACTCCCCTCGACTCTTCCACCCATCAGATCTTACGAGTCTACCACGGTCAATGCAACCCGCTGAGGGGGGCAGTCTGAGGAGAAAGTCTTCCCGCCCATCAGTATTACCGGATCGACATATGCGCCGGACGCGTTCGTCAATCGAAATTCAAAAATTTGCAGAGGAAGACGATGAGGACTTCTCTGACATCTTTGGTCCTTCAAGCAGCACTCTTGAGAAACAGGAGAGCGAACCAGGGTCCGAAGATGCAGGTTTAATGTTAATGTCGAAGGTGTCGAGTAATTCGTGGCTTGGAGATGATGAGGATGAAGACGACCCATTCGCCTCCATGGATCCTGGATGGGCCGAAATGGACTTGGAGGCAAACATCGCCAGAGATCGGCACGCCAGACTGGCCGAGAAGGTCGAGGCGTTAGTACGAGAATTGAAGACCTCTGAGGGAGAAGATGAGCTCTCTGAGCTCTCTGAGGATCTGGTGAGTCTAATGAGACACGGATACTTTCTCAGAGTTGAGTCTAACAGATGCTGCTTTAGCTTGTTTTACTATGGGAAAACGCTGAAGTGAAGGACCTTATTCTTGGCGCGCACGGTTTACTCCCAATCCTCGAGATTTTGGAGCCCTGTACCGTGAAGAGTAGGCAGTATATGATATTGCAGCTCCTCAAGGTTGTGAATGCGGTAGGCTTGCTCCTTTGGCAGATTCGAGTTGAATCAAGATGTCTAATCCGATTATAGATTATCCTTGATGATGTGGAAATCCAAGAAAATCTTTGCTTCGTGGGTGGCATTCCCATCATTACCAAGTTTGCAGCTCGGCAGTATTCCAATGAGATCCGACTGGAAGCAGCAGCATTCGTGCGTCAGATGTACCAAACATCCACATTAACACTCCAGATGTTCGTTTCTGCTGGCGGATTGAACGTTTTGGTTGAGTTTTTGGACGAAGACTACGACAACGCTCGCGACCTTGTGCTCATCGGTGTCAACGGAATTTGGAATGTGTTTGAGTTGCAGGGACCGACACCGAAGAATGACTTTTGTCGAATCTTTTCAAGGAGCAAAATTCTCTACCCTTTGGCCTTGGTCCTGCATCGGGTTCTTGACGAGGAGGGCCAAGATGAACTCGAGGAATTAATTGAAGGGCGGATCGTGAATATCTTTTACCTCTTCAGCCAAGCTGAGAACTACGTCAAGGAAGTCGTTGCTGACCGTCAGGTCTTGAAGAGTGTCCTGAGAGACCTTAGGCGGATGACGCCAGTCCACCAGATCACAATGCTTAAGTTTATCAAGAACTTGTCCATGCTCTCGACCACGATACAGACATTACATTCGGCCGACGCGATCGAATTTCTCATCGACTTGTTGAGTTATAGCATGAAGAAAGACCAGACACACTTCAGAGAGATTTCAAACCAGGTCCTGAATACCCTGTTTAACCTGTGCAGACTGAGCAAAGACCGCCAGGAAGACGCGGCTGTCGGAGGCATCATTCCCTTACTTATGCGAATATTGCGGACGGACCGCCCGCCCAAAGAATTCGCATTGCCTATTCTCTGCGATATGGCACACTCAGGGTCAAAGGGACGAAGATACTTATGGCAAAATAATGGCCTGGCCTTTTACGTTTCTCTCTTGACTGACCAGTACTGGCAAGTGACAGCCCTAGACGCCATCCTCATCTGGCTGCAAGAGGAGACTGCCAACGTGGAGAGTCATCTCGTGGACGGCAACTTCACTAGAGAGATTGTTAGCTGCTTCAACACAAATCGGCTGAATGCCTTCGACTCGAATCTACTTGAACCTTTGTTGAAGCTTCTGCGTCTAAGCCCGTCAGTCGCTGCCTCGCTAGCAAGACCGGAAATGCTGGCGGGTATTGCACAACGGTTGGGGCACAAGAAGCCTGTGGTGAGGCTGAATTTGCTGAAGCTGGTGCGGACGATCATGGACGCCTGTGAGCCCGGTCTGGGAGGTGGCGATGGCTCGCGCACACTGAATACCTCGCAAATGCGCTCACTCATGGAGTCTATTCAGAAACTGGCGGAGAAGGACTCGGCAGTACTGGTGCGGAACCTGGCATCGGAGTTGGTACGGTCCCACATTGTGGAAGGGAACCAGGCGATGCTCATGATGATACACGAGGGTGGTCCTGGTACGCAGCAAGCCGCGTCGACGGTATCCAGGCGCTCGGCTTCTAGAAGAAACACGAGCTACACTCCGCCCTCACTCCAGTCGTCCATTTCCATGCCTCAGACGCCTACCCACAGAAACAGAGCTGGCTTAACTGGCGTCAATGGATACGTGGAGGTGGCAGCCAGTCCGAGACGGTCTGCTGTCTGGGAACGGGAAGGCCCTGGGTATAGGCCAAGAAGTCGAGATGGGCCGACCGGCATTCCACGTCGCGTAAGCGGCGACTCGAGTTCAGTCAGCAGCGCAGGGAGCAAAGGAAGCCGCCTACCACGGACATCTCTAGCGGGGATACCCACCGCCAGCACAAGCAGCGGCCGCATATCGGCTCGCCGCGACCCTCCCATAGCGGCGAGGAGCGACAGCAGCCTGAGCAACAAGGAGAACAGCGGGAGGCAAGGGTCGATTCCGTCGCCGATAGATCGCGAGCGGAGGATGCCCGAGGTGCTAAGAGAGCCGGGGAGGAGGAGGACGAGGGGGCCAAACGAGATTAAGTGGTCGTGAGGCTTGGGATAGTGTCGAGTCGTCCCCTCCTTGTCGGGCTCCGGCTTACCGTATTATACTTTTTTTTTTTGTCTCTCTCTAATCATTAAGAATTGGGTGGCAGGCTCTTTTGTTAGAGATGGGTTTGGCAATCATTCACAAGCGTCGCTCTTCGTCTGATATAATAGAAGACGAGTTTACGTATAGAGAAATACAGCATTCAAGGCATCTTGATTAAATGGAGAACCTAGGGGCAGTACTATGTTTAAAATGATGAGAGATTCAACGTAATGTAAAACTAGAAGCCACAGAGCATCGCCAAGTCCTGATAGAAGAGGAAGACCCTGCCACAATACTAGAGCATTGTTGCTGAAGCGCTGCGACTTTTGAGTTAGTACGTACATGCCACTAATTGTGTAGACTCTAGAGTAATGTGGCAGTGATCACTGGACACACAAAAAGATACAGAACAAGGCGATGAACGACCCAAATACGCTTAATTTTGTGAACTACATACATATATTATTTCCCATTGGTTCCTTGCCCTCTCACGATCTCTGCTTGGGCATCTTCTTCTGTTCCATCTCCTCCACGTCCTTCTTCTTGTGGAAATGCGGCGCGAGCTCGGAGAGCCACTTGGCCTCGATGGGCATCACGCTGCGCATGTACTCCTTGGTGGTCTGGACGAGCTCAAAGTAGACGACCATCTTCTCGGGCGGGTCGATGGACATGAGGACGCTGCTGGGGTGGATCCAGACCGTGGTGTTGTTCTTGACCGTGCGGTAGCTGTCGCCGCTCTTCTGGAGGCGCGCGGCGTTGGGGAAGAAGCCCGCCGTGATGGCGCGCTTGATGGGGGGCAGGTTGCTGGCGCCGCACGTCGACGGGCTGACCTCGACGCGCTCGCAGAGCTTTGCGAGCTGGTCCCGGACGTCGCGGGCGCGGGTGAGGGAGCGCTGCTGCAAAAAGTTCTCGCGGGACCAGACGGGGGAGAAGTCGCTGTCGACCCACTGGTTCCAGATGTTGAGGAGGGTGATGTGGTCGCCACCGTCCTTGACGGTGAACCGGTTTCGGGCGCTGTCGGCGTGGATCTTCTTATCCTTGGGGCGGAAGAAGAGCGCTGAAGCTTCACTCAGCATGGACACGATGGAGAGGACCTCCTCCACACAGCCCTCCTTGTCAGCGGCGAGAACCGCCTTCGCCAGCATCGGGTCGGTGGGGAACTCGGCCATCTGGCGTCCAAGTTTTGTGAGTTCGCCCTTGTGATTCAATCCCTGGAGGGCAAACAGCTGATTCAATGCGCCGATGAGCGCCTCGGTAGGTGGCGGGTCCATGAAGTCAAAGTCGAGTAAATCATTGATACCCAAAGACTTGAGCTGCAACACAACGCCGTTGAGGTTGGTTCGCTGGATTTCAGGAGTAGTTGACTCGTCCATTTCGTTCATGTAGGCGAATTTGGTGTACAGTCGGAAGCACTTTCCAGGCCCAACACGTCCAGCACGACCACTTCGCTGGCCAGCAGAGGCTCGTGAGCACGGAACGACCACCAAGTTGGACATGCCAGTAGCTGGGTTGTAGACATTCTCTTTAACGTAGCCAGGATCAATGACGTAAACAATTCCATCAATGGTCAAACTGGTTTCTGCAATGTTGGTCGCCAAGACGACCTTGCGAGCATTCTCAGGGGTAGGCTCAAATATCTTGGCCTGGAGATCTGACGGCAGATTGGCATAGATAGGGCAGATGATCAATTCCTTAATACGAGTGCCCAATTTCTTTGCCGTTTCGGCAATTTCCAGTTCGGCAGCTTCGATCTCATCTTGGCCCGTAAGAAAAATCAGAATATCGCCCTTGTCTTGGGTAGTATGGATCTGAAAGGTGGTGGTGATGGCAGCAGCTAGATAGTTGGCTTCCGGGGCCGGGGTGTAATAGATATCGACCGGATACCGTCGACCTGGGATATTGAAAATGGGAGCATCATCGAAGTATGTCGAGAACTTCTCCGCATTCATTGTAGCGGAGGAAATAAGAAGCTTCAGGTCGGGACGCTCTCTCGAGAGATCCTTGATGAGGGCAAGCAGAATGTCAGTATGCACCGTACGTTCGTGAGCTTCGTCAATCATCAAGGCTGAATAACCGGCCAAGTCTGGCTCGGTCATGAATTCTCGAAGCAACATGCCATCCGTCATGTACTTGAGAATCGTCTTTTCGCTCGTGCAGTCCTCGAATCGAATCGAGTATCCAACCTCGTTCCCTACTTTGACGCCAACCTCATCAGCTACACGAGCTGCAACACTCATGGCGGCCACTCGTCGCGGCTGTGTGCAGCCGACCTTCATGCCGTTCTTGGTGTACCCGGCCTCGTGGAGATACTGTGGCAATTGGGTGGTCTTTCCACTACCAGTTTCTCCAACGATGACCAGAATTTGATGCGTTTCCAGAGCCTCCAGAAACTCGTCTCGATATTTGTATATTGGGAGCGTCTTCCTGGTCTCCTGAATAGAGAGGGCCTTCTTCTCTGCTGCGTCGATCTGAGCTTCAAGGAAACGTTGCTCCTTTGTAAGCTGTTTACCCTCGCCGGCCATACGGCTGTCCAAACTCCACTGGATATACTGAGCATCGTCCATCACATAGTCATAGTCTTCGTTTTCTCGTTCTGACCGCTGGATCTGGGCCTTGGCTTTCGCTGTTTGTTCCTTCTCCCATTCTTCATGCTCTGTCACGAACTTCTCCTGGCCAAATTCGTCTTTGTCAACGTATCGTTTGTACAGTGCCTCTTCCTTCTTCTTCTGGTCCATTTTCCCCTTCTCCGTGATATAGTCCTCAGGCATGTAGTACCCATCACGGTGATCGTCGATCTTCAATCGCTCCTCGGCCAAACGTAAGATCTCCCTGTTTTTCGCAAACTCGGCCCTCTCCTTGTCCGACAGCCGCACGCCACTGCGAAGCTCTTGGGTCTCCTCAGCGACTTGCTTCCTCAAAAGCGCAAGTCGCTCCATTTCGCGCTTCTTCAGGTACTCTGTCGTGACCTTTCCCTCAGATCTGGCAAGGCTGCATTCCGGGCAGCTGCGTCGTCGGCCAGCTTGCGCCTCGCCGAGGCCTCTCCATCTCTGTGGTCCTTCTTGGATCGTCCATCGTCTTTATTCTTAAGCCTTTTCGCAAACGCGTCTCTCTCCTCGATATCCTTCTTGCGCTGGAGTTCCTCCTTCGCCCCGTCGGAGAGTTCTTCGTCCTCCTTGTCGACGTCGTGACTCAACTTCACGCGCTTGTTTGCTGACTCCTGAAACTCGGGCTCATCGTCCTCCTCCTCAGGCTCGTCCGAGGGGGCTCCTCGTCCGCCCACCTATCTTCCGCATCACCCCCGTCATCGCGTCGCCGGTAGTGTTTGGATCGACTGGAAGTGTGGTGCGAGGATCGGTGGCGCGAGGTCGACCGGCTGCGGCTGCGTTGACGGTGGGATCTCGACGAGCGTGACGCCGCCTTGCCATCACGGTCGCGATTGCGGGAGGACCTGTGTTTCTTTTCCTTTGACACTTTTTGAGGCCCAACTTCCCCGTCATCCATGGGGAGGAAAGCATACTTTTTGGAGCTCATGGCGGGCGAGCAGAGCTGCGACGCAGTCGGAATGCTTCGCAACAAGTTTTTGTCCGTGTGCGCAAAGTGCCGTGTGGCAGAGCCCCAGATTAAGTACCCCGCGAGCAAGGAAAAGCGATTGCTGAAGCCTCTGAGAATGCGTCGACGAGAGTCTAGTTCACAGTCCTCTGACGGAGCAACTGACGACTTCGACCCGTATTTTCTTTCTGCCCCCGGTCTTTTGGGCCCAGTTTTCTATCTTTGACCTGGGGAGCAAATGTGACTGGATTCATGCAGAAACATGGGTCTATTGAAGGAGAGAGGTTGGCTAGTTATGATATCACTTCCCTCCTTGGGTACTATGGCCAATTTATATATAAGCTAGCAGCGCTTGTTAAAGTTTTTGGAGATGTTGCTGCCTATACCTTGGGTAGGCTTTGGGTGTAAATCCTGACTTCTCTTATGAAGGATGCTCCACTTTATTTTCTATCAGATAAGATACCAGCTATCGCAGTCCCTCTGTAGCTGTTCACCAGCAGATTTATGTGGCCCATATCTAAGACCAAATTTCAATTCTTTTGGCACGTAGTTATGCAGTTTATTAGACCTTGCTCTTGGAATCATTTTCGAGTCATCTCGGGAGTTTGTGCTTTTATTCGCTGCCTATACAGGCTGTCACCTGAAACTGGATACTCAGCAACAAAGCGAGACCCGCCCCTAGCTTCCAAGCCAATCAAAGCTCCCTGATACGGGCTTATCGGTAAGTGAACACGCTGGTATTTCTGGCATCCCGCCTGCCACTTCACTTAGAGCCAGCAAGCCAATATCTCCATCCCCTCTTGCACCAACTCCAGGTTGTATGTTCTCCCCTGAACTTATGCCGCAGAAGTAGATTCTTGCCCAAAGTTATCATTGCCAATATTCCAATAACTTTTTGCAAACTACTTGGCCGCCCATCATGTTACTCCACGGAACGGCCCTTGCGGTCTTGTTCCTGGCTTTGATCCAGGTCGCTCTTTGCGCCGAAGACTATTACAAAGTATGTATGCCCGCCATTACCCCCCTTTGCAGATACTGACTCTTGGAAGATTCTTGGAGTCGAAAAGAAGGCCACCGACCGTCAATTGAAGTCGGCTTACCGACAGCTATCCAAGAAATTCCACCCAGACAAGAATCCGTATGTCGAATCCTCGTTGCACCGCTCACGTACCCTAGAAGCTTGTTGGCTGATAGATTAATAATGTATACCATGCACAGTGGCGACAACACAGCTCACGACAAGTTCGTGGAAGTTTCTGAGGCATACGAAGTCCTAAGCGACAAGGAAATGCGTGAGATCTACGACCGCTACGGTCACGATGGAGTACAGTCGCACCGCAAGGGCGGCGGCGGCCACCACGACCCCTTTGATCTCTTCAGCCGCTTCTTTGGTGGCGGTGGCAGAGGATCCCGCGAGCCACACGGCCCCAACCAGGAGTTCAGGGTCGAGATCAGCCTTCGGGACTTCTACAACGGTGCCAACACCCACTTTGAGTGGAACAAGCAACATATCTGCGAGAAATGCGACGGGTCAGGAAGCGCAGACGGTGTTGTCGAGACCTGCAACACGTGTGGTGGAAGAGGCGTTCGAATCATCAAGCAGCAGTTGGCCCCCGGCATGTTCCAGCAGATGCAGCGACACTGCGACGCCTGCGGCGGCCGTGGCAAGACAATCAAGCACAGGTGCCCCCACTGCCAGGGCCAGCGTGTGGAGAGGAAGCCGACAACTGTCGACCTCAAGGTTGAGCGCGGCGCCAAGAACGGCGCACGTGTTGTGTATGAGAACGAGGCTGATGAGAGCCCCGACTATATCACCGGAGATCTGATTGTCCACCTCAGCGAAAAGGACCCGGCCAACGACGAGAACCCCGAGCGAGTGGACGGTGTCTTCTTCCGCCGAAAGGGCGACCATCTATTCTGGACCGAGGTGTTGTCGCTGCGAGAGGCCTGGATGGGTGACTGGACCCGTAATCTGACACACTTGGACAACCACGTAGTTCGCCTTAGCCGCAAGCGTGGCCAGGTCGTCCAGCCTGGCCATGTCGAGACGATAGCTGGAGAAGGTATGCCAATCTGGCACGAGGATGGTGATAGTGTGTACCATAAGCATGACTTTGGCAACCTCTATGTCACATACGAGGTGGTCCTGCCCGACCAGCTTGATAAGGGTATTGAATCGGAGTTCTGGGACACGTGGGAGAAGTGGAGGGCAAAAAGTGCGGTGAATTTGCACGCAGACAGTGGGCGGCCGGATAAGGAGCCTCCCGTGCGAGATGAATTATGATGAGAAAGGGGAGTCTGTAAATGTTGAGCGCGCAGTGTTTATAGAGAGGATCATACCATAGAGTCAAAAACACGAACCTTTTGGGATATTATTGTTAACTGCACCTCGTTTTTATGTCTATTCTTTTCGTCGAAACATGCTGGCTGAGGACGTCAGGTTCCACTTGATCCTGTCGGGGATTAGATTTGAGACTCCGCCATGGAGACCTACTTACTTCTACCTACTGGCAGTCCAGCACTTGGATCTTGTGTAGATTCTGTATCCCCTCCATTGAGTTATGGCTCAAGATGTATGGCATGGAAATCTGGCGACGCCTATTCTAAGAGTACTCGCAGCATGGAACTGATGGCTCAGCAAAGGTGACAAGACCGGGATGAGCTATTCACTAACACATGACTCCGAAGAAATTGGACAGCCACAGCGAGTGATGACATTGCGTCAATGGAGAACTTTGGCAAACGCCGCTTAGATAAACTGGCCAAGTACCAATTTAGTATTCATCCAAGTGTCGCTCTGAAAGACAGATGTAAATTATATTCCATGTGGAGGATATGTCTGGTATGAAACCTCTACACGTGCGGCATGAGGTTCTCTCACCATGACATCTTGAATTGCCTACAAGGAAAGCAACGTGGAGATGCTATCCATGTATGTTGATATCTGACCCGCTGACGAGAAGACTAAGCTCATCTCATAGCCACCTGATCAAATGATAGATGTTACATTCCTGCCTGCTCTATGCCATGAATATTTCAAACAGCAGCTTCATTGTCTGCCGTGCCGTACTCCACTCAAATACTACATACATGGTCACGGGGATCACGACGAGTCGCACTTGATACTTCCTGTTGTATTGCTCAAGCAATATGGATCTTGTGCTCAAACTGACCATCCAGAGGAGGTCACCGCCAAGCAACAAGGATCATGCTTTCCATTGGGGCTGGTTCCGGAGCTGCGTATGGCGATGTGACATGTGGTCTGTGACGTCGCTGCTGGCAAGTAAGTGGTACACTTGAGGTGCGCCTGTAGTTGATTAACCTTACATTAAGCCTCCCACTTGCTTGCATCCGTGTTTTATTTCCTGTTTCACAATTATAACACATACAAAACTGCAGGGGATAGTGAAAACGAATGCAGCATTGAGTTCCGCTTGTACGAGGACTCAATCTAATCCCTGCAGAGCTTCCCGTGGCTTCCGCACCGAAGCCTGGGCTGATCGTGGAATGTCTGCTGCCAATGTAGGCAATCAGCGCTGCAGCAGGGAGGCACGTAAGCTGCTGGGCCACAGTTGAACGTCGAGCTTGTGCCTGGGAAAATGGGCCTAGGTAAAGTAAGGTAGAGCGCATACGTAGTGGGTTGATAGCAGGCTAGCTCCACCGTAGCTCCCAAGCTCCCCTGCGCCCTCCAAAGCTTGGCATGCTTACAGGCGTCGTCACCACGGATACTCAGCCAACAAAACATACGCAGCGCTGTAGAGCACTGCATAATGCTGTGGTGTGTCGTGTATCCAGCGCCCGTAGCAGCATCCAAGGCGCCTAATGCCAATGCTAATTTCCCCACCAACCGTCCAGGAAGCCGCAATGCCCACATCTCATCTCGGCCTGCTCTCTTCCCTTCCAAAGTCGCAATCCTGATCTTACCTCTGCCACCACTCTTTTTCAACCCATCCTCTCTTTTTAATTCCTTTGCTTCCCATCCCCCACTCAATTGGAACCTCCAATTGTCCTTCCCGACTCCATTGAACCTCCATCCGGTCTATACAGCATAATCTAAGCTCCAGTCACCATGGCCCAGACCCAGCAGTCCGCGCTCATGGAGCAGCACAACAAGGCCGTCGCCCGCATTCAGGAACGGGTCAAGCACTTCTACGCCGAGAAGAAGCCCTTCCGTATCTACCATGGCTCGACCAGCTCGACCCGTCCCATGTCCTTCACCCGCGATGAGATCGTCGACACCAGCGACATGGACCGCATCTTCCCCGTCAACAAGGAGACCATGACTGTACAGTGCGAGCCCAAGGTCCCCATGGACGTCCTCGCCGCCCACTGCATCAAGGAGGGTGTTATCCCCAAGATTGTCATGGAGTTCAAGGGTATCACCGTCGGCGGTGGATTCTCTGGCTTCTCCGGAGAGAGCAGCATGTACAAGTATGGTCTTTTCAGCAACACCGTCAGCGAGATCGAGATTATCCTTGGTGACGGCACCCTCGAGACTGCCAACCATGAACACAACGCCGACCTCCTCGAGCACGCCGCCGGTAGCTTGGGTACCTTCGGTATTGTCACCCTGTGCACTGTCGAGCTTATCCCCGCCCACAAGTACGTCGAGGTCGAGCTGCAGCTTGTCGAGGATGTCGTGACGGCCCACAGCATCTTCGAGGAGAAGACAAGCGACGAGTCTATCCACTTCATTGACGGTGTCTACTTCAAGAAGAACAGAATCGGCGTCATGCTGAGCAGGTTCATTGATACTGTCCCCAAGGGCCAGCGTGCTCTCAAGAAGATGGAGGTGCACTGGTTCGCCGACACCATGGAGGCTCACCTCGACAAGAAGCCCACTGGCGAGAACCCCGCCAAGATCTACATGACTCTGACCGACTACCTCTTCCGCTACGACCATGGTGCTTTCTGGGGTGGCAAGCTCGCCTTCACCCACTTCGGCGTGCCCCAGAACTTCATCACCCGCCGTCTCGCCGACCCCTTCATGGACAGCCGTACCTGCTACCAGGCCCTGCACAAGTCCGGTCTGGCCGACGAGTACGTCGTGCAGGACTTCGGTATCCCCTCCAGCACCGTCGCTCAGTTCGTCCAGTTCGTCAACGAGACCCTCCCCGAGCTCCAGATCTTCCTGGCTCCTTGCAAGACCGCTCGTGAGATCGGCCTGACTGCCCGCTTCAACCCCCGTGTCGCCGAGGTCGCTGACCAGCGCATCTTCGCCGTCGGTGTCTACGGCCGCGGCCCCGACAACCACGAAGCCTTCGTCGAGCTCAACCGCAAGCTGGAGCTGCGAAGCGCAGAGCTCCTCGGTGCCAAGCTGCTCTACGCACGCACCTACTACACCGAGGACGAGTTCTGGACCATCTACGACAAGGACGTCTACCATGAGATCCGCGCCAAGTACAAGGCCGACACCCTCCCCACCATCTACGACAAGCTCAAGGCCGACATGTCCACAGGCGCCGGCAAGCGCCGACCCCACCGTGGTATCCTCGAGACCATGTGGAGCAAGGTGACCGGCAACAAAGAGTACCTCATGAAGAAGGAATAAGATGGGTATCTACTCCCAAGGGGGTTTGTGGTTCCAGAGAGAAAAAGGAGGATATACAAAAGCTGAATTAATATTGCGCCTGCCCTCGAGCAATCGAGATGGAGGCAAGGATGTTACGAGAAGGAAGTGGTAATTTAAACGGCAGTTTGAAATACAGAACTGAAGGAATTAGGGAAAAGGAGGACAAGAGGCAAAGTTGAGATAAAGGTTGCGTTTGCGCGTTGCCAATCATTGTGATACCCTGTACAGACTGGTGCAGCGTCGTTTCCGTACCCTGGAATTTTTTTAAGTGATCTTTTTCTTTTTCTGTTGATAGTCTTGACAGCTCTACGAGTTAGAACTGGTAGATGAAGCGGCAAAAATACGATATCCTGGTTTATATTTACTTGAACATGTTCGCCCAGACTACAGTAATACTCGTAGGCGATGCAAAGTGAAAAAAAAAAAAAAACTACCACTGCTAGAAAGCATTCTACATATAAGATATCACAAGATGTCCCGTCTAAACGTTATAAGTATGTATACTCATCATATCATCATTCTCGTGAGTAACCAAGTCATGAGCCCGAAACCCAGACAAAGACAAGAAAAGATCAAGCAAGGAAATGAAGAAAAACTAAATAAATAGAATATAGAAGTAGAATAAAGCAAGAAATCCGTCGTCACATGTCAATCATTAGGTCATTATCTATGTCGATGCCGCCTGCGATCGTGATCGTCTTCCTCCTGCAACGCTTGAGCGCCAAGACCTCCGATTACACCGCTGCCCAGTACGTCGCCCAGTAGAGACACCCAGTCCTTCTTGCCCTCCATGACGCTCGTGACACCCCGGACTACGGTGTCCATCAGCTGGGGGTCGGCCCCGCCAAACTGCCATGAACCTCGCCTGTCCTGTTCGTCGGGATGGCGGCTCCTGTGATGGTAGTCGGCGCTACGGCTGTTCCGATGGTGGGAGCGGCGAGGTCTGTGTTCGCTTACGGGAGAGCCATCATCGTCAAAGCGGTCGGGAAGAACCTCGATATCATCGTCCGATTCCGATGCGGGAGAACGTGATTTCCTGGACGGTCTGCGGACAATGCGTCGTTCCGACGAGGGGTCTCGCTCCTCACGCTCGCCACGCTTGTTGTGGTTGTCGCGATCATCACTCTCATCCCGCTTACTGCGATCGGTGCTCTCATTGCGACGTTGACGAGCTCGGTCTTGAGAGCCAGCAAGGAGATCTTGAGGTCGAATACGGACAATGCGTCGCTCCGACGACGAGTCTCGGCCAGAGCGATCATCTTTAGGTTTCTCAGGAGAATCGGGGGTATCAGGAGAGTCTGAAGGTCCGTTTTCAAGTAAGAGAGGGGCTGGTCGCTTCATATCCTTATTTTCATCAAAAAATCCCCGCCTGTGTCGTTCCATTGTTACCGAGCTTCTTGGAGATAGAGGGCCAAACACCACAGACTTGGCCCGAGGCGGTGCTTCCGTTGGAGGCTTGGGGGCTTCACTTGGAGGTTTTTGGGGCTGCGGTAGCGTTACGGCAGCTAAACTCGAGTCAGTCAACATGGTTCCCACGTCCGGTCAAGCTCGCACAGTCCGATCGGACGCACCCTCTTCGCTCCCTCGCAACAAGGGATCTTCACTCACATGCTCTGGGGGGTAATTGCCCGTTGAGGAGCGGGGACGTGGGGGAGGGCCGGCTGGAGGAGCAGGTGGGAGCCCCACGCCTCCATTGATTCCCATGCCCACGTTCTCACCCGGAGTTCTTGGTGGGACATAACCGGTGTAGTCCTGAGGGACGTATCGGTTGTTGTGGTACAGATTAGCCTCTGGCATGGCAGGATTGCCGTAACCAACGGGACCTTCCTCGCCACCAGGGGTGGAAGGGTATGGTGGATAGTAGGCACCTCCAGATGCGGTTGGTGGCGATGTGCGGCCATTGTAATCGCCGAAGTAGTCAGGGCCTCTCGGGCCTCCTAATTGTGACATGTTAGTTCAACCCAATGCCATGTTTACCCTGGGCGCCCATACCTCTGGACCTTGACCTCGAGCGATCCCGTCCTTCCATTCGGTCACGTTGTCGCATTTCTTCTCTCGCCTGCCGTTCTCGGGACCTCCTATCCAGGTCCTCCTCTTCCTTTTGGCTTCTGAACTCCTTGATTCCGAGCGCAGCAGCTCCGCCGGCGGCCATGTCACGCAAGCGGCTCTTGCTACGGGCATGTCTGTCCCTTGCCTCACCTTCGTCAGATGAGTGAGAACGACCACGCGACCTCCGTTGTCGGCGTCGCCTCTCCTCGGCTTCAGATTCGTATCCGTGTGCAGCCTTGGAAGGGGGAGGGCCGAGGGGATCATGTCCATACTCGATCAAGCCAATCTCAGAACCAGGAGAGCGATTGCGAGCTGAGGGAGCTCTTGACCTGCTCCTGCTGGGAGCACGGCTCGAGGCACGGCTTGGACCACGGCTCGGGCTGCGGCTCCAGCTTCGATCCCTGCTTCGGCCCCTAGTGGAATGCCGTCGACTTCTCTCGCGCTCCCTGCTTAGCTCACGCTCATCATCTTCCTTGTTTTTCTTCTCAGCGCGTTTGTCCCAAAGCTTTGCAGCGACACCAGCAGCGGTGGCAGCACCACCGATCTCAGCCAGATGGCGAATCTTGGACTTGCTCCTGCTCCTGTCCCCGCTCTTTCTCCGCGACCTGCTCCGAAGCTTCTTGATGAGGCCGGCCGTTGCGGCAGTGCCCAAGGCGGCCTTGGCGACTGAAACGCTCCGCCTCCGGCTACGAGATCCAGCCCGCGATCCCGAGCCGAAGCGGGAAGTGGCGACTGAGTGCGAGCGTCTTCGGCTGCGTCCACGACTGGACTCTTCCTTCTCGACCTTGTTGGCCTGCATATACTTGGCCGCTCCAGCGGCAGCAAGACCGACAGCGGCGACGCCAAGAGCCTTCTTAAGAGTCGAGTGGCTATCTGGAGAGCCTCCGTGCTTTTCCTCATGGGCACTGTAAGCCCTCCTAAGGGCCTCAGTTCCAATAGCACCCAGGGCCGAACCAGCGAGAACCTTTCGGCGGCGGTGCTCAGGCAGGTCGCCGTTCTCGTCGCGACGACTAGAGAGCAGAGCAGTAACACCGGCACCGGCAAGGGCACCGGCAGCCAGTATGCGCTTGCGGTGCGGGCTTTCGCTACGTTCCTTCCGGACAATTCGTCGGTGGTGGACATAGTAGTCTTCGTCGTCACTGTAGCTGTCGTGATGACGGCGGTGGTGGTCCATCCGCGCTAGAGCGTAATCTCGCTCCCGGTCGAGGTCGGATCTGCTACGGTAGGGGCCATCATACTCTTCATGGCGGTAGTAGTACTCCTCCTCGGGCCTATCCCGCTCCCTCCGGACCATCTCCCGAGCGGGCTCCTTTTCCCTCCGGACCATTTCACGGACAGGCTCCTTTTCCCTCAGCATCACGATGTTGGGCTCTTGGCGCGGTACGACAATGGGTGCTGGGGGAGGGGCTTCCTGGAATATGATCTTTTGGGGCTCAGCTCGTTGGCGGACTATGACTGGGGAAGGGGGAGGGCTGGGTCGGATATAGTATTCAGTTTCCTTTTGGATTCGGTCAACATCGTGGCCATGAGAATCCTTGTATCGGCCTTCGTATTCCTTCTCGACGCGAATCTCATCGTCGTGTCGGCTATAGCGAGACCGGCGATCGAAATCCACGTCGCTCTCCTTGGGCTCCCAGACGGTGATACGGCCAGGGTCTGCGTCTTTGTGAAAGTCCTTCTCGGGCTCATAGTAGGCGCTACGGCGGTCGTCAAGATGCTCCGACCGGGGGATATACTCTGAACGCGGGCGCTCCGGGCGACGGTCAAAGTCGTAGTAGTCATCTCGAGTCCGAACGGGCAGGCCAGAGTAGCGGGACCGGGGCTCGTCATCAACCTCGAAGCTCTCGTAGTGGTCGTCACGGCCAGGCTTGATCTTGTAGCGACGGACCTTTGTGGTTCTGTATCGCTCCTCGCCCGACTCGCTGCCGTCCCGGTCCCTGTAGCGGGACTCTCTGTATCCGTCCCCCATTGTGAATAATAGAATTACGCCTTACAACCCTGGGCACTTGACGGGAGGGAGTCGAGGCCAATGGTAGTTGTGAAGGGGAGTGGTTAGGTAGTGTGCGGCTGAGTGGTGAGAGGACGTGTTGCGGCAGGATATGTGTGTGCCCAACCAATGACGTCCTGTAGTTGGGTATCGCTAACAATGTGTGTGCTAGCTCTATGGTTGAAGAGAATGAATCCAAGTTTATTATAACCACAGGCAGATGAGTTGCAAAAATAAACACGGGGAAATGATCGCCTGCGCAGGAGCAGCGGGATATGTAAGAGAGTAAATCGCAGGAATAAGCTGCGGCGAAGCGAGGCGAGGCAAGGCGAGGCGGGAAAGAGCCAGCCCAAGACGAGACAACGGGGAGGGGGAGGGGTTGCCCAAGCAAATCCGCAGTGATGCTGAATGACAAAAGCACCCGCTGGTGCATGACTGGACCCCTGTCGGAACGCTGAGGAGACGCCCATCCAAGCCCCCACCCCCTGCAGCCTGCTTATACTACACGGCTTCCAGCACCCTCTATCATGCAGTAATAAGGCCCAAGAACCCTCATCTCCACCGCTGGACGCACCAGGACCCCGTCGCACCAAGGCTCTTTCGACAAGAACGCCCTACGTAATCGCCAGATCTCTTCGGGGCACGGGTCTATCCCATCGCTGGGTCGCCGTGATCGCTCGCATCTCCATGGCTCTGTCGCGGCCTGAAACTGATCCTTTCCAAACATGAGAGATATCTTATATTCCGAGCACACCTCCTTATTATGCATCCGCATAGCACAGCACAGCCAACACTGTACATACACAAGAGTTCAGTAGGCTGGAGAACCGCCAGCCCGGCCTTGGGTGAGTTTCCTGCACGTCATCCAATGGCTATGCACCTTGGCACCCAACGAGGGCCACCATGAGAAAAAACCACTGTTATTTGCAAGCGCCCCCATGACCGGAAAAGACCTGCGAGCGGCCAGTCTCAGAAGCCTGCCTTTAGCCTGAGAACCGGCCACTGTATGTCTCATACATAGCACCGCCTTGTGACCACCCTCTCTGGACGGGCGGCCTCTGTTTGGACTATGCATGGCCGGCCTCGACCACCGTTTTATTGCGTTACATTGCGTCCTCCAACGGTCGGCCAACAATTACTGGACTTGGGGAGATATTAGGACATGACCCATTCCTCGCCCTGTGAGAATGTACAAGCCAGTCCCTGCCCACCCACAAACTCTGCAGGAAGCATGATTCTGCTCCTTGCCACCGCAGTCCGCTCCCAGGCAGACCGACGTGGCTCCAGCGATCCGCGCGGCATCGCAGAGGTTGAGATGACAATGTATTGTTTTTGACTTTTGCTCTGCAACAACTGACGTGCCACCTCGGACTCTGATTTGGCCGGCAGTTGGACGGAATTCCTAGGCCCCGTTACGGCAAAGGCCTCTCCCGCATTCCAGCACCAGTGCAGCGACCTCCAAATTGTCCTCCGGCCCGCACCCTGCTGGCGGTGATGTCGTCATGGCGCCTCGTAGTCTGGATCAGCCAGCCATGCTGCATGTATTGCTTGCTGCTGGCCTTGCCTCCGCTCCACACGCAAGATCGATCTAGGAGCGAGTCTAATTCATCGCAGCGATTCCAGTCTAGAGACAGGCTGCGTAGAAGTACCTACATAGAGGCTCTTCCCGGAGGAGCCACCACACCATCCCGAGACAACGTCTGCTGCACTGCGCAGATGACCCGTCTGTTTCTCTCCCTTGGGCTCCGTCATCCATCCCGAATTCGAGTAGAGCTGCTACCCACTCCACCCCTCCACCTCTTCCATGCAGCCTTTCCCACACTGAAAGGACACATACCATGTCAAGTAAATTTGGGACAGTCAGACATGATACTGCTTATCGTCAAGTGCCCGAAAAGAATTTTCAGAATATTAAGGTTAATAATGAATTCTAAAGAGATAATATACTATTTTAGTATCCTGGTCATCATCGAAAAGGGCCTCCTCACACTTTTCATTTCGGTGTCTCATTTTTTCTATCGCCTAGTCACGTACTAGGAACTTGTGTTTTTATTATTGATTCAATTCTTAGCAATTGCACATTCATCTCACTAAGCAAATAGTCAGATTCTGTAGATACTTGGTGTAAGAGTAGGAAACCAAATAAAGGCTCAATGATGCGCGTAGATGGCCAATAGCAATAATACAAAATGTCCCAGCACCAGATTGACAGCTCAAAGTCGCACAGCTCCCAAAGCTCAAGACGCCAATAACTCCCGTTCTTCTGTCCTTTTATCACACACACAAAATGACGCTCCTCAAATCTTCTGCAGATTAGGTACAATCTAATCATCAAATCCCCCTTGGAGCCGATCACGCCCACGCCTCCGCCGCTTCGGCGCTTCCTGCCGATGATGTCTTTTGCCCAGTCAGTGAGCGTGAATCCCCAGTGGCCAGCCACAAACACGCCACTAATGATGTTGACAATTTTCAGCATGAAGGAGAGGAATGTGGCGCGGGTCTCCTTGATGTACAGCTGAATTGGCTCGATGTCGTATTTGATGAAGATGCCGGGGATCGACCGCTCGCCAACTTCAGCGCTCTGCTCCGTGACTGCATACTGGTTCGTCGTAATCGTCTTCGACCCGTGGGTGTACTGAGTTGGCACAACCGACAGGTAGTACTGGAACTTGTGGAAGTTGGCAGGAGCCAGGTTGACTGTACGGTCGAGGGGGTTCTCGAGGCTGGGGTAGAAAGGCCCGTAGGAGAACTCGTTAATAACGTGCGAAAAGTTGAACTCTGTCACCCAGTTAGTATCTCTACGAGGCTCTGAAGAAGAGAGCTGCGGATGCGCTTACTGCTATGGTCAAGATGCTGGCCAGTCTCGTAATAGCCGTGGCCGCGGGCAGTGATGTGAAAGTCTCCCTGGACCTTGTTCAGGTCCATGCTTCCAAAGATGCGGCAGCTGTCAGTCTGTCCTCTTGGCTTGGGCGTCTTGGACCACTTGGCCTTCTTCTTTCCCAGGCTGACGATGTCGTGGATGTGCTCCTCTCCGAAACCCTCCTCGTGCATGGAAAACTGCTGCCAGCCGGCTCCCGTGACCACACGTCCGTGCTCGTCGTGATTGAGCTTGTGCACGCCCTGTCGAGTCGCCCAATGGGCCCAGACGGTCGGGTCGCGGTTGAGCTTCGCGCTGGCGACGATGCGATCGCCAACGGCATCCTGGACGTTGATGTGTAGATCCTCGCAGTTCATGTTCACCACGACGTCGAGGTTGATCTGCATTTCCTGGGAGACGCCCTTCTCGACGGCAAAGTTGTGCGACTCGGTGCCATCCCACCAGCGGGACACTTCAGCCCAGACAAACAGGATAGAAAAGAAGAGCATGGCTATGGTCCACTTGCCGCCGTCCGACGTCCGCTGGACATATTGGGGCTTCGACTTGGCTTCACAGAACGTTAGTTTTCAAGCTCTCTTGGGAGGAGTTGGGCAGACAATGCCATACGGAATGCGTCAAACGCCTTGACAATGCCTCCGCTAGCGCCAAAGTTGTCCTCCTCGAGGCTCGTTTTCTCGAAGCCGTCCATGGTGTAGGTCTGTCCGCCAATTGATGCGCCGCTTCGCTGCTGGGTTGTATGTCTCGATACTTGGTAACCTGGGTCGGATGGTAGGTCGACTAAGCTCGGGGTGTCTTGAAACAGGCTGTCGTCAAGGAACGTCCGAAACTACCACATAGCGGAAGGAAAGAAATAAGAGAAAACGAAAACAGGCGAATTGAAAGAGAGGATAGCTTCAACTTCGACTAGCGGTTGCGCTCAATTGCACGAGGTACGGTTGCTAACACGCTGAGCTAACAACTGAGGTTGCACGCGTGGCGGTTCAGTGTTCAGCTCCAGCGGCTGGTTCGTCATGTTTGGGGTCCTGGCTCACCTAGCAGCCCGTAAGGACAGCTGGCTGAAAGCAGGGCGACTGCCAATTTGGGGGTCTTGGCAGGGTCCATTCATGCTATGCAAAGGTAATCCGGATTATTGTTCAACCGGATCCGCTAACGAGCCATCGCCACTCGCTTGGAATCGGCACAGGTTAGGTGCCGTCGTCTCCATAAATACCCACCTCAGGCACGGAGCAGATCCCGGAGCTTGATAATGCGACCCAAGGTTACTGCTAAAGTTGTTGGGTGACGTCGCTTCTACGAGCCCCGTGGTCATTTTAGGACTACTAAGGATATTACTTGAATCAAATTATAAAAGAAAGGCTCATGAAAGTGAACTCTCAAAGTGGTAGACTATTGGTAGGTTGTCATGGCAGCGGCTTCAGAGAAGATCAAGTCAGAAGAAGTGTACGGCTTTGAAAAAAAAATTAAAAAAATTGTCCAGCTCTTCCGCCACTATTGAAGAGCATTGAATTCGTCTAGAGACGGCAATGATTGCTCTTGACCCACTATATAGAACCAGAAAAGTATATGTGTTGACTGGGAGAGTTGCTGGTGATTTCTCAAAGCTTAGCTTTGCCTAGTCCATTGAACCACAGCGAGAATCGAGCCACTAGGGACTCAGCATCCTCTCATGAAAATAGCATTTTTCGCCTTCTATAAAAACTTTCAATAACCATCATGAAGTCTCATGAAAAATCTGCGTTGGTAGGACCTCAATGGCAGTACCTTCCTTGGCTTACCAAAAGCTCGTACATTTTAGGGCTTCTTTTTAAGTGGGGTGAAAGGAAAGCGGGTCCTCTACATGGGTTTATCAATGGAGGGGTTCCGATTTCGCTGCCCCTCCATCTTTTCACTCTACAACAGCTTCCCAAGAACTAAACGAGCTCAATTCATTGATAGAGCTCCTAGATCATCAATTTATTTCATACAGAGGTCATATAGAAGCACGATCTATCAAAATGCCTTCTGTTCTCTTGCTCGGAGCCGGGTTCGTTGCCCGACCGACCTTAGATATCCTCAGTGAATCCGGGATCCCCGTGACTGTCGGTATGCGAGCTGTTTCTTTCTGCCATTTTTTTTGGTCTTCTCTTGATCAATCATGGCTGCATTTTCCTTAAATTCTCTTGAGCTTTCTAACTAGAAATTGTATAGCTTGCAGAACCATCGAGACCGCCAACAAGCTCTCCGAGGGTGTCAAGCTTGCCACTCCCGTCTCACTCGATGTCAACAACGAACAGGCTCTTGACGCCGCTGTCGCCAAGCATGACTTAGTTGTCAGCTTGATTCCCTACACATTCCACGCAGTTGTCATCAAGTCCGCTATCCGCAACAAGAAGCACGTCGTAACCACCAGCTACGTCTCACCCGCCATGATGGAGCTCGATGCTGAGGCCAAGGCAGCAGGCATCACCGTCATGAACGAGATTGGGTTGGACCCCGTGAGTACTTCCATGCACAGAAAACTGGCGTTCAAAGTTCAAACACACCACATGCGAGACTGCGCATGATTTCTCATTGTTTGCCTGTTTGCCGCAAAGGATAGGGTAAGAAAGGTGCTAACCATGATACTACAGGGTATTGATCATCTCTACGCTGTCAAGACCATCAGCGAGGTTCACCGGGAGGGCGGCAAGATCCTAGAGTTCAAGAGCTACTGCGGCGGTTTGCCCGCGGCCGAAGACTCTGACAACCCTCTCGGTTACAAGTTCTCTTGGTCGTCGCGTGGCGTGCTGCTGGCCCTCCGCAACGTCGGCAAGTGGTGGCAGGATGGTAAGATTGTCGAAGTGCAAGGCAAGGATCTGATGGGCACTGCAAAGCCTTACTACATCTACCCCGGCTACGCTTTCGTTGCCTACCCCAACCGAGACTCGACGATTTACAAGGAGCGCTACAACATCCCCGAGGCCCAGACCATCGTGCGCGGCACCCTGCGATACCAGGGATTCCCACAATTTATTCGCGTGCTCGTAGACCTCGGCTTCCTCGAGGAGACGCCGATCGAGGCGCTCACCAAGCCAATCTCATGGCAGGAGGCCACCAAAGCCGTCGTCGGTGCCTCGTCAGCCAGCGCCGCTGATCTCAAGTCCACAGTCCTCGCCAAGGCCAAGTTCGATTCTCCTGAAGAGGAGCAGCGCATCATCAGCGGTCTGCAATGGCTTGGCCTGTTCTCGGAAACTCCCATCATCCCCAGGGGCAACCCTCTGGATACCCTGTGCGCGACGCTCGAGCAGAAGATGCAGTACGAGGAGGGCGAGCGCGATCTAGTCATGCTGCAGCACAAGTTCCTCATCGAGCACAAGGACGGCCGCCGCGAGACCCGCACATCCACCCTGTGCGAGAACGGCGACCCCAAGGGATACTTTGCCATGGCCCGTTTGGTTGGAGTCCCTTGTGCAGTTGGTAGGTTCACTCGTCAAATTAATGGCAATGTGGGTAATGCTAACAAAATCATTCAATAGCTGTCAAGAATGTCCTCAATGGCACTATTTCTGAGAAGGGTATTCTTGCACCAATGACTGACGCCATCAACGAGCCGCTCATGAAAGAGCTTAAGGAGAAGTACAAGTAAGTTGATAGCCTTCTGGAATGTCTCTTCAACCCTGTACTAATGCAGCATATAGCATCGAGTTGCACGAGAAGACCATCTCCATCCAGTAAGGGACATTATTCAGCCTGAGATGAAGTTCGGTTTCCTCGATTCCTCGACAAAACTTGGTTAGTCGGTATCTTAGGGAAATAGAAAAAAATAAAAACGTGATCCCAGTAGAAGGAATATAAGGTCATTAGTGCAGCAGCGCCCATATCATCCTCATTCAGATGGACCCAAAGAATCGCGAACTAAAGCCCCATATACCTGATTGACACCTCCAGTCTTGTAAGCTCCCTAAGGGGCTGAGTTTGCCCTCATTATTCATGGAGTTTCCGCTTATGCATGAGAAGCTGCAAGTGATTGATCCGTTTGTTCAGCTAAGTTTAGAAGGGACACACAGCTAGAATGGGGGTCAATAACGACCTATTTGTTTCCTAAACTAGAAACCCTCACATTGATCTTATTTAAGAGGAAAGCATACTTCACGATGGACCAAAAGGGGTGAACTATATTAAAGCATGGAGTGATCTGCGCGCAGCACATCTACCGTCCACTACACAGATCAGTATTCGCTCCTGGCCCGTATTCAAGACGGGTCGCCACGTGGGATAGATTAAAGCTTTCATTGTTTCTACTGCAGCATTTTCCGGGTACTTAACAAAGATGGCAAACTGGCGAAGACTGCCAACACTTGGGGGATAGGTGCCCGTCTATTGGGAGTTTGACATCATCACAGATTCCAGACAGGAGAGATATTGAGAACTCTTTGCTGGCATTTTATAATAGCGCCTTCTCGAGATAAGCTGGGAACCTGCGTCAAAGATCATTTATTTTAAAAATGCTCTATTAGGAGCGGGCCCGAAGTAGAATGAATGTCCTTGCAGCAATATACGCGATGATCGGGTAATTGAGGGCCCCACGATGATGTGCAGGGTCTAGATCTTTCAGCCTTCCCAGCTAGTGCGCTACAGAAAACAAAACTATTTAGAGCCCAGGCCCTTTACTTGGCTCTGAATGAGACGGTCATCGTGACGCAGAATGCCAAGCCGGCTGCCCTGCTCCTCGCTCATGGACCATGACACCATTGGCGACACGTCAAGGGGCGGGTAGGTATGGATGACTTGCGCTTGTGAAGTGTTCCTGCATGCATCGTCACAGGCGTCCCCAGAAGGAAGATCCCTGACGGGTCGAGGCGCAGCATCAGCTTGAAATACAAACACCCTCCATGATACGCCATGGCCTATGAGGAAGGCTTGCATCGACTATTCACAGCCCTATTCACGCAATAGTGCAGCGTAGCTCCAGACTCCAATTGAATACCCTGTCGCACGTTAATCCACTGGCCTTGGCAGAGTGTGGAGAGTGGATTCAGCAATCGCCAAGCCCGCACCAGCGCAAGGTCCCGTCACATCGACGTAGATGCATCGTCGTCCTGTTGCTGCCTCTGCTCTGCTCGTCGGGAAACCTCCAGAACAGAGGCTGCTTCGTTTGCCGCCTTGCCCGCACACCCAAGGCAGCCTCTGGCAGTCCCGTGCTGGACAGGCGGATGGCACGGGCCAGCATTCCAGCCGCAGTTGTACGTGATGGCCGCGTTCGGGTGGCGCGTGGGATAGTCCCCCTCTCTCGGCACCCAAGTTCCGGGCAGAGGCTCCCATACGAGCCCAAAGCGTTCTAATGATTTGATAACGCGGAGGCCAGTCCAGATGCATACATCTCGGGTCCGGCTGATCCAGTCCAATGGCTGCTTCCCAGGCCCCATAGGGGGGTGGCTTCGCTGGCCCTAGACTGCCTTAACGTATGGTAGCAGCCAGTAAACGAGCGACGTACATGACCTTTACATTGTCGCTCGAGAAGGTCTCACCACATATGGCAGACGCAGAGCTGCTCCTCGTGTTGACAAGCGCCCTCCTCAAATGTTGCAGCGCGCGTCCAAATTCCCATACCTGCGCTCCTTCCCTGCCTCACCTCACCTCACCTTGCCTTCTCCCATTGTCTTTGCCCAACCCCATTGATTCTCTCGCTCGGGGCTGTCTTATCCCCTTCGCCATTCGCTGCCGATCGCATTTTCGCCCATTCTTCTTCGTCGCAAATGGCCCACGCCTAGAAATGTGATAGTTCCACTCGTTCTGCCCGCCTCATCCCTCGCTTCGCGGCTTAATACTGGTGGATTCCTGTCCTGGATCACCCCGTCAAAAACGAACACCGCCCTACTCTCTTTCTTTCGTTTCTTCGCGAATACACAATTTTCAACTCACATTTTCATTGCCCGAGATGAGGTCACTAGGAGGGATACACGCCGCCTTGACGGCCCTCGCTGCAGCAGGAGTCGCTACTGCCGCTACGTCACCCTACAAGATCGACACTGCCGGTTCGTCACTAATACCGCCATCTGAATTTGCCCATCTCCCGTCGTCGCTCAGCTAATCCCTTGGTTCAGATAATATCAAACAGGCGGCCAGCACTGTCGCATGGGACATGTTACAGTACTACCATGGAAACGAGAGCGGCAATGTCCCAGGTATTCTCCCCGGGCCTCCGCCAGCGGGAGACTACTACTGGTGGGAGGGTGGTGCTATGTGGGGGACTCTTCTCGACTACTGGGCTTTGACGGGGGACGAGACTTACAACTCGTTGATATCGCAAGCCCTGCTATTTCAAGTTGGTGATCATGCAGACTACATGCCCCTCAACTATACGCTATCGCTCGGAAACGACGATCAAGGCTTCTGGGGCATGTCGGCCATGTTGGCGGCCGAGAACAAGTTCCCTGATCCGCCCTCCGACCAACCCCAATGGCTCGCGCTGGCCCAGGCCGTGTTCAACACCATGGCTGACCCCATTCGCCACGATAGCGTGTGCGGAGGTGGAATGCGCTGGCAGATTCCTTCGACAAACAAAGGATACAACTATAAAAACAGTAAGGACAGCGGTCCGAGTTTGAACTCGACGGCTCGCACTAGAAAATTTTGGCTAACAGGTTTTTGTCACACAGGTATTGCCAACGGATGCTTCTTCAATATTGGTGCTAGGCTCGCGCGGTACACCAAAAACCAGACGTACGCCGACTGGGCAGACAAGACTTGGGACTGGATGGTCGGTGTGGGCTTGATGGGACCCGAAGATGAAGTCTACGACGGTGGTCACGTCGAATACAACTGCACGGACATCAACAAGGCCGAATTTTCTTACAACAATGCCGTCTTCCTCCTGGGGTCGGCCTACATGTGGAACTACGTGAGTGCTTTCCAATTGACGCATCTTTCGTAGACCTTGACCTGTATCCACTAACAGTACCATAGACGGAAGACCAAAAGTGGAAAGATAGAGTGAATAAGCTCACTGATCATGGAATAGCCACCTTCTTTCCCGGCAATGTTGCGTATGAGCCAACATGCGAAGACTACCTCTCATGCACTACCGACATGAAGTCTTTCAAGGGTTACCTGCATCGCTGGTATGCAACTGCTACCAAAGTCGCCCCGTTCATCACCGATAAAGTACTCCCCGTGCTCCGGTTGTCGACCGAAGCTGCCATCACCACCTGTACTGGCGGCGCTCTTGGTCGACAGTGTGGGTTTGACTGGAAGAACCGCACTTTCGACAACAACATTGGCGCAGGACAGCAGATGAATGTCCTCGGCGCCCTCTCGTCCTTGCTCATTAACAACACAGCCGGGCCCGTGAGTGCAGATACTGGAGGAACAAGCCAGGGCAACCCGAACGCCGGTAGCAAATCAGACGATTTCAGGCCTACCCCGAAGCCAGTGACAGCGGGCGATAGAGCTGGCGCTGCCATTCTCACAATCCTCGTTGTCGGAGCCGCGACTGCACTGTTTATCTGGATCAGCATGGGCGAAAATGGATCGGCATGAGAGGCGGTATGGGGAGATAGAGGAATATGAGTGGCACAACATCTAACTTGCGTTTGGCGAAACTGGCGTTTAGAGAGATGGATCTGTTTTGTCAATGTGGTGGTATCCAAGGATATGTTCTGCTTTTTCTTCCCTGGGCCTTTTCCCTGGTTCCCTTCCACCATGACAGAGTTGACCCGCTTGGTCAAATATATACACGATACGGAGCTCGAGGACGATAAAGATGGTTTTTACGGGTTCTAGGCGAAACGGATTATTCACATGTATATAAGACACTGCCTTAAAAAAGGCAGGAGACGTTTGTAAATGATTTTCATTCCATCTATCAAAGCAAAGACAATGCAACGCGCTGTCAAAAATAAGCTGCAGTAACGCCCTTGAGAACATATTCACTCGGCATCCACATCCCACAGATGCTTTTTTTCGTCCCGATTACGGGTGAAGCCCTTTGTTCTCCCATGCCGTCCTTCCAATTCGTCCTTTTTTTTTTTTTAGAAATTTCTTTTTCTTTTTCTTTTGGATTGCTTCTGTCCGAGCTCACGCCTCGGCAGCCCTCTTCTTGGCCAGCCCGCCGAGCTTATCAGCGGCGGCGGTCAGCGAGCGGGCGTCGGCGCCGCGGATGGCGGCCTGCCCGTTGACGGCGACCTGCTTCCCGTCCTTGAAGAAGAGGAAGGTGGGCATGGCGGTGACGCCGTACTGCCTCGCGACGTCCTGGGCGTGGTCTACGTTGACCTTGGCGAAGGCGAGCTGTCCCGGGACGGCGTGCTTGTCGGACAGCTGGGCGTAGAAGGGGGAGATGGTCTTGCAAGGGCCGCACCAGTCGGCGTAGAAGTCGAGGGCGACGTAGGTGGTCGAGCTGAAGAGGGACTGGAGCTCGGAGGAGGACTTGACGTGGACGACTTCCTGCTTTGCGGCCATTGGGTGACGTATCTGACCTTTTTCACTCTCGGTTGTCTTTGGATTGGGGTTGTAGGTGAAAGAGATTTTTGGAGGATCGAGAGATCTTATAGTACCGAGAGCTGTATTAAGTAGGTAGCTTAGGAAATTACTCGTTGAGGTAATGCTAATAATGGATGGAGGGGTCTAATAAGGGTCCGGATCTTGGTGGGGTTCTGGAGAGTTCGGCGCTGACGAAATGCCCCTCACGAACAGCTTACCCTGGATGAATCAGCCCCGAGACCGAATTGCGTGATGCCTTATTAATAATGCGTTTTGTCCTGGATTCTCGCTAGCTTCTGGCGCTACATATGCGATTGTGTGTAATTCGCATCTGGTTTCAAGGGTATTGACAGTGACACATTGCATGATAATGGCTGATTTGTTGTGGTGTTGTGCGATGACGTCTTTCACGTGTCATCATGGAACCTACCTGAACCTACCCATTCATTCGCAACATTCTCCAATCTTCAGATAGCCTTTTGATCTTCGCACAACCACACATCCCTGGAATGAGACATGGCTAAGACTCTTGTCAGCCATGGTCTACTTGTGCAACTTGACTTGCAGTGGCCATCGCTCAATTATGGAAACTTTGCAAGCTGCCGCTGCGAGATGACGTAGGTCCTTGCGTATAATCCCGCTGCCACGTGTAAATTGCACATTCTTCGAAGATAGTCGAGCAGACATCAAGGACGGCTGCTGAAATGATATAAAGAGTCAATTAAAAATTATTGGATTTCTTCATCGGCCCTCACGAGAACCTGGCTGGAAGTCTTGGCGAGTGCTGGTCAGAGTAGTTCCAAGGCCCCAAAACGTGAAACTGCATCACGCGCCTCACTGTGCAGTCAATTCCTCTTACCATGTGCAAGGAAAACTGCCGAGCCGTTGGGAAAGCTCACTCAATTCGAGGCACGATTTAAGTAGGAGTAGGTACATATTATATCGTTTACTTTCATATAAAAATGGAAATCAGCTCTTGGCGAACTTGTCAAAATTGATCACAGGAGTCTCTTTTTTGACATGTACTGCTCAATGAAAGATACTAAAATAAACACATAAACCAAGACCTTGCGCAAAAGACCTTAAAACATGGTGAAGTAGACGATCCATGACATGGGGCTTCGCGAAGTGGGAGTGATCTACCGGGCCTGAATGCTAATTACCTGTAACCGAAGAAATCCGGGGTAGAGTAGTTCTGTTGGTTAACATGCAAACAGACCAGACTACTCGCACTGTCTAGCCCTTCCCTCTTGGTGCCAGGCTTGGGATGGAAGGCCTCCCCGACGACCAAGGGCGCGCACAACAGGTAGCAGCAACACCCGTTATGAGGATTGAAGCAGTACCTGCTTTAGTGGCCAAGGCTAGGAGATCGATCGAGCACCGCCGCCAAGAGTTGATGCGTGGAACTATCCCCCGCGTGTTCCGCGCACCGCGTTCATTCAAAAGGCTGGGTTTACAGACGTCAATAGTGCGTGTGCATACGAGGTACGGTGGGCTGGCTGGCCTCTATTTTTAGTTGGAATGGGACAGCGGCGCCCAGCAGAACCCTGCTATCGTGGACGCGGGCTGTACGAGCTAGTACGACAGAAGGCTGGTGCCACGCGACAGTTGATTAATACATCAGATACGGGCCATGGTTCTTTGGTGAATGCGACGCAGCAGCAGCGGCTGCGAGGACGGTAAACTGTGCCATAAGCGTGGTGGAGGGGCTTCATGTATCAATCAAAGGAATCCAAATCAATGGACGCAAGCGAGCAGCAAGGGTACAGTGGAATGGACATGCGATGTGCAAGGTGTCTCCCCCTTCTCTTCGCTTCTGTTCGGGGGCCTGCCGTATTCTTCCAAGCAGCCGTTCTTTCGGATGTGAGTTCCGGAAACGACACTGGATGCATGCGAGCTGGTTCCTTCCTTTGACTTGGCAGGCAGAATGGGGCCGAGCACACAGTTCGCTGGCCCTCGCAATTACATTACGGCTCCCCTGCACCGCACATAATTTTAGCATCTCAGCTCCCTGTGGAATCGTAGATAGGGCGGGTGCAACCTCCATTCCCCTCCAGAATCGCCCCAGTCTTCGGACCCCAATTACTTGGGGCTGCCCAATCACCGCCCAGAGCCGTGCTCTCCTGTCAGCCTCAGACATGGACCCTTACGATAGGCCTCGTTCAGCCATTTCAGGGGGGCCCGTCACTGGAATTTGTGGCTGACAATTCATCAATCTATATGACCTTCTTCCGTTCCTCTCTCCCCCACCTGCCCACCCCCTTTGTGAACTCTGCCCTGCCGAGGCGATAGTGCTGGTTGGAGCGTATTAAAAGTTTGCCCGCCGTTGCTGCTCCAAGGGCTAACCCTCACTCTCATCGGCTTGCTTCACGCAGATTCCACCCGTCAGGTCACTCCAGGTCAGGCCAGATCCAGCCCCGGCACCCAACATGGCTACACGGAAGCCAGCGCGCATCTTCGCTGGCATCGGTGTCGGCCTCCTGATCCTATGGCTTTTGTTCATGTCTCGGACCGCCCCAGCCGCTGTCGGCATTCGCATGGCCGACTGGAAGGGCACAGGCCTGCTCCGCAACAACAAGCCCGGCGATGTCATCAACGACGTTTTCAATGCCTCACTTGGCGTAAGCCTCACGCATCCACCCCGTCCACTCATTTGTTTAACACGTTCTTATACTATCGGAACACATCAATCTAACGCGTTCTACCTGAATTTAGTTTGAAAAGATCTTTGTGGTTGGTCTGCCGGAGCGCACTGACCGCCGAGATGGCATCACTCTCCAGGCTGCCTTCTCTGATCTGGAATTTGAATTCATTGATGGCATCTCTGGCGAAAAGGTAGCCGACAAGGCTATCCCCAAGACCACCGAGCATGATCGCTTGGACAATGGTGCCATCGGGTGCTGGCGCGCTCATATGAACGCCTTGCAAGAGTGAGTGTCTTTCTCGTCCCCTGTCCATTTCAGAGGCACCTCAGATGGTCTAGTGATAAACATTGTGATCAATTCTCTCATTCTTCAACCTCAAATGAAGCACTAGATATTCTTCTTCTTTTTCAAATATTAACATTTTCCCCTAGGGTTGTGAGAAGAAATCTCGGATCTGCTCTTATCTTGGAGGATGATGCAGATTGGGATGTGAGAATCAGACAGCAGCTCTACGACATGGCCTTGTCCTCACAGGCCCTAATCCAACCTTTGGCTGGAACTACAAACAGCTTCGCAGACAAGACTTATCGACCTCCACCTGAAGGGCCCCCTAAGGGAGTCCCTGAATTCCCCATAAATCGTCTTCCAAAGACTGTCCCTGCAACCGTTACGCCATACGGCGACATGTGGGATCTTATCTGGGTCGGTCACTGCGGTATGCGCATGCCTCCTGCCGACAGCCCTGTGCCCAGAGGCCGCGTTGTTAGTGTCAACGACGAATCTGTGCCGGAGAAGCGGTACCTCTGGTCCCTCGCCCCTCCCTTTACTCTCAAGGACGACTATCCTGATCACACCCGCGTCGTTCACCATGCCCAGGAAGGTGTCTGCACCCTTGGCTACGCCGTCACCCAGCGAGGCGCACGTGCGCTCCTCCAAGAAGTTGCTCTCAAGGATGTTGGTGACCCTGTCGATATTCTTCTCCGATTTTACTGTGAGGGAGGTAAGGGCCGACGAAACCACAACTGCCTGGCTATTCAACCTGCCCTCTTCAACCACCACAGAACGGAGGGCCCAAGGAGCGCCATGAGTAACATCGGATCCCACGAAGGCTGGCAAGACAAGCCATCGACCGACATGACCAGGTGGAGCGTCAGGCTCAACGTCGAGAGGTTACTTGATGGCCAAGAGATGTGGGATCAGTTGCCAAACCAGAACCCAGTATAAGGATTAATGTCTTTTCCTCTCTTCTTCGTTTCCTTAACACAACTTGGCCGTTACCCAAAACTTGTCTTGTATTAATTAAAATTGGATTATGTATATCATTAAAGATTATCATGAAGGATGGCGACAACGGGTAGGGGAGTATAGGATTCACGCAATGATCCGGGCTTATCGAATTCTCATGAGTAGTTGGCTAGCGAACCGCGTCTTTTTTGTATTTCACTTTCTCTGGAAAAAATCACGAACCTATCATTAACATTGGTTGGACCAAATATCTTACAATACTTTTACATATTGGTTCACAATTCAGATGATTCTGAACATGTTCCTCTTCACCTCGCTCTTCAGGCCCTCAGCTCGCCCATTCTCATACTCGACACCGGCAGCGCCACCATCACCCGACATGCCTTCCAGACGTAGCCTGAGCTCCTCGTCAAGCTGCGCTATCGTCTTCTTATCCTTGCTTCTCGATGATTCTACTAGAGAATCACTTGGCAACGTCGAATCTTTGGTTTGAGTTCCACCCTCGATTGATTCGGCCTTGGAAGAGATTTGATGACGGAACAGCATGGAAGGGTCCCGATATGATGACGAGATTCTATGGCTAGCTGACCTCCCGATTGCCCGGCTGGTTAGGGCGGCAGAGGCGATTTTCCTCATTGCATCGGCGCTTCGATTTTAAATGTTTGAGTAAGCAGGTTCGGAAGTATTGGTTGGTTCCTCCTTCACCCTGGCTTATGAAAATTCGTTCACGCGAGCAAGGATTGGCCGGTGGGTCGCCCGACTTTCGCGAGTGCCTTTCTAAGCTTCAATTTGCAATACGATCTCCTCGAAAGAGTTGGTGTCGTATCGTCCGGTATTGTCTGCGATCGAGTCCATCACCAGACGGATAATGTTTCGGATGGTAGGAGGGAGGACCCGGGGACTCGGGCGCGACCCCGGTATTCTAGGCACCGGTCGTCGGGTAAGGCATCCAGGGTGCGATTGATGTCACGCTAGATCCCGTGCCATGCGATGCTGTCCTTGTTGGTTTTGGGTAGTGGCTGAGTCTGTGCGCTGTCCATAACTTGTTTCTCGCGCACTGACCCCAACCAAGAAAACAAACCAGGTTTCGTGGTCTAGTTGGTCATGATTTCTCGCTAACAATTACACGATTGCGCCGAGACGGTCCCCGGTTCGAGCCCGGGCGAAACCACACTTTTTGCCGTTTCTTTTGCGTCTATCCCGGTTTCGGTCTGTTCTCTGCTTGGAGATACTAATTTGTATTAGTCTGTTTTTGGTAGCTCTCGTCTAAAGATCCTCATGTTTCTGAAGTTTAAGGCATCCATCTCAGATGAAGGAATGAATGAGTTTGTGGCTGCATAAGATGTATTGAATATCTTTTTAGAGTTTTAAGTATAGAATAGTCTCATTGATAAACATGCATTTATACTCGTAATGATTGTTTCTGTATAGATACCTTCATGGCAGTACAACATAGAGGCCGCCTGCTCAAAGCTGAGCTGCTGTCTCCCAGCAGAAAGGACAGCAGCCAGGATTTTTTGCTTTGTTTTGTGCGGGTTCCACTTTCCCCGGATTTTCCAGGTGATCGGAGGCGGCCGAAAGCCGTTTCTGCAGTGGCGCAGGTCTCAGGTGCAATTTTTGGCGCATTTCCTGCACCTGAGCTTCTCTCTGCTTCTTTCGAGCCCTGGCACCGCAGCGGGCCTGGCGGGACTGCTCATCAAAGCAGCTAGAGTCTCCGCCTGCATCACTTGATGCTGCAAAATTTTTCTGTCAGCCCCAGTCTCCAGACTTTCGAGACGCCAGATGGAGCTGCATGTGTCGTCACGCCCAGCCGAGATTGGATGAAGGCGCGAGAGCAAGTGTGCTGATGAGTCCCTCCTGGTCCACAGCGCCTAGAGTTTGCCTCACCACTCAACTCGGGGACGTGCTGTGAGCATTGGCTACACTAGCCGCCCTGATTCTTCTACTTGCGACATGAAGCTATCATCACGAGGCCATGCATTCATGCATTATTGGCCGATCGAGACTCCTCAACGTGAAGTTGATCACGGGACCTCTCCAGATCTTGCCCAGTCCGAATGGAATTGAAGGCATTCACTCACTCACTCACTCACTTACTCACTCACTCACTCTCTGGTTGCCTTGCTCCAGTGGGCCGACTCCTGGATTAGTGACATAGAGGAATAAAAAAGCCAAGCAAGCCGCCGATGCCTCCAGTTTTTTTTTGGGTTTCCATTACCCCCAGGAAATTGATGAGTGGACAAGGGGCAAGAGGGCCGATTCAATTTTTCACCTCTTGTCGCCAATTCTTCCGTGCTGGCCATGGGCGTGCGATGAAGGATCCATGGCTCATGTGGAGCCCGAGTCTCCAAGGCCGGCGCTAGAGCTTTTCTATGGGGTAAAAATTACCTACAAAAAATTCCGAATTCAGGCACAAGGAGCCTCGTGACTGACAGATTTCATGACTGCAACTCGCCATCCACAGTGCCCTTTGCACGCCGAGCACGGCCTCCACAGGTACGACTTCCACAAGGATGCACAGTGCGGTGCTGGCAAGTCGTCAGTTCTGGCACTTGCAACACCATGGATTGCGCTACTCGCTAAGCCCATGCCTTAAAACACACAGTCTCATCAATGAAAACGCGGGGGAAGGCGACTGGACCAGGCGTGGATCCTGTCCGTGTGGAGAGACGGTCCCATGATGATGAATAGTGCCTGGTCGATTGCGCAAAAAAAGGTTTTTTTCGGTTGTTCCCCTTAGGCGCTGCCTTGATGGGCGGGTGACCAAGGCGAATAGGGTCGGACCTCGTGCCCATCACATCATAATCGTGTCAGTGTAGTCCCAAAAGGGAGAGCTCCTCAGACAGTATAATAGCCCTCCCTCTCCAGCCCGGCATCGGTTTCAGATCAAGCTTTCCAACTATACACTCTTACACCATTGAGAACCTATTCCTAGACAACTCAATTCGCCTTCCCCCATCATCAACAGCCACTAGAACATCTTCCTTGAGCTCATCGAATCAGACATCAAGCCCTCGTCTCTTGCTCAGTCGCAAAAACACACAACTACCATGACCAACAACTACATCGTCACTGAGGGTGCTCCCTCCGCCACCACCTACATGCGCTGTGGCCGAGGCGGCGCTGGCAACACCTACCGAGTGAGCTCCTCCTCGGCCTCCAGGTCGTCCGCCCCTTCTGCCCAGGCTCCCGCCCGTCGATTCTTCTCCGGCGTTGGCGGTGCTGGCAACGTCCACGAGGCCAGCGAGCGCCCCACCGTCTCCCTCGACGACGAGGTCCGCCGCCTCGCCGCCCAGGAGGACCAGTCCATTGGCCACTGCGGCATCGGCGGTGCCGGCAACGTCTACAGACGCAAGGCCAGCGACGCCTCCTCCGCCATCAGCGATGACGCCCGAAGCTCCTTTAGCACCTCCAGCTCTGGTGCCAAGATCTGGGCGCAGGTCCGAAACAGCTTCAGCCACCACTAAGATGACTTCATCATGGTCTTCTCTGACCAACGAACCAACCCGAAAAAAAAAAAAATACCTGCATGTTGTGAGGAGGAATAATGCCATGTTCTCTCTCAGCCACCCAACAAGCGAGAGGCGTTTTCATTGACTTTGACTTTTTTCAACTTTTGAACTTTCTTGTGCTTTTTTATCATCTCAAGGACAGCGAGCGGGTACCTCAGAGCAAATGGGATCCTATCGGAGTTTGTTTCTGGTGAACTTTTTATTATACCCAATTTATGACGGAATGAATGGTGTGCAACTCAGGGCACGATAAACCAAACAACCAAAAAAGGAGGAAAGGGATTTATGTAGTAAGGACATTTCGTTACGAAACTGTCTGTATAAATATTATGTTTTCAACGCGGCCTTTCAAGGCCACCCGATCATCTGAAGACCACTCTCTCACTCAATGTGAAATGTACAATGATGAATGGATTTTTTAGGCAGACTGGTAGACTATTGATTGCCTAACTACTCCGATGTTCGTTTCAGGTATCTTATTAATTACCTACTTAGTTACTTCGATGTGCATTTTAGGTATCATTTGGCGTTTTCCTTCTTAGGTAGGTTCTAATTATCTGATAGATATCAATGCCCGGTCTATCAAGGCGCACCCGCTCAATCCTCATTCGCGATGCAAAAGTACAAACAAAACCCGCTTGCTTTTTTTCCTTCTATGAATAAGGCAACTCATGTTCATCCTGTCTCCCTCCGGGTCGCGGCATCATCCTCGCCCCCTTCCTCCAGACTTGGCATTGTAGTAATCATGTTTAGAATTGATGGGTTATTTGTACAGCCCGAATCTCAAGACGTAGAGTTCGGCGTCATTTTCTTAAAATTTAAACTCCCGCCGAACGTGAACTCGTTAAAATGCCTCTTCTCTGCCTGGCATTAGTCTAGTAGGGTATCGATCTTGGTCCGCCTCTCGCCTATGTGAACTTGGTATGGATAATATCGGGATTCTCATGCCAATCGTCGATGCTCACCCACATCTGCGGCAGTTAGTACATCACCTCGCTACCACTTTAAGAAGATCAATGCGACTCACCTTGCGGAATGTGCTCAAACCGGCCAGAATACTACCGCCAATCCATGTCGAATACTTGCGCTCTGGCGGTGCAAAGATCTTGATCCTCATGTCCTTGACAGCCAGCTTCTGCACTTCTGATAGTAAACGGTCACCGAAGCCCTTGGTCAAAGTACTTCCGCCCGAGAGGACAATGTTGCTGTACAGAGATTTGCGAAGATCGAGGTCGGTACGGTTGATGGCATCAACAACAATTTGATGCACGCCAGGGTATTCCAGGCCGATAAGCTCGGGGTCGAAAAGAATCTCTGGCGCTCTGAAACGCTCAGCGCCGACCTAGGGAGTTGTTAGCACGCCATTTTCACCACCAGCTTTCCAACATCGCAACCCACCTTGAGTTTGTGACCATCGGGCAGGATGTAATTGACCGCCTTGCTCTCGTGGTGTTTTAATCCCAGCCACTCCCGCTCCTCCCTCTTAGGATCGTGCGCCACGTATGATACCGTCTCCTTGATCAATCTCACGACCTCCTTCTCCGCACTGGTGTGAAACACAAAACCACTCTTCCGTAACAACATCTGCAGGTATTCTGTGACATCCCGACCAGCGACATCAATTCGGCGGATACTGCTGGGCATCGCAAATCCCTCGTAGACCGGTACAGCGTGCGAAACACCGTCTCCCGAGTCGAGCACAATTCCCGTCGTTCGGCCGCTGGCATACAAGGAGAGCACGGCCTGGATGGATGTATGCAGCGCGGGTACATTGAAGGTTTCGAATAGGATCTGGGCGGCCATATCGCGATTGCTGCGGGGGTTTAGAGGCGGCTCTGTGAGGAGGACGGGGTGCTGTTTCACGTTCAGTTAGATCCTGTCGTCGCAAAATGGCCATTGGAGCACCAGCATACCTCTTCACTCAGTGTCTTCAGCCCCTCGCCATATACATACTCCCATATCCTCTCCATATCCTCCCAATCTGTGACAATGCCATGCTCCAAGGGGTATCGAATCTTCAAGAGGCCTCTTAGCTCTGTCGCCGCCTTCTGACCGATGAATACCTCGCCCTCCAAAGCTCCTGCTAGCACTCGGAGATGCTTCGGCCGTCCAACAAAGGAAGGGAAGAAACACTTCGGCGCATCCTCGCCTGCGAAACCTGCGCGGATGGTTCCAGATCCGTTGTCGAGCACAATCGGGGCGTTGTGCAAGGATTCCGCCATGGTCACGTTGTGTTGATTGACGACTGTCCTAACAAAGGGGGGCCAAGATCGGTTCCACTGCGACGTCTATAGATTGTCTCACGGGACTACTACACACCACCAGCTTTGTGTGGGAGTCGAGCTTCGATCGGCGTCTGTGCGTGGCTGGGCTGTAGAGCCCCTGGGGGACTGACTGGCTCTTCCGCGGCAGCAAATTTAGGACCAGTGAAAGGATAAGCTCGTGCGTTCCTTAAAAATCTATGCAATGTTTGTTTGTAGGAGCCGGTGGTTGTCGTCTCAAGCTGTCTGGCATCTGATAGCAAATTACAGCCTGCAAGGCGAGCTCCTTCATCTTAGACGCGTTCTGGTTGGCTGGGAGCGGCGCTCAGGAGGCGCCTCTACAGGTGCCACGTCACGTGAAGGTGTCTCAGATTAAGTACCCGCCCAGGCCAGCACACGCTGGGAGATGCCGACGGGGACAGCCAGGGCAGGGGTTCCTTCGGCCTCAGGCATCACATTTAAAGAGGTGCGCGTGATACGCGTCTCAGCCGGCTTATTTCGCGTCACCGACGTGAGAGCTCTATTGCAGGCCTCAATTCGACGTCCTTCATCAACCCGAAAAACCCCTGCAGCATTGGCGAGATCTTCACCAACGGCAATCCGACCAAGAGCTATTCCCCCATCTCATTCGAGCGCTTTCTTTCCTGCGATTGGACTGGGACCTGGCCTGGCGGTACTGATTGCCCAAGATATCGAATGCTGCCGTGAGAATCGGCTCCTCAACCACCATGGTCAAACCCACACCCGCCACCGGCCCAGGCGTCTATAGTGCTACATACAGTGGTGTAAGTTGATCAGATCTCTTCTTTTACTTATGATTGATGAGGAATTGTAACCCACAACCCTCTGTGATGGCTCTTCATCATCAGCGCTGGTGGGAACATTTTGATTTTTTCTCCTCCCCCTCCCTCTTGGGTGTGTATCATATAAGATGCCTGCGGAGCGCAATTGTTTTTCACCGGCTAATCCTCATTTGTCTTTAGATACCAGTGTATGAATTCCAATTCGGAACAGACCTTAAGGAGCATGTTATGCGAAGACGGCATGATGACTGGGTCAATGCAACACATATCCTAAAAGCCGCCGGCTTTGATAAACCGGCACGAACCAGAATCTTGGAGCGCGATGTTCAGAAGGATGTTCATGAAAAGATCCAGGGAGGGTATGGCAAATATCAAGGTTTGTACCATTGAAACTAGAACGACTTCTGGTTAGGTTGCTAACGAATACGGTATTTCAGGAACTTGGATACCTTTGCCAGCCGCTACATCACTAGCAGAAAGACACAGCGTGATCGATCGATTAAGACCCATTTTCGAATACACACCCGGCAACGAGAGCCCGCCTCCGGCTCCCAGGCATGCCAGCAAACCAAAAGCGCCCCGGGCGCGACCTGCTCCTCCCAAGTGGAATAGTACGTCTAAGCGGGCATCTCAAGCCAGAGTTGCCACTAATACAAATTTAGATCCTGCTGCTGCTGCTCCTCCTCCTCCAGTAGCTGAAGAATACTCGAATGGCGGTGATACTCTGATGGGGGAGGACGATATTCCCGATAATTTAACCATTGCTTCGGCCTCGTACATGGCCGAGGACGATCGTTTTGACTTATCGCAAATCACCTCGACTGGGCATAGGAAGCGCAAGCGGGAGGAGCAATTGCAGGAGTTGACCGAGCAGCAGCACTCGATCTATGGTGACGAGCTACTTGACTACTTTCTACTATCTCGGAACGAGCAGCCAACGGTAAAACCAGAGCCGCCGCCGAATTTCCAGCCCGATTGGATCATTGATTCTGAAAATCACACCGCCCTGCACTGGGCGTCGGCAATGGGAGACGTAGATGTCATCAAGCAGTTGAGGCGCTTCAACGCCAACGTTGCTGCCAAGAACATCCGAGGTGAGACGCCACTCATGCGGTCCGTCAACTTCACCAACTGTTTCGAGAAGCGCACCTTCCCCGCAGTCATGAAGGAGCTGTTCGAGACGGCCGATGTGCGAGATTCACAAGGTTGCACCGTGATACATCACGCAGCGATTATGAAGAACGGGCGTGTGTACAGTCCGTCGTGCTCAAGATACTATCTCGACATTATTCTTAATAAGTTACAAGAGTCGTTAGAGCATAGCGCATTCCAGCAGCTCCTCGATGCGCAAGATAACGAGGGGAACACGGCACTCCACCTGGCGGCCAGGCTAAACGCGAGGAAGTGCATCCGCTCACTTCTTGGGCGCCACGCTTCCACAGATGTGGTCAACAACGAGGGTGTCCGCGTGGAAGACCTGATAATGGAGCTCAACGCTTCCAAGAGGGAGCGCGGCCCCCAACGGTCGTCATCGCCGTTCGCGCCCGAGTCGCAACGGCACAACTCCTTCCGGGATGCCTTCCTAGAAAAGAACGGCGCGAAGCCGTCTGTCAAATTCTCATCCACTGCAGCGACCACCGTGCATTCCAGGATCACACCCCTCATAATAGAGAAGTTCCAGGATCTAGCTAAAAGCTACGACGATGAGTGGCATCAGAAGGAAGTGGCGGAGACGGAGGCCCAGCGCATCCTGAGCAACACCCAAGCCGAGCTGGAGGCGGCGCGCCGTCAGATAGCCGAGATGGAGGAGCAGATAGAGTCGGAGGAGGCGGCCGCCAAGATGATGAGCGAGGCCAACCGGGCCAAGCACCAGGTGACGGAGCTGATCACGTACCAGAACCGGCAGCACATCCAAAAGGCGGTAGAGGAGGAGCTGTCCAAGACCAATGGCGACAGCATGCAGGAGGAGTCATACGAAGAGCGACTCAGCTTAGCGCAGCAGCTGGCACAGCTCTTGGCGGACCAGAAGCAGGCCGAGATGGAGTATGTGGACGCCCTGGCCATGGTGGGGACGGGGGACAAGATTGAAAAGTACAGAAAGCTACTCAAGACGTGTCTGGAGCCCAAGGATGGCGAGAGCCTAGACATGAATCTGGACAGTGTGGTGGATATGGTGGAGGAGCAGAGAGCGGTGCACGACATGGACGGTGGCCCCGAGTGCGACGCCATGGACTTCCACATCTGATCAGTGGCGGCAGGATTTTCAACCTTGATTCATTCGATTTCCTTTTTTTTCGCTATATCGCCCGACATAACATTGTAATCCTGGCTGGAAGGAAGGGGGAAGCGTTGTGTATGATACCAAATCAAGTAAATAGTAATGACAGTCGGTGTCACGGACACACATTTCAAACCGGCGAAAATAAGCAGAACGGACCTGCCGGCAAGGGCAACACGAACGAGCAGTGCTGATTCATCCTAATTTCTGCTTATTGAAAAGATAGCCAGAAAAGGTGGGCGGCAAAAGCCAGCCACTTGCATTAAGTGCTGAGATCTCCAAGTGCTGCCTGTCCAACTCCCGTGTATACGCTTCTGACGAGCGCTACTGGTCATCATCGCACAGACTAGCCCCCAATGCGGGCACTTTTATTGCAGCAATCGCCGGGGACGGGCGTCCTCAGCGAATAGACCGGCGGGCAATGGCAAGCAGTAATACAGGGTGGAGATTCGCGAGATCCCAGGATTACCTATTGATGCCGAAACCCATGACGAGATGGTCTTAGCCAGCTATGCATGACGTTCATGTCAGGTGAGAGGCCATGGCAAAAGGTCATCTCGGCGCAAAAAGCAATTGGTATTGATTACTCTTTTGCGGCCGCTTCATCCTAAAACTGTCAGTGGCTTGCCGGGTGGCAGCGTTGCCGCTCGTGTTTGGCGTGTTGGCTTGAGGCTCTATCTATATCGTGCAGGGGTATCTACCACCCCGATGACCAACAGTTGCACAGAACCCCTCTTCGGGGTAACAATGTCGGTGGTTGGACTGGCTCATCGGAAGTGATTGGTCACCATTATAGTCTGAGGGGGCGCTCCCAGCGATAGATCGTGCAGAGATGCGCCAAGACATGCCGGCGATGGGGGGGTTTAAGCGCTCGTTGGACGGCACTTACATCGCAGGTTGGCAATGCAAGAGCCACGGCAGGAAGAAACTCTGACAGGCACACTAAGAAGGAATATTGTCTGCCTCACCGACAGAGTGGCGAGATAGACAGACAATTTCTGAACTAATAATTACGCGTTCTGGGCACACTTGTCTGGCCGCATGACTCGCAGGTTTCGTCTGGCTCCATGCGATCCATCTAAGTCGTAATATCAGAGGAAGGGAGGGTGTTATGTGAGGTAATGACTTACAAGGACCGCCGCAGGAAACCCAAAAGACGGGGGCGGGAACAGCCCATTCTCTCAGAAACGGGAAGCTGGGCCAAAAATAGCGCGCTCCGTAGATGCTGTCCCCAACTTGAATGCATGTGTGCCATCACCACACACATCAATCTGAAGATTACCGGCGGGTGGGTGGGAGAACTGGACATTACGGGTACAGGGGGGTGCGGTGAGACGCTACAAGGGGTAAACGCAGCTCCATAAGGCTGAGAAGGACCCATAGTGACCATGTCAGAATCCCTCCCTGTGTTCGTGTCGGTGCCAGGTTCAGTCTTGGGTTGAAGACCCTGGCTTTCTTTTCGAAATTTGCAGATGACGATGCGATTCCAGCAAGATGCAAGCGACGGGCTGACGAAGTATTCGGTCCCGTGACACGCGTGGAGGGCCGTCTTGGGCACCTGAAGCGCAGACTATTTTCCCCAAATCAATATTGAACGGTCCGGAACAAAAGAGGTAGAGGCAAGTCTAACCATGGCGTCATAGCGCGTAGGCACTCGAGCTGAAAGAATCGTTCCCTGACACGTCGTTGGTGACTTTGGCGGTAGAGATCCACCATCCACCTGAAGGTTTCTAAAAGTGGAAAGAAGCAAGTCAGGTTGGCAGGCATACGCAGCAGAATGGCGGTGCATCCCCGCAGGACTGGCCGTGGGCATACACATGCTGCTATGTTTGTCTTGTGTATGTGCGCACAAGAAGAGCATCAGGGCGGTGCGAGACCTAGCGCTCAGGGAGCAAGGTAGTACTCTGCGTACGACTGCCGCGGCGCTGCACCTCTCGTCCAGCTGAGCAGGGATCGCTCCATGACGCGGACCCGCTGATCAGTCCAAGTCTCCCTCGCCTCTGCTTCCACAGCGCTTCTCTTTGCTTGTCGCTGTCGGTGGTTGATCAATTCGAATTGCCTGGATTCGCCATCCGTCGCGCTCGTAAAATTGGCTGTGCGGCTGTGCAAGCTGGGCGGCACTACAGGTGGGCGTAATATGAGGGGCAGTGATCGACTCGCAAGATGGTTGCCTGCCAGTCGGGCCCAGTCGAGGGGTGGTAGCCACTTAGTGCCCTTGTTCAGCTGGTCGCGGCCTCCACACGGATTCCACGAGATTTCGAGGAGCGTGGAATATGTGCATGCAGATGCGATGTGCAGCCCTTCCAGCCCAGCTCAATGCCCTAAGCTGAGCCAGACCGCGCCAAGCCAATCCCACGGCCTCCCGCCGGCTGGCCTGGAGGGTGCCGCTTGGGTACCGGCTCGGCTGGTATCTATACATGGACCCTAGGCCATAGAGAGCCAGGGTCTTCTGTACAGTGACGCTCGGCCAGGTATTGGGCCAGGCGCCCTGAAACTGCTAGAACGGGAAGGAATCACCTTTGGCGACCAAATCTGAGTGGTGAACGCCAGCAAGTGCATCGCGCCTAGCCCTCCCAAAGGCGTTAGCGGCTATGGGCCACTGGTGGAGGTTTCAAAGCCTGTGCCTGAGGTGCTCCACTCCAGCCTCTTCTGTAGACACCGTCGTAGCGGCCGGGAGGTCGCCTGAAGGTTGTAAGTCTGGCTGTCGCTCCTTCTCAGAATAATAATCGCCTAGAAGAGTAAGTTTGTTGGTCGGCCGCGATTTCCTGGGATGACTTTGCTGATGGATCTATCTATCTTCGTCCTGGTTTATTCTGGCTCCCACCACGACGTCCCATGAGTCAGGAAACGCATGTACATTTCAGCAGAACCCCGCTGCAACTTGATATCTTTACACCCGCTGATGCATGTGCGGAGCCAAGGCAGGCCTTTCATAGAGGCTATCACCATCCCTGGCCGGGCAACACATCTCGATGTCCTTCTTCTCCACAAACAGACCAGAGGCAACGCCTGCGTATGAAGGCCAATGGAACATCTTACCCAAACTATCACAGGGCTGATGGCCAGCCAATCGCTATTTTGGCGCATCGCATCCCTCCCCGTAGGCAGGGTCTAGGGGCAATGCGAGGGCAAGCCTAGCCCTGGTCTCACACTCTATCATCTGCCCTGAACTAGAGGTATGTCGATGTACATACCATGGACCCATTCAGAGGCTCACCTCAGCGAAAAGTGGAAGAAGAGACAGAGTGCTTCTTTCGCACATTCCATCTCAGAACTAGGTAGATCCGATAGCCTGCCAGGCCCATGGCACAACAGCGAATAGGTTTCCCCACGAAGCAAAGAGCCTATGCTTCCTCTTTTAACTGGATCCTTCGCACACAAGCGTACACACCCGCGGCTTACAGGAGTGTGTTGCCCACCAACGTGCATCTGGTGGCGCACAATGGATCTGTATAACTTGTTGGGCCCCGCCTACAAAACATATCGCGAACAAACAAGCCTGTCGCAACGGGTTTGGTAATTTTTTAGGCTGAAAACCAGGGGGCGCCTGGGGTTGCCAGCCAGCCTTGTTTTCATGTTTCGATGTTGGTGGAGTTTACCGCATCATTGTGCCAAACCCGCGCCCCTGGGAATCGACGGCTTGTTCCATTTCCATCCAGATTCCGTATCGCGGACACCGGGCACATGTGTGCACCTTCCCAGTGGATAATCGCAATCTAGAAGATCTCCTTTTCGGAATGAGCAGGCCGGTGGGCTGTACCTTGCCACTTCGCGCATGGACGCACAAGAATTTCTAACAGCTGACTATCTGACCAGAGACCAGGGCCCATGCTTAGAAAACGAAGAAGAAGAAAATATTACTAGCCACTGGCACGTATTAGTCTGCAAGGCTACCGATTGCCACCAGTACCAATGTACGTTGGACATTGATCGAATGTGCGCAGAGTCTCGAGCTGGCCGGATTCGAGCATCTGCAGGATCCTTTCTTTACCAGCATTTCCTCGCAGCAGGGGATGCCCACACGGCCATGGCTATTTAACTAGTGCACTGGTCCTGGGATCAGCAGGTGGGTGGGTTTTTGAATAGGTCAGGCAGTCCCTCGTACATGGTATTGCGCTTACGAAGTCCCGGCAACAACGCCACAAATCAGGATCGGAATGGCCAGCCCACTTAGCCTCCGCTATGGGCCAGTTGGAACACTTGCCTCGCGAGCGGATAGCTCTTCGACAGCTGAACCTTTGCAGCCTCCAAGCTGAATTAGGCTCATGGGGGAGGGGGCCATCGGAGAGCCCTTGTCTGGAACTTTGGATCTAACAGCGCATGATCGCTAACCATCGTCGAGGTGCTTCCAATCGCCGTGGTGCTCTTTGGTATGGTCCGACGACTAGTTTCTCATGTTCCAGGTCGCTGTACTCGCTCACCCTGATGTAATTACCCAGGATAGATATAAGGTTGTGTGAATGCTGTCTCCCATACCGACGTCCCATCTCACCCGCTCTCTCGCCCAGCTCCCCCCCGGCTCCGCCAACCAAGCTGTACATTGGAATGGTTGAGTGCTACTCGCGATCTCCAGGCCATCATTACGCGTCGTTCCCTAAGCCCTCACGAGCTGATTGACCTAAATCCCCGAGCAGCATCCACGCGAAGCCGAGAGCTAGACGTCAGCTCGTTGGTTCCGTGGGACTGTGCCGGATCTACGGACGTTCCGCTACTTCCACAATTGGGGTATTCGCCGTTGCTCCCACCCACCCAGTGGAAGGATTCAGCCTGGCCTAGTGGTCAATCATATCATTGACCCGTTTGGGCATCTCAGGACGCACATAACGACGTGTGCCGCGCAACGCAAGGTTCACTTGGGCATCTCAGCCTTGCGCTCCGCCGTTACACAAGGCCAGACAAGGCCGACACCCAAGTAAACCGGCCAACCAAGCAGCCTCTAGCGCCCCGAGTCGGCCATCTGCCACCACCAAACAAACCAATCGAGTCAACTCCCCTTTTAGTTGCCTGCGGGATTACCTATGGTAGGGTAGGTCTAGTATAGGGCAAGTCTTTTTTTATCGCTTAACGTGCCTGCCGTCTTACCGCAGACGCAAGCAAAGTAGAGTGACTTGCTTGGCTTGCGTGTTGACACCCCCGGCCAGGCTTACTCGAAAGCACTGGTCTCTTTCACCCAACCCAACCCACTAATAAAGCGGGAAACGAAACCTACCGTTTCAAACATGGTTACCACTCTCTTCGGGGCTGGAGAGTACTTCAGAGGCTGGTCGCCCGCGGCTGCGCTAGAGGCCTGTCTTGCACTTTTCGCAACCATTGTCATTTTGCGTTCTTGTTTGCGCTTTGCCTTATCAAGACTCAGCAAGCCAAACAGGACGCAGCCAAATCCCAATGTGCTCAACGCATACCAGGACTTCGACCTGACCCAGCTTGGGACTTCGCTGAGATACACCCACCAGCCCCCGTCGCCATTGAGCCCGCCGTACTGGGATACGGATATGGATGAGAAAATGAGCAGCGCCGAGAGTGCTGGTGACGCCAACCACGGCAGACTGAGGGAAGACGACATTGAGTCGTTGGTGCGAAAGCCCTTGGCCCTGGACTCGCGATGGGGTTCCAGCAGTGCCCACGGGCTCCCGTACCTGATCAGCCGGCCACCTCCCGCCCCGCCGTTGACACCCCCGGAGTTGAGTTCCACCGTCTTCACGCTGGATGTGCGCGCCCAGGGCCAGGACAGCTTCATCCACCAGCCCAACCCGGACTACACCTCTGCCTCGACGCCCAGCTCGGGCTCGCAGCCAAGCACAGTGGTGACAACTTCGTACCCGCGGCGGTTATCCTACAACAAGACCGTTCCAATTGGCATTCCTGTCTCACGGGAGTCTTCTTCACACTCTGAAACGGACTTGGTCTTCCCGGCCAATTCCTATCCACCTACCAGCCCTGTGTTGCCACCACCGCCAACCTTCCCCGAACTTCTCACCAATGATCCCGCTGACGAGGCGAAAATCGGCCTCCAGGGCGAGCTTGTCGCAGTGCTCGATCAGGACGGGTCAGGCTGGACACGTCACACTCGGGTGTACGGCGGCGGGGTTTGTCTCGCCTGCGCCGCCGCGGGCCGAGAACACGGCGAAGGTGGTTATTACGGCGACACTGTGAGCCCAGAAGAGCGACGGTAAAGATGTGTTTGTGCATGCATACGTTAGATTAAAAAAAGGGGGGGCCGGAGGGACACGACATGAGTAACGATATCTCTAGAATCCCAAACAATGGGAGTTCTCTGCTTCGATGCCTCAATCTTTGGATTGTGATTTTCCTCTTTCTTTCTTTTCCTTTTTGGGTTTCTATTTTTCTTACTTCCTTTATTTCTGTCCTTTTCTTTCTCCCTTCCTGTGTTTGATTTTCTTTTGTATCTAATGAGATATTTAGCTTTACTAGTATTGTCTTCAACCATATCTATTTCTCCTTTACAATTTTTGCATACATAGTTTTGATACGTTTGAGGAGACCGGAAACAGTTCAACACGAGGCTGTCCTACTTGGTTAACACGCACGGATGTCCCGCGGCGGGATCAGCCTACCCTCGTCATTCGTTGCTTAACCCCGATGTAAATGCAGTCACTTTTTTTGAGACAGGTATCGACAACCAAATACATCACAAACCTTCACTGTGAGGCAATCATGTCATCCAATAAGCCGGATACTGTTTGAATGTGGAAATAATATGCGAAGGAACTCGCTCGAGGCACTTCAACACCTGACCGATCATAGACGATCTGGCGTATGTCTGCCAACTAAAATTGATGATTCTGCTTACGGCCTGCATTGGGAAGTCGTCACAAGACAGAGAGACTCATAACCAATGGGTCTATTGAGACAACCGCCACTGAAACAGATGGGAGCTGACTATGGCTTGGTAATCCGGGCGATTAGGAAGCGTCTTGATCGTGCATGGTCTGTGTTGGGGCGAAAGTAGGGAAGAGACATGACCAACAATAACAACGCGGCAGCAGGAGCCTTAACAGCATCACAACCAACTGACCAACCCCTCCTTCGCAACTGCTCTCGTCATACATAGGCGGCAATCTTGCATATCTGGGGGTGGGCTCAAAGTACAGGTACATTGATGTCTAGCATGGTGGGTCAAACGAAGGGGGTGTAAGAGAGGGCACGATGGCCAAATGGTGTGGTCGCGGGATCGGTCATGCGATCATGAGACTGCCTCTCTTAAGGGTGTGTCCCTTAGGTTTTGTGCAAAGATAGTCTGATGCGGGTTCAGGTAGAGAGACCTGGGTACAAAGGAGGCAGTGCAGAAAGCGGCTGGTAATATGACGAGGGCGGCCGTCGGCCGCAACCACTTTCTGAATCGAGGGCGGACCTGAGCGGGGGAGGCTGACGGGCGATAAGTTGAACAAACAAGATGAAGTTATGTAGGCTTACACGTTTCCTATTGCCATTCCCGCGGCGTTTTTCGGGCTTTTGTCGATGCATGGCTCATCCTCAACGAATCTTCGGCCGCCCCCTTGATGGTCCTCTTGTGCGGGTCTGGCCCCCTTCTTTTAACTCCTCATCGTCAGACCCGGCCGCCAAGAAGTTTCCTTCGGCCTCTCTCCTTCTACGAAAGATTTTTCTAGAGCCCACCTTGAACTTAGGCTTGTCGAGATATTCCTCCCGATGTCACGATAACCGTGTATGCGTTGGTGATCAGCCGGCCCGGATGGTGTGAGAATAGACAGTCAGAGTCCCGCAGTCAGCGCACACACATGTAAATCGGTGTTCGTTTCCACTTATCCCCGTCGATCAGGGAGGGTGTTGTTCTCGTTATCATGCCATGCATTGTCTCCATGTGTCCATACCAAACGACTAAGCCTTCCACGATCGAAACAGATGCATAGGAGTTGCGATCTTCCCACACTCCGAAACATTCCTACCACAACCATTCTTTGATTGACTACTTGCCGACCATAATTCTCCTTCCTCTTCCATATCGCACTAGTGCCGTCTCATTCGTTAATTTAGACTATGGGATCACCACGATGTGCGCCGCGGCATAAGCTACGCCCAACAGGTGAACAAGTAACACAGGGGATCGTGTGGAGGAATTTCGAATGATATCGCCATATCTAGCCATTTGACGTAAACACTATGAGCTGCTAACCGTTTTGTTCCTTAGACATTTCCGGAATGAAGCCCGATCTCACTTGGCAGGCTAGTCGCCGACCAGCCTTGTCGCCGTACTCTCTTCCCCATTACCACTCGCAACCCCTGGCCTCGGGAAAGATCTCGCACTTGAGCATCGGAAAACGAGGGATCTAATTTATTTAGGGCGGATTTTCGCTGACACGGGGTGCCCTTTTCGTCGGCCTTGGGGGTGCTACTTTACCTGGAGCATTTGCCCCGCCGACCCTGGATTTCTTCTTGTCGAACACTTGCGACTACGGCCTCGAGAATGGCGGGTTTTCTTGAATCACATTATTCTGTCGTCTCGCGGGTTTCCACGTAATTGCTTTATAGCTCCGTGATTGGGGCTCTTGAACGATATGGATGCGCCGATATACATGTCATGTAATCCGAGGTCCTTGACATGACGGACGCAGCCGGCCAAAACCCGAGGCAAAGCGCTCTATCCAGCACAGCCACCAAACAAAACCGCCGTCGATAATCTAGCTAAGCATTTGGCCTAGATATTTCTCACAGGTGGTCTGCCTGAGCTCTCAACGCCGGGCTTTCATCTACCGCTCGCCCCAGCACACAGGGCCGAGATCTCTGACCCGCGCCGTCGTCTGGCCCTAGGACCACGGCCTCGGGCCATTAATGGTGAAACGGGCTTTCTTCCAGGCGCCGGATCTGCATCCGTGCGCACGGAGACATGAAACTTAGCATTCATCAGATTATTCCGCCCTGGTGTGGTGACTCGGGCTCAGAACCGTCTTGTTCGCTGATGGTGATTTCAGGAGGGAAGATCCAACACGGCAAGGTCACCTTCCTTGGGCACTCAACTACCCACTCTAGTGCTTAAGTTATGGGTTCATATGATGCTCTTCTTTGCAGCTGGTGAGGAAAGGTTGTCCCGGCTTCTAGGCCGGTTTCTACAAGTTGACGGCCCGGTTTAGAGGTTTGTGAAACGGGTTAGGCGACATCAGATCGGCCGAGCAAATCGTCGGGTGCGGCGCATGTTCTGCCTAGATTCAAGCTTCGACATCTAGAGATGGATCCTAGTCATGTGTAGATGCCTAGTCCAGGATCCGTCATCACTATTCATCGAATCAACGGAAACCACTGGATCTCGGGTAGTTGGTTGTGTTCAAATGCGAGTCGACCTACCCTATACTCCTGTCGCTGTTGCAAGGCACCATCGATGAGTCAAATCTGATCATGCGATGGAGGCATTCTCGCACTCTGGCATACGTGTAAGACTGTGATTATGCTTTCATGGCTTTTTGGATAAGAAAAGAGGCAAATTTGTGAGTCAGAATTGAGCATACTTGGCTGAAACTGCGATTACGCGTTTGGGTCCTGAACCAGGCTGACGGCCCTGTCGGAAATGAGAGGCATCACAGCCCAGGCACAGTATCGCAATGCAAAGTCCGGCGACAAGGGGGACATGTGTCATCCATCCTCGCTAGTATTTTCTCCTAGACTGGCTGCCGTTGTTATACGAGCGTCAAGAAGGGTACTTCACCATGGGAGACAGACAGGACAAGATGCCACGGCTCTAGTCGCACCTCGTCATGATTGGTTTCTTTACTGAGCTCAAAAGCTCTCGTTGTTTCAAGGCCTCGCTTCACGGTTGAACAAAATAATCCAGATCAGATGTGCGCACAAGCGACAAGCGATGACCAAGCGGTAATCGTCCATCTACAGTCACCATCGTCACGTGCAAGGGTGATCATTCATGCTAGGAAGTGCGCTTGTTTCACGAGGCTGTCCTGCTACAACTTCAGACCAATCCTGGCTTGATAGACAGTAAATCGCGGGGAAAGCTTCCCATGGAGCGAGCCGGCTGCTTGCACTGTACTTTTTGGACAGTTGGGGACTTGGAGTTACACTACCTCCGCTGGAAAGAGTATCCGTTCCTGCAAAAAAGAAAACAGAGACATTTTGACAGATGACAAGAAACGACCGTGGGCGTTTCCAAATATACATTACATCCTGGCAGATGGACCGGGCCCCTCCTGTTCTGGGTGCACAAGATGCTGTGCAAATTGGGATTATTATCACACAGTCCTTCTTCAATCGGAGCCAGAGGTGGGAAAAGGATCTCAGCTAATTAACCGAACGCCCAAAAGGTCGACCGGCCGGCCAATGGAGACACGTCTATTTATGGGAGGGAGGGGTTTCCCCTTCAAGGAAAGATGGTGGGCGGGAGGAGGATGATAAGCGCTCAGTGACAGCGCAGGACCCCGGCGCCCTGCATATTGCATGCTGACTGGGAGGGCTGCTCGCGACTGTGATCGCTCTGGAGGGCAGCTAGACGCGGTGAAGATGCGTTGGGATTACGCGATCTAGCACATCGAAGCGCCCGACAAGCGCAGGGTCGCCAGCGAATGGGTGGGCGGGATCAGCACTCGACATGAGGGGGGACCGCCGATCCATGCTCAAAGGGATAGACGAGGAGGAGAGAGGGAGCAGCGCTGGCGGACAGCTGGGCAGTGTTGGGCTGCATCGTGTTCGCGCACCTGGCAGCAATAATAGCAGCGAGTTAGTGGATGACGGGGCGGAGACGGCGGGCGTAGCAGGTGCGTAGTCCTCTGGAGGGGATTATGGTGCGCGGCGAGGCATTACATTCATTCATTTGACGCGCAGGCAATAGTCGGCTGGAGATGGCCATGGCCTACGGGTCGCACGGCCAAGGGTGTCTGGCAGGGAGCATGTACGTATTGTGTGCATTTAATTTCCATAGGGGCGGATTCTCCTTGGTATAGAGTGGCTGCATGTGGTTATCCGAATACGTACTGATCAAGGGAAATCGGTGGCTGGAACGGGAGATGAAGACCCAAAGAGAGCGAGCGGGCTTCCTGCCTGTGGGAAGTAGCACAGGATCGGACAGTGGCTGGGACCGTCAATGCAGTGATCCATTAGTAGCGGCGGGTATTGCATCCAATCCATCAACTGTGTGGGGAGGGGCCACAGAAGGAGTTCAGTTGCCTGCTGCCATCCCCCAGTGCTCCGAGCGGTCCTGACAGTGGAGGCCTGTCTGCTCAGGGGTTCAACGGTGGCTTCGGGCTGTGCTCGCCAGGAGCCGGTATTGTGCTACAGCGTTTTAGGTAGGATTCATCGTGGCAGGCCAGGTAGAGCGCTAATTTCTGCGAAGGGATGAAACAGCTGCGGCGTGGGAGGGAATGTGGGCAGGGGAACTGGAAACATCAGGAGTCCTCATGCGTATCCGTGTCTCTTAATTACCACCTAGTGTACCTGGTAGGGCCGTGTTGCCAGACGTTAAGGCATGCTCCCGTGAGATGCGCGATGCGTGATGCGTGCCACCCTTCACAGAGGACCTGCAGGGAGGTACTACTCCCAAGGCTGCAGGAGGGTAACAGAACCTCTAGAGCATGTGTGGGCAGAGATCCAAGGCCGCCTTGGAGGGTGCTTGGGCGCATGAACGTGCATCAGGGCCCGATCATGCTTTGCATGGCCTAAGAGCAAGTTCGTCACACTTGCTCGGAGAAGAAGATAGGCAAGACAGGTCATCAGCGGCTATGGGGCAGGGCAAGGGAAAAAGCAAAAAAAGCCCGGCAAGAAAACCCACAAGAGTCATTAATAGAGCACATCCAGACCATTGAATGCAATTGGGGGACTGGGGTACTCTGATACGTCGTAGGTCTTTTAGCCGGTCCTGCATGGGAAACAGGGCACTATTGATGACCGCTATTTGAGGGCCCAGCGCAAGGTCGCGTAAATTATGTGCGATAGCTCGTGGTGAAGCAGCTGCATGCGGCAGCAGCATCAATAGGGCAAGTGGAAGGTGCATTGTCTCTAGACGTACTCACGGCTTGGCAGTGGGTAAACGGGCACCTTGGCTCTCACGATGATTGAGGTATTATAAACGCAAGTCCTCAACACGAGATTGCAATCGACAGCCTCAATATTAAGGTTGTGGTTCAGACCGAAGGTCCCGCGTATACCGTGGAGGTAGACATGAACGGCCCTATACGATGAATGCCAGGGCATGTACCTGCCTGCCTGCTACACAACATCCTTGAGGCCAGAAGTCAGACCGTGACTCTGCCGCTCGCTCACATTGCCACCCAAGATTCGATGAACGGCTTGCGCCCATCACTGAGGTGGCAGCAGGGTTCTGTGGGGATGGGGAGGTTGCAACGAGCGCAGCAACCCCTGAACACTTTCCCCTGGCGGCCCTGATTGGCTTGGGCGCTATGCGGCACCAGCAAAAAATTGCTACTTGCTCGCACTGGCTAACCGCACTATTGTAGTCACGCAGCCCCAGTAGGCTGATAGGTTGCCTTAGGGGCTCGATGCTGCTACGTGCGCAGCGATGGCCTGGATTACTAGTCGGTACTCCAGAGCAGACAAGGGGTCCTTTGTCATCCATGTCACAGGGCCATGGATATGGATTTGGATTCGTATGGATGTGAGTGTGCTGCACATCCCAGAACGGCCCCAGCGAGGCTTGGCCGCCGAGTTCCAGAAGAAGCCACTTTACATCAAGTTCAGGTTGCTGGTATCGAGATCGAGGGCCCGTTCTTTGACTTTGAGCCCAAGGTTCGCTGGGCGGCTTCCTAGAAGCAGGACAGTCTCTTTCGGAGCTGGAGCCAACGAGTCACGCGCTGCCCGCAGCGTTGGCTGTGCACTGTACCTGTCAAGCGGTGGTGCCACTGTGGGTGGGCAGGTACGGGGTACATCGCACCTTCACCATCGTTAGATCAGCCGGGGGGCAGGCGTCTGATTGGTCAGGTGGGGCTGCTAGTGTGGGCCTGTGATTGGCCACCGCCTGCCTCTCTGGCTGTCGAGCTCTTGCCTCCTCGATCCCGTCCATCCATGCTCTCCATCACTTCAGGCCCTGGCCTCTCTCTTTCCAATCTCTCCAACTCCCTCCTCCTTCCCGCTCCCCATTCGTACCGCTTTTTCTCCCTCTTTTCTCTCTGCTCTTCCCCTTTCGCCTCCCTCCAGTTATTCCTCTATTCCTTCCTTTGATCGCCCTTTGGCGTCTGTGCTCGCTCGTATCGTATCGTCTCGCCCGTCGCCTTTTTTCAATTCGCGTACGTACGTGCGTGCGCACCGGTTTCTTCCCGCTTCGACCACAATAATAATCGGCAACCTGCCACAAAGGAAAGAACTCAACCCCGCAGCCACACAGAGGGCCTTTTAAGATCACTGCTCCTGATCGACTTGCCTTCGACAACTCGTAATTCGACTGTATTATTCTTTTTTTCTTATTTGCATTACTATTGCTTCGATCAGCATACCGTCTTCTCTACCTAATTTCACCAACCGAAACTCAAGAGCCGATCCACCAGCGCACCCATCGAATTCCGACAGTTTACGACTCGAGGGAGAAAATCAAACAGAAGGAAAGAAAACTTGGACAAAACCAAAGAAAAAAAAACCCAAAAAAATCACTGAAGGGCAAGAGACGGAACGCCTTCCACCAATAGGCAGTAACCCGAGAAAGGAAAGAGGCATTGGACCGGTTTCGACCTTTGACCACCCGAATTGCCCGCACAGCTTCGTCGCGCTGCTTCTGACAAGTTTCAGCCTTAGTTAGCCGTCGCTTCCCTTGAAAAGCAGTTGACTGTTAGCTCCGTTGTGTCCTGCCTTAGCTTCGCTTTGTCGTTAAGTGTACGCGTGCACAAGACCTCAAAGCCACCATACTTTTTCCAGCGCTCCCAGACGCTGCGTCATTCTCTCATCTTTCACTGCATTTACAACTCTTTTAATTTCTTCTTCGCCAACACTTTATCCAATCCCCCGTCAGGATTCCTTTTTTTTCTTCGACCTGCAACGGCATTCCATTTCTTGGATCTCTCTTTTTAAACCGCGAAAGTAGACAGCCGTTCTCGACCTGCCTTCCGATCCGCTATCGACATCGAGGCTTTTTATTCGGAACAAGCGAACCCGCCGGCGAGCCCTGAGCGTCTAGCTTCGCTTCTTCCGTCTATTCATTTTTTAAACGCTTTATCCAATCTTCTCATACACTTTCTATCCGTATATTCGGTCAGTTCTGAGCCATGAACACTGGCGGTCTTGCTCAGATGTCTACCAATTTCTCCTCCCACACTGGGGCAGGCAACCCTATTTCCCCCATCGGAGGCCTCGCCTCTCGTCGAGGAGGTCCTAATATCAAGCCACTTTCCTTTGACAGCATTAAGAACGGTGCGGACAAGGAGAATGCACTTCCCACACCCCGCACAAGCCGCTCACACCTGCTTGCAGGTCTGAGGACTGCCCCAAAGACGTCGACTGCGACATCTTTCCCCCTCTTTCTCCAACCGGTACAGGGCCATCCCAGCAGTTTGCTAGAAACAGTCTCGCAGCTCATGTCAATGGCGCCAACCCCCCCAAGTCTGCTTTCCCTCAATTCAACTCTCAGGGACAGCAGACCAACGGGTACCAGGCCATGGTGGAACAGCAGCAGCAACAATCGCAGTCACAGCCGCAGCAGCAGGCTCCCCCTCAACCTCAGCCTCCGCAGCAGCAAGTGCAGCAACAAGTTCAGCAGCAGCACCAGCAATACACTGTGGACCAAGTTCTTGCCCCTCCTGAACTCCCCATTGATGACCAGGCTCAGGAGCAGATGGATCCCAACTTGTATGCTCAGCTTGTTGCAACCAACATGTATCTGGCCCAGCAGCAGCAGAGACTCCAGCAACAGCTGCGCCAGGTTCAAGCCGCTGCTCAGCAGTTCCAGCAGCTTAACTTGAACAACCCTCAGCTTGCACAGCAGCAGATGGCTCTGTATGAGCAGCAGCAACATCTTCGTAACCTTCAGCATCAACTTAGTGCTCAAGCTACCATGAACCAGAGCGGACAGCAGTTCTACTACAACCCCATGACTGGACAGTACTTCGTTGACAACTCAGCTCACATGTACACTGAACAGCCTATGACACCTGGTGGTTTCCAAACCTTCCAGCAGCAGCACCAGCAGCAATATCAGCAGTTTCAGCAACAGCAGCAGCAAGGTACCCCTCGCGTGCAGGTTTCGCCACCACCAGAGAACCAGACCAACGGCTTCAGGAGCAACTCCCCTCCCAAGAGATATGAGTCTCCGGTTGAGGTTGCCCCGCTGCCACCTCCTTCCGCTAATGCCTTCCGCCGTGGGCACAACAAGGTCAAGTCCATCACGCCCATCAACGCTGCTCTGGCGTCAACTGCGACAGATCCCGCACTTGGTTCTGCTGGACCCCGAACGGGTACTTTCCCGCCAGCTGGATATGGTCCTGGCCAGGCCCGTGCTGGAGAGCATCCAGTTCGCCAACCTCGTGGACCCCCATCTCTTGATGAGCTGAAGCTGAAGCCGACTTCTAAACATGAGGGTAGCAAGAACTTTGCTGCTCGTACTCGACGATCTGCCGTTCACAACCTTGTTCGAGCTGGTCTTGAACGACGCAAGGGGACAGGTAGCTCGAGCGGCAGCATGAGCCCAGTGTCCGAGACAGCAGAGGAATCGACAACGCCAATTACCGACAACGATTCCGAGTCTGGACGCAGCGGCTCTGGCAGTCTCGCCGGCGAGGAGTGTTCCACCACTCGCAAGCAGACAAGTGGAAGTTGGGGAGCTATTGGCTCTGATCGGCCTGGCTCGCGCCAGAAGACTCGTAAGAGCGTGGACAGTGACGCATCAGACACCGATAATGGCTCATTCGCCAATGTGTTCAAGAGCGGTGCTCAGCGAGCATCTCAGGCCCAGGAGGCGACAGATGACCGCAAAACCCCAAGGCTAGTTTTTACGAGTGCTGAGAAGCGTAAGACGAACCCGGTGGCTTAAGCCTTGATTAGCAACTCGGCCTTTCAAGGGGCCTGTCATTTCAATCAGTTTACTTTTACTTCTTATCCGGTCACTATTTTGCTTCCTTTTTTATATCACGACTTACGCCCAGACTCTGTGACATGAACGTTCAGGACTGGCGGATTGCATGATGTCGATTTGTTTTCGGTTCTTTGTGCACAACGGGCTCACTTGAGGGCCACCTGTGGAGCACAGCAGCGGTATCATCCGCTTTTCTACAAGACATGAACAACATTATAATTCGCTTCGCAGTCTGTCCTTGAAACGGTTTTCTCATTTTTTTTTTCCCCTATTACTCTTTGCGTGCACATTTCGACGACTCGGGAGGCACTATTTTGAAGGCATAGTTTTGAAGGCCCTCTAGCTTTAGAGACGGCCGTTGGAAGAATGCGGTATTGGTCTATCATGAGTATCGTTTACCGCTATGGGTTAGGGGTCGATGATGCATTTGAATGTGCGCACGTTGAAAGTCTATCCCCTCCTTTTTCGGGATATGAGTTTGTTTCTGGTACAGACCAAACTGTGTTCTGGCTCTGAGACGAGTCGGATCGGATTCCAGGATCTGATACTGGCTTGCTTGCTCTTCTTGATTGTGTTGCCATGGGTTGTATGGCAAGGTGAGGCTACTCAAGGCTACTGGCTTAGCGGAGGGGAAACCGTGACTGAGGAGCCCTGCCAGCAAAGGCTCAGCTGGAATGATGGAAGGAGGCGGGTAGATAGATGAAGGCACATGGAATTGACACCAATAACTGCAATCATTGATTCCTGGCTGCAAAGTCTTAACGTGATGTGAAAGAGTCGAGTCGATATCCAAAAGGGAGTTTGTTGAGATGATGAATTGCGTGTTTTCCGGAGAAGAGCCTTGGGAAGAACTAGGATTGGAGAAGATGATGGCTCGACTTTATTATAGATGGCATCTTTCCTGATCAAGTACTCGAACGAGGCTCAGCTCTTGGGTCAAAACGCCGAAGGGAGTGCCGGCTATGCCACCCGAGATAAGGTACCGTAACTAAAGAAAAACACAGTCGGCATTGACGTTGGCAAGAGCCATGACACGCGGCTGGGCTTAGCGCCAGCGTTGATGAAATGGCAAAACGAGCGAATGCGAGAAACCCGAGGGCACAACCCGAGGTCGCAACCCGAGTGCGCGACTCTGCTCCACCAATCGGAGTGGCCTGAATGCAACGATAGTCAGTGGTTTGAGGAGAGAACTGGAGCCTTGAGACAATGGCTCGGGTCTGGGCACGATGGGAGGGGATGTCATGGAGTCTGGTGGTAGCTTCCTGAGCTTGCATCTATCCTATAAAGCGGCTCGATCTCGCTCGTCCTTGGCCTATTTAGCTAGGACTCTATCTACCTACGCCTCTGTACACCTATTAGAGAACCCTTTTCCTTCACTGGGTGGCGACGGTGCAATTGTCTGTTTTCAATTCAACAAGGAGAGCAGTATTATCTAGTTTGACTTGGTCGGGATGCTGCCTGACAAGACGGCCCAACCGCACGGGGCTTCTGAAAAGGAACCGACGGAACAGTTCGAAGAGGCGCCGCCTACCTATGAAGCAGCAGTCGAAGAACTGGTCAAGACTTTACCCGGAACTAGAGGTATGTATAGTGTAGAGAAGTCAAGGCTGTTTGGACTGCCTAAGATATATTTGGTGCTGATCAACTAGCAGACGATGGTCGCATCGATATCCGCTTGGATTCAGCATTGTACCGCCGTCTTTCACTTCTAGTTCCTAGCGAGAAGTTAAAACGGAAATCGGAGGACCCGCCAGACTACACTGAGCAAGATGGGAGACCCATCCGCCTCAACATCGTCATCCAAGTGGTTGGAAGCCGCGGCGATGTCCAGCCCTTTGTCGCCCTCGGCTGCCAGCTCCTCCGCCACGGCCACCGGGTGCGAATCGCTACGCATGGCGTCTTCAGTGACTTTGTGCGCTCTTCTGGGCTGGAGTTCTTCCCCATCGGCGGCGATCCCGCGGACCTGATGGCGTACATGGTGAAGAACCCGGGGCTCGTCCCTAGCATGGAGAGCCTGCGCGCCGGTGACATCCAGAAGAAGCGGAGGATGGTGGCCGAGATGCTCGAGGGCTGCTGGAGCTCGTGTATCGCGCCCGACCCCCTGACCGGCCGCCCCTTTGTGGCCGAGGCCATCATCGCGAACCCGCCCAGCTTTGCGCACATCCACTGCTCGCAGGCGCTGGGGATCCCGCTGCATCTCATGTTCACCATGCCGTGGACGAGCACGGGCGAGTTTTGCCATCCGCTGGCGAATATCGTCGGGCACAGGCGAGGGGTGTCGGCTTCTCTGGCCAACCATGTGTCATATTTGGCGGTTGAGTGGATGACATGGCAAGGGTGTGTATTCGTCCCTCCTTTTTTTATTATTTCCTTTTGCTGACCTAAAGACCTTGTTCCGATGATTTACTAGGTTGGGAGATATTGTGAATACCTGGAGACACTCCTTGGATCTCGAGCCTATTCCCTTCACCGAGGGGCCCCTTCTCGCTGAGACTCTAAATATCCCGTTCACATATTGCTGGTCTCCAGCTCTGATACCTAAACCAGCTGATTGGCCAGCACATATTGGTAAGAATTGTTTCGCTGAAAATAATTTGTGAAGTGTATACAGAATTACTGACGGTTCTCGCTAGATGTTTGTGGATTCTTCTTCCGAGATGCTCCCCAGTACACCCCAGAGCCTGAGTTGGATGCATTCCTGAAGGCTGGGCCACCTCCTGTCTACATCGGATTTGGAAGCATTGTTCTTGACAATCCAGAGAGGTTGACTTCACTTATCCTCGCTGCCGTCAGAGAAGTTGGGGTACGCGCCATCATATCCAAGGGGTGGAGTAACCTGGGACTTGGTCAGGAGCAAAGCAGCGATGTGTTCTTCCTGGGTGACTGCCCTCATGAGTGGTTGTTTCAACATGTCACAGCAGTTGTGCACCACGGCGGTGCTGGGACAACGGCCTGTGGTCTCCTTCATGGCCGACCAACCACCATCGTTCCCTTCTTCGGCGAGTGAGTTCCGCCTCCCCTTGATATACCCATAAGTGAGATATCTTTGTGTGAAGAAAGTTCTGACTCGGGTTTCTTCCTCTAGCCAACCGTTCTGGGGCCATATGGTGGCTGCTGCAGGCGCTGGCCCCGAGCCCATACCACAGTTACAATTAAACACAAAGAATCTGGCTGAGGCTATTCGGTTCTGCCTCAGCCCGAACGCTTTGGAAGCGGCACAGCAAATGGCAGCGAAGATGCGCGCTGAATCTGGGGTGGAGCGTGCTGTGCAGTCGTTCTATGCAAACCTGCCCCTGAAGCAAATGAGATGCGATGTGTTGCCATCCCGTGCTGCTGTGTGGAAATGTAAGAAAGGCAAACGACAGATGAAACTATCGTCAATGGCGGTCAGTGTATTAACGGACAATATGAGGCTCGACTGGAAAGAGTTGAGGTCGTAAGTCCAATCCCTATCCTATGGTCAACACTACGGCTGGTATACGATCACTGACGGGAATTTGTTTATTCTGAGTATAGATATCAGAGCAAACCCATCAACATCGATCTCCGCAGATGGGACCCGTTCACGGCAACCGTGTCATCCTTGATGAGCACGAGTACGGGAGTGGTGACGTCGGCCGCAGACATCTTCATCAAGCCAGTTCAGGCTTTCCAGAAGCCCAAATCGTTGAAAGGGGATGGCGCATCCACTGAGACCGCATCAGTGACCTCTGCTAGCGAGGATATTTTCTGCAGACCGGCCGGCACACCCTCTGCCGCCCCCGAGAAGTGAAAGCGACGACCATAGACACAACCCTACTGTGACGGCTCTGACGGGGGCAGCAGGTGGAGTTGGGGGTGTCTTGAAGCATTTCTACAAGGGCATGCTCGCCGATCTGCCGCTCGCTGTGGCGGAGGGGATGCGCGTTGCCCCGCGCCTCTACGGCGGAGAGGTCTACGAGCCCGGCCAGGTGACGGACTGGAAGTCTGGCGGCATCGTGGCGGGCAAGAACTTTAGCCACGGGATCGTCGAGGGGATCGGCGGCCTGGTGATGGAGCCCGTGAGAGGGGCCAAGGAAGGGGGGCGGCGGGCGCGGCGAAGGGTGCCGGCGTGGGACTGCTCAACCTGGGGACCAAGATGAGTTCCGGCCTTGTCGGATTGGTGGCCTTCTCGAGCCAGGGCTTGATCAAGAGCATGCACTCCGTGGCTCACCGGTCGACGGGGGAGGCGATCAAGGCGGCGAGGAAGGAAGAGGTGCTCGACATGACGGCTTCGGGGAGGAGCGAGGATGTGAAGCAGGTTGTTTTGCGGGACTTTGGGAGACTCGTTATCTTTGGAGATGAGGGTAGGGTCTAATGGGATAGAAGTTGTATTATGTGTAATGATGCGGTATACCAGGGCTTGCATAGATTTTCCAAGGATTGCTATTGCTATTTCAAGATGTATTATACCATTTGTGAATTGTCATGATGTTTTGATTGTTGGCTTGTAGAAGCCTCTCCGACTTTTCAAGGCCCTTTACACTCCGACGGTTCTGTGATATTGTTCTGTATATCAAGTTGGGATTGAACCCTTTTACTGAGGAGAGAAAATATCACTGCGGTCCATGAAGATGAACATCCCAAAGTGAATTTGGCTAATGAAACGAGATGATGCGTTCTAGACGCCGAGACAGCCTGGTCCCTCACTCGAGTCATGTTATATGTTCTTATATATATGCTGATATTGTTACAAATAACTCGACCATGTGGCCCCCCATTTTCTCCACTCTATTACATCAATAGGACTTCTATGCCATGTGGCGGGCGTGGTGTCTAAGGTGACGCTTCTGCTTGGAGCAGGTCGACTCGCCTTGAGATGGCTGGGCAGACGGGGTGGAAGTGGTCGCGGAGGCCGTGCTGGACTCGCTGCTTGTTGACTGGATGCTGGTGGTGGTAGCCGGTGCGGTAGACTGGTTAGACGCCTGCGTCGAGGAAGTCTGAGCGGCGGCGGCTTGGGTGGAGGAGAGGGAAGAGGAGGGTTGGTTCTCGCTCTCAACGAAGATGTCGTCCTGGGCGCCGTCCTTGAAGCCCATGCGCTCGTTGTAGGTGGGAGTGCGGCCCTGGGGAGCCACGACGTTGTCGCCGCTGGCCTCTGTAGAAAACTCATGTTAATATACATGATTCTCATTTCTGAAAGTGTATAAGTAAGGGGAACGTACGGTTCCAGGCCATCATCTGCTTGGGGCCGGAGAGACACTTGGACTGGTCGTCCTCGCACCAGACGGGGGCCTTGGGGGTACCGAGTGTCTTGGTTGACTTGCTGCCGGTGACCTTGCAGCGGTGGTTGGACATGTACATGTTGGGCTGGCCACCTATTTCCAAGTATGTCAGCTTTGCCTGTTTTCTTTTCTTCTTTTCCAACCTCTCTCTTCAACATGAAACTCACATCCATCGGGGATCCAGAGCCAGGCGCAGTAGCAGCCCTCGGGAGGACACTCCGGGAGATCGGCCGGCACGTCGTAGCTGGTCAGGCGCTTCCAGGGCGTGTGGTAGCGCACGGAGAAGACGACGAGGTTGTCCATGGTGACCTTGTCGAGGTCGTTCTCGTAGGAGATGGCCCAGGCGGTTCCTGCGGCGTGCTCGCGGCTCCGGGCGTGGAGCTCGCCGCCCGCCTTGTCCGGGTTGTCGACGAGGCAGCCGGGTGGGCTACCGGGACCGACCCAGGGTTCGGTGCGGTTCTGGCCGTCCTGCCAGTCGGAGACGTACTGGCCGCCGTAGGAGAGGGTGGTGAAGGCGCGGTTGTTGGCGAGCTCGGTGGTGAAGGAGGCGCCGGCGGGGAGCTCAAGGAACTCGCCGTCGGGAGGGGGTGCGAGGTGGCAGCCGCGGTCACGCTGCTGCCACCAGACGTCCTTTTCCAGCTGGTAGAGGGGGTTGACGATGAGGTTGGTGTTTTGGTTGTCCTCGTTGGTGTTGTTTCCGCCCTGTGTTGCTTGGTCAGACTGTGATAGGGGGAGGAGGATGGGATGGGATGGGGATGGGCAGGTATATTACTTTACAGTACATGCCCGGGTTCCAGGTCCCGACGTGGGCGTTGGCCGAGATGGCAAGGAGAGAAGCAATGAAGGCGTGAGATAGCATGGTTGATTCTGTTCTCCGGATCTACAGAGAAGGAGTAATCACTGGAGAAGCGAATTGAAAGAGGTAGGCAGTGAATGGAATGGCGGACCAAATCAAGAAATACAAAGAGAGAATGAATGAATGAATGAGCACTTGGCTTGTAGAATCAAAAGATTTCACGATGGAGGGAGGTGAGGGTATTCAGGCTTCATATAGGAGGATTCGGCTGATCAACAGTTCAGCCATCACCTACATATGCCAAGAAGATATCGCATTACACACACATTAGGCTGGGCCAGCTAGCCGCCTTACGGGTAGATCAGTTTCATCCAGGAATAACAGCCCATGGACGGGGCTCGGGCTAGGAGATGGTGTGGCCTGGGCAAGCTTGGCCGGGAAGCGTGGGGAGAGTCGCATCACGGCCCTTCATCTCGGCAACGGCCATCGACAAGGCGCGGCATTTGAGCAACGGCAGTCATCAAGTGCTGTGCCGCAGCTGAGTACACGTATTCTGCTGAGAAATCGTGACAGTCTGCGTCTTGATTTGCCGGTTGCTGGCTCTAGACGCTGCACGTTCATTTTTAGTTGAAACTGATCCCCCCGTCTCATCTCTTGGCCCCTGCAGCCCCCCGGCCGATTCTCAAACGGCTTGTACATGCAGAGTCGTTGACAGAGCTTTGAATCTTGCCGTTTCTGGTCATATTAACTAAAAGGATTATGCCCAGCCCGATGACCAACAGATGTATAAGAGTCCAAACCCACAAGCGCGGTCCTCGTCAATTATCTTAACCTTCCTTTGCCACCTTCTGGACGTTCGATAGCTTCGGCTTGCTCGGTAGACGCTCATGTACTACGAGACCATTCTTTATTTGATAATGTTTATGTGAAGTCATGGGAGTATTGGTGCTCTCTCCAGTCGCGCAGCGAAATAAGCATATTGATTAACAACTCACTTGACTGTGCTAGAGCCAAGCCGGCAGCATGATCTAGTTCCCCGGTGGCTGGTTCCAGCTGGCGACCTTCCAGAATTGATCGGCTTCTAACTCAAGGTAATTCTTGGCTAATTTCCTCTTTGCATCTCTTTTAGTACCAGCATTTCACTGCATTGTCTTTCCCATCCATCATCAGAGTCCTGCTCGATGCCTCACATTCGTTAGGGGAGTACATTCAGTCTAACACGGGAGGGGTCTCAGCACAGGGCATTGCCTTGGTTTGACGCTGATGACAGCCTATACGTGGAGACGGGAGCAGGCAGGGCTTATTAGCGGTGACATCTGAGTGGTAGATGAAGATGCACTTGATTGTTATCCAAGTTTTGTTCAGTGTCATTATATTGGTCATAAGCTCGTTCTTCGCTTTACGAATCATTTTCCAGATCTCCTCAAAGCCGCTCTGTGCTCAATCTTAGGTCATGCCTCGTAACTGCCTATGCCAGGTCCTGCTCCGCGCCAACTCAGAGCGTGATGGCCTGCTTGGATTCGCCGGTGAGTAGCGTCGCCGGGGCAGTGGTGAAGTTGGGGATGTCGCCCAGGACGACGTCCTTGGCGGCCTTATTCCACGCGTCAAGTGAAGTCCACTTCAGGACGGCTTGGATCTGGTAGGCGCCGCCCTCGGTAAACTGCACAATCTCATAGCCGGTGAGACCCGCTGGACCCCATTCCCTATGATGGAGGTTAGCATTGGCTCGATTGTCCATCTCACTCGATGTGTCTCTGCCATAATCTACCCTCCCCCATGCCTGGCCTGGCTTCAATGAGGGGGCCAACTTACTTGGCGACAAGAGGCATGTGAGTGTTGAGATAGTAGTCCAAGTCGAACTTGTGACCGGACGGATAGATGACGGCGACGGTGGCCATTGCTGCGGGGATTGGCGATGTTTGCGTGGTACAATTGGGACAAGAAGATCAACGTTCTGGAGAGAAAAGAGGGGAAGCGAGGAGATGCTGCTCTATATCTTTAAATGGATGCCGACGATCGGTTTTCGAACTCCGGTATTCTGGTATCTGATTCCGCGGATGTCCAAGCTGAGTAATTTACCTGCCAACTGAGGGGTTGGGCTCCCATCCTCCATCTATTCCATTCTCCCGAACTCCGTCAGAGTGGGTTAGAGTCTGTTGCCCCTCAGAAGCGATCCGATCAGTCTCCGCATCATGCATTGACTCGATTTGCCCAGTAGCGAAGCAGCGTTCCCCCACCTCGATGGGTTACACTGCTGCCATTCAAGATAAGGGTCTGGATTTTCGCGGGACAATGCATCATATTCTAATTTAGAGGGAATCTTGGTAAGATACATGAGACAATTGTCAATTTCAAGCCCGTATTGATATTAAACCTTGGTTGGCTCGTGCCGGCTTCAGTGGTTGAACAGGAATGAACTCATCTCCAATCAACCCCCACCACACCAGGTGACTGTTCCTCTGTATTTCGTATCTAGACTGGTTCATTAGAACTAGCTGCGAAGATTGAGACAATCTGGGGTCCGAGATGAATGATATCGCCCGGCCATCTCCGGCGTCCCGGACCGGCTGCGACTCGATCCCCCGCGCCGCACCGCTGCCGGGATCGGAGGCTCCCAAAGCAATTGTTCTTCCATCGTCTTTCTCACCCCGCAGCAGGAAAGAGGCTGGATAGATGCCATCCCCTTCGACCATGTGGTTTCCTGTTTCCTACGGATAAAAATAGATGGATAAGAAGGCGCATCCCGGTACGTGCAGCCTCGCGCCTGTTCCCACACTGGAGAGCTAACGCCTGGTAGATTGCAGAACATGCAGGAGACGTCGCATCCGGTGCGACCGTCAGCGTCCGTCCTGTCTGAAGTGTGTCTCTAGAGACCTCAGCTGCCCAGGATACGGCCGGCGCATCCAGTGGGTCAACGGCGTGGCCTCGCGCGGGCGGTTGAAGGGCCATCCAACCCCCAACCCGGATCACCAGGATGACACTCCGGAGAGTGAGCATGTCAACTCAGCAGCTACATCAAGTCCCGGAGACGGACAGGTGACAGACCAGCATATCCAGGACGTCGAGCCCGGCGCCGTCGTGCTCTTCCAGCCTCGCCGGATCCCGGAGCTGCGCGAGGACACGGCCGTCTTCCTCGACTACTACGACAAGTCCATCGCCGGGCTCATGGTCTGGTTCGACTCGGACGACAACGCTTACCGCAGCTGCGCCCTGCCTCTCGCCCGCCGCCAGCCGGGCCTCTTCCTGGCCATCGCCGCCGTCTCGGCCTTCCACGGCTCGTCCGCCTCGCCCTCGTTCCCCGACCAGGCCCGCGACCGCTGCCTGGCCGTCCTCAACCAGAGCACCCAGGACCTCACCCGCCGCCTCAGCACCGGCTCCAACCTGTCCGCCCGCTCCGACACCCTGCAGGCCGAGTGCCTGCTCGCCTCCATCCTCGTCATCTCCACCTACGAGATGGTCCGCGGCCGCATCCTCGCCTCCGAGGGCCACAAGCGCGCCGCCCGCTCCCTTCTCAACCTCTTCACAACCTGCCCCTCATCCTCCCAGTCCGACTTCTTCCTCTTCCTCCGCAACCAGCTCGCCATCCACGACGTCCTCTCCTCCATCACCGCCTTCCACGACCCCTCCGACCTCCTCGCCACCGTCGTCCCCTACCACACCCCGACCACCCTCTTCACGGACTACCTCTCCCTCGTCCACGCCGTCACCCTTCTCTCCCGCAACCTGCCCCCTCCTCCATCCCTCCCCGACCACTACAGCCTCGCCGATGCCCCTTCCACCCGCGACGCCTTCGAGCAGGCCCGCGCATCAACCCTCCTCGCCTCCGCCCGCCTCCCCTTCAGTAACCCCCAGCTACGCCGCGACTTCACCCGCATCGTCGACATATTCCACTCCGCCGCCCTGCTCTACGCCAACCGCTGCCTCGGCTTCATCGCCGCCGACAACGTCGCGGCTCTCGAGCACGTCCTCCTGTCCCGCCGCCTGCTCGACCAGCTCCTCCGCCTCGAGGACTTGCGCGCCTGGCCGCAGAACCTGCTCTGGCCGGCCTTCGTCGCGGGAGTCGAGTGCCATGGCGACGTCGGGGCGCAAGGGGTTGTGGAGGGCCTGTGCCGCTCGCTCTACGAGGTTACGCGGTTCGGGCACTATCTCGGCGTGCTGGATTTCCTGAGGGCGTTTTGGGGTGGGGGCAGGGATGATTGGAGGGGTTTGGCGGGGGAGTGGGAGGCTGAGGGGAGGAGGGTGCTTTTGTCGTAGATATCTTGGGGAGAGTGGAAGATGGTGTATTAACATTGCGTTCAAGAATGGAGAAAACTGTACGTATCATGATCCAAGATTACAAGGTGTTGAACTTTGATTGATGTTCTCTATCTATCATCTGGGCTTATCTCGCTCGCCTCCGTACCATTCGCCAGTATCGAGGCCGGGACCGTTGTCGAGTATGCCCACGTCCCGTTTAAACCGCCGCAGCCACTCGTCACTGTCGGCCGTCGTGAGATTCCACGGGTCGCCGCTGTTTGGGATATTGTTAGCAACGCTGGCCTATCAATAATTTTGATTCGTTGGTGCCACTTACTCTTCAAACATGATCCACCTGGCCTGGTGTCGCAACTCCTCATCAGTCGGAACGTGTTGGTTCGGATTATGCGGTGACATTGTAGCAGCTGCAAACCGTGCCAGCTCTCGGGTGACAATGCGATCGAAACTGGGGTCGTTCAAGAAATAGTAGCCTCGCATCGGATGCTGGATGGTTGGCCCAGAGTCAGGCGTGTTGATGCCACTGTTTTCATCCTGTCGCAGCTGTTGTGACCCGGGTGGGTGGGGAGAATAAGACGTGGGCGGGTTTCCCAAAGCAAAGGATACGTCGCCGACAGCACCTACTGTCCAAGGTAAATGCTTCCTCTTGAACCTCCTCATCCAGGCGTCGTTGTTGGACGCTGCTGTTTTCCACTCCGCATCGTCGATCTCGTCGATGGCTGCCAAGAACATCTGTCGCAAATGTGCATCGTCAGGATGGACCCCATGCGCCAGAAGATTTTGGACGAGCTCTGCTAGATTCTTCTCCAGAATATTGTACTTCTGAAGGATAACATCGAGATTGGATGAACCCACAACTCCCGGGACCGTGGAAAGGGGTGGTTCTGGCGAAGGCGGCGGGACAGATACACGTTGACGAAAGCGAAGTAGCCAGAACGTGGACGCCTTCACCATTTCAACCAGCCAGGTCGTGGCGATATCGCCCATGGAGACAGATTCCCTCTCCATTCGTAGTATGATATGGCAGGCTTCTTGCTGAAGTTCGGCGTCTGATATAGCCGCATTACCATGAGTTTGCACGAATTTGACAAGCTGTGCTTCCAGGGGACACGACTCAAAAATATCGTTCTTCCCTATGATTCCCGTGTAAGAGAGCTTGCACTCGGAATTGATGCGCAACGGTGCGAGCCTTGCCTTTTGGATGATAGCATCAGAAGACATGATCAGATCCCGCAGCCACGAATCTACGGGTTCGTGCGGGCCGTGGTCCGCATTCTTATTCTTGTTTATGTGTGGCAGATCGGCTGCAAAAAGGATCCGACAGGCTTCGACATGAAGTTCTTCAGCGCTGGGGAGGCTCCCTGAGGAATCGTAACGGTTCTCGATATAGTACATTAATTCTAGCTTGATCAATTCAAAGGCATTCGGCGGCGATTCGAGGGGCGCGTTGCTGGCAGTGAACGGGAATGGTGCATGCCGCTCATGGTCAATCATGTCTAGTACAATGGTTAGCAAGAAAATACCAACAGAAACATCAAATAAGATAGAGCAAGTCCTACAAGGTGGTATGGAATACGATATTCTATCCGAGACCTCGGGATCAAACCCCCATCCCCCGGACCATTCAGCCATGGTGCTGCCCATTTTGAAGTGTTCTGCGAGATGGTCGACTCTGGCAGACCAGGTATCCATCTCGATGCCGCAAAATCCGCAACGGGACCTGGTTTCGGGGATGTCCATCTTCCAAGCATTCAACTGCCAGTTCAGGTGTTCAGGCTTCACATTGTGGACCAGTCGCAGATGCTGGCCCAGGTGGTCCTTCCGGTGAAAAGTTCGTTCAGCGGCAGATCTCTCCTGACAGGCCGTGAAGTTGTGGCTTTCGATGTGTGCGTTGTCTGGGTTGATCTGGTCGCAGTAGATACAAGATATTGTGCCATCCTCTTTGGCGATTCGAGGCCCCTGGGGGGCGCAGAGCCACTTCTCAAGGGCAATATGCAAGGACTTCTCGTGCCTCTGCCAAATGTGCTTCGTCTTGAATGTTTCAGTACAAAAAGTGCACTGGAAAGTGTTCAGGGGAGCCTGCAAGGAAGTTTTAGCCTCGTTCCGTCTCTTAGCAGCACGAGTTTTGCGTCGCAGTCTGTGTCGTCTTGGCAGTTTCACTGATGCGGCCGAATTCTGGCTGTCGTATGAGTATGCCGAGCCATCACTTGAGCCAGACGTCCCGTTACTGCTCCCAGGTGTACTGTTGAAGCCACCCAACGGGTTGCTGTCAATGGCAGGAGTGTTTCCGAGCCCTTGATTCTGGTTAGTCTCAAACGTAAAACACAAATTGGGTGACGGCACAAACCAAATGGTCCACCAGATGCCATGGCTCGGGCAATGGCATTTGGGTTGGCGGGTTCAGAATCTGGAGGAGAATCAAACCATCGTTCCAGGGGATTCATCTGGGAGGAGGCTTGCCGGTTCACTGCCGGCGTGCCCGGCCGCTGCGGAATATCAATGGGCTTCCCGGAGGGGCTCTGGGTACGAGGTGATGCTTGGTATTCGGGAACCTTGCCTCTGCGCCGAGCATTGGCAAGCCAATTGAGGATTTGAACCTTGGTTAGGCCGGTTTGCCGCTGAAGACTCTCCCTCTCCTCATCAGTGGGGAAAGGATGGCGGCCATGCGCCGTCAACCAACTACGAAGTATCCGCAGAGATTCCTTGGAGAAGCGAGTGCCAATCTTGGGAGGCAGGGCTTCCTTGGGAGTAGACGAGGCAGTCTGCAGCGTAGGTGTCTGTGGCTGGCTGCTGTTTGCGCTTGAGGTCTGGGTGATGGGGCCAAAGCCGGCCGTATCCAGGTTCGCCGGCGGGACGAAAGACGGCAGATTAAAAGAGTCATGCGGAAGAGAATCGAGATGCTGGTCCAGGGCCAGGCTGTCAGAGCCAAACTGGTTGCCAGAGATATCCATTGAGTCGTTGACTCCGCCTAAGAGGCCGTCAAAGTAGTCCAACGCTGCCGGGTCATTGCTCTCGGACGGCAGGGTGTCCAAATCCAAGCCGGGCTCGAAAGGCGAGGGAAATAGGTGGAAAGAGTCGTCTGGATGGTCCATGGCTTGCTCGTTGGTCTCCTGGTGGCAAGGATGGTCGGCTCGGAGAAAAACCTTGGACCCAGGTCGCTCCAGACTGGTCGACGCTGGTGGATCAGCCGAGATTTCTCGACACGGAGGGATCGTAGACTAGGTTCCGGGACGGCCAAGGGAAGCAGCTTGACATTCTCACTCAATTCAGGCCGCGCTGGGACGGTCGGTGCACCAGGTCAGTCGAGCGAAGCCCTGGAAAATGTGAATAATATATATGCGGTGTCCCCACCGAGCGAGTGACTGAATGAAACCGGACCGGACTGGGTGGAGAATGGAGAGGAAAAGACGAATAAAGGCCCAGGCGAGTCCCAGAGAGGCAATGAATCTGGGGAGGGGGAGAGTGGCCAGAGCGGTCCACTAATACTGCGATGGGACTTGTCAACCGCACCCTATCCCACTCTGCACTCTGTACTCTACATGGGCAATGGGCAGAGGTTGTCCATACTCATCCACAAGGGCGTGAGGAGGAGCACACGTGAGGAGAGCCGTCGACCAAGTCCCCGTCGCTCGGGTTGTCGCCGTTTCCCCTCCGCTTGTCCTCCGGCATCGCTGCGATTCGCGATGTGCGATGACTCAGCAGCCATTTCCGGAAGGCAGGCACGGATTACGGATTGAGGAAAGCACGAGGGAGAGTCACAGTCAATCAAGCAGTTGCGACGTGAATTGAACTTCATAGGTTGATCTCATCATGTGATATTCTAGTTTTCTGCTGTCCTCAAATATGCACAAGCGGCTTAAAAACCAAGTAGATATGTTGGTAGTTTCAATGAGCCGAGGCATCCCAGCTTTTCTCGAGTCTCCATCTCCATGCATACAATTCACCGAACGCCTTCTCCAAATAGCCAACCCAACTCCATCTATGTGTCAAACCCAAACCAAAATGCAAAAAATCGCCTTGCTCTACCCCAATTGGACAGACTATTGAGGAAGCCCGCCCATGTCTAGCATGTGACCCATCTTTTCGATCTAGAAAGTAGGAATTTAGCACCCATCCCGGACGAGATGGCAGAGAAAGGAACGGTTCGTACCTTGGCCTTGAGATAGCCCTCTACTTCCTGGCTCCTAAACCCGCCACGTCCCTTCCAGGACAGCGGCACCATAGCCACACGCTCCTTGACGACAATCTCCCTGTTGGGGCCCTCGACAGCCCGGATCTTGTCAGGGTTGTTGGTTAGCAGCCGGATATCCCGCTGCCCCAGGTCCAGCAGCATCGCCGTCGCCAGCCCATAGCTCCTCGCATCCGCCGGATGCCGCAGCAGCAGATTGGCCTCGACCGTGTCCGAACCCAGGTCCTGCAGGTTGTACGCCTTGAGTTTCTCGCCCAGCCCGATGCCGCGCCCCTCCTGCCGCAGGTACACGATGACGCCGCCCGTGGAGTTGCCGGGGAGGCTCATCAGGCGGGCAGCCTCGTCCAGCTGCTCGCCGCAGTCGCACCGCGCGGACCAGGCCGTCTCGCCCGTGTAGCACTCCGAGTGGATGCGCACGAGCGGCGGCTCCGACGAGTCTTCTGCGCCGGCGTCCGACTGGGCCTGCTCGACGTTGCTGCTGGTCCGTCCCGGGTAGAGTCTCCCCGTGTAGGCGCCGCGGATCATGCGGTCCATCTCCGTCTCGCCCTCGCGCGGCGCATCGAGGCTCTTGCTCCGGATGTTGTTCCCGAAGACGATGGCCAGGTGCTCCTTGTTGTCGACGTTATTGGTGTAGAGGTGGAGAAACATCTCCGTCCCTGCCACGGTGGGGATCCGTGCCCGTACGAGACATTCCACCTCGGGCAATGTCTCAAGCAGCTTGGGCTTCTTGTTGCCGCATCCCCCAGAGGGGATGGAGCTGTCGACTGGGACGCCACGGGGTCCGGCGACGGCGGCAGATCTCGGAGTATTAGAGCCAGGCGTCGCTGGAGGGGTGAAGGCGGGGGAGAGGAGCGACGGCGGGGGGAGTTCGCCGAGGGTCGATTCGATGGGCTGCGAGGAAGGAGTCGAGGACCCAATGTTCAGCTCCTCGATGGGTTGGGAGGTTGTGTCACCATTGTCGGCTGCCGTCGTGCGCGGCGAGTAGAACGGTGGAAGCTTCTGGGAGTCGTCCTGCGCCCCCGCATGTGACACACGCGACTGGTCTCCAGCGGGCATCTTCAAAGTCGGGTGTCTTCCTGTGGGATGGAAAACCAATGCAATAATCGGTGCATGCAAAGCCAATGAGGGATAGCCAGGAATTAAATCAATCCGAAAGACGGCGAGGCTGTCGGCTCCTATAACCGGTGGGCTGGAGAGTTTGGCCGAGGTGATTTATAAGAGAGCGCTGAGGGACCGCCGGGATTAGTCATACTGGAACCATGGCTCTGGATTTCAGGGTGCTACCCAATGCGCTAATAATCACTGGGTAATTGCTGCATGATGTGGTGTGACGTGATGCCGCCAAACCCCGAACAACGGACACAATCTCGCACTGGAGCGGCTGTTTCTTCTCTCTTTCTTCTCTGCAGCAGGTGTTATAAGCATGCGCCGGCATACAATACATTGGCCGGGATATTCTGGCATCACATCTCTGCCCAGCCGAGCAGTCCGGCATCCAATTGTCAGATTCTCTCTGATTCCATGATTGATTCCTAACCCCTTTCAGATTTGGCGGGAGATCATCCGGCTGGGTCAATCGGAATAAGGAAACGGACATTCCGACTGCAACTTTTACATCATCTGCCCTCATCCTCACAGCCATTAAGACCCAGGACGACTGTTATCGGGTTTCCACGGGCTCTGGTGACGATTATCTATGTCATCCAAGCCACAGACTCTCAAGACAGCCAAAGAAAATGGACTCACCACACCTCAGAAATGAGTTCTGAGCAAGTTGGGAGCGACTTGGGTTTCAAAAATCCCGTCATAGGATGCGTCCGCCAATAGCTAAGAGATAAAGCCACTTCCACGAAAGGCCAAGGAACTGTCGCAAGGCCCCTAAAGGACTGGGCAGCTTACACCAAGCTTTGGGCGCAAGGAACAATGCAACACAAGATGTTACATGGCGATTGGATACTTTAGCTTACTGTCACAGAAATCTGAGATCAGCAGACGGCTCATGCATAACTAAAGTTCACCAAATGGATGCCACTGCAGAGATCTTAACAAAGATTTTTTTTTTTTTTTTTTCTCTCAAATCAAGATGGTCTATTTTGGTCTATTCACAGAATGTACAACACAAAGTATATTTATAAACAAGAACAAAGCTCTGTTTCCCTTTCAGCCTGCGCTAGGCAAGACTCGATCCATGGGGATTTCCTATTTACACATCTCAAGCAGCGACGGGCTTGCCGGTGCCGTACTCGATGTTGGTGACGGGCAGGTTCAGGGGCGTGGTGACGCCGAGGGTGTGAGGGCAGGTGGGCTGGTTGCTGACGTTGAGGTCGAGGGAGCAGACCTCGTCAACGCCCCAGTGGCAGATGGGGTCGAGGATGTTGTACATCTCGTAGTTCTGGGCGACCCAGCTGCTGGGCTGGGAGATGCACGAGGCGACGTAGTTCATGCTGTTGGCGGCAGTGAGGGGCAGCTTCTGGCTGGGGGTGTTGATGAGGCCGGCGCACTCGCTGGCGGGGACGTCCTCGTAGGTCATGGCGACGCCGCCGCCCATCTGGGGGCTCTCGGTGGCGGACTTGCCCGAGGAGAGGTAGTTCCAGGCGTCGTAGGAGATGTCGTAGGCGCCTCCGGACTGGTCGATCTTGAGGAGGTTGAGGGTGCGGCCGGACTCGGTGTGGGTGACGCGGACGCAGATGTTGTCGCAGCCGACGCTGCTGGGCCAGTAGGCGACGCGGTTGGTGTTGATCTTGCAGCCGAGGACGCCCACGGAGGACGAGTACTCGACGTGGGGGGTGACATAGATGCCGGTTCCGCGCTTGATGGCGGCACCCTCAGCGGTGATGAAAGAGGCCGCAATGGCGACGGCAGCAGTGAGAGAAGCGAACATCTTGGATGATGGGGTTTGGGGTCTGGGACTTTCTTTTCAAAAGAGAGTGTCAAGTGGTATCTCAGCGCGCTGCGAGAGTAAAGGTATTGAGTTGGTTGTGAAGGACTGTGGTAGAGTGATTGCAAATGAGTGAATCACTGAATACGTAACGGCTCAGCCGAGTGAAGGATAGACAAGAGAGTGGTGAAGAAAGTAGAGTTGGTTGCTGAGAAGGGAAAAGAGAAAGCCATGGTCAGGACGGGGAGGCATCTTTATACATGGCGACGAGATGTGCCACTCGCTCTGATCTATCAGACTTTTCTTCCTCCCATCGAGAAGGTAGGTCCCCCGGCACACCCTTGTTCGGCTGGGCTCCAGTCAGAAGATACATTCGACGCTACTATCCTATGTATATCCCTCTCCCTACACACATGTGCTGTGCTATGTACACCTTGCATGTGTCGCGGGTAGCGGCTAGGCGCAATCGGGGAGTCGCCCTCCATCGAGGAAGCTCAAGAGCTGGAACCGCGTCCTAGCTCCTCTGGTACCGGGATCACATTCGGACCATTTTCGTGAGCAGATGGTGGGGCCGCCAGTCTTGGTCTTTGACCTGCAGCCAGGCTGCCTCAGATCCCTGTGGGATGGATGCTAGTCAGGGTGGTGGAGGAGGCCATGTGTCGTGGTGGATGTGCTGGAGTCAATCAGCCAAGGCTTCTGACTACTATTCCGGATGTACTTTATCTGAGCGGCCAATGTAGAAGGAGGAAGACCCCTGAGGGAAATCACGCATCCAACCCCAGCTAGGCTTAGGCCTGGCCGCGACCTGCCTGTTCCTGGATATTAGTCTCTCGGGCAAGCCTCATTGGTGGTTTTCCTTGATGGATCCCAACGCCACTTACACCAGAGCCAACACTTCAGGAGGTAGGCTTTTTTTTTTCATAGTCAGGTTTTTTTTTTACAAGCCAATTGCACAATTATGTACTTTCTCATGATTCAAACACCTCTAATGGAAAGCTAGAAAATGAGCAGCGAGGAGGCGTCTAGGTTGGTTGGGACCATGGAGCCGTTGGGCGAGACGCCAGAAAAACAAGCTTGCTGGGGATGAGACGACGATCCGGCGGGATCTCTTCTAAAACGTGCGGGAACGAACCTAACCTCACACGCCGTTCGCCCTGGCGAGCCTGTCCATCCATCTATCCGCCCACGGAAGCAGTGGACGAGCAGAGGGGCCCCCGTTCCACCTCTCTATACATCCACCAGTCTGGGTACTCAAGACGTCGGTTTGTCAGTTGGAATGTCAATGACGGTCAGACCCCACCTCCTACTCAGGGCTGCATAAAGAATTTTATTTTTACTTCGCCTCTGGCATCCGGCAGGCAAGGAGGGGTTACATGACGACAAGGCCACATGGCGACCGGTTGAAGTGGTGGGCAGGTAACTCTTGTCAATTCAGGAACCCGCTCCCTCCCTCAGCCAGCCGTCGGTCACCCTCCTCCGTCTTGATTCCTTCCGACCTGAGATTCTCCGACCTGAATCGTACACATTTGGCTACCGTCCAGAAGATGGTGGGTTGTAAAGTTTCGCGCCAGCGCGCCACAACGGAACCGCTGCACCAGATAAGAAGGAAGAAGCAAAAGAAGGAAAAAAGAAAAGCGAAAAATCTGATTAGGAAGCACACTGGACCATGTCAGGTCCGGACGGACGTCGGTGCCTGAGCTAGAAGCTGTCTCATGTACCTGACCTGCCCAAAACTCGTCCTGATGGTCGCCCGAAGCACATTCGCTGCTCTCGGCAGGAGGGCCGGGGGACATGAGTCGGCAGATGTAGCCCAGTTTCCGCACGCCATGGCTTCGGACGGTAGACGAAGCGCTGTGCGGCCTCTCGCTCCGAAGAAGCTCGGCTGGCAGTGACAGGCTCGCGTATGTTTTGTCAGTCGAGCTTTCTTTTTTCTCGGACGTGCCGCGCGCACTCTGTGGCCTGACACCCAGGCTTGTGGTGATGGTGTTGATATTAACAAGTCGAAAAGGGCAGTTTGGACGTTCCAGCGGTCCGCCCTCCCCAGTCCAAGATGCCTGCTCCAGACACTCACTTAATCGACGACCAGTCAGCTTCCTCCTCGATTTTACAGCCAACAACCCTCTGGACGGGGCACTGTTAGCGCGCCAGGGACTGGGCCAATAGGGCGCTTCAGGCTTTGTCCCGGCACCAACATCCCAGCACAGGCGCTGTCAATTAGGTGATTCCCCCTGGAACCCAGGGCTGATGGGCTTGGTCTAGTGCGCGCTAGCCAGGACCGGCTGGGAGACTGCTCCCCTTTCCTCATGCATCCATTCCATCCGTTCTGTTGGGAACAATTGTCGCGGGCAGCCGCTAATCAGGTAGGCAGACACTGCTCTGGCCAGTAGGGACCCGAGCGCAGTCCTAACCGCGACCTGGTGTGGAACTTGCTCACTGCGGATGCACAAAGCCGCCTCGGTCGCTTCGGCTTGGCCTCTGGCTGTGCCTATTGCCAGCCTCCACGTCAGTCAACCCACACTGGCGCTTGTGTGCGCACTATCCCGTTCTCAATCAAGAGGGAGAAGGAAATGGAAGGCCCAAGAGAGATCATAAGAGAGACGAGAGGAAAAAAGCAAATGTAGAAATGGCACTTGCCAGAGCGAGAGTGTGCCTGGCCTGACTTGGAGGTGGTAACACCACGAACCCCCAGGATCAGGATCTTGCTCGGGACCAAGCATGTAGCCATCGCAAATGCCCGTCATCGTCCGTCCCCCTGGCCTCGGCACCCCCAGAAATCCCAGCCTCGGGCAGGGTCAGGGCTGGCGAGATGGTTTCTGGTTTCTTACGACTGCCTCTCTAGGACACCAGCGACTAATACCCAAGTGCTCAATCACTCGACTTACACGATTGTGCAAGGGTAGGGACCCCGCGTTGGAGCCAGAGGGCGGCAGGGCCGCATGGGATCTATCTTGGCAGGGGAAGACAAGGGATCACCGCACCTGAAACTCACACACTGAGCCGTGTGCTGGACCAGTTTTGCTGTGCCTTTTTCTGGCCCTTCTTCCTCTCCCTCTCCACGTGCCTACTAGCATTGGGCTGAACTATTGCGACGAACGATGGGACAAAGCAATTCCATTAATAACAATCCACGTAGCACTGTCTGGTCTTGTCGCCCAACCGCTGTGGCTGCAGGCTAGGTAAAACCTTGCTCTCCAGCCGTTGTTCTGATGGGCCAATCCAGTGCGTATGGTCGACGCCTCTTGCTCAGTCTGCGACAAGCCACCTCCTTGAATGTCTACTATTAGCACCTCATAGAGTACTAAGCAAGGGGGATTAATTCAACAAGTATAGACGAGATGTGCCTTGTGCGGCTGGCTGGTATGTGCTACCAAGTCAACATTCTTCTTGGCTGCGATCGCATTGGGCAATACAACGCGCAGGACAGATAAAGTGATTGCATATTTTCTGCAATTTGGCTCAGCGACTGCCGCCTGAGTTTGAATTCGGCTATTCCCGACTTGATCGGCAGGTAATATTCCTCTTCAATGCCCGTCACCACCATGACTAATATCTGATGACGGGTCCGCGAGCACTGATCCTTCAGTGGCCCGAAAGATCAGATGAACTTATTTTGCTCTAATTACTAAACATTATGCTTCCTATTGAGCACGGTATTACCTGCCCGAAAGAAGGTGGGTGTCCTACGAAGACGATCCCTTTGACGTCCAAAACTCAAGAGAGGAACGGGGACGTTGGTCGAGGTCCCTGGCTTGCTCCAGCTCTGATCACCTATCCACCTGCAGGTCCGATGCAGGTACAGCTTTTGAGTTTGCCGGTGCCCAGGCACAAGGTAGAGAGTGTAGGATCGCGGGTGCAGGTGGCTTGTCTCATATCGAGCTGTGTGCCTCCTCCTCTTACTCATCCTCCCTCCATATCCCCACCCAACTCAAGTAAACTCGGCCACGGGCAACTCTCCAGTGAAATCCCGACACCTCCGAATGGCGAACCGAGAGGCATCCAAGTGGCAGGCACAAGGCCGCCGTCATGTTCCGGCTGCCTGTTGTCTTATCACATGTACCTCTTCAAGGGGTACGTGGACATCCTGCCATCCACACACCCGCCCGGAGGCAGACACGCTTTTGTCAAGTCTTTCTAGAAATGGTCCCAAAAATTGCAAGTGCAATTGACATCATACACTTAGGCTAAAGGTCGGAATTTCGACCGAATAGGCTTAAGGGAAGGAAGGCTTTTAAAAGTTGAACGCCACAAGTCCGACACCAACGACCGCTACATCGCCTCGTGTCGTCCCTGCGCTAACAGCTGCCACACCATATTTGAAATCATTGCTCTAATGCAATGGGTGAGGCATTACTCTTCCCGTTCCCGGTGCCTGACTCTTGTTAGGCCCTTCTCCCGCCCTGACTTTCCCCAAAGCTGCTGCCCAAATGGGTCTATGTCCTCATTTGGTGAAGGCTGTTCTGTACCAACGCTATGGGTCCTAACCACCAGGCATCACCACAACTTACGGCTTACTGATCAAGAGAAGAAAAAATGCTGCGAGTGTGAGTACTCGGTCTACTGCAGAGTCTGCAGAGAGGCAGTGTACATCGCCTAATCCACTTTCTCATTCTAGGAATAGCCAAAAGCTGCTGCCTTCTTCCCTCTCTCCTTTCCATATCTGATGATCCCAACGAGCCTATTGGACGTTCCCTCTTCCGTAGCCTCTCGTAAGGGTCTCTCATAGAGCCAAGTAGAAGCGCTAAAAGATGGGATTGAACTCTTTACTCGCGGCGGCTCACCAGACCATTCGCCGGTTCTTCTCTCCGCTCCATCTCGGCGCAGGTTCTAGAAATCCGGGGAGCGCTTGAAACCATCCTACTCTTCGCTGTCAAGACTAAAGTAGATCGTGGAATCGTCCTCAAAAATTGCAAGCCAGGGCCTATCGTGGAACTCTATTTGGTCGGGGGGTGGGGGGTGGCAAGCTCGCCATCAATTCGGATTTCTAGCCCCGATCAGAAGGTCTTTTCCCAACTCCCACGCGTCGTCATCCAACGACCTGGGTCAGGATGTTGGACTTGAAGAGGAAGATGGTGACATCTCTCCATGGTTTAATCCACTCGTGATGGGTCAGTGTGAACTCTAAATTCTTGGGTTGTTTTACGCGCTGGATGATCCAGCTTGGACTAGGAGCCCTTGGCTATATTTGATGGGTAGGTACATGGAATCTGTCGATCCAATGTACTCCTTCGAGAGTGGTGGTGTTGGGTTCACGGAATTTGCCAGGCTAAATCGGGTCTGGATCTGACCCAAATGTTGGTGTGCAAACTCGGTATGAAATCTTGCTGCGTGATGAAAACTGCTGCTTCTCATGATTCAATCTCGAAGGTGCTCGGAATTCGGGGTCATCGGTGGTCCCCCAGGACCTGGCCATGGTGACTTTGCAGTTCCGGTATGGTTCTGAGTCCCCGTTCTTTCTACTCAGTTCAATAGATTCATAGTTGTCTACGACAATAGCTGTCCATGGAAAATAGTTGTGGTATGGAGCATGTGTGATATGCTAAGGCATCATTGCACCATTATCATAAGCTGAATCCAACCATGAATTTGGGAAAGGTCAAAGGCCCAAAGGGGGTCCTGTTCTGGTATTCGTATCAATACAAATACAATAGGCGAAGAAGAAAAAGGCCACGTCTCAAGAAGATAGTCCAAAAAGTTTGCAAAGAATCGGAATTGAAAATGATACATAGCCCCAGTCCCAGCGGATGTGCTTCCCGTAGCCTTATTTCCACCAGATCTCCTGAAACTTGCTCTCTCTCCTCGCTATGTGAGCCTCCGGGGGCTGGTCCGGATACTCCTCGCTGCCTACATGGGTGCGGGCAGTGCTCGGCCGCCGCTCAGTGGGTGTGAACGGGCGGTCGATGCGGTGGGCACCCTCGTTGGCCTCCATGAACTTATCCAGCTGGACGCCGATCCACTTCTCGCACATTCCGGATTCGATATCCTTGTCCAGGTTGACGGCGGTGTCGTCGCTGCCCGAGGACCCGCTCCGCCAGTGTCCCTCGAGGCCGTCGCCGAAGCGCTTCTCGCCGGACCTGGCGGTGGTGCACCGAGGGGTTCCGGCCATGGGGGTTCTGCCGCCGGCGGAATCCGCGTTGGAGACGAAGGCGCTGTGGTGGGCGTACATATACTGGCCCGTGAAGAGCAGTGAGAGGGGGTGCATGAAGAATGCCAGGGCCGGGAGGGAGGCGGCCACGATGCCGACGCCGCACTCGGCGATGGCCCAATACAGGTGCAGGGCGATTGTCAGGAAGACATCATCGCCTGCCTGGCTGGTCCCGTTGGACATGGTGGGGAGATCCTGGGACTTGCTGCCACTGAGGGAGAAGCCGGCGGCCCCGACGGACATGCGGAGTCGGACGATTGAGGCAGCAACGCTCCTGTGTTGATGTTAGTCTCTAGGTATCATTTAATACTGCATGATGCCGCAATCCACTTACACGATCCCCAGGGCAAAGACCCCGGCGGTGGCGATTTTCTTCCCCAATTTCAATTCTGATCCCCAGATCTGGGTGAGGGTTAGCGACATCCTTGCAAGTCCAAAATAGCAACGCCGCTGTTGTAAATGGAGATCAACCTACCAATGGAATGGGGATGAGCGCGATGATGAGATTTGTGAGGAGGTCCGTGAGGCAGAAGGCGAAAACCAGGTGAGGAATCCTAGTGCAGTATTCCAAATACGACTCTGCGTCGCCCCAGATTGCGTAGAAGTGAGTACCACATTCAAAGACGTGGGCTCCAAAGAACGCGACGGTCCAGAGAAGGGTGAAGGCAATAGCCGCATTGAAAGTATGGTTCCAGGCGCTGCCGAACTCTGAAGTGAAAATTCGCTTATAAAGGAACAAGAAACTCGTCTTGATGAGGCCAAGACAGGGGCACATAAAGATCAAGAAGTAATAATCCAGCTGGGTTCAAAGTCAGCTGTGTTTCCAATATCACAGTTTATAGGCTTACCTTGGATGCAAAAACCATCTTCTCGGTTGAAATCAAGCCGAAATCCTTCATGGTGATGTTGTCCGGGATAGCCAGAGGGTAGGCGATATATCGATGGGTAACACTCCAAATCACTAACGATGCCATTCCTACTAGAAGAACCTGCAATCCCGCAATGTAAGCTTAATTCAATCTCGCCATAAGAATCCTCCCATGTGCTGGGCGTGGGGATTTGGCCATGATGGGCGAATATACATACAGTGGCCGGCACCAACAGCCAGTCGTCGGCCAACCATTTCTGCGATTGCCTCCGCCTGGTCCAGAATCGCAGTGCCACAAAAAATACATCAAGTACAATCATCCCAATTCCAACGCCAATGAGGTGCCCGGGCTCGCCATAGTACTTCTGCGCCATGACAGCGCGAATTCGGCCGGCTCGCGGCAGTCGTTGCTTGGTAGGGGAAGAAAGAAAGAAAAGGCGCAAACGGGCCTGCCGTGCCGCAAAGAAGGAGGTTCGACGATTTAACAGAGCAAAGGCATTGGAGCAGTTGGCCGGGCGCGATCAGGGAGGGGTGGGAGGGCCAGGCTTATACATGTCAGAGAGGTCCAAAAGTTGAAGGCCTCGGATCGGATGGCCTTTCCCCATCCAACACGGCGGCAGAGCAGCGAGTTCCGAGGGGGAGAGTCTCGGACAGGGATGCATGGGGATTCATGGTAAGGCGCAACAGGTCTCGCTGGCCAGTATTTTAAAACCAACCACGATGTGGTCTGCACAGGCGAAACAGATGTTGCATCGGCAGGATCCCGGCTAGGGTCGAAAGGCTGCGAGGACGTGGATCGCTTGTGGGATGCATCCTGGTCTCAAACGTGGTCGCGCAACCAGGGGTCCGACCCCAAACACGGGCCCAGCTGTTTGAGCCTGTAAGGTGTGTGGGTGGGCGGGCACGCGTATTGGTCATACGAGCAAGATGCGATTTCGTCATGAAGGTGCGTTTTTTCCCATGTCTACCTGGTGGGATAGCGCAGTTGGCAGCTTTGCTCTGGTGGCGGCCGTTCCTGCGATGGAACCGGGAATGCAGAGTGCCATTTTCATTCCAGGTTGATCACAGCTGCCTCATCCTCTGGGATGAGATGCCCCAAGGTTCAACACGGTTGGCAGGAGGCGGGGTCCAGACATGCAGCTGGCTCCCATGGGCAGCATGCAGTTAGTTCAGTTTCAACCAACTCTCCATAAGGGAGCTAAAAATTACGCCCTAACCTAATAATAATCAATGTCTGTACGTAGCCACCAGATGGAGAGGCTTCTCTACATTATAATCCCTTCGGCGGTTATAGAGGATTAAGGTTTGAACAGACATAATGCAGTACCTTCCTACGGTATCGAGCGGCTGAGAAAAAACATGGCTCACCAGAGCTCTTTTCGTGCAAGCTAGAGACCTCGTTCTCTTATGTATAATATTTCAAACAATAACAGTAAAATAATAAGTTGTTCTATATTATTTAACTTGATATTATAGTGATAACTGGGCTAATCGTTTTGATATTGTGTCGAATTTTTTGAGACTATATGCCATGTTTTATTTCAGCCACTTGACCATCAGGGGGGTTCTGCGCGCGCCAGATGAGAGCTGAGCGAACCAATCCATCCCCAACTTAGTTCTGGAGACACAAACATAGATTTGCATTTACTAAATGTCCTCTTTACCAGTATTTTACTTATACTATTTTACTTAACGGCTCTTATTACTGTAGATATGTTGAAATAGAGCGGAGCATTGGTCAATGGCTGGCGGGTAGCTGTCCCACTCCTAACGGGTGCTGATAAGCGATAAGGAAGTCTGGCGAAAAAAAATTTCCCACCTGATTATCGCTGCGAGCCTCACATCCGCTGATAATCCATCCCCCCGCCGCCAATTCTTCGCCGCTTCGCAAATTGCCCCTCAATTGGGCACACACAAAGAGCCATGGCTCCCATATTATCGTCGCAAGACGCCTCTTCTGCTCCCAAGAAGGAAAAGAAGGAGAAAAAGGACAAGTCCGCCAAGAAGCGTTCTCGAGAGGAAGACGCTGCCGACGCAGAGCGCAAGCACAAGAAGTCAAAGAGCATTGTTTCAGATCCTCCGCCATCCGACATCGCCAATGGTGAAGTGAGCTCCGAGAAGAAGAAGAAGAAGAAGGACAAGAAGAAGAGCGAGGCCGAGGAAGATGTCGCCAACGACGAGAGTCTAGCTGTAAAGGCTGATGATGGTGCTTCGAAACCAAAGAAGAAGAAGAGCAAGAAGGACGGAGTATCCGAAGAGCCCCAGACAGTCGCCGAATCTGACAAAAAGAAGAAGAAGAAGAAAGATAAGAAAGTGAAGGAGGGCGAGCAGCCAGTGGCCGTTGAGAGCACCGAGGGTAAGAAGAAGTCCAAGAAGCACCAAGAAACGATACCCGAGTCCGAGGAGGAGGAGAAACAAGAATCAGTACCAGAACCAGAGGTCGACGCCATGGAGGTCGATGAGGTTCCCAAGCCAACCTCAAAATCCTCCAGCAGCAAGATCCACTCGCCGGCCGACATCCCCTCCAATCCCCAATTCCCCTTCTTCAACCAAACTGTCTCTCTCTACGAGCCCATATATCCAAACGGGTGGGCCAACCCCATCTCCGGCTGCGAATCCCAGCACCTCCGCCACCTCCTCAACCGCTACGTCCCATCCCTCCGCGGCGTCCTCCTCGAGTACAGCAACGTCGCTCTGAACGACAAGCCCAGCCGCCAGGGCGCCGCCACCGACGACGACTCCCACACCGTCCTCTCCTCCCGCAACGAGTTCGGCGGCGGCTTCGGCTGGATCACGGCCGACGTCAAGCTGTTCGTGCCCAGCCGCGGCGCCTGGATGGAGGGCAGCGTCAACCTGCAGACCGAGGGCCACATCGGCGTCGTCTGCTTCGGCAAGTTCAACGCCTCCATCGAGGCGCGCCGCCTACCGCCCTCGTGGAAGTGGGTGCCCAACGAGGACGCCGAGGACGGCTTCGAGGAGACGGCCTCGGTCTTCACGGGGGCCGACGAGCACGGCGTGGTGCGCCAGATCCACAGCACCGGGTTCTGGGTGGACGGCAGCGGCGATAAAGTCAAGGGCAAGACCCGGTTCCGCATACGCAACTTTGACGTGGGCGTGAGCGGCGACTCGACGTACCTGAGCCTGCAGGGCACGATGCTCGACAAGCCGGGTGAGAAGAAGCTGGTTGAGCAGGAGGCCCGCGAGGCGCGTGAGAGGAAGGAGAGGAAGGGCGGGCATGCCAGGAATAGAGCGCCCGAGTTCAGTATGACGAGGTTCCTAGGCGAGGAGCAAGAGGAGAAGGAGAAGGAGAATGAGAGCCAGCCTGGTGTCACTACTCTAGGGGAGCTCAAGACGTTCGAGGAATAAGGGGACTGGGACCGTGGAATGTTGTATTATGTTCGGAATCAAAAGAAATTTCCTACTTAAGCGTGTATTGGTAATTTATTCCCTTAGTTGAATGCAAAACAAACCATTTCAGGATTCGTCTAAGCCTCTTTTTTCATTGTGATTTTCTCATTTCTGATCTATGCAATTTGTAGGCTCAAGGAGCGACTATGGTCAATTATTGCTACGTTAAGCTAGGTGCATGTTTGCTACAACTAAAAAAAGAAGGAGATGAGTTGGCGTCGGTGCCCTGCTGTGAGAACTGGCAATCTATATGTGTGCATCCTTGTTCCATGATAACATAATAGGAAAGTTCATAAACCCAAATGCTCCCCAGTCCCCATATGATCGCTTATCGCTAAAACAAAAAAAAATAAAACCCAAATGAAAGTATATTAAAAAGAGTGTGGTGTGTGGTGTTTGTTTTATTTTGTTTATGCGGATGCCTTAACCATGGGTTCCCACGGTTTGGCCATATTCCAGAGATAGATCTCCCCCTTGGGCTCGTCGCCGATCAGGCCCTGGACAAATATATGTCTGAACAGCGGCGAAGCGTCGAAGAGCGGCGTGACGGGCGGTACGCTGACACGCTCCCAGCCGAGCGCGAGCCCGTCGACCCACGACGGCTGGCGGCAGAAGGCGTCCACCTTGTCCTCGAAGGCGGCGCGGTGCCTCTCCGGGCACTCGTTGGTGACGACCTGGAAGCGCACGCCCTGGATGTCCACGGTGATGCGCTGGGCGGTGTTGGGGGCGCTGGCCAGCACCCACGTGTAGTCGGTCCTGTCCCCGCAGCTCTCCCAGTCGTACCACACCTGGGTGCCGCGCTCTGAGAAGTCCTCGAGGACGAGGCGGGAGCTGGAGTCGAAGGAGAGGGAGCAGTGCTGCCTAGAGATGCCCGGCAGCGCGGGCAGGACGATGTCGCAGGTGCGGGGGTCCGTGCCGAGGATGAAGCTCCCGGGCCGCTTGGGGGTCTGGTCGAAGGAGAGCTGGATGGCCCTCTGCGGTCTGCTGACGATGAGGTTGGGGAGTTTGGAGGTGAGGTAGGCGGAGGAGTCGATGGGGATGGTGCGGAAGAAGTTTTCGGTCATATTAGTTGTTTTGTCGGCATTGCTGCCGCGCGCCGTTGGAACCAGCCAGGCGAAGATGTTCTCGAAGGTCGTCATGATGTTTGGGTATCAAAGTCGAGGTTATTATATGGACAGTGTAATATGGTATGACAAGGCACTTTGTGTGCTGCAGAAAGAGACTGTAAAATGCAAATGCAAAAATGCAGAGCACGCTGTATAAAGAATGGCAGGAGAAAGTTGTCTCGTTATGGAGTCCGAACCGAACGAGATGAATCGACAAGTCGAAATGCAAACATCAAATGATAGAGAATGAAATATGGAACTGATGATGATGTTTGCCAATGAAGCCTTTCTCGAGCCTTTTTATAGAAGAGTGTTGCTGTGTGCGGATGAGAAGTGCAACAGGCCAAGACGAAGGGCAGGGCTGGTTTAAAACGCGTCGAGGGACCTGGAAACAAGTCGGTTCGAAAAAACATTCGTTCCCTTTCAATCAACGTGCATTTCCTCGTGGTTTGTGGTGGTTGGTGGGCTCTGGGGGGATGCGGTGGCACAACGGGCAGCTCTCAGCCAATCGATTTGGAGACGCGTTCGAACTTGCATACACACACCCAAATCCGATCCCCCAATGATTTGATAACAAGTCAGCTGCATGGCTACCATCTGGGGCAGATCAGACACCCAGTACCAAACACCGCGGTCGAGCCAGGTTTTATCTGCACGAGTCTCGCGATGTCGTTGAGTCATCGCATGCCCACTGCCGTGACAGGCCCTGGGGCTCGGCAACAATGGTAGGCCGTCCAGGGCTGCTTGGGGAACCCGAGACCCATGAGTTACTGTCGATCACTCGTGTGAGGGCATAGGGAAGCAAGTCTGCTACTGCATAACACGCACGTCTTAAGCTTCACTGTGCATCACTTGGCGTAGCAGTTTGACAAAGGCTGGTGCAGAGCGAGTATTCGTCACATATGTTGGAACAGTGTTTCACCGACGGCCCTCCGGAATCCAGTCCGGGCCAGAGGACGCTGGTTGGCCGATTTCATCATCATATCAATCTCATGTTTTGCCAGCTCCATAGCCGGTCTTTGGGTGAGACTTTCTCGTGATGTGAAGCCTCCACGACACACGACACAAGCCGTGGTGGGGCGAGATTGCCAATTGCATGAAGCGCACTGGACGACAGCACTAAACTGAAGCCTGGATTTCAAGGCATAACTCCACAGCCCTGCAGCCGAGCTTGAACCGCCATCCAACTGCACTCTTCGATATCTCCAAACAGCAGAACGGCACATCGTCGACAGCCAATTGATCCACAGCCATGGCTTCCGACACTTCATCAGAGCCCCGGGGTGTGTTCTTTCCCACAATGTATTCCTTGAGGCCGAAAACAAGACGCTAACCTTTTACAGCTGCCACCCGCGAGGAGATGCGCGATGCCAAGCTCCCGCTTGCCTACCGAGACAGCTGCGCCCATCTTCTGATCCCCCTCAACAAGTGCCGTCGCGAGACGTGGTACGCTCCTTGGAAGTGCACCGTACGTTCTCCCTCCGCTCGGCCCCTCCCCGCCAATCCCGGAGTCTACCCAGCTTAAGACTCTAGTTGTGAGCGAGTAACTTCGAATCCTGGGTTAACCTCAATGGTGCTATATTTAGGACGAGCGTCACAGCTACGAGAAGTGCCAATACGTCGAATTCAAGAAGCGAGTGGCCAAGATGGACGAGCTACGAGAGGCCAAGGGTGGAGCCAGGAGCAACTGATTCCTTTGCGTTGTCAAATGGACCGATCGCCGGCTTATGTACATGTATGATTAAAATCGGGCAGACCATCGGAATATAAGACGCTTTCGCATCAAAACATTATCAAGCGGGATCCCTACACCCGATTCGGCCTTTGGATTTTGCCAACGCTGTCTGTTGTGGATATCAGAGGTCGAGTGACGTGTTTCTCTCGGGATGGCCTCGAGTGGCTGCCGAGTCGGAGAGCTTACCACTGCTTCTCGAGCGTGAGGAAGTAGTTGGCCCGGCCAGCTGTCACCCCGCTTGAACACCTACCATCCTGGTTCGGTGGTAACTTGGTCTCGTATTTCTATTTTGATGTGATGTGCTGGTCAAGATCCCAATGGCCATGTGGACATGGTTTCCTCTTTCTGGAAAGCCTTCTGTTGTCTTCGAAGCTTTGGCTTCGCTGTCAGCAGTCAGCCGATCGTTATTCGGTTATTTTAGTTTGCTAACACTCTCAATACGGTCTCAATCTTGTCATCTGAGCGCCTCCGTCACCAGGCTTCACGTTTGAAGGCATAACCGAGGACAAGACGGGACATACAGCTTTCTCCTCTTTCGATGTGGATAGAATATGTGTTGCCTGTGAAAATCACAAGTCCGTCCGAAGTAATCCCATTTCTTAGTCAAGTCCAGAGCCAGATCAATCCCATGCAATTCGGTTTTATGAAACATATCTCCTACCCTATAGTGGCGGCTACTTTGAGCCCCAATTGCTCCAACCAGCATCTCCCTGTCTTCAGTATCGGTGTATGCACATGTCGATGTTTCTGAATCATGCCGGGTGTGGTTTTTCTACTCCCCCAATAAAATTAGATGCTGAAATAGTAAATTGGTGATGGAGCTCTCATTTTCTTTTATAGTAGTCACGCATTGAATTTGAGTATAATTCACGTCGTCTGTGAGTAAAAACTCACATTAGATACCGGATAAATATTATAGTTACGCCCACATAACATATACATATCCTAACATGTATATGTTTAATTCAGCCATAAAAGAATTAGTAAGAAGCCTTGTAAATGAGCTACCAAAAGGAAAGTGTCTGTTGTGTTGAACTGCCTATCGATAAGAAGATTCCCATCAAACCGAGCTAACGGACGCTAAGATATCTTGCAGTTCCGAATTGATTTTTTTAGCGGGTCGCGTCGAAGAGCGCGCCTGTAGATTGTCAGTGGTAGGACGTCACTGGCTACTGGGCCTCACCTTCAGCTTCACTCGGCTTCGCCTTCCTCACGTTCTTTCGTTTCTCTTTTCCCATCTCCGTCTTCTTTTACCAACCTTTAATTACTTCAGATTAAACCCTCCACATCACCATGCGGTAGCACTGAACAACATGCCTTCAGACATCCGGCTCCGCCTGACCATCCGCAGGCACGGCATTCCTGAAGTCAAGCTCGTTTGGCCGTGCGCTGCTTCCGAAGATTTTACGATCGCAAAACTTCTAAGCCAAGTCAACGACGTGATCCCTCTCGAGAGCGGCCAGTGGGGATTTGAAGATTACGCCGTAGAGCTCGCTGATGCCTCTGGCGACAACTTCGAATGCCTGCACTACCAACGGGTTGCATCCGTTTTCAAGAACGATGACCAAGTTCTGTTGGTTTACTCCTGCAATCCAAATTAATACCATACCCGAAAATGGGACATGTCCTAACCGTTGAATTTTTTTTAGAATCCGATCCCTTCTCACCGATGATCTAAAGCGTCGCCGACTTAGTGGTCGTCACCAGATATCGTCTGATGGAAAGCACCTTGTAGATGGCCTTGCCTTTGGCCGGCCCTGGCTGCGCACCCCCGGTGATCGACCTCCAGTTACGCTTCCTCCCCGAAAACGAGCTCGCATTACGTACGATGACGATGAACTCGATGCTGAAGAGGGCCAGGAAGAAGAGGAGGTGCGAGGAAAGCTGCTTCTGGAAGAGGCGCAACCTTTACGCATAGGTCGTAATGGAAGACTGCTCTTGGACACCTCCGAACCTTTGACTAGGTACCTGGACAATGGTACGGACGACGAGAATGACCAGGATTATGTTCCCAGCGGTGCCTTTAAGGCGGGACTCTCTACTGGCGATATCGAAGACGAGGATGATGGGGACGAAGATTTAGTCGATGACGGGGAAGATTTGGACGAGGAAATTCGACTGTTGCAAGCAGACACAACGAAATCGTTGGCGAGCCTTCATCGCTCGGTGCAATAGATTTACCGACAGAGCCTCCCAGAAATCTGATCCAGGACTTTATCCGTGCTATCGAGGCTCCTTCCGACCCCGTTACAATGATAGCGCTTCAAGCAGCGTTCCCATTAACCCCCAAAACCACGATCGAGAGTCAACTTAGAGAGAATGAGATGGATATTCGAAGAACATATTTGTCTCTGGGCGCATCATATGATGCAGCTCTGAGCTACGACGAGCTACTGGATGGATGTGTGACCGGACGCTTTGAACACCAAGCCAAAATTGCAGAAACGGAGGAGGCTCTGGCAAAGGCTCCTGCGAGACCACTAATCCAGGAGGTTGAGACTATTGATGCTCCCCTGGCTTCCAATACTAGAGCTCATGGCAATGGGAACATGGTCGATGACGATACGAGCGAGAGCCGTGATGAGACATCAAGCTCAGATGATAGTAGTTCCAGTTCAGATTCAGATTCCGACTCTGACTCAGACTCGGAGGAAGACTCAGAGGAAGACTCGCCAGCTCACCACAACCATGCGGTACCACAGAGACCAGTGAGCTCTGATGAAGAATCCAGCTCCGACGACAGTTCAGACAGCGACTCTGACTCCATCTCCAGCTCTGGAATTAGATCGCTTGCCAATAGGACCACACGCGGAATCGCAGTTGTGGAGGAAGTGGAGAGTTCGAGCGACGAATCCTCTGATTCGTCAAGCGATGATTCTGATAGTTCCGAGGATAGTTCAGATGATGATTCGATTTCTTCCTCGAAACCTGAAGAAGCCTCATCGAAGCTGCCGGCGGCCTCGACAAGGCCCAGGATTGAGGTGGTGGAGAGCACGCCACTTATCACTGAACTGAAGCAAAAGACAGCTGTATCTTCCCCCGCGACCACTACAGAATCTAACACAGTTGGTCACGGACAAGGTCTGAGTAGAACTCAGAAGCGGAACGCTCGTAGGAAGATGCTAAACAAACTAAAGAGAGTGGAAGAGCAGAATGGGATTGCTCGGAATATCAAAACGGACAGTCTTAGCCAAGAACTCTTGACCAGGAAACAAGCGCTCTTAGATGCTGTGGCTGAAAATGCTGTAACGGCTGATGACGAAGAGATGGCAGGCGTAGACGGCCAGGGCAACGAGGAGGTCACAGCCAAGGAGCCTCCACCGAAGCCCCGGAATGAGCAACAGGCAGAAACCCCTGCTGTTAATCCGGAAATTGAAGCGCTCACGAACACCAAAGAATCCTCTACTACAAGTCAACGTCGTATGCGCGTTGATATGGGCGCAGGACGACGGCTTCTTTTTGGTGCTCTAGGGGTCAAGGCCCCAAAATCGAAAGCTGATGAGGAAAGTCTCAAGAAGGACTTGATGAAAGATGTTCGCCCACTTAAGAATCATCGGCACCTCGAGAATGGAGATACCCCCCATCAGGCCAAGGCTCAAACCCGGCTAACAAGGTTGAGTCTTCTCCACCGGACGACGACTGGAAGGAGAAGATTACATACCGGGCAGTTGAGTGCTGCTACGAAGGTGTGGCACTAAGTGAACCACCGTTCCCGTTTGTCCAACGATGGGATCCTCAGCAACAATATGGGTCTATGCGGAAGCGAAAGCGTGACTCGCAGAATTTCACGCAGGACGAGCCTTACGACGATGAAGAGGATCAATCGTACGAATACCCTGAACCCTCCGGGGCCCGCTTTGGAAGCGTACACAAGAAGGCTCGACAAAGTAGAAGCCAAGAGCAGAAAGCGTCCCAAAGGATTGATACACAGGGAACTGATGATATTGTGCTCAACTACGAAGACCCACCTACTCAGGAACGGGAGGGCACCCCGAAGAAGGAGATTGAAGATCTCCCTTCTATTCCGGATGATGTCACAAAACTCGCTCTTCTTCAGCGAGATATAGTAAAGCCTGGAATGGTCATTACTTGGAAACAGTTGTCCATGTCGAACAACTGGCAGCCCCAATTGACCTCAGTTACGGGGACTGTGATTTCCGTGAGTGATGGGCAGCGGTTGCATGTGGTACTTGCCAAGCGTGATCGTGACCAGCGCGAGAAGCGTTACGATGATGAAACGGGTGAGAGGGTGTATGATAAATTTGAGATGCCCGATGATTCAGCTGAGGAAGACGACGCAGAGGATGATGGACATCGTGAGTTGGGATGGAATGAGCTCATGGAGCCTCGAATTGTCCAGGAGGCGCCACCATCCCCGCAGGTCTCTGAACTTGCGGACAAGCAAGCATCTCCAGCAGAACAGGCAGCTGACACGGAAGCTATGGTGCTGGACCGGGTTCGGGTCGAGGAGGTGCAGGGGCAACTAGACCAGGACATGACTGATTCGCTCCCCCAATCAGGCCAGGGCATGGTTCACTTGGAATTCTCGATCCCTTCACTGGATCCGCCGACAACAAATAGCGACGGCAGCCGAGCTGGGGCTTCCCAAAGTCAACCGGGCGACGATCAGACAGGATCTGGTATGCTGCAACAGGAGGAGAAGCCCCTTATCGAAGTCGTGCAGAGTTCAGATGAGTCGGACGCGGATTCGGATTCAGACTCATCGTTCCAAGATGCTGCCGTGTCGCTCGATGCCATTGTTGAAAGCACCAATTCGGAAGCAGGAGATCATGCCAACCAAAGCCCCTCACAAGGCTCAGACCCGGCCTCAAGCCCGAGCATTCATAGTGGTCGTCAACCTGGAACAGAATTGGAAGTGCCTGACTCGATGAATCAAAGAGAAGACGAAGACGAGGCTGAACCGATTATCTTTGATACAAAACAAGAAGAGAACGAGATCACACCCAAGGCAAGGCGAGGGTTATCAGGAGATGGATCGAGTTCCTCGGAGCTCCCTTCCATCGAAGAGTTATGGGAAACGGCACGCACATCGAAACAAACTCGTGGAGTCTTAAAGGCATCTCAGGAATCAACGACGCGCAAAGAAAAGGCTACGGGCGATGTTGAGCCCCAGGGGGGATGCCGAATCTGAACGATGCGGAGCGTGATGGAGCTACTCCTCGACTCCGACAGAGTACGACACGAAACCTGTTCCCAAATGCTTCACAGCCAGTTGTATCACACTCTCTAGAGGACTTGGATGATCTAAGTGGCCAAAAGACCAACGGCCGCAGTCTACGCCAACGGACAGGGGTCGCGTCGCCTCTGGGAAAGGATATTTTGCAGTCAAGCCCTGGACCAGCCCCAGTGACATCAGAAGAAGAGGACGACGAGGATTACGAGGATGACGAAGATGATTCATCAAAGAGCAGTAAGGAGAATAAACTGCAAGAGAAACTTGCGCGGCTAAATAAGGGCCCTGGGCGGCAACGCATTCAGAGAGAGAAATTCAAGTCCGAGCTTAGGCACAAGAGTCTGCCTTTGGCAACAGGTGTACGATCTGCTAAGAAGTACTCACCCAAGACGGGAGGGAGAAGCGTTTCCGTAGTAGGACGAAGAAGTACCAAGAAGATGTGAAGATGGTACTTTGACATGAAATATAGGGAGACTGGGATTGTTTCACATCGCGCTTTCTGCCCACTTGTCGCATATCTGACTTGTTAATGTTCATAATTATACCCAGCTAAGACACAGCGAGATAAGTAGATAGCGAAATTAGCCGTTACACACAATCAAAAGGTTCCACGCATCCAGGAATGTTGATGCGGACGTTTGATTGACTCTACCTTGGCAGATATCCGACTCCAGAGCCATGTGGCGGGTGGCTGGGTGACACACTGGAGAAACATTCACCTCATAGACGCGCGAGGAGGCAGCGCCTGTAAAACAAGGAGGGGCCATCGGCTCCTGGTCAACACGCCAGCCATACGCATTGTTGCAGCACAAGACGTATGTAGCTAATATGTTTGGTGGTCCAGCTGACCATGGAGATGCAAGCTAGTAGACTAGAGTCCGTCCTTGGGCATCAGGTGCCAAGAAGACTGAACCGGTGTGATGGACTCCTCACTATAGCATGCGCTGTGCACCAAGCCCGGATGAGTAGGATGGATGGTGGATGGCTTTGTGTGTGTGCCGGGAGGTGGCGGGGAGGGACCCGTGCCTCGGCGTGGTCCAGCCTGTCCCTTCAGGGTCTAGGAACGGTCCAGAGTCGAAAGTTACCACTATGTTAATAAGGGTCTCGGACAACGGCAAGGTGGAGGGGGAGGGATGGAGATGGAGGGCTGTCCCGTATTATTCCAGCGAGACTAGCAAGCTTAGTCTTGGCCCTATCTTTCCCCCGCACAATTCACGACGCCTTCAAAACTCACCGCCAATTGCTTTCCGGTTCCTGGACTGGCCTCTTTGTGGGGAGAGGGAGATCCTACGAGTAGATTTTCTTAACTGTTCGGAATGTTGTGCCTTGGAAATGGTGTGATGGGCGGGCAATGTGGCGGCTGGCGAGTGGGCGGGCTGGTTTCTTGGCGGCGATGGGGAGAGCCCTATGCATGAGAATACCGGCACGCTACATGGCCTTCGCTGACGGCGCCAAGAACGCCAGGATGTGACCGCCGGAGACAGCCAGTGAGTCAAGTGACGAGAGGTCGAGTTGAGTCGAGAAAGGGAGGGCCTGGGAAGGGAGGGAGGGAGATAGGGATCGCTCGCTATCAAGCAAGCCAAGGGAAGGGAAGCGAGTGATTGACCACCTGAAGCTGCTACATGCGATCAATACATGTAATTAAGCTGTCTGGTACATTCAATTAAGCTGTCTGGTGCGAGGTACCTTCCCAAGCCAAGCCAAGCCCGTGCCTAGAATAAGGTACACACATGCCTTGCCTTGGTCTTAGTCGTAGCCTAATACATCCATTCACACGCCCATAAGAAACTGTAATAAGACCTAGCCAACGCTCTTGTTTTGTTTCGACCTGCAACTCTCAACTCTCCCTCTGCCTCTCCTCGCTGCTTCATCGTGCACCTACTCGTTGCTGTATTTTGCCCACTGTCAAGACCAGATACAATCTGTGGGTTTGGTTGTATTACTGGTTGTCTCACTGAACCAGCACCAGCCACGGCACTCACCTATAACCAGCTCGACCAGGCAATTCCACAAAGTCAACAACACAATAAAATCTTCAAATTCTGCCCCAGGTTTCTCCTCGTACGGCCAATTGCTCTCTCCTCACCCAACCGACCAGCCTCGAACCGATCATGAGGGTCCAGGTCGCGTGGGCGGTCTCACTCGCCACCACCACACTGATCAGCGCTGCCGCCACTACACCCACAGCCGACGCTGCTGCACCCGTGCTGTTACAGGTAGTCCCACCACAGCAGCAGCAGCAGCAGCAGCAGAACCCCGTCGTGGACCCCTCAGTCCGCGCCCACCAGAGACCACCACTGCACAGCGCCAATCAGGACCAGGATCAGGACCACCGCTGGATGGCACCCGTTGTCGTCGAGGCCGGCGCGCAGGGCGGTAGGAGCATGGGCGCCGTCGTGCTCGTCGTCGTGGGTGCCGCGGGTGTCTTCGCCATGGGCTTGGTCTAAGAGCCCATGCCCTTTCTTATTTGATTGACGAAATGGGCTGGGCGCAATGTGCTTTGTTGGCGTGTTTTGGGAAATACAGGGCGTTCATGGGGAAACACAGCAAGCTGTGAAACCGACGATTGGGTAGAGAGTGTTCTCTTTGGTTTGCCTTTGGATTCGGTTGGGTGTAGAGGCCTAGCCTGGTGTTGCTCGCGGGATACATTGATTGATACCCTTATGGATGTGATGTGCTGGACACATTTGATGATAGCACGACTGTACGAGGACGCTACTACGTGAAAGGACGTATCGGAATGGGAATATCAGACTATGATTTGCACAAGTGTTGGAGGTTCCTTGCCTTTGTGATTGCGTGCTAATAGCCATCGCCACATGGTATTGAAGGTGCTTGAGATGCATATCCTGGGTAGGGATGCATGGCATTTATGAATGAAGGAATATGCCAGCCTTATCACTGAACATACAAGGGCAATGAGTATTGGAGTAAGACCCTTATTTGATTCATACGGAGCTGTCAAGTGGCATAAACGACAGCGCGGAAAGTTGAACGGACATTGTCATCGTCAGTTAGCTGGGAAACGTAGAATACGATTTGGTCCGCAACCCGAAACACCGTTGATTTCATGCTAGTGTATAGAAGCTAGACCTGTCGAAAAGTCAGAACCTCCTCCCCATATCGGCGCCGAATCCATGAGAACGGAAAACAACCCGTCCCCGGCAATCGTGGCCGCCCTCGACGGCGAGCTGTTTCATTAAAAACCGGCTCTCCATCTCCTCCCCTCCCTTAATTCACAGTCCAGGCCGGGAAAAGACAAGAGTGGGTAGTGGAGAAAAGGAGACATAGATATTTCGTAACCAGTTTTGTTTCTCTAATAGGTCCATCCCCAGAATGCCAACACTCCAAGATGGGGTTTCCTTTTGCTTTTAGTTTTGGCGCTGTTTCCCTTTTTTGCCCCCCATCTTTTTGAAAGCAAAAAAACACCACAACCAAAACCGTGACCGACCTCCTGCTTCTCCACCAATAAAAAACCAAGGGATGTACAGAGGAAGGGGGTGTAAAATGATGCGCTTATTTCTCCTTCTTGGCCTTGGCACCCTTGACCTTCGCCGTTCCGCGGAGGGTCTTCTGTCGGTTCTTGCGCTGCTTGCCTGTTGTTCCGAGCCACGTTAGCATTTCCATGTATTGGGAGGAGGATGAGGCTGGACGTACGCTGCTGTCTGCTGGCACGCTCGACCTTGGTGCCCAGAGCGACACGGACGAGGCGGTAGTTGGGCTCGAACTTCTTCATGGCCTCGGGGGAGTCATAGACGAGGGCGAAGCCAGTGGTCTTGCCACCACCGAAGTGGGTGCGCAGACCGAAGACGGAGATCTGTTCCTTCTGAGCCTTGTACAGGCCACCGAGCTTCTCGCGGAGCTCCTCCTTGGAGATGTTGGCACGGTTGGGGTGCAGAATGTCACTGTCAAACGCGATATCAGGTCAGCTTCAAGGTTTCGAAATTTGTCATTCAAAGAGCAATTTCGTGCATGGAACGCGTCCCCTCGCCCGATCTGCTTCAATTTTGCCTTTCCCTGCGTGCGCGGTGCCTCCCGAAAAGTGTCGCCGTGTCGAGAACTCAACAAACTCGGGCGGTTCAACGGCATCAACCCCACTTCCCGCCCATTCGATCTCGATGAGATGTTTCCTTTGTCGTCGTAGATTCGATTGCTGATTGTATACTGAGGGCAGGCACCGACGCAAGGGAAATTGCTGATGAGGCAGGCGGAGCGGGGAGACGACTCGTGAAGCCAACGACGGAGGGACCAGGGAGACAATACTCACACGACCATCTGCTTGCGACCCAAAAGAGGGTTGCGGATGAACTTGCGAGTTCGCAGGGTAACGGGGCTGTCGTTGTCGGCCATGGTTGTCGATGGTCTCTGTAGGAGAATTGGCTGAGGAGAGACTTTTTGGTGGTTGTCGTCGATTGCTGTCGTTCAATGAAGTGGGAAGGGCTACGAAAATTCCGTCTAGGTCGCTAAATTGGGTCCAACCCTAACGAAAATCCGCCCTGTGCGTGCATTCCGCCCGTTTCGTGGGACAGATCACGTGAGCAACCGCAATTGTCGGCAAAGCCCCGGACCTGTGCGCTTAGTCATGTCATGGTCTTCCTGCTTGAGGTGGGGTATTATGTAAGCGGAGCGACCAACTGTTCATACCGATCTCAGCCAATGAAGCTTCAGTACTCTCATGCTCGGGGCATCACAGGCCGGTGCAGCAGTTCAAGATGAGCAAGGCTTGGTCCAAAGAGGTGGACAGATTCTGCCACCAGTATCTACAGGTCGAGCCTTCTCTTGACTTTCCTAGCCAAGAATTTCTTAGACTCAGCGAGGTTCAGGATGCCCTCTATGCTCGGTTGTTTGCTGACGGCGCAGTCCGTTATGGGCCTCCAGCACGGTACCAGACAAAGATTTTGAAGGAGCTTGTTGCCAAGGTTGAGGCTAGTATCGATGATTGGGACCAATATGTAAGCTATCCCAAATATATGCAGCCAGGAGGGAAATGTTGGAACATTCAAGAGTGTTCGTTTCCTTACTCCCGAGCTTAAACGGTCAATTCTGACCTATGAGGTAGGAAGTATCTGAGAACCTGATGAGTACACTGTCAAGTCTTCTCGCTACACCCGTCCCGGGAGAAGCTGCCTCGGTGCAGCAAAAATGCTATGTCACGTATCACCTCTCAGCTCTGCCTGCCTCCGCGGAGCGCGAGCATGATATCACCTTACTGGAAAACAGATCCCTGATTTCGGCAGGGGGGACTACTGGCCTTCGTACTTGGGAGGCTGCCATCCATCTTGGCCAGTACCTTTCGCGAAATCCCGCTGTCGTCCAACGCAAGCGTATTTTGGAGTTGGGAGCGGGCACCGGATATCTGTCGATATTGTGTGCTGACCACCTAGATGCCGCTCATGTCATAGCCTCGGATGGATCAGACGATGTCATCAACAACCTCCCTGACAATCTTCCTCAACAACCTCCAGGACTCCACCAAAGTCATCCCCATGGAGGTCAAATGGGGACACGCGCTGGTTGGCACCGAGGATGAGAAATGGAATGGGGGCAACACAGTCGACGTCGTGCTCGGGGCCGATGTGACTTACGATAAGAGAGTGATCCCAGCGCTGGTAGGGACTGTTTTGGAGTTGTTTGACTTGTTTCCACCGGTGGAGGTGTACATCGCTGCGACGCAGCGGAATGAGGAAACGTTCTCGGTGTTTCTGGACACTTGTAAGAAGAATGCACTGGTAGTTGAGGATATGGAGTTTCCTGTAACTCCAAGGGGTTTACAGGAGGGGCCATTCTACAGTGATAGTCTCGCCATTAGAATATGTAGATTATCTCGGCCGTGATGAGAACGTGGTCTTTAGCGACTCTCGCGTGTTATAATAATACCACTATAGGAATGTAGGATACACCTTTCATCATATGCCTAACCGATGGCAAAGAGGGCCACCGGATACCTAAGGAAGAAGTCCCGATAGCTTAGGCAATAACAGTACATTGCAGAGCCGCGGTCCTTACTAGCACTGAGCCTGTCTAGTGGTCTACTGACATGGGAATGGACGAGCTGAAATATTTTACTACCTCTCGCCAGGGGAGGAAAAGAACTGACTTTTTTTAATTCGATTTACAGTAATAACCACAATTGTCGGTAGACAATAAATCATCTTTGTGGTTTATTGTCTTGACAAATGCTTAATTAATGCATTATTCGGGTTAAATGCATGAGTCCATTGTGTCTGTCCGCCCACCCGTCTGTCTGTAAAATCGTCTGTCTTGTCTGTCTTGCCTGTCCGCTCATCTCCTTTCCTTCATTCATCGTTCCTCCCCCCTCTTCTCCTCCCCCTCTCCCCCGTCTCCCCCGTCTCTCACTGTCTCCCCCGTCTCTCACTGTCTCCCCCGTCTCCCACTCTACCCCCCGCCCCCCTTCCCTCTGCTCCAGCCTTTTAAGGCATTTCCCATCCATTTCTCTCTCTTCGCTTGGTCAATGAATCGATCGAGATTCATGTTGTACTCAACCGATTCGGCCCTCATCCATTCATTCATGACCCTGCTAGGTCGTTTGAAGATGAGATTTAATTCCTTTTCCGGTACCGATGCTCCTAAGTCTACAACTTGCCGAAGTGTAGAATTCAAGATGATTTTGCTCGCAGAAATATATGTTGTCGCAAATGCCAGCCACATCTTCCAAACCCCCTCTGTGTTCGGTAGAGCCCGTGGATAATACGGACCATCCGTAGTTCGAGTATTACGCACTAGCTGCTCGGCTTCTCTGCGATAATTTTCTCCCCAGGACGGTTTGAATCGACTAACTTTATCAAAGTCGATCATCCAAAGATGGAAGGGTTGATTTCTTTGCATGGGTGCCCTAGGAGCCATGTCCCTCACGCGGGTGGGATGACGACTCGCTCCTAATCGCCTCTTCATCGGCATCTAGAACAAGGAGGCGAACTTCTGGCGGGGTCAAAGACCGGCTGCCAAGAACATACTCAACGCCCAGCATGTTGACAGTAGCAGCCCAGTGGCCTGCTGCGAGGCCCATGGCCATATCTTGTGCGATAGTCAAGGGCTCCATCTCCAACTCCTCGAGCTGGTCAAGGTAAAGAGGGAAGTTTCGTAAAGCCTGGAGCTCATTTTCTCGTTTCTCCGGGGCTATTTCTGATGATCTTCTGCCTAGGTAGGGTCTACAGAGACAATTGTTGTTGGCCTTATCAGCAAGAGCTTTTCTCCGATTCTCAGGCTTAAAGTAAAGCTTGATGAGATTGTCGCGGATCAATTTGGGGAGAGGCATGATTCTCTCCAGGCATATAATCGGGCCTGGTTTCTGACCCCCGTTTTTAACGGGGAATATATGGCCAATATTTTTAAACCATCGACTGGCGCTTTCGGCATCGCCAATACCGCCTGACCAGAGATATCGGGGAACCATAGGCATTATGACTTTCTGGAGTTGTTCACTCGTAAATACTGCGTCTGATGCTGTGCCGTTGACCTTCTGTCGCATCCTCTGGCCCATAATAAACTCTTCCCAGAGTTTATTTGGCGAGGTAAGGGTCTTTTTGAGGCAACATCCTGTGCCAGGGATCTCGAAAACTGCCCCAAAAGAGCCGCGGCCGATCTGCACCAGTTTCAGTGTACCAAGGTTCGCATCCCGAAGGGCCTCCTTGCGTTCCGCGGCAGTCGATGGCACTGCCCAAACAGAAAGCGCCTTCTTGAGAACGTCTCGAGGATAATTTGTATCTCCAAGGCTAGCCTTGGCCAAAGCCTTGACCAAAGCCTTGTCTTTGGACCTTGCTACTTTCTCGCGCTGCCGCGTCGAGTATGAGTTGGTCGACCGTAGTCCATGTCGCTATTGAATCGGGAACGTTTACGATTCGCTCATTTGCCCGGTTTCTCGAGATACCCTCGATCAGAGCTGTCTCGTCAGTGCGAGATACTTGGCGACGCCTACCCATCATGGCATCACTCGGTCAGTTTTTTTTCCTCTTTGATGAAGTTGTTGTTCGAAAAAGTTCTTCTTCGTTGTCGACCTCCTTTGATGAATAAGTTGGTGAAGTGAAAAAGAGATAGTGAAGCGAAGTTAAAAATAAAAAATAAAAAAACCCAAGGGAAAACAAACTCAGAAGGTTCTCCAGCAAACCTCGCCCCAATCTCATATGTCGGCGAGGTGAGTCACGCCTGCGCATTACCTACCAACGGTATAAGCAAAGTATGTTGTGCGAAAGTTTCCATTAGAGCTGTACTTTACAGCCTGTAACTTACTCCCGAGTATCAAAGGTGGCTATTTATCTCGTCTATATCTCCTAAAAGTCTGGTAGACTCTCTGTTCCTTGCAAATAAATTAACATTGAGGATCTACTATCTTACTCTCTTCTCTGGAAGGCTGACTGACACTGTTGATCATGGGCCATTATACTGAAATTGGAAGAGGCACTTTTGGCGTTGTCTTTTCGGGCGAGTACTCGAATACTGCCGTAAAGAAGACTTTCAAAGGTAGCAACACCCTGGCAGTCGAGTTCGAACATGGGCTGGCTACGAGCTTTGCCGTAACCGCAACAGCACCCTTTCTCAAGCACAAGTTCCCAGAACCTGTACCACGTGTGCCGTGGTATGAATCAAGCCACGGGATCCAAAAACCCTCGGCCATAGATCCGTGGTGGATTGTCAATCAACACCGCTTCCCATCAACAAACGGCGACGATGTGCCAAACGGAGTCTTTCTGTTTGAACGCATACCGCCAGTGCCCCGGATTCTTCAAGAATCACTTATCCGCCGATTCTGGCCACCTGAAAAACAGCAGACCGCGCTCGATGATCCTGAAAATAGAGATTGCATGATTCGGCCATACCTTCAAGAGCGGTGGGCTTACCATGAGGGCAGGGGACGAAAGAGGTTGAATAACGAACAAAAGGAGTCCCTCCGCAACTTTCCCGCGTACCTTGACGACTTGCAAGCCATGGGTATCGACTGCCACGCGGTCTCAAGACAGATCGCACTTGGTCTTGCCGTCGGTCATTGGGAAGCGCAACACGATATGACCGACGTGGAGTTTGTCATTGCCGGTCGGTATCCTTCGTCAACAACCGCACCAAGAGCCCATACCATGCCGCTCGATGCCTACGACCAAATAGAGAACCTAGGCAACCGGACAATCATGACGGAAGGGACAGACAAGGGGCAAAAGTACGGTTTGCTGGCCAACACCCAAATGTGGTTCGTCGACTTCGATAAATGCAACCGCGTGCGTGTTTGGGATGATACCCTCGCCAAGGACATTCGCAAGCTTGCACTGGGGATCTGCGCCAACGACCCCTACTACCCGAACCCGCTGCCAGATACCCAGCTCGGTTGGGACGTGTTTGTGACGTTTACCGAGACGTACATCCAGGCCGGGCGCTATCTACTACAGCGGGCCTTTGAGAAGGTTGCGACGAGCGACGAGCACCTGGAGCGGGTACTCCAACGGCCCTCCATGGTTATGAAAGAGTGGTCAAAAATTATGATAAATGCGAAGAGGAACAATGAGAGGGAAGTTTATGACGCCCGGGTGAAAACACGAAAGGAGCAAGGATGGAAACGGCCAGATTGGGCCACGTAAGAGCATCCAATATGGTTTCAATATTGAATTATTGAGCGACTATTGTATTATTGCAGATATGACTATTGACGCGGATACTCTAATAGCCGTCCATGGTTATGAGAGAGTGGTCAAAGATTATGATAAATGCGAAGAGGAACAATGAGAGGGAAATATATGATGCCTGAGTAAAAATACGAAAGGGGCAAGGATGGAAACGGCCAACTTGGGCCATAAAGGAGCATCCAGTACGGTTTCAATATTGAATTATTGAAAACTGCAGCTCGTTCTAGGCCTAGGAGGTGGATCAGAATTCTCGAATATAATAGAAGACTGAAGTATACCGTGGGCATTGAGCGACTAGTGTATTAGGTTGTTATCAAGTGAAGCTTGATGATCTTTGAAGGCAGTGGCCGGAGTGCAGCTTCTAGATTAGTTTCTAGAATGGGACGTTAAACATCACATGATTTGAGATACTGACAGGTAAAAAGTTGGTTTTGAAATAGTAGCTGGCTATTAGTCTGAGTGACACCGCGACTTCGTAGTTGCTGTTGTGCTGGCTATGAATGCGCATATGTTGTTTATTCTTTTTCCTTGATCTTATTTACCTGTACCCTTATGAGTACGATCAATAGCTGCAGCCTCGAGCGGTAAATTTAATCCTATCTGCTGCGATACTCATGAATGCGATTAATAGATGTAGTCTTAATCAGATAAGTTAGACCCCTCCTTGATCCTATCTAACCCAGCTCTTGTAAATGCAGTCACTAGCCGTAGCCTCGAGCTGCCCGAGCAGGTAAGTCTGATCTTATTCGCTGTGATACTAATGAATGCGATTAACAACTATAGCCTCAAGCTACCTTAAGTAGGTAAGCCTGATCCCATTTGCTGTTGTACGGATGGATGCGATCAATGGCTATAACCTCGAGCTGGCTCGAGCAGGTAAGTTAGATCTTATTTAGCCTGACCCTTATAAATACGATCAATAGCTGTAGCTAGAGGCTGCCTCAAAAAAGTGAGATCTTATCCGCCGGGATACTGATAAATGCAATTAATAACTATATCTTTAAGCTGCTTTAATCAGGTAAATCTGATCTTATCTACGCTGACTCTCATGAACGCGATTAATAGCTACAGCTGTGAGCTAGTAAGTTAGATGAGTGATACAAAATTACAAAAAATGCAAAGAGAAACAATGATACGGAAGATTATGACGCCTGTATGAGATGAAAATGTGAAAGGAGCATCCAAGACAGTTTCAATATTGGATCAATGAGCGACCATCTCCTGACTGAGTTAGAGATTGTCGAGACTGTCATAGTATTATCAAATCATTGATGGTTAATAATCAGTACCCAAAAGACGATATACTCAAAGTTACTGATTTCTATCATTTGATACTACCGTATTATTCTCGTCATCGTAGAAAGCGGCCAGCCTTCGTCGCATTCTGTGCTCCCAGCGAGCATTGGCCATGTTGTGGCAAAGTTGAATGGCAACCTGCTTCTCCAGGTTTGCTCCAGGTTTCAGAAAATCTCCTATACCTGAGCGTCAAAGAACGTCACTCGCAGGCGCCGGAGTAAAAGGTCAATTGGATGACGTGTGGCTGCACGCTATCATCGCCCCGAGGTCGTACAATGGTCTCTCCCATCAGTGGCGCGATAGCTTCCGGCGCGAACATCAATCGGTGATGGGGTCAGCTGATCACGATGAGCAATGGATGAACTGATAGCAGGCGACGATCCAAGGCCAGTGTTTTCTCCTTTCCTTATACTGGATGGCTCAAAGAAGCTAGCCAAAACCTGTTTGTCGCAAGATGAGTGTGGCACTGGGATGATCTTTTGCCACGCGGGGATGTTACATGAAAACCCGTGAGATCAAAACGTTCATCTAACGGCACCTGCAGGGGCGCTGTCACCCAAGAGGCTCATTAGCCGATAATATGGTAGCATTCTGAGGAGACAAGGCGGTGGGAGATGGGAAGCAAGGCTTTGTGATCGTCGTGTGTGTAAGTGGCTGAAGGCTGATAGCTGAGAGACGGGAAGTGAGATAATTGGCGCTTGACATCATTGTAAGCACGACAACAATGCGTACAACCAGGAGAAAAGCAAGGAAACACGGCAGCCAAGCGTAAGTACACGCATGCATGGAGTGATCTAGTCGCGGGGCTACGTAAACCAGCGATCGGGGGCGGTCGACGAGCTGCGATCGATGATTCCCGATGATGAGGGACGTTTAGGGTAGGAGAAAGCTGTGGTGGTTACTGTGGCTGAGACGACACTCAACTGCGCACCGCCACAGGAGAGCGCCTCAGCTATCCATCTGGCCACGAATGAGACAGGGGCTCGCAAAAGTCCACGCAGAGTCGAAGAATGGCTTGAAACACACATTCCCCATGTTCTAGAAGCTAGACAGACACGGTTTAGATGATTGACGTAATCTTAAAACAACAAAAATTCCTTCAGGTTCAGGGGGCGAGGATGGCCGACGCCAGGTTCGGGAGAAAATGTGCCAATTTCCAGGCCCTGCTGGGCAGGTGGCAGGGATGGCGCCGGTAAGTAGGAGCAAGTTGCGATCGTTGACGGCGTTCCCGCTCTCTTAGCTGGCGAGGCATTGGCCGAAACCCACGATGGAGATCGACGAGGGTAAGCTGCGACAACCCCCCACACATCGATCACGCTTGGGGTCAATCACCACACTCTCTGGATGTGTGCGCATGTACTGTGCGGTTAGAGACGTGTAGCAGGTCTGGCACCGGACCGGGATGGGATCACATCACAACGTGATGCGGAATCCCATGACTGCCACGTTAGGCGAACCGAACGGACGGAGGGCATCCCGGGGGAGCATAACGGGTAAAAGAGACCCTTGGGGAAGGTTGAGCTGCTGCATCGAGCTTATCACTCGGTAAATGCGAATTGGTTAGCCCGGTTATTCTCGTCGAGTCGAATCCAGGGTACCACACCACCACAGCTGTGATGGATGGCTGCCAACGTGCTGGGCGCTAGATAGCCCGCTCAGATCTCCCTGGGAAACGATGTGACAGCTCAATCCAATTATTGGCATCTATTGCAACTGCCTTTCATTTCCGCGCGCTCCCGTTTTGGGCATGCGATGCACAATCTTTAATTTCCCAGGAATGAGTAGCCTCCCACTGAATCGCGATTTAGTAGCGGTAGTCTGGGGCTCTAAATGCGGCGGGTCCTATCCCCTGCGAAGTTTTTCTTCAGTGCTGCTGGTTCACTATTGCGTAATGCAACATTCTCCAGCATGCTGGGTACAACCGGCTGGAGAAGGATGGGATGGGTAATCTGGATCAGAGTCTCGTCGGCGGCATCAGGCGTACAGTACAGTACTCCTCATACGGCCTCACCTCACTTGGCGACGCCTGTAGCAAGTGATCATCCGCTCCGAAACTCTCCTGACAATCCACCACTGTTTTCTTGCTTTTTGTTTCTTGCGGCATCTGTGAAGCGAATTGACTCAATGGCATCACCCCCCAGCCATTCCATCCTACGCACATCCGTCCGTGACGGGCGTGGGCCGGCTATTGACCGCCGTCTTGATTAGCTTTGGGCAATACATCACATTGTGTCAATGGCACGCCATTGACCCATCCAGCCCGATACATGCGTTCATTTTTAGGTCATTCCCGGACACAAAGCACACCTAGACAAATAGTGTAGCACGCACTGCAATACAATCCACTCAAAGAGCCCCAGCTTGCTGCAAAAGCGCTGCAGACTCTGACCACGCGCCCGCTAACAATGTCCTTGGCCCACTGAAAAAGCAACGCAGGAGGGCCTGACAGTGGCCTCTCTGCCCAATCGTGCCCTCTGCCGTGGCCACGCAACCTCCAAATGTCGGGCTGTACCAGTGCGGATGGGGATCAGCCAGATGGGATGGATATCTCGGGGTGGTCATGGCGGGAATATTGCCCCTCCCTGCCCTCTAGCCGGTGCTCGCTTTGGGGTTGGCAGTTGGCAGCTCATGATAGTGTCCCGTTGATTGCCATTCACTTATCGCCTTCGTATTTTCACCCACACCACCACCTGCCACACCGATCTGTGGTTGGCTGTCTGGGCTAGGCGGCTATTGGGTGCAACACTCTTGTTTTTTTTTATTGCCACTCTGCTGTACCGGCCGTTGCTGTAAAACTTTATCGTATTGTGGTCTTCGTAAGCACCGTCGTAACCGCCATCCAAGCCTCTTCGGATGTTTGCTCCGCGCCTTGGTGAAGGGAGCTGGAAAAAAGAAGTTACCATCGTATCGTGCTGTCGTATCAGTTACTGTGTAGACCGGCTACCACAGTCTCAGGTTCCTGCCCATTTTCGCTCAACGCCCAAGTGACTTGCCTGCCCGCACAGGCTCGGTGCCAAGAATTCCTTATCCAGTCACCAGGATAAGCGGCCGTTGGCGAATTATCGGATGCAGCAAGGCTCCACCGAGCCTGGAGAACCTTCTTTCTGTGCCAGTCCTTGGACTCGTTACATGCCAGCCGACGTCGACGAGCCGGGCTGTCCGTCCCCGCGTGTGCAATTGCCATGTACGTTGCGGCCAGAAGCAGCCCAAGACGCCCAAACGACGACGAATCGAGAGCCGTCTCGTAATCACACCCAGACCAGCAAGAATCGCATCCCCGCCCCGTTGGTCAGCCCGCACACATCCCGAATCGACACTGTCTGGCACTCTTTGCCAGGGCCGCAAGTGACAGGGGACCGCAGGGGGACATCACAATCTCATTTCAGACCTATCGCAGCCCCGGTCAGACCCCCCTGTCCTGTTGGCACGCACTAGCCGTGGGTCCCAAAGCTTGCTTGTAACCCATCGACAAGGAAAAGCTCCTTGGCCCAAGTTCGACAGTCCGTCTCATATTAGTACTACATAGTACCTGCCGTCCGCACTCTTCTTCGATAGTTGATCTTCGCAATCTCCCCTTATCATTGCTCCAACTACAGCTCTCCCTGCCAACGACGTCTTCATCGACCAAAGAGCGAGCTAAATTACTTCTTATAATACATCCAACCCTCCTCGATCGCCCCTATCTGCCTGCCTCGGACCCATCCAGCCTTGTCAGCTCCGTTGCGGCTTGTCTTGATTCCTTATAAGCACTCAAAGTTTCCGACCGTCCATCTCACCATTATACCAAGCGCGAGTCCAAGAATTAAAATCCTACTTTGCTCCCTCTCGGCTGTTACAATACACTAGCCGTTGTCCACCCGAACCCCGTATTCGACCTGTCTCTCACAGTGTCTCATCGCCGTTTAATCAAGACCAACCTGTCACATTTGAGCTTGGCATATGCTTTACCGATGGTGCCGTTAGTAACGCTCCAACACCCAATATCACAACAAGCCTACACTTTCCGACTGGAAACACATCTATCATAATGGCTGCTGCAACCTGTCACAACTATACCCTGGCTATGCAGGAATACATGGACCTCCAAGTCGAGCGCGACGAGCTCTGCAACCACCTCGACCAGATTCGCCCAGCTCTCAGCATCAACACCGGCTACGGCTCGGTGAGCTCGCCCTCGGCGTCTCCTACTAGATACTCGGCTTCTGTCTCCTCGTCGGGCTCCTCCCGCCGTCATTCCCGCAGTGGCGAGCGCCGACATCACAGAGTGCATGCTCGCTGCAGTGGCTGGGACGAAACTACCGAGACCTTGGACACCATTCCAGACGAAGAGACTCTCTTCGAGATCACCGCCGAGGAGAGGCGCCTCTTTGCCTTGAACGAGAGCATCAAGCGCGCATTGACTGAGCTCCTCAACTGCGAGTCTGTCCGCTGCGACAGGTCAATGCGCCTCTGGGTGCAATCCCGTCTCATGGAGACTGAGAAGGAACTGCGCTCCGGTCGTCGCCGACGCAGCTCAGGAACGGAGTGATCACCTCTCCATTCTCACTACTTCCTACCTTTCGCTTTCCTTTCTTTCTTTGATCATTGGACAAAGCACAATGCGCTCAAAGCTTCATTATTCTTCACACTACATAATTATGTTCGAAATTGCTTTGCATCGACAACAGGAGTTCAAGTCATGGCATACGGGACAGGACCTTTGCCATTGGGTTCGCAATCAACACGGAAAGGGACTTAAAATAGCGTTCTTTTGGTTTACAGGGTTGCATTTTGATCAACACATTAAGCGGCACCGAGGGCGGTTAACATTGCGGTTTGAATTGGATTGAAACTAGGAGAACGGAAGCAACACCAGCTGTGTTGCACGTCTCCGCCATCGGGGAATATGCTCCCTCTTTCTTTTTGGGGCATCACACCACCCCTATGCGCCATGCAGCGCGTGACCATGGGTCTTGATTTCTACATTTGTACATACTACTTAGCTACACTACGAGCTTCTTTTTTGTATCACTACCAATTGCTGGTGACCCCGGTTGCCGAGGTGGCTGAGGAATCGACTTGCCACACCTTCGTACATAGACAATGCACATAGACACACGCGGGGACATGTATCCCACACACATTATTGCCCCCCGTCTCGTGAATCCTGTTGCTCGAGTTAACGTCGGTGAGCTGCTGAGGGTGTGCTGGAAATGGAAGTGCGGAGAGCCGGGCAAGCTGGGGCAGAGCTGGTCTCGACTGGTGAAAGCTTATTCTCGGCGCGATCGACACTGCCCTTTCCCACTTCACGTTCTTATCATCCCAACATATTAGTGATCTCCAGGAGTCTGGACCTAAGCAATGGTGAAAGCTTATATGAGGTGATCAACACTCTACCCGGGATTTGCGATGCCGCTCTTTCCCATTGCTACGTAAATGAGGGCTCCCAAGAAGGCCAAGAGAACCGGTTAGCTTGGAACGGACCACTGGGGAGGGGGTGCCTAGCAGTTCACATTCTCGCTTCGCTGAAGAGGTACGTAAGAAGAAAACCCAGGACCGGGCTTGGCGGCATCTCCATTCCCCGGATTTTCATTTGGGGGAGGAGAGAGGAGGAAACGTTACGACTCTGCATGCTGTCTGCACGCCAGAGCGAAATAGGTACCCCGGAGAAAGAGGGGTGCATGTCGGCTGGCTGGCCTGATCAAACTACGTACCGGCATCCGCTTTCCAGCATCTTTTCCTTTCCATGGGATCCCGTGTAATTTATCTTTTCTCGTCACAGGATGGGCAAAATTGGCTTGATACGGAGAATCGCCTGTACGGGTGATGGGCCATGAATAGAACGAGCTAATTATCACAAGACCGGGACCCCTTCGTATTACGGATATTTCGTTGGGTCGTATTTAGGAAAATTACGTTGGAGGCTTTTTATGGTGGCGGACGTTGCCGCTCTCCGAGGATTGCAACCCTTAGTCAATGGGGCTTGGTTCGAGTCCGCGCCACACAATTGAGCCACAGGCAGAGTACGTAATGTTGCTGAGCTTTATCGATAAGCCGCAGTGAAAAATCTGCTTACATAATCAATGCTTAACTGGACTGTCGTCATTCGAGCTGGAGCATCACGGCGCGGCGCGCATAGGAACTTTTTCGCAAAGGCTGTCCTGCCTCACAACAGATTCATCCACATTGATGCAGCGACGTCATGTCTGTCCTTCTCGAGACCTCCGCTGGCGACATTGTCATTGACCTACTTGTCGACCATGCGCCCAAGTTATGCGAGAAGTAAGTCTAATCCTACCTCTGGTCTGTCCGCAGGGGAACGCTAACCAGCCGAACCTAGCTTCTTGAAGCTCTGCAAGACAAAGTACTACAACTTCTCCCCCGTCCACTCCGTCCAGAAGGACTTCTCCCTGCAGACCGGCGACCCCCTTGGCCCGCTCTCCAAGGACTCTGATGGCGGATGCTCGATATGGGGTCGCCTGTCCGGCAACCCGGCCGACCGCACATTCCAGGCCCTCTTCCACCCCAAGCTCAAACACCTCGAAAGGGGCACCGTGAGCATGGCGACGATTCCCGTGTCGGCTGATGACCCCGAAACGCGAGTTGCCGCCTCTCAATTCATCATCACCCTTGGCGAGGACACCGACTACCTGGACGGCAAGGCTGCCATCTTTGGCAAGGTGGTCGAGGGTTTCGACGCACTGGACAAGATCAATACTGCTGTGGTGGACGATAAGGGCTACCCGCTTGTGGACATTAGGATAAAACATACAGTGATTCTGGATGATCCCTACCCTGATCCTCCTGGCTTGAGAGAGCCGAGCGCGAGCCCTCCCCCATCAGATGCCCAGCTCAAGACGGTCAGGATCGCCGACGAGGCGGCCCTCCTTGAGGATGATGGTGTCGACGAAGCAGAGCTGGAGAAGCGACGACGCGAGAGGGAGGCCAACGCCCAGGCGCTGACGCTGGAGATGATGGGTGATCTGCCATTTGCCGAGGTCAAACCCCCTGAGAATGTGCTCTTCGTCTGCAAGCTGAACCCCGTCACTGGCGATGAGGACCTAGAGCTCATTTTCGGCCGGTTCGGCAAGATCCTCAGCTGTGAGGTGATCCGGGACGGCAAGACGGGCGACAGTCTTCAGTATGCTTTCATCGAGTACGAGGACAAGGCATCCTGTGAGGCGGCGTATTTCAAGATGCAGGGCGTGCTCATCGATGACCGGCGGATCCACGTCGACTTCTCCCAGAGTGTTAGCAAGCTGAGCGATGTCTGGAGGAGCGACACCAACAACAAGCGTCGGGTCAACGCAGGACGTGGTGGTTGGGGCGGTGTTCGAGATTTGGAGAAGCGCAGACAGTACAGAAATGAGGGGGAAAGAGCCGTGGGTAAGGACTACGGTCTGGTGTATAGTAACGAGGAGATGAAGGATCGTCACGAACGTACCGGTGGAGATAAGAAGGGAGAAAATGGCCCAGCCCACGAAGAGGAACCGGAGCGAAACGATCGGGCTGAGCCTCGAGGAGGAAGAGGAAGGAGAGGCCCAGGAGGAGATAGGCCCCACCAACGCAGCCGAAGCCCACGAAGGAGAGACAGGAGTCGTGATCGCTATCGAGACTCAAAGGATGACCGCCGGCGAGACTACGATCGAGGCCACCGCGGGGACGACAGGCAGAGAGACCGAGATCGAGACCGGGATAGGAATCGACGTGATCATGGCCATCGGTCGAGAAGATAGACTGGAATTTTTGCAAGAGCCAACAACATTTGATACCCAAAAATTAATGATACTTCTAGCCGGCCCCCTTGACTACGCTGACTTCCTCACAAACCTATGAACTGCTCCACCGCGTTATGCTCGCCACCTGGCCCTCCTACCGAACACACAACAGCACGAGAGATTGCTAGGGCATTGGATTGCTCAGCAAGGGACCCTAAACACCCACGGTCCAACATCTATGATCTCATGCAACTCATCAAAATGGTGAGTGGGTGTTCTGCTGAATCCGACTAGCTCTCTGCATGCATGCAGGACTGCGCATCGGACGTCGAGTGCCCCTCTGGTCATGTTGTTCCGGCACAGCATCTTCCACCATGCGCAGCTCCTTGAATCTCTCCCCATCACACGTCTCCATCACACGTTGCATTTCCTGGTGCCATTGTGTTTTGAAAAAGCCTCGTCGGGTGAAAGTCTGTCTCTTCCGATGAGAGACAGGACAGGGTATCTGAATCGCTTAAAAGCACGTGGAGATTAAAATAGATGGCGCTGCTTGAGACCTTCAGGGAAACGCTAGGAATAAAATCTGGTCTGACTTTATCTCCAGAAACTGACACAGTGGAATATACGGCTAGCCGATGCTACCATCACTATCCCCTTTGTCTTAAGCATGGGCAAAGTGACACCTCTACGACCAGCCACGAAACCTGCCAAGCCCCCAACCTCTCAGTCTATAGGAAAAAGTAAACTTCAAAATCTACGACGGAGGTTCGCGCCCAGCCCAGCAATTCGTGTGTGCCGTGCTTACAGGCTGCCAAGTCTCCCGGCATTGACCGTCTGCGATCAACTGCGTCGCTTCATCACACAAAAGCCTATTCAAATTGCGACCCAACGCCTCGCTACGAACCTCCTGGCAATATCTCCTGCCTGAGGAAGGGGTTCGTGCCCAAGAGCGGGCTACAACATGTAGTGCCTCTCATCAGGATGCACACCCCCTCCGGGCCACCACCCCTTCCACGTAACTCGCAGCAGACGAAACAAACGGAAGACATCCTGGGTCCGGATTGGGGAGGGGCGCCAGTTTGAGTTGGCATGGGAGGATCTTCTCCCACGGCTAAGCAGAACCAACCGATTGCTTGCATACGGCCACGAACACGCCCCAGGCCACGTTTTTTTTGGGGCCGATTGCTCCCCTCCGCCTTCAGACCGGTCACGACAGGACAGAGTGGCATGCATGCGGCGGTGCTTCGTGAGCTATGGCCGTTCTGCTTCCCTCACCGCTGCTTCCGCCGCGGGTTTGGCCAACTGGAAGAGTGGATTGGGTCGACCCAGGCCAGGCTGTGCAACCACACCACGCCCCAGATGCTGTGAAAGCCCAGAAGGATGGTTTCCCAGCCATGTAATGCGTGGTGCGTGGACCTCCTCCGACGCGGCACCCCGCTTCATCTTTTTTCTCGGCCGCTTTCTCGCGGGCCAAACGAGCTGGGGCCCGGATAGCAAGACTAGGCGACGTATCATGCTGCGCGGTAGGTGGTGCCGGGGAAGAGGGAGAAGGAGGAGCGCGAAGGCTCCGCCCCAACTACTCCTTGGAAGTTTCAGACCTTACGGTGCTACTTGACTCACTATGTTGTCCTGCGGTGGTGGGTGTGAGGTGCATCGGCCTCGCTCGCTCTTGCGCCTGGCTTAATCGCATGGCCCGCCTCGGCTTTTGAGATTTCCCCGTGCAGAGCCAAGAGCGGACGTGTATGATATCTAGTGGACGGGGATAGCTTTTGCCCCTCCCTCATCAGTGTTGATGGTGTCACGAACGAGGGAGGGGCCATTCTCTCATGACCCGCTCAGTGCTCTGCGGTCTGGTACACAGATTCCTAGGCCTCAGGAGAAAGGACCTTTTGCTTGTTCTAGACACACAAGGCGAGGACCCCAAAATCAGCCATGATGGTTGGATGAAGAGAGGGGAGAGAGGGGAGAGGGAAGACCGGAAAGAAGATATCCGCGGCGGACATGCTGCGGACGAAGATCTCAAATGGTGAGCACTAGGTCAGGTCAAGCGGGTGGTGGGGGTTTCACAGGCGACTGCACAGGCCAGTGGGAGGGCCAGCACAAGAAGGTCATGTGTAGCGGTCGTTGTTCCTGTGGCCGGCGAGCTTGGCCGATGCTCTGCACGGGGCATTGACTTATCTTCCCACGGGCTCTATCAAGCATATCCTCCAGGGCCTCTGAGCCCACCCTATAGTCGATTGTTTGATGCAGAAGTCTGGCCGATAGACGGGCAATCATCGAGATAAAGGGTAGATACACGTAGTAGAATGGAAACACATGGTGCAAACTGCATCGAGTGACGAGAGGAGACCCATCTGACATGGTGTAGAAAGTGTTGTAGCCCATCACGCATACCATGGCGGCCTTCTCGTCCTCTTCCCTCCCATGAAGGGATCAAAGCTACTGGAAGATAAACCTTAGACATTGATACTTTGTTGTACATACCTCAACCCTCTGGAGGCGACTACGTGGCTCTCCACCTCTCCAGCATGGGAGCACACACAAAGGAGAGTATTCCAACGTCGGAATAGTCTAATGTAGACCAAGCTCAGAAGTGCAACTACAACATCCCCTCTATCCGCTCCTCTATCGACGTGGCTCCCTCCATGGGGACGGAGTTAGTATCCTTCTCTGGGCACATCCCCAGCGTAACCTCGCTTCATGAAGAGACCACAGCGAGGAGAACCGTGCAGACGGCTGCCTACCTTCTCTCCTCTCCTCATTCTGCTCCGTAAATTATGCCTTGGAGACCCAGGTCTCAGACAGCTCATCCACCCTGATGGCCTTGTTGATGCTCTGGAACGCCGTGTGTCCAATCGTTGAGCGGACGCAGGTTGCACAACCCCCCCCTCTTCACACGCAGACCAAGCTTGGGTTTTTCTTTTGTTGAGATGAAGGCGTCACGGAATGAACGGCACGCATTTTCTGCATTTAATCTGAAACCTGAAACTTGGTGGCGTATTGGGCTGTACATGATATTCATTTTGGTAGCGTCATGGAAGTTGCTTGGATGGATGGAACACGCAGGATGTGAATGCCTCGTATCCTTGGGAGGAAGCAAGATGTCCTCTAGGAGCGGCTACGAGCAATATGTACTGTTTTTTACAGCCCGTAATCTGAGCATAGCAAATGCACTGTGCTATAGTAGATTAAGTCCGTCACTGTTGCGTCTTTCCAACCTTCTTGACCTCGATATCCTGTCTGGAGGGATAGTACTTCTTGCCAAGCTCTAGAATCAGACACTGGCTGGGATGGTGACCTGAGGACAGGCTGGACTGAGATCAAAGCGCTGTGCTTCCAATGGTTACCCCCCAAGCTCACTCTGTATACCCGGGGAAGTCGGGTCTCGAGAGGAAAGGGCATTATCCTCTTTCTTGTTGCTGTTGCGTCTTGTCTGAGACAGACAGAGAGTAGACAGGGGTGGATACCTGGCTCGCCACCTCGCAACGTAGCCATATACCTGGAAGCTGGGCTCCTGACCCCCTTCTCTTCGATGGCTGACCCCTGCAACGGGGTGGGAGTGTGGTATCTCGGATACACGACATCAGGCTGAGATGAGGCTGCCTTCCGCCTACTTCCTGCCCCCCCATGAAGGCAGCAACCCGCCACGGGTGCCGGTGGACTGTCTGTCTCTCCGCCTGCCTGGATTCTGCGTTGATGCTTTCGAATCTGGTATAGATGGGCGGGTGTCTGCAGTCTCCCGTGCCAGCGATGAGGTGGTTGGGCTCTGTTCTCTCTTTCCTCAGCGTGCTGGAGCTGTAACGTGCACTTTTGGCCGAGACTGGCAGCATGTTCCATGCTGTGCGTCTAAGCCACGGAGCTCAAATACATAATCTGACATTGGAAATACGGAGGCGAAGCTACGGGCGGCGGTTGTTCTCTTTCGAGAGCCGCGAGCGCGGTTAACTGGGCCGGGGGCCTCGTTTGACCACGAGAAGTGATCGTGGACCAGAGCAAAGCGCTGTCGGAAAGTTTGTAGAATATTCTGCAGAGTTACTCATCTTCCAAAGTCCACCGCCCAACGGCTACCTGACGTTCAGCCGGCCCCTTGCTTGTGTTCAGTCCTTTTTTTCTCTTGATTAGTGTGTGTTGTCCGACGAAGCGGTGCCTGGTGCAATCTGCCATGTCCTTGACATGGAGACACAACAACAATGGGCAGAGGCTGGCACACACGCTCATTGGATGCAATGTGCTACAACCCCCTCCTGTCCAGTAGACTAAGGCAGAGGAATCCAAAAGTAGAGATGAAGGATGAAGGGGATGGGCGAATGGGAGAGACTAAACGAAACGCATGAACAAGAGATCAGAGAACTTTTCACACGCTCAGGCCTCGAACGCGCGACAGCCAAGCGGCACGGGAGATGATGGAGTGTCTTTCCAGATTCCGAGCCTTATTCATGGAGGTTAGGCACGGTATGACATGAACCTGGCCCCCTTGTCACTAGACATGCTGGCACTGCGAGCTTTCACGTCTGTTTGTGCGACTTTCCCCACGGTTTGGGTGTTACCTCCTAGTTGCTACATGGCTTTGCCGATCTGTTCTCGACCTGGGACTTGCATTAGCCTCTACAATGCTCTCATCAGACTCTCTGTGGGCAGATGAGATGGCGTGCGGGCTGTGTGAAGGCACGTAGCAGTAGCTATCCGGTTCATCTGGCCCCCTCAATATATGAATTGTATCAACGTCGTCTTAAAGATGGGTCCGGGGCAGAACCTAGCCGTGACCGAATAAGGTAGGATGGTCCGATCGATGGGGGGGGGGGATCTCAACGAAGATGATGATGTGCATATGCCTGGAACGGCCCCCATTGCTGCAGATTTCCATGCTTGGCATGTGCTGTATGTGCCCACCCAATATCCATCACCCAGGATGTTGGGCCATGGGTGGCTATACCGTCTATCTATGTTCACCGTACGTAGTATTCAGAGAAGGGATGAGTCTTAATCCTATCTTCTTGGGTAGACTTCGTTGCATCAATGACAAACACTGCGAGTGAAAAAGGACCGTACGGAAGGGGAGATCATAGGTGTGAGCTTCTCGTGCAACTGTGATCCTCTGCAAGAACTGTCAAGTGAGCAGTGATGCACGCAGAAACACCGCCTGCTTCGCTGAGAGGGGCCCGGATTGTTTACTGCGGATGCTGATGATACAGAGAGTTTCTGGTGTGACCGCACGCCAGGAGCCAGGCCGTGTGGCGCATTCTCGCGTCTATAGATTGGGCGCTGGAAGGATCTATTGGCTTGTCTGCGTTTGTCTTATTACTTACATCATGCAAAGATATCCCGATGTGGCCAGCCGTCCAGCCACTGTTTTCTCAATCATCAGCTGCCTCACTTTCCGGTCGAGGGACGAGCAAATTTCCCTTCCCGGCGGGAGAAGATAAAGAAGCAAGGTGAAGGAAAAGAAAAAAGGAAAAAAAATTGACCAAAACGGGGTCGATAGATTCAAGGGCCTGGGACTGGGAGCGTCTCATGCGCCTGTGGCTTTGGAGTTACTCCAGGCCCAGAGGTGAACGCAGGAGAAACGTGTCTTTGCAGGCACGGACCTTGTGCGAGGGTTCGAACAGTACAATTACATCTGGGTGAGCTGCTAGAATAACTCCCCAAGGTAGCTTTGGCCGATGCATCATGGCCGCGATGCGGTTGGGCCCCGTCCATGATAGTAGCCCGTTGTTGCATTGCCAAGGGCCGTTCGAAAAGCGTTCGATATGCGTGATCTTGCTGCATCTTTCCGTCCGCAACACTCAGTCGAACGGGAAAAAGGAAGGAAAAAAGAAGAACCTGGTTTCTGGTTTGGCCCGCTACCTAATACCGACGTGCTCCAGGTCTCGGCACTCTCTACGGAGGGCGTATCGCCGGTAGTTGATAGTATAGCCACCAAGTCACTCTTGAAGATAGTATGTAGGTAATAACCAATAAGGCTCGATCTGCAGGTCTGCAGCTTACAACACCCGCCACCTAAATACCTAAACGCTCAACGGCGTCAGACTGCGAAGGCCAAAGCAACTGGACCCGGTTTTTCGTTTACTTCGCACGCTCTCGTCCACACTCTGTAACTGTCTTGTCTCTGCCAAGTTGGCCGCCTGCATTTGCTGCCTAGACTTTTGGAAAGTAATGGAAGAAGAAAGAGATGGAAATAGAGACGTCTCGATGTACCATTTCACGATGAGAATTGGCTGCACGCCCATAGTGCTGAGTGGTGATGAGTCGCCGGGCCTCGCTGGGGTTTGGCATGACATCTGCCGTGCGACCAGAGAACATGCTACAGCAATGAGAGCAGCTCAGTAGGCTCTTGAAGTGCCTCTGAGAGCACCAGGCAAACTTGCAGTGACTGATACCTGGCAAACATGGCCCCGTCTGCTGGTGGGGCGGCCATGGCAGCAAACGTATGCAGGCTGTTGCGCGCGTTTACACAACACAATAGACGTTGACCTGTGCGGTCAGCCAAGAGTTGAGCAGTCTGTCCGGAGGGGGAGTGAGGTCAAGAGGGGGTTGTCTAAAAGTCACCCCTCGAAGACGTACACCAGGCTTCTGGGAGAGATACACCTCCCAGATTCGACTATAAGAACCGTCCTTCCCTCTCCCTTCCTCGTCCTTAATCTCCCATCACTCTCAACCTTTTCAACACTCTCAACTCTTCTCCTCGATCTTCTATCTTCCATCTAGTCAATCTCCTTTGGTGGCCATCTGCTGTTTCACTCTCGCCTTCTCCTGATCATTGCATCACTCTCTTGCTTCACCAAGTCTTCCTTACACACTTGCATCAACTTCCCCTTCGCCGCCTTCCACCATCCTCCAGTCACCTCTACTTACGTGTGTCTGCTCGAATGTAAGTTGTGCTAGGTATAAGAAGCTTGGACAACAAGTTAACCAACACACAAGTTCTTTAGACAATCTCTTGACTTCACCATTCACAATGGTCAACAACCGTTATTCTTGCCAGCAAACCAACTTCCGCTTCACCCCCTTTCAATCCGAATATCGTCCCCCGTATGCTTCACCTGATTCTCGAAATGGTAAGTCCAATTGGCCCCCACTCCCAAAGCCCATGGTGTGATAACAGGTGCTGATGATGAAGTGACAGATGAATCCAATACGAACAGAAAGAGAATTGCTGTTGCGGTACGTTTTATGAACTTCTTGTTGATGATGATTGGTCTAACCATGCATGAAAGTGTGGACGTTGCCGAAAGAGAAAGATCCGTTGCTCAGGTGACAATGGCAATGGAGAGCCATGCCTCAATTGCAAAAATGCTGGCACATCTCCCTGCCAGTTTCTTCGAGTAAGTCTCCTTTCCTATCTCCTCCTCAGTTCCGTTTCTGGCTCGCCTGTCCCTTGCAGTGGCTAACACTCTGCTCAACTTCTCCTTTCCCTATAGGTGTCGTCGCTCGAAACCAATCTCAAGGACAGTGGACGTCCCTCTCAAGTCCTCCCTTACGAGGGATACTCTAGGTCATACCCCGGATGCGCTGAGGAAGCGCGGGCTAGATTGGCTTCGCAGCCTGCTGCTCCCCTTCCATCCATGTACCAAGAGATTGAGTCTCCATCCTGGGCCCAGGACTCATTTTCCTCGACCGCCTATAAATCTGGACTAGGCAGTCCAGAGAAGCCATACTCATGGACCACTGGGACCTTTTATTGTCAACTGCCCGAGGCTGATGCCTCATCTCCCAACAACTATGGCAACATGTACGCCCAGGTGCAGGACGCACGTTGCCAACTAGCCTCGCATGAAATGGCCCCTATGAAACATTTTAGTTATCTCAACTCTGACCCCGGGTCATACACCTTCTCCCCACAGCCGACTACCGCCATGTCCACTACAGCCGCTATGGTTGATAGAAACCCCGGTGCATCGGGAAGCAGCTATCCTCTGAACACTATCCCTCATGGTCTGCTGCCGTCACTTATGACGGAAAAGCTGCACCTGCACGACATCGCCACCAGCAATGATCAAAGTTTGGGGAGCAAGTCAAGCCCTTCCTCAACTAGCCCTCTCCAGCCTTTGACCCCCTCTACTAGTTATGGTAGCTACACCACCTCTCCAGGATCTGCCTACTCCGGTATGATCCCTGCTACTCAGGGAGAATCTCCTCAGAGCTATAATGGACTGGTTGGGACCTCGGCTGCTCTACCTACGCAGTTTCCTCCTCCACCTACTAGCACCTATGTCTACACCGATATGAGCGCTCAGGCGGCAGCTCTTGCTGCTTCTGGTCGACGAGTGGCCTAGGCTGGTTCGTCTCCTGTTTCACAGTTCCAGGCTCATCAGAACTTATATCCTGATGGTCTGTCTGAGGTTGAGCGCAAGCCTCCTACTATGAACTAGTTGCCCTGTTGTCAATCTGCCCGTCGCTCGCTATCCTGTCTTTGGCGACTCATGGCGTCCTCTGGGATTGCCATTGAGCAGCACTGCCCATGTTCCTCGAGCTTCTCCCGAGCATGCAGTTCGTGCAAGCATGCCAAACCCACCGTTTCTTTCGTGAAAAAAACTCAACGTCCGGTTTCTATCCTGGTGATGATATCTGGTTTGATAAAAAAATTTCTTTCAGGGCCGGCATCCTCGTTTTGTGTTGGAGTTGACGGCAGGCTTTTAGGCTTGGTATTGGAAGTGTCTGGTTTCATACGCATGTACTTACCTCGCCGTCCTTCAGTCGAGCACAGCCGGCTTAGTATTTTTGGTTTGGTATTTTTTGATTTGGTTTTGGTTTGGTTTTGTTCTGTTTTCTGTTTATTTTCGAAAAGGGGGATGTGAAAAAGAGGAGAAAAAAAGAGAACGAAGAAGAGAAGACGAAAAGTTTACAGGTTGCGCTAGTTAACGAAAACAGTACTAAGGAATAAAAACCCAAGGGTTCAGGGAACATTTATTCCGTGCCATATGATCGGTGATTTGCCCTTGTTACACTCGTAGAGAGTAAACGCTGCGATGGCTCGCCCTCGAATCGTGCATTTTTCTCATTTCCTCCCACTCCTGATCGCTTCATCTGTGCCAATTGACTTGGCCAGCAAGGGTAGGGAGTATATGGAAATGCAGGCAAAAATCGAGACGTAGCTCGAGGCTCCTGGCTGTTGTGCAAGAGAGTGACCCGAGATTGACGGCTGTCAAGGGCTGCCAGGTTGAGGAACGATCACAAACAATTTGACGTGGTGACCCTGTCAAGAGGGGAAGTACACAACTGTCAGGTTTCCGTTTCCAGTGCTCAACCCGTCCTAGACCCCTTAGTCAACAAAATGTGATACGTATGACCGACTGTGGTCTGTCACTGGTCTGGCTCTGGAAACATGTCATAAGTGGGATTCACTTGACGGTTGATGGTGCCCAGAAAGTTCCGATCGAGGGTTGCCTCGTGGCAGGACGGATGCATTCCGTGTTAAACGGGCAAGGAGGATTTACCGTGCCACTGCAGCTGTCTTGGAGAACCCGAGGGCTTGGAGGAGGAGTCGAAGCACGACGGTTGATGTCGACCGCGGGACTCGGCTCGGTTCGGACGCCAACAATGCGAGCCCTACAGATCTTGGGCACAGGAGCAGCGAGAAGATGAATACAAGTAGTTCATTCACAAGAGAGGTACATGGGGGAATTTGATGATTTGGCTGGCTGGTCATTGGGTCCATACCTTCCCAATTGATCCTGGGAAACCAACCTTCATCTCGGTGTTGGATAACTAGGTACCTAATCGGCAGCACAAATTGTTAGATGTATGAGGTATTGTCCTAACCCTGCTTCTGCTTGCATGATTAGAGGCACCACATAAATATAAAATTGAGTGTTGGGGAAGCACGTTGATGCGAAATGCATGCGTACTAGGATCTGAAGAGAACGAAAATGTGTTGTTGTATTGATGCATTGTAGGCAATTGGTGATTTCGGCTTTGCAATAGATAATGGAGAGACTGGAGCCTTTAATCTTGGGGAGACCATCACCCCGACGCAGGTGATCCACAGCGGGGTGCTCTTTTCATCAGGAAGGCATGAGCGAACCGAAGCGGGCTGCTTCATGGTGGAGCATCTGGCGACAGCTTGAATTGACAAGGAACTGCTTTACCTGTTCATTCACATCCCGTTTAGAGGTGTCGTATCCTCGCTCCTCACTCACCAATCGCCTTCATCCTATTAAAACACATTTCCAACGCATTTCCTCCCCACCGCTAATCTTCCCCCGAGACCGCAGCCATCTGTTGGGAGGTAGGTTGACGTCAATACCAACTCCCCCGCCATCACAGTCAGGGTCGCTCAGCTCAGCTGCAGGTTGCTTCGCCTGTGCTCGCTCCGGCATCCCGCATCCCCTCACCCCGCCATATCTGCTCTTCCGCAGCGCCTGTCGACAAGATGCTTCCACCACCGCTCCTGCGCCTTCAATGCGGTGTCAACTCCTACGAGTGGGGTAAGATTGGCAGCGACTCTGCCGCTGCCCGTTACGCTGCTGCGACACCCTCTTCCGACTTCAGCATCCAGTCCGAGCAGCCCTACGCAGAGGTATGATGCCTTTATTCACTCGAGAAAGAATCCATGGCTCTGACGAAATGGCAGCTGTGGATGGGCACGCATCCAAAGAACCCCTCCAAAGATCTGAAAACCGGTCGCACACTCCTCGAGCTTTTCAGCGAGAACAAAGCTCTCCTCTCTTCTGATATCATCTCGAAATATGGCGACAACCTGCCCTTTCTGTTCAAAGTGCTCTCCATCAACAAAGCGCTGTCGATTCAAGCCCATCCAAACAAGACCCTGGCAGAGCAACTTCATGCCCGAGATCCCAAAAACTACCCCGACGATAACCATAAGCCCGAGATGGCTATTGCCATCACGCCGTTCGAGGGTTTCTGCGGTTTCCGCCCCCTGACTGAGATAGCCCATTTCCTCCAGTCTATACCTCCGTTAAGGACACTGGTGGGCGAAGATGCTGCCTCACAATTCATAAAAGTTGCCAAGGATGAGCATGCAGACACCGTTGCACAGAAAGACGCTTTAAAACAGGCGTTTGCTGGCCTCATGTCTTCGTCGGGGGGAGTATTGACCGCGAGATCGCTAACCTTGTTGAACTGGCCAAGTCCAAGGGTGGCGAGTTCGCTGATGGAGGTGTTCCATCTACATCGGGCGAGATCCTGTCCGAATTAGTAACTCGGCTCAACAGCCAGTTCGGGTCTGACATTGGCCTATTCGTGGCCTTCTTCCTCAACTATGTCACTCTACAGCCTGGCGAAGCCTTGTTTCTTGTCGCAGATGATATCCACGCTTACATCTCTGGGGACATTATTGAGTGCATGGCCGCTTCGGACAATGTCGTCCGCGCGGGGTTGACTCCCAAGTTCAAGGACACAGATACCTTAGTATCCATGTTAACTTACAACTTTGCCCCTATCGAGGAGCAAAAGATGAAGCCTACAGAGTACCCTTACGCTACCCTGAATCGCAAAGGCTACAGTTCAGCTTCATCCGTGGACTTGTACGACCCTCCCATCGACGAATTCAGTGTTGTTCGTGCCGCACTCTATGGTGACGGAAGCAAAGCAACTTTTGAACCTCTGGCAGGCCCAAGCATAATTATCTGCACGGGCGGCAAGGGAAAGATTTCTGTCGGTCCTAAGACAGAGGAAATCAAGGAGGGATACGTTTACTTTGTCGGTGCTACTGCGGAATGCGTTCTAGAATCCCAAGGTGAGGATGGCGATGAGTTCGTCACCTTCAAGGCATTCTGCGAGATTGCGGAGGGCGACAAGGAAAAGCTATGATTTTGGCCCGTTGTGGCTTATGAGAGATGAAAGCATTTATCCAGCGCGAATGGTACACACACGATAGAAAAATCAAACTCATAATGGCGGGCCAGATCCGATATCTGTTGAGATGGTACAATTGCGGTTAAATGGTATCGATTTGAAAGGGCCATGGGTGAACAATAGAAACTAATCTTCCCAAATCAATCATGTATGTGTATAGAAGAGACTCTTTCTATTGTCTCTTGCTCTGCGGAGCATTGTTAGATCTCGGCGCATTTGCATTGGCTGATCCGCAGTTCTCCGTTGCCAAAACAGTGGGGCCAAGCTTGACCTCTTGACCGCCTTATTCTGCCGTTCGACAACCGACATCGCCCATTGACCTCCATATACCGTGAAGCTCAAGCCTACACAACGACGGGATCGAAGGACGGGGCACGACACAGAATAAGATGGGCCAAACTCGTCTCCGGCTAGCCTCCCTATTTTCTTCGCATACCCGACGTTAAGAAAGCAAACCCGAACCAAAAACTAACCCTCTTCCTGGCGCCCTCGTTCGCGTGCAGCTAGCGTCGCATCCAGAAGCTCAAGCGACATGTCGTCGCGCAACCGAAGCGGCCGCGGGTCGAACCGCAACAACGGGAACAACGCCAACAGCGACCACGGCGAGGAGGCGCAGCTCTGGGAGTCGATAAAAGCGCGGGTGAGCGAGGTGGTGGTGGGCGTCAACGCGGAGAGCAAAGGCCTGTCCAAGCTGGTCGAGATGGACAAGGAGATGGGGAGCATGGACTCGGAGAAGATCCCCGGCGCGTCGCTCAAGGAGATGGAGCAGCTGTGCCGCGCGGGAGTTAGGCAGTCGGACGACAACATCCTCAAGGCGAGGGAGCTAGTGGACCAGCTCAAGATCCTGCGGGCCGTGTGCGTCGCCAAGGAGCAGGCCGAGGCGGCCGTCGCGGGCCCGTCCAAGAGGAGCTCGGCGAGGGACAACGCCGCCTCCGCGGCTGCGCTGTACGATTTCGACGGCGCGGGCGACTCGCCCGTGCCGAGCCCTCATGCGTCCGGGTCGCAGCGCAAGTTCGGCGACCGTGTGAACCCTCGGGAGCGAGACCGCGAGAGCCAGAGGGGGGACAGGGACAGAGATAGCATGCCGCCCAAGGCGGAGAGTGTCGAGCCGCAGGGAGTCTCGACACCTCTTGGCCTGACGGGGGGCGCAATGAGCAGATCCAAGGTCGTCTTCTCCAAGGGGGAGTCGGTCGCCTTCAAGCCGAAGACGGTCAGCGGGGAGGCCGCCTCGGACTGGATACTAGGCGAGGTGGCACAGGTCCTGGGCGAGGGCAAGAGCCGGCGGTACAAGGTGATAGACGTCGAGCCGGAAGAACAGAGCAAGCAGAAGGAGTACCGCACGAGCGCGAGCAGCATGATACCCATTACGCCGGAGAGCCAGGCCGCGACGCTGGGCCCGTGGGAGCCGAAGATGACGGTGCTGGCCCTCTATCCGAACACTACGACATTTTACAGGGCAGAGGTGCACAGCATGGACGAAGATGGCCGGGTCAACCTAAAGTTTGAGGGGAGAACGACTCCTCGACTCTTCAGCAGGTGGAACGCCGGTTCGTCATTGAGTATCGACCTTGAAATGGGTCGAGATCCTTTTGGCTTAGAGAGAATTGTCTGGTAAACCTATTTGTCTGTGGGCTGGATGGCGGGGGCAGGGTGATTTGTTAGTCAATATGTATTTGCAAGCTTGGCGTTGTGGTATAGTATTATCAAGGGATTTAAGGCCGGATTATCTTACTTGCTATTTTCTCCCCCTCCATGCACTCTATGGGCGGGGACATGGCCATAGTATTGGGAGAGTGGGAGAAGGGCCTACGTATAAAATCATTCTAGATGGGTTTGAGAATAAATGGAGAGTTGCGTCTCAACGTTGTTTTGTCCGTGTTTGAGGAGCCGCAGAGCCAGGCCCCTGCTGACTTGGCGGTGCCTCAGTTTTGCTGATCATTCGCTCGAGCAACGGCTCCGGATTGTAGGTGTGTTGCATCGGGTGTGCCAACGGGTGTCATCCACGACCTGTTGCCCGCAACCACACTGTAAATTATTCATTTTGAATGCACTAATAAGTCCTGTCTACTGGTATTGGTGCACTCGTAGGTTGTTTAATGCAGCCCCATGACCTGGCTTATCTGCCCCTGAGCGCCAGCCACCAGAGAGCAAGAGGCCACCCTTTTTAGCCCTTAATTTAACATCGACCTGCCCTGCAGGGCTATGTATTTGGCTAGCGGTGCGGGTCTGTCGGTACCTGCAGCAGTGCAGTGGCTGGAACCCACAGGGGCATTCAGGTCACTGCGACGTCAACTGCAGTTGGGGGACATCCATGGGATGGATATCGGGCACCAGGCTGTCCATGACTCGGATTGCGGGTTGAGGACTCCAAGATGGCTGCATCAATGTGCGTGTTGAAATGATGGGTACCACATCACTCTATTGCACAGGCTTGATGCAACGTTGTGCTGTAATACCTGAGGTGCTACTCTTACTTTGCGAGCCCATGGAAGAGCTTCACTAACAAAGATACGTGGCCGGCGCAGACAGGTACCTGCTCAATCACTGCGAGTGCCGTAATTCTAGGTACCTGCGAGGCCTGGACATTGATGGCAGCTTTGGTAGCCTGATGGGCGGACAGGGACCCAATCCACTATCGCGCCGCACTAGTCCGAGTCGGGCATCCACCTCTCTCCAGCGCTATGAACTCCTAAAATTTGTGGTTCCTTTGGGAGGACGAGGTCCCTGTGGGCTTTAATGACGAGAAACACTGATCTCCCGAGCTGCGACGAGCGGCCCGCCTGTTCCCTCCCTCCTCACACCTTCACGTCGAATATCTCGGACTGACTGTAGGCCGTGTGTGCCTTCCCCAGCATATATCGATTCTCCACCATTGCCAACCCCCATCGCCTGGTCTTACATCTCACTTCCTATCCTGTCAACCGCTTTCCCCTGTCCTCAACAATAACATCCCGCCTCGACTACCCCTTATCGTCCTCGTCACTCGTTTTGGGTCTTGATTCTTCGTTTAACCTTCTGCACACCACACACGCAGATCGTGGATTCTCCGCAGAAATCGTAAGTAAACAAAACCCTGCGCTGCCTCGAGGCGTTTTGGCTCGCCGGTGCCCTGGTCTGCGCGACTCGGTATCTGCCAAGTCAAGTGACGACGCCGCATTACCGTCGGAGATTCGCTCTACGACCAATTGGGATCGCTTGTGCCGCTACTTGTCAAGTCTGGAAAGGAGACAGGGCTAACCAAATTGTTTCTCTCTCAGTAGAATTCAATCTCGTGACGACCTCATCCAGCGCTCAAGCCTCGCAACTCAATCAGCTCTTCCCCCGACATAGCTTCTGAATCCCGACCGTACCCCCTCGACAGCCTCCCCCAAGGAACTCCTGTGATCTCTCCTATCCAGGATCCCAACGATAGTGTGTGCTCATCCCACTGTGGGTGATAACAACTCGCCAAAATGGGTGGCTCAATTAGCAAGATGATGGGCAAGATCTTCTCGTCCAAGGAGATGCGCCTGCTGATGCTGGGTCTCGACGCTGCTGGAAAGACCACCATTCTCTACAAGCTCAAGCTCGGCCAAGATGTGACGACCATTCCTACCGTCGGTTTCAACGTCGAGACCGTCACATACAAGAACGTCAAGTTCAACGTTTGGGATGTCGGTGGTCAGGACAAGATTCGTCCTCTTTGGAGACACTACTTCAGCGGTAAGTCATATCAGGCCGCGTGATTATCTTATGGACAAACAGGTCGCTAACATTTATTTTACCACATAGGTACCCAAGGGTTGATCTTCGTTATTGATTCTTGTGACCGCGCCCGAATCGACGAGGCCAGACAGGAGCTGCATCGCATTATCAACGACCGCGAGATGAAGGACAGCTTACTACTGGTGTTTGCCAACAAGCAGGATCTCAGTGATGGTAAGTCACTCTTCGGTTTCATACTCTGAAACCTCCAATTGTCTGTCAGGTTTGACCATACTAACGCATCGCAGCCTTGACGCCCCAAGAAGTCACCGAACAGCTCCAACTCTCAAAGCTCAAGGACAAGCTCTGGTACGTCGTGCCCAGTTGCGCGACTACTGGTGAGGGCCTGATGGAGGGTTTGGCATGGCTCTCCAACAATGTCAAGGCTATTCCTGCTCCACCTCCCAAGAAGTAATCTCTTATCGACTTGAGATATCGTCTGCGTATGTTCCGGGCGTAATGCCAGGACCACCGCACAACTCGCATCCTTGCTGCTCTATTCCTCCTGAAAGGAGGAAACGACGAAACGACGACCACTGCGCCGCTCCCTAGCGACTTACCCCTTAACCCCTGCACGCCGCCACTAGCAATGAGTTTCGACTCCCAATATTCTGGGTTGCCTATCTGAGAGAGATTGTTTCGACCACGTTGGGAAATGAGCGTGCTCCGACCATACGTCACCATCCACCAAGCGAAGATCTATGTTCATCACACCTTTAATTCAACGGAGCACTCGAGTACTAATATTGGGCGTATGGAGAAGGACGACGGAAGAAGAGGAAGACATCATGGGATTTAAAAATACAGCAAAGGGCCTTTTTTCCCTCCTACAATTTTCTTACGCATTATTGTGCCATTCTTGTCTATATTTCGTTTTTCAATCCCTTTGATATTTTTTTTTCAATCTCTTCCCTCGTCAACTTTCATATCCCCAAGATATACCCGCATCTTGCTACTCAATTTCACTCGTGCAAACTCTTCTCTCTCACCTGGATGTGTTTTCTCGGCATGCTTGGTATGTATTCTGTGCTCTGGTACGGGGCCAGATGTGTCGTGGAGCGCGTTTGGGCGAGGAAAAGCAACCTAGATGTGAATGTTTTACGTCAATTTCCCTTTATTTTCTTTTCTGTCCTTTGTTTTTAGCTCTTCCTTCTAGGGATTAACGTCTTGCGCATGTAATTCTATAATATTATTTGATCCAGATAGTAATGATAGATCCTGCTTGTCCGGGAATTATACTCATCCGTGGCCAGTGATTTGAATGTGAGGTGCTGCATGGGAGCTCTTGAAACTGTTAAAAGTAGACGAATACTTGTGTAAGGTAGCCGACCGTGTTTCTGGTCTGTGAACTGACTACTTGTAGATTACGAAGCCTGGTTTAATCTATGCTTGAGCCCGAAGAAAAAGAAAATATGCTGTACCAAGACAACCGAAAAGCCTCCCCAGTAGATGGATATGCGCTCCCTCGGGTATCAGCCAATCCAACAAACCCAAGCCGAATAAGCACGTGCGCCAAACTCGTCTTTCAAACAAATGCCCAAGAAAAACGAACAGAATAAAGAGAAAAGAGACCAAATTGCCCAACACTCCGTTGCTAATAGATGCGCTCTCTGCCCACGACAACCCTTTAAACGATGCAAAAAGCCCAACAGGGAAATGATGACAGTGACTGAAGGAAAGAAACTATACGGGAATCAACAGCGCTACTCCTTGAGCCGCTTAGATGGCCGGAAGTCTTCCTGGGCCATGCTCCGCTTCGTGCCGGGGAGGCTGCTCGTGCGGATGTCGTTGTCATCCTGGCTGACGCGGCGACGGGGGTAGTCGACCTGGAGACCCTCAAAGGCGTTGGCCAGGACGCCAGAGGAGAAGAAGGGATGCTGGAGCGCCTGGGCGGCGGTGAGACGCTTCTGGGGGTCGTATTCTAGGAGGCCAGCGAGGAGTTTGTACCCCTCGGCACCCAGCGAGGCTAGCGGAGACTGGTTGGAGCCGGAACTGGACGGGTTTGAGGTCGTCCCGGCGTGGTTGATTGTGTTGTAGTACCACTTTTCTAGACTGGAGGTTGTGGGATAGGCCCTGGAACTCTGGTGGTGGTGGTGATGATGAGAATGGTGATGATCAGTGTTGGGGGGACGGACAGAGCTGAGCTGGTTGTAATCCGGCATGGAGCTCAGTAACGGCCAGCGTTCTCTCGTCGGCATCCCCATGATCTCGACAATCTTCTGCATCTGGTTCCTCTGGAAGGGGACGGTCTTCTTGCTGTCGAGCTTAGCCTCCTCTCCCTTGAAAATGGGCCGGAGAGACAAGAGCTCCGCAAATATACACCCAATGGCCCAGAGATCGATCGCGGGAGTGTAATGGTAGGAACCAAGGATTAGCTCGGGTGCACGATACCAGATAGTTACGACCACTTTATCGCCGCCGAAAAGCGAGGCAAGGGGTTTGTCGAAGCGTCGGGCAAGCCCTAGATCACCAATCTTGACACGTCCCCCTTCAGTCACCATGATATTGGCGGGTTTGAGATCTCGGTGGAGAACCCAGGAGGTGTGCAAGTAGTGACAGCCATTGAGCAGCTGGAACAGCAGACTCTTCACGACGGCCGGCGGGATGGGCCGTCGGGGCCCTGGAGGCTGAGTGGTGTGGTGGTGGATGATCTGGAGCAGGTCGTGCTCGGCAAACTCAAAGACCATGAAGATGCACTTATCCTCGAGGAGCGTCTCCACCAGCCGGATAACATTGATATGCTTCAGCTCCGCGCACAAGCTCATCTCACGAATTGCAGATTGGGAGATGCCAGTGTAGCTAACCTGCTCACCCTCCTTATCCGGTTTGAACTTTTTGATGGCTACCTGCAGGATGCCCTTGTTGGGGCCATCCTTGGCCGGGGTGGCGAGGGCATCTTGGCCAGCCGAGACAAGCGTGCGGGCGGTGGCCTTGTACACGCGACCATACGTACCACTGCTGATGAAGCCGACGATGCGGTACCGTTCCGTCACGCGTGTCTTGGGCTGGTATCCGATACTGCCCCGATCATGGGGATCTGCGAAGCGGTGGTGAGTTGACGGCGAGACGGTATATGGATAAAAGGGGCCGCCTGGGCGGTGGCGTAAGCTCATGATCCTTCACTCCTGCTCTCACTGCAATCTCTTGATAGAGCCCAACGTCATAACAACATGGATTCGATGGAGAGCATCAGCGAGGTGGGAGGACGAAGGCAAGAGGCAAAGGGAAGCGAGGTTGTGGTGGAGAGGTGTGAGGTCGGGATTAACTTGACCCAACTCCGGGACGTGCGGTACAATTACCCAGAAGGGGAGGCAGGTGCTGGGACGGCCTAAAAGCGGTAGCGCAGCCGATCTGGCCTCTGGCCTGGCCCAGCCTCGGCGAACCGAACCCCAATTCAACGGGGAATGCCTTGGGCCAGCGAGCGCATGGGGTAGGGTAGGGCAGGGAGATGGAGAGGTATGCGGGAGGAGAGGAAATCCAGCGTCATATGAGACACATCCAGGGCATTGGGGGAACAGAAGGAAAGAAGAATATGCACATACCCTCCAAGGCAGCCTGCAAGCTCCTCTTCAGCGCCTGGCTTCTATTACTCGTGCTACCAGCTCCAGGCCCATGGATGCTGCCGGAACCTGGCCCCGACGCCCCGGTCGGCGGATTGGTCAGGCTCATCCACACAAAACACTGCACTAACTCCCGGAACGCGACTCAGTAATAGCTGATCAGTTGATAGTGGGTGTCAACTGTCAACCGACGCCCTAGCAGGTTGAGCTGTATGCGCTGTATGCGCTGCTGCTACGTGTTAGCCTCTGCTGGCACCGCGCAACCCTCTTCCGAGAGCAGGAGGTGGACCAGAAGCAGGCTAGCAGGCGGGTAAGGCGAATCGCGAACCGACAGCCAGCTGGGACAGGCAAAACAAATCATCAACCCAGGGGCATGCGCGCGCGCTGAAGGGATCCGAATCGTGGCCCGTCTCTCGCGCTCGCTCTCCTCCCTCTCGCTCCTCTCCCTGGTTCAGCTGCCGGCTCTGCAGCCAGGGTGGGATGCGGCGTGCGCAGTAGACGGCAGCGACGAGACCTCGGTGCTCCGCTCGCAACCCTCACGCTGTCCCTCCTCCCTCACTTGCTCACGCGCGCGGGGCGAAGTCGAATGCTGTAGATACTATGCACGCAATGGAACTGGTATTATCCGCGGGCCCAAGCTGGCGGTGGGGTCAAATTGGAGATCCGAGAGGGGAGGGGGCCTAGGCTCGGCTGTACAAGTGGTAAATTTAGGTAGATTGGGAATTGATCGCTTTGGAGGGGGGATTGAGCTGTCTCCGTTTTTCGGGTTGCGCTCGGGCTCCAAACATGGGCAAAAGCAGGATTAGAGCGCGCGACGATGCAGCATCTGGAGTTGCCGACGGGAGGTTTGCATGCGACGGCGCGAAATGGCAATGCAGGGTGAAGGGAAGGTTCAATTGCACGTCGCGCCGCACATGTGCCTCAAATTTCAGGACCACACTCCATTTGCTCGCCTATCAACAGTGAATACGGAGCGCTGCGACTGTGATTGCGCTAGAGCCTTGCATCCCTAATCCCTGATGTGCGCAGCCACTTGCAGCTGAGCCACACATGCATGCCACACACACTGCTGTTGGCCAGGCCGCCCCGGAGCTGAATACGATGTTTCACGCATCATGTACGCACGCAGCTCTGAAATTCAGACCCATGGCCGCCTCGGAGAAACAGTGAAATGAGACCGATCTGCAGGCTTTGCTTTGTCTTGTTCTTAGCTAGAAAATAGATAATGTAGTCATCATCACTGCAGCCCTCCCTCCACCCCCTTTCTAACCCTTCTGCTGCTCTCCCACACTCTCGCTCGCAATCGTGCTGTGTAATGTCACAAGTCTAACCGCTTTACCTAGGTCCAAGCTTCTCCAAGACTCTCGGGCCTTGCTCCTCCCACTCAGCCTTGGTCACCCACATACTCTCCTTGTCTGCCATGATGTTGGCCAACACCGCACCACCCAGGAACACCATGTGCCTTCTCCTGGGGGGATCTTCAATTCGGACCTTGAACTTGCTGAGACGCTCAGGGTTGCCCTGCAGCGCCCGCGTGAGCCACAGCTGCTTCAGCTCCTTCTCCAGACGGGATGGCAGCCCGGGGTACATGCTGCTACCACCGGAAAGCACAATGGCCTTGAAGAGAGACGAGCGAATGTCCACATCAGCTGACTGGATCGTGTTGAAGAGGAACTCGCCTAGGCCGGGTGAATCGCTGTCGACGAGGTGAGGCTGGAAGAGACACTCGGGCGCCTCGAAGCGCTCGCTACCCACGCGGATGACTCGACCGTCCGGTAGGGTGTAGTCCTCGACGAGCACTGTCGTGTCTTCGCTGAGACGCTTGTCGAGCTCGAGATCGTATGACACGTAGCATAGCTTCTCCTTGATTTGTCGCACCGTCTCGAAGTCTGCTGTTCGGTTCAGGGCATATCCGCGGCGTAGCAGGAGCTTGATGAGGTTGCGAGTGACGTCACGGCCGGCGACATCGAGGCGCTTTGTGAGATGGTTGAGCACGACGGATTCGTACACGGGGACAATGTGGGTGACACCGTCGCCGGAGTCGACAACGACACCAGAGCTCAGACCTGGGGGTCAGACTTCAGTCAGCATAGCTCCGCTTGATCAACCTCGCATCTCCCCTATCTCCCATCCCCCCATCCCTGAAGAATATAGCTCTAGAACGGAACCCACCTTGTGCGTAAAGTGCCAAAACGGCCTGGATAGCGACGTAGACGCCCCCGAAGCCGTATCGATCGAACATAACCTCGCACATCTGCTCGCGGTTCTTCAATGGGTTCATAGGGGGCTCGGTCAGCAAGATCTTCTGGCCTTCGGTGTTGATTTTCAATTTCTCGTAAAACGTGTAGTCCCAGAGGTGCTGGATGTCGTCCCACTTCTTGACAATGCCGTTCTCCATGGGGTAGCTGATCTGGAGCATGTTGCGGGCGGCCGCGGCCTCGTCACCGCACATGATGTCCTTGATGACAACATCGCTGTTCGACTTCTCTTCTGAACGCAGGATCGGCCGGCCGACGATAGAGGGGAACTGGTGCTCGGGGAAGTTCTGGGCTGCGTATCCGACCTTGAGGAAGCCGGTACCGCCGTCGAGGACTATTTGATAATGACGATGGCTCGTATTAGCTCAGCTGGCTCTGGGGTAGCTCCCATTCTACGGGAGGCGTTTGGGATTGTTCTGACATACCAATGGGGGGAGGATTGGCCATATTGGCGAAGAAAACGGACGGGAGGTGGGCGGGCTTGGGATGTGGCTGCGGGAGTGATCCTCGCTGCTGGTGTTGAGGAGGAGACGGGTCAGTACAGCGTGGCTGGGTGCCTACCAACGTTGCGGTATGGTTGCGTGGATGGAGCAGTCCATGGTGGGGTTCGTTCTTACGCCTGTCGTCAGAACCAGGAGCTCTCGCCGGGGCCAATCACGTGATACCCCGCGCCGTCTCCAACTGCCGACATGTTATCTTTCGAGATATACAGCTACGGATTGGTATTTGTTAATGCTATTATCCTAGATATCGCTTCTTATCTCAAAGTTTCACAAAATTCCCATTGGCTTGTATTATATAGAGGAGAAGGAGAGATAACACCCACATCAAACTGAACCCTGAGCTGATAAAGTCCCCAATATATTCTTGCTTTCGACTTTCTCTTCCATGACTCATCTCTCTCATCAATCACCGTCGCCTTGAGAACAATCCAAGAGCAGCCATGCGTATCCTCATACTGAATCCGAATTCGTCGCAGGACATGACGCGGGGAATGCTTGCGGCGACAGACGCACTCAAGCTGGGAGATGTATGATGCTCACCCAGCACCACTCTTCCTCTCTATCTAAACTACTAACCGGCAGCCTCAAACAGTCCATAAAGATCAGCACCTACACAGCTCCGAGTACCTCCCCAGCAAGCATAAACGATGACACGGACATCAAAGCCAGCGAAGAGGCCGTCTGCCAGGACATCGCCAACAAATCTCTCTCACTGGACCAATATGACGCCGTCCTCGTCGCCTGCTTCAGCGTCCACACCTTGGTCCCCCGCCTCCCCGCCCTCACCTCCGCCTCCGTCACCGGCATCTTCGAGGCGAGCATCCTCACCGCGCAGCTCCTCCTCCAGCCCTACACCGACCAGAAATGGGGCATCGTAACCACGGGAAAGTTCTGGGAGGACCATCTCAGCGCCGGCGTGAGGTCCTTCTTCGGCCAGGCGCCGCGGGAGGATGCGGGCCAGGGCAGCAGCAGCAACTTCGCGGGCGTGTTTTCCACCGGCCTCACCGCCGGCGACTTCCACCGCGTGCCGCAGGCAGAGGTCGACGCCAAGCTCAGGGAGGCCACGGGCAAGCTGCTCAGGTCCGGCGACGTGCGCTGCGTGGTCATGGGATGCGGAGGGATGGCCGGCCTGGAGCGCGTGATCCGCTCGACAGCCGCGGAGCTCCTCGGGGAGGACTTCGCGAGGGGCCTCTACGTGGTGGACGGGGTTAGGGCGGGTGTCCTACAACTAGAGCAGCTAGTTCGCAGCAAGCAGGTATTTGTGTAATGTGTAGCCAGAAAATAGCCAGGAAAAAGTATCTTATCTATCGAGCAAATAAAAGTGGCATGCTATGAAATCACTCCAAGCGACGCTCTCGGCCCCATACCTCATCCGCATCCTTCTTGCCCTTTGTCTCTGGAACCCGCGAAAGCACGAAGAGGCTGCAGGCTGCAGCCAAGGCGGCGAAGACGAAGTAGACCCAGCCTTGCCCACCGAAGGCGTTGTTGAGCGCCGTGTTGAGGATAGGGAAGAACTGGGCGACGATGAACGTGGCGACGTAGTTGGCTCCCAACGCCCAGCTCTGCGTGGCGCCCACGGCTTCCTGTCCGACAAGCTCGGAAGCAAGGATGAACGGTACGGGCCCCAGACCAACCGCGAAGAAACCGACAAAGAATAGGACGGCGAATGCAGAGAGGACCTTGGCGCCGAAGACGATGGACAGGGCGAGAGCGAGAGAGCTAGAGCCCTGGCCGATAATGGAGATGAGCAGACACGTCTTGCGTCCTAATCTATCAGGTAGGGGCGAGCAAGCAACTGTGGTGAGGAGGTTGACCACCGAAATTAAGATGGTCAGGAGGGCCGAGGAGATGGGGAGAAGGTCGGCAAGGAGCGAGACAGAGTACATAATGATCGAATTGATGCCGCAGAGCTGTTGGGTGAACATGACACCAACCACTGCGATAATGGCCGGACGAGTGTTGGGGTCTCGAAGAACATCGGCGAAACCAAGGTGGACGGTCGAAGCTGTCACCACCCTGGATGTGGACGGCTCTGCAGGAGCATCCTCTTGAGCGAGAAGCCGGGCTTCTTCGTTGGCACCGTCTTCCTCTCCTTCCCGGCCCCAGCCTGCCACCTCCTCTTGGATGTTGACGCCTTTGCCTCGGATCCTCTGCAGCGTTCGCCCGGCCTCTGTGACTTTCCCGTTCGCAGCCAACCACGACGGACTCTCCGTCAGGAACACAGATCCTAGAGCCTGAATTGCACCAATGCAGATACCAGTAGCGAGAATCAACCTCCACCTATTACCGTAGCTCAGGAAGTAACCAAGCGTCTGGGTGATGAGAATTCCGACGTTGATAGACACCTGGGTCATGGCGCCAAACAAACCACGCTCCTTTGGCGGGGCCACCTCGCTGATGTACAAGGGAACGATGACGGTCGAGGCACCAGCAGCAATACCGGAGAGGAACCGGCCGATGCACATGAACAGCACGCTCCCGGACAGTGTTTCGATCAAAGAGCCAACTGTATAGAGCATGGCGGTAATGCGCATGGCGGGGAGTCGACCGCGGCGGGAGGAGAAAGGCCCGGCGTAGAGGGCACCCAGGAGGGCACCGAGGGTGAAGATGGCCGTGATAGTCGCGAAGGCGGCATCGTCCATGGGGATACAATCGGGGAGACTCGTTGAGCGGGTTGTCGGCTGTCCTCGCAAGGTCGCTATGACTCGAGAGACCACATTTGGGGTCGACGTTTCGTGGCAGGTAATGGCATTTTGGGGGGCGTTCAGCTCGGCCTAGAAAGAGTAAGGGAATTGGTTAGATTTCTGAAGCAACTTCTTGGTCTGGCAGCGTTGATCTGGCAGCAGATTGGAGCGTGATGCTTCTGGGAGAGGACGCACCAAGTGGTAGCCAAACTGCAGCGAGCCGCTTGTAGCGATGATGATCAGGAGAATCAGGTAGGTGGTGATATCTTGGAGAAATTGCCCCAAGCCCTGGTCGGCCATCTTAGATCGTCTCGTCCCGCAACAAAGAGCTTTGGTGCTTGACAGGTTGAGGGGAGAGTTGGCTTGATGAAGGTCACACAGAAGGATATTCGCTTAGACGGGGTCCGCCCGGTTAAGTACTACAGGCACTAATTCACATGACTATTTGGGTGATCTTCTGATAATAGAGTTACTCAAGAATTCCAGGCGGTTATACTTTGACGACAGCAATCCTCTGTTTCGGGAGGGGTAAAATGAATTTACGTCTATATTGATATCGAATGATGCTGTTGCGCGTAAGTCCAGTCTATTTACCTGAACTTGGTCATCTGGTATGGAGGTTTGATCAGTGAGGTGAAGCAATTTAGTGACGAGAGGCGCTATCGGGGCCTGTAGCCTGCTATTGCTCAGCACTCAGATCCGCTATAATCCTGCGACCAGGCCGGGCAGCATCCTGCTCATGCGTCGGCTCCCTGTCCTTCTCATAGATTCCTGCCTGCACCCATTCCTGCACCGATGGATGCTCGAACAGCCGCTCGACGTATTCGCCGGCGGGCCCGGGGAACGTGATGCCATAGGTCTTGAACCTGCAAGCCACAGGCGCGTAGAAGGCATCCACCGCCGTAAACTCAGCACCAGCGAGCCACGGGCCGCCGAACCTGGTAAGCCCCTCGGTGAAGAGAATCTCCAGCCGCGCCAGATCGCGTTTCAGCCCCTCGCTGTGCTCCGGCAGCTCGATGCGCAGGCCCACGTTCATGCCGCACTCCTCCCGGAGGGCCTCGAAGGACGAGTGCATCTCCGAGGCGGCGCAACGAGCGAACGCACGGGCCGTCGGGTCGCTGGGCCAGACTCCCGCGTGCTTCTCGGCGATGTACTCGACGATGGCCAGGGAGTCCCAGACGTAGAACTTGTCGTGGGCCGAGTCGTGGAGGCACGGGACCTTGCCGGAGGGCGAGAAGGCGAGGAAGTCCGGCTGACGGTAGCCCGGCTTGAACATGAACAGGGCTTCTTCGAATGGAATGTTGAGGGCCTTGAAGACGAGCCACGGTCGCATCGACCACGACGAGTAGCGCTTGTTGGCGATGTGGAGCTTGTAAGTCATCTTGAAATCTGGATGAGAGGTCTGCCTGTTGTGTGTCTCCAACCAGATTTGAATATCTCAGGTTCTGATGGAATTTTAGGTACGTATGTCTGGATATCCGGACTCGACTCGCTTCTCTTGTGGAGATGATGGGTCAATCGGATTTCAAGAACACACACTAAAGCAGTTTCTTTTATGACTGATGCGAGAACAAATCAAACGAGACATAGTTACAGCCATCGATACATCTTATACTTCTACAATACGCCCTGCGTGTATTCCAACACCTCACGTCCCATAGCATTCACTGCTTCACCGATTCCGGCTTCATGATGTTTGTCACCAAGGGCGTCGATGACTCAAGCGGGGTAGCTGGACACGACCCTGATGGGCCAATTATCTCAATCTGCGTATCTCGTATCAACTTGAGTGCTTTTGTTTGTCCTGGCTGTCTAATGCTCATATATGTTAATGAAACGAATCATTATCTAAGCCACCTGGCTTTCCCTTTTTGACCCTCATCACAATCTCCAAGTGTTTTCTCGTCAGCGCCGTCTTGTCCCGTAGAGCTAGCAGCCGCGCCGTCTTGACCACATTCTTGATCTGCCGCCCATTAAACTCGTGTTCCGCGAGCGAATCCAGCTCCTCCTCGGCGATGTCGATCTTGTCCGACCCGGCAGGCAGGAACGTCCGCCAGATGTGCCGTCGGCTCGCCGCGTCGAGTCCAGGGTAGTGCAGGGTCAGGTCGATGCGGGACTCGAACGCGGGGTCGAACGAGCCGAGCCGATTCGTCGTGAGCAACATGACGCCCTGGTAGTACTCGAGCAGGCGGAGGAAGACGGAGACGAGCTGGTTGCGGTGGAGGTCCGACTGGGTGCGGTTCTCGAGGAAGACGTCGCACTCGTCGATGAGGAGCACCGCCTTCCACCTTTGTGATAGCTCGAGGACGCGGTTGAGGTTGCGCTCGACTGACTCGGCTGTGAGACCCAGCTCGCCTGCGCTGAGGCTGTATAGTGGTTTGTGCATCGCCTCGGCCACTAGAGAGGTCAGTGCTCGTCCATGGGCATTGTGTCTGCCAGTCTATTGAAAGGAGATGGTGTACCTGATTCGGACGTGAGTGTTTTGCCTGTGCCTGGCTCTCCGCTTAACAGCATAATTATTCCCTTTCCTGGAGCGCAAGTTAGTCAAGGCTCTGTAGCTTGTGGAAGGTAGATGACCTTGCCTTTTCCTTCAATGATGTCGTCAAAGTCGTCGTCGGTTTGGGACATTTGCGCGTCTACAAACGCCCAGATGATTGACTTGTAATCATGAGGGAGGACAAGTTGCCCGAACGCTGTATCGTTCCAGGCAATATCTGTCAACTTGTCGACTTGGAACAGAGCTAGTGATGTGTCAATGCCACATGAGCGAGAGGATTGCTAGGGAGATGAATCTGATCGGTGCCTACCCCAGCTCTTGGTCTTGAAGCAATACCCTTTGACAAGAGGCGTACACAATGCATGTTGGCCGGGGTAGAGAACTGTAGAGTCTGGACATGGTTAGTTGAGCGGCGGCAAATGCGATCTCTGCGTGATCGAGTCGCTACGGGGTGTAGGGATTGTAATGGGAAGGGTAATGGTTATCTTACTCTTGTTCTTGTGGTTCCTTTCAGTGAATCGCTTCTTGGCTAGCTTTGCCTTTTCTTTTATCTTCAAGAGGGGCTCAGGCATGCGAAGATCCATACCATCTTCAATACTGAGTGTCGCCTCCTCTAATTCAGACGATCTTGAGAGCGGTAGCAGCTCTGACCTCGAAGGAACCGCAGAATTAGGGTTGCTATCAATCATGACCCTTCCGCGTTCCATCTATATGTTGGGTTAGCAAGAGCTTTCAGCTCACGCCAGACGATGCTTGAGGTTTGAACTTACATGCTGTCTTTCGGGGACCCCAGAAGGCGGGCTGAGCAGCATATATCGCCCAGAATATGCCTTGTAGTGGCATCCCCTCAGCATCTCAAACTTTCTCCCTCGCTCTTGAAGCATGGTGCGCACATGGGCAATGTCCGAATAGACATGGCTGGGGAGGATATCCAGCTCTTCAATGGGTTTGATGCCTTCAAAGCCCTGCATCTCTAAAGTCCGTGCCCTGTCGCCAAACTTCTCCCCGTCCGTATCAATGTACCGGCACGAGATCTCGTACGTGGTTTGATCTCGAGCCTCTTTATACTCACCGCGATCCACTAGCCACAGTCGGTCCACAGACTCGTGCCTTGACAGAACCTCTATCCCCGGCTCAAAGAGTGTCCAGAGGTAGTCGAACGTCATGACATTGTTCTTCAGCAAGTCGGCCGCTCGATCGAAATGCGGCGACAACTCCGAGTAAATGATCCCAAACAGGATATCGTAGTGCTCCTGTGGTGTCTTGTCCTCGTCGTCTCCCAGCGCCGGCCGCGCTTGGACAAACTCGGCCCATTGGTGGAAGAACTCGAGGAAGGGCGCGGTGAACTGCAAGTTTTTGAGGTTCGTGTTGACGCTCTTGTAGTCCTTGAAGACGGGATGGAGAATGGTCTTTAGATACGGGCTCTGCACATCGATGGAGTGTAGCGCCAGGACTGGCTCGCCATACTCGCCGTCTCGCTTCTCGCGGCGAACCACCAGAGCATACTTGTCAATGTCAGAGGCTGATTGAGACACGATGCCGGCGATCTCCTCGGGCGACCACTCCTGCCACGGTTGGAGGGACTTTTCCGTCCGGTAGAGATCCTTTGTCGCAGAGACCACACCACGATCAGGCCTGGCAGAGGCCGTTGCGCCGCCGCCATGTGATGAAAGTTGGGAGTTGGTGCCTCGAGGGACTCTTGAGAAGCCATCGGGGTGCGCAGAGGAGGCCTTGGCCTTCCGCCGTCTTTCCTTGATGTTTTCCATTTCTGGATCCCTCACGGCAGCGCGTAGGCTGTTGTTGAGTGTGCTTCTTTTGACAGGCGACTACCTCGACTAGCCGCAGGATGACTACTGACACACAGCTTCAGCGGCGGACCCAAAACCACGTTGGAATTTGGCAGCGAGGATCCGGGATGGCGAGTAGCTGCAAATCTGTGACCGGACACTGGAACCTACGACCTGGACTCGTTTTGCGATGATGACAGATATCAGCCAACAGGCAGATGGATGGCTTGTTGGTCGTGCTGAGTCCTTGAGGACTTGAACTGCCCCACGCAGAACTCCACCCAGATCACTCTCACACCATCACCATCATCATTATCATCATAAACAGTACCAACATTATCATCATCAAGGTCAACACCATCAAGATCAACATTATTATCATCACCACTATCAACATTATTACTATCATCATCACTAACAACATCACCGCCATCATTACGGCAGCAGTAGTCAATTACATCGACACGATACGGGTATCATTTACAGATCTATTCTATCTAGGTTGTTATTGTCAGGGAAATCGAGAAACTCGCCATCAGTCTCGCCCTCAAACTTCTCCAATCTCCAGTATCACCACTCGTGTTCATGAACGGCTCTACCTGTGTCCATGTCCATGTGTTGGGAGCTCTGGAGGGATCCTTGACCAGACAGTGACACACGAGCGATGAGTGTCAATGGACCGACAGGTTAGGCATCCGCGTTGGAGGATGGCCCAACAACCTTCCGTCCCACCGTCCAAAACCGAACTGCTACCCGGGCATATTGTCTTGCAAAGCGGCATTACGCAGAATACGCTATGCAGGAGCCGTTGCCTCGCATGAGTCGCGACCGTCAAGCCGCGTCTTGCTTCATCGATGTGGGCGGTGTCACGCCGGCCAAGGGAGATCCATCATGCGCCGCCATGTACCACCGGGAGGGCTGGACTCTTGCAGCTGGCAACCTCCACTCCTGCTGTGCTTTTGGCCGTCGTCAAAAACTGCAGGCTGAGGACAATGAATGAAGCCTTGGCCACATGCCTTGACACTGTCCAAAGATGAATTTTCTTCCCGTTCGTTCTTTTTTAAAACGATTCTGTCGCTAAGATTGACTTTCACTGTGGTTTTCTTTTACGGAATAAATTGGACAAGAGTAGAGGAGGAGGAAGGAGAGGAGAGGAGAAAAGTTTTGTCTTTGAAGTGAATTCTTGATTTGATGCAAATTGGAAATGACATTTTTCGTCCCGCATCGTCCCTTGTGTCTTCTCCAGCTCCTTAATCTAGACTCCAGCCTCGGCTTCCGCAGATCAACTTTCTGAGACGGCTCGGACTTTGCGCAGGCTGTCATCTGACGGCTGTGATTTAGCGACCTGGACCGTAGCCAGACTGCCACACCTGTTGCTACCAGTCAAGCCTGATGCACCGGTCATGGCTAGCGAAAGGATCGCAGAGCTTGGGTTCTTCGTTGTGTCAGATCCCGTCAGGAGTCCGACAGCGGCGGCTTCGGCTGGATTGGGTGTTTGGAGACATGCCTTCTCCTAACTGCGCGCGTGAATCAGCTCGGCCATTCTGAGCACCGATCTCGCCAAACCAGCATTGTGTGTTACAGTCGCCCGGTCGCAGAATGAAAGGACTGGGGAGTGTGCTCAAGGCACATATGTGCTGAGCAAAAAATAATTCTTTCTCCACGCCGTTGGTTTGGGGCGATCTAGTAATGGGACTGGGCATATGCAAATGGCTACAAACCATGTTGGTAGAGTACATACTGGTGTGTCTGGGAGATTTATAGCAAGGTAAGATTTGTTGAAACTATCTGTCGCCTCTTTTTGCCCCAGATGCGTTGCCGGCCTAATGCTGCATTTCTGACGACAGTTGACGAGATGTGTTCTCTTTGTGTCATGGTGTAGTATGATGAGTTCAAAAGAACTTGTCACTGCCCTCCCACCGCCCCAGACTCGAAGCAGCGCGACGAACAAAGCTCGAGAGCACACAAACGTCGCTGTGTTCCATCTTCTTTGTTTGCCTCGAGATTGTTCTATGCAGTTAGACAGAGCAGAGACAATTGATGTCCGTCAAGGACCCTTCTTTGCCTGAGCCTCTGATCCAGCTGACTCGAACCGCAAGTCTTTATTCCACGGCCACGAACGCGGAGGCATAATTGACCACAGCCTCGTTCATTTTTCCAAATGAATTTCCTACGTACTGACTCAGTGTCTTCATTATATACACCACAGACAATTGAGCCCTAGCCACTTTGCGCAGTTCTTCCACGATGACGCTTCAATCTTCTCGTGGCGCCCGAAATGAATTGAACTCAGCTCCCTGCCCGTGTGCGAGGCCTGCTCCCTTCGCCGACCTAGACGTCGGGATACTGTAAGTGTTTAAAACTTTCACGGCCAAACGCAGGGCGACGAAGGACAAGAACCTGACGGAGCGAGGAGCGAGGGTGTTAATTTGCATTTAATTCCGCATAATTATCACTCTGCAGCTCCGAGCCTTCATTCTTTTCTTCTGGCCCGAGACTTGATTCGACTGCAGATGTCCCTATTCCTCTTGGGTTAATATTGAGGCCCTCTCAAAATGTTGGATCTTCGGCCACGCAGCCACTTCTGTCCCGTTGGTGAGCGCGACTTGGCCAACAACATGCCAGAGCGCTTTGCTTGTGGACCAGACTACGTGCATTTTTTATTCTTTTTATTTTTTTAAAGAACCGGATGTTTGCCCTGCTCTCATTTTCACCTCTCTACTTGCGCGTACCTTCGTAGATGCCACTCTATCAGATCTAAATGACCGCGCCGGAGGGCTACAGAACTTCCTTTACCATTCTTCAATCCACCAAACAGACCAGCCGCCGCGCCCTAGAGCTGCTGGCTTGGACGCCCATTCCGGCTGACGGGGATCGAGTCGCGCCGAGGCTTCATGAGGCCTCGCCGCATTTTCAATCGTTGAGAGGCTTGGGTTGAGCTTTCCACTTGCCGCAAGATGGCCAAGTTCGCATTGCAAACTACGAGAGCCCTGGAAGCCGGCGAGCGGCGAATGAGTCTTGCAGGTAGCGTTCGCGCGCGATGGGAGGGATCGATTGAGATCCGCGCTGCCTAGCTGCGCATCGCCAGTTCATTTCGTTGCGTGTTAGAGGCATCCCGCACACGCTACTGCTGGTATGACGCGATGGCATGCCGAAGAGGCTCAATCTGTGCTCGACGCACGTCACTCTTCGGTCGGTCTTTGAGTCGGCCGCACTGAAAGCTTGTCCCGGTTGAATTGGGGAGCCCCTCGCCCGGTAATGATCGCTTTGGCGGAGCCATGAGATTGATCTCATGTACCTATGCTTCGATGTAGGCGACCTTCTTCTCGGCGAGCATAACAGTCTTGAAGGGGGAGGCAAGCAGCAGCCGAGGAGTATCGTCCACCTGCGCCAAATGTACCTTGACGTGATGATAACAGTGTTGCGTAATCTTATACGGAGGGTTAAAGTCTCCAATCAACAAGCCCCCCAGTTCACATGATCCCCCGTGATGATCAAACAGCCAACGAGGCACCTTTTATTTGCCGTCCGTAAAGCTAGGAAGAGACAAAATGACTACTATTAATCGCCCAGGGAACGGAAATTGACAAGAGAGTGCAAATATAGATTTCGTGATTGTTGAATTGTGAATTTTGAAACGAAAGCCCTACACTGATTGCGGTCTTTCCGTAAAGCATCGCACCGAGGCTCCTAATTTGGTATAGAGCTCATAGACAGGTAAGTCTGGCTGGATGTTCTTGATTCTAGTGTGACTTATGAGAAGATGAGTTGAGGTTGGTTGTAGTTCAATGATATTCTGAGAAGCGTACAAGTGAAACTTTGATTAAGGCGACAGAGGTTTTACAACATGTAAGCTATGATAATCATTGGTATCACTGATTAATGCTTAGACAATAGGCGGGGTATACAACTTGGTGAAAGTTACGATCTCTCTTACCTGGGAGTTCAGTTGTATATTCATGATCCCAATGTCACCCCTCAACTGTTACATAATATGAACAAAGGGACAGAGTTGCAGTGATTCATCTTGAAATCAGAAACTGAGTGTGACCACCATCTTCAACATGATGTTTCCCTAAGGAACAAGTCTCGGCAAATTAAGAGAATACAGGTAAATTGTTAGTTGTGGACATATCGCTCAGTGGGCATTTTCAGGACTCGTTTCGAACTGATAGTACACTTCCATAGTCTAACGGACTTGTCGACTGTGAACACATATTCTTTGACATACGGTTTAGTAAGAACAAACATGTGATTGAGGACATGGTAGCTGATTCACTGACGAGACTGCAACATCAAAGACTCACTGTGTCAATCACAGTGAATGGGAGGCAACACGGAATCTATAAATGGGTAGTTGCACAATCAATATTTTGTCCGACTATATATACTTCTTCTTCATTTCGCTAAAACTTCAATCCCCAAAGCTCAGGCAACTTAACCTACAAACTCAGAAATCTCTCGATCAGTTTACTTCCAACTTCAAAAACCATACTCGGACCCGATAGGTCCACTTCTCCATCTCGATATGCCTAAGTCTGGCAAATGCGTCGTGTGCAAACGCATGCTCAGGGGCCCTCCTTCCATGGTGCCAAATGATCAGATGCAACCATGTTATGACTGCGCCCAACCTTGTCTGGAGTGTTTCGGTATTGGCCATAATCCCTGCGAAAACCAATTATGTAAGGATGGGAAGATTCCTTTGCCCTTCAACATAAACTTCCAGACAGAGGCCGAGACCGGGAAATGCAAGACTTGTCTGAACGCCAGGGTTATGGTCCCGGACGGTTATATTGCCTGTAGAAACACTGACCATGGTCGATAATATCGTCTCAGACTACTACCCTCGAGAAGTGGGTTGTATTCTTATTCTTCACGACTCAGAGCTGGAGTCTGAAGCACATCGGCTGATGTGACATATGGAGATACTATGGGGTATGGTACAGGGGATAGGAGATGGGAAGACTATCTGTGTGAGATTCTTAGAATATTTCTAGGAACTGAAGATGCAATAGTAAGCCAAGGCGATACTCTGTTCTCAAAGAAAAGAAACTTTCAAAGCTAGCTGAAATTTCCCGGCAGTTTAGACCAACGTTGTGGGGCATCCGTGAATATGTCTTCCCAACTCAGAGGCAGTGAGCAACAAATGTGTTTTCAGGGTGGTACTCAATTAGCTCAAAAATAATTGAGGTATCATCTGACATCATACCCCGCGGAATCTGTGTTCATTGATGGTGGATCGTGATCGAGCTTAGAGAGCAGCTTGCGTCCTTGAGTGAAGTTGCCAAGCTGAATTCAGTGTAGCTAAGAACGGAGGATATAAAATCATACATCCTAGTCGTGTTTCACATTGAGGATACTGAAACCCAAGCACTCCCTGTGGATATCGCTTTATTCTCTACAAAATCACATAGGATCTTGCCTAGTGTTCTGCTCAACTTCTCGGGCTTTAATACAGTCGCTCGGACGAATAAAACTAGGACTTATGGAATGTCCCTAGCTAACTTGTTGCGTAATGAGAGGGTAATGATTTGATTAAAAGTGTTATAATCGTTGGCTGGCCTTCTTCGCAGAAGAGGTTGTGGGGATGTTGATTTGAAAGTCGACTGTATAACTAACTCTACGTAACCGTATGGTAGTATAAATTGGAATTTCTAAGTACGAAATGAACACAACTTGGGTATTGATTGACATAAATGTCTATTTTTATGGGTGCTAGCTTGTATTTGGTGATATTTAGGAGGGTTGAGGGGTGTCTAGGGTATGCCCAAGAGGGTTGAAGAAATACAATGTATCACCTTGACCCCAGATCTATTAACCCAGCAGGCCATTGCCAAAAGTAAGAGAATACCCGGGTTTTCGGGACCTCCCGCATTTTTAGTGAGATGAGACCATTTAGGTCTGCATCTAGGCTACATTTTGCAAAAATAAACAAAGTTGAATCGCGGTTTCAGAAGTAAGATGAAAAACACAGAAGCCGCACACTCATGGGAGTGACTGCACCTCGCTAGAAACCAATCTTTTAAGCTTTTGTTACATAGAGTGATCCTGCGCTGCTCAACAGACCAAATGCCAGTGTTCCACCCTAGCAATGCATGCTGATAGAGAAAAAATTCCCGAAGTCGGTGATGGTCCGCCCACTGCCGCTAAAATACGTGTGGCAAGGTGTTGTGGTAAAGTAGTTTCACTTTACTTACATTCATTCGCTACAATTCTTCTATATTGCCTTCTAGAACCTCGTATCGAGGGTTAGCAATTTCGAATTCATGATCTAACATCAAGTTATGACGCGAAATTTCGTCGCGCTTTGACAGCCAGCCATACGCTACATTGTGGGCTACTTTTCATTATGGCTATTTTGCGGTGTGGGATGCCGAAATGTGCGGTGTTTAGCTTGGTTTCTGTCACTGCTGAAAGCTCCTCTGCTCATAATGACCTGGGAGATCTCATTGTGATGGAGCAGGGATTCGGCCCATATTAACATGCAAAGCCCCTAAATCGGAGAATCATACAGGGAGCTGTCGTCTTTGTGTTAAATTCGATTGGTCTGTCACTTGGCTCAACATGGGTCTGGGCAATAGTAGCTACCTAACGTTAGCTCCTTCGGAAAGACCCTGGCTCCCAGCTTGGAATTTGAGCTGCGGTTCCTTTGAGACGTGGCTGGCTGAGTTGTCGCTGAGTGTGGATCTGTCTTTGCCTTCAGCAGTAAATGTGAGACTTTACTTTCCGCTTCGGACATTTGGCAAGCAGCTGCCCTTAACGCCAACTTGGCATTGCCCATGGATGTTGAGCTACGGGCCGGTGACTGAGATTGAGATCAACAAATACGGCAACAGTATCCAGTAGCTAGGACGCAGTAGGTATGGGAATCTCAACGAAACTGCCTTAGTGATGGAAGGTGATGAGCGCTATAGTAAGCAACATTTGGTTCGGATAATTTGAAGATCGATATCCCGAGACACTGTACGTAACGTAGCCCTATGTGGGCGGAGTACCATCAAAGCATTGGTAGATTGTGATTTTGTTTCAAGGTGCCTTTTCTCTTTTCTCCGTCTTCTACCTCAATCTGGCCACTGACTTCCTCACTTTGGTCACCTAGAGCTATGATTAGGTGACCTTCTCGAAGCCCCCACCCATTCCTTGGTATGCATGAATGCCTGTTTCACTTCAGTAGGGTACGGGCACAACTATCTAAGCCACAGCCAGCAAGTAGAACCGATGGTGTCATCAGGTTGGGCCAGATTCCAGTCTCCTGTCTTTGGTGGCAGACAACTGGGGGCTGGCTGTCTCAGTCATGTCTTTTATCCAGGCGCCCCGAGCCCGGGCCTCGGGCCCCTCGCGTAAATTTTTCTTACCGTTCTTTCTTTTGGTAAATCAAAAGTAAAAATTGAGAGATTCTGGCAGCGTGAAGTGGATTCTTGTCGAGCATTGTATTGCAGGAAATAAACTAAGCGTTGCCTTTTTGTATCGGGCAGCTCTGCCTTTGCCTGAGCTAGCTCATACCACTGTTGTTCAACCTTTTGAAGCATCTATCTTCTAATTAGCCTCAAGGTTGCGGTCAACAGCGGAACTTATCCAGAATTTCAAGTCTGGAAAATCTTGGAAAATTGTATATTCGATAATCACACATTCCTCTCTGGTGTGGACATAAAAAAGACAATGGCGAGAAACCCGAGCGACGAGGGTTTAGGACCCAATAATCAAGGTAATGGTACCTGTAGGCCACAAGAAAATGGCCATCGCGAGTCAAATGGGGCCATTTCGAGCCCCAACGGAGGCAGAGATGGGACACTGTCTGTCGAGATGTCCCATGAGAAGTTGGACGGCGAGGCAATGGCCGAATATTGGCGTACCCGGCTGGAAAATGCCACTCCAGCCTCATTTCCACCCAGCGCTTTAGGGGCCGGCGAATCGAATGAGGGAGAAAACATGAAGTCTTACGGGAAGACGATCGACAACCCTCGGATTGGCAGCCTCCCAGTTCAGCTATCAACACTGCTCCAGGCCGCATGGGCAATGGTCATGTCGCGGCATTCAGACTCCGAGGATGTAACGCTTGGTTATATCCTCTCGGCTAGAGATGGGGAGGATCTGGGAACGGCTGGCTCCACGGCTGTCACTGTGCCCATGCGATTTCACTTGCTGAAGGAGGAATCAGCACTGCGCTTCCTTCAGTCCGTTGAGAATCAATTACGGGAGACTGCGCCTTTTGCGAGATTTGGCATCAAAAACATTGCCAAAGTAAGCCAGGATGCAGAATCGTCCTGTGCGTTCACCAGCCTGATGGCCATTCAACGGATAGAAGATATTATCACACCTGGGAAAGGTGCCACGGAAAATGGCCATTGGGCTATGAATGACCTTTTGACGACTGGGCAGTCACTTCTTTGTCAGTGTTTGGTGCACAAGGGGCAAATTAATATTGCCCTCAAGTATCGATCTGATGTTATTGGCGATAACACCATCTGCGCGCTCGCTCACCACTATGAGAGCGCCATCCGGGGCCTCGCAGTGGGAGGACCTGATGTGAAACTCGGAAATATTAGCCTGGCAGTCTCGTGGGACGTTCAGCAGGCTACGGCATGGAACCAGGCTCGTCCCGAAACAACTTATGCATGCTGGCATGACAAGGTTGAGGAGCAGGCTGAGAAGCATCCCGACACCGTCGCTCTCCATGCCTGGGATGGTGTGCTGACTTACCAAGCCTTGAGCGAAATGTCGGACCGTATTTGCTCCTTCTTGGTGAGCGAGTGGAACGTACAAGGGGGCGAAAACGTGATCGTCTTCTACGAGAAATCACTATGGTACACGGTATGTATCCTGGCCCTCAGCAAGGCGGGTGCTACCTGGGTGCCACTTGACCCTTCTCACCCGAGGGAGAGGCGGCGGGCGATTGTCAAGCAAGCATCGGCTCGACTTGGCCTGACATCCCCCAAGCTCCATGGCGAGTGTAAATTTCTGGTCGAAGATGTTGTCCAAGTCGACTTTGATCTTGATAGCCGCCTCTTCATGAACAGCTTCACGAGTGAGGAGGATGAGGTCAAACCCTCGAGGCCAGTTTCCCCATCCAGCGCGGCATACATCTTATTCACATCAGGAAGCACTGGAGTTCCAAAGGGATTCGTCATTGAGCACAAATCTTTGGTTACAAGTCAAGTCACGCTGTGGAATAAGCTCCGTTCTCCCCATGGCACTCGAGTGTTGCAGTTTGCAGCTCATGTGTTTGACTTCGCAATCATGGAACTGATCGGCTCGTTGATGGCAGGAGCGTCCCTCTACATCCCATCAGAAGAAGACAAGATGGACAACCTTGCAGGATACATCAACTCAAATGCTATCCAGCACCTCATCCTGACACCATCTGTAGTGAGGACATTGCGAGCCAAGGACCATCCAACGGTGAATCTGATCTTCCTGGGTGGCGAGACAGTCACCCAGGAGATTTTGGACAATTGGTTCGGCAGAGTGCGGTTATTCAACGCATGGGGCCCTGCAGAGGCAACTGTCTGCAGCAGTTTTCATGAATATCGATCCAAGAGCGACCACCCCTCCACCGTGGGCAAATCTACGGGAGGCTTCTGTTGGATCGTGGATCCTGATGACCACGAGAAGCTTGCTCCCATTGGCACTGTCGGTGAAGTTATTATACAGGGACCGACCATTACGCGAGAGTATCTCGGTGACAAAGCGAAGACGGAACAGACGATCAAACCTGCACCCCAGTGGGCTCCATTCCGAGACGAAGAGGGATGGGATCGGATCTACAAATCTGGGGACCTTTGCTTTTACAATTCTGATGGCGACATGCAATTTGTGTCTCGAAAGGATACGCAGATCAAAATTAGAGGTCTCCGAGTGGAGCTTGGAGAGGTTGAACATCATGTGCTTGAAGGACTCTCTGGTGTTCGACACGTAGTTGTGGATGTGATCAGAACGGGGAATTCTTCCAACCTTGTGGCATACTTCTGTTACAATGATGAAATGCGTGTCAATTTGGCCACTGACCAGTCGATATATCTCCCGTTTACTGCTGATCTTGCTCGGCGTGTTATGGAGTTGGTTGGCAGGCTCAATCTCCATCTTCCTTCATACATGGTGCCGACAATTTTCATCCCCTGCAGCATCATGCCAGCTAACACCTCTCTGAAACTGGATAGAAAGACACTGGCAAAGATAGTTGACACCCTGAGCCATTCCGCCCTTTCGGGCTACTCACTCGCGAACCTCCCTAAACGCCAGCCGGAGACAATTATGGAGTACAGGATGCAAGCCTTGTGGGCGCACGTTTTGGCTATTCCTGAAGAAGGGATTGGAAGAGACGACAGCTTCCTTCGTCTAGGTGGCGACTCTATCAAGGCTGCCCAGCTTTCCGCGGTTGCTCGCGACTCGGGTGTACAGATCTCGGTCAAAGACATCTTCCTAGATCCGCGATTGTCTGCTGTTTCAACCCGCGCTTCTACAATCGAGGCTGACCGCAGACCTAGCGGAGAAATCAGACCATTTGATCTGCTTCCGAACGGCATGAAGGAAATTGTACTTAGCCCTGAGATTCGGGCAAGATGTGATCTCAAGAATGAACAGATTATTGAGAATGCTATGCCCGTGACTTCATTGCAAGAGGGGTTCATGGCACTCTCTGCGAAACAATCTGGATCATATATGGCAAAGTGGGTTTACCGCATCGCGGAGCATGTTGACCTGGATGACTTCCGCGAGGCATGGGAAGCCACCGTCGAAGTCTGCAGCAACCTACGGACCAGGTTGGTCAAGGTGTCGAACCAAACAGTCCAGCTCTATATTCAGAACGACATCGACTGGGAGGATACAGCAAAGATGGACCTTCGAGCTTTCTTGCTCAAGATGAAGGACATGGAAATGGGCCTTGGTTCTCGTCTCTGTCGATACGCCCTGGTGAAGGGCTCGAGTCCATCGGAAAACTTCTTTGTTTTTGTTGCTCATCACGCCATCTACGACGGCTGGACCATGCGGCTGATTCTTGGGACTTTGTCTGAAATCTACAAGGGGAATGCGATTACCGAACTAAAGCCATATGACTACTTCATCAGATACATCCTGGATACCAATCTCCATGCTGCCAGAGCGTACTGGAAACACCAGTTGCGGGATGCTTGCCGTCCCGCCTTTCCAGCTCTTGGAGCTCAAGGTCAGGACCACGGCCAGACAAAGCTTTTAAGGAAGACATTCGATTTTCTCCCTTTGGATGGGTCAATTACGAAAGCAACTCTGATGCGAGCAGCTTGGGCAATTGTTTTGGCGAGGTATTCTGAGACGGATGATATCTGTTTTGGTACATCGATCTCAGGTCGCCAGGCACCCGTCCCAGATATAGCTGAAATGACTGGTCTCGCTGTGGCTACAGTCCCTGTGCATATTCGAATGAACCCTGAGCATCTAGTATCTGAATTTCTTGAACAGGTGCAATTACAGTCAACTGAGATGGTACCTTTTGAGCAGTTTGGACTTCAAAACATTTCTAAACTAGGAACGGACCTTCAGGAATGTTGTGATTTCTCGAGTCTCCTTGTCGTCCAGCCCATTCAAACGATGGGAGAGATAGGAAAAGACGCTGACCGAATTTTACTGGATCCGGATAGCCCTGAAGTAGATGACGAGAGGGATCTCGACGGATATTTCACCATCCCGCTGGTTGTTCAAGCTTTGGTGTCCGATACCAGAACCGAACTCATTCTCACTTACAAGACGGGCATAGTCAGCGAATACCACGCCAATGCTCTCTGTAGTCAGATTGAACACGTCACAAACAGCCTTGTCTCCAATCCCAAGCTGCCGTTGAGCGAAATATCCATCGCTGGGCCATGGGATTTAGAGCAGGCAAAGAGTTCTTCAAGCAAGGTCACAGATGTTGTTCAAGCTGTACTTAATGGCATTGTCCTAGGGAAGACGAACAATGGATCGCAGTCTAAGCTCATCGAGAGTCGTGAAAAAGTTGGTCCTGGATTCGGTTGGGTTGTAGAACCTGAAAATCATAAGAACCTCACACCCATCGGGGCCGTTGGTGAAATTATGATACAAGGCCCAGCACTGACCGGCGCATCCTACTCTGCCAAGAGCTTACTTGCTTTACAAGCGCCCGAATGGGCCTTGAACAGCCAAGGAGGCAATTGGAATCAATTTTATCCAACAGGCGAACTTGGATTCATCAACTCGAAGGGCTCGATGGAGTTTTTCTGTCGCAAGGAAGATCAAGTTAAAATCAAGGGATTCAGGGTTAGACTGTTTGAAGTTGAAGACACAATTCGCTCGACTCTGGCACGGACTTGCCAAGTAGTTGTTAGCACTTTCAACGGTGCATCTGGCATGGCTCTTGCTGCGTTCCTCTACTTTAGCGACGGAGAAAGTGGTGAAGAGTCCACCGGTAACGGAGACCGAGTAACCGACTTGTTCATGCCAATCGGCTCCGAGTTGCAGAAGGACCTTGCAACAGCAGTGAGCAAACTCAGCGTCACCATCCCTCGTCATATGGTCCCCAAACTTTTCATTCCTTGTCGATACATCCCAGTTACCGAATCCTCCCGGCCGGATCGACAGGCATTGGATGAGCAAAGAGCCAAGTTGAACGTTGAGCAGATGCATCACTACTCGCTCGCTGATGCAATCAAAGTCATGCCAGATACGCCGATGGAAATGACTATTCAGCAGCTATGGGCTGATTTGTTCAACTTGCCGAAACACGCCATTGGAAAGCACGAGAATTTCTTGAGTATCGGCGGTGATTCAATCACTGCTATCCATTTTGTCTCAGCAGCGCAGAACTCTGGGATCAAGCTATCTGTAAGAGACATCTTCAATGACCCCAGGCTCTCTGCTGTTGCGAGATCAGCGGCGGCTGTTACTGAGATTGAGCCCGAAATGGCACTCAATCCATTCGAGTTGCTTGAATCGAAAGTGAGGGATTCCGTGCTCAGCAATGATGTACGGGAGAGGTGTGGATTGAGCGACCAACTGGTGATTGAGAACGCCATGCCCGTGACACCACTCCAAGAAGGTCTCATGGTTCTCTCAGTAAAGCATCCCGGCTCGTATATTGCGAAGTTTGTCTATCGTATTGCTGAAGACGTCGATATTGAGAAATTCCGGGCCGCTTGGGAGAAGACAGTGGAGGTTTGTGGCAACCTTCGTAGCAGAATTGTGCGAGTCTCGAACCATACTATTCAACTCTATGTGAAAGACGATGTGACGTGGGAGGAGACCACAAACAAGAGTTTGAGGATGGTCATCAACGAAGCCAATGACTTGCAAATGACCTTTGGATCCCGCCTCAACCGCTATGCACTGGTCCAGGAGACTGGGGGGCGGAATTACTTCGTCTTGGTTGCGCACCATGCTTCATACGATGGGTGGACGCTCCAGCTTATGCTGAGGGTGCTGTCGAATGTGTATCGCGGAGAGCCCTACACGGCCAAGTCATTCGACTACTTCATGAAGTATGTCCAATCACTGGACAACGAGGAGGCAAGCACATTTTGGAAGAAGCAACTTGATGGCGCGATGCCAGCCAGCTTCCCCCGCCCTGTGAAGCAGAATGAGGCTCCTGATACCAGGATTATCAACAAAGCAATGGAGATCCCGAACGCTGATTACGACACTTCGATTACGAAAGCAACTCTTATTCGCGCTGCTTGGGCTATCGTCCTCGCGAGGCATTCTAATACCGATGATATCACCTTCGCGACTTCTATCTCTGGCCGTCAGGCGCCTGTTATAGGTCTCGCTGATATTCCCGGTCCAGCTGTATCAACGTTGCCTGTCCGTGTTCGTCTGGGTGCATCATCGACTATCTCTCAGTTCCTACACAACATTCAAAAGCAAGCAGCCGAAATGATCCCTTACGAACAGTTTGGGCTTCAAAAGATCGGGAAGCTGAGTACTGAAATCAAAGAGCTCTGCAACTTCACCAGTCTGTTGGTCGTCCAGCCGTACCAAAAGATGGCCGAGATCGGCCGGGATGTTGGGTCCATTGTAGTCCCCGAGGGCCTAGAGGTTCAGCAGGATGAAAAGAATCTCAGCGGGTACTTTAGCATGCCTCTGGTATTCCAAGTGGTCATCTCTGACGATGAGTTTGTAACAAATCTTACGTATGATTTGAACGTCGTCAGCGAGCTTCAGGCCACTGCCCTGCTGCACCAGGTTGAGCATGTCGTTCAAGAGCTCCTCTACAACATGGATCAGCCACTCGCAGATCTATCCGTTGCTGGAAAATGGGATATTAGCCAAGCGTATGCCATGAACAGCGACATGCCCGACATTGTTGACTCAACTTTTCATCAAATGATCGAGAAACATGCCGTGAATCGGCCCAACGCTGTTGCTCTTCAAGCTTGGGATGCAACTTTTACATATAAGCAATACAATGAATCAGCCAACCGGTTGGCAAAGCACCTCACCTCTCGTGGTTTGATAAGCCCGGGAGATCTTGTGCACGTTTGTTTCGAGAAGTCTGCTTGGCACTTTGTATCTATCTTGGCTATCAACAAGGCCGGCGCCACATGGATTCCTCTAGATCCATCACACCCTCAGCAACGACATAGACAAATCATCACACAGACTGGATCAAAACTAATTCTGACATCTCATATGAACGCCAAGTCTTGTTCTGAGGTTATCGATACAGTCGTCGAAGTGTCGCTGGAGCTGGATAATCGACTTCTTAGGGATAGGAAGATCAACAGCAGAAATCTTGATATATCAGTGTCGTCCAAGACTGCTTGTTACATTCTTTTCACATCTGGATCAACCGGAGTGCCCAAAGGCCTCGTAATGGAACACTTGGCAGTGTGCACAAGCGAGGTAGCAACTGCCAAACGGGTCGGCCTCCACCCTGAGGTCAAGATGCTTCAGTTTGCTGCCTTCGTCTTTGATTTATCTATTGGAGAAATCATTGGCGCTTTAATCACTGGCGCTACATTGTGCATTCCTTCAGAACTAGATCGCATCAACAACCTGGAGAGATACATTCAAGATAACAAGGTCACATGGGCGTATTTAACACCTGCCTTCGTGCGAACCTTGAAGCCGGAAGATGTTCCCTCCCTTGAGCTGCTATTGCTGGCCGGAGAGGCTGTTGGGAAAGACGTCTTTGATAATTGGATGAACAAATTGAGACTTTTGAACGCTTGGGGACCAGCCGAAACATGCTGCCTCACAACTATTCATGAATGGAAGTCAGATCTTGAATCACCTCTCACTATCGGGATGCCAGTTGGAAGTCACTGTTGGATCGTGGAACCAGATAATCCATACAAGCTCGCGCCCACAGGAGCTATTGGTGAAGTCCTGATCCAAGCACCTACAATCCTTCGGGAATATCTCGACAATGTTGAGAAAACATCTGCCTCGGTCCTCAATGGCACACCTCAATGGGCCCCTAATACCGACAAGCCTCATTGGGGACGGTTCTTCTTGAGTGGAGATCTCTGCTTCCAGAACGCCAACGGTCATCTTGAATTCTCCGCAAGAAAAGATACCCAGATAAAGATCCGCGGACTGCGTGTTGAGGTTGAAGAAATCGAACATCAAATCCGGAATTGTCTGCCGGAAGTATATCAAGTTGCGGTAGACGTGTTCAATACAAACAGCGGGAAACAGTTGTCAGCTTACCTTTGCTTCAACAAAGAGAACCGAGTAGACAAGAAGAATATTAGCTGGGACGGCATGTTCGCCGCTATGAGCCCCGAACTTTACGATAAGATGCTGGAGCTATCCGGAAGGCTCAAGGCTGCCCTCCCTTCATATATGGTTCCCGCCACATTCATTCCTTGCGCATATATGCCCTTTATTACTTCTTCGAAACTAGACAGGAACAGACTTCGCGTTGAAACAGAGAAATTGAGCCACCTCCAACTTTCGGACTACTCCTTGCAGAACACGGAGAAACGCGCACCCCAAACAGACATGGAACGCGATTTACAGACGATATGGGCATCTGTGTTAAAGACACCGGTTGATATGATCGGTAGGGATGATAGTTTTCTTGCTATCGGTGGGGATTCCATCGCAGCGATCAACCTTATGCAGGAGGCCCGAAGCCAAGGCATTTCAATCACTGCGGATGACGTCTTCAGGCACCCGCAGCTCTTGGAACTCGCATTAAGAGCTCGCAGAGTTGATGTAAATTCACTGAGCAGCGCAGAAGCAAAACCCTTCGAGCTTCTCACCACGAAAGAGAGCGAATTCATCTCGAGCGACATCCATCAGCTCTGTAAGCTGCCGGGAGATTGTGAGATCGAAGATGCTTTCCCTTGCTCGCCTCTCCAGGAGGGTCTTATTTCTCTCTCAGTCAAACAGACGGGATCGTATATCACGAAATATTTTCTTCGTATATCTGAGACCATCGACCTGCAGAAATTCAAGGCTGCATGGGAGCATGCTGTGCGTCTCAATGGAAATTTGAGAACCCGAATAGTTGCTCCCAATGGTAGACCAATTCAGGCGATAGTCAAGAATGATTTTGCCTGGGAATCTACGGCTGGCATGGACCTGGTTGCATTCACGCAAGCCAGCCAGAAGTACGAAATGTCATTTGGAGATCCGCTCAATCGCTACGCAATCATTACTGAAGACTCCGGAAAGTCATATTTCGTCTGGGTTGCACATCACTCTGTGATTGATGGTTGGTGCCTGCAGATCGCCTTCAGGACTCTGTATGAGTCTTACTGGGGAGAGACAATCACCAAGCTACCCAGCTATGCAACCTTTATTAAACATACTATCGACCAGGACGTTGATGCAGCTGCGTCTTTCTGGGAGCAGCAGTTGGAAGGAGCTACTCGAGCTATCTTCCCGATTGCTCCAGCAAACAATAGCAAACCAACCTTTGCATTTAAACATCACAAGATCTTGACAAATGCTAAACGCGGTGAGGGCTCAGTTACCAAGGCCACAATGCTCAGGGCTGCATGGTCATTGGTCCTAGCTCGCCATTGCAACACCCATGATATATGCTTTGGTGCCACGGTCTCCGGAAGAAGTGCTGCTGTTGATGGATTGCAGGATATGCCAGGGCCTGCAATCGCCACCATCCCGGTCCGCATAAAGATTGATCAGTCTGAAAGCGTGAAGCATTTCTTGACAGCAGTGCAGAATCACGCGACAGATATGGGCTCGTATGAGCAATTCGGGCTTCAAAATATTGCTAGGATCAATGCATCGGTGAGGGAAGCTTGCCAGTTTTCCAGCCTGATGGTTATTCGGCCAAAGGAGTTCATCTCAGGAGACGATAGTCGTACCATTCTCGAAGCTGACCAGGCTATCGATATCACTGAGAATGAAATGGTCAACTATTTTAATTATCCGCTCATCTTGGAGGCCGACATCGCCGATAACCACATTGGCATTCGGCTTGCCTACGATGTCAAAGCCATGTCAGCGGAGTTGACCGAGGCTGTTGCTCATCAGCTTGACACAGTTATGCAGCAGTTGGCAAGCCACCCCTTGAAGTCTATCGGCGAAATATCCCTTGTTGATGACTGGGACAAAGAACATGCCTTGCGTCACCAGAACTTGAAGCCGTCTACTGATCTATGTATCCATGAAATGATTCGGGCTCAAATTAAGAAGACGCCAAAGCTCCCTGCAGTCACATCTTGGGACGGAGACATGACATATGCGGAATTGGGTTCCTACGCTGAACGACTCGCGTCGAAGCTCAGCTCTCTTGGCGTTGGGCCCGAGGCCATCGTGGGTATTTGCTTTTCTAAATCAATATGGGCAGTCGTTTCAATGATTGCTATCAACATGGCAGGGGGGGCATTTGTTCCTCTGGATACGGCTGCGCCAGTCTCTCGTTTGAAGGGCATCTTGGAGGATACTGGTTCATCTATGCTGTTGTTCGCACCAGAACACAAAGAACTAGCTACTTCTCTCGGGTTTTCGGCTCATGCTATTGATCAGCGTACGATTCTCGATCTGGGTGAGCCTAGCCGCCCAGTCACTTCTGGCGTCTCCCCTGAGAATGCTAGCTTCGTGATGTTCACATCAGGTTCCACCGGCAAGCCCAAGGGGATGATATTTGAGCATCGAAACACATGCTCGACATCGAATAGTCACGGCGCTATCCAAGGTTGGGGACCTGGCACCCGCGTTTTTAGCTACTCCATGTATACATTTGACATTGGTATTATTGACGTTATGGTGTCGCTCTCGCGAGGCGCGTGCTTGTGCATTCCATCCGAGTGGGAGCGTTATAATGACATCCACGGAGCTATTAACAGGATGAAGGCCAACTGGTCCTTCTTCACACCTACTCTTGCTGGGTTAGTGAACCCAGCAGAGATACCAACAATAGCTCATGTCGGTTTGGGCGGTGAGAATGTGACCAAGCAAGTTGTCGATAGGTGGAGAGGCCATGCCACGCTTCACAACCTTTACGGGCCAGCAGAAGCATCAATTTGCGGTTGGCTTGCTGATGTAGGCATTATCTCAAAGCCTAGTAATATTGGAGTACCGTCGTCTTCCGCTTGGTGGGTTGTCGAGCCTGATAATGCCAAGCAGTTTGTGCCAATTGGATGTGTTGGAGAACTACTAATCCAAGGTCCCATGATGGCCCGGGGTTATATCAACCCAGACAAGGCGTCGGCCCAGGCGTGGCTACAGGACGTGGATTGGCTGCCAGGCAGCATGCCTAGCAAAGCCTACCTCACCGGTGACCTTGTTCGCCGCCTCGAAGACGGTACATTTGAATACATGGGCAGAAAAGACACCCAGGTTAAGCTTCATGGGCAGCGCGTTGAGCTGGGAGAGATAGAAACGCGTCTTACGATGAGCCTTACCCAAGACATGGGTTGCGTGGTTGATACCATGGTCAATGAGAGTGATATGACGAACACGCTGGTCGCCCTTCTCTGGTACACAAGCGGAAAATTTTCGCAAGCTCAGGACCTAAATATCATCAACGAGGTGACAGAGGACATGAAGGTGATGATTACCGATCTGGAATCTTCTCTAAGTGAAGAATTGCCTCCTTACATGGTCCCCAGTGTTTATTTGATCTTCCAGGGCATGCCAGAGCGGAAGAGTTCAGGGAAGATCGATAGACGTAAGCTTTGCTACATTGCCAAGCACACTTCAGCCAGGCAGAGACTTCAGTTCTCGCCCGGAGGTGGGAGTCGGGAGCAACCGGTTTCGGAGCAAGAGTTTCAGCTTCGTGATCTGTGGGCTCAGGTTCTCCAAATCGATGCCAATGATATTGGTAGACACGACAGCTTCCTGAAGGCGGGAGGAGACTCCATCAGTGCCATCAAGCTTGTTACGATCGCACGTCAATCAGGTTTGTCTCTGGACGTTGGCACCGTATTCCGTGACCCCCGGCTGTCAGCAATGTCTGCTGCTGCTACCCCGATGAAGGAGGAGTCAAAGAAAGATCTTGAACCGTTCGCTTTGATGGGAGATGATGCTGAACGTGCTCTTGTGGAAGCGGTGACAAAGTGTGGTCTCCGTGACGCCAGTCAAATTGATGATATCTACCCTTGTACAGCATTCCAGACCGGCTTAATGGCACTCACAGTCAAAGAACCTGGCTCGTACATCGCTCATCATTCATTCCGACTACCGAAACAAGTTGATGTGGCAGCTTTCAAGTCTGCCTGGGAGCGAACTATGGAGTTGTGCCCCAACATGCGAACACGAATCGTCCAATTCCAAGGCTCTGCCGTTCAAGTCATTGTCAACGGCAGTTACGCATGGGAAGAGCTTGACTTCAACCCATCATCTAGTTCGAAGAGCGATGGTTTAGGCAAGGTAACGATGACGTATGGCCAGCCTCTCAATAGATACTGCCTCCATAAGGATCAGGACGGCATCACGTACTTCCTTTGGCTCAGCCACCACACCGTTTTCGACGGCTGGACTATTCGGGTCATTATGGACTCGTTCCATCGCCTTTATAGGAAGGAACCAGTGGCCAGAAACCGACGTTATAACTCTTTCATCGAGTACACCCTCCGGGCTAGCGAAGAGGCAAACCAGGCCTTTTGGGAGAGGCAGCTTGATGGTGCTCGGCGAGCGTCGTTCCCACCTAAGCCAAGCTCAGGCGTGGGCGAAACGCACATGTTCAACAAGCAGCTATTCTTCGCTGAATCCCGAAAGGGAAATATTACTCGAGCTACAGTTCTGCGTGCTGCGTGGGCTCTAGTTCTAGCTCGATATTCTGACACAGACGATATCACATTTGCAGCCTCGGTTTCTGGCCGTAATGCTCCAGTGACAGGAATTGAGACGATACCAGGTGTGATGGTCGCAACTGTTCCTATTCGTGTTCGAATGGATCCCGAGCAGCGCGTGAGCAGATTCTTGGAAGAGATTCAAAACCAGTCAACTGAGATGATGGCCTATGAGCAATTTGGTTTGGAAAAGATCGCAAAAGTAAGCGCCGACGCCAAAGAAGCCTGTGATTTCTCCAGCTTGGCTGTCGTCCAACCTGTCCAACAACTGCACATCTCAAAATCAGACAGCGGGGAGCTTCTCATCCCAGTTGTGAATGAGAATGACGGTATGCAGAGTTCCCTGCAGGGGTATTTTACGTATCCTCTGGTCATGCAGTGTGCCTTGGACGATGATGAAGTCGACCTGAGTCTGATTTTCGACGCCAAGACCCTACAAACAGCGCAAATTGAGGCTATTGCAAATCAATTTGAGCATGTCATGCAGGGACTCCTCGAAAATAACAACCAGAAGAGACTGGGCGACTTATCAATGGTTTCTCAATGGGATGCGGAAACTGCCATCTCTCGCAACCCCGTGCCCGAAGTCTCCAACGATTGTATGCACCATGTGGTTGAGCGTTTTGCGGCTCAGTCGCCGAACAACCAGGCAGTCGACGCATGGGACGGATCACTGACGTATTACGAACTGAACAGTGCCGCTAACAAGCTTGCTCACTTCTTGGTCAATAGTTATAATGTCAAGAGAGGCGACTTTGTCCATGTATGCATGCAAAAGTCTAAGTGGTACATGGTTGCAATCCTCGCAGTGAACAAGGCCGGAGCTGCCTTTTCACCCATTGACCCCGAGTATCCCCTCCAACGTAAACAAAGTATTATTCAGACAACCGGAGCCAAGGTTTTGCTATCTTGCAATAAATTTGGGCCAGCATGCTTGGAGCTTATGGACAGTGTTATTCAAATTGATGATGGTCTCGAGTCTCGATTACCAAAAGCATCCCGAGGTCCCCGGGTCGATGTTTCGCCAAGCGATGCCTCGTATATTCTCTTCACCTCTGGAAGCACTGGAACGCCAAAAGGATTTGTCATGGAGCACCAAGCTTTGTGTTCATCACAGCAAGCTATTGCCAAACGCCTTGCTCTAGAGGCGCCCCCTCGTATTCTTCAGTTTGCTAATGTCATCTTTGATTTTTCTATTGCTGAAATCTTCCAAGCGCTTTTCAATGGCGGATGTATTTGCATACCATCTGATCATATGAGAATGAATAACATACAGGAGTTTGTACGAAATGCTCGTGTTAACTGCGTTTGTCTGACCCCTTCGTTCGCATCTACCCTTAGTCCCGACCAGGTTCCTGGCCTGGAGACCATTATCTTAGCTGGAGAGAAGGTGCCGCAAGACCTATTTGCTCGATGGTTTGGAAAGGTCCGCCTTATCAATATATGGGGGCCTGGAGAGACATGTGTCGCCAGCTCAATGCACGAATACACATCTTCAGAGGATCATACAGACACGATTGGACGACCGGTAGCCTCATGCTGTTGGATAGTCAATCCAGACGACCCTGCCAAGTTGGCTCCGATAGGAACCATTGGAGAAGTCTTGATTCAGGGCCCTACTATCCTGCGCGAGTATCTTGGTGACCCAGCCAAGACCAAAGAGACTGTTCTTGACACGCTTCCATCTTGCGCACTAGACGAACCACGACAGCAGTTTAAGCGGGCTTACCGGTCTGGTGACCTTGCATGCTACGATCCATCAGGGAACTTACGCTTTGTTAGCCGCAAAGACACCCAAGTCAAGATAAGAGGTCTGCGTGTTGAACTGGGCGAGATAGAGCACAATCTCCTCTCTAACTTAGAAGGGGCTAAACAAGTTGCAGTCGATGTCCTCCGAAACGGAGAAGCAACCACTCTAGTAGCCTACTTCTCATTTTCTAATGAAAAGTATTCTGCCTCGAACGAGAAATCCCAAATCGGCGAGATGTTTGCCCAAATAACAGCAGACCTAAAGCTGAGATTATTGAAGCTCGTGGGCGCTTTGAGACTTATTCTCCCTACGTACATGGTGCCCTCAACTTTCATACCTTGTTCGTTCATGCCAGTGGGTGGGTCGTCAAAGTTGGACAGGAGAATTCTTTTGGCAAACACTCAACGTCTAAGCAAGGAAGCTCTTCATCACTATTCCCTTGTAGATGATGAGAAGAGGCCCCCGAGACCGCGATGGAGATTTGCATACAGGGGCTGTGGGCCTCGATATTGAATCTTCCCGTCACATCTATTGGTCTGGATGACAATTTCTTCCAAGTCGGCGGCGACTCTATTTCGGCCATTCAGCTAGTGGCTAAGGCCCGGGAGGTAGGAGTTGAGCTGACCGTTAAGAGTATCTTTGATGACGCTAGGCTGTTCGCTGTGGCTTCTTCTGCTACTGAGTTCACTGTCAAACAGGACGAGTCTGAGGAGTTGGAGCCTTTTGATCTCATTCCCAACCACTTGTTTGATCTTGATTGGGAGACTGAGATAAGAGACATGTGCAAGCTTTCCCCAGATCAATTACTTGAAAACGTGATGCCAGTCACTGAGTTCCAGAATGGTTTGATGGCTCTCACCGTGAAACAACCGGGATCGCATATTGCCAAGTGGGTTTACAAGATTTCCGACCAGATCAGCACACCTCGATTCCGAAATGCTTGGGTGAAAACGGTCAACTCTTGTGGAAACCTCCGAACCCGAATCGTCCATCTTGAACAGACCACTCTGCAAGCTGTAGTGGCTGGTGACTTCGCATGGGAAGACACGACTGGACTAAATCTGAACCAATACATGGCATCGATCAACTTGGCGGACATGACATATGGTACTCGTCTCAACCGGTGGGCTCTTGTCTTGGATCCGAATGGAAACAGATATTTTGTTCTCATCTGTCACCACGCTACATACGATGGTTGGACGATGCGACTTATGCATAGGACACTGGCCCAAGCAATCTCAAGATCGAAGGGCCCTAGTCCCAAGTCGTTCGACAACTTCATCCGCTACAATGAGAGCCTCGACCAAGAGGCAAGTCGCAAGTACTGGCGCGAGCAGCTCCAAGGTGCGATGCCTGCCGCGTTTCCTACGCCGAAGGAAAAGCCAGCTACAGGCAAAACATTAAAGATTTCAAGACCCGTTCAAGCATCGGTCTCTCGCCACCCAAACATTACACAGGCTACGATCGTAAGGGCTGCCTGGGCTATGCTGCTTGGCCGGTACTGCGACTCAGAGGATGTTTGCTTTGGTGCCTCAGTTTCTGGTCGCCAGGCGCCACTAGCTGAAATCACTGAAGTAGCAGGACCAGTAGTTGCAACTATGCCGATCCGAGTTCACCTAGACCGCGATCTGTCGACTTCAAGATACTTGCAGAACATTCAAGGGCAGGCGACTGAGCTTATCCAGCACGAACAGTATGGCCTGCGAAGAATAATGCAACTTGGCAATGACATTCGGAATGCCTGTAGATTCTCTAATTTGTTGGTTGTTCAACCGTACGAGAAGATGGGCGAAGTAGGAAACGAATCGGATGAGATGCTAACCCTATGCCAAGACTACGAGGGCGCAAATTCCTCCCTGGAAGGCTACTTCAACTACCCGCTTGTTGTCCAGGCACTGGTCGCTTCATCTGCAATTGAACTCCATGTGACATATAACTCTGCCCACTTTAATACCTTGCAAGCCACAAGGCTTGTGAACCAACTTGAGCACTATATCAGTCTTCTTATGACTGAGACGACGAAGACACTGGGACAACTCTCATTGGCCGGCTCATGGGATATTAACCAATCCATTGAGCTGAATAGCGAGATTCCCGAGGTTATAGACGCAACTTTCCATGGATTAGTTTCTGAGCAAGCAACAATCCGACCTGACGCGATCGCTATCGAGGCATCGGATGCTAAACTCTCGTACTCGGAACTAAATCGACATAGTGATTACCTTGCAGATCAACTGGTCTCATTGAATGTTAAAAGAGGCGACCTAGTTCATGTCTGTTTCGAGAAGTCTGCCTGGCTTTTCGTCTCCATTCTAGCTATTAATAAAGCGGGAGCGGCTTGGGTTCCTCTTGATCCGGGTCATCCTAGGCATCGTCACCAGCAGATAGTAGCTCAGACCCGATCATCACTAATCCTCACATCCTCGAAGCATTTGGATCTTTGCTCAGGTCTTGTGAAGAAATCTCTGGTGGTTACGTCAGAATTGATTGCAGACCTTGCTTCCAGCTCAAAAGCCACTCCTAGCATTCTTGCTGATAGATTGAGCAGTGTTGCATCCCCCGTTGATGCTTGCTACGTGCTGTTCACTTCGGGAAGCACAGGCACACCAAAGGGTCTGGTTATGCAACATCGCGCCGCATGTAGCAGTCAGCGAGCGATCGGGAACCGTCTGGGGATGAACCCGAAAGTCAAGATGCTGCAATTTGCTGCCTCGGTGTTTGATGCTTTCATTGGCGAAACGATCGCTCCTTTGATCGCCGGAGCAACAGTTTGTGTTCCTTCAGACTATGCGCGTTTGAATTCTCTTGTCAAGTATATCCAAGATTGTAAGGTGAATTGGGCCATGTTGACGCCCTCCTTCGCTCGTACAATCAAACCCGAGTCTGTCCCTTCCATCAAGCTGCTGATGCTCACTGGCGAGGCTATCCCTCGAGATGTGTTTGAGGTTTGGGTGACAAAAGTTCGTCTTATAAATGGCTGGGGACCAGCTGAGACCTGTGTGTTTAGCTCTCTACATGAATGGACATCGATTGAAGAATCAACAATGACGATTGGCAAGCCTGTTGCTTCATTCTGTTGGCTTGTCGACCCAACAAACCCTCTAAAGCTTGCCCCGACGGGCACACTTGGTGAGGTGATTATTCAAGGGCCTACGCTTCTCCGTGAGTACCTCGATGATCCTAAGAGGACTGCGGAGGCCCTTTTGACAGGGAAGCCAGTGTGGGCATATGATTCTGGCGAGAGAGGATGGAATCGTTTCTACAAAACCGGCGATCTTTGCTTCTACAATGACCGGGGCTTGCTGGAGTTCTCATCGCGGAAGGATACCCAGCTGAAAATTCGTGGTCAGCGTGTGGAAGTTGGGGAAGTAGAGCACCAGATCAGAACCCTTATGCCGGATCTCTCTCAAGTAGCAGTTGATGCCGTTCGAGGAGATGGTGGTGTGCAACTCTTTGCCTACATCTGCAATAATGCCGACACAACGGTTCGAAAGCAATCGGAGGGAAATGACGATTTGTTCATGCAGCTTGATGACGATCTTCGCAACCAGATCGCTGACCTGACTAGACAGCTTCGTGCTCTTTTGCCGTCCTATATGATCCCCAAGGCTATTATCCCATGTGCATATATGCCGTTCATTACATCGACGAAGCTTGATCGCAAGACCCTGAACATGGAAGCAGCAAAACTATCTTCATCGCAGATTGCTGAATACGCGTTGCAAAACTCGGTAAAGCGAAAGCCAGAGACACGGATAGAGGTTCTTCTTCAAGGCCTTTGGGCTAAAGTCTTGAATCTGCCACCAGACAGCATCGGTAGGGACGATAGTTTCCTTGCAATCGGTGGCGATTCCATTGCAGCCGTTCATTTGATGACCGCTGCCCGCGAGAAGGAAATTCGAATTAGTGTTGATGACGTCTTTCGGAGTCCCCAGCTCTATGAACTAGCTCTTCGTGCCGGCGAAAAAGAGTCCCCCAAGGTCAAGGCGCTTGAGATTCAGCCTTTTGAGCTACTGAATGAGGAAGAGAAAACAATGGTTCAGAACGGACGGGTTCATGAAATATGTAACCTTCCACCCAACAGCATAATTGAAGACGCCTTCCCATGCTCCCCTGTACAAGAAGGCCTCATTTCCCTCGCAGTTAAGCAAACTGGGTCTTACATCACCAAGTACGTCTTCAAAATAGACCAGAGGATTGATTTGAATCGCCTACGCAAAGCGTGGGAGCGTACTGCTGTATTAAACGCCAACATGAGAACAAGGATCATATCGTCGGGGGCACGCTCAGTTCAAGTTCTAGTCAAGGATGATATTGAATGGGAGTCTGCTGAAGATTTGGATCTCCATACATTCATTAAGGTCACCCAAGGCTACAAAATGGAGTTTGGATCCCGCCTCAACCGCTTCGCGATATTAAAGACGCCTTCAGGCGATTCTTACTTCGTGTGGATTGCTCACCATTCTATTATGGACGGGTGGTCCTTCAATCTTGCGTTCCAGGTTCTCCACGAATGCTTCTGGGACCAGGAACCTGCCAAGATTTCGCCCTACGTTGCATTCATCAAGCATACGATGGATCTCGATCACGATGCCGCGAGCTCATTCTGGGCCAAGCAGTTGGAGGGCGCCACGAGGCCGCAATTCCCCTCAACGAGTTCAAATAACACACAAGCAACATTCAAGTTCCTCCATCACGAAATTAATACATCACGAGTTTCGAAATCCTCGGTTACGACCGCCACAGTTCTGAGAGCTAGTTGGGCCATGGTGTTAGCTCGCCACTGTAATAGTGAAGACGTTTGTTTCGGTGCCACTTTGTCTGGTCGGAACGCCGATATCGAAGGTCTTCAAAACATGGCTGGACCAGCTATCGCCACGATCCCTGTTCGCATTCAACTGGACTATACCTCCACTGTTTCTGAGTTCCTACAAGCCATTCAAGCGCAGGCAACAGATATGGCGGTTTATGAACAGTTCGGCTTGCAAAAAATCGGTAGGGTTAGTACTGATGCAAGAAACGCCTGTCAATTCTCGACTCTAATGATCATTCGACCAAGAGAGTCTCACGCTGCTGTGGACGGTCAAATGATCTTTGATATTAGTGAACACAACACGGTCACAGAAGACGAAATGGATCACTACTTCAATTACCCACTTGTTTTGGAGATGGATCTTTACCCTGATCATACCAAGATCCGGATTTGCTATGATGAAGCCGCAGTATCCTCTGATCTCGCAGAGGCTCTCGTCCATCAGCTGGAAACTGTCACCAAACAACTTTTTTCATACACATCTCAACGCCTAGACCAGGTCTCCCTTATCGATGATTGGGATATTCAGAATGCACTGCAGCATCAGAAGCTTCAAAGTTCTACAGATGCATGCATTCATGAAATGATCCGGAAGCAAATCATGGCCACACCTGATGCTCCCGCACTTACATCTTGGGACGGCGATATGACGTACTCAGAGGTAGGTTATTATGCCGAAAGCCTCGCCAGGCATCTGGCATCGATTGGCGTTGGACCAGGCGTCTTTGTGCCAATCAACTTTTCTAAGTCTGTCTGGGCTGTTATCTCTATGCTTGCAGTCAACATGGCTGGTGGTGCTTTTGTGCCACTGGATCCCTCTGCCCCAGCTCAGCGCCAAAGAGGCATTCTCGAAGACACAAAGGCGTCCTTGATTCTCACGGCCGCGGACCATGAACGCGATACACAAGACCTTGGCAAAAAGGTTCTTGTCATTGAAAAGGAGACTATCCTTAAGATGTCGAAGTCTTCATCAAAACCCGTTCGATCAAATGTGGCCTTTACCGACCCTAGTCATATTATGTTCACATCTGGGTCAACGGGAAAACCCAAAGGAATAGTATTTGAACACCGGAATATCTGCTCTACCTCTGACAGTCATGGTGTCATCCAAAAATGGGGCCCTGGAACGCGTGTCTTCACTTATTCTGCATACACGTTTGATATAGGGGTTATCGATGTTATGGTTGCCCTTTCACGCGGTGCATGCCTCTGTATCCCCTCAGAATGGCAACGGTACAACGATATTCATGGTGCAATCAATGCCATGCAAGCCAACTGGTCCTTCTTCACACCAACTATGGCTGGATTGGTGAATCCTTCCCTTATTCCAACAATTAAGAATGTGGGCTTAGGAGGAGAAAATGTTACTACCCTTGTGGTTGATAATTGGCGGGGTTACGCAACCCTTCATAACCTCTACGGACCTGCTGAGGGTTCTATCTGTGGTTGGATCGCTGATGTCGGAATTGTTTCAAAGCCAAATAATATCGGCATTCCTTCTTCCTCGGCATGGTGGGTTGTCGAACCAGACAACCACAAGCAACTTGTTCCAATCGGCTGTGTCGGTGAGCTCATGATTCAAGGACCAATGGTGGCCCGTGGATACATCGGCGTTGAAGAAGAGCTTTGTGCCGCTTGGTTGGATGATGTCTCTTGGCTTCCTGGAGATATGCCGACGAAGGCGTATCTCACAGGTGATCTTGTCCGCCGACTTGGAGATGGATATTTTGAGTATCTTGGACGTAAGGATACCCAGATCAAATTGCATGGGCAGAGGGTTGAACTCGGGGAAGTCGAGTCACATTTAGAAGAAAGCCTGCCGTCGGGAATGAGCTGCGTTGTTGATGCCATTTCAGACAAAGAAGCAGGCACCAACACCCTCGTTGCTCTCATGTGGTCTACTGAATCTGTTTCAAGCAACACCCAGCTCCAACTAGTTGAAGATGTCACAGAGGAAACCCAAACACTCGTTTCTCAGCTTGACTCGTCTTTGAAACTTATTTTGCCTAGCTATATGGTCCCCAGCATGTACTTTATCTTTGATGGAGTACCCGAAAGAAAGACATCTGGAAAAATTGACAGGCGCAAGCTCTGTTCAATCGCTCAGGGCGCATCGGCCAAGGAAAGACTTAGGTTTTCCCCAGCCAGCCATGGCTACGAGGCGCCGGTAACGGACCTTGAACTCAAGATTCGCAACATCTGGGCCCAGCTTTTGCGAATTGAAGCCAATGAAATCGGCCGCCATGATAGCTTCCTAAGCATCGGAGGAGATTCAATAAGTGCCATTAGATTGGTTACTGTTGCCCGTGAAAACGATCTAGCTCTGGATGTCAAGACAATTTTTGAGGATCCAAGGCTCTCTGCAGTCGCCGCTGCCTGCCGGCCGGCGGCCAACACTCTATCCAAGAACCCCGATCCATTCAGCTTATTGCAACAAAATGAAACACAGGCTCTGATGGAGACAGTCAAAGCACAGGCCAAAATTACTGACAAGGAACGAATCGAGGACATTTTCCCTTGCACCCCGCTTCAATCTGGTCTCATGGCTTTATCAGTCAAGCAGCCAGGTTCCTACATCGCCAAGCGAGCATTCAAGATGCGAAAGAATATTGAGCTAACAGCTTTCAAGAAGGCATGGGAAGGCACAGCTGATATTTGTAGCTGTCTCCGAACCAGAATCGTGGACGCTGAGGGAAGAGCCTTCCAGGCCGTCATCAGAGATGATGTTGACATCGAAACTTTGCCCGACAAGTCGAGCTTAGAGATTCTTCACAAGACCTCCAGCACAGTTTCAATGACTTACGGCTCAAAGTTGAACAGATTCTGCCTTGGTCAAGACGAATCCGGTTCCAACTATTTCTTTTGGGTCAGCCACCACGGGGTCTTCGATGGGTGGAGCGTTTCTATCATAATGAAAATCTTAAGGCAATTGTATGACAATGTGTCAATACCAGCACTTAGGTCATACCCGGCGTTTATTGCATACACCATGCAGTCTACTCAGTCCGCCGCAAAAAGCTTCTGGGAGAACCGGCTACAGGGAGCTAACCGCACACGTTTCCCACCCACACCTTCTGGTAGTAGTGGAAAGAGCAAAAATACGAGCAGAAACTTCAGCAAAACCTTAACTCTGACAAAATCCAAATCGTCATCGATCACTCAGGCTACCTTACTACGTGCTGCCTGGGCGGTGCTTTTGGCAACTTACAGCGAGACAGATGATGTGACATTTGGAATCACGGTTTCCGGACGTAACGCCCCAATAGATGGAATCGAAGATATAGCTGGCCCTATGATTGCCACTTCTCCCGTTCGTATACAGCTGGATAGCAACAAGTCAATTGAGAAGTTCCTCCAGGAAGTTCAAACGCAGGCAAACGAAACCATTCCCTATGAGCAGTTTGGCCTGCAAAATATCTCGAAGATTGGGCCTACTCACAAAGAAGTTTGTGATTTCTCCAGCTTGATCGTCATGCAGCCAGGAAACAAGGTCGGTCTAATAACGGGCGAATCGGATGACCTCCTTACAATGGCAGAATTGGAACGAGGCGTAGCTGAGCAAACGCTTCAAGACTACTTCAACTACCCTATAGTTATGCAAGGCATGATGATTGGGGACCAGATTCATCTAGCTTTTACTTACAACAATGAAAGCTTGAAGGAAATCCAAGTCGAAGCCTTGGCTTACCAACTCGAGCAAATTCTTAGTGAATTCTCTCACCATAGCCGTCATAAGTCCATCAAGGATATAAGAATGAGTTCGCCGTGGGACGTTGAAACCGCACTGCTTCGTAATAATGCCCCAGAGGCAGTTCACATATGTGCCCACCATGTTGTTGAAAGGCACGCCAGGGAATCTCCTGACTCACCAGCGGTACACGCTTGGGATGGCGATCTTACTTACCAAGAGTTGAACGATATGGCCAATCTATTCGCTTCTCACCTCATCAACAAGTACGCTGTCCAAGTTGGGGATATTGTTCACGTTTCATTTGATAAGTCGATGTGGTATTTCGTCGCCATCCTTGCTATACATAAAGCCGGGGCTGCATTCTCTCCCATAGACCCGACTCATCCAACCCACAGAAAACAGCAAATCATCGAGCAAACGAAAGCGAAGGTCATGGTTGTCTCGGCAGGTCTCGCAACTACGGCCTCTCATTTGACCAAGCACACCATTGAGCTCACAGCTGCCCTATGCAAGACACTTAGTATCGATACCGAAAAACTGTCAGCTATTAAAGTGTCACCTAATTATCTCGCATACGTACTGTTTACATCAGGTAGTACAGGAGTACCAAAGGGGTTCTTAATGGAGCACCGCTCTCTGTGCTCAGCGCAAAATGCCATTGGGACCAGGGTTGGGCTGACTCCTGAAGCCCGAGTCCTCCAGTTTGCCAATTTCATCTTTGATTTCGCGATCGGAGAGATCTTTTTGGCACAATGGTGCGGAGGATGTATTTGCGTGCCGTCAGAGAAAACGAGAATGAACAACATCTCTGAATTTATTCGTTCAGCACGAGTAAACAGCGGATTTTTGAGCCCATCTTTCATGCAAACCTTGGTGCCTGAGGACGTTCCATCCTTGAACCTTCTTATTCTGGCTGGAGAAGCAGTGCCACGCGATCTTATGGAGAGATGGTTCGGAAAGGTCCGTCTCCTGAATGGCTGGGGTCCGGGAGAAACGTGCATTGTCAGCTCAATTCATGAATATAAGTCATTGGATGACTCGCCGACAACCATTGGCCGCCCAGTTGGCGGCTATTGTTGGGTTGTGAACCCAGATGACTCAAGAAAGCTGGCACCTATCGGAACCATCGGTGAGATAATGATCCAAGGTCCTACAGTATTACGCGAATACCTTGGGGCACCCGAGAAGAACAAGGCTTTAATCTCATCTACTCCTCCAGAGTGGTCTCCGAACCAGCATGACCAATATGTGAGGCGTTCCTTCAAGTCCGGCGACCTCGCTAGATACAATGCAGACGGAGTTCTTGAGTTCATCAGCCGAAAAGATACACAGGTCAAAGTCCGCGGCTTGCGGATAGAGCTTGACGAAATCGAACATAGCATTACTGCAAACTTGCAAGGAGTGTCCCAAGTGGCAGTTGGTGTCTTCAAGTCCCATGGCGCGACTAACCTTGTGGCGTATATTTCTTTCTCAACGGCAAAATTGCTATCAGATGACATGGCAAGTTCATCACCATTCTTAGATATTTCATCAGAGCTGGCGGGCAAGCTCACGGCATTGGTCAGCCAGCTAAAGCTATTGCTCCCATCGTATATGGTTCCAGCCATGTTCGTTCCATGCAGTTTCATGCCGATCAACAAGTCTTCCAAACTTGATCGAAATCTTTTGACCCGGCAGACTTCTGAGCTATCCATTGATCGCATCCGTCATTATTCCCTTCTCGACACTGTGGTCAAGAGAGGGCCAGAAACAGCGATGGAGAGCCGCATAGCAGAACTCTGGGCGTCTGTTCTTGAGCTGCCAACAGAGTCTATTTCTCGTGATGATAATTTCTTGCAAATTGGCGGAGATTCGATCCTGGCAATTCGTCTCGTGAACATGGCGCGAGAGGCTGGTATCGAAATCGAAGTGCAACAGATTTTCGACGACCCGCGTCTCTGTATGGTAGCTTCTCGAGCGGTTGCGATCGATACCGTCAAGGACCGAAACATTGAACTTGAGCCTTTTGATTTACTCCCCAAGCACCTTCAGGAGTTCGATTGGGAGACCGAGGCGTTGGAGCTGTGTGATCTGTCGGACGAGGAAGAGATTGAAAACGCCATGCCCGTCACAGCCTTCCAAGAAGGACTCATGTCGCTTTCTGTCAAACAACCAGGATCTCATATTGCGAGATGGGTGTATAAACTGTCGAAGTCTACGGATGTCAAGAAGTTCAGGAAGGCATGGGGAAGAACTGTTCGTTATTGCCGTAACCTGCGCACACGTATTATCACCATCTCAAACACAACCCTTCAGCTTGTGCTAGTAAACGACACGGAATGGGAAAAGACAAAGGGAATGGACTTGAATCAATTCATGGCTAAGCATAAGAATATCAACATGACTCTTGGCACTCGCCTCAACCGCTGGGCCATGGTAGAGTCAAATGGCGATAACTACTTCGTCCTCATCTGCCATCATGCCACATACGATGGATGGACCATGCGGCTTATGCTGCAAACATTGACCGAGGCATACAACCAAGTGAATGGGCAAGTTCCAAAGACTTTTGATTACTTCATACGATACACGGAAAGCATGGACCGTGATGCCGCAAGGCAGTATTGGCTTGACCAGCTTCGGGATGCTAGATCGGCCAGCTTCCCCAGTATGAAGCGCAACTACAAGAGCATTTCGGCGCGTGTGATGCAGAAAACCTTGAACCTATCAGCATCTTCGCACTCTACCATCACTCAAGCTACACTTGTGAGGGCTGCGTGGGCTTTGCTGCTGTCTAGGTACTGTGCAACGGACAGTGTATGCTTTGGTACATCGATCTCTGGGCGGCAGGCGCCTGTACACAATATCAGTGATATTTCAGGTCCTCATGTTACCACGTTACCCATTCACGTTCGACTAGATCAGGGTACTTCCGTTGCAAAGTACCTTCAGCAAGTGCAAAACCAGTCCACGAAGATGATTCCTTATGAGCAATATGGGCTGCAAAATATTCTCAAACTCAGCCCCAGCATCCGTGAAGCTTGTACCTTTTCTAGTTTGTTGGTCATTCAACCTTATGAGAATATGGCCAAGGTCGGAAGTGACTCAGAAGCTCTATTCACCCAACACAAATATGATGATGGTGAAACTACCATGGAAGATTACTTCACGTATCCTCTCGTCGTTCAAGCGCTTGTTTCATCTTCGATGTTAAATCTCAACATCACTTATGATATTAGCGAGCTTACTGAATTCCAGGTCACCGCCCTTGTTCACCAGCTCGAGCACGTAATGGATATTTTATGCACCGAAACAACAAAGCCGCTAGCGGATCTTTCCTTTGCAAGTCCCTGGGATGTGGAGCAGGCCTTAGCACTCAACGATATTCCAGAAGTGACTGATGCCACTTTCCATGACCTAGTGTCGAACCAGGCGCAGCTGAATCCAGACGCCGTCGCGATTGAAGCATGGGACGGCTCAATGACATATCAAGAGCTTGACCTCTGCTCAGGCTATCTAGCCTCACATCTGCTATCTCGATTCAGCATTCAGCTTGATGAGCTCATACATGTTTGTTTCGAGAAGTCACTCTGGTATATTGTTGCAATCCTAGCTATTAACAAAGCTGGTGGCGCTTGGGTTCCTCTGGACCCCTCACATCCCATGAAACGTCAACAAGACATAGTGAAGCAAACGGGTTCCCGTCTCATTCTCACATCAAAGCAGCATTCTGCCCTAGGTTCCAGCCTCGTTGCGCAAGCAGTGGAGGTTACAGCAGAGCTCATGAAATCTCTAAGCTCAAACGGGCTGACTCCTTGTGCACCAGCAAATATCGCCACACCTACTCATGCTTGCTATGCTCTTTTCACATCGGGCAGTACCGGAACGCCAAAGGGGTTCGTCATAGAGCACCATGCGGTATGCACCAAGGAGAGGCTTGTTGCCAAGCACCTGGGCTTAACAGCGAATGTAAAAATGCTACAGTTTTCCTCATATGTTTTTGATATGTCGATCGGAGAGATAATCAACCCCTTGATCGCCGGTGCTACAGTATGCGTTCCATCAGAAGAAATCCGAATGAATGATCTGACATCCTTCATCCGGTCAAAGCAAATCAACTGGCTCTTCCTGACCCCATCATTTGCTCGAACTATCAAACCAGAAACAGTGCCCTCTGTTAAGTTACTAGTACTTGCTGGTGAGGCAGTTCCTAGAGATGTATTTGAGATGTGGGTAGGCAAGGTCCGTTTTATCAACGGCTGGGGCCCAGCCGAGACTGTCGTTATCAGCACAGTACACGAATGGACCTCCAAGGATGAATCGCCTCTAACGCTTGGAAGACCTATTGGTCTTTTGTGTTATATCGTAGACCCTTCAGACCCGCACAAGTTATGCCCTGTCGGCACGATGGGCGAGGTTATGATTCAGGGCCCTGCCCTCCTTCGTGAGTACCTCGCTGACCCTAAGAAAACGGCTGAAAGTACTGTGAGCGAGCTACCATCGTGGGCTTATCGGGGCAATGCATCCTGGAATCGTTTCTACAAGTCGGGTGATATCTGCTTTCAAAATGCTCAAGGTCTTCTCGAATTCTCTAGCCGCAAAGACACCCAAGTCAAGATTCGAGGTTTGCGTGTTGAGCTCGGCGAAGTTGAACACCAGCTACAATCAATACTACCGGGTGCTTGCCAGGTTGCGGTAGATGTTCACGCCGCCGAGTCAGGCAAATGCCTTGTGGCGTATGTTTGCTTCAGTATGGAAAGTAAAATGACCACTTCGCTCGACCAGAGTGACCTCGAGAACATGTTCGCTTCCATTAATGAGGACCTGCATGGCCAAATGTCTGCTTTGTCGGGAGAGCTTAAAGTCACGCTTCCACGATATATGGTCCCGACGTATTTCATTCCTTGCAACTTCATGCCACTTATGATCTCTTCGAAAATGGACAGAAATCTTTTGAAAGCCCAGACCATGGGCTTGAGTCTGGAGCGGCTTGCTGAATACTCATTGCAGTCACAGCACAAGCGTCCAGCAGACACTGCGATGGAAAAGGCTTTACAAAAAGTTTGGTCTCAAGTATTGAAGATCGCGCCTGAGGAGATCGGGCTCGATGATAGCTTCCTGGCTCTAGGCGGCGATTCAATCACGGCCATACACGCTGTCTCTACTGCTCGCGAGGTTGGCATAAAGATAGCGGTACACCAGATTTTCAAAGATCCTCGGCTTTTCATGGTCGCATCACATGCGGTAGCGGAACTGGGAGATGACTCTCAAACCATAGCTCCATTTGAATTACTCCCCCGGGACTTGGAGACCTCTGGGTGGGAGAGTGAAGCGAGAACAATATGTTCGTTATCATCAACAGACCAGATAGAAAACGCGATGCCCGTGACTTCGTTCCAGGAGGGACTGGTGGCCATTTCCGTGCAGCAGCCAGGGTCATATATTGCACGATGGACTTACAGGATATCCGACGAGACTGATCTGGGTCGCTTCAAAGACTCTTGGATTAGGACTCTTCGTACATGTGCAAACCTAAGAACTCGAATCGTTCGTATCGGCCAATCTACTCTCCAACTTTCGATTAAGGATGACTTTGAGTGGGAAGACACCGATGGTATGACAATACAAGATTATATGGCCAAGGTTGATGACATGACCATGACTCTGGGATCGCGGCTTGGTCGTTGGGCAATCGTTGGAGACGCGTCTGATGCTAAGGACAAATATTTTGTTCTCGTTCTCCATCATGCAGTCTATGATGGCTGGGCCCTCCAACTGATCCTCCGAATCTTCGCTTCCTACTATCATGGTAGTGAGATACCAGCCCCAAAGTCGTTTGATCATTTCATCAAATACACAGAAGCCATAGATCCACAAGAAGCTTCTCAGTACTGGGCCAAGTCTTTGGGAGGTGCAAAATGTGCCACGTTCCCACGAACCTCAGATAGTGCTGCCGGAGCCAAAGTCAACGTCATGAACAAGAGTATCACTCTCCAGCCATCTGCCCATCCTTCTATCACCAAAGCCACTATTATGAGAGCAGCTTGGGCCCTAGTCCTAGCGCAATATTGCGAGACGGATGACATTTGTTTCGGCACATCTGTGTCTGGCCGTCAGGCCCCAGTATCGGACGTAACCAATATTCTAGGCCCTGTCGTCACGACCCTTCCGGTTCGTGTGTCATTGGACGGGCACGCTTCCATTTCTTCCTTCTTGCAGAAGATCCAGTCACAAGCCACCGAAATGATACCGTACGAACAGTATGGCCTGCAGAACATCTTCAAGCTGGGTGAAGATATCCGACAAGCCTGCACTTTTTCTAGTCTTTTGGTGATCCAGCCATATGAGAAAATGTCAGAAGTCGGAAGTCAATCGACAGCCATGATGATTCCCTCCATGGCCGGCAGGGACAAGTCACAAGCCATGGATGGATATTTCACGTTCCCTCTAGTTGTTCAAGCTCTACTGTCGGACACTCAAATCGATCTCAACATAACGTACAATTCAGCTCATTTGACCGAAGGCCAAATGACAGGTTTGATCAGTCAACTAGCCCATGTTATTGAAGGTCTAAATGCCGAAACAACCACCGCGTTGAGAGACCTGTCTACAACGAGCCCCTGGGATGTAGAGATGTCCTCTAAGCTCGCTCACAATGACGTTGAAATTGTCAACTCAACATTCCATGATCTATTTGCCGAGCAGGCCAGGATACGCCCTGATGCTATTGCAATCCGTGCATGGGATCTCACCTTCTCTTATGGTGAAGTTGAGCGCTATACAAACTCCCTCGCGGCACACCTCGTTCATTTTTTCAAGGTTCAAAGGGGCGACTTAATTCACGTTTGCTTTGAAAAGTCGGCTTGGTATTTTATTTCTATCTTGGCAATCAATAAAGCAGGAGCTGCTTGGGTGCCACTTGATCCTTCGCAGCCTCAACAGCGGCAGCAACAGGTCGTCTCTCAAACAAAATCGACCTTAATTCTGACGTCTCGAAGACACGCAAAGATGTCATCGAAGCTCATTGACCGAATCCTTGAAGTTGACTCAAAGTTCATGGCAAAGCTTCCCAAAAAGAGCGTCAAGTCCCTTTCCTCACCAGGGGATGCTTGTTATGTGATCTTCACCTCTGGAAGTACTGGTGTGCCAAAAGGATTCGTTATGGAACATCGGGCAGTCTGTACAAGTCAGATAGAGATTGCAAGGAGGTTAAAATTGAACCAGGACGTCAACATGATCCAATTTGCATCCTTTGTCTTTGATCTATCGATTGGAGAGATTGTTGGGCCACTGATCATGGGAGCGACGGTTTGCGTTCCTTCCGACGAGATGCGAATGAGCAACCATGACTTAGTCTCTTTCATCAACGAGACTAATGTGACTTGGTTCTATCTAACACCCTCTTTCGCGCGCTCTATACGACCAGAGTCCGTTCCATCTTTGAAGCTCTTGCTTTTCGCAGGCGAGGCAGTGGGGCGAGACGTCTTCGAAACATGGGTTACAAAGGTCAGATTGATCAACGGATGGGGCCCAGCAGAGACCTGCTGCTTCAGTGCCATCCACGAGTGGACTTCGGTCGATGAGTCTCCCTTGACAATCGGAAGGCCAGTAGGATCGCAGTGCTGGATCGTCTCCCCGGATGATCCTACAAAACTTGCTCCGGTTGGAACGTTGGGAGAGGTTTTGATCCAGGGGCCAACCTTGCTTCGAGAATACTTAGGTGACCCTAAGCGAACAGCAGAAACTGTTCTGAAGCATAACCCAAGCTGGGCTTCCAACTCCAGTTCAGAACATTGGCAGTCTTTTTACAAATCCGGAGATCTCTGTTCATGGAACTCGCAGGGCCTACTGGAATACTACTCTCGAAAGGATACGCAGGTCAAGATCCGTGGGCTGCGTGTCGAACTAAGCGAGGTTGAGAATCATATTCTCTCCAATCTACCCGACTCTTGCCAGGTCGTAGTCGGTCTTCTTGAATGTGAGACAGGTAAACATCTTGCTGCGTATGTTTGTCAGTCGAATTCGACACGCTCACCTAGAGAGGGAACTGATCACAATGCTCTCTTCTCGGACCTCGATTCGAGCCTCAACAGACAGTTCACTGAGGTCATCAGAAACCTGGGGGCCAGTCTTCCGAAATACATGATTCCTAGTATATTCATCCCCTGCAGTTACATGCCAGTTGTTACATCTTCGAAACTGGACCGAAGAACTTTGCAGCAGGAAGCAATGAAGCTCGATCGAAACCAGTTGGAGATTTATGCCTTGAAATCAGCTGAAAAGCGCTCCCCAGAGACTGAGATGGAAAGTTGTATGCAAGAAATCTGGGCAAAGGCATTGAACCGTCCATTGGACACGATTGGCTGCGACGATAGCTTCCTTGCGTTAGGGGGAGATTCAATCACAGCTATTAACGCCGTATCTATTGCTCGGGAAGCTGGAATATTGTTCACAGTTAACGATATATTCAAGGACCCCCGTTTGTGCTCAGTTGCCTCTGTGGCTACCAACCTAAAACCAGGTGAAGAGCAAGATGAGATAAGACCTTTTGACCTGCTTCCTGAGCGGCTAAAGACTGCTTCGTGGGAAGGAGAGACCAGACAAATATGTGAAATCTCATCCGAAGTAGAGATCGAGAACGCCATGCCTGTCACACCCTTCCAGGAAGGGCTCATGGCCCTCTCTGTCAAGCAGCCAGGTTCGTACATCGCCAAATGGGTTTATAGTATACCTGACGGTGTGAATATCAGTCGTCTAAAGGCCGCATGCGAGAACACATTCAAGGTCTGCGGCAATCTTAGGACAAGGCTCGTCAGTGTTTCTCAGATGACCTTACAAGTTGTTCTGCAAGAGGAGCTCTCGTGGGAGCAGCCTAGGGCCACTGAAATCGAAGAGTATATGGATGAGATCAGTCAAATAAGCATGACCTACGGTTCACGGCTCAGCCGCTGGGCTCTCATTCAAGAGCCCTGCGGTAAATCTTACTTGGTTCTCGTAGCCCATCATGCCATCTACGATGGATGGACGTTGCAGTTAGTCCTTCGGACTATTGGCAACTCTTACTACTCTTCGGGCCTCCCTGCGCCCACATCGTTTGACTACTTTATGCGCTATGTTGGAAGCCTAAACGGCAAGTCAGGTGAAGAGTATTGGCGAAACCAACTGGCGGACTCCAAGCGCAGCGTCTTCCCCGAATCAACTAAGAAATCCCGTGTCAGCGGGGATCACATTTGCCGACGTGAAATCACTTTGCCTAGCTCATCAGACAGGTCCATTACCAAAGCTACCATTGTGAGAGCAGCATGGGCGCTGATGCTAGCACAGTATTGTGCCACAGATGATGTATGCTTTGGCACGTCTATATCCGGTCGCCAGGCTCCCGTGACCGGCATAACGGAAATCTCAGGGCCCATGATCGCCACTCTGCCGATCCGGGTTCGTATTAATCGTGAGGCATCGACAATGGAGTTCCTTCAAATGATCCAGACCCAAGCCACGGAGATGGTTCCTCATGAGCAATACGGTCTTCACAGTATCCTAAAAATTTGGAGACGAGATTCGAGATGCTTGCAATTTTTCGAGCTTGCTGGTTGTCCAGCCCTATGAGAAAATGTCCGAGGTTGGAAGCCAGTCAAAGGCCGTCTTAGTTCCTTATGGTGGTGGAAAAGCCCAGTCATTGAATGGATACTTCAGCTTCCCACTTGTCGTCCAGGCTTTGGTCTCTGACACCAACATGCAGCTAGTCCTCTCATATGATTGCTCCAAGCATACCGAAAGGCAAATAACAGGATTAGCGAATCAACTCGACCACTTGATTCAGATTCTCTCTACACAAGCTAGCAAGACGCTCAACAGCCTTTCTTTAGCCAGCCCCTGGGATGTTCAACAAGCGAGTGAGTTTAATTGCGAAACACCAGAAGTTGTCCACTCCACCTTTCACGAACTGGTGTCGTCTCAAGCCAGGCAGCGCGGCGATTCCGTGGCTATTCGGGCATGGGATGCTACTTTCACCTACCAGGAGCTCGATAGGTATTCCGACTTCCTAGCATCACACCTCGTATCATCATTCAATGTCAAACGAGGAGATTATGTACATGTCTGCTTCGAGAAATCAGCTTGGCACTTTGTCTCAATTCTGGCAATTAATAAAGCTGGAGGTGCTTGGGTGCCTCTCGAACCAGCACACCCGCTTCAACGGCAGCAGCAGGTTGTCTCACAGACAGGCTCCAAACTGATCCTTACATCTGCTCAATACAAGTCACTCGGTGCCAAGCTCGTGGATCGTACGCTTGAAGTCAGCCCTGCACTGGTCACAAGTTTGATCCGAAAACGACCTAGGACGCCTATCAACACTCAAGTCTCCCCTGGTGATGTCTGCTATGTTCTCTTCACCTCCGGAAGTACGGGCATACCCAAAGGATTTATCATGGAACACCGGGCAGCTTGTACCGGTCAGAAAGCCATAGCAACCAGAGTTGGACTTGACGCAGGTGTGATCATGCTCCAGTTTGCTGCCTTTTGTTTTGACCTTTCAATCGGAGAGATTTTCGGGCCTTTGATCGTAGGCGGCACGATTTGCGTCCCCTCAGATGAGACTCGGATGGGCGATTTGGCTGCTTTCATCCGTGAAACAAACATAAACGCGGCATATATGACCCCATCTTTCTCACGCACGCTTGAACCAGAATCTGTACCTTCTCTAGAACTTGTGTTATTTGCGGGAGAAGCAGTGCCGCGAGATGTCCTCGAAACATGGTTCGGCCAAGTCTCACACCTCTGGAATGGTTGGGGCCCTGCAGAAACATGCTGCTTCAGTACCCTACATAACTGGAAGTCGATCGATGAGTCTCCATTAGCAATCGGCCAGCCTGTTGGCGCTCGCTGCTGGATAGTTGATCCCAATGATCCACAGATTCTCGTTCCGACGGGTACATTGGGCGAGGTTGTCATCCAGGGCCCGACTTTATTACGCGAGTACATCGCCAACCCACAGAAAACCGAAGAGTCCACGGTCAGAAATCTTCCAGTGTGGGCACATAGCCCCAAGTCCGGACCTGAGCTTTGGAACCGATTCTACAAGACCGGCGATCTCTGTTTCATGAACGCACAGGGTGTGCTCGAGTTCTCCAGCCGCATCGATACTCAAATCAAAATACGAGGGCTACGAGTAGAGTTGAGCGAGGTTGAACATCATGTTTTATCCAAGTTCCCAGGTGTCTGCCAGGTTGCGGTGGGTGTTCATCGGGGAGATTTCGGGGCCGTGCTTATTTCATACTTATGTTTCAACAATGATACAAGCGCATCTACCCAACATGAAGGTCTTTTCATGGCCGCTGATGAAGACTGGTTTGACCAGTTGGCCGAAGTATCAAGAGAACTTGCTCTTACACTTCCGAGATATATGATTCCAACAATCTTCATTCCATGCAAATATATGCCAGTGAGTAACTCGCTGAAGATCGAGCGCAATGTCTTGCAGCGACTCAGTGCGGCATTACCCTCGGAACAACTCCAACACTATTCACTATCAAATTCTGTCAAACGAGAACCTCGAACACCCATCGAGATCAAGTTGCGAGAGCTTTGGAGTACTCTTCTACAGATGCCATCTGAGTCTATTGGTCGAGATGATGGTTTCCTTCAAATTGGAGGCGACTCAATTTTAGCCATCAGGTTAGTTTCACTGTGTCGAGATGAAGGGCTCCTGATATCCACTAAAGACATTTTTGACGATTCTCGTCTCTCATCTCTTGCTGCCAAGATAACGTGCGCCGACGGTACCCTCTCCAGCGAACAAGTCAACGCGTTTGATCTTCTCACTCAAGAGATCAAAGACCAGGTTTTGAGTGATGCCGTGGCAAGAAAGTGCGAACTATTGGACGACCAGCATGTCGAAGATGCCTACCCCTGCACCCCAATCCAGGAGGGCATGATGGCTTTGGCTGAGAAACAGCCTGGATCTCATGTGGCCAAATATGTCTATCGCCTGTCTGACTTCGTTGACGTCGACCAATTCCAGACAGCGTGGGAGCAAACCATCCTTCACTGCCCAAATCTTCGTACTAGAATCATCCAATTGCAAGGCAAATTTTTGCAGCTAGTGCTGAACGACGATCCTCAGTGGGAACTCACATCTGAGGATGTTGGAAAAACAGTCAAGGAAATTTCTTCCCACGCAATGCGCTCTGGGACCAGACTCAGCCGTCATGGCCTCGTCACCGCAGACAATGGCACAAATTACTTTGTTTGGGCCGTTCACCACTCTATCTATGACGGATGGTCGTCCCAGCTGATCCAGCGTACCTTGTTCAGCCTCTACCACAATATGCCTGTCGCAGATGTATATCCTTATGCAGGTTTCATTAAATACATCAATAGTATCAGTGAAGAATCTTTCATGGAGTATTGGGCAAAACAACTCCACGAGGCAAAGCGGCTCTCCTGGCCTCCCGCCACCCCCAAGTCAAACTCAAGATCAGCCAATCCTACCAAGGTCTACTTAGAGTCTATGGATCTACCTGTCTCCGAGACTAGCACTGTGACGAAAGCGACTATCGTCCGTGCTGCTTTGGCTCTGGTGCTCTCTCGATACTCAGAAGACAACGATGTATGCTTTGGAACCAGTATCTCCGGCCGCCAAGCTCCTGTTTCCAACATTGACAACATGTGTGGACCTGCGATTGCGACAGTACCCTTACGCATGCTTATCGATGAACAGCAGTCGATTGATCAGTACTTGAAATCAGTTCAGAGCCAAGCGATCGGCATGATTCCATACGAGCAATATGGTCTCCAGAAGATCGCGAAGCTGTCCAGAGAGGCAGATGAAGCTTGTAAATTTCCTTGTCTGCTTGTTGTGCAGCCTGTCCAGCAAATGTCTCGTCTTGCAGGTGAAGCGCAGTCAATTTTTGCCGCTGATGACTCTGGAAGTCTCACTCTCGAGGACAGTATGGAGGGTTACTTCACCTACCCTCTCGTATTCCAGGCCATCGTCGGTGATGGACGGGCCAACCTAACAATCACTTACAATAGTGACATTATAAGCAAAACCAGAGTGGAAACTCTAGTGTACCACTATGGCAACGTTGTGCAGCAACTTCTGAGCAAGCAGGACTCATCCGTACAATCTATATCACTTGCCGGGGCGTTGGATGTAGAGAAGGCTCTCAGCTGGAATAAGCATTCCACCGAAGTTGTTGATCGCTGTTTCCATGAACTATTTGAAGAGCGTTCCCAAAGCCAGCCAAATGCAGTAGCTATCGATGCTTGGGACGGAAAGCTCACGTACGGTCAGCTCAACAGCGCTGCAAATCGCCTAGCTCACTACCTTGCCAACGTGCACTCCGTTCGCCCCGGCAACATTATCCATGTCTGCTTCGAAAAGTCTGTCTGGCATTTTGTTTCCATTATAGCCATCAACAAGGCTGGTGGTGCCTGGGTCCCTCTTGATCCCTCCCATCCTGAACAAAGGAAGAAGCAAATCATCAAACAAACTGGAGCCAGAATCGCTCTAGCGTCGTCAGAAACCACCAAGATGCTCAAGCCACTGTTAGATACAGTTATCGAAGTCTCGCCAGCACTTGGACGCGATCCGGCCATGCAATCAGCTGATTCCAAACATGGGCCGGTAGTAGAGGTATCCATTTACGACCCTGCCTATATTTTGTTCACGTCTGGAAGTACAGGCATTCCTAAGGGCTATGTGATTCAGCATAGGTCTCTTTGCACGAGTCAAACCAACATTCCCCACTACCTCGAGCAGAGCAACTCTTCAAGAGTGCTGCAATTCGCATCTTTTACCTTTGACTTTTCGATCGCAGAGATCATTGGCTCCCTCCTTCGTGGATGTTGCATCTGTGTACCCGACGATGACACCAGGATGGGCGATCTTCCCGGTTTTATTGAAGAATACAACGTCGATTGGGCATGGCTCACGCCCTCGCTCGTACAAACTCTGTCTCCAGAAAAGGTCCCAAGCCTCAAGGTTATCGTGTTGGGAGGTGAAGCGGTAACGCAAGATATCTTGAAGCGCTGGTTTGGCAAGATCCGCCTAATCAATCTATGGGGTCCTGGAGAAGTGGTAGTAGCAAGCACCTGGTATGAATATTCCTCCATCAATGATGTACCGACGAATATCGGCCGCCCACTATGTGGATACACGTGGGTTGTTGATCCTCAAGATTGCACGAAGTTGGCTCCTATCGGAACGGTTGGTGAGATTGTCATCCAAACGCCGACAATGCTTCGAGAGTACCTCAATAATGAAGAACAGACCCGCAACTCTGTTATTTCAACGTTGCCAGACTGGGCACCAAAGCATCTTGATTCTTCATGGAACCGCTTTTATAAAACAGGTGATTTAGCCTCGTACAATGAAGATGGCACCATCAATTTCGTCTCTCGAAAGGATACGCAAGTCAAGATCCGCGGTCTTCGTGTTGAGCTAGGTGAAATCGAGTTCCATATCCGAGAGTTACTGGAAGGTGTTCAACAGGTTGCCGTCGATGTCCTCAAGACGGATATAGGTGTTCACCTGGTAGCCTATTTCTGCTACAACGACAAAATGCAGTCAAATCATCAAGATGACGTCTTCCTCCCCTTGAACGCCAAGCTACAAGATGCCATTCTAAAGTTAACTGGTAGCCTGCACCTCGTCCTACCTGCGTATGAAGTTCCGACGATCTTCATTCCGTGTAGCTATATGCCAGGCAATACATCAGACAAGTTAGATAGAAGGGCATTGAAGAGTTACGCCCTGAACCTGGGCCAGGAAATGATAGCTAAGTACTCGCTATCCAATGCGGAAAAAAGAGCACCTGAGACAGATATGGAAGTTCACCTGCAGGAACTTTGGGCTGCAATTCTTAACATCCCGAAGGAGAGTATTGGTCGAGATGATAACTTCCTAAGGATTGGAGGTGACTCCATTCTGGCTATCCAACTCGCATCGGCGGCTCAAGACATGGGTATGAAAATCACAGTCGGGAATATCTTCCAAGACTCGCGACTATCATCATTGGCTACAGCAGCCACTACAGGTACCCAGTATTCATCAAAAATCGTCAAACCTTTCAGCCTGCTTCCGCACAACAGTACCGTGGCAGAACTTGCTTCGGAACTCCAGCGCCTAGGAAATCTTCCTGAGCTACCGACAATAGAAGATGCATTCCCAACCTACCCGCATCAAGATGATATGATGAGCGCCACAGCAAGTCGCCCTGGCGCTTGCGTTCATAAAAGGGCTTGGAAAATCCCTAAAAATATTGACGTCGATCGCTTCAAGTGGGCGTGGGATCAGACTGTTAACTACTTGCCGACTCTAAGGTGCAGGATTGTACCCTCCCACGGAACCAACATCCAAGTCATCATCAAGGGTCATCAAGAATGGGAAGAAAATCCTGAGCGATTGAGTGTCAGAAGCTTCCTCAAAGATACCGATATAGTATCCAGCATGGGATTCGGAACCTTGCTTTCCAGGTATGCTATTATTGAAGAGAACGACAACCGCTTTTTCGTCTGGATACAGCATCACGTACTGCTTGATGGCTGGAGTCTGACAATGGTTTTGGGGGCTGTGTCCAGCTTCTATTACAACGTTGCGGCGGCGCCTATTTCAAACTTTGCCAACTTCATCCAATACACCACGGAGATCGACCAGACTCAAGCTACCAAATTTTGGAAGACCGCACTCAAGGGCCTCAAGCAATCACGATGGCCGCAAAGACCCCCCCTACAAACGACTATGGCGCCTATGAATTGACCTTTACCAACATCGAGGTGTCAAATCAGTCGGCGTTCACTCTCGGAACTATCCTTCTCGGTGCGTGGGGTCTCGCCATTCGACACTTTGACAATCAGGATCGCGACATCTATGTCATGCGGCTGTCTTCTGGACGACAAGCACCTGTAGCCAGAATAGAGAATGCTCCGGGGCTGTGCACCGTTGAAATGCCAATGCCAGTACGCATTAAGAAGTGTCAACCCGTATCAGAGTTCCTATCAGACTTACAGAACCATTGCTCTGAGAGTGTTCCGTATGAACACTTCGGTGTGGAGAACATTGCCAACCTCTTACCTGAAGATGAGATTGATGACATTCTTGACCCATCCACCTTGATGATTCCGCATGCGGTACAAACCTCCGGTACTGGCGAGAACACGAATGTAGCCAGCTTAATGGAACATGCACCTGAAGTGTGGCCACCAGAAGAGAGCATCAGAGGCTTTACAACCAGTAACCTATCCATGCATTGTCAACTGAGGCAGGGCAGTATTCAAATATCTGCTTCCCACCGCGCCAGTGTCCTCAGCAGTGCAGAGGTTAGAGCCCTATATGAATACTTAGAGTCGGCAGTTCTTGCAATATGCGAACATCCGGAGACGAGCGTTTCGGACCTTATTGATCATCTTGACTCCAAGCATCCATTGGTCTGATCCAAGTAATCCACGAGTTAGCTAGTTTACAAAGTTTCGGCGATCTTTTACACATCTTATAACCGATGAACTTCATTAGAATATTATTATATGTTTATCTATACAACTAAATATAGAACAAAACTCATTATGTATGAGCCTCTAGCGAATCAATAGGCTTACATTTCAATTTAGGCCTCGTAAATTCACGGGAAATTAGCTAGTTCTGTAAAAAAAAAAAAAAAAAAAAAAAAAAATATCATTATTAGTTAGCTGCTTTTTCTAGATACTTCATTTTCCAATGAACTACTTTATTACTTTCATTTCGAAAAAAAAAAAATTCATTGTCAAGGATTCACAGCGTACTAAAAAACCAATCTAACAAGTGAGGACCAGAACTTTTCCAATAACGGCAAGGAGATCGCATCTGATTCACATATGTTGGCATTGACTATAGCTAGCTACAGTATAAGTTCGAATTGATCCAATGCATTCAGTGCCAATCTATTGTCCAAGATCCGAGGACCAGGCTAAGGCTCGACATGCTCCTTGAACCCAATCTGTAGTGGCCGCGGGGCTACTCGGGCTATCCCTGAGCTGCGTATATAGCTCGTTGTATGGGGACGGAAGATCGCGTACAACGTTGTAACGGTCTAAACAGCCACCCATCTTTTTGAGAATTGTGGCCTCAACAGGGACGTGGTTATCGCCTTCATAATTGCGAACAGCGCATAGAATAAGAGTCTTCGCGTAAAGCCACGGTCTCATAATATAAACTTGGCAAACCGTGCAACTATAACCACCATAGCCGGCTGGTATATCTGGGGGGCCTGATTGAGGAGTTGGATCGAAGATACGGCTAGGAAAGATTGGGTTTTCTGCGCTAACAAACTCCTGGTTCTCGAACGTTACCGGGTTTCCCGCTTTAAGAGTGTCTTCAAGGAGTCCCATTCCCCAAAGTACCCTTCGCTGGCGTACAAGACCAACTAAAATTCTCTCTTCAGAATTCTCAGTTCTTGGCGGTTTCCAAAGAAAATGCGCGTCGGAATGACCCAAGTCGAGGTCTATGGGAGTTGTTTTCTCGCAGGACCCTCCCGAAGCTTTAGCAAGAATTTCCTTTGCCATATGGAAGTAGCGGTCTGAGACGATAAGATCGACCGTTCTTTTTCCTATCGTTAGCCAAACAATATTATGATTCATCCTACAGGGGACTCACTTGATATCAAACGCAGGGTTCACATTGGCGTAGCCGTATACATCCATCGCAGCTTGATTCCATAGCACCGATGTGATTCCCTTGTCGCTTAGCGTTTCAGAGACTTCCTTCGCGACGTCTTCGATTTTCGATGCCCCTTCGTTGAAGTATACGGCCATGGTTTCGGTCGCGCTTCTATGTCTAGGTACCTGAGCAAGGAGGAATCCTGAGTTTGTGGTTCGGAAAGAATGTGACTAGAAGATCAATCAAAATGTGCAGAGAGATGTGAGAAGCAACTTCACAAAAAAATCAGAGGGCAAGGGGGGTTTTATATTCATTTTCCGTGCGTGTTTGACATCCGCCTTCGAGATCGTGAATCGCGCTACTGAACATCAGACAAAGGTCTACTGTCTCTGACGAGCTCATGGATCAACTAACAGAGTACTGAATCAATCATTAGGTTGATTTCCGTCCTTTCAAATTCTTTTCAAACTACTACATACACCGTCTCCGTTAGGATTCACCCCAGATCCTCAGCTCCCAGCTCCTGGTAAGAGATTCATAGCAGTCAGTAAATACCTTACCTACTGCTAATGAGTTTTATTTACAATAAAAGCTCGTTTAGATATACTTTGCGGTTGTGATTGGGGTCTAATGACCCCTAATACATCATTTTGCTCTCAACTTCACAGTTGTTCTCAATCACACACTCTAGTTTCATTTTGAAAGTCGGTTGGCCATTACTGCTTAGATATGGCCCTCTGGTTTCTCTTATTGTTTCGGAGTTGGAAAGTATTCTTGGTTCGCATAGTCACGGAAGCTTTGTCATGGGTGCAGAGACCGGAACTCCAATGGTGAAGCCCTGCTTCGCCTGTAGGTCGTACATCCCACTCGAACCCCAACTACTCCTTATGACTTTTATTCAATGGTCTAGTTTATAGAGGGTTGTTATTTTCATGGTATCAGCTTCCAGACAAAGCCGCGAGATCCCGCAATGGATGCAGAGGTCAGTGCACGTCTTTGCTTTGTGTTGTGTTGGCCCCAGTTCGTACCAGTCAATTGCGGAGGGTGAACTAGTGGCGTATGCCAACGGCAACTTCGGACACGAAAATTTGAAACTCCAGATCATATCATTGTCGTACTGTTGCATTCAGGCGTCTCAACAAGGCGAGATTATGTCGTGAGAGCCCTGGGCCGAAACATGCTGAAAGACTGCTCAAGATTCTAGAATACCTCTGGATAGCTATCAAATAACTGTCAAGGTTCTATTTGAGTTGCATGTGTCTCTTGCTGTACAAGGTTTGTTGGACCTGAAGCTAGAAAGGAAGGAGACAACTTCGTCCAAGGGTTCCTTTTTATGAAGGCAGCCGAGAACAGTGTGATAGGCTTCTATGCCTTGCATAAGAGTTACCTGAGGCTTACGCCTAAATTAAGTTTCCATTTAGTTATTCAAGGGTTTTTCAGCCTTAAGCAGAGGTTGATAGAACAATCAGCAGTTAGGGATGTTGACAATGTGTCAAGCGTCAGTCGCGATGTGCAAGTGTTTGAAAGATTAGACTTTTATCCAACATTCATATCAATCCAACAAAAAGTCCACGGGTCAATCATATATCCCGGCAGCTGCAGAGTGGCCATTTATGAGTTGGGTTCCAGTCGGGTTATGCGTGGGAGGATATTTTGATGCTGACGCCCTTATTGTAATATTGTGTCATGCCAGATACTTAAGCAAAGTCCGCCTGAAAACCTGAGCACCTACTACCTAGATAGGTACCTAAAATGGGGTGCATCAGTTCCTTCTTATGGCGCCTTCAGAAACTCCAGTTACTTGTACTTTGTACCACGTCAACGCGCGGTGGTTGCCCCCTCAATAAGGCAGAGACTCGCCATGTTTGCTCATGCTCAGCTTCAACTCACTCTGCCTGCAGTCGCCGTGATTTCCCATGCAACACCTGCGACCAACAATCTCGTTTTCTCGTTATCTCTTAACGCAAAATCGAGTGGTTCTCGTCAGGCTGGCTTCCATAGCTTGTTCATAATGAACGGCATACCAAAAGAGCTGTGAGTAGACATCGACACACATTTGCACGAAGCCTGTCCCAGAAACTGACTGCTAAACAGCGTCGCGTCGTCCCGGCAATTTCGCTTCTTCGTCGGCCCAGATGCCAAAGAATATACCATCCATTCCGATCTCGTTGCTCTTCAATCTCCGGTGCTCAGCGCCTTAGTCAACGGCGGCTTGAGCGAGTCGATTAGTCAATCTGTTAAATGGGATGATATCGACGAGCCATCTTTCCTCAGCTTCTGGGAATTCACATACACGGGAGACTACGACGTGTCAGATGCAACCTACAGCAGCAGTGGCTCTAATGGTCTGGGTTCCAGCGTCGAAGACAAAGAGGCGCCAGATGGTCAGAACGGATCGCCTTCCAGCGAGAATGGATACTGCCTCGAAGACGAGGCAGAATGCGAACAACGAGGAGAAGGGCATATGCAGGGAATGTTTTCATCAACAACCAGGAACCGACAGCGTCCCGCGATGACCTGGAGTGACCACGTGCTTGGAACAGAATATCCGCAAGATGTCAAAGAAGGAGACTACGTGGGCGCAGCCGTGCATCATGCGCGAGTCTATATTCTAGCAGATCGCTACGGTATTACCCGACTGATGAACCTATCAATCCATAAGCTAGGTACAGTGATGAAGACTTGCACCGAAGTCGAAGACAAGGCGCAGGGCATCATGGCATTGCTGCAGCTCTGCTACGCGAATTTCGTGCCTGGTCGATTGACACGCCTTGCAACTCATCATGCTGCCGACAGCATTCTTCACCTGTGGGAACTCGAAGAATTTCACGAGTTACTCGATATGCACGCCGCCCTTTCAAAGACAATGTTGGAGTTATTTTTGCCTGTAGCTCATGCGTCTGGTAATGAGAGCGATGAGGGGTACAACGGTATGAATGAATGCCATCTCGACGACCCTTGCCTTTCGGACATCGGACATCGATCTGTGGATGCGTACAAAAAATTCATCAAATGGGTGGTAGAAGTAGAAGATCACTTTCCCAAGACTTCTACGTGGCCAAACTATAGGGGTGTCGAGCCATGAAAGTGAATTTCAGAGGACTTCGGTGTTATGATAATGCCCACTGGCCCCCCTTTTCTGTCATCGACTGCCTGGTTTTCTTCCGTAGGTATTCACATGTCGGTTAGCTTTTACATGCATAGATTTGTTTCACCTGCGCCTTTTTGCTGCTGTCATCGAGAGAGAAGAAATGAATTGATATATCGTACGGTTGTCTCGGGTGTCTCTCTGAGACGAACATTTGATTAGTTTGTTGGTCATTATCTGCTCGAAATATCACATCATTCAAAAACATTCAGTCCAGCATGCGGTACAAGAAAGGTGATGAGAATTTAATGAAAGTGTGAGTCAACCTATTGGTACAATGTCCATGCTTTTGGACATAGATCTCTTTGCAGCTTGCCTCTGCATCCTATTTGATATCCCGCTACGCCACAAAGATCATTCGAGGAAAAACGGAAAGAGAAATATAACGATATCTTCCGATGCAGATTCCGCAATGACGTCCTGTCGGATTTCTTTCACTACCAGTTCACAACAATGTACATCTCTCATTCGATCTCCAAAGCCAAGGTCCGCGGGCGCGAAATTTTTACTATTCTAAATTGCATGTCGGTGGTATTTGCCCAATTTCTTACAGAGTGCGCGTCTTTCGGGAGGCCTCATCTACCCACCCAGAACATGGTTTATGGCCTTGCTAAATTAGGACATGAGTTGCAGTCTGTTGACAATGACGACGAGCGATTTTCTGCCTAGGAGGCCTCAATCTTCTTTGCATGCGCCTCCGTTTTCGACTTTGCGCATACATTGCTAATTACGAGAAGGATGGCGGTTGGCATGGACAGTTGGTTGGAGGCCTCAACACTGCCCCGCGCTTGTCTCGTGGATGGTTTTGGGATACACTGTTCTGTATCAATTCTTGTATGTGAAATCGAGTCTCATTTAACAAATACTCATCCGGTGAAGCAGTGCGGTGTTATGTTGCTCCCCCATCTGTCGAACGTATATAATCAGCCTTGTGACTTCCGAGAGCTATGTGATCCTTCTGCAGCATTTACGTATGCCCTCACAACCCCTTATCCAACGTCAAATCCCACAAATGAAGACCACGGAAGGCAAAGTAGTTTGGTGTGAGGGCGATGAAGAATCCGGTCACGGTCTCCGGGAGGGACGGGCAACCGCGGAGCGCCCTCAATGGCGGTCTCGTTCTTCCAGCCGCCACAGAATCATTGAGCCTGCTACAGACCTGCCCATCATATACCGTACCATGTATGTGTACCTTTTTACTTTCTCTTCTCTTGAGACCTTGTGTCTCAATCCTGGTTATGGGGTAGACTAATGGAATTGGATGCAGCTCTCAAGACATAGAAGAGGCCGAGAGAGCCAAACAAACCGAACGTGCCAAGGCGATAGATGCAGTGGTTTTAAGTACAACATCATTCCATGAACTATATGTACTGAAGCACATATTCTAATGACTTAACGGCTAGAGTTTGAAACCATTGATTGGCACAAGCTGACACCAGTAGAAATTGAAAAGCGACTGCAGGCAGACTTAGCCGATGGTCTCTCTCAGCTTGATGTCTACGACCGCCTTGTGAAATATGGAGAGAACAAGATGTCTCGTCTCCCCAATCCCTGGTTCTTTCGAATATTGGGCTACTTCTTCAAGGGTTTTGGATCTATCCTATGCATTGGTGGTGTTCTCGTTCTCATATCCTGGAAGCCACTCGGTGATCCACCTCGGGTTGCGAACTTGGCGCTTGGAATTGTTTTGTTTTGCATTTTTCTCATCCAGGCTGCTTTCAATTTCTACCAAGATTGGTCCACCTCACGTGTCATGCAGTCCATGACTGCTTTGCTTCCAGAATCTTGCCATCTTATTCGCGAGCGAGCACTGATCGAGGTCAGTGCTCTGAACGTGGTCCCCGGCGATGTCCTACTCCTCAAGGCGGGAAACAAAATTCCAGCAGATATGCGGTTTCTTCAGGTATCCCACGATATGAAGGTGGATCGTGCCGTACTTACTGGTCAGTGAACCTTGCAGATGATACCTTTATACAGACTCGTTTAACAGCTTTGTAGGCGAATCGAGGCCCGTGAAGGGTATCGTTGACTCAGATAGCGACAACTACTTGGAGACACACTGTATTGGTCTTCAGGGAACGCACTGCGTATCTGGAACAGCCATCGGCGTCGTGGTTGCAACTGGTAACTCAACCGTTTTTAGTCAAATTGCGAAACTGTCCAGCGAACTCAAACCAACCCCGACACCTATTGAGAAAGACATTTCAAGGTTTGTTCTTATTATTTCAATAATCATGATCGCCTGGATATTGGTCATTGTTGCTGTGTGGTCTGTCGTCACTTGTCCATCCATTCCGCCTGAAGCATAGATCAGATTTGACTGACTGAGCATAGGGCTGGTTGGCTTCACAAAGAGCACCCCGACTGGCTCAACGTCCCCGCTCTCATCGTGAGCTGTGTAAGTGTCGCGATTGCCTATATCCCGGAAGGCTTGCCTGTTGCGGTCACTTCTTCCCTAACAATTACGGCGAACCTGATGAAAAAGAATGGTGTTCTTTGCAAGTCCCTGAAAACTGTCGAGACCTTGGGTGCAGTGTCCGTGATTTGTTCGGACAAGACGGGGACAGTAACCAGGGTGAGATGTCATCAGTTTCATCTTATCCAGCCGCCATCATCTCAAATAATTAACACGAATGACCTAGAATAAGATATTCGTCACCCACTGCTCCGTTGGCACGACAGCACACACTCCCGATTCGGCCAAAGAGGCTCTGATGTGGAATGAATCAGTAGCCGTCGATCAGCTACGTGCTGTTGCGGCCCTCTGCAACGACTCAACCTTTGACAGAGATACCGCTTTCCTCCCTTTGGCTGAACGATCGATTTTTGGTGACGCTACGGACCAGGCCGCTCTTCGGTTTTCAGAGAGCTTAGGATCAGTCGCCAACCTACGCAGTGCCTGGAAACACCAGTTCCAGCTAGCTTTCGACAGCAAAAACAAGTTCATGGCGAAGGGGTCTGTCGCGACGAACTTGAAGGGTCTCGGGCCTTGTATCAGCGATTCCGAGAAAGAACGGTTCGATAATACCCGCAACATGTGAGTGCATTTGCGTGTGATCATACTTAATCTATTTTCATCTTCTCAGAGGTTTATATATTTACCCAGGAGGCTGACGCTCATGAAGGTTGCTCACTGTCAAGGGAGCCCCTGATATCCTCCTTGATCGATGCACCCAGTACGTGCAAGAGAACGGGAAGATAGAGGTTATTTCCAAAGATGTTGCTGCAGATATTACAAAGATGAAAAATAAATGGGCATCTGATGGTAAAAGAGTCATATTACTAGCCAGGAAGATCATTTCGTGGGATGAGACCGCGTCAGCATCTCCGACATATGATTGGGGAAGGTGTGTGATCAAAGAGCTCGGAAGCAATCTAGTATTCGTGGGATTGCTCGGACTGGTCGATCCTCCTCGGGATGAGATACCTGAGGTGATGAATACTTTACGTGGCGCTGGAATTCGATCCTTCATGGTAGGTTTTCGCTCCCGATGAGTAGTTCCTGTTGAATTGTCACTTAGCTAATCTCATCGATAGATCACTGGAGACTTTTACCTCACTGCTCTGGCTGTTGCTCGTCAATGCGGTATGGTAACTCAGCATTGTGTCCATGATATCTCCTTCTTAGCTCGCTTTCCCCCACGGGTCCCTAACTCAGAAGCAACTACACCCCAAGCTGCTCTATCACTGGTGGGAAGGGACCTCATGAAGCTCAATGATTATCAATGGACGCAGGCATGCGCGTACCCCGAGATCATTTTCTCCCGGACAACACCAGATCAAAAACTCCGGATCGTTCGTGAGCTCCAGGCCCGAGGACAGGTCGTCGCCATGACCGGTGATGGAGTCAACGACGCACCAGCCCTTAAGGCGGCAGACATCGGCATCAGCCTCGCCAGCGGATCCGATATTGCTATTGCAGCTGCCGACATGGTTCTTCTTGACTCCTTCGCCGCGATTGTGGAAGCTGTACGTTACGGACGCCTTGTATTTGACAATTTGAAGAAGGTTATCGCGTATCTTCTGCCGGCGGGCTCATGGTCTGAGTTTTGGCCGATTTTCACCAGCGTTGTCTTTGGGCTTCCACAAATTCTCTCTTCATTCTTGATGATTATAATCTGGTAAGTGAAACAAGCACACGCTTCTTCGTGTTAATCCAGGGAATTAATCATAGCAATCATAGTTGCTGCACCGACTGTATCGCCGCCATTGTGCTCGCCTACGAGAAACCTGAAGCAGATCTTCTCCTACGCCCACCTCGCAACCCCAAGACGACCAAGCTTGTGGACTGGCAGTTAATTTTTCATGCCTATGCATTTGTTGGGACGATTGAAACAGTTCTCTCTTTCACAATGGCTTACTGGTATCTCGAGAGAAATGGAATCCATTTGCGTGATCTTTGGTTCAAGTTTGGGGAGCTCCCTGTTGGTGTCGATCCTGACTACTACCAGTCCCGCCTGAACGAGGCCAGTTCCATCTACTTTATCAATCTCGTCATAATGTAAGTTTTCCTTAAACTAAGCAGCTTATTCTAAGCCATCAAATGCTGACTTTCCATATCACACCTGTGTAGGCAGTGGTTCAACTTGATGGCGGTCCGTACCCGCAAGCTGTCCATATTCCAACATCCCCCAGCTTTCAACAAAGATACCCAAAATCTTCTTCTCTGGCCTGCTATCTTGCTTACCCTTGTTATGGCCGTTATCTGGCTCTATATCCCTCAAATACAAGCGGTGCTTAACACTGGTGGAGTGCCGGTCGAACACTACTTTCTGCCGGCTGCGCTTGGTGTCGGGCTTTTATGTCTTGACGAAGGTCGTAAGGCTTTTGTAAGGCGCTGGCCAGGAGGTATCCTTGAGAAAATGGCTTGGTAACGAAGTAAAGTCTGAGCAGGGAAAGAAACAGTCGGTTCACAAAAGATCAATTTACACAACTGTTACCTATTACTGCGCTATCCCTCCACACATCTTTCATTTTCAATACACTTAGATAGAGGCCCAGTAACGAGACAGTCAGATCGTTGAGTGGACTGTTTTCGGCACTGTTATTCACGGCCATGATGAATGCCACCAGACTTGGCCACAACTGCCTCCACCAACCTCTGGCCGCTTCTTCACTATTGGGGTCACGATTTCGGGCAAGCAACCGCGCCAATACCATCCCAGTATACAAAACCCACGATCGCAAACTCCAAGAAACCAGCTTTGCCCTTGTGGCAGGCGAAAAACGCAATACTTTGCGCCCTGAAAGGACATTTACGTTGTCTGCAAGGTAAAATGAGAGCATGAACAGCAACTGAGCAAAGGTAGTCGCAGTGTCAATAAAGCTGCCGGTAGTCCCAGGCTCCGAGCCACGTTCATGCCGTAGCGTCACCTGTTCTCGAACAAGCCTTTTCAAAGACTGATAAACACCCAGGGAGCCTCGGAGCCTCAGAATGGCGCGAATCTGAGCAAGAGTAGACAGCATCTCCTTTGAGCTGCTTTCGAGCCGCCAAATCCATTTGACCAAGTGCTTATTTGACCGTGTTGAATGCTCGAGTCCAACTACATGTGGAGTCGATGTCCAAGCAATAGCGGTCTGGAGTGCATTTTTGGATACTCGTAGCGAGAAGAATACGAAGAGTAGCAAAACATCATTACCCGCAGAGGTCCTGATGCATTGATAAATCCTGGCAAGGCCACGGTCAAGATGGGTGAAATAAATAGATGGTTGAATCTTGGGTGTTGATGAGTGAGAGTCCCCAGGTTGATTGAAGCTTCCAACATGGATGTAACTTCTGGGAGGTTCAAGTTGTTTCTCTGGATTTAGTCTTGAGTTCATTGTTGTCAACTTGTTATTCTTGTGTGTTCATGTGAGCACTTGGTGGAATCTGGCTTCAATGATGAGATTGACTTCTCAGAGATAGAAACTGGGCTCTCTCGCTTACTTCTGCAGAAATCAGTCTGGTAAAATAACAAGTTGCTCATTTTCTCCACGCCAAAACCTACCTAGTGAAGATTCACAAGCACGAGCAGAGATGACGTGACAGGGCAGCATGTCCTAGTCCTGCGGGTGGAGTTGAACCTGGCCGAGCCATAGTTGGCCTAAAAATCCCATTTTAACTGACTGATAGTCTACAAGACGTAGGTCGCAAGTAAAGATAACTGGCTCAGCTGTCAGGCACTGGATTTGCGCCTAGACGCTGGCTTTGATCTTGATGCAAAGAGGGCCTGAATGCCAAAAGCCCATATCGCAAGGCGAGCTATCATTCTTGACTTAATCGACAAATTTATTCGCTAGTGATTGTAGCGACTTGCTCGCCAAAATCGCCAGAGGTAAGGAAACACGCTAATAGCAGGATACTCTGTGTAGATAGTTTTTCTAACTTAAACATTTGATCCATTTGCGCAAATGCAAACTCTCAGCGAGACTGAGAAAGCGACGTTTGTTGTTAGCAAACAGTCGCATTGAGGAGAGATGGCTAAGGGGTCTCGACAAACTTGCACCAATGCGCAATGCTCTCAATATTATAACCCCAGTCTTTCTTCGATTCGCCACATAACATTTTCCATATTATTATCGCCAAATGCTGCCAGAACAGGCGCTCAGCACTGGAGAAAACTGTCAGCTGGCGAGACCCACGCTGACAAGCGAAGACAAGGGTGGTGCCGAACAACCGAATGCACATGCTCGGCATCGAGAATGCGGCGATAATACAGAATTGATTTCGCCGACGTGTGTCCTGATAGACGGTCCTTCTACAAGGAGATTCATTTGAAGACACAAAATCCGAGGAAATTAACAGGCTTGAGAGCAAAGCTTATCGATAACCTTCTGGGACTGGCGAGGCGCTAATTCGCCACTAAACACGCTGAAGAACTGGCGATGAGGCGAGCTCCACCAAAGAGCAGCCCGTAAAGAATCATCCGCGGGGTTAGGACATAGCTCGCCTTCCAAGAAAACGCGAGACGCTCGCTCTCCAATCTCTAATCCCCATGATGCCTCGCGCACTTGAAACGCGAGTTGCAGGTCCGTCGTGCTTCGTCGCCTGGAGATACGAGAGCCTCTAAAGATTGCATCATGTCGTCGAGTATATAGTCCCCAATGCATCGCAAGTCTTGGCCATTCTTCTCATCCACCAGACTCCAATACAACACAACCAAAGTTTACGGTGACCATCTCTCAATATCAGCCAAATCCCCTCAATCAGGCAATCATCACTTTGAATCCCTCTTAATCAGACATCGCGACAATGGCCCCCGTCTTCTTCATCACTGGCGCATCCAGCGGCCTTGGCCTGGTCCTCACTCTCCGCGCCCTCAGCGCTGGGAACCGAGTCATCGCTGCCATGCGCAATCCCGCCCGCGCCGCCGAGGCCAAGAGCAAGATCGAGGCTGCCGGCGGACAAGTCTTCGCCCTTGACGTGACCGACTCCCAGGATACCATCATCCAGAAATTCAAGGCCGCCGAAGCCATCTACGGCCAGATAGATGTGCTCATCAACTGCGCCGGCTACGGCATTCTGGGCCCCGTAGAGCGCTTCACAGAGAGCGAGGTGCAGCAGCTGTTCCGCACCAACGTCTACGGCCCCCTCTACCTCATCCAGGCCACCCTGCCGTCCATGCGCACCCGACGAGCCGGCACAATCATCAACATCAGCAGCATGGGCGGTGCCGACGGCAGCCCCGCCAACGGCCTCTACGCATCGACCAAGTTCGCCCTCGAGGGTCTCTCCGAGTCGCTCTCCAAGGAGGTGGCCGAGTTTGGCATCTCAGTCCTCATCGTAGAGCCTGGAGCCTTCCGCACGGGCTTCCTCTCAGCGCTGGTGGAGAACGAGACGGGCTTCGGCGACGAGTACGCCAACAACGTGTCGGCAAAGGTGCTGAACATGATGAAGGGCCTGAACGGCAAGCAGCCGGGCGACCCAGAGAAGGCGGCGGACCGGATGATTGAGTATGCGACGGGCGCGGGGAAGGGAGGCGAGCTGAGGGGCAAGGTGCTGCGGATGGTGCTTGGCGGCGACGCCTTTCCCAGGATCCAGGCCAAGATCGAGAAGCAGCAACAGGATATGGAGCTTGGCAAGGAGGTGGCATACAGCACAAACTTGTAAGAGAAGTGTCAGAGTGAAAGTGAAATGGGGTGAAGGCGGCACATGTCAATAACGAGCATCTGAAGATAGCAAATCGAATACCTTGATACCATTGATACGCGAGGTGCCATCACGAGCCAATGATTCAGTGGGTTCTAGTTCCATTCTAGCTACCCGTGATACCTGAAGTAGGCTTAAAATTAAAGCTGCGGCATGTGCCTGTCTGGTGTTTTCTCGGCTATAGCTGCGATAGTTCGGCAACGGGTGTCCGGAATCGGCCCCGGACCAAGATGTTGGTGGAGAGGCTCGTGCGAGAAAGAGACAAAGGCCGCTTTACGAGACGCCTCTTGGACTTGTTATTACGTGCTATCATCTCGCTTTGGTCCCGCTCCCCCATATTATTTACATTGCACAGGAAGATGGGGAGCCATATCCCCCACGCGCCCTTCGGTGATTATCCGACCAGTGACCTATTTGAAGGAGGGGCAGCCCGAGTTGAGTTCGGAGGGATCATCTAGCAGTAGCCCATCGTTCACAAGGCAAGACACGCATCATCGCAAACATGCCGTTGCCCACCTCGTCCGTCTACCCCCCGCCCTCGGCCGACTTCTTCAAGTTCGCCTCGCGCCGGAGCGTTGTCCACAGCACTGAGGGCATCGTCGCCTGCTCGCAGCCCCTCGCCGCCAAGTGCGGTATTGAGATCCTCCATGCGGGTGGAAATGCCGCGGTAGGTCCATTCTCTCATATCAAGATACTGAAGGGTCTCACCATGCTAATCTATCGATACAGGATGCCGCTGTGGCAGTTGGTATGTTGCTTTCAAACTGAGTTTGACACAAAAATGCTTGGCTAACGGGGAACACCACAGCTGCTGGCCTAAATATCACAGAGCCTGTTTCTACTGGCATCGGCGGCGATGTGTTCCTCCTCTACTGGGATGCCAAGAAGCAAACCGTCCAGGCCATGAACGGCTCCGGCAGGTCTGGGGCCAAGTGCACGCTGGACACCATCCGCAACGACCTCGGCATCAAGGAAGGCCAGACGGGCAAGATCCCCAGCACCAGTGTCCATGCGGCGACGGTTCCTGGCGCCGCTGCTGGCTGGTACGACGCGCATGAGAGGTTTGGGAGCGGGAAGCTCACCCTGGCTCAGGTTTTGGCTCCTGCTATCAAGCTCGGAGAGGAAGGCTTCCCGGTTTCTGAAGTGGCCAGTTTCTCGGTACGAACACATATCACTCATAGGCTATGCAAATGTCGAGGCTGCTGACCTTGATATCACAGTGGCGCAGGCAAGAAGATCTACTACGAAAGGCGTCGCCCAACTTCGCCGAGATGCTCAAGCGCAATCCTCAAGCACCAGATGGCTACGCGGCGCCAAAGCCCGGTGAGATCATGAAGAACCCTACCCTCGCAAAGACTTTCCGGACCCTCGCAGAAGAAGGTAAGGAGGGCTTCTACACCGGCCGCATCGCCGAGGAGCTCGTCAAGGTCGTCCAAGATCTCGGCGGCCATCTTGAGCTTGACGACCTCAAACACCACCTAGACAAGAGCAGCGAGCCCGTCGAGCCCATCTCCGTCAAATTCAACGGCCAGGGACTCTCCAACGAACGGGGTGTCGAGCTCTGGGAACACCCGCCCAACGGCCAGGGCATCGTCGCCCTCATGGCCCTCGGCATCATCCAAGAGCTCGAGAAGCAGGGCAAGATCCCCACCTTCAAGCCCGAGGACTTCAACACGGCGCCCTACCTCCACGCCGTCATCGAGGCGCTCCGGCTTGGCTTCACAGACGCCAGCTGGTACGTCACCGACCCCAACGTCCAAAAGGTCCCCTCCAAGGAGCTCATCTCCCCCGCCTACCTCGCCGAGAGGGCCAAGCTCTTCTCCCCGGAGCGGGCGTCCGACCCCGTCGAGCACGGCACCCCGACCGACTTCGCCTCCCCCGCGCTCCAGAGCTCAGATACCGTCTACTTCGCCGTCACCGACGCCGAGGGCAACGCCGCCTCCTTCATCAACTCCAACTACGGCGGCTTCGGCACCGCCATCATCCCCAAAGGCTGCGGCTTCACCCTCCAGAACCGCGGATCCAACTTCTCTCTCGACGCGGCGCACCCCAACCGACTGGAGCCGCGCAAGCGGCCCTACCACACCATCATCCCGGGCATGGCGACCAACCTAGCCGACGGGTCGCTGCACACTCGACTTTCGGCGTCATGGGCGGGTTCATGCAGCCGCAGGGGCACGTGCAGGTGCTGCTGGGCCAGGTGGTAGCCGGCCTCAGCCCGCAGCAGGCGCTGGACGCGCCGAGGATCTGCATCGGCGCCGGAATGCCCGATGCCGGCGACGTGCTGGACTGGACGGTGAACGTGGAAGGCGGCATCTCGGAGGAGGCCGTGGAGGGGCTAAGGAAGCTGGGACACAAGGTTAAGGTGGTCAAGGGGGTTGGCAGGGAGCTGTTCGGGCGGGGGCAGATCATCAGGTGGACCGTGGACGAGGCGGAGGGCAAGGGGGTTTGGTCTGCTGGGAGTGACATGAGGGCCGATGGAGGAGCATACCCAGCTTAGAGGAAAGTTTTCAAAGAAGCGGTGTTTTTCCATTATTACGAGACATCAGCCTAGTGCCCAAGATTCTCCAAGATTTTTGACATGATCCCACTCTAGTATTGCAGCGTGTTGTATCATCTTTACAAATATGTATTCGTTAAGAAACGAAGCCCAGCTTCAAGCTTCGTTTTTTGCCCATGATTCGTATCGTACAAAGTTTCCATCAGATCGTATCCGGGGTATTCCCACCTATCCGACATGCGTCATCATCACTGAGAAGGCTTCTCGCCCTCGCCCTCGCCCTCGAGAACCACGACCTTCTTCTCCTCGAAGAGCTTCGCCAGGTCACCGCTCTGGTGCATGGACACGAGGATGTCGCACCCGCCGACGAACTCCTTGTCGACGTAGAGCTGGGGGATAGTGGGCCAGTCAGAGTACTCCTTGATGCCGGCGCGCAGCTCGGGGTCCTCGAGGACGTTGAAGGCGGCGAAGGCGTTGGGGTCGACGCCCTGCAGGCCGAGGATCTGGATGGCGGCGCGGGAGAAGCCGCAGGCCGGGGTCTCGGGGGTGCCCTTCATGAAGAGGACGACGGGGGCGGAGGCGACGGCCTTGTCGATGGCGGAGCGAGTCTCATCGGAGAGGAGGCGGGCCTGGAAGGCGCTCAGGAAGGGCTGTGGTCGGAAGGGAGAGGCTGTGGCAGGGAATGAGGCAGCCTTGGTGGTTGCTGGGCGGAGAGCTTGCCGGCGCAGGCCCTGATCGAGGAGGTTAGCTAGCTTCCAGGGCTGAATCGAAATGGAGTGGCAGGAGTTTGGATGAACAGGGCGGGCTGGAGAATACATACGGAGACGATTGTGCGTGCGAACATGGCTGGCGACTGATCTGGGGAGGCAGGCAGGCGGGCAGCTTGAGGGAGGTTGATTACCGAGAGAGAGAAAAACCCAATTGAGGGACTGAATGAATAATCAATTCCAGGCCGAGTTCGCGGCGAGTGATGCAATGCGCTACTGGGGGTGGAGTGGCCTCTAGGGAGGACCCGGGCCAATCCACCACCCCGTTTGGCTGTGCCATCCACCAATAGCCGAGGACCACTGGTAATACAACGACTGTGAGAGGGCTCAGCTCAGCGCATGTTTGATCTCGTCATTGCTTGTCTGATGTTTACACATCACCATAATCAAAATGCGGCGACAGCGAGGGTCTATTTCTGTTGCATGATGGAAGGTGCCCAAGAACAAGGCCTTTCTCGCGCCTCTTCACTGAAACAATGAGCAAATAACGAAGCACACTTGGCTGATGCCACAGGGCACATCGCGCCTTCCTTCCACGACAGAGCATGCGGCTCGCCGCACCTTCCTCGGACTCTGCAGCTTGATGGTACCTCAGGCATCTTCTATTTCCCTTGAGGTGCCCGATGGAAATATCCCATTGGAGAATTCCCCGTTCCTCATTCACCTTCTGGATGATTTCAACCGTTGAACCACTGATGCACATTTTATTTTCATTTGGCTCGTCACAATGAGTGCCCATTTTCGTACCACCCGGAAGCGTCGCCAAGGGTACCAAAGCCCTGCATCACACCCCTCGACGGAGCGGTTCGAAAATGTCACCAGCTTCCGTGACCGTCTTCGTAGCCTCGACGACACCCCAACTCGTCCCCAGAAAAAGCAGCGTGTCGAGCGCCCTGACCCTTTCTTCAATGTGTATGAACAGCTCGGCGCCTGCTTTGCCCTGGAATCGAGTCCTCCTTCTACGACTGCCACTCGTCTCCCTACGCATGTGAAGGAGAAGGTGGCGTCGCCAAGTGACGTCGGATTGGCAAAGCAATTTACCGGTAAGGTGAGGGATGCCGATTTATCTACGAATTGTCGCTTACAAGCGTTCGATTGCAGAGGCCTTTACGCAGTCTGGCGTAGATCTCCATGCTACCGCTTTGGAGAACCTTGCGCAGGCTCGGAGTCAGGTCATGAAAAAGATGTCTGCCTTCGGTGACAAAGTATCGAAGACTCTCGACCAGCAACATGCGCTCTACGATAGTATTTCTTGGCCTTTGTCGTCGACTCTCTGCTCCAGCGGCCAGATCCCCAAAGCAACAATAGAAAAACATTTGGCGAATCTAGAGCAGCATGTAAAGGCGGCCGAAGAGAAGCTCCAGATTCTCGGGCAGGAATAGGATCGATGTGTCGAGGATGAGAGGGAGTATTGGAGGAAGCTGGAGGAAGGACCCTCGGAGGCAGACCGCGAAACTGGGGAGCACGAGGGAGGTAGGGTACCGTTTGAGTCTTTCCGCAAGGAGGCTCAAGAGATTGGCGACTCCAAGGTGAAGCTCGTCGACGGCCTTGAGAACGTAAGTTGAACTTAAGCATATCAGTTGAACGGTGGTGATCTGACTACTTCTAGAAATATAAAAAACTTATCAAAGCAGAGACGGATCAGATGATGCGACACTTCATGGAGGAGTAATGTGCAATTCAATTTAGCACGGCGCAATGTTTTCTCGGGAAGGATGTCAAAGTTAGGAGGCGGTACCCTAACCTACCTTGGAATCTCTGCGATCTACACACATTTGCGATCATACGCTTGTCTAGTACCAAAGGACGGAAATGTGGGCATACATTCCCATACATGACTTTTCATTATGTTCTATCTTGACAAATTCTACTAATCATACTTGGTTCTCATTTCTTTCCAGTCCAAATCCCCCCTCTTTTGATCAAATGACATTCCGCTGCAACGCCACCAGATGCAATATCGTTCCGCAAAAGTCGCAGATGGAATCGCGCCACCACCGTTTCTGCTTACTTTATCCTATATATCTCAAGTGTACCCCAGCATCACTCCTTCTCGGGGATCACGACTCCCCACTCATGCTGAGTTCGCCCGTAGGTGATGTCCGCCAACCACGTCTTGACCTTGTTCGTAATCTCGGCCGGTTGAGCATCAGGGCCCATGGGAATGTTGATATCTTTGCCGCGGTGGTGGATCTGGGACACAGCAGCAATGAAGAACTACACCAAGTCAGACGGCCAATGTTTCTTCAATTAAAAGACGAGAAGAGCGCGACAGTTGGAAGGGTATTTACTTACAGCAGTGCCAGCAGCAAAAGCCTCGAGAATGCGTCCCTCGGACGACGCCTCCAGGACCTCGGCAATGGAATACTTGCGCTCGGTGATGACGAGCTCATCGCTCAGCCGCTCACGGACGAGCTGGAGAACACTTCTCCTAGTCACGCCGTCGAGAATCAGCTTGTCGTCAAGAGGAGCGGTGATCAGCTCCTTGCGACCATCATTGGTCTTCCACAGGATGAAGAAGTTGCTAGCACCAGCCTCGGTGCACTCGAGATCCGGGCCGTACAGCCAGAGAATCTGATGGTATCCCAGCCGACGGGCCTCTGAGTTGGCCACCAGCGAGGGCCCGTAGTTGGCACCGAGCTTGGCATACCCAAAGCCGCCGACCCAGGCTCGGACCATGTCGTCCGGCGAGGTGAGCAGGCGCATTCCACCAGGTGGGTTATCCAGCCGGGGCATGAAGTTGACGATGATGTACATCATCGCCTCTCTCGCCGCACCCACGCCGAGCTGGGGCTGCGTGCCGATGAGGGTAGGGCGGATATAGAGGAAGCTCCCCGGACGCTCGCGGGGGAGCCACTTGGCCCCGTCGACGGAGAGGAGGCTGGTCATCAGCTTGACGACCTCGTCGGCGTCAAAATCCGGCAGGGCGATTCGGGCGGCAGAGAGACGGAAGCGCGCAGCGTTGCAGTCCGGGCGGAACATGCGTAGGCCGCCGTCGAATCCTCGGTAGGCTTTGAGGCCCTCGAAGCACTCGGTGGCGTAGTGCAGGCACGACGCGGTAGGCATGAGGGACAGAGGACCATACGGTCTCAGCTCGGGAGCCGACCAACCCTCGCCTGCTTTCCATGTGGCCGTGATCATGTGGTCGGTGCAGATGGTCTCTGACGAGGCGACGGCGGCATCAAACTCGGGTACATCCCGTGGCGAGGTGGTGAGGGTGTAAGTGAGCTTGGAGGCATCCAAAGGCGCTGGCTGGTGTCCATTGGCTGCTTTCTGGGTCACAATGGCTCCGTTAGCCTCCTGAGAGGTTGCTGAAGGTGACATGTTGGCAGCGTCAAACTTTGACCGTGGGATGGATTGGTTGGCAAGAGGCCGAGGCTGGCTACACTACGCCTTGAAGCAATTTTTTGGAAACAAAGACACCAATGGTGGGCTCAAGCTCGGGATGACGCGGCACGGAGTTGATCAGCTCGAGCAGAGAAAGAGTCTATCTAGGATTCTAGTCTTTCTCTAAAATCACAGATCGCGAGTGGCAAGGCCAATTGGCGGTGGAGAGTATGGTCGGCCACCATGGCGCTTTTATACGGCAACATGCGGCCGGTAATCAATATCCCGCCCTACCGCACGAGAATGTCAAAAGTCAAAGGGAGTAAAGGGCGGGCGACAATCGGACCAGTGACTAATACTATCACGAGTCTGGGCGCTGGGCTCGTGGGTCACGATAAGGCATGAATATGCCTACTCGCGTTGCCTATTCGATATCCTATATTTTGATTTTGGCGAAAATGTGACTGACGTGGTGTTTGCCAGCGTGTTACCCTATCTGTACCGTGATTGTCGATTCAACGTTCCATCAGTTGCCATGATGTGGTGATCATTGGGTTGCTTTGAGTGCTTAGTGGACGGCCTGCCAACTAGAACTCTACTTTCCGGGCAGCCGGTCGGCGCCAAGATCCATGATAACCCTTCCCCCTGCATGTTCCTGATTTCCCTTTTCCAGAATGTGGGCTGGGAATAACTCGGCTGGCAACAGGGAGGGGCCGATATCGTTCGTGTGGCCCTAGACTGTGCCTACCCTAGAGACTTCAGCTTGCCCGGCAAAACAAAGAATACTTGTCGTCCATTAGGCAAGTATTCGGCGATTATCAAATTAATTTGAGCTATTATTTGTCAATTGATAATAAATTATCTCTGTGCCGAAGCGAAGAGAAAGGTAAAAAGACCAATATGGTTACAGTGACTTGAAGATATTAAAAAAAAAAAAAAAAAGGAGTTAACCTTAGTAATCTTACTTCATCGTCGGCTCAAAAAGGAGAATTGTTTTTATTCTTATCACGCGACCATTTAAGGTTATTGAGTGATAGAAAATCAATAATTTCTATTCTGAAGCTTCATTTCAGCCAATTGTAAGATTTTTGCGCGCTATGCGATCGTCAAAGATTAAAAATACGCCAAGGTGGCCACAGGCCGGCGTCCAGCATCATCAATGTTGTAGAAAGCAGGGCTAAGCTGTGGCGAAACTTTTGAGAGAATCAACGAAAGAAAAAATAGTCATCATCTGACTTGGCCTGTTGAAGACCTTCCCCGAATATAGAGGCTCCATGCGTGTCTTGAGCAATTGCCGTTATCTTCTCTCGGCCTCCTTCTTTCGCTGCTCCTCTTCGAGAATCTCCCGCTCCCTGGCTGCGGCTTCGACCCCTGACTTGACTCCCTTGGCTCGCTGACGCGCCTCGTACATATCCCGGCTCTTCATGATGCGATGCACGATCTCGCCCGCGTTGACGTGCGCGAAAGAGTGGTTGCCGATCTCTCGATAGATACCCAGGGACTTGGGACCGGTGTACGGGTCAAAGGTCAGTTGCATAAACGATGTCGGGCCGTGGTAGACGGCAACCGGGGTGCCCGTGGGGAGGGAGGTGAGGAAGTCAACGGTCGGCGTGAACGGAGCGCCAAAGACGACCCCTTGGATGTACTGCTTCGTTGTTAATGCCAACACATTACGAGGAACAAGTCAAAGGGGATCAGCGTGAAGCCGGCCATAGGCTATAGGTCATGCGCAAAGACTCACCTTGCATTGCAAAACGCAAAGACCGCGCTCAAAGATGTTCATGATGGGGTAGTTGACTCCCTTCCACTCGTTGATCACCTCGTCGGAGTGCACACCGACGACGACAAAGGTGGGCGAGTAATCCTTGCCATTGTTGCTGGCCTTGCGGGCGTCGATGGACTCCTGCTCGAACCAGCCATGCTGCCGCGCGTGCTCCTCCTCAGTGACCACCACCTGTCTCAGAAACTCAATGTGGCCACTCGAGAAGAGATCAAAGCCTCCATCCACGTAGATGACCCGTTGACCAGTCTGAGGGCCTCCTGGCTGGACGAGAGGCCCCGGGTGAGCCCTCAGACCTGTGCCGGCGATGATATTCTTGAACTGGTCCTTGCCGTCGGCAGACTGCGACCAGACCCAGACGTCAGCCCCAGGTGCCTTAGCCGTCTCGTCGGTGGCGTACAGCCGCATACGATCCAGCATGGCCTTGCCGTTCGCCTTGCGCTCGTCAGCATCCCCGGCCCCCTCTTCGCCGGCGAGGACGCGGTCGAGGTCGTGGATGAAATGGGTCTTGGTGCAGAGCAGCATGCGGCCGACGAGGTCGGTGGTGGAGATGCCGGGGGAGCGCTTGACGACCTTGAAGCGGCCGGCGGCCTTGACGAAGCGGTAGCAGTCGTTGCCGTCGCTGTCGGAGGTGATGTCGTCGCCGTGGACGACGTACTTGCAGCCGTAGTGGGATATGAACTCGAGGTGGGTGACGTAGGGGGCATTGGCGATGGAGCGGGTGACCCAGCGGCAGGCGTCGGTCGCGGCAATTCTTCCAAGGGGATTAGCTGAGACGGAGAGAAGAGGCGGGGAGGGCGAGTCTGGCATGTGTGATGCAAATTAGGGGGTTACTGCGTACCGCTCGTCGAGTGTCATGACGGTTGGGCCCTTGTTGGCGAGGATGGCCTCGTCAGAGTGAACGCCGGCGTAGAGCTCGTCGCCGAGCTGGCGAGCTTGGACGATGGCGCCGGCATGGCCTGGGAGACGCGTCGAGTCAGCTCAAGGAGACAATAGGGGTAGTGCTCGTGGATTGGCTAGAGAGCGGTAGTCGACAGCTGGAGAGGCGATGCGAGACATACCGTGATGGAAGAAGTCAAAGCACCCGTCGACCCAGATGCGGCCCTCAAGAAGTTCTGGCGCGGGGTCGCCCAGAAGCTGCCCCTCCTCCGATGAAGTCATAGTAGCTGGAGCTTTTTGTTGAGGGTCAAATGGAGATGCGTAAGCTCAACGGCCGAGATGAGGCTTTGGTGGCGAGGGAATAGGCGATGGGAGAGTTGGTGAATGGATTGACACTGCAATCTCTTCACCCAATGGTACACAAATCCATCCCTCGTGGGCATTTACTGGCATCACACAGCTGCCGCTCCATTGGAGACGGACACGCAAGATTGAGTGGACTGTTGGGGAAGTTGGAGGGGCACCGCCGCTACTGCAGCCGGCCGGTTCCAGCGGCAGCGACACCTGGAACGGCGACTTTTAGGGCTGATACATGGCAACTAATGTTGAGCATTCTAGGCGGCAGGGGTCTGGCAGGTGGCGACATCAAGTCAACCCAATGGCAGCCGGCTCCAGGCTGTAGGTGAATAGCGTGAATCAAATAGAAATGATTTCAGAGATCGATGCCGAGAGAAAGAACTCGAAACATCGGCAGGACCCATGGCACATATTGGTGCGATTGGGGCGACAATCCGCGAATGAGATACTCTCTCGAACTAAATGCCTGCAGCACGGTAGATTCCGTGGCTGTTAGTATGTACACTGCCTTGCACACAGTTCAGGTACGATGCCAAGTATCTCATAACATGCTGACCCCACATCCTTCCACTAAGCAACTCACGCGTCGCCAACGTTGTCTCCAGCACACTGCTCAATCAAAGAGGCTTTGAGTTGGTGTAATCAAGGCCGGCCATGATTCGGTCCCGGACGGCAAAAAAAAAAAAAAGTGTTTCACATCGCTCCTGGGCAGCAGGGCTGGCTAATTGAGCCTTGCCTACACTACCCCCAACCCGCGACCAAAGTACTATCGAAAGTTGCCATGGCGGAGTCTTTGGGGACTTTGGTAATTGCCTGGCGAAAGGAACAGAAACCTTCTTGGACAGGGACCGGGTCATCACCCCATGGAAGTGGACGGGACCGAGAAACAGGCGATGTGCGACAGGGTTTGTGAAGAAGGTCTCAGCGGAACTCTGCACTTTGCAAAGAAAAGACTATCCTATACTACTGTGATATGTTTCGACGATTCCGGATACAAGCCAATCAATAATTAAGCTGCAATTATAGGTCCTATGGCCCATAATTATCGTTGATCCGGCTTGTGTAGTTGCCGACTATTATCCCTGCTTCTCTCTTGGCGCAGAATGATGGTAGCGTAGGCAGGCAGTAAGCCATCCCTCATCGAAAAGACTAAATGGGTTCCTGCCGGAAGGACGGAATATGGTAATAAATGCAATAGAGCGCTGGCCTGAGGGCGGAGTTGGCTTGTACATGGTGGCATCATCCTCAAAATCTCGGCATTGGTTGTAACGTGTAGGAGATGGATGATATGCAGCCTGGGAGAACAATCCTACCCTACCCTCGTTGCTAGGATCGGCACTGTTCCACTTCTGATACGAGCATCAGGGATTATTTGTTGATGCCTAAATGGCGACATCAACTCCATATTACATCGGTGAACTCCCGATACGGTTGATAATGCAGATGCATTTGTGTTCTATAACCATTGACACCAACTAACCGACAAGACTAGCCGTTATGTACCAATTGACGAATTATGTAGTTTGGCTTTGGTCTGTGTTAATTTTCTATGATCCGAATTCCTTCTATAGTCGGAAGAGTCCCAATGCAGGCGAGTGGCTGGACAAGTCGCAAGTAAACCCGCCGTTTGGCCTCCCAACCATCTCAACATCAAAGACATCTTGTGGGAGCACCCAGAAGCCTGCAGCTGATGCTTTGCCCTGCGACTGCTCTTCACGCTTAACCAATCTCAGGAGGGACTCCCTCTCCTCTCTAGATATCGGTCCATGGACTTTGTGTCCCGTATCACCCGCGCCTGGCAAATGTCGTGACCTTTTGTCATGCAAACCTCATGCTCTTCCGTAGCGTCCACCGCAAGTATGAACGACACTTCCCTTCGTAGCGTCGAGAAATTGTAGGAATCGTCCGAAAATCCACAGAACCTCCTCTCCATTTTCATCCAGCGGTGCATTGGGAGCCGGGGATCTGCACCAGAGAACTTGATCGTTTTTAAATCCGCCTGGACGGAGCGGGGATCGGCGGAGAAGAACTCGAACATGGAGCTCTCCGAGAAGATGGGCACGCTATGGTTGATCCCGGTCTCAACGTCACCGGTCATGTAGGAACTCCGCGTCCTTTTACGATTTGCATCCTCAAGGAGATAGACGAACCAGAGCTGGCGTAGATTAATGAGAGTCTCGAGAAATGAGGCAACCTCTACCCGCTGTAGATTGCCCGGCTTTATTGAGCGCAGCAAACCCAGGTTTTCCTGGAAGTGGCTGTTGAGAGCCAGGTTGCGCAGCCCGATATTCCATTCATCATACGCCCTCAGATCATGAAGGAAGCCCACCAGGGTCGACCCGCATACCTTGAAGGCCTGCAGGTAGAGGATATCGCACTCCGGGTTCAGATAGAGCAGTGGGCCTGAACGTTTCCCAGTCCCGGCGCGCAACGGGATGTGGAGTCGGTAATGCCGAAGGGTGGCCTGCCTTGACTCCCGGTTCACCCTCAGCAGGGGGCTGAAATACGCTCGTTGGTGCAGAAGCATGCGGTACTTGATACCACTGACTGGGTTGCCGAGATGGTTCAGGTTCTGGTATAGGCTTGACTCGAGTGACTCCCTGGTGGCTTTGCACTTGAACCTGTAGTCGTCTTTGAGTGTTACAGTGATGAGCTGGCGGCGTTTCTGGGGATGTTCCATCTCCAAGATCCGGAGCCGCAGCTCGGCGGGGAGACATGGGAACTTGTGGAATGTGTCTAGACGCTTTGGTGAGGACGGAGCCTTGGAGGAGGAGCTGGCCGCGGGAGCAAAGTAGGCCGCATTCAGAGTGTCGAACCGAGGTTTGTAGGTTTCCGATCCCATCATCACAGTATCTTGCTGGTTGACTGGCGATGGAGGGAAGAGAAGGAATAAATGAGGTGAGCGTGTGGTCTTGATTCAACACTTACTCTGTACATGTTATGCCTTTCCAGTTTCTCCACACATAAGCATTCAGACTGAGATTCAAGTCCCGCCCCAGCGGCCAACGTTGCATGTACGAGCAGCTGCGGGAAGCATGGAGGATGGCCGGAAATCGAGCCAACGCTCGGCCAGGCAATATAAACCGTGATTGACGTAGATCGAATCCCGCCACGATCCAATCCATCCTGGCTGAGACGCCGGGCGTGGCGCCTCACGTAATCCGGCCGGTCTCTGGTGGACAGGGCAGAGCAAGCATCACATCCTTGTAGGCCCAAACTGGGATGGGACATCTCACGCGGCGTAGCCCTCGGACGCCGTGCTGGACTGCCACCCACTTTACCTCAAACACAGGGCCCGGCCGTTTCAGTGTGTTCCAGAAGACTCAGCTGCCGGGGGAGGCCAATCTGGTGGCCACTGGGAGATGGCTTCGATTTGCCCGCGACGGATGCCAAGCCCTGAAGCACGGCTCGCACATTAGGGCTGGCTGATTGGCCGGTTTGCGGCAGAGGAACGACATGCAGTTCATTTATTATCCATCTATCCAGGCCCCTTTGCATTCAATGTTGGTCGCGTCGCAGTATTCAGCCAAACTGGGATGCCGCCGAGTTTGCACATGGCCGGGAACCACTCACGGACAACTCACCTGCCGCATAACCAGAAAGGCATTTTGGCCCGTTGCAGTATGTTGCTAGCGACGGCGCTAATCATGATGATGGGTTTGCCATGTTGGCTTTCAATTCTCAAAGACCCATTATGGTAGGTAACTCGGGATATAACAAGACCAAAACGGTAAGATGCCGAGATCTCAAAGTCCTTTTACGGTTTGGGCTGGCTGGAAGCCCATTTTCCCTTGCAGCTGCAGCTTCTTTTCCACCGATAAGCGCAAAACTCACTGCCTAATCTTAGTGTCGCCCAACTTTCCGAGACAGGAAGATGCCGACGCGCGCATTCGGGCAACTTCGATGTCGTTCTTATTTATCAGAAAATGCTCCCGTCCCTCAACATCTCTCCACTAGCTAAGTGTTGATTCTAGCTTGTGGAGAAGTGGGCATATAAGAAGGGCGTGCAGGAGGGCGACGGAGCCGTAAAATTGTGCAGTCATTCCCAATCTCTCCTATGTCTCTCTCAGGTCTAGGCAGTCCAATGTCACTGATTATATCAATACTAAGATCTCAGCTCAACTTCATCACAGCCATGCACAGGCCTGCTCAGGGTAGCTCAAGGTGAACTGATGATCCACGATACAATGGTGCTTATTACAAGCAACACCCTTCTCCATGCTAGCAGTAGCAGGGCCAAGAAATCTGGAATCTCGGACGGTCATCGGCCACAGCCTTGTTGGTCCCAGCTCCAAAAGGAAATGCCCGGCCAGGCGATGAGTACCGTGCCGTGCCATCCATGACCAGCCACGTCCATGGATATTTAACTACCCATGGACTGATGCAAGACCTTGGCAAAAGCCATTAAGTTCCAAAAGTAAACGTTTTTTGAAGCATGAAATCCTAAAACCAACAAGATATTCTAGGGCTATGTGAGATCACAATTCATCGAGTTCTAATAAGAACAGGCATATTGTGTATACAGGCCTTTCTTTCAACATATGCTAGTCAAAAGGTCTCGCTAACATGATAAATTCACATTTTCCATGGGATTTCAAATGATTCACTAGAGCATCGCGATCAATGGCGGAATTGGTATTCAGAGTGAGCTGCTTGACAATTGACGGCCATGATTATTGCAATGAGAGAGTGCTAATCAATGGGTTTCTTTTCCTCAATGATTTTATCGTTCTTATCTATAGACATTGGGACACCGTCTTTTTTGGTAGAATCATGTGCATTAATTCACTGACGTTATGTGAGACGGGTTAACAGTATGAGTTCGGCTCTTCCCGACCGAAATTTCGGCTGCGTAAACTAACTAGCGCAACAATGCTATGGTGGAAGGAGTATCGTTTCATGGTTTCGAATTCATTTTGGAAACCGATTATTTGCAACATTTCTTTTGTATTATGATAAGTATACAAGTAGGTAATTGCTGGACATACCACCCTTTAGAGCAAGTCACAGATCTGGAGACAATCGGTACCATATGCGTGGGTATATTGGACTTGAGCAACTGTAAACCCTTGTCAATCACAGTATCGAAGGATTCTGCGAAAATCAGGAGCTGTGCCGCGCGTAAGAAGCCATCATACTTCTTCTGCAGGTTACAGAAATAGATCATACCAGCAACCTCACTACGGGCAAGAATATCCTCCTCAGAAACACTTGACACACAGTTCCGCACGCTATAAGACGGATCTTAGGTGCTGATAAGATGATAGGGTCGTTGGAGGCGAAACCGCCTTGTTCGGACTTGATATATGTAACCCCGTAGCTGGGTAGCTTCTCTGGGATGAGTAGAAGTAAAAGTTTTGATACCGGATGTGGTGGCAAGAAGAACCAATAGTAGAACCGACCTCTAATATTGAAAAGTTAGCGAATTAGCAAGAAATGGCCCTGTAGGGAGGAGCTTTAGCAACAGCAACACAGCGGCGGACTGATGAATGAGAGCATAGATAAAGAAAAGACCTAGACAATTGGCATAAGACATCCCAGGAGGTTTCAACTCCGTGATCTTCGGTACAGGAAAGGGATACGATGGTACCATCCATCCAAGAGAGTCGATATTTTGAGTGAGTTGTTTGAAGCTTGCGATGGTTCATTATACGGAGGCAGACGACGAAGGCACGGTAAAAGTACTTTAGGAAGGAGAAGTAGGCACAAAAAGAAAAGAAACACCAGGAAAAAAAAAGGAACAGAGAGGGGAAATGTAAAAGGAACCATCTACGTTTATGAGTCTTGCCAGACGCGCCCACCACCCCCCAAACTGGCCAATTAGGCTCTTATCAACCTACGAGTCACAAGACGCAGGGCAAATAGCGCAGCAACCATTACAGGTCATTTCACGGGGCATTTGTTCTTGGAGATAATCAAGAGTTCATCCCCCATTGCCATCGGGATGCAGAACTCTTTGAGTATTTCCGTACTGGGCATGTTGAGGCTGGAAATGCTATTCTAAAGGAGAAGGAATGGGTCGGGAAGTTTGATATGGAGGCTGTTATGGACGGCATGCTCACCTCTCCTACCTGGAGCATCTTCTCAACACTCGTTAGCTTGGAGTATCACAATATTCCACCGGAAGATCAAGACAGAAGGATTTATAATTCAAGTACACGGCCCAGATGTTCTCACCCTTGGACCCAATCCCCGCCTACGACGCAACCTTGTACCCAATTAGCTCCCAGATACCAAACCCTGTTGAGGTAGCAACTATGTCAGCAGGAATATGAGTTGGCTTGGATATAACCCAATTCAGCTCCAGTCTTGCCATTTTCTTGTAAGGGGTTGCGCTGGCGGTGATACCTGAATAGCATCTTAACCGTAAAGCCCAGATTTTGGTGTTGTCGTTTCATAGAGAAAGGAATATAATAAGCTATGATACGTCGTTGGAATTGTAACAATGAGTAACACATGTTCTGGATAGTATCGCTTAAATCACTTTTGGTTGCTGGGTTCTCGAATTTCCTGAACGGCAGTAAAATCCCCTAGAGATGCATCCACCACATCACTTCACCACATCATCTCCTCCACCCATATCAACAGCGGAATTTTGATTCTGACTACTATTTCTTCTAGAGTGGATAGAAAGATTCATGAGCTCACTGCAGCCTCATAACTATAGTTGCAGCTGCTCCAATCCTAAGCTCTTGAGTATCCTGCTCATTCCTTAGCTTAAGAGGCTTTCAACATCATGCAAAAACTCTCCAACAAGTCTAAGAAGTTGATTCTCCCCAATATGCCTCCCACGGGCTCCCCGGTGACATCTAGCTTTGTGTATGTTTGGGGGCTGAATATTACTATCATTGTCTCTAACCAATAGTTGCAGGTCGTTCGAAAAATAGTATTTAGATAAGTACACCAGATGTATCGTGCTCGTGACCGAAACATGGTCTGAAAAACTAGCTTTCCACCATCTAGGTTGGTGCATGTAGTTTTTTAGTGTCCAAATAGAAGATACCGGCCAATTTCAAGGGCAGGCGAAGAAAGTGCGTGTCTGTACCTGGGTTATAAAGATGCGAGTTTGATTAAAGTTGTATTATGGAGCTCCCATATAATCTAGTAGCCACTCTTCTGATTTAGATACAATTCTTTGAGTTTATTCTAACGATATCGGGGACGTCTTGCCTCAAGCCTGTCTCAATGGTATCTGATGCCAAGCACGTCCGTTTGAAGACGCCGAAAGAACCCAGTGACATCCATGACAAAGCCTCCAGCAATGAACTCGGGCATGCTGTTTTCCCCTAGTTTGGCTGTCAGCTATTGCATTTGTTACATCCCGAACTTATCTTGCACCGGGAACAAGCGGGGCAAAAATCGATCAAAACGATAGCCCGTGTAGAATCGATGTGGAACGGAGGGCTGGGAAGGAATGAGCATTGTAATTAAACCTGTGGGAAGAGAATGTGATGTTAGCGAAATGCCCCAAGCTCTTGCACCATTCCTACAAAATAGCAGCAGTTCATGATATGACTCTTGAGTCAGCAGGCGTCTTTTCTCTTCCTGTTTACCATCATCCAATCTATCCTCATCGACGGCACTGACCAACCGAACGTGTAAATTTCAAAAAGTCCGACATGCAGCGGCTAGGGAGCTAAATCCCTACTTGGACTTCAAAAATACACGGGGCGAGTTCTCATAGTGTTAGAAGGATGAGAGCTTGGTCTTGTGTCCAACTAGACAGCCCGTAGAATGGGTTACAAAATTTGAGAGGCAATCAGTACAAGAACCTCCTGCCTCCAGAAAGTTCTTGGACATGCTTCTTGTGTTGATCATTTTGGCCAAAATCATATGAATGAGGCCTGATTTTGTTACTTACACATAATGCATAACAAAGTTAACATAAGAGGGATAAAAAGTAGTCAGTAAGAAGAAAGGAAGGGAAGAAGTGATGTCTTAGGAAATGTTTATAATCTACCTAGGTAAGGTGTAGATCTCACGGCTCATTTTGGTGGGCCAAGAAAAATATAAAGGTATTCATGTTGTAGATTCAAAACCATCCAAGTTTGTAAAAAAATTAATAACCTAAGTCTTATAGTACGACCTCCTTGCCATTGGGGGGGATGACGTCCACATTACATCTATTAACCGTAAAAGGGATAAAAATAACTTTTCGAAGTCATGACTCAATGGTCTGAGACTGGAATAAAATGAATGATGGATTCGGAGGCGTAATTTGCTACTGTTGCATAGGTAGCGATATCTGGGTGCTGCGAAATATCTTCAAAGAAAATGCTTTTCATGCAAAGATGGAGAAAACGTATGAGAGTTGCCGTAAAGCCCTTGTTTCTGAGGTGCGGCGGTCCATCTATCTCGTTGTCACGTCCAGGATAAGGTTCAATTCAAATAATATCTAGACGTCTTGCATAGCTAGTCCGATGTGGTCAGTGGCAAGTTCTGTCTTAATAAGTACAGAGTGCTCAGTTGTTCAATTCTAGAGACCCCTAGTATCACGCGCGAGAAACATACCATTGACTGGGGCTGTTGCATTAAATTTCTCTCTTCAGCTTACCTTATGATTGATAATCACATGAAATCCCGAGTTCGATGCGAATGCAGTGTGACTGACCGGAGCCGTATACCAAGGTAGACAGTCTATTCCTCTTAGACCTACCAGCGGTAGTGGACCGTCATTGCTGGCAGACCATGAAGTGATTCTCATCTCCGATAGGACCAGGCCTGCCAGCGTAACGCGGGGTAGCCTGGTTGTCCTGCAAAGTGATGGGTCATGTAGCGTGCCGTGGACACGGCCGCGGTGCTGTGAAAGGTCGACGCCCCAGTGATGCGAACCGGCTTCATCGGTCCAAAGTCTGGCCGAGAATTTCGGTTGCATGAGCGGACACGAAGTTAGGAAACTGCCTTGCGACATAGGAGCCTCTTTAGGAATGATGGCCGTGAATAGGTTACATTAGTGACTCACCCCATGTCGACAGCCAGCTGATTCCGGCACAATGGTGGGATCACAGCTCCGCACCTCTGCCGGACCGACGTGTCATATCGGTATTACTGATCTCCGGCCAAGGTTCTCAAGAACATGGCTAAATAGAAAGAAAAAGTGGCGGTAGCGGAGAAATTAAATCATATATATCTCCTCGCCGGAGGCCAGCGCGCCGTTCTGTTCGGCCAATACGTAGTTGTTGGTCGGCAAACCGACTATCCTTGCCCTGATAATCCAGGCCTCGCTTACCCCAGGAAAGAGGAGGGGGCTGCCTTGATGCTCGATGGGGATTCCGTATACCTGCATGCTTTCCGTTGAGTGGATCACATGTTATCTCAATGTATACTACATAAAGCTCGTAAATTTAAACAGGATTTATCTTGTTAACCGAGAGTCCCCCTTTTTGAGCCCGGGCAGAGAGGCTCGACAGTCGCAAGCCTAGTAGAAGCTTGGATATGAAGCTAACCACCTGGGTGCTGCAGTTCACAGATGCCGAAAACGTGCCCTTCCCCGAAAACAAAGACCCCTGGCTTTCGTTTACTTGACTGAATGGGCTCACACTCATCCTACCTTTTAAGCTGTCACTGTGTTGTGCTTCTATCTGGTCACTGAGACTCACATTCACTTCTAGAAGGAGGTAGAGCAAGCGTTTACATAGGAACAACGAAATTTAGCAAGGCATACGCCATAATCATACAATACATATATTTAGTTTTTCTTTCCATTTTCTCCTTTTTTTTTTCATAATTATAAAGTACAGTAACTTAATCAATACATTTTTCATGTCTTTGGTGGTACCGGGGGCCCGGAAGCATTCCGCGGCCGTGGCGATAATCCCTGGTACTGATATCTATCTGTTTCTTCGTTCGTATATTGGGACTCTCCATCTCGCTCGGCATCTAAGCTCGGCGTGTCCCTCGCAGGTGTGTCCCACCAGTCATGGGAGCTGTGTGTTGGTCTCCGGGGGTCTCCGGAGTCTGTATTGGAAGGGAAGATATTCGAAAGCTACTTTTCTTGTCGGACATTGTGTTTCTGTTGGATAAATCGTTTAATTGAACCCCGTTCTTATCACGAGGAAGGATGTTGGCCCGGTCATCAAAGCCTGGAGGGTTTGGCTTGTTAGGGCGAAGACTAAGCCGGATTGTGCTGCGGCGGCCTGATGTTGATGAATTGAATGTTTTCGATCTTATGGATGATTGAAATTCCTGTAAAATTGGGCGGAGAACTGGTATGCACTGGACAATGATCGTCCCGGTAATTTCAGATGAATACCTGTTTCGATTGTCAGTCAATAATTCATGAATCTTGCCGTAGCCAAGACTTGGAGAATTAACTACATACCAGACCTGTGACAGACCGTTTCGAACTGAAATTCAATGTTAGTGTCTATAAGTCCGAGAAAGGAGGGCGTGGATAGTTCGGAGTGTTATTCGACTTACACATGTAGTACGCATCACGGTCATTTCCCTCGTCTTTCCAACCCACACGGATAGCGGAAACAACTGCTACACTATTTTCCCAGAACATATTAGTCATTTGGTCGGGGAGTAGTTGCGTAGAAGATGCTCACATTATTCCAAGACTCATTGTTAGGCAGAGACCAATCTTCTCTACCCGGCGCATCTCCAATTTTCGGACGATCAGCCAGGGGAAACAGGCAAATACGAAGTCCATAACGATATTGTAAACTGGTAGGAACATGAGTTAATCAATGGGTCCTCTCGAAATTGACTGTTATCCTTGCGGATTAGCAGATGGAGACTTACCGTTTCCGCCTTCCTTGAAGTCATCACGGAACTTGGACCCGACACAAAAGTCTAACCGATACCAATTGTCGTAGCTAGGCTTCCCGCAGACCTTGGCCCATTGCACAATAACCTTGGCGATCATCCATGCGTTCATTGTGGCAATGCAAAACCACAAGAACCAGTTTTGGTAACGGTTGCCCATTCGCAGTAGCGTCACCGCAAATGCCGTTTTCGTGAGTGCCTGCCCTATCAGGGTGCCGCAGGATGAGATGTTGATGAGGATATGCATTCGGTCGTCCCATTTCATAGTCGAGTCCTCCAATACATAGCCGTTGTCAAACTGGTACACAATCAATGCGTTATTGGCAAGGAGGAGGAACTAAATGGTGACGGACAATTAGCAACAATACTCGGATAAGGATGAATCCGATCAGGAGCGAAAACAATGATAGCCAATCCTCGGTGGATGAAGCACATACCCAGCATCCAACCAAGATCCAATCGTCGTACCACAGCCTGTAGTTTCGATAACCGCACTTGACCCATATCCGTAGCCCTAGGAAGCCTGTTGCACCAAGAAATAACGACCAGAGGCCGGCATTCAGCTCTTTGTAAGGCGACACAAACCCGTGAACGGGTTCATCCTCGGCGCGTAGCTCCATGGCCACAGAACGAACTGGGGACGTCAAGAGTAGCGAGCGCAAGAGGCCAGTGTCGAATCAACCGACTAGCTCTAGGACCATTGGAGGCGAAGATGATCGACGAAAGGAGAAATTATCGAAGAGAAATATGCACTGGCAGACGGAGGACATGGCAGAGCTGTCACGGGAGGGGGGAGATTAGGCCAAATCATATACCACCCTAATCTTCTGCCATGCAGGTTCCCAGGTTATTGAAACGTTTGACCATGCGACTAAACGATCTGCACGCGTATCACCCCTTGCGAAACATTTCTCCCTGCCGCCGAACTCGAGGAGAGCGTGGTACCCCCGCCGTATGCAAGCCACAGCTGGGTTCTGGCGCCAGAGGGTCGGGCCTAGCTGCGAAGAACAACGGTTTCCCCAGATGGGAGTCTCTTCCGTTTACTGTAACACCCTTGACTTCATGTAACACGATACATGGGGCCATGGCGAAGCCCGGACAAGGGCTTCCAAACAGTAGGTCGTGTTCGTTGCGGTCCGTTTAGGAACTCTACCCGTGGCGGTTACTACTACGCGGTGGGGAGCCAGGCCCCAGAGCTTATTTACAAAACGAGTTCACGGAGGGTGTAAGGCCGAAGTAGGGTGGCAGGGTGATAGCAGGGGTCGGCTGCGTATGGTGGAGTTATACTGTTTCATTAACTGTTTGGACACCCTCTCCTCGGATTCTCTGGAAGAATCCATCACTGGGAAGCGTTTGCTACCCTCGCTGCGATGATCTCCCATGGATCGAGCACGCGTTGTTTGCGTCATGATCCACGAGTCATAGAGCGATGCCTGTGTCATCTCATGCTGCCCCGGCGCGTAACGGATGCCATTGGGCAGAAAGGTCCCGTATTGGACCAGCCGTTTGTCATGGCAGACCACACCTCATGTAGTCGTGATAAACTATCACAAAATTACGCAGCGGACGGTGGTAATCTTTTCTCGGTGCACAACCTGCTGTTGGCTGTTATTCAATCCAACATCAGCAGGCCGAAGGCGAATGTTGCGTGTCAACCTGCTTGACGAGGGTCTCTGTCAGCTAACAGCTAACACTACCAACAACCGGCCCCATGTTACCTCCAAAGTCCAAGCTACTCATTCAAGCCTGTTCCTTGGTTGGAACGTGGGCACTGTCAGTGGTAAAACTTCGTCGAGGTGTGGCAGCGTTAGCAATTCGTTATCGCCATCCCACTCCCGGAGAATTTCAGAATACGATGTATATTGAAACAGCCTACCGGTGGACCAGGCGCATAATCCATGCAATAATATGGCAGAGCTGCACCTGAGTGGTCCCGACAAGAAACCGGAACCTAATCAAGGCTTCCGGGTGGCATCAGCTCTGTCCTGAGCTCAGGGGTGAGCTATTAAATAAGAATGCCTCCACAACGGTCAGTTTCAGCTTGTTCGGGAATGAGATGGTCTAGAAAACCACATGGCTTTGCTTTTTTAGCGAACAAAGCTCCACTAGCTCACATCTTGACCAAATCACCGGCAACGAGAAGGGGGGAAAAGGTGATTCTTGTTACCGGCCTTCATCTCCGTCGCGCATTCGCCCTTGTCACCCGGATCACCCGTTTTCTTGCGTCAAATTGATAATAGGAGAGATCCTGGACCGGAGAATATCCCACCACCATAAATTAAACAGGGTTATAGGACAAGCTTTGCCAAGCATGCGCCTGGTAAATCAATCTCGAAAACTAATAGATTCCTCAAATAGATGTCGCTAACTTAGAACTCGAATTATCCTCTTGAGTTGATTAAGGAGAGAGTAGGCTGTAATCGATTATAATTATTGAATTGACCAACTCAATGAAAATCAAGTTTCTTGTTAAAACCGAACTCAACTCCCAAGGTATTCGCTTCTACAGCGTTGTTCCTTGTTCAAACTATCCCTGGTCATATTTGCTGCGTTCCTACATTTGATGAATCAAATGATTCTCCTGACTTGCATGCAAGTCCCATCAACCTAAAAAACCCGCATTGTCATCGTCGGAGTGGTTGATACCACTCTGAACCTATCTGGCTTAGCAGATGGATACCCCGAATTGTCGCACCATACCTCGTCATTACGTTTTCTCAATTACCATGGCGTTCGGGCAAGCTTGGGCTCAACTGTCCGTTATGGCTTAGATAGCGACTGAGAGAAGTATCAGACTTAACACGGGAGGGCCACAGACATCTACTCTCAGGCACGGATTGAAATAACTTTGTTATTATTCATTGTGTTGAGTTTTTGGGTCTGACATCTTCTCCTGTTTTAACTTTCTATCAAACTCTCTCCGATAACTTTGTTATATCGAGCTGAGAGGCCAATCAATGGGTATGCGATCATCAGTTGAGGTTGACCTCGTCTGAAAAACACGCTCTGTAGCTCAGTCAGACCCTTCTCAATTCTATGAGCCAGGTAGTGTATTTAGTACAGATAATGAAAATTATGAGACCTTTAGTATCTGGTACTCTGCTGTGGCAGGAAGATAATTACAATTCCTTTGTTCAAAACGAGAATTCTGCTATCCATCCAGCCAGATTTGACGCATCAGCGATAACAGTGTTCAATCAAACAAAAGGAAGAATATACGGCACTGGAGTTCCATAAGTAGCAGATTTATTTGCCAATAACGCCAACCCCCTTGTATGGTTATAGGGTATCCTCAGCCTGAGAAACGATGACACGGACGGCGGCGTTAGTACACGGGATTATTATACACAACAATTCCATTCACACAGTAGATTCTCGACTTTGACATTGAAATTACATAAGCAATCGTACGATTGAAACTGGAGTAGGTTGGTGCAAGGAATCTTCATCCTGCGTCCATTTAATCTGACATGCTGACGGAATACATTGGTTTGCTGCCTCCACGCCTCTAAACCACCCCTTCATCTTAAATCTTACCCTTACATTAGGATCCTCGCGCAGCGTACCCCTCACCATTCTTCAGACGAAATTATTCATCCTCAGCATGTTATCGATACTGATAATCCCCGCAGCCTCGGCACTCCCAGCAGCCTATGACAAGGTCGTTGCTGGGGTTTCCGGCCACGGCTACAACATACAAGCCCTGCATACGCCTAGTATAGGTCTTGCGACTGGTCCTCGGCCGGGAAAACCACCCAATATGTATGACGATGCAGCCTTCATAGCCAGACATGTCACCGATCTCGCTGAGGCTGGCCACGATGTCTTGCTCGTTACGCACTCTTATGGGGGTACGCCGGCAACCGAATCCATCAAAGGGCTTAGCAAGGTCGAAAGGCGGAAAATTGGAAAGCCTGGTGGCGTCGTCGGCCTTGCATATATGACATCGTTGGTGCCGGAAGTGGGCAAGCCAGCTTCAACAGGGCCGTGGAGTCCTCTCATGGAGATTGGGGTTGGCAGCCCCCAAACCCATCGGATATATGGGCTCACGCTAACTCATGATAGGACGATGGCTGGTTTTACTATCCCAATGACACCTTAACAGCGAAAGTGGTTTTCTCCGATGTGTCGTTAGAGCAGGGCTTGATCTGGGCGAAGGAGCTTGTAACCCACTCAGCTGCTAGTTTCACATCTCTCTTGACTTACCCTGGCTACGCAGATGTACCCGTGGCATATCTAGTAGCTGACGGGGATCTCTATTGCACCAAAAACCCAGCGCTCGCAAATTGAGATGATTGAGAACGTAAGCGGCAACAAGGTCGATGTCACAATAACCAGCGCTGGACATGTCCCGTCTGTGACTGCGCCTGATGATGTTGTCAACTGGATACTGTCGGTGGCATCGAAGCTTGAAAGAAGCCAGTAAGGGAACAAGAGAGATCATAGAAAATAGAGTCTCGCTTTTCAAAACTCGGACTCTTGGGATTTAAGCCTACTAATAGATTAGAGACACATATCATCAATACAGGGAACAAAATTGGGATCAAATTCTACAGAATGCATCTTCGTTTGTAGCCATATACTTGATAAAAAGGCCAAGAAGAAAAACTAGAGTGCAGTATTAATGCTAGCTCTAGCGGGATGAACACAGTCTGTGAGGAGATGTTCTTTGGCGGGTCATGATAGAGAGAATTTACTGTTAACCCCATTGAATAAAGCTAATCTATAGCGTACATGGACAAGTCTCTTTATCCGAGGCCGACGGAAGAATATTGCGGTTGATGTATGGTATGGGTCACACTATATAGTACCCTTCGGATCAGCCGGATCACTCATACAATAACGCAGCTGCGGGAGGGAATCTTGGCATCACTATGCATGAAGGGCTACAATAGCGGAAACGGAACACGGCAACTCATCATACACGCACGGATAAAACACGAGTATTTCCCACCCTTCCACTCTTCCTTTTCCTTAAATTTTCCGTACGTCTGTTATGATTTCCGCGGGAGGATGGCGTTTGTGTTTCCTTCATTGGCTGGTCCAGCCGTCGTGATAATTACTATCGCCGGCGCCCTCTTTTCCTGCCTGCTACTCTATTTTATTCGAATTAATCTAATGTTTATGGAAACCCCAGCTCGGTTCCGGATGCTTGCGGGGTCGGGATGGGACCGAAAACTACTCTCCCAGACCTACAAAGAACTTGCTAAAAACCCCATCAACTATACCGGACAGCTCCCCCGAGGCTGAATCGACGATATATTGTGACTGGAGGCGCTGGTACGAGAAATTATAGAATACAGTGATCGCACTGGATCAAATTCTAAATCTAATTGTTCCTCTTCTAGGTCTTGTCGGGGGCCACATCGTGCTCCAACTGCTGGCCAGAGGGACGCCGCCCGAGAGTATTCGCGTCATTGATATCCGCAGAACAGAACGCAATGATCTTCGCACCGAAGCCGCGTCAAGAGTAGACTTTATTCAGACAGACGTCACCTCCTTGAGCTCCGTGAAAGCTGCCTTCTGCAAGCCGTGGGACCAATCAGTAGCCCACCTTCCGCTCACCGTCTTCCACACGGCTGCCATCATCATTCCTTCAGCCCGGTCCAAGCTACAATATGAGTTTGTAGAAGCTGTCAACGTCAGAGGCACTGAGAATGTCCTTCTGGCAGCGCGCAAGGCTGGTGCCGACATCTTCAGCTCGACTTCGTCCGCTTCCATCGCGATCCGTCCAGTTGAGCTCTTTCCATCGCCCTGGGCCTTAACACCAAAGAACTTTGCACAGGTGCTCGGCGAGAGTGATTTCTATGAGCCTTTACGCCCACACGAGGAATTTTTCGGTAATTATCCTGCCTCCAAGGCCCTGGCCGAACGTCTGGTCTGCGAAGCAAACGATGGCGACTCGTTCAGAACAGGTTGTATTCGCCCCGGCAACGGAGTTTACGGGGATCCAACTGATAACACGGTCGGCGGTCCTCTCAGAAAATCTATCATGCCAACGTGAGTGCACTGGCCTTTCTTTCGCTCCCTCGAAATTGGTTCGTTTCTGACATGTTTGCAACGCGATAGATGGGTACCACATATTGTTCAAAGCTTCGTACACGGTGCCAACGTGGCGGTTGCCCATCTGCATCACGAAGCTGTTCTTAAAACTAATAATTGCTCACAAGCCGGTCGGCCTTTTGTCGTCACCGACCCAAACCCCCCTATTACCTATCGGGATCTCTATAATGTTATCAAGTTCCTGTCCTTACATTCCTTTCACGTCGTCGTTCTGCCACCTATCCTGATTCTCCTGCTCTCACACGTCATTGAATGGTATGTCCTTCTGCCATACCGTTATTCGTTTTTGAAACATCTTCTTCCTCCGATAAGGGGCGACTTGAAGTACTTACAGCCGGGACTGTTTTCTATCTGCACACACCTGGTCGTGTCTGATTCAGAGGCAAGGAAATCTATCGAAGAGGGTGGGCTTGGTTATCGCGGTGTCTTAACGACGCTACAGGGAATGGTCTGGGAGGTTTTGGAATGGAACCGAGAGCACGGAAGTGAACATGACAAACCTCATGCTAGAAAGGTGTACACAACTTCGGTCGAGTTGGCGGAACAGATACAGAAACTTGGAGTGGGTGGCGTGCGTATCTCTACGTGAAGATACCTTTGAGCTGGGAGCCTGGTTGCCGTGGGCTCAAGTGAATGAGCTGTACTCTTCAATATAGGGGCCGAAAGGACTATCCACTGAGTACGTATTCATCTCCAGCGGGGTGGGATTCAGCATGATTGATTAAGTGGCTAACTCCAAGGCAGATTTGTCAACGAATTTAGACCTCAAGGCAAGCTTCTTTGCACAAGGGGATGAGCTGGCGACTTGCTGGGTCTGACGCGGCCAGCCGAGAAGCTAACGCCGCCTTCCATAGAGTTTGGCCCATTGTCGTCAGCAGATGGAGTTCGAGCAAGTTGGTCGGCCGTAATAGATGGATCTCGGGGTATTCTGCTTGAAACCGAGGAGGAGGGCGATCAGACAATCCGAGACAGATTCTTCAGCAAGCAGAGGAGGTCGGGAGGTATTTCTACTCTGGGTCATTTCTTTATTTATAGCTTTTACAAGTATATAATGCGAGTTAAGAGACATTCCACTATTTTAGGGGCTGGACATGTCCTTAATTACAGCCGATAAGAGCGACCTTGATATTCGTCGTGATTGGAATGGCAATATGCGTCCTAGCATATGATATCACTCTTTATCTATTGCAATTTTTCCCTGCTGTCTGATCCTCACAGTAACGCCTTATCGATACTCACCCCGCTAAAGGGAGAAATAAGGTAGCACGATTAACTGTACGCTCTGATCACGATCAGTTGTAAGAGTTAAGAGAAGACTTTTACCAGTCTTTACTACCGGGTTCTCTCAACGAAGTATAGATTGATGTAAATGGGACATGGGTTGGCTTTTTTTTTCCCAATTAAGGCCGAAAGTTGACTTGATCAAAGGGCGAACAACTATTCAAGAAACCCCGAATGGAAAGATTGAATCGGGGGTCCAGCAATTTACCTTTGGCCTGCCCCTTAGGATTGAGTATTGATGATCAACGGAGCGTCCGCCCTTGATTTTCTTGCACTATCATAACTTGTATGAAATGAAACAACTCAAAGAATTCAATGTCTACAATACCCCTACAATTTTTGAGCACAAGAAAAGCGAACTATAAACCTTCAGGTTGGATGAGTTGCATCACAAAGGGAACGTCTACTAAATCGACTCCACTCTCAAATTAATGGCCACTCATATGTATTGAAACAAGTCGTTGATCAGTCAAAGAACATCTCAGGCTTACGTCACGCCGCCAAGAATGTGGACGCGTACTCGATTTCATATATCATGCGTAGGTGCCCGCCTAAACGACAAGCGGGGGAATAATTCACTCCTAACCGTCACTTTTTCCTCCTCTCCCAAGCAGATCAATATTGAATCAGAAATAGCTGTACAAAATGGGCTGGAAAGATCACTTAAAGAGCCTCAAACAGGAGTTTGAAACCATGATGGCTGATCCGTCCCAGAAAAAGAACGACCAGCAGCCGCAACAATTACAACATGCGCAGGCACAAGGACAAGCACCACTCCAATCACAGCAGGAAGAATATCAAGCGCCACCTTACCCCCCTCCGCCTCCCATTCCTGCTTCTCAGATCTACTGGCAGCCTCAGTTCAGGCCTGAAATTCCCACCAATGTAGAGTGGGATGCAAAGCTGGGGAACGGGCCTGATGGTTGGGGCAACCAAGAGTTGCAGCACTATACCGCTGATTCAGCCAACAGCTTTCAGTATGTTTTGCTTTTCCAAGAAGAACCCTGCACGTTAAGGATATTTACTAATCGATTAAACGCACAGTACGCAAGATGGTAGGCTCGTCGTGCGCGCTCTCGCAAACAGTGGTGCACCTACACCAGAGCAGCGATACACTTCTGCTCGGTTGGTAAGTCGGGAGACTCTCGGATACGACAGAGGCGTCTTAACTGCGGTCATTCTCTCTCCCTCCGCGGAAGGCATCTGGCCTGCGTTCTGGCTTCTGCCGAAGGAGCCCTTCTCATGGCCGACGGACGGCGAGGTGGACATTGCTGAGTCGTACAATGGGGATCGCCAGAACAAATCTTGCCTCCACTGGGGCTTCCATCACGAGCCCCAGAAACACCGGGTTCTGGCAACCCCCATCCCGGACATGGGTGCTCGCAATGTGAGGTATGACTTCGTCTGGGACCAACCTGGCGGGCAGGCTGGACAGGGAAGAATGGTCTGGTATGTCGATGGTAGGGCGGTGATGAAGCACAACGTTCCGGAAGGGACCAGACCGTTGAGGGAAATGACTATTCTGTTGAACGTAGCCATGGGAGGAAACGTTTGCCAGGGCAAGATACCAGCTGATGGATACTACGACATGGTTGTCCAGTCACTGTTCACCGCCAGTGACCCCGATCAAGGAGGGTGGCAACGCTTTGAAGCAGATTGGCACAATTCAAATACACCGTTAGGCAATACCTACTAAAACTCAACATGTTGAGCAAGAGTTCTTGGGGAGAAATCTAGCACCGAAACTACTTATTAGCATTAAATGTCATCGTAAATGAACTCTACGAATTGAGACTACAGCGTTACCCAACGTCCCTTGATTGTTCACGACATGTAACGGTATTGGTAGGCCAGACTTCAATGAGTATATCAATGCAAGTTCCAGTTAGATTTACAAGAGGTTTTCAAAGCGAAATTGTCTTTCCCATGATTCACAATATTTCAGTAATTTTTTTTTATTCAAAAGAAGTTCAAGTGAGCTAATGCTAATCGTCATTAATTACTCTGCTTTCCAATTCATCACAATACGAGCAAACTCATCCACCCGGTCAAAGTCAGTCGACCAAGTGGTCAACACCCGAATTACAGCGTGATCAATATCGTACTTTTCCCACACGTAAAAAATAAAATCCTGCTGCAGCCTCTCAATGAGCTTCAAAGGCAAAATTGCAAACATCTGGTTCGTCTCCGTGTCCACAAGAAGAGAGTATCCCGCGGCCTCGATGGAGCGGGACAGCTTCTGTGCCGCAGTGTTGCCTCTCTTAGCTAGCTCAAAGTATAAATTCTCCCTGAAGAGCTCGGAGAATTCGATGCCTATTATTCGGCCCTTGGCGAGAAGGGATCCTCTTTGCTTAATGTAAAATTCAAAGTCGTCGGCCAGCCTAGGGTCCTTCACAACAATAGCTTCACCCAGGAGCGCGCCGTTCTTGGTACCGCCAATCCAGAAGATGTCCACCAGGTCCAGAACATCTCGAAGCGTCATATCGCTCTTAGGCGAGGTGAGTGCAGCGCCGATGCGAGCACCGTCCATAAATAGCAGGAGGCCATTCTCAACACAAAGGGCCTTGATGGCGGCCAGCTCAGACCTGGAGTATATGGTGCCGAACTCGGTCGCATTGGAGATGTACACCAAGCGCGGCTTCGCCATGTGAGGGTAATGCCAGTTAGCCTCAAGAGCTTGGCTAATGCTCAAAGGCGTCAGTTTGCCGTGTTGAGGCAGGACATTGATTATTTTATGGCCGGTTGCCTCGACGGCGCCAGTCTCTCTGGTAACAATATGGCCTGAGCTGGCAGCGATAACGGCTTCATGAGGCCGCAGACAGGCAGCTATGGAGATGGCATTTGCTGAAGTGCCACTGGGGACGAAGAAGATGCCTACATCATCACGGCCGAGGTGGTTCCTGATGTGTGTTGCGGGCCTCCTGGCTATACCTGTCATTTCCGTACCCTGTCTCCTGGGTGCCATTGCTGGCCACCAAGGCTTCTAACAATTGAGGGTGTGCGCCTTCACTATAGTCATCAAGAAAGCTATACTTTGGTTTAGGGGGTATATGACGGTAGAGGCCGGCATTGTGACGTTTGGTGTGTGGAAACAGGAGTGTTCAGCGTGTAAGTCGGCTTCGCTCCAGTGCTTGTCTTGGATATGGAGAGTGTTCATTCAAGCACGCAGATGGAGGGGAATATGTATTTGAGATCAAAATGGAACCTAACCCTATGCATTAGCAATGGTATCTTGCTTTAGCATTTCGATGGGGATGGTGGAATACACGGATAGAATGGTCAGTGTGATAGTGGTGACCATGACAAACAAATATGTTACGTACTCCCCCAGTCTCCGACTACGGTCGCACATACTATCAGTGGGCAAGTCCCCAAATCTGCAGAATTCAAACTCCGCCTGGCAGGTCGTCGTATTCGTGATAAGGTTTTGATCATGTGAACCATATGAGGCCATCGGAATCCCGGCGATGTCGGAAGCGGTAAAGGAAGAAGCTATGAATTGTTCCATATCATAGACCAGCCTCGAAGTTGCCTGTCAGCTAATCACAAGATCACGGCGTTGATCAATAAATTTCGGCCAAAATATAATACTTGCGTAATCCTACATACTCATATTTGGATATGGTCTTTTTTTTGTTCAATGTGCACCTATTTGGCCTTCTGTTGCCTCGAGATTCGGAAAGCCATCACGGGATATTGATGGAGGGGTGATGGCGGTTTATTGCGGCTTTACAGGCGGCTGAAGCTCTGAAGCTGAGCTTCTGAAAGGCCCGCTGAACACACTCCCGAAGTTACCCCATTTGGCAATTTGTTATCGCAAAATCTGGATCTTGGCTTCATCCAACGCTACATCATTTGTGTGCTGAGGCTGTATTCACTTTCACTCGCTGTAAAGGTGGGCAGCAGCTGTCAACATTGCTCAATTGACCATGAGCGTTGCGCCATGGGTATGCAGGAGTTGCCTGAGGGGACTGAGGCGTGGCCCAGTCCATCAAGTTGTGCGCACCATCACATCTGGTACGATTTGTCTTCCCTCCCCTCGCTTTCCAAAGCGATGATCTAGACTACTAGCAGACATGCTTTCAAGTTGACATCAATCAATCGCTAACAAATACCGACCGGATAGACGTATCTCCCATCTCGAGTCAATCGTTTCTCACACCCGCCCTCCTCCAACGAGCACATGCCCTAGTCGAAGAACACAATGCCCTCCAATCAACCCTCAGCTCCTCCTTCGACCCAGCCAAGGCCAAGCGAGCCGGCGAGCTGTCACGCGTCGCCACCGCCCTACAAGCCTTCGAGAAAGCTAAAGCCTCCGTCGAGGAGCTCTCCTCCCTCATCGAGACCGAGCCCAAGTCGCAGGACGATGCCGAGCTGGCCAACATAGCCCGTGAGGAGCTCGAAGCCGAGCGGGCCAGCCTTAACACCCTCGCCCGAGATCTAGGCGCCAGTCTCACCCCGCGAGACGCCTTCGCCGACTTCCCCTGCATGATCGAGTTTCGCCCTGGCCCCGGCGGCACCGAAAGCAGGTACTTCACCGACACCTTATTCCAGATGTACAAGGCCCTCTGCCTGCGTCGAGGCTACCGAGCCAACGTCCTCAAGTACGAGACCGCCGACTCCGCGGGCGACAAGTCCTCCAGTGCCAACGAGCTGCCCCTCCAAGAAGCTGTCCTCGAAGTCCTCGACCCGGGCGCTTACGACATCTTCCGCAGCGAGGCAGGCATGCACCGCGTCCAACGCATCCCCAGCACCGAGAGCAAGGGCCGGGTCCACACCAGCGTCAGCGCCATCTGGGTCCTGCCCTTGTTCCCCGAGAGCGGTGCCGCCGGTGACCTGGCCAACCCGGACGACCCAGAGAGCGACTTCTACATCAACCCGCAGGACTGCCGCATCGAGACGATGCGGGCGCGGGCGCCGGCGGCCAGCACGTCAACAAGACCGAGTCGGCCATCCGCATCACCCACATACCCACGGGGGAGGTCGTGTCCATGCAGGACCACCGCTCGCAGCAGCGGAATCGGCAGGAGGCGTGGAAGCTGCTGCGGTCGCGCGTGGCAGATGGGCGGAGGGAGCAGCGGGAGGCCGAGGCGGCGCGGCTGCGCAACTCGGTGCTGACCACTGCGCAAATCCACCGTGGCGAGAAGATCAGGACGTACAACTACAACCAGGACCGGTGTACGGACCACAGGGCTGGTTTCGACGTGCATAACCTGCCGGATGTTCTCGAGGGTGGTGAGACACTAGACAAGGTGATGACGGCAGCCAAGGAATGGCTTGTTGGGCGAGATATAGAGCTTCTGACATTAGAAGAGGAGGCAAAGGCGGCAAAGAAATGAAAAGATTACGGCCTAGACTAACGAACCTTGTACAAGGCTGTGCTGGGAAATGCAGCTCTGTATTATTGTAACATCTTTGTATATATATATATATATATGTATTTTAACGCTATATTCACGCGACAAAGCAGTTGGCCTGGGCCGCTGATGATATATAATGGCAGGTATCAAGCCTCAAAGCCTTCGCTTCTCCCCGACTTTGGCCGCCCAGCATGCTGAAGGATACTCTCGTAAAAAATGTTCCCCGTTTCACATGCGCCCTCATTCCCAAGGTCGTTGTTTTTCCCAAGATGCCTATAGAATCAATGACATGGCTGTAACATGTATGCTTTCCCCGTTTCGCCGCCCAAATGTATCTTGTATCACCCACAGCCCAAATCATAACGCCAAGATCCAAACATGACATAATTTCACTCCGTTATAACTCCATCCTCATCCTCAACCTCGTACCTCTCCTCCACGTCACGGCACAAAAACAGCAAACAGAATTTCAACCTTCCTCCAGTGTCCATGAAAATGCTATGCGGTGTGTAAAGGAAACGCCAGTCGGTGGTGCTTTCTCGGTCTCATAAGAACTGCTATGCGTTGTCGTCATATCGAAGGGAACGGAAATGGGAGGGCAGGTCAACCCATCAGGCCGCTGAGGACGACCTTGCCCACGTTACCCACTTCTGACCTCACATTGGCCCTGCTGCTATCCTCGAACTCTTTGATGATGCCCTGGACAATGATCTTCCTGACCCGGGCATCCGCCTTGGTGAAGAGCTCGGCCACGGCGGCAGAACACTCTCGGGCAGTGGGTATCAGCGCAAGGAGACGCGAGTAGCAGTCGATGAGGGTATCGCAGAGCGTGGCGAACGTCTCGAAGTAGTCGGGCTCGAAGGGGAGCGAAGGCGTGAGCAGGTGCACGTACTCCTCGCCGGGGAGGAGGTCGGACTCGGAGGCGGCAAAGTTGATGACCGAGGGCGCGCTCGAGGCCATGCCCCCGTCGCCGTTCGCGCCGGCGGAATTGACGCTGCCCGCGGCGGAGAAGGCGTCCTCGAGGGTGTCTGTGGCGGAGGTGGAACGGCGAGACTTGCCGCCGGGACGCCGGAACATGTTGGGGAGGCGCGCGCGCGTGATGGCCGCGGTCGAGGACTCGCTGCGGAGCTGCTGGAAGGAGTCGAACTCGGACAGCAGCGTGCTCAGGCTGCGGAGGAGCTCGATGGGGGTGCTCGAGTTGAGATCGACGACAACGGGGAGGGAAATACCGAGGAGGAGGTAGTTGGTGGCTTTGCGGGCCAGTTTGCGGTTATCGAAGCATGGCATTCGGTTCAGGTCTGACTTGTCGAAGAGGTATGTGTTGAACCAGTATACGCGACCTTCGTGTCTGTAGATAAGGAGAGGGGTCAGCGAGCCGAGCCTGTGATGTGGCCAAATGGACCTCCGCCAGGGCCAGGGAAGTAGTCTTACGCTTTGCGCAGATAGTCTAATGTGGTTATGCGCTTGTGAGCCAGATCGGTGATCTGTTGGAAGAGGACGCTCGAGTCGCTCGGCTGCCAGAATGCTCCGCCATTCCCGGAACTCGATGGCGTGGGAGGCGGGAACGGCGGCGTCATCTGGGCGGTGGTCGAGGAGGTGGTGGTGCTGCGACTCAGCATCTTGACGGAGTTGTCGGGGCTGGTCGGGCTGGTGATGTGGTAGTCGTGGTCGCGATCGCGGGTGATGACCTTTGCGGCGGCTGCGAGAGCGTAGTCTGGCAGTGCGGGAGGGGCGGCGGCATCGGTAACAAAAGCATTCGAGGTGGTGGTGCCACCGGCGGAGGAGCCCCTACGGCGCGAGCCAGAAAAGGGCGCGGCGGCTTTGCGGGAGAAAGATGACTTGCGATCTTTGGCCGCAAGCCCGCTCTCCTTGGTGGTGACAGTGGTAGACGACGAGGTGGTGGTGGCGGACGAGGACGAGAGGGTCGTTACGGCGCTGGAGGATTGGGACTGAGTCAGGGGTGGCGGCGCATCGAAGCCTTCGCGCGTGGATGGACGAGGGCTGCCGGTGTAAGTGTAGATGGAGGCGGAGAAGATGTCCACTGAGGCAGGATGCCGCTGCATCGTGGAGGTGGCGGCGCGTTTTGACGTCGAGCTGGAATTGGGGTGGTGGACCGACGAGATGGTTTGTTGCAGATCGAGCCCACTACGGGCGTTCGAAACTTGGTTGACTGGCTCTTGTCTGCTGACCTGGACACCGGACCTGACCTGATCTGACGCCCTTCAAGGCAAACAAATCCGAGACATTCCTTTGGTGAGGAGCAGGGTTTTGGCTTCGGCTGTGAGACCGTGGCTGGAGCTGAGGCTGAAAACAGGGTGATGGCTGCCGCTGATTGGCCAGTGAATCAGGGGCGTGGCTGAGATCTCCTGCACATCGTCCCTTGCTTTTGGTGGTTGTCTCAGGGGTCTCAGGGGCCTGCAAGTGCCGTCCAAGCGCCCTAGCACACTGGTGCCCAACCGGTTCAACATGAAACATGACAGAGAAGCACCTCAATCTACTGACCACTCTAACGTTATCCGACAAAGTAATTCTCATCCTCTTAAACCCTGGCTACACTTCCCTCAGAGAACCGTGATTCTCACGGATGTGTGCCTGGCTCTAGCTCTAGGGTAGGGTATCCGACTTGCATATTAGACTGTCTCGGTTCGGAAACAATCCCGTGTCAACCCAGTCTTGAAATAGAGGGGAGAAAAGACATGGGCGTAAGATTCGATTGTCGCGTCCCAAAACCTGGTTTTTCAAGCGCTAGGGTGGGAATTTTAATATTGAAACCCACCGGCAGGCCACTAGGGGAGCTTGGGGCCTTGATGGCCATTTTCGAGTTGCTAGACTGGGAGGAAGACAGGTTCACTTATCAGAGGTCATGGCGAAGAGAGGAAGATGCACTCTGTATATCAATAATGTAGAAAGATAAGCCGAAAATTTGAAACCGATTATCATCATCTAGATAACTTAGGTTAGATTAATTTTTAGTCTATAAATGAAAGTGTAAGCATTCCACCTCAAGAGTAATGTGGCAACGCAGGAACTGAAATCACTAGACCGTTTCTGACACCAGTAGTGAAGTATGTTGTTTAATTCGATAATCCACGAAAAACCTTACCGCAGTTTGTATATTTACAAGAGTTGCACGGCTGTTTCCAGTTAATGTTGTGAAACTGTGGTTTCCACGGAACTAACGCAATCCCTGGCTTTATTTTTTAGATATACGATAAAGTATTTATTTCCATATATTAGGAACGAAAAAGGGGACAAAGACAAGTCATCATGGCCTTAATACTGCGGGCTATAGACGTGCCACATTTTCCTATCACATCGAATAGTAAGGCGGGAGAGACACTGTACATCATCATCTTGTGGTAAGGTAGATACATATTTGGCATTTTTGCACCACGTGATGATGTGCGGGATCTTCTAATATTTCTTTGATCACATCCAGGTAATGGCTACTTGAACGTTACCTCTTAAAATTACCTGGTTCTATCGAAAAGGGAACGGATGGGATTAACAAGGCGAATTGCTCGTTCCATGTCTTGTAGTACGTTCAGGATAGCGTTGAGAGGGCCATAGCCATGGAGATTAAGATGAAAAAGAAGAAAAAAACATCGTGGTTATATCAAAAATGTCGATTGAGTAAGCTGGCCACCTACGATCAGTTGCACAACGCCCAATTGTGCTCGAGTAGAGAAGATGGGGGCTTTCATTGTGGGAGCAAGCATATTGGTATCTGCAAAATAGCCCAAAGATGAGCGCCATGGCCAATGAAAGCCTTGTAGTCAGCGCCTAATGAAGTAAGAGAGTCCATATATATGCTCCAATCACGTGCTCTGACTCTGTTGTGATTTTGCAGCGAATCTCACCTCATTCCGTTGCAAACATGAATTCAGCCGTAACCCCGCAATGCATCCCGCTCCCCTACTTCCTGTCAATCACCTCGCTGCGTTCTTATACGAAACATCTTGTTCATGGACCCGGCGACGTTATAGAGCACGCTCGACGTATATGAAAACATAATCTAGGCATAAATTCTCAAAAAACGGACCTTCCTGTAACGAGTCTGTTGTGGCTTCGTCAGCGTAAGACCTAAAGCCATCGAACAACGGATTGTAAATACCTACCCGAGTTGGCCCTTGAATGGCTAAAACGAAAGAGCATGAGATAACGTATCTACGAGAGTGGACGAATTTAGTCAATTTAAACGATCTAATCGTCCCAACGGCAGAGATATTCGAGTAGCAGAACACGATAGAACTTTAAAAAGCCTCTGGTCAGCCCAGTTCCAACAGGAGTACATGTTTAAGCATGTCACCTCGCGTCAACCCCGCATTCGTGGAGGACTTGCAATCCGATTCAGAGATTCATAGGAGAACTGCAGTGGATATTTTTGCCAGGGAAATGAACGGTTCAGTCGTATATTACGGTTCAAGCAAGGATTCCGATTCAGACGAAGACAAAGACGAGAAATATGAACGTCAACGTTCATCTGGTGCTATAAAAGAGAGCCACGAATTCCCTTTCCTCTCCATGGGGAAACAGAGTGGTGCACACTATACCATATCACGAGATTGCACAGCGGGAAGGGAGGCGCATTGCACCGCACTCCTTGCCGGACTGGCGACAAGGAACTTGCGCCAGTCTAGCCTCAGACATGAGGATCTAAAAACACCGCAGACCCAGGGGATCTCTCTTCGTCACAACTTCGGTCCTATTCAAGGCACGCTTGGCATAGAGGCAGATACCAGAGATTTGATAGACGAGTGGGAAAGGTACTTCCAAGGACGCGAAAAAGCGGAAGAGCGCATGCCAATAGTCGATATGTACCAAGTCAGTGATTTTGATTACAATTTCGATTTTTTTGATCTGAACAACGCCCAGAAATCCTCCAGCCGAGGGTACAGTTCGCATCAAGATAACGTGAAGGATGGCAACACGGCTAGAGAACGAGATCTGTTGGATGGTGTTGGATGGTATCCACTGCGAAGATCGCATCACAGACAGGCTGATATTGATCAGATGTCGCATCCGTTGATGAAAGATCGAAGGCAGACCGAGGGTAGAATCGACCATGTGGACATAGAAGTTTCAACACAAAGAATGATGTTGCGCCCTAAGGTAGAGGGCGCCTCTGTCAAAGATCATTTACCTAAATTCAACAAGCAATCCTCCGTTCTCTAATCACTGACCATCTCAATATATGCATGAGGGGGCTGATATGAAGTTGGCCCCGACTCAGAAGTTTTCAAGTATTAAAGAAGAACTTTCCTGGTCATGCATGGTTTCAGTCTGCTTGTTAGAAGGAGAAAATCTCTTCTGCCAGTTTTTGAAACTTAGAAACTAGATATTGGGTGATAGCTCCCAAGTCTTGGGCACGTCAGTGTACACAATGTCTGGCTTACATGGGGTGACGAGTTGTTTTGCTGGGTGTCATAATATCATCTTCGCTCACGGCTTTATGATCGCTATGGTTAAGGTTCTCCCCCTCTTCAAAGTTGCCATTCACCAACGACTTTGCCCTTCTGGCCCAAGAAATTGAGACCATATATTCATTCTTACTTTAACGAGAGGAAATCTTTATTCCTGCACGCGGAAGGCTGGCTATTTACATAATTTCCAGTAGATTTTGTTTGCCTTTCCTCGATACTTGAGATGAAAAGTGTAAATACTCATTGAACTGAGCTTTCAATCATGCCCCATCCTCCATCAGTCACGCCTAGACCAAGGCAGCTCCAAAGCACCATTCTCCAGCCCCGTCACACATTGAATCCTCTTGGAGTCAGTAAACTTGAAAAAAATGGTCCACGACTTCCAGGTATTGGGCCAAGTATCCTCCTTGAAGAATGAATTGACCATGCGTATCTGGCCCCGTTGCTCTTCATCAGCAAAGAACCTTGCCAAATCAGCCAGGACCGACGGCGTCTGGATCCTCTTCTTGCCGTAAACCACAGCCAATATCTCAACATCCGCAAAGGCTCCTTGTTTCAAACCCGCTTCAAGTTGTTGGATGGCTATTCCCGGGGCGGTCGCTCGCGAGATTTGAACGGATCCGGAGTGCTGCTCTGTGGCGTTGAAAAGAGACAGGGGGCCATCATCGAAGCGATATAGTATCGTCAGTGTTTTCACCCAATTTGGCAGAGGGTCGGGAGTGAGGTAGTGAACCATTTGATTCATTTTGAATGTCATGGAGTCATTGTCCTGGATCAGTTCTCTGATTTTCTCTGTGACTATCACACCGCCAAATGTTGCAGCAATGATCTGGAGCCCCTTCGCAGGAGCAACGCTCGACTGCGCAGGCTGTTTTTCTGACTTGATGATGACTGTCATTTTTTATGATTGACGAGTTATTTCTAAACAGAGTTGAACAGAGTTTAGATGTGAAGGGGCATGAACTACAGTCTTATTTGACTCTGTTGAACTCCGCCACATTTGCCGGCTGTGCCGTGTTCATGAAACATGAGTGAGCAGAGGTGAGATGGAAGAAACTGGGGCAGATGGTGCCCATAATAAGTCCCTAGACTCTGCCTATTGATTGGTTCTAGCACTCCTAGGCTTAGTGATATGGATATTCGCTGCCTGGAGTATTTTGGCCCCTCGCACATCTGACAGCCTAGGCTCAACCCCACCAAAGGGCTTCTAGGCTGCATTCTGCTTGTGATTCTCTCCTTGGCTGAGGTTACATAGTTATATCCGTCTTCGTACGGCGTCTAGTCCTATGGAGCTAGAAGAGCAAGGCCAACCACCTGTCTTGCCTTGGCCTCATTCTGTCGAAATCATTGTGGGATGGAAATATCTCATTGTAAAAATACATAAACCCCAATTTTCGGCCGCAGCCCATCCAGCTCGAGTGGGCACACCCACTGAAACACTCCCCTGTGGCCCAGCTGGCTAAGGCGTCCGACTGTTAACATGCATGAAATCGGAAGATCGACAGTTCAATCCTGTCCGGGGGAGTCTGTCTTTTTGTCTTTTTGCCTCATGCATTCTCCATCTGTGCTTTATCACGCAGACGAACCTCTTCTCGTCCTTTGTTTGGTTTATTGCCTACTGCTTAATGATCCTAGCGCATGGAGTTGTAGGTCTAAGTGGTGTATGAGTAAGGTTGTCAGAATATGAATTGAAAATAGCCATCTAGTCTTTCTACTGCATGGTTATACTATAGAGGGATGAGGAGGAGTATGGTATGGCTGATCTTGGTATACGTTAAGGTGGTTGATCAAAGTTATTAGAATCATCGATGTTCTTTTCACTATTGTTAGTATTCACCGCTTAAAGAAGATAAACATTGATGGTTCATCGCCCGATGATGTTCACTGGCCCTTGTACTCGCCCTCTATCCGGTGCTGGAGAAACTGGGAATACTTGGTTGCTGAACGCTCACTCTTAGCCTCTCACATGTGTGGGCTTGGCGCGACCAGTTATCGCTTTGTTGATGGGGTGAGAAACTTTCCATTAAGACCTGCGCGTATCAACCGACGAGCTGCCTATGGCAACCTGTGCTCTGCTGTCGTCGGTTGATGACAGCCCCTCGCCACGACACTTGAGCACTGTCTTCCACCCATCAGCGTACAGATTTCTCCACCAAGGTGACTGCATGCTGAGCTTGTGCGTCTTGAACAGAAAATCCGAGCCTGGATATTCATGGGCCGCTTCCATAGCCTTGATTGGACATACTGCCGTGCAAGGAAAATCCGATTTGGCGTAGTACGGGTGTCCATACCCATACCTTTTATAACACCATTTCTTGCTATTGTCCTCATGAACATTAATGCACTTTCTTACAACAGGGAAGTGGAAAAGTCGGGAAGCCACCAAAACGTACTCATCTTTCGCACATCCCCACGCAAAGATATACCGAAATATCTCGCCCACTACCTCAACTGGCGGTTGAGGAACACCCACCGCCTTATCCTTGAGCAGCGCTCGATCTCCAGGGGCTGTGCAGGCGCCTTTGACGTTATGCACATACTTATCGAGCGCCGCCTTGCAGGTGTCTGTGCATGTGAGCTCCAGGGGATCCCGCTCGCTGAACATGAACAGTCCAGACGAGGCTAGCTGGAGGAGTGTCTCCTCGCAATCAATGGGTGCAAGAAAAGCGGACCGGCAAGCGTCTGAGGTTGTCGGCGAGAGGCTGCTCTGACCTCCGACAACATCGAGACTAAAGGAACAGGCAGCGGGGCCTATACCAAAGAGTAAAACATAAAGCGGTCCCAGCTTCATGATGGTTTGTACTATTGTAATGGATGAAAACGTTACTTTAGTGGCACATAGATAGCTGACGGCAAAATTGGGGTGGGGTAAGCCGTTTCAACGGTTGGGTTGCTCAGCCAATTATGGTGGGTGGACCTCTGGGTCTCATCATATCATCATTATTCATGGGTGTAGTAAGCATGCTGGCAACTTGTTCTTCACTCACGCTCTTACCGGGAGTAAGATTACAAACCTATCGCCGAACGCCTGACCATAGGGATGACTCTACGCGACGCGTTCAGCTGGCTCTTTGAAAGTCTATAGTCATGTCGTTACGACGGAAGTCTTGTGATGCCTGCTTCAAAAGCCGTCGGAAATGTGATTATGGCCGTCCCGCTTGTGGAACGTGCCGTCGAACGAAGAAGAACTGCCGTTACGCGTATGCATCGAGCATCAAGCCATCCGATGCAACGGCAACCTCAGACTTATCAACATGGCCTGACGACTTCATTACCGCTGGCTGTTCACCTGCAGCCTCTGATATATCATTTACAACGTTCCTGGACATGATGAGTAACACGATTCCTCAGCCTTTCGAAGATGGCAGAGCCTCTGCTTTTCATTCCAACCAGCACGAGACATTCTCTGGTCCAAGGGCCTCACAATCCCCGGGCCAATCTATTCTGCTGGGTATGTCATCAGCTCAGCTGGACCTTCATCTGGTCGGGCCCCTCGGTGAGGTGCAGCCCATAGAAGGAAGCAATGAGAGCTGGCAATGGGTGTTGAGCCAACTAAAAACCTACCCATATGAGTTTGCTCAGCAAGCGCAGACTTTATTCATCCATCCGCAGCTGTATCAAAAGTCAATGCCACAGCCAATTAGGGCAGCTTTCGGAATGTGTTCGTCTTGCAGTCTTATCAATGATAGCAATCGCGCAACATTTTTCAGAATCATGGATGCAGAGGTCGTTGAAATTCTGAGCAACCCCGAGGGAGACGCGGTGTTATTCAATGAGCTTGCTCGACTCCAGGCGTTACTTCTGTACCAAATGATGCGGCTGTTCCATGGTGGCCTCGAACATCGAGTTCTAGCTGAGCAGCAGCAAGTTATCATCCTGGGATTGGCCCTGAAGCTTCTTACACGCTCTCGAGCCGAGCTTGATGAGTCCGAGGGGTGGGATTCATGGATCTTGGCAGAATGCATCCGTCGCACGGCGGTGATTGTCTATATGGTCTACGGAGTCAATTCTATTTTCCGTCATGGAATTTGCACCGAGATTCACACGATAGCTAAGCTGCCGCTGTCGAAGGCACCTACTTGCTGGAACTCGGAAACTGACTACCACAACCAGTCAGAACCACAGGGCATAATGACTTATGAGGTGTTTACGGAGACATGGCCAACCGCGCCGTGGAAGCTATGCCCTTTAGAAAGACTCCTGTTAATTGCATGCAGAGGTATTATTATAGCCACAGAATTCGATGATCCTGAGGCCCCTTTGTTTTAACTGCTTGATTATGTCGGTACGGCGGATAGAGGTGGAATTGAAATATATTTCAGAGACATCGCCTTTGTCCTGGTGCATAACAACTACGACTGATTATCTCCCCAATAGCCATGTATGGTGACGTTGCAAGAATCAATGGCAAGACTCATGCGTACCAGCATCTTGATTGCTCCAACAATCTTGTTTCCTCCAAGTCCTACGACTCATGATAATATCAATGATTTCAGCATGTCTCTGTGCAAAAGAATTGGCCCAAAATAAACCGATAATGTGAAAAGATTTTGTTACTGTATATGTTCAGCAAGTTAAATCCTAATGATAGAATTATACCATTTCCATGTTCGGAAGAGCTCCACGAAGTATGTCTATCTGCTATAATCAACTGAATACTGAAGACCCCCTATGCTTCGAGCTCGCTTAAGCGAACTTATACGTCCGAATAACTTCCAATTGACTATCAAGACCAAGATTTGTCAGACTTCTTGGAGACTCTCATGAAATTCAATCCTAGATAGAGTAAACCCAATCTAAGATCCCCTAGACCAGATATCCTCTCGTTGACTCTCTATGGCTCATTTATCCAACCCACCAATGGTCCATGAGCTTTCGAGCCGTGGGTAGTTCTGGGCTCCGCAGAAACATCTATTACCACACAGGCCTACAAGTGCCCTTCTCCCGCTGCAGTATGATTATAGTAGATGTTGGCTAACGGAATATATGACAATCAGAATTTTTGCTCTAGGATTTCTCTATGAGTCAAGGCCACACGGAGGAACACAAGTACAAACTGTTCGTATCAACTCACTGGAGGTAGCGTCGTCAGGAGCCATTGGCGTCTCAATTTGAGCCACTGCTACCATGGCAATTGTATTAAAGGGGGTATCAGTGGCCGGCTCTTCGAACCAACGCTGCATCATATCGCCGTCTTTTTCGGCACCTCGTTCGGGCTTGTAGTCCCTGTTGCCCCAGTGTCGAGGAACTGCAACAAACATCCGTGATTCATGGCCAGCGTGCGGAGGAGAGCTTTCGCCGAGGCCCATCTTAAAGGTGGTAAATTTATTCGAAAGATTAGTACCCTAGACTGTGGTCGGAATTATAGTAGATCTTTAGTCAAGCCATAGAAAATCGCGTCTTCTCAATATGTAATCACATGAGTTGCGGAGGCTTGAATTTGGTGGTGCTTGAATTAAAACAGCTGTAGTGAGCCCAGGCTACCAACAGAAGGCTGGAGCTAGATTTAGGCTTCATCATCCATCAAACTGCTATCAATTTATACGCAGAAATCTCTCGAGGCAGAGCTAGTCCCACACCAACTTCGAACTTTTGAGCTTCGAACTTTTGAGAACGTTTTGAATTCGCAAGATCAACCTCTTTTCCGGTCCAACGCCCAGCAGCCAACACCACTCGCTCATGATTGTAAACTTCCAGGAACTTTTGAGTTTTGGCCGCCGATTGCAAAAGATCTCGAAATTCTCCTATCTCCTGCAGAGAGAACCGTGCCGCAAATCACCGTTGCATTCTGCACTTTTGGAACTTTGGCGCTGTCAACAAGTGGTTGAAGGTAAGACGTCATCCCTTCCAGGCCAGGGGTCTACATAAATAGGCTTAAGAACTTTTAGGAACTTTGTAAACCTGCCAGGGTCCTTGTGCCACGCTTTTCGCTGATTTCATGCGGGATGGGTGGTTGTGCATGTCCCACAATAAGCAGCCACAAGTCAGAATGTGAGGTGGTTGCATTAAGCAGTAAGACGGACATACCTAAAAGAGGACCCTTTGGAACGTTTGTGAACCTTTGATCGGGCTTTTCTCCTCCCGCGGACAGCCCGTTCTCAGTCCATGGCACGGGTCTTTCCGCCGTGGACAAAAGGTCCCTCCCTGTGATGCAACTTAGTGGGTTTTCTTTCTTCAAGGCGTTCAGTTCAATGGCTCGTTTCGTTCCCTCATCAAGGCTTCATTATGGACTTGAATGAAGGTCTATTAGTACGATTCTTGTGGATGCCTCATCTCAATGAAACAAAAGGCGTTCACGGAAAATACATGGCATGAGGACATGTGCGATTTCGATGCCTTATCAGGCAATGATGATCAAAATGACGATATCACGCTTATTCCCATGCATCATCAGGACAAACCTCTGCAAAGCTGGCTTACGAGTGAAACTATAATAAGAATGTAGGTGGGTTGCTGATTAGTCTATACTAAATTAGTTTGTTGGGCATTATATAGAGATATTCTTATTCGTGATCAATTATTCACCATCATTTTAGTGTATCGAGCATTGCGATTAGTTTAGCTGAACCGCATCTGGATTGATGAAAAATTTCATTTTGCAGAATTATCACCGACTTTATCTCAAGCGAATAATTCCAGTGTCAAGGGATGAAATAAATATAAATGTGGTATGTAGGACTGATGGGTGCTGCCATTAGGACCCATCAAGGTAGACCATAATCTTGGATCAACGAGTTTCATATCATACAATAGAATCATAGTTGCCGGCTCAGCTAATACGTCTTCGAGTAACCAACTGACACTACTTTTTAGGCATGGAACACACAGCCTAGGCGTGACAAAACATATAAAGGGTCTAGGTAATTTGGCGAAAGGAGAATATAAATTCCTGCCCATGCTGTCAGTTATACAACCTTGTTTTGGTCATGGAAAATGATACCACCTAGGGGGCCCTTCACTTGCCTTGAGACTCTTGGCAACCTCTGATCCCGTGGGGCTTTGAAAATTATTTCTGGAGTATTTCACGATACATGAAAGCTTTCTCGAAAACGGTCTTTTTTGGGGGAGATTTGGCACAAACCAAAACAATAGCCTTTGCCTTGGCATCTGGTTATCTGGACGCAGGTCAAACAATAATATATGTGTCAGGAAATTGGCTAATATGGAGGCACCCAGTTCAGCACATCTTTAATTAATACACAATATAGCGATTCGTTCCCTTTCAAAGTTGCATGAAGCCTGTTATCTATCTTCAGAAACTTCATGGGCTCATAAATCCAAACGCTTAGCGGCATGGGATACACAGAAGAACGGCTTCAAAGCCCGGTATGAAGAGTAACTAAGGCGCAGTTTTATCTTTTTGAAACACCACTACAATATGTTTTGCGAATGAAATGACAATGAACAATTTCCCCTTAGTTACCCATGGCTACGCCTTGGCACATTCAGAGAACGCTCGAGGGACAAATATTCGATAGAAGTAGGAACCAATAGAAAACAACATAAAAAATGAAGAGATCTTGTTGGCAAATGCGGGGTTGGTTGGTAAATGCGATCGAATCGGATTAAATTGCCAAGCAACCTTGGCCAGATTTGCATATAACGGGCATCACCCGGTTGATCCCAACCTAAAGCAGGCAAGACGGCATGAAGGAAAGCCGCGGCTGTATTCCAGAAGCTCTATATATCCTTACGTACTAACAGTGTATTTCTCAAGTAGCGGAATACGGCCTCGGAGGCAGCAACGCCGAAAGAGAATGAGGCAGTGGGGCATAAGATGACACTCTGGGCCCTGACCAGCCGAATGTGTTCATCTCGGCACTCATTACCGCGGTGAAACAAACCAGAAGCCTGGGAATTTACTTCGTTCAACTCACTGGTGGAAAATACAGCGGTAGGGCCCATGGGACGGCACGAAAGCCGGAACAGACGGCCATTATCAGGCGACCTGCCAGACGGAGCCAACTGCTCATTGCCGAAAGGGTGTATAATGCCTTTCATTTATAGCACGCCCCGTGGCTTAAGCTCCGTGGACTACACTCAGAGAGGTAGTTAAGAACATCGGATATCCCTGTGTTTGGCGGTCTCTTAAACGTCAGATCTGCATCGTCTGAAGTCCGGAGCATTCTCAGTCTCAAATCCACGCTACCCGTCATGAAGTTCACAGTTGCATCCCTCGCCGCCTTGGCCCTCGGCGCAATCCAAGTTTCAGCCGCCCCTGCTTCCGACAATGACAATGTCAACCTGGTGACCCGAGCACCCACTGTCTACTTCTGCGGCGACAGCACGATGGCCGCCAAAGGCGCCAACGACGGAGCCACCGACGGCTGGGGCAGCTACATCGGTGACCTCCTGACGGTTTCCACCGTCAACAAAGCCATCGGCGGACGCTCTGCCCGCTCCTACTGGAACGAGGGCCGATTCCAGGCCGTCGCCGACCTAGTCAAATCTGGCGATATCGTCGTCATCGAGTTCGGCCACAACGACGGAGGCAGTCCCACCAGCAATGACAACGGCCGCTCCGACTGCCCCGGCGCCGGCACAGAGACGTGCATCTCCGACAAGACCGGCGAGACGGTTTACACCTTTGTGTTCTACGTCATCCAAGCCGCGAAGCTCATGACAGCCAAGGGCGCCACCGTCATCCTCAGCTCCCAGACACCCAACAACCAGTGGGAGACTGGCGTCTGGTCCGGAGCCCCAAGCCGCTTTGTGGGATACCAGTTGACAGCCAAGAACGCGATTGCTGACTCCAAAGTCACCTTTGTTGACCACCACGAGGCGGTCAGCCGCATGTACCGCAAGCTCGGCAACAGCGCCGTCAATGCTCTTTACCCCAAGGACCACACGCATACCAGCCCTGCCGGAGCCAAGTATGCTGCCCAGGCTTTTGTCCAGGCCGTTTATCAGAACATGAATGGCACCACCAGCTTGACGAGCTATGTCAAGACCCCAATCACCACCGTGTACTAGGAGATTGTGGATAGATCGGAAGACTTGGGGCGTGGCTCTCGGAAAGTAGGATATGCTCGTTGCTCCTACTTATAGGAGCCCAGAATAAAATCCACGCGCATTTAAATGTCCCGTTTTCACCTGTCTTGATTTAGTTGTGATGCATATCAATTGAAGAAGTGCTAATGAAGTAAAGTGCGCTGCTCATTTGAGATCGATCTCGCCTACATTTGAACAAATGTAAACTTGATATTGTCCGTAATGCCACTAATAAGAGATTGCTTCAACAGTTTGAGAAACTGGTTTTGTAGAGACCGGAATCCCGTCGTATTTGGGCCTTTGATAACAAAATTTGACTTGCTATCAACGCACACATGCCATGGGACGACCTGCGATTAACAACTATCAGCATATGCTCTGGTTTTGGACATCGCCGTCAGATGGATGGAAAGCATGGGATAATCTCGTACTGGATCGTTTCTTTTGGAAGAGGCATGGTGCCACCAGAACTCTAGCATCTCGACACGGCCACGGCAGTATTGGATCAGACTAAAGAGCTTTTGCGTTTCTACAAAAATAAATTGAGTTGAGGAAGCATGCAAGGATTAGTTGGAGAGCATACCATGAATCTGCTTCAAGCTTGTTTGTGCTTGGCCCAAGGGATCTGTCACGGTGAAGCGCGCGGAAGGGACATTGAAAATGGACCGAGGGGCCAGCAAATCCTTATCTCTATGATCTATCCACAGACGCATATGGCCCTGCAAGAAGAACTCGGACAACTCACGCTCCTCGACATCATTGAAGAATCGGGAATGCAAGCCACGGGCAACCCAGAGAGGATCAGGCGGGTTGTAGTCCTGCGTGTGCAGCATGAAGATGGCCTCGTCGCGAAAGACAGGGCCGAAATCGGCCAGCGCGGCCTTGGAGGAGCACAGGAACGCGACGGCCCCGCGCAGAGGCTTGTATTTCCCGTTCCTCCCCCTGCAGTGGCATTTGCTGTGGATGACAACAGTCGTTGACTCGCAGAGGAGGCGGTACACTTGTAGCCGCAGCTCGATAGGAATGCCCTCGAACCAACGCATTGCTTCACACCCGCGATATTTGACGACGGTGGTGAGAGGAGACACGTTTCAAGTGACTAGAGCTCTGGACTAAAAAGTGGACTTGCCAGTAGATGGTTTATCAGATGGAGGGCTAGGAACAAAGGCCAGGGCTAAGACCTTGCCCAGGTTACGTGGTTGACAAAGGTTGAGAAATTAACCGCTCAAGTGGAGTTGTGTTTGAGGCGGAGCTGGTCCAATAGTTGTCCGCCAGCTTCCAAATAAACGAGGATTGAGGGGGCAGCACAAGAACCACGCCTGATTATCAGATTGATAAGTGGACTGCATATTTTGAAAACGGCATGGTGCAGTCTGGGGATCCAGCTGTTTTATTCGCGTAGTGCAAGCGAAGCTGTTAGACCGAGCCAAAAATAAATCGAGTGACGCCGCAAAAAGGAAAAAGAATATTCACCTCTCCGATACGGGGAATCGAACCCCGATCTCCACGGCGCTCACAGTTGTCCTGAAAGCGTAGTGTGCTAACCGTTACACCATATCGGATATTTCACGCTTACTGAGCTCCAATAATAGTTTATATTCTAAATCTGAAGATCATGCGCGATTACCTGTAATTGCCACTCACAAATTGCTGCGTTCCTAGATCGTTGTAATCCTAACACTATGATATTTCCTTGCTAATCGATTACAGTACTAAGAGTGCGAATTTGAAGAAATTGGACCCTCCAACCACTTTTCTCCTTCCATCGTTGTGGCCCATAGTCTGAGCTCTAATCAGTATGTGTAGGTCCTCCATATTTTGAGCAATTCGGGGGCTTTTCCAAATAATCTTCTTGTCTCGGGTGCCATAAATCACGTGCGATTGAAGCAATTTAATCAAATACTACCTATCCCATGGTACAATGTTATGAACGATAAATTAATTTTTTGATCGATTCATTGTTGGGTAGAGCCAAGGTTCCGGGTAGTTGTCTGAAAACTGGCCAGGCTAGATCGACAATACTTCTAGATTTGGTGTACGGCTACTGATTAAATAAGTATTCATGAACCAGGGATATCAGACACCATGCTCAACTTCTAAGAGATAAGGATGGGCTGCTAACGAAAGGGCACTTCTAACGGACTCTGCGAAGTTCTACGCCTATGCTCCCTTGGGAATCTCTGATCACTGCGATGAAAAGCTATCTGCTATTCCTCGCTTCTATATTAGCTTTCCTACTACATTCTCAATAAAACGTCTGAAGTATCATGGCCTGCATTTTAACGTTCCGATAAGATACAAGACACTCTCATTTGTCGCCTCTCTGGATTTGCTACCATGGAATGGTTCCAAACCTATTAGACATCGTACCTGTCTCTCCATCCGCTTCAAGTATAGCAAGACGGCAGATATTGAGTGCCCCGTTGGCCGGAGTATCAGTACCTGTGTAGTCGGTGAAGCGCGTCGCGCAGTGACCCGGACATGCCAAGTTGATCTTCCAAGTCGAATCCTGTGAGTATTGCACCGCCAAGTTTACAGCAAACATGTCCAAGGCAGCCTTGCTAGCAGCGTAGACCTTGAAAAGTAGGACAAACGCATTTGATGGTTTGGACTTCCACTCGATACTGCCGAGTTCTGAAGTGACGAAGACGATGCGTTTTGTTTTATCTGATTTCGCTAAAAGCGGAATAAGCGACTCTGTGAGAACTGAAGTGCCGAAAACGTTGGTGTTGAAAACTTCCTGCCATTCGGTTCGAGACCAAGGGCCACGAGCGGAGCTGCCTCCAATGCCAGCATTATTGATTAAAACATCGAGATAACCGTGTTTTTCGTTGATATAATGCACAGCCGCTGCAATGGATTCATCTGATGTCAGGTCGAGAACTAGCGGCTCAACAGCGGCGTTTGGTTCTATTTCTTTGAGCTGCCGAGCAGCATCTGCGATGGCGTCCTTTCTTCGCCCGGCCATCATAATATGATAGTCTTTATGTTCACGAATCAATTTCTTGACGACTTCGAAGCCGATGCCTTGATTGGCACCGGTAACCAGGACTAGAGTGGGTTTAGTAGTAAGCATGGTTGTATTTCCTAAATCTCTATTTTGGGGAGATCTTCTGTGTCTATGTTAGGGAGGTTCATCTGTCTCATGTCCCTTTTTATATGCCTACTGAAGTCGCCATTTCTATTTTTATGTAACGGAGATACGTAGCCTCTGCCAATGCCGAGATTGAGAAGCAGCTTGCGAAACTGTCTTCGTAAAGAATATCCTATGTGACAGCCCCGCTTGCTCCTATAAATGGGCTGTCTTCATGGACCAACAAGCGAATTTCATTAAGGAAGTGACATCCTTTACCAGCAGAAGTGACATTCTTTACAGCAAAAGTGACATTCTTTACTTTTGTGACCCCACTAACCTCGTAGCATTGGCTGCTGGATCGGAGATATGATAAAGGCGAGGCCGAAGGTCTTTGCGTAATTTCTGTTATTTGATCACGGTAGGGCACAGTGCAGAATACTATCGCTACGACTATTGTTAGTACCCGACCTACTTGTCTCAGCATCCTTAGAACCTTGATGAGAGTTCAGGTAAAAGGGGAAAAACAGCAATGGAAGAGGCTAGACCCGATATCGTTACACACATGAATAGCCTTGGAAATAATGTACAGCGAAGAGACAATCGGAACATATGTTTAACGGAATGTTTCTAGGGACTAGAGGGTTACCACAACGCTAACCACTAATCGGTTGCTAGAACGGGCTGCTGTTTTGAGCTTTTAATGTGACGTGTTACACTATGGAGTATACATATGCATATATGCATAGCACCCTTTTCAACAGTTTTAGACGTACCAACACCACCTAAGTGTCTTAATGCTCTCAATAACATGAAGAACGGAAGTGCAGACGATTTACCAAGCGATCACTCAAGTGATTCTCAAACTTACGACTCGCTTTTCAACGACGGCGAGGCTTGATAGGCAGCGACGCTCTCTGGAAGCTAGTTGAGCATATACTGGACTCTGATAGGTGAGGGCGCAAGGGAGGTGCTTGATACCCAGCCACGTGGGAATCTCTATCAATTCCATAGACTCCAAGGCCCCGTTCTCGGAGCTAATGCGTACCATGTCAGTTCAATAATGCACCTGCGTTATCTTGATGTCTGTTCATAGCTCGTAGTGTGGGTCTGACTCTCTCAGTTGCGGGATTAGAGGGATTACGCCATTCTGCATGGTGGTTGCGATGTTTAGCATTGAAGCAAGTATTTTGGCTCTCTGTCACCTCCCGGCTTTGTTGAGGGTTCAATGAATCATAGCTACCCATCATGGAGTCCTCAACCCAACCCGAGAGCGGTGACACCTCCCTGAGACCGCGGGGGAGCCTCTAGACGGCCTCGAAACGACAGATCGCCCAGCTCCACTTGCGTGTACCGAATGTCGGAGAAAACATGTGAAATGTGATGCGAGTGTGCCAATATACCGCCGGTGTAGTTCTTCAGGTCTTCAATGCCATTATATCCCATCTCGAAGGGGTCTAAAGCGTTGTGGATGAGCGCCAAGTCCATTGGAAGCCAACTGCCGACTATGGAAGAGTCCCAGTGGCCGAACCGATTAGAGAATCTGTCGGTAGCAGGCTTATAGAGGCTGTCCCACAAACTCCTGGTCCCTCTAACACGCAGGGCCAAGAAAGATCATCAGTGCCTGCGATTACTACCACCACTGTGGATCTTTTCAGCGCTTACGACGAAGCTGCAACAGTTATCGAGGATGGCGATGCCCTGATTAATCTCTTCTATGTTAATTTTCATGCTGCCCACCCAAATCTTGTACCCCGAGGCAGCTACAGCTCGCAAGGCTATCCCGATTACCTGAAGTTGGTGGTACATTTCATTGGAGGCTCCTTCACCAGCATGGCCTCGGGGGACCAACTGCGTAGCCTAGCTGGTAAAGCCCTGGAAGAAGCTTTTGGACAAACTCCTCGTCACACATATCATCTTGTACAAGGCCTTCTTTTATTCTCAGTCGCTTTGCATGCACGCAACGAGATAAAAGAATCTGTCCTCACGTTAAGCCAGGCTGTTTCCGTGGCTCTGCAGCTGGGCTTTTACAAGAAAGGCTTCTTGAGGATCTTTTTGACCCGTATCTTCATCTACTCGAGCTTAGCACGGGTGTAGAGAAGATTGAGAATTTTGCTAGCGGTAGTGGATGGCTGCTTACATTAAGAAAGAGAAATGTTATGCATGTATCTGACCCTCAACCCCGTGACTACTGGTGGCAAGAAGTCTTTGATGTAGTCGTGGTGGCTTCGGGGCATTTCAATATTGCCCACGTTCCACATATTGAAGGTCTTGAAGAAATCTCGAAGGAACACCCCGAACTGTCTGAGCACTCCAAGTCCTGGAGATTACGAGAAGACTTTATCGGAAAGGTGAGTATTGCTTGAACACCACACGACCATTGCATATATTAATTCCTGTTCCAACGGCACGAACCTTACGCATTATCGTGGAAAGTGGCCGCCGTTGGCAGCGGCGTTTCTGGCGCTGATTTATCTGAAGACTTGCACGACATTGTCCAGGCACCACTTCATGTCTCTATGAGGACTGAGGTCGAATTCTTGAAGAACATATTTCGCCTGCCCAATGTGGTTACAAAACCCCCTATTAAGAGAATATCGAGCGAGGCAGCAGGAACTCTTAATTTTGAAAATGGATCGATATTGCAAGGTTTTGACAAGGCCATTTTTGCAACGGGATATAGGCTATCGTACCCATTCCTGCCATTTGAGGCTGGAATCTCATAAAACAGATTGAAAGGCTTCTATCAGCACGTGTTCAATATAGAAGACTTCACTGATAATAATTGGACAGGTAGGAGAGCAGCTTCGTATTGAGCGGGGACTAAAGCTAACCTCTTGCAGGTGCGAGCAGCAATCAGTTTCCGTGTCTATGAATATCGAGCAATAGCTGTCAGTCGTTGCCTTGCTGGGAGAACAAGGGAGCTCCCTACATCTAAAGAGCAGCACGATTGGGAAGCAAAGAGGCTATAATACAAAGGACCTACTGAGTTGTTTCATGAGATTAAGCCTGACTTCCATAAGTAATATTAATAGCTGGCTAATTTCGCCGGAGCTCCAGCGGAAGGACCTGGTGGCTACAGTTTACCAGTCTTTGAAGATGACTGGGTCCAGAGCGATATTGGAATTTTGATAGCCAAGGATAAGCGCTGGACATCTATTCGAAAGCGCCATGATGATCTTGGCTCTTCCAATATCCCTTCAGTTTAGTCTCTTATTCTATACTCACTCTCTCAGTATAGTCAAGACCGCCCCTAATCACCGCCAGGTCGCCACTCCGAGTCAATATAATATCTCTCTTTGTTAAGGCACAAACAATGTCCCTCTTCCCAGCGAACCAATCGTATGGGACGAAAAAGTGCTCAAAGACCTCGATCGTAGGGGCATCTTTGCGTTGCGCGATCTCTAACCCGCTCTCGCTGAGATCAACAGAGCACACCCAAAAAGACCGGTTCAAGAATACGAGTTTCCTCGATTCGTCAATTCCGATGACATGAGCAACGCTTATTTCGAATGTCGTCATCCGTGAACGAAGCGGAGCGGCTGGACTCGATGTCGTGACCATATTCTCCCCGTCTTCATCCGTGGCAAGTTGATCTAGCGCCGCCACAACATCCAATTGCTTCCCTAGCGAGCTGCTATCGTTGTTTCCGACGGCGAGGCAGTCTGCGTCAATTATCGCAATCCTGTTGGTGTTGACGGAGCTGTTCGGATGTAACAAGTTGAGCATGATTCTTTGTTTTTGGCCGAGCGAATAGAGGATCGCGCTTTTGAGCTCTGCCGTGTCGTTGTCCAACGACAATGCAATAGATGAAACTTCAGACCAGTCACTCCAGCAGTAGGCGCAGACTTTGACGTTGTCGACACAAACCAGATGTAGAGAGGATTCTGGATGAGGGAGCCATTTGCGGATTCCTGGCATTTGTGGATATGTCCGCTCTCTCTCATAGTTACCGCTGTCCAAGTTGAACAGGTGATCAGACTCGCGAGTCGATACCAGAAACTTCGCTGCCATTTCTCCTACTAGCACATCTATGATTGCCTTCTCGGAGTCGAGGCGGGACTTGAAGAGTACCGTTAGATCGCTGAGCCAACCTTTATCTACTGACTTCTGGATTCGATGTAGGAAGATCCTGTTGGAGGCATCGACGCTAAGGAGGGCGTCTCTCCGTTCAATCCAGGCCAACAGGCGGACTGGTGACTTGTGGCTGTACAGAGTCCCCAAGCTCGCTGCCATTTTCCGCTCGTACAGTACGACTGATCCATCATCCTTTCCGCAAAAGACAACTTCGGACGTGTGATGGACCACCATGGCAGTGATCTTCGCTTTGGCTTCCATGGAAACCGTCTCGACCACTGTAGTGGAAGTGAGCCCGCTGCTGTCATCGCTCAGGGACTCCCGCAACAGAGCTTCAGGTTCCCAGACAGTGCACTGGGCGCCTCGTATGTCGGCAAGAAGCATACTGTCTCTCCTAAAGGCAAGCTGCTTGATATACGAGTTGGATGACTTGACCCGATAGAGGAGCTTGAACGTATCAAACTCGTAAACGTGGATAATCCCATTTGCACCACCCGCTGCGAGGAGACGCCCATTGGGGCTTGAGGCGAGGGTTTGGCAGTTGGCACGAAAACATTCCAGCTGCTGATCGGCAAAGGGGTCAAGGAGGGCAAGATCACCATCGAGGTACGCGACTGCGAGAAGGCTAATGTCAGGGTTGGGGTTGAAAGCAAGCGCGACGACGACATGCGTGCTGGTCTCTCCGCTGGAGAGTTTCTTGCCACAGCTACCAGCGTAGGCGTCCTCTTCCATGTCCCATAACGTAATGGGTTGGCCGCTGTAAGCGACAGCAAGCATTCCGTGGCTGGTAGAGAGAGTCAGTGCGCATGGGGTCCCACGCGGAGGCGTTCGGTTCGTCTCTGGCGTATCGGTATCGCTCCATGGCCTCCGCACCGACTCCGGCCGGGCGTCGTGTCCCAAATTCCAAGTCGCGACGTAGTTGTTGCGACTCGCAATTAAAAGCGTCTCTCCATCGAATTCCATCCCCAGCGGACGCGGAGGGCTCGCGAGGCTGTGCACCACTTGCCCACTTCTGATGTCCCAGACCTTGGCCATCTTCATACCACAAGTCGCTACGAGGTCAGTTTTGGTCTTGAAAGCAATGAAGTTGGCAGCTTCACCGTGCTCAAAGACCTTGTACTCCTGGTAGGATGTGGCGTAGTACAATACGACAGTTCCTGAACTGAGACCGACGGCCAGGAACTCGTCTCCATAACTCAACGCCCTTGGGTGACCCTGACGGAAATCGATGCACAGCAGCCTGTCATCCCATTGCTTGTTAGGCGCGCCAAGCACTGCGAGCCTCCGGCCTGAGCCCCCGGTGTTGTATACCATAGACTCGGTGGGACAGAATGGGGGTATCAACGAGTATATTGCTGACGGTGATAGCATGAGGGCGTTGGCGAACATGGCAGGAATCCGAGCAAGGTCTGTGGTCCACTGTCGAAGCGCTCGTATCCGAGGGTCTAATGGTGAACGCTCAACGGCGCACGCATTGACGTAGGTTTTGAGATGTTTTGAGGCGCGGATGAGGTCATTGAGATTCCGAGAGTTGGCAATCGTTTCGATCCAAGTGAGGACGTTGGATCCCAGGAACTGCACGACAAGCTGGAACGTCCCCGCCGCCAACGGATCAGCCCTCGAGAGATGATATGAGTATGCTGTGTATGCATAGGCGGCGAAATCTAGTCTTGTTGCTGGCAAATTTGCCGAAGAACGTCGTCGACTGTTCCTCGGAGGCTTCATTTCCTCCCCGACAAGGTAATTGAGACACACCTGAGCCATCCGTGTGTGCGCCTTAGTTTTCTCGATGGAGAACTCGGACTCAAGTCCGCCGGCTACAAGGAATTCTCTCGCAGTTTCATGCACCATCTTAACTCTCCCATATTTGTCCACGACCACCAGTTGACCACAGAGCGCGGCGATGCTCTCCTCCAATCTTGGGAATGAGTCGCGGATGTCCAGGGTCAGAGCACCGTCCAGCTCGCTGATTGTCATAGGTCGAACCGCGCATGCTGCCCACATGAGAATGGTTTTGGCCAGCTCCTTTCCACGCGCGGCCTGCGACATGTAGTCTAAAGTCCGCTTGTATAGTGACTCCATGCCTCTCGGCACGTCTTCAAGAATCTGGTGAATTTCCTTTCTACTGTGGCAGCGTAGGAGTTCCTCAAGCACTAAAATTGTCCACAAGAAGGAGCCCCTAGATTTGTCTAGAATCTTCTCGGCCAATGTACCTCGATCGTCAGGTCCCACGACTCCTAAGGTCTGGGTCCTCCTCTCCACCAAAAGCCTGAGATCTGACTCTGTGTCTGTTGTCGAGATTGGCAAGGACTGGACTAGGTTGGGTGGAATGACCGAGAAGCCTTGGCCTAGATCGACCGTATCCCGACTTGTGACGAGAATTCTCAGGGGTATAGATTCGTCCATGTTGGAAAGAATGGCATGCAAAAGGACCGGAGGATTGGAACACTCGTCCAGGGCGTCGATGACCCAGTAATGTCGAGTCATTGTGGCCTGGAAAATGCCAGAAAGGAAGAGGATTCTCCAGAGGGTACGTTCGTCGAGGCGATCTAAGCAAATACCATCCGCCTGCATCCCTAGGATGGCATCACTAGCTTCGGCATTGGAGCTAGCCATCTGAAAAGCCAGAGATCGTAGACAACGTCCTAGGTTGGACTTCGACTTGTCTCCATGTTTGAAGAAAAAGTAGCTGCATGCCTGGCCGGACTCCTTGAGCCGATCGATGACATAGCCAGCGAGAACAGACTTTCCAGTTGCTGGCTTGCCCTTGACCCACAGCGTCCTGTCATTTCCGGATTCCCCATCTCTCCATTTGACGTAACTGGCTTTGGTCGAAATCCATCCGCACGACCCGTGCATTCGAGCTTCGCAGACGTTTGCAAGATCATCGTCCAAGACGTCGGCAACTTCCAGGTACTTCTTGAGATTTTTGATCCTCTCTCGCCTTTGCTTCTGCTTCAGCTCCGGAATTGCCGTGGCAATTTTGCTGACAGTAGCGGCGAGCGCGTTTCGTAGGAGGACGTAATTGGAGTCTTCAGGTGTGTCAAACTTGCATATCGAGCGGTGGTCAGCAGTCATGGGTATTTGTTTCTCCTCACGGTACCCGAGGACGGCCGACTCGGGATTGACGATGAGTGAGCTAAACCGTTTCATATTCTGCGTTTCGTAGAATGACCAAAGCTCAAGGCCGGGCGAAAAATGCCGAAATTCATCATTGATCACTTGGACCGCCCCAGAGTTCGGTTCTAGATCGCCAATATAAGCGCGGTCGTACGCAATCCTGAGGAGGTTCTTCAGCATCTTTGCCGAGTCGGCACCTCGATGCGGCGTGGCCAGGAAATAGAATGCGGCGAATCGCCCAGCCAGCGCCGTGTGCACTGCGTCTTGTTTCGCAAGGATATATGCTTTCTTCATCACCAAGCCACCCATGCTGTGGCCGATGACAACGATGTATGTCCCGGAATTGACAATGCATGGCGAAGTGCTGATCGCGGCTAGGAATGACTTGCCAATGTGGTGTACATTCAAGCAGTCCTCCTTGCCCTTCAAGTAGTATGAATCGTACCCATAGCTATGTATGCGGACGTTCTTGAATGCGGGGTCTTTGGAGAGCCACTCCTTTGGCCAAAAATGAGACTGCAGGGACGACTTGCTCCATGTTTTCCTGGAATTTCCGCCTAGGCCATGGACGAATATGAAGTCGATCTCCGGCGCCGTCGGGGAATAGAGGAGGCTCAGTCCAAGCGGGCCCTTCACGCCCTCCGCTTGATCGCCCGAGGTGGTTGACGTACTGGACAAGGTTTTTGACAGAGGAAACAAGCTCCTCGAGCTCCTAAGCGAGTCGTGACTACTTGAGGGACTATCATGATGTAAGTCGGGCTTTGTGCGCCACTGCTTTCGAAAGAACTGGTACAGTCAGCGATCTGGTAGGATTGAAGTTTCCCAGGAGGCTAAGGAGGTGAGAGTTAACCATTGTAGTCCGCAGAACTCAGTGCGCGGGGCGCCAATCTCGGTTGCCCAGACTCATTCAATTCAAGGTGACGTCGGCACGATGGTCTGTCCCTTCAAAAGAATAATGGAACAATGGTACAATGAGAGTTGTCTCAAGGAAGACTCTTGGTGGTGCTCAACCACCTCGCGATCGAAGCGCGTAGCAGGTGATCAGCCCTCCCTCCCACTTCGAACCACCAATCAGCTGGTTGCTTCAACCGCCTGTCGATGCCCATGTATCTACCCCAGAAAATCGCGCATCCAATATTTCAAGAACACCCCCATTGACCTGTACCTTCTTTGCCATTTCTTAATTATGCTGTGTTGATTTGGCCCATAAGAGGGACCGCCCGCGCATTGTGTATTATTTCAGAGAGCCATTTATTATGGGTTCACAGACGAATCCAACCTTCGCGGTTGGGGACCATGAGGCTTTCATGGAGCTTGCTCTCATTCAGGCACAAAAATCACCGCCAGCTGCCAACAAATTCTGCGTCGGAGCCGTACTTGTCGACGCCGCTAAGGGAAAGGTCCTATCGACAGGATACTCGCTTGAATATCCGCGAGATTACAAGGGAGATCCAGGCACCACGCACGCAGAGCAGTGTTGTTTTATCAAGATCGCCGACGAGCACAACCTCCCTGAGGAACGCATCCATGAGGTCCTTCCGGCCAACACGGCGCTTTACACGACCATGGAGCCATGCAACGAGAGACTTAGCGGCAACATGACCTGCACGACCAGGATCTTGAGACTTAAGAGCGCCATCAAGACTGTCTACGTGGGAATCAAGGAGCCAGGGACGTTTATCGCGCACAATAACGGGCAGGAAAGGCTGGAGGCAAACGGTGTCAAGGTCGTGTTCCCTGTTGAACATTGGCGTGACAGGATCACCAAGGTCTCAATGACTGGGCACTGAAGACTGAGAAAGGGTTAGCGAAGAAAAAAGAATGAGGTTGCGGAAACACCCGGACGGCCCGGACGGCCCGGACGGCCACCCGGCTCTACATAGGTAGTTTATTTGACCCCCTTATTGTTATTTAGACACAGGATTAACACACAGCTACCGCGCTAGCTACCGGTAGCACTTTGAATAGTGCCTTAGCAGTGGGGACTAGTACCGGGAGCCTTGGCGCAATTAAAGAGATATGTCGCACGACGAGCTGCAGCCTCAGTACATCTCTCAAGAAGCTCTTGCTCCTTAGATAATTCTCATCAATTGACTGACACCGCCTAGGATGCTTCTCACCACTGTCTGACAAAATAGAAACTTATAATTGAAACAGATTCTTGGCAGTGGGTATTGTGTGCCGTTAGCCGCGAGAATCGGCGTCCATACGTCGTGCCGTGACATTCTTCTTCGGGCGTGTCCTGCGATGGGTGGATTCGGCGGCAGTAGGACTGTAGGACTCTAGCCGCCCAGAGGGGGAGCTCGCCTGCAGTTGGCTACTCGACCATGATGGTGGGGGCATCCAGAAACGCCGTCTACACCCCTCCAGGATCATAAACGTTAAAAAGGGACTTTACCTCACGATGATTGGATAGATCTGCTTTTATATACCTCTCTTATAATTATAGAGGGGAGATACATAGAGCCAGTAAATTGATATCATGTGGCTGTATAACAAGACCGTTGATGCTGGCAAGCCATCATAGGGGTAGGCAAAGCTGATGAAGCCGGTGGCTGTAGCTGTTGATTGCATTCATCTGGATCGTGGCGGATAGGATCAGACTGACCGGGTTGAGGCAGCTTGAGGCTGCACCTGTTGATCATATTCACCTGGATTGCGATTAGCAAGATCAAGGAAGGGTCTGACTTACGGCTTGAGGCTGTGGCTCCTGATCCTATTTGCGAGAGTCAGTGTAAATGGGATCTGACTTACCTGCATGAGGCTGCTCGAGGCTGCAGCTATTAATTGTATTCATAAGGTTCATAACAAACGCACGTACAAAGCGCACATTCTTACCACAGTAAGAAACACCTTCCTTACAATACCATGAGATACTATAAACCACCTTCCTCATAGGCTCGCGATAGCATCATCAAAGACGGGATAACCCGGGGCTAATTTTCTATCGACCAGTCGCTGATTGTTTAAGAATCCAGCAGCTAATGATCGTCAATATGTGGAGTGGCCTACCGTCAATTAAATAGGCAAAGCTGGAAGCTGCGCCCAACCCCTGAAGGGGTCAGTGAACACCTTCTCTTTTTCAGCTTTGCCTAATAACTAATCCGATGAGCCATTTTTAATCCGCTCAGCTTCCCCCTTCTTTCAACACCACGATACAGCTATTTGGCCCGATTTACGCCTTTTCAACGCTTCAAGATCACTTCCAATAGCGAAGAAAGTCGATGATCTCCAGCCAGCGGGACACTGAACAGATTCGGCACATTCTTTGACACAGGAAATGAACTACAGCGGCGCAGATGGCCTTGAATTCGGGGCGGGCAATACAAAAATAGACCCAGCCGTGTTGAGGGGTAAGCTACAAGCCCTTGGCGAACTCACAAGATCGTCTTCATATTGACTGCCTCCCAAGAACTGCCGGAAGGATGCAAGGTCACATCCACCGAGAATCATGGCGTAAGCTTCTGGGCACAGACGGGTCGCATCGATGTTTTGCTCCGCGATGGTACACCGCAGTCCTTCTTCATCAAGGTCAGTTCGAAAGAACTGGGCATGAATATGACCAGGGGTGAATTCCACTCGATGAGCGCGATGCACGACGTTCTGTCAGAATTTGTCCCAAGGCCCATCGCTTGCGGCACCTACAGGACGATACCAGAGACCCACTTCTTCCTCTGCGAGTTTCGAGAAATGACTGACGATATGCCTGACCCTCACAAATTTGCTGCTCTTCTGTCAACACTGCACCAGAAAAGCGTATCGCCTACTGGCAAGTTCGGGTTCCACATCACCACCTACGCAGGAAACCTACCTCAGTTCGTGGCATGGGAAGATAGCTGGGAGGTATTCTTCGCTAAGACCATGAGACAGGCGCTTGACCTGGAGATTGAAAGGAAAGGGCCTAGTGAGGAGCTCGATGTCCTATCCCGTGCTCTGTTCGAAAAAGTCATCCCGAGGCTCCTGAGGCCTCTCGAGAGTGACGGTCGAGTAGTGAAACCTTCACTTGTTCATGGAGACCTTTGGTACGCAAATGCAGGGATTGATGTCGACAACGACCAGCCTCTTGTTTTTGATGCGTGCTGCTTCTTTGCGCACAATGAATGTACGTTCTCCCACGAAACACCTGCGGTTGCCCATGCTAAATAGCTTGGATTTGAAGATGAGTTTGGCCAGTGGCGACCGGCTTGTAATAGGTTTGGGGATGAATACGTTGCTGCCTATAACACATTCGCCCAGATTTCGCCGCCAGAAGAAGATTTTGAAGGCCGCCTAGACCTCTATAGGCTGTGAGACACTCAGAAACTCTTTTCCTTCCTCCTGATCTACGTAGCTGATATCAAGCTAGGAGATTTGACACACATGTATCAGCGCTTTTTGTCGATAACGAGACACTTCGCACACAGTGAGGCTATTCTCAGCCTACTGTCTAGTTTGGCGGCTAATGAGCTTAACAGGGTCCTTGATGTTATGAGAGATTTGGTCCAGAGATATGGTTAGTGGGATTTTTCACGGCCTAATTTATCTACACAAGGCCATCGCAGGCCAGAGGGCGTCGGTCGAGAAGGGTAAAGTTGAGACCGACGAGGAGCTGAGGCAGAGAGTTGCGAACAGGATGGACCCTTGGTGGATCAGCGAACACGATGTCGAGGAGGCATTTCAGAAAGCTATCAACGATGGAAAGGGGCCTAAGACCGACGGGTCACGCCCACGGCTTTGATATAAATAGGGATACTTTCTATACCTACTATCAAAGTCTTAGCTATCTACTATTTATAGTTTAACTTAAGATATAAAACTAATATTATATAGGGCTTATAAAATTTAATTAATTAAATTATATTAATTAGCTATTAAGAATAATTTTTTATTTAATTTTTAATCTAATTATAGTATTAGATATTAAACTATAAGTAGTAGATAGTTAAGACTTTTATAGTAGGTATAGAAAGTACCCTGACTCTTATTATTCCGATTGCTGCCTCCGAAAACTCTCCAGCAATAGGTGATCTCTCGCTCGAGACAGGAACAATCACCCACATGAACAAGGGAAGGATTTTTAGAGCCCGGGACCACGGTGTTCTTCATTCCGAGTACTCCGGGTCTCCTGAATAATCAAATGCGCCTGTTTCCTCACGGGATACGCGCAAGTCGAGTTCAACCTGATCGCCAAATGTGTGGGGAACTAGGAACTGGTCCAAATCGTCCGCGGTGATTGAGCTGTGGCAATGAGGCATTGTGAAACGGGAGAGATCGTCGTTGGAGTTAGCGAGACGCAGATCCAGCATTGGGAGCGCATTCCCTGGACTGGAGAGATCCGTTGACAGCCCTGCACTCGGGTCCGCTGGAGTCGAGGGCATGGGGAGGCATTCAGACTCGCTCTGCTGGAGTGCCTTTGGCCGTTGACCTCCCGCGAAACTTGCGGACGGTCGAGCAGTGGGGCCAAGCGATGCTGATGATGGACTGGTCTGTCGAGCAGTGCGACGTCGCCGGGGTCCAGCTATATGTTTCCGCTGTCAAGCTCGAGATAACGCTGGCTATCTTCCCTCATACTCCGAGGCGGTACAAAAGAAGATAACGGAGGTCGGAATTCAGCGTATCTCCCAGGATGAGAGCCGCAGTTTCGCTTATAAGCGTAGGCCCATGATTTTTAGAGCCTTCGAGGAGAAAGAAGATTGATGGTCCGGCCCTTGATCTGACTCGTCTCAGATAGACAATAAAATTCACTTTTTCGCCGTATTTTCCCTCTGCAACCACCCTCAGTACTGTTCAACGGCTCCATTACTCTTTGTTTCCCCATTTGTTCAGAATGACCTTGTTCCAGTGTGTTCTTCTTGGAGTCTCTGCCCACCTCGATATGGGTGCTCTGTTCATTAGAGGCTTCCTAGTGATAGTGAACTCCTAGAGACACTTGTGATTGCCTATTCACTAGAAATGTTGATAAAGTCGAGCTCTTCGAGAAACTGATGATGCAGAGATGGCTATAGTAGCCAAAATTCTCTTCACCAAACCCTCAAGACGTGTTAGCAGTGAATATTATCGATGTGAGATCCAGTGTACCCAGAATTAGCCTTTCATGGCCCGATAGCAAGGTATGCCGCATCTCCCAGTAGAGCACCCCTAGTATCTGTAGAAGACTGGAGAAGCCGGAATGTGACTCAGATAAAGATATCATCGAATGAGAGCCCTCGTACTATGATCGCTTTGCTATCAGGGGTGCGAGAGTTGGTCTTAGCTCAATAGCGGTGCATGTCTGGAGGAATTCACCGTTAATTTATCTCTGGGCATTGGAATCAGAGTTTGTATCTGTGGATGGATGCCATGCATTTGCTGCTAAAGTTCGGCCTTCAATGTGGCAAGATGCAGCACAGGGGAGAATATCTGGATCACATCTCGGGGGGCCTCATAGGGGTTGGGTTAAAAGAAAGAACGCCATTTCATCTTGTTATTAGTTTAAACCGCTGGGTATAGATATCAATATATTGTGCACAATCAAGATACGTGCAGTTTCTGCAGCTCCGTCGAACCCTTATTAGACGCTGGGGTCTCACATTTGATGGTGGGAATTCTGATTCATCCTCTGGAAATAATCCATTTCTCGTATATTTTCCCCATATTTTAGAATCAAAAGGGTTGAAACGGGGCCGGTGAAGACCCCCGATACTACCTTCTCCATTACCACAAGAGTGGCATCATATCGGCCTTGATTCCATGCACGAAATGCCAGACTCCGTTAGCATTCCAGGGCCCTTGCCACCCATGTTCGACCGGTGAGCGTGCTAAATGCACCTAAGATGTTGCTGGTGCCACCTTGTTGACCAATCTGCGGCCGTGGTCGGTAGATGGACTCCAACGCGACCCCCACACACGTACATGTTTGCCATAGATCGTCATATGTCGATCGTGCCGACATCAAAACATCCCCCTCTCATCTAAACCAGTAGTCATGTCTGTCACCACTGCCGGAGCAGCAGCCTGCAAATTCCAGGACTCGCTGCCGCTTGAACTGCAGCAGGATATCATCCGCATGCTAGACCCCGTCGGTCTCATATCGCTCAGCCAATCCAGCCGCCACTTCCGGCGCGTCATCGATCCCCAAAGGAAACACTTTGCTGAAAGACTGCTCGTCATCGAGTGCCGACCAGAGTACAAAGGACCTGAGATCGTCTCGATAGATTTCTTCCTCAGAGGATGCTTCGCAGATTGGATACTAGGAGACTGGGAAGCGCATCGTTGGGCCTGTACCTCATGCTTGAAGCTCCTGCCCCATAATCGCTTCAACAACCACTCGATCCTCGGCCTGGCAACCCGCAAGCCATACGAAGAGTGGAATCAGACTCTCGTTACCTCCTCATGGGCGCCGTCACCGCATGGGACAGACTGGAGCAAGGCAGCTAGGCTGAAGAGGATCAAAGACGACAAGATCGACAAGTCCTGTTGGCGGCAGGTCAGTCACTATGAGCGCCACTTCTCCGGATATGCCCGTTGGAAGCGGCGGTGCATGGAGTGCCAGTATAAGGACCGCGGCTGGGACTTGCACAGAAGCCGCCGTATTCGATACGAGTCGTGTTTGGATCGTTGGTTTCCGCAATTGGCCGACGTCCTTGTCAGCAAACGCCCGCCGTTTCCACCTCGCATCATCAGACCATGCCGATTTAACAAGACCGATGAAGAATGGACCATGTATGTGAAACGGTGCCCTCAGTGCGAGAAGTGGCAGGAGTTGCGGTCTTTCAGATTTGCGGGAAATCGGGTGAATTACCCGTGGTCACGGGCCGAAGACGAGTGCCGAAAAGTACAAGGCGGTACGTGGGTGAAGATCACGGGGCCGATTTTATGCAACCATTGTTTTGAACGAGAGTATGGACGGGAATCCCTGGCTCAGGCGCTCATGAACCAATTCAAGGGCCTATTAGACGATCAGACGAAGGAGATGGCCCTCCGGCTTCATCTCCCACCAAACAGCTTCAGCAGGTATCGAATGCAGAAATCAGTCCATGGCGAGGAGCTGAAGCTGCTTCTGGAGGAGATTCCTCAGTGCAGTCTTCTTGATGATGAGCCGGCGGACACGCTCGCCCTCGAAGACGTGGCCGCTTTGCGTGATTTCCACGGCAAGTTCAAGCGCGTCTGGGGGAAGATAGAGGAAGAGACTGAGCAACACCATCGCACTGGGACCCCGATAGGGGAGACTTACGACCCTCATGCCGGAGGGCTACTCCTCTTGCGGTTGATGGTTTGGCAAAACCATTTCCATGAATTTGAGGCACACTGGCATTGGTTGAAGGCGTGTGCGGCCGAGATTGAGCAGAACCCGGACCTGTTAGTGGTTTGGGCGCTCCAACGAGATCCTGAATCCTTAACACTGTAGATTCATCCCTATGACTGATCTTTTCTGGATGAATCGGATGATCGGCGGGGCAGATTAATTGCGGTAATGTTCTATACGATGTTATCCCTATAGCTCCAGTGTGGTAAGATCTTTCCACGTCTTGGGCATATCACATCGTATTATTAAAATCATGGATTATGAACTCACGTTTCTATCTATTGATGATAACCCTCATATTTGAATCAAACATATAAATTCATCAATAACTATTACTTTGAAGCAACGAGATCCAGGAGTCCGTTTTATAACCATACTGACGTTAATAAAGACCAAAGATGGAATTACGGGGATAAGAAAAACACATAAGAGCTCAGAATAGCCGCATTAGTGATCATGGCTGCCTGCAAGTGATATGCTGACATCCGTATGGGACACAGGACAAGCTTCTCAGCTCGGCTTGTTGATGGTTCAATTGGAAGAGGTGAGAGCTCTCCTTGTTTATCTATTCGCGGAAACTTAAGTAGCCCCGGGAATATTGGCCAAGATACGCATCGCATACAGAATCTTATCTCATCTACAACTTTGAGAGCGGCTGGTACGAGACTGTCCTGGTTGAGCATCCACGGGGCGCTTTCCCTGTTCAATGTCTGGATACTTCATTAGCGACGCCGGTCTTTTGAAGGAAGGGCATCTCTACTATTTTTGTGACCTCTTCACTCTGTGTTCATTCGAGAAATGCGTGGCGTTTGAACTAAGATCTAGGCTGAGAAGCAGCGTCTCCGCGATAATGGCTTGCTTAACTTAATTCACATTAACGTATGTGCTGTTTGGAATATTGTTATATCCATTGGTATTAGAATTCAGATCTAATCTTGGTGATTCCCAATTTTTCACAAAGAAATATATGAATGTGCGCAAAATACTCATTGTGTTGAGTTCATTTTCTTTTCTGTTTCGTGCGCAAAATGCGATTCTGTGGCTAGCTTTGGATGAGACTCGTCGAGGCTTTCGGCCTCTACTATGGCAAGAGGCTGCCCAGAGGGAGGCGTGTGCTCACCAGTGTTGGTTTCTTGGATAACATCGAGATGTTGATGGGCACGGGACGATACTCTGGGTATGGTGAAATTCCTTTAAATAGTCGGCATGCTACATGATATAGTCGGAGCCAACTTCACAGAACTTTAAGATTATCCGGCAGTTGAAGTATAAGTATCTAGAATGAGACTTTGCAATGAATAAAGTATACCGAAAATTCAAGGAGCGGAAAAAAAAAAAATCTGCGCGGCCACATTCCGGAATTACTTTACCACTATTCGTCGAGTCCCTTCAGGAGGAAGGGCTACTGAGGCGTGCAGGTATTGAACCTTTCCGGGCTGCTGTTGGTACATCTTAGCCCAAAGTTCACGATCCAAACTTGAGAAGCAGTCAAGAAATTTATCCATTCTACTGTGCGTCTTGTTGTGGCTTAAGATACGAAGTCCTCCAATCGCCTCAGGTTATGGAGGACAGTCTGAGCAAATAACACAGATTCGGTTCCGGCGGTTGCCCAATGGCAGACCTCTGGGTCCCTACACAAGCATACCACCACCAGTATTTTAAACAAAAGCGTTCTTCATGGTACCGATCACGACTTTCTTTACCGCTGGAGCCACGGCGAAATTGCGGTGTTCCGTACGGACTGGGTTGATTTTGTTCAGTTTCCAGAGTTTGTCCAAGCTCTAGTAACTACTCCAGCACTAAACAAGTTTAAAGACTTACTAACGGAGAAGATGAAATTTGGAGATAGTGGGAAATTAGCTGAGGCCACTATATACCGGGGAGAATAACCATAAATTAACATAGGGGAAGCGAGAGCGGAATAGTGTCTAGCGACAGATTGTATTAACGAACCCCTTATAAATGCTTCTCATGTATCTCAAGCCTCACATGTGTTTTATTGTTTCTTTGCCTTAGAAAAAAAATTAAGCACCCTCTTCGTATGGAATTTCCAGATTAAACGACCTCAAATAATAAAACAATAAGAACATAGTAAAACAACAAGAATTGAAATAAAAAACATGAAGAACAAACAAGAAGTATCCCGCCCCCCTGCCTCCCCCCCTCCCCTCTCCCTCTTCCCCTTCTCATATATCTACCTTCTTTTCCTACTCCTCCGCCTCACGCCTCCCCCTCTCCCTCTGGTCTGTCTCCTGCTTCCGCTGACGGCAAGGCGAGCACGTGCTACACTTGTGGGGAGGGTTGTACTTGTAACTGAAGAACAACCTGTTCTCCTGAGCCTTACCGCACCCGGAGCATCGGGTCTTGCCCGGTTTCTGCGGCATCTGCGAGACCTTGCTCGGGCGTCGTGGGCTCGTGTCCTGAGGAGGAGCCACGGGACGACCCTCCTCACGGCAACGATGGCATTTACGCCGGTGAAGGGCCTTCGTGTCAAAGTCCTCGATGGAACGTTCTTCTTGACACGCCGTGCACCGCTGCGTGTTCCCGTGAAGGCCCGTAGAGCCAACCTTCTTCTTCTGCTTGTTGTTAGCTGCTGTGTTGGTGAGGTGAGCGTGGCGAAACTTACATGGTACGGTCGCTTAGTTGCGCGACAATGCTCGCATGTGGCAGCGAATTTCCCTCCCACGAGGAGGTAATGCCGCTTTGATAACCACTTGCGGCACGAGGAGCATCTTTTAAGCTCTGGGACAACATAGCTGGCAGTGTTTGGAGAGTGAGTCTCAGGCAAAGACTCACTCCCAATATGTGGAGATGGAGTCTTAATCACAAAGTCACTCTCAGTACTTGAAGACGGAGTCTGAGGCACAGGCTCTCTCCCATAGACTTCCATTTGAGGAAAGATCCGGGGATCATTGAGAGCCGGGGAAGGCAGCTCATTGTACCAGAAAGGCGTTTCTGGGAGGGGCTGATCGGCCAACCCGTAGCTCGGGCCCTTAAACATGGGCTCCGAGGCTCCCACAGCCATGGTCGGCTGGACGGCAATGTCCCGTACCTTGATTATCGCCTCAGCCATAGTCCAGCCTTCTATAGCATGGAGAGCAAATGCTATTCAGCCAAATAAATACGTTAGCTTGGAATTTTGATGCGGGGAGGGGGATTCTAGTCATACCAGCGCAGTCGAAGCATAGTTTATTACGGGGAGGCCCTGATCGAAGATGCTCCATGCAATAAACGTTGGCTACAAGGACGAACGGCCGCAAAGAACTTCCAGCAGATCCTGGGAGAGCAAGTCCTTGTGCCTCCATGGCTACTGATGTGCTGACACAAATTGCTCAAGTTAGACTTGTACATGTTATGGGATGGGCCTTAGACTCACTTTGAAAGTCTGAAGAATGTGGTGTGTGGAGTGTCGTGTGGAGGTGGTGTAGAGATTTGGATGACTGACTCTCAGAGACAAGTTCACGTCTTGAAATGGGTAGTGAGACGAGCCTTTACAGTTGAATAATGTCTGGAATAAGAGTAGTGATGAGGATGATGTGTGGGATGAAGACAAGAGGACAAAGAAGGGAGGTGACAGGACACATTTAAAGGCAACGGAGAGCTAGGGGCTGATTACATCAGGTGCCTTTCCATACGCCTAACTTTTCGTTGAAAGGTAAAGAATGACTCAATCCTGTAAGTTTGAGAGACTTTTGATCTAACAAGCCACGGTCACTGTGGCCAAAACCATATACGGTGCAATGTGTGTGTTCTTGAAGCAAGCTTGCAGTTCTAGTTCATTATCTGACTCTGGAACGAATTCAAGAGAGTTCTGGCATTCCCCACGGGGCATCATGGCGTGCAATATAGTCATAAGCTCCTTAGTCTGGGGAAATACTCGGTGAATAGTTGCAATTGGTGAACCGTGGGTTACCTACAGTTTATGGCTTAGTACTGTCGTCTGCCCTGTTCTCTGCAAAGCTTTTTTACGACTATAAAACTTGGCACTGGTTTCGGTTATTTCTACCAGCAGGTTACGTTCTTGCAGAGGGGATGGGAAGCCATACTCCATTTTTAATTTGCGGAGAATCAGAAGGGTTTGAGATCGGAGTGTGATTCGCCCACTCGCTTCCCCCTTCCCCCTCTTTTCATTCCATTCCTTTTCTTTCTTCCGGATGGTGCTAAGTATGGGTGTGTCTGTCTGCATGTATCTGTGTATTGCCTTGACCTCTTTCATGAACCTACACCAGGGGGTGTCATCTTGGGTGTATCTTCAAGGGTGTATGGAATGTGGACTCTCTCGCATACGAGCAGCAGCTCAGGGGAGTTAAAGCTATTATGCATATCTTGGACTCGCCGTGGTAGAGTAACGAATAACATAATGGATAGTGTGGTAGCCTGGAAGGGTACCGTATATTCAGGAGACTGCTAGGGACGAGGCTTGTTCTCCTCTCTCTAACAATATTGCGTCACAGATATTAAGTTTCATGGCATCTGAAACCCAGTAACACTTCTTTGAGTATTTATTGACAAACGAGCAATGTCCATAAGAAACGCAACTCTTCAGTAAAGAAAATACAGCGACAGTCACTCAGCTGATTGTATCAAGGCGGGAATTTTGCCTCCTTCGCCTTTCTCTTGCACGCAAATCTGACATTGGCTTCTACTGCCTTGAAAGATCGAATTGGGTTGGTTGAAGGCAACAAAATTGCTGGGGGACGGCGTGCCAGTCATCCCATGGGGTAGGAGTCACCCCATGGGGTAGTGGTCACTCTTCGGTCACCTTCCATTCTGAAAAGTAAAAGGTACGTAGAGACGCCCGATCCATACGAGCGTCCTCTATTGCCACTTTGCTAGCTATATGAGAGTTCGGGCAAGATTCTTAATGCGTGTTGAAAGATTACGCTGTCAGTGTAGGGGTGGCATGGATGCCTGGTGCCATGTATTCACTCTTCGATTCTATCGTGGCAATATTGTGTTTGCGAGTTTTTCGGCCGTCATACCATCAGGAACGAGGCTAAACGCGTACACTCAAAAACCGGGAGAAAACCAGATCCTGTGATAAACTTACAGAGTGAGTCTGTGCGGCTCCCTCCGACCTTCGCCGACCTTCGACTTGAAGTCAAAACAAACTTTGTGGTCATCATTAGCGTAACACCCCCCGCAAAAGCCCATGGGAACTGGCAACAGCCTGCCAGGGCGGAACTCAATTCTGCCGCACAGACCTCAATACCCCCAGACTAGACTACAGGTAATTCCCCAGGATGACCGCGGAGAGCAGGGCAAAGGACAACCAAGACACTCCCTGACGACGCCATCTTGTGCATGTTTACAAGAGAGTTTGCCATAGCCTCATCAGCACAATTGAGCTGGTTTGTTGTTTTCAGCCCCATTTCGCTCGGAACCTTCGTCAAGCTTTTTCAGGGGCAATACCTGGACTTATCGTAGTTGCCGCTCATGTCTTGCTAACCGACAGCGTAGTCGATGGAAGTCAGCATCCAAGGATCTCCTATTTCCTTGATCCCTCAGGAACGCAGAAAGTTGTCAGAAATCCGTTTCGGGTTGTTGAGAGGAAAGACGAAACAAGGGCCGCTGGTGTCCGCTGCTCCACGTTGACAGGTGTGTCGGCTCCCCGTGGGGGAGAAGGTGAAATAAACAATGAAGCTGGTGGCAAGACATAGAGTTCACCCAATTCCCCTGGATTCGTCTAAGAGTTTGATTCTTGAAAGCCACACTACATACTCCCGGCAGTGACACATAGGTATCATTGTAACTTGAAAGCATGTGACGAAATTTCGCCTTCGACTACGCCCACCTGAAGTGTATGACATGAGCTTCGCTCAAAAGTAAATTTTCAATAACGGAAAGCATTAGAAGGAAGAAATGAAGAGATTTCTCCCAATTGTTGATTGCGAATGCTACTTAAACCCCTGTTTCCCCCGTCTTGTCTCTTTTCTTTCATCCAACTCATCCTTACCATCTGCGTCTGTCACTCAAGCCTTTCTTCTCCTTAGTGATTGAACGATTACCCTTCGTTGTCAAGACCATAAGAGCCCATCATCTAGAGCCCTACCTACCTTACACACACTCCCAAAGAAACATCATAGCTCTTTGGAATTATCAAGTAATTTCCCCCTTCACCATTACCTAATTTTGCCTATGCTTCTGATGCTAATGAATACTCTTTCAAGCAATGGAGCATTACGGCAGACGCTCACAGCAAGACACCCGCCAAGCTCAAGGCGGGTGCTATCATGATAACGCTGGAGTGACTTCATCCCATCACTTCCACCCAAATTTCCAAGCCCAACAAAGCGGCTTCAATCAAGCAAACATGGCGACCCAATCGTCTGGGGTTTGGGATGGACATAACTACCCCCAGCCCGCCATGATGCGTAGCGCTTTTTTCTCACAAACCATTATGCCCATGGTCCAGCCCAATAGTTTCCTCCCAAGTGAAACTTTGCCCCAAAATAACATGTGATTACTTACATCGGGCCTTCGAAGCGCCTTTGATCCTTGCCTCCCCTATTTTCCAGACACTGACATCCTCGTGTCCCGACCCCCTCCCAAGACCACTTCTCTCAGCAACTTCCTAGCCCCTCTCTAGATCACCCCCAATCTTCTCAAGAGGAATCTTCGGAGTGGTCAGTTGGCTCTCAAGAATCCGTTTCCTCTGTCCCAAGCACGCCTCCCGATCTTTCCCCTCCTTCATTCAACTTGAACGACAATCTAGATCCCTGGGACAGCAATGTCATCGGATATCAAGATGTCATTCTCCCGGAACGGGACGTGGGCTGGGGCCGATTATTTTGTGGCTCAGGTGAACAGTTGGGTGCCAACGTGACCTCTCCTAGTGAGGGTATCAACCTGTGCCCTGCCGCCGCCGCCGCTCTTGCTGCCGGGTCCGATTCCCGACAGGCATTTCGTTGTTCGTGCTGTGGCAAGCACCAGCTGGCAATGAGATTCTCTCGAGATGGCGGCATCCCATCCGAGCAGACTCGCCATAAGGTATGCGATAGGTGCCGGTCACGCAGGAGGACCTACCATGTAAGTCTTATTCCAGAATCCCTCTTTAATTACAAGGCAACTGACATGACTTTTCAGGAACCAAAGGGGGACCAGAGCAGAGATGGATCCCAGGCCGAAAAGCCCTGCATTATTTGCAGAACTCAGCGGCCGGTTGAAGGCTTTCCATTGGTAGGGTCTAGACCTTCGCGGAGATGCTCCCGCTGTATCGAGGAAGGTCGACAGCCGGAGGAGCGCCCCCTCAAGCGGCCCAGGTCGGGTTCCAAGGAGAGCACGTCTTCTTCCTCGCGTGCGTCTCCAACGCAAGCCAGTCAGCCTGGCCACGCATACTGTTCCGGCTGCAGCAAGACCCAAGCGGTCGACCGGTTCGCCGACCCGCGTCGGGAGGGTCACTTGTTGCGAACTTGCCATCAGTGTCATACGCGGAAGAATACGGCAGATAGAAAGAAGAGGGAACAAAGGTTGAAGAAGTAATTTGAGCAGAGCTGCGATTTCTTTTTGTATTATTATTGGTGACTGGGGATTTATTGTTGGTTTTCTAGATATTATTGTTGAATGCAATTCGTATTTGAGTGAACATTGCAATCCATGGTTTCTTCTTCGTATCGCCATACAAAGCAGCAAAGAGTAAATCCAGAGTGCTGTTAATGTTCCTCAATGGGACGTCGTTATTTTGGTAGTATCTTTTCTGTCAATTTGGTATCAGAATTGCAACATTTGCAAGCTGGATTGGTATTTCTCCCAGGATTTTTCTCTACGTTCAAGTTCCCTTTTCTAATATCTCTGGTTGGTGCTTCTTGGTTTGTTCTACTATCGCCTGAAGGATTATACAGAAAACGTCAGCTGTAGCTTTATATACATCCTATAAGCACTTCAAAATACAGATACATGCACTACAGATTCGCCGATCCATCCACGTCTGGGAAATAGTAGTAAGCAGGCAGACAGGTAAGGCAGATCGGTTGATCACGTGAGAATGCATGAATATGCAGCAAGCTGCCTCCTCCGCCTGAATCCTATTTCTCTCATTTCATCACCGAGTGTCATGGCACCATAAAAACACAATCAGCGTGAGACCCGACGATAGATTCTGGAAGCCAAGCTTTCCCAGGTTTTAGCTGGAGATCGAAGCCGCTGGACGCCTCACCCTCGAATGACACCATGCGACTCCTCAAATGGAATGGCGGGGATGTCTGTCTGGTTGACGCTCCAGAAGAGATCACCCCATATGCGATACTATCACACACTTGGGGCCCAAAGAACACAGAAGTCACTTTTGAAGATGCGATTAGTAAAACCGGCAAGAACAAAGTCGGGTATGAGAAGATTCGGTTCTGTGGGCAGCAAGCACAGCGAGATGGCCTGGAATACTTTTGGATAGACACCTGCTGCATCGACAAATCCAGCAGCGCCGAGCTCAGTGAATCCCTCAACTCCATGTTCAAGTGGTATCAGGACTCAGAGAATTGTTATGTTTACCTTTCTGATGTCTCTGAGAATCGGAGTCAACCAGGCTGGGAACTTTCGTTCCGCAAGTGCAAATGGTTCACTAGGGGCTGGACACTTCAGGAGCTTCTTGCTCCTGCAAAGATTACATTTTTCTCTCAAAAGGCCGAATATCTCGGCGACAAGCAGTCTCTTGGACAGTTGATCCACGATATCACCAAGATCCCTATCGAAGCTCTCCATGGTAGCTGTCCCCTATCGAAGTTTGCGACAAAGGATCGATGTGACTGGATGAGCGGCCGGGACACTACACGACCCGAGGATCAAGCCTACGCCTTACTAGGGATTGTTGACGCGTATTTGCCGTTAATGTACGGTTATGGAAAAGACAAAGCGATGCTTGAGCTTCACGAAGCTATGTATGTGCGCGAAAAACAAAACATATCAATGGTCCAGGTAGACGAGTACCTGAATAGCCATCATTATAGCGACGATAGGCTTCGCATTCAGAGATTATCTGGCGAGAACCTAGATATGGCTAAATGCTACATAAACCTAGCTGTAGTCAGACACATGCCACTGAACAATACAGCACCTAGCAACGAAGAAGCTTCACCTTTCAATACGTTCAGACGACTCGGAGTGGATGACAGAGACACAAAGCAATGTGTAGATCTGGCCAAAATGTTCGACTCACGTCACACTTCTCAAGGTCTCATGAAAGCGCCGAGAAGAATTCTCATCAGGGGGCGCGCCGGTGTTGGAAAGACCACGCTTTGTAAGAAGATTGTTTTTGAATTCGAGCGCCGAAACATGTGGAGCGATCTTTTTGACAGGGTGCTATGGGTACCATTACGGACACTCAAGACTTGGTCACGCGATAGCCTCACGCTGGTGGATTTCTTTCACTACCACTTTTTTCGAGACGATCATCGCTTTGGCCATATTTTAGCTGAACGCCTCGGAGCGGAGGTCCAATCTAGCCCGGGAATGGGTACTGGAAGCAGGACCTTGCTTATTCTTGATGGCCTCGACGAAATCACTGAGACATGGAACATTGATGAACCTATGCATGAGTTGCTGGCTGAGCTGCTCGACCAGCCTAATGTCATTATTACATCCCGGCCTCATGCTCAACTGCCCCTCGACGCTGAGAATCCTATTGATCTCGAACTCGAAACTGTAGGATTTCAACCTAAACAAGTTGATGAATATCTGGAAATGGCGCTACAAACCCCAAAGGATGCAAAAGAGATACAAAACTTTCTGAAGAGATTCGCGATTGTTCAGGGCCTTGCTCGTATCCCAATCCTTCTCGATGCCTTATGCTATATTTGGAGTGACAACGCGGGCAATAACCCTACATTGCAAAGTATGACAAACTTCTACAAATACGTCCAACAACAATTGATGATCAAGGATAGCGTCCGTCTAGGGAAACGAAAAGCATCTGTTGCGAATAATATGGGGCCTTTGCAGCTAGAAGATTGCTTCAAAGATGAGGTAGAACTGCTTGAAAAGCTTGCATTTACTGGCATGGTGAACGACATGATCGAGTTCGAGCCGAAGACACGCCATTTTTTCCTTAGGGCCTTTAAAACCGAGAATGACAGGATATTGCCTGATCAATCCATCCGACATCTTTCATTCTTACGGACATCAGATCCACATAAGAAGGGTGCAGATGCCAACTACCACTTCCTGCACCTAACTTTCCAAGAATTCTTCGCTGCAAGCTATTTCGTGCGCCAGTGGATATCAAACTCTGAAAATTTTGTCTGCTACTTGGACCTAAAACACGGCAAAGGCAAGAAACAGGAGACAATATCGAGTTTCCTCGCTCAACACAAGTATAATCCAAGATATGATATCTTCTGGCGCTTTGTAGCCGGGTTGCTAGATGACGAACAAAACGGAGATGAGGTAGCAAACTTTTTTCAGGCGATAGAAGAATATCAGTCACGGGATCTATTAGGACCGGCGCATCAACGGCTCGTTATGCGCTGTCTGGCCGAGGTCTCCAAAGAACTAGCGTCGAGACGGGACCTGGAAAGAAGATTGAAAGCATGGCTTCTTTTCGAGATTAAATTGACCGGTCATTCATCCTTCGCTAGGGAGATGGAGTTCCCAGACCATATCGTTCTTGATATCCTTCGACAATCTAGGTTGCATATTGACCTATCACTCCTTTTAGCCCTTGCTTCAAGGGTGGCCTTATCTAGTTCCATCCAGCGAGAACTCCTGGTCAGGCTAAAATATGAAAATCCTCAAATGCGAATAATCCTTGCCAGTATACTGTGCAGACACATCGGCGAGCCAGAAATCCTGGACGAGCTTTTAGCCCGGTTGGAAGACAAAGACTCTGATCTCCAATGCGCTGTTATTCAGACTCTAAGCTACCAGGCTAGCGACCCTCAAGTCAAGATGGCACTTTTAGCCTGGTTAGATGATAGAACCGCCCAGGTGCGAAGCAATGCTGCTAGTGCACTGACGAGCCAAGCGGATGATACTGAAGTTCAACTAGCACTTCAAGCCCGGCTTAGTGATGAAGAGTCCATCGTTAGAGGTGCTGCCGCTATCGCGCTCAGCAGCCATACTAGCGATCCTACAGTGCGGCAGGTAATTGTCCTCAGCTTAGCAGACAAAGACATAGAGGTTCGTTGGGCTGCTGCTAGAGCTCTAATAAGTTTGGCTGGTGAGCCGGAGGTCCAACAGGCACTCCTCGCCCAGCTAGGTGACACAGACCCTGATAATCGCCGTCTTGCTGTTATTGCGCTCATGGGTGAAGTTGGCGAGCCTGAGGTCCGGGAAGCTCTCCTAGCTCGACTTTCTAGTGACGAAGACTCTCGTCTCCGAATGGCTGTGATTATGTCACTCAGGAGCCATACTGGAGAGCCCAAAGTTCAACAGGCATTACTAGCTCAACTGATTGATAAAGACGTTGGTGTGAGACAGCAGGCCGCCTCTGTGCTCGGCAATCGGGCCGAGGAGCCTGAGGTACTGGAAGCTCTCTTGGCCCGACTGAGCGATGAAGACAGTCATGTGCGAAGGTACGCCGCTCATGCGCTTAGCAGCCAAGCCAGCGACTACAAAGTCCGGCAAGCACTTCTAGCCCGACTGAATGATGACGGGGTACGTGCCCAATCGATTGTTGTTGAAACCCTCTTAAGAGATCAGGACAAGCCTCTCCAAACGTTTGGCGCTGAAGAGAGGATGGCCATTGTCAGCGGTTTGTTCAGAATGAGTTTTTCGCAACCGTTTAGTTGGCAGGGTGGATCTGGTGTTTCTTCCTTATATACACCATGGGGCTTGATGAAACCAAGCATTGCGGATACCGAATCTCTGTCCAAAACCATTGAAAGCTTCCGGCCAGCCGGATATCCTGTTTATAACTTACGGCACGTCCATCCTGATTCAAGTTCAAGGTTATTGAGCTTGCAATGGATACAAGATCTATTCTCTCGAAATAGGCCCATATGAGGGAGAGGGAGGCTACCTAAGCAGCATTAGAGTGATAGTAATTCTAAATACACTATACAGCTAGGACAGTGGGACTATTTCGCCCCATCTAGCCTCTACCAGATCTTCAACGCTCAGTACTTTAGCAGAAAACTAATTTTTAAAGGAGGGTTAATGCGATTTCTATCGACAGATCTAAACAGACTGTTCTTGACGCTAGATCTTAGGCCCATATCATAATGATGTAGCCTGTTGATGGGATCAAAAGATTTGCCGATGAACAGTAGCAGATGATAAACAGTAAAGTCTTTGATATCTATGCAGCTCTAGGCCTTGGCCTCCTCGACTTCTATGACGATCTAAACCAATTATAATTCACCAATGATTCCCGACTCACCACTATCTCAGATTAGACTTGTTCTAATATGTGCTCCCACCATATCCGTGTGTGGGGCGTCAAGTCACTACAACGCGATATGGACGGCAGTAAATATTACTAATCCCTCTGATATTGTGGACGCGACAAATTGGACTCATCGAACTCCAGCGAACTGCAGCTCCATCTCTCGCCTAGTCAGGAGCGGACTCTCACTCGTAATGCGTGACCAGTTGTGAGCGTCTAGGCATGCCTGGCGAGACGCCAGTACGCCAGGTTGGGCGCGGTCAGCGACAGAACGTTCGTAGGCATTGAGAGACTCGGTTAAAGAATCACAACCAGCATCCTCATTTATTAATTTGGGACCGACTGAATCGACAAAATCAAGCACGTCAACAATGGCATGGTTTGCGCACTCTCCTCGGTCTGCGAATTGTTAGAAGCCGGGCAACTCTCCTCTGCTTCTCGTTGTACTTACACATAGACATGGCGTGAAATGAGTCGCCTATGAGAACGGCACGCCCATTCGTGAGGAGTCTGTGGGGCGGTGGAAAGTCTCGCAGTTCAAGAGATTTGATCTCTTGATCAGTGGCCAACTCCTTCGCGATAGTGCGAAACGGCTCTCCCCACGTAGATGAAATGCGCTGAAACAGCAGCTGGATTTGTTCCGCGTTTGAACTTGGTATGTCGATGGAGGATTCGCTATCCAGGAACCCATTACAGTAAGGCCACGAGACGCATATCTGGTAGACGTATTTTCTGGTCGGATCGCCCTTGGTTTGGGGGACATCAAGCACTATACGTAATTAGTATTCATCGGAAAACTAGAGCCGGGGGGATCAAACGAACAGCTAATATATTTGAATGAGCTATTCTCAGAGCTTGTCCCTTGCAAGAAAAACGGGTCAAGGTTTCGTATCAGCTGGGCCTTTTCCTGGCCAAGCTCTAGTTTCATTCCCATGAGACAAACTGGTATACGATACATTTCACTATGGATTGGAGAGAGCTGCCGTCGTGCTCGAGAGTTGGCCCCGTCGCAAGCGATGAGCAAGCGGCCCGTGGTACTAGATCTATCCTCAAATGTAGCCGTCACTGAATCACGATCTTTATCAAACTTGGATAATGACTTTCCCCCACTGTTGATCACAAAATTGGAGGAGCTGAGGCTTGAGTGTCTGGCTGTAGGAGAAAGGGAGGCATTATTCTTAACTCACCTCGATATTGATGCCTGTGGCAAGGAGTGCCCGTAGCTTCTGACGGGTCACCCGGATGCGCTGGGATTCCGGAGCTTTTGGGGTTTGGAACTTGCGCTCGCCGGTCTCAAATCAAAGAACCGGAAGGTCGAGATAGCGCCAGCCTGGACGGAGGCACGGTCGACATAGGTCTCAGGGAGTCTGAGGACCAGATCTTCCGGTAGGAGTGAGCGAAGAGCAGGGAGTGACCAATTGAGGGTCAGCCCCCAGCCTACTCCGCGGGTAGATAAGTCACTGTCCCGTTCAAAGATTTGGAAGTAGATCTTCTACTTTCGCAAGTACTGCGCTAGGACAAGGCCGCTGATGCCGGCGCCCATGATGAGTATATCCTCCATGATGGTCGTTAACTTGTCTGAGCAAAGGGAGACGAGCTGAATCTCGGAGCCACGGGTGAATGGCACGTGTACTGATGTACACAGCATCAATGTCTCTAAACACGTAATTTTGGACGGGCTGGAATGTAGTGGTACGAGGCAATTGGCTCAATCTTGCGTATGCCCGGCCAGCCTTTAACACGTTGACTTGGAAAGGAAGGAGAAACTGGCAAAGGAAAATAAAGAGCGGGTACAAAACTCGGCTCTACTGGCTGACATTTCAACAAATGGTGACTACAAATGGTACTTTCGATCACATAGGACATTACTTGGACGAAGGCTTGTTAGAATGACTGGCTACCAAGAAGGGAGCTAACATAGGTAGTTAGTACATTAGCGCGGTCTACGGCCCGAGTTTAGCGATCGATCTGCTGGGATATGAAATGACTGGTGGGGAACATTGAAGGCCTTGGCCATGGGCATGCTGGTCTGAGTATACCATCACCAAGGACTTACATCAGATGAGAGAGAGCACAGCCGACTGAAATATTAAACAGCGACCCTCGTAGGTTATATGATTTGAGCCCACATTGGTAAAAATCTAGATCACTAGTCAAAGATTGAGAGATCATTGATAGTTTTTAATCCTCATGATTGGAAGTTTACATTGTGGTCTGATCATATTTTATCTTAGAATGATTTCCATCTCTCTTAACAGGCCATCTAATAACGATTATAGGTATAGCTCTACCATATGATATGTCCCCGTATTCATTGAGTTCCTCATAGCAATATACATATATATAATGTTATCAGTGATATGGAGATCACGGTGAGATTGGATAGCTATAGGGTAGGTATCAGGACTGGATACCCCCAGTCAGTAGATATATCGGAACTGCTTGTTCTCCTTGTCATTCATCGTTGACCAAACTTCTGGAGAAAGGAAATCGCTTTCCCTCTGCTCGGCTCGGCTCCAACGTCTCTTGTTCTGCCATATATAATAGAGAAAGAGGGCAAACGTCTTAACCGCACACCCGGCCTGCGTGCTCATCACAGCTAGTTTCGCTGGATGGAAGTCCGGCGCATCGCGAGACTGGAATGTCTGCGGCCCTATAATGTTGCCGAGTGAAAAGCTACCGCTTACGGTGGCGGCTGCAAATGCGCGCTTAGTAGCACCGCCAAAGTTGGCAGCAGTCCACTAACGAGGCAATGGTTGGCAAGATGAGGTTTGGTGGCGATGTAGAGCATGGTGTCGGGCATAAGGCAGAGCATACATTGTAGAATATCGCCAGGAGTGCTACCACGGCATTGACGAGATAAAGACCGGCGAGAATTCCGTTTCGATTGGTTACCGGCAAAAAGGACATTAGAGCGCCACCAATTATACTAAAGAACGGTATATTAGCTCATAGGAAAGAGTAGAAGCACTCTCTACAGAATGGTGACATACACAGGGATGAGACATCCAGTGATCCACGCTCAACGATGGGATTGCTTCCGCACACCAAGTCCAACAAGAAGCGTAAAGAAGATGCTGACAGCCCCAGAGGGCATGTTTATTAATGCGGCATGCTTTGAATCATAGCCTAAGTTGGCGATTAGGGCGGCCGAGTACGTGGTAACAACCCCCTAGAAACAGACAGCTGGCGAGGAAGATGGTTAGACGGAAAACTAGCTGACTTTCGAAAAGAATTACGAACCAGAACAACCGAAAGCAGCATGCGATACAACTGCGAATCGCATAGTGCCTCGAGAATTTCCTTGGGCCGGAACTCTCTGCTTTGGATTCCTGTCTGATTAATGCTTATGTGCTGTAATAGTGCGACTTTGTCAGCGTCCGATAGCCAACCGGCCTGCATAGGTGTGTCAGGGATGAATATGGCGGTAGAGAGACCAATTATGACAGTGACGCAACCCAAGGTGACAAACATGATACGCCAGCCCTCCAGACTTGTTTGTCCTGGCGCAATGTGTTGGAAACCATAAGAGATAGCACCCCCAAGAATTTGACCAATACCCAGACCTGTGTACCAGAAAGAAAACGTGGGAGCTTGCTCTGACTTGGTGTACCATTGGCTGCTAATAAGCATGAGAGAGGGGCCGATGGTGGCCTCGAACATGCCCAAGAACACACGAGTGACAAGGAGGGTTTGGTAGTTGTGAGAGGCAGCACCACATGCAGTAGCAACACCCCATAAGGTGACGTTTAATCCTAGCCATTTGGCGCCGGAACTACCCGGAGAAAGAACATTTGGCTAGGTCAGAATGCTTTCATAATCCGGAAGCAACGGGGGTGAGATTGTATACTATTGACTACCTCGAAGCCCAAGAGCCCGAAGAATAAGAATGCGGCGATATCCGAGAAATCGTTGCCCTGAAGATCAAGATCTTGTCTGAGTCCCATGACAGCAGCATACTATACACGTTTAGGTAATTAACGCTGGTCAGTCGGCACGCCACTATCATGTATCAGTTTGGGTGGGATCGGAAGAATACGAACGTTCAGGATAACCTTGTCTAAGAACTACATGAGATAGCAGGCAAACATGAGAGGCACGATATGCCAATCAATCTTACGCCGCAAAGCAGTGATGTCCACAGTACCAGCATCCTCTGCTGTCGTAGTGCCTCGGTGCCTGTTCAAGAATTCCCAAGCAGTGTCCACATCTTTGTAGTTCTTGGAGCTGAAGTAGGTCCGACTTATAGACTCCGTGGCCGTATGAGTGTCGTTCTCGTCTGACATGACGATCAGTGAGGCTCTATAGGGATGCCACCGCAAGCTTTTGTTCTTGCTAAAGGAAGGCGTCCGCAGAAAAAGCACATTGAAATTTGGGCTGGCAGTATCACAGCAGAGAGAGAGAGATGTGATGAAGGAAATTTGATTAGCAGCCTGTAGTAAAATAAGAAAATAACGCTTGGACAAACCCCTCGTAGATTCGTAATTGTATCGTACAGATTGGTATGTAAGCTGAATCTTGTGGCACTAGGATCGACGGAAAGTCTGTGATTTAAAAGATGACCTTCAGAACCAAGATCCTCCGGCAGACACTAAATAAGCATAATTTCGATGGCCGATTGTATGGCTATTCGGGTATGCGACCTTCTTTTGGAAGTTGTCTCGGCATCGCGGGAAGATGCCACACTCATGCATGGAGGCGGTGGAGGACAAGTCGATTATAGTGCTCACACATTGCCTAGGCTGCTTTTATTCTCATAATTTGAAGTTGCCTCCAAGGATGTTAATGGTGATTAAGACTCGAGTAATATTTTCTTGGCGGGTGATGTTAACCTCTGGATTATCGTCCGCCCTGGCGCCATACCGTAATGAGCCACTTCTTGTATGTGAGAGAATAACACTAATGTGATATCTCAGGGACAAACGCTGTATTGTGAATGAATAGCGTAGTAATCACTTCTCAATCCGGGTGCTGACCCCGCCGCGGAAGAGGGATGTGGGTGCTAGTAGCATCCCAGTGCCGGGCAAGGCGAGATAATAATTTGATCTTCGATTGCTGGTGGATAAGCATGAAGATGAGGCAGCTTTCGACTTCCAGCTCTCCTTGCGAGCCGATTGAATGGGCGGCAAGTGGAGAGGAGATTGACTTCGGAACTATGTGATCGCATATCATATCATGTAGAGATGGGGTATGTCCTTGGCCCGTCCTCTGATGCCATACAAGTTCGATAGATCTCTTTGGACTGCTGCTTGGGTAGGCCTCGGTGCCTTTAAACTCAATCTACCGTCGTAAACATATGCATGCCCTCTTCGCCATATTTGTTCATGAAGCACTGCCTCTTTAATTCGATCTCGTCGTAATGGGCTGGGTTTCACACGCACCGCCGAAGGTCGAAGCGGATTTCAAGTATCCGACTATCATTACCGTCTGCGCAGTCCGCGATCGTGGTGGCTGTTGTTGGCAGGTGCCTTTATATCCGTTCTCAGGCTCGTGGATTCGCCTCAGATGACTATGTATCTGCTTTGTCTACGATTTTCGCATTGGCGTATTCTGCTATTTTAATAGTCCGTGCGTTATCCTTGACATCCTATGTGTCTCGGACCATCTCTTGCAGCTCACAGCCCCTTGGAGCTTTCGCTTAGGCCCCTATTTCCGTAACTTAGATTGTTGACTGATTTGCATAACAGAAACTAGGTATGGTCTGGGATTACCACTTTCACTGAGACCCCGAGAAGATCTTGTCCTGTACACTCGTGCTAACTACGCCAGTCGGCCAATCTACCAGCTCGGAATCTGCTTCTTCAAAGTTGCCCTTCTGATAAGTTACTTGCGGCTGCTTAATGGTACCCACTATAGAACATATCGGGTAATTATATGGCTTGCGATCTCCCTGATCTTCTTGTCGCACCTTGATTGCACACTTGCGATTATCTTCTCTTGTACACCTGTAAGTCTATCGACAGGACTAGCCCCAAACTTGGTTATGCCTCGGATGTTTGCTTAGATCTACATATCAGTTCAAGTAGCCAAAGGAATCAGGTCTAAAGAGGCTCGTATGTCTCGGTTAATTACATAAGAGAAATGAAAATACAACTGATCATGGGAACCTATGGTAGCGTGGCCGATGTGTCTGGTCCCTCATCAATAAATGAACACGACGACTTTTTGTTTCAGTTAGTTGACCGTCATGCTGCTACGTGGGTAAGGTTGCTATGCGCTCTGGTCAGTTTCACACCTGATGCGTAGTATTGGCTTAAAGGAACCTTCGTGATGAGTGCCACCAAAACCCGCGATGGCAACTCTATGATTCTCTATGTTTGAAAAGTCCACGCATTTAGGGGCTGCATAGCCAATAAACTGTTCTATCTGATACTCAGGATTTGCTTGCCTCAGTGATGCAGTAAACAACTGATGTGGTGCTACCTTTCCAAGGCTAATTATCTGGTGACAATGTTCCTGCGGGTTGATTGATGGTGTGCTGTGTTTAATCCTCTACTGAAAGCAGGTTTATCACATGCAGGATCAATATGTCCTGGTAAGGCGCAGCATTCAAATTGTAGTATTAAAAAGTCATAAACATGAATCATACGAGAATACGGGGGGCTTAGTGGTTCACGAAATCCGAATATGCCTTTCTGTGCATGCAGGGGGCAAGGCGACGCAGGGAAGGCGATGGCAGCTTACGCCGCTCAATGGAGGATGCATTTTGCCGAAGGAGGATTTCTGGGCACAATCGAGCTTTACCGCGCAGAATTTTCAATCATATTTTTCAGCGGCACGAATCGTTGGTTTGAGGGGGCGAAATGGTAATTCTCAAGTGCCAGATGATGTGCGGTGGCATGTCATTGAACGAACATTTAGACGTAGCACCATGTGATTTCTTTTGTAGAAGCAACATTAACGTCTATTATGGATTCTGCGCGATATATAAATGGCGAGAAAAATAAGAGCTATTTTCGTCGCAAAGACGGGCATTGCCAATTGAAGAACACATATTCCCCCATAGGGCCAGCCACGCCTTTTGATCGTTCTTGATTTGGCAGCTCAAGATGGACAGTCGAGTGCAAAACATCCCACAGATCAGATACTGGTAATCAGGCGTAGGAAGCACGGGTCAGGGGATGCCAGCGGCATAGCAAGCAGAGGCACACGAGCCATTGAAAGCCGACGTAGCATTCCGTCCCAGATAGTGGTTCAGATTTCCCACAGTGGCAACGTGGACAACCGAAAAGGGTTGCAGAGGGATTATCTGTCCGTACCGTTCCTTTTCCGGCTCCCAAAAACTTGGCCCCGAGGCGCAGTGGGCGGCATTGTTGCCAGAGGCGGCAGACTGCTGACGGACGATCGATTGCAGATGAACATTGGGGGCCTGATCGCCTTACTGTTTCCCACGGGAGGCCGTGCTGCTGCCGACCCTCGATCCCTCGGGATAGCCTTGCGTGTATGCAGTCGTATTGTAGAAAAACCGAAAGCACATCTATATACGTGGCGAGGAGGACGCTTTTTTGCCGTGCCGCTCCTTGGAGGATCGAGCACGACACGTTGACTGCACGAGTCCAAATGGGTCAATCGGACTTAGGATTCTCCCTCTTCTGCCAACCAAGAACAAAAGAGCTTGCATAGTTACATATCAAAAGTCCGTGCTGCCTGCTGTGGTCCATGGCATGGCCTAGGCGCCGCGTGGGAATCAGGGGAAAACAGGGCAAGGACCATCGGGAAAGGATTCGATCATGTCATAGCGCGAAGCTTGGGCCTGGAAATCGTTCAGATGCTTTCGAGGACAAGGGGGCGAGGGAGCGGTCGGGGGTTGCACGGGCATGATTGGATATACTTGGGAGAAGGGACGAAAACGTGCCTGGCGAGGTAACCCACCATCCTAGAGGGCGCCTATTTTTGAACACCCTCCCAGTCAGAATGCTACAGTAGGTATCCTCTGTATGCAGGTGACTCGACTCTGGTTGGGGGTTGTGGGATGGTTTCAGGTGGCGAACCCCTGCGTCTTCCACTTTATCTCCGTCATGTCGTTTACCACGAGATGTGTGAGCTCGCTCGTATGCGTGTTCATGTTTCGGCGTCGAGCCTACTGACGGTGACCTGTAAGCTCCCCTGTCAATACTTATCTAAGATATAATCCGGATTGGGAGACCTCGTCGTTGGTGAAAAAACTAAATATTTCCCGCGTCTCTGAGCAAATCAAGAGACGTAGAGCCATTCGCCATCCATTCGTTTTCTGGCGTTTGGTTCTCATTGGTTGAAAGACTCGCAATGGCGGAAGAATCGTTGGGTTACGCTCTGCTTGGCTACCTCAATATTGGGTTCATTGCTATTGCACTGGCCGGAAGCACTCCTCTCGCTGTCCTCTTCTTCGTCAAATTACACCAGAGAGGCGCCAAGTCTCGTGCCCCTATCCCATGGATTAAAGGTGCCTCAGCAATCGTCACAATGTAAGATGACACTTCTCTCATCTCTGCATATATGAGAAATTGTACGGTGTATACTGATGCATATACCTGACAGGTGGTTCGTCCTTTGGTTGATGGAAAGCTGCATGACACTTCAAGTCGGTCGGATTAATGGGAAAACAGCCGAAAGTCTATTGACGATCCAACGACAAGTCGAAGCTGCGAAGAATATGTTTGGGCCTCCCGCTTTGGCAACCACGCTGTACGCACATCTGGAGCTCGTCTTGGCCCTCGGCGAGCAATCCGGCTTCTTGAATCCTCGATTTCCACGCATAGGGGCAACTATTATGCTAGTTGCCATCGGGATATTGAGCACCGTTCGATTCATAATATCGCAGTATAACAATATCTCCGTGGATATAAAGGGGCTCTTTGATCTTGTGCTATCTATTCTGCTCTTCGGTTTCTGTCTAGGCTCCACGGGCTGTTTGTTGAGGACGAGCCACACCGAGCTTAATAAGGTACGTTTTGGGCCCATTTCTGTTGTATCAAATTTTGCCTATTCGTTTTAACACACATTTTCTGCCAGATCTTCAATCTTCTAGCTACGGTATTGGGGCTCTCCTTATTCCGTCACGCATTCGACATAACCTACTTCGGCGTCACAACATACGTGAATCTCGAAGATCCCGCCGTTTTGGATTTCTTGAGGCCACTTGTAGTCGGCTGGGGAGTCATCATCTGCCTTGGAATCTTCTTTCTCGTCGTGTCAAAACGAGGAACCAACCTATGGGACCGCGCCTACAGGAAAACCGCAAAGAACAAGAGGAACTTTTACAAACAAGGCGAATATAACAAGAGCAAGTTCAGTCATAGCAATAAGAGCTTTCAGACTCAGAATACTAGCTCCAAGAGCTTGCCGACTCAACGAACTAGCAGGAGGATATACTGCAACAGTAATAAGAGTCTGCCGAGTCTGCCGAGTCTGTCTGTACCTCCCATCCCGCCCCGGCGGCCAAGGAGAAGTATCAGCAATAGGACCACGAAGAGCACATACCCACCAAGTCTGATCAATTGCTATCGGGAGGAAGGGCCTAGTTATGTCGAGCCTAGCCCAAGACTCCCGCGCAGTGTACATTTACGGCCTGACGGCAGAGGGAATTGGATATGAATTAGTATGAATTAATGTTAAAAGTAATGAATGTAAATGACGAATCAACGGCCTAGTCTGCAATTGCGAGTCATATATTGGAGTGAAAGTAGCTAAATGGCTTCATGCCTTGTCCATTCCTTTCACGATCATGAATCCCGTTTGATTGATTTAATAATCCAATTATTTTCTCCATCGGATCCTGTTTATTGAACTTGATTCAAATCCTTAAGCTAGAAAATGTGTTTCTGCCCAAAAGCAAGAGAAATGGCAGCCTACTTCTTGATTGCAAACAAGAAACCGTCGTATTGCTTCTCTCCCACTGTTTGAATGACGGTGGCGTCTAGACGCTCATCCTTGCCGATCGTCTCAATCAGGTTTCGCGTAGCAGAGATACGCTCATCCTTGGCCGCCTCGTCGGGATAAGCAATCCTGCCCTGGCGGACGACGTTGTCAACAATCACGACAGTTCCTGAGCGGCTCGCGGGAAGGGCTAGGTTCAAGTACGCGAGATTATTTTGCTTGTCAGCATCGATGAAGATGAAATCGAACTCTGGCCGCTGCCCCGACTGCACCTCGGCGACAAGCTTGGGAAGAACGTCCAGTCCTGCGCCCCGTTTGATCTCGATCTGGTTCTGCAGGCCTGCTTCGGCAATGTTCTTGGAAGCTACATTGGCATTGTGCTCCTCGAGCTCGACTGTTGTCACCTTGACGTCCGGCCCCGCGCTGGCCATCCAGGCGGCACTGAAGCCTCCGAGGGTGCCAAGCTCTAGGATGTTTTTGGCCTTCGCGATCTTGACCTGGATGGCGAGATATTTCGCTTGGGCGGCGGAGCATGCAATGTCAGGGAGGCCTGCCGCAATCGATTTCTCACGGATGTGTTCGAGAGCATTGTGGTACTTGTTGTTGGCTGGCGTCTGGAGGTGGGAATTGACGTAATCATCGACTGCATCGGTTCGGGGGTCCTGTTCTTTGGGGGTAACATAAGGCCCAGGACCCTTGGACTCGGTGATTGAAGCCATATTGTCTTTACGACTTATTTGAGAGTTGGTACAAGGTAGTGTTGGAATTGATGGTGTGGTGAGGTACTTCAAGCATGGGAAAGCCTTCGTATAAATACGTATAAGTACAGAGGAGAGAGCCAATAGTAACAGCCCTCTAGCGGGGAGAGGATACTAGATCATGTGTAGAGCACGTCTTCACTGGCTACGGTGACGACGACTCACTAATCACGGCTCCAGCTTGCCGAAGACGGTCCATTATTTCACTTCGGCAGCCCCATCTCCCCTCATTTTGCTAAGATTGATAAGGCGTTCAAAAGTCCGATCCCCCTCCACAGTCGGAGATCCGAACGAATGACTCATCACGATGAGAGACGCCTGCCATCTCCGTCGGCGTTAGCAACTTCGCCGGCACGCGCCTCAAGTCTTCGGAGAGCCTCCGTATGCCGACCAAAACCGCGACGTTCAACCATCGCCGTCAGATTGTGGCCTCGGCCGAGCTCGGAAGTGCTCGGATGCTGGCTTCGGTTCCCGCAGACGTGAGCCCTCGCTAGCTGACCGTGTTCACGTGTAAGCTTCCTTTGGAACCAGGATGTTGAAAAGGCAGGCAAGCCAAACATCATTGCACGGACCATAAAGGCACGTTACATTTTCACTGCTGCTGCCAAACAGCTGGAGGTGTTGGTGCTGTGTCTCGGACGGACTGACAGTCATCGCTGTTGATCGTTGATCGTATCCCGTCGGGCCATCGTGACAGATCTGAAACTGGCAATCTTTCTGCTTGGAGTAGTCTTCCTGGCCACTCTAGAGCAATCCATCTGAGTCGTACGCACGCTCAACCCCCTGTTTATAGGACGCGAGCGGGGTTTGTGAGCAAAGGCAGAATAGTTCACACAGAGCTCGTTGTCTCCATACCTCCAAAAGTTGCTCCGTGTATCAAACCACCATTCGTCGATATGTATGTGTTCACGAAACAACCTGTCCAACCGATATAGCCAAGCCTATAGCATACATTGTAGGAACGCTCAAGCGGGCAGATAACTATGTTGGTTTTGCCGGGCGGTACATTGCGTACTTGATGACGGTGAGCTGATACTGGCGCTGCACAGACCACACGGCTGCAACGTCGCAGAAGCATGTGTTCCCAGCATATGGAAACCGCGCTGATGGCAAAATTTGGTTGGGCAGAGACTTCGATTTGTCTCGTGTCTCTGTTTTCCCGTGGGGACGACGTTAGATCCGTCTGAGCACGAGTACAAAACGAGAGAAGAGCCTTGTCAACCATGCAGTTTGCCCTATGGGAGGACTAAGCAGGAGAGCAGCCTGGCGAGATACTACTTCAGTTAATCTGAATGGGCTCTTTCTCCGCAGGACTCTTGTGAGACGGGATTCCGCCTTCAACATGAGTGGTAAGCGAGGTAGTGCAGCGTTTGGGTAGTGGCAACATTTCCATGTATGACGCTCGCCCCCATGTTCTACAGCTTGTCTGAACCACCTTCTCCGATTGCTTCACCAACAAAGCCATTTGCTTGCTTGTTTTCAAACTCTCCTCGATATATCGCTTGGCACCAATCCCAGACCTATGATCTTAGCAACAAATGGTCGGTCGAAGAGTGTCGGGGAAAAGATCTGACAAAGGGATGCGGCCTGATACGGCATATATGAGTCTTGTGCCCCCCATTCCACCCCTCATCCTCAATCCGCTTCCCAGAAGCTTTTCATTTACTTGATCTTGTGTCAGTCTGTCTATATTCCTTCACTCTGTGGCTTTATCGCTTCGGTTTACCTGGTGGCCTGTTGCCCGGGACGTCCACCGACGACTCTGCCGCTAACGCCTAACGGGCAGGCGTCTTCTCCTTTTGACTGTACAAATAAAAATGACCTCTCATGATCCCAATCATCTCCCTTGCTACGATCTTACTGCGCTTATATGAAAGTTTAAACCCTCTCCCCTTTCTTTCTTTCTTTTTTTTTTTTCTTTCTTTCCATCTCCTTTTTCTTTTCTTTTACGTTTTATGTCTCTCTTCACTCACAACATCTCTCTTGTCCCCCTTTTAATGGATATTCTTTCTATTTGATTTCTCATTTCTATTACTCGCCATTCTCAAAGCTTTATCATGTTCCTTACATTGCCTCTTCTTCCCCCAGCCATTCACAGACTTGATGTTATCGCATCATCCTCCACCTCATCTTTAGACTCATCAAACGTCTCGTCCAAACCTTGAGCGGGAGAGATCAGTGCTACATCATCAAATGCCGAGAATTTCTCTGGGATCGGATGCATCTATGGCAATGATGAACGCTCACCCCCCGCCTGCGCATATGTCATGAAAATGCACACGGCAGCCGTTTCCTGATGACGGCTCAAGGTTCGTTCTCAACGTATCTGATTTTTTATTTGGGTTTCGACTAATGACCATTCATAGTTTCTTCAACATCAATAGGACTGCAGAGTTAATGATTCAATTGACACGCCCAAGCATCATGACGCCCGTTATTGCCACTCCCCTCGCCACTCACCTTTCAGGCTTTGCTCTTGACCTACCTCATCATTCTCTCTTTCCATACTTTAAGTTGCTCGACAGCCTGGCCAACAAGGGCATCTTTGTGACACTTTCTCCAATCGCCTCGTCCGATTGGTTAGTGGTGAGATTCAGCCACTATTCCATGCGCTGAAAATTAATTTCAACACGCCCTTCGTTTCACTACACGTTGACGGTGTCCCTCGGCAGAAGACCGTATTATGATGGGGTTCAGTCCATTCAATTCTATTTACTATGGGTTCTCGCCTAGGTTGGGTTGGAAGAAGAGTCTAGCACCTGCTGAGAACATGAAGCTACATACGACCATGCCCAACACTTCATCACGTTGGCGACGTTAGGTTCATTCTCACCGATGAATTGCCTACTTGGCTGTCAGATGTTCTGGTTTTCCCTCTCCGTTGACCAGTCAGCCCTGTCACTTCAGGCAGCCTGCAAGACCACCGACAGCGCCTGTTCACGGCGCCATTTCCATCATTCCAATTCCCCCAGAGTTTATCATCCGCGCGTAGTCGCATATTGGCCTGCCCCCTGCTAAAGATGGCCAGCCCTATTGTGAGAAAGCATTGAATGAGGCATGCGGTGCTGGCAAGACCTAGACTTTGATAACAGCATCAAAGGCCCAGGGGGAAGCCTACTTGATCCTTTCGCTTTTGATCTAGAGGCCGATTTGACATGCTCTCTCAGCTGGACCATGAGTGGCCGTTGATCACCGGTATCTGGGCCGGAACGACACAAAGCGAGCACGTTCGCTAGATTCCCAGACAACCTCTCTGTCGCTTCTCAGCTACACCTGTAGCATTTCGATTTTTCGAAACCAATTCACTATGAGCAAACACTCTGAGCTCCAAGGTGCAGTTGCAAAAATGTCTGTCGACTATCGTCGAGCTACGGACGATTCGGCGCTTCAAATTGAGCAACCTACTTGTGTATCCCACAGGAACCTTCAACCGCAACCATCTCCACGAATTTGTCTCCCCGGTGGATCAGACTCGCCTTCATAGGCAGAGCCGGCCTGATGGTCGCTGGCCCGACTCCCTATTCACACTCTTCAGTGATTCGTCTACCTGACTGCAGTCTTATTTTGTCCAATAGGAGTAAAATGCAAACTTAGATGAGATCTGCATCACAGTTGCAGATTACGACGACGATTACGTCCGCTACATCACCAATAAGTCACCCTCGGATGCAAGCTTGGCCGGAGCGCGGCGCAACGGTCAGCGCCACCAGCAAAAAACCAGAGAGAGAATGACGGCCTTGGGCCTTACAAGCCAAAGACTTTCACGCTTGATTTCCTTACAATGCGGCAATTCCCCTCAATTCGGATTGATGAGCACAGCATTGGGGACATCATGGTACTTTTATTGTCTATTACAGTCTCACTTTGTAGGGAGCACAAGGCCTCTGTTGCGCCCTTGTGACAATTGTCTTCAACTGTAATTGGCATTGTGGCTACATACCTCTACCCAGAATGCATTATTTCTCGGGCGTTTTTTTGAGAATACTTTGCTGTTAATGCAGTATGTTTGCTAGCTGCTAGGCAACGAGGGCGAATTGAGGGAGGCAACAATGCCACTCCGAACGGATCGCTGAATGACAGCCTCCTTTTTATCTGCCCAGCCCAATCGATGCACGAAGGTTTAGATTGGGGACGTGGGATTCATTAAGACCTCCTGCTGTTCGGAAGAATGTCGATCAGGAGAACCCGAGTCAAAAAACCTTTTACATGCAATCATCGACTACTACGAGACCCTTTTACTGGAGCATCGTTGAATAGCTCCATCTCACTGGTCTGCCATATCACTTCGACCACTCAATGGTGTCCGAGCACAGCGGCGGCAATAAGCACAAGATCTTGGATCAGAGTGGGGTACACGTGTACCGTCCATTGGCTGCTACTCGTTTCTTGATGCTTCCAACGGGGAGTGTGTAAGCCGTCCTATCATCCATACGCTTGCTGCGGGTATGAATTTGTGGATGACCGACAAAAGAACACGAATAAGAAGGGCTCTGCGGGAAATTTCTTCGCTGGTCAAATGGAACGACGGACAAATGGGTTGTCGCCGCGCGGGGAGCAGGCCAAGATGAACTTTGGCAACCACCGAAAAGGCATTATCATATCCCTCGACTACAGAAACATCCAACTTGTCAAGGAGAGCTCCCTTGCCAATCTCCCCAGCGCAGGCTCTAATGTCAGGAAAGCTACTGTCCAGCTCCGGACGAATGGACCCATGACGTCCAAGGACACAGAGAAGGCCAACACCGCGCTACAGGCTACAGGCGGACGTGCCTAAATTGGCCGGCGCGGAGCGGGCAGCCGCATACGCAAAGGAGGACATATTTGATGATCTCATGATGCACCTTCAGTTGGTTCCTTCCGCTCCGCACGCAACAATGGGAGGCGAGAAACTACCTGAAACCCCCTCCGAGTGGGCTATATGCATCAGAACGGTCCGTCATTTATCTCCAAACGTTTGTCCATACAAAGTTTCGCTCCATGGTGGTCAGCTGTACAGTCACGCAGCCTATCCACTGTCCTCTGGGCTTGTTCAACTCTTGAGTTCATACATCAGTCAAGTGTAACAGGCTTGCCCCTGTTCGGCGCTTAAGATGAAGTATCCAGATATACGTATAGCGGAATGGTCCATCCATTCCTTCGATCAAGTCGTATTCCTGGCTTTTGCTCCCCCGCAATTCAGCAACTCCATAATTTCTGTCTTCAAGGAAGAAGAGCATCTCCTCCCACCGAGACCATTACATGGTGGAAACCTCCAGATCGAGGCAGCGACCGAGCTTGGTACGCGCCTCCCGATAAGCCTGATCCCAAGGCGCGTGTTGCGGTCCGCAGCTCTTTTAGACCGCAAGCCAGCAAGAGTCAGGAGCTGCAAAAAGTTGTGTCCATGCTAATTGCCACCACTGCTGTATATCCATGATGCCATAAATGTAGGCCGTCTACATAAAGCTCATAGCATCTGAGTGTTGCTCGTTAGCTGTGCTGTGCAATGTATAGTCAGTTACCCGACCTCGTGCACGCATGACACCCAGTCTCAGTTCCGTGACTATATGCAATCCAATTTACACAACATTCGTTCATCAGTACCTATCCCACAATCCGACACCCATTTTCCGACCGACATAGTGTATGGTGTCCCACGGAACCATAAGCGCAGCCATGCAAATCGTCTTTGAATGAGTCTATCACAGCATCCCTCTCCACATCATCCTCCCTTATTCCCGGTCGAGAGCGTCAACGTCGCATTAACGCATTCAGTGATGAATATTTACAGAGGAATCACCTGCGAGAGAGGTTCCGCCATGTATGGGTGTTGGGTCGTGGGGAAGCATACGCGAAGCTCAATTCTGCTCTTGTGAATGCCGATCTTGATGTATGCTATCTGCGTAAGCATTGAATTTGAAGCTCGGTGGTGGCAATCCCGCATCCCAGCATGAGAAAAGGCAGAGAGTTTATCGTGCTGATGGCCAGAATTCCAACGGACAAACTTGATCGTGGGGTCAGTGGAACGTCGGTATGTCCCATCACTGGTATATTTCGCTGGCTCCCATTGGCACGTAAACACGCTCTCTTCTATAGAACGTAGGTGAACTTTTCCTTGCCCCCTCACAACTTGTTCCAATCACTCTACTCTGAGTTCCTTCAGTGTGGCCATGGAGGATCAAAAGAACATTTCTGAGCCGTCAATCCAAATGCTGGAAGATGTTGAGGAAGAGGAATACGATGGACCAAGCGAAGCATTCGATGACAGTGGAAATGATTGTGTTTCGTTGGAGAGTGCTGGCTGAGAAGATATTCCAATGGGACATGAGGAGGCTTATCTTGATGAGGGTGACGATGATGCAGAAAATGATGCCATTCGCAAAATGACCATCTGGGTTGCTCTACTACAACAGTTCGTTCCGATAGTACGATTTCCAGAATCCTAGGCCTTTCAATAACGCCCATTCAACAACGATGGATTACCTGATATCTTAATCCGGCTGTTGTGGCAAAGTTTCTTAGATATTATCATAGTTCCAAGGGACCACAGTGTAGCAAAACAGTCTAGCCCAGGATCGAGTTGCTGTCTACTAATTATTTCTCATTCTCCATTCAGACTCTATTTATCCCATCGACAAATAGCCCATTGTGAGAGATCACTTGGTTGGTTATTACACTCAGGTTATCCCACCCAACCCCCCAACCCCCCCCCCCGGTCCATCTTAAAATAGCAACTGCAGCGCGGCGACAAGCATAGCGAAAGCACTTGAAACTCCAAAGACAGCCGCAGAGCTAGTCGGGTTACTCGTCATCGAACCCGGTAGACCTGTACCCGTCGCGCTGAGGTGAACAGGCGATGTCGAGTTGGTGTTCTGGCCTGGGATAGTTCCATTAACCCCAGTACACGTCCGCGCCTTGAACAGCGTCGCCGCGTCCACGGCCGAGTTGTTGTTGCTGGCAATATACTCGTGCGTCAGGTGCGTGCAGTTGTGGAAGGTGAGGCGGCTCCATCCGTAGACGCCGTCCTTGGTATCGAGGCCAAACCTGCTGTACGGCTTGCGCGGAGAGTCGAGCGAGTCTAAGCCGTCGTAGTGCCCAGCGGCACCGTTGGTGATGTACCAGGGAAAGGATGGGTTGTTGAGGCCGTTGGGGTCCTGCTTCTCAAAGCCGAGCGGGCTCTGGCGCTCGTAGACGTGGGAGTGGCCCGAGAGAACGAGGTCGACATTGTACTTTGTCAGGAGCGGCTCGAAGACGTCCTTGCAGGTCCAGCAGATGGTGCCGCTGTCGTTCTTGTGGCTGAGGTACCAGGGCCGGTGGCCGGCGACGATAACCCAGGGCGTCTTGGAGCGGTCGACGGCCGCGAGGTCGGCTTCGAGCCAGGCCGTCTGGGCGTTCATGGTGGCGTTGACGGGGCTGGCGCCTTCTCCTTCGATACCGCCAATTTCGTCGTTGCCGATGAAGCCATGGCCGAGGTCGGTCTCGGTGTCAATCTGGATAAAGTGCGCGAGACCGCTGTCCCAGCTGTACCAGAAGTTGCCCGTTCCGCCAGAGGCGTCCGAGGGCATGCGGAAGTGGTTCTTGTACCCCGTGAAGTTGGTCTGGCCCGGCATGCAGATGCTCACGTCGTAGGTAATATTGTGCGTCTTGTCAGTGGTGCCGCCATTGTCGCAGTTGGCTTCGTGATTGCCAGGCCCCACCATCCACGGCTTATACGCGGTGACGCTCATCATCTCGTCGTAAAAGTCATTCAGGATGGCCTCGTACACCTTGTACCCGTCAGCGATGGTCGTGTTCTCGAGGAAGCCTTGAATCTCCTCCTTGAGCCAGTAGTCGGCGTACGCAATGTCGCCGCTATGCCAAAGAAAGTCATAGCCCGATTGCATAGCAGCAAGGGACTCGATAGTGTTTTGCTCGCCAGGCTTGAGGATGTTGTTGGGCGCGACGCTCGAGGAGGCGTTGGTGGTCAGGCCGCGGGCACCCATGGTACCCAGATCTGCAACGTAGGCAATGGTCAGGGGTCGGGTATCACCGGACTTGCGGCTGGTGGTGAAGTTGAACGGCTTCTTGTTGGCAGTGTTCAACAAAGGGGACGGCTGGTAAAAGTAGGTGGTGCCGGGCTTGAGGCCGGTGACGAGGACGTGGTTGTTGTACGTCGTCGAAGTCGGGTACGTGACCGAGATGGTGGACTGGGACGTCTCGTTGAGATTGCCCTCGGTCAGGCCCCAGCGCACCATCGGCTTATCCACGCGTTCAAACGTGTTCCAGCTGACCATCATCCCATCGTTACCATGGAAGGCGAGACGGATCTGCGAGGTGTGGTTGACGCGGTCGATGAAGGCATTAACAGTAGGCGCAATGGCCACAACCAACAGAGAGAGGGAGCGCATTCTCAAGGTCAATTGCAATCACGCCCGTCTGTCTGTAGGTAGGTATTTAGGATTGAGAGAGCAGAGCCTAGAGGAGTGTCTTGTTTGATTCATCATGGTAAACCATAGAGGCGGATCATGCATGATATACATATGCATGAGACGACCCATTTTACTAATTCATCGAGCGTAGTCTGGTGCCATGTCTCGGAGGTTTGCGCTGATCTTGCACCAAGGTCCAATATCGACACTCATTTCAGTCGTGTAGACACTCCTGCCCACGTGGGCAGATGGAGGAAGCATAGAAGCTTTGAAATCTCCGAGAGGGAATTTATTCACTAGGTCTACTATGTCGATCGGCTTGCCGACGATCCGGCCGGCGTGGAAAACACGCCTAAGATTCGGAGTAGAAAACAATATATAATTACCCCTGCATGCCGAACTTCCGGCCGGTGACAGACTCCACGTCCCAAACTCTGTTCAACCATCAGCTTCGAATTAATAAACGCAGTCGACGACTTTGAAATTTCAAACGCGCCAGCAGGTAGTGTCCACAGATCTTTGCCGGGACGTGCCTTTCCCATACCTTCATCCCCCTCCTATCTAATTACACCCAACCACTCTACCTCCATTCACAAGTTGAAATGCGTCTATCGTGCGGTGATTGCTATCTATGGACCTTATAAGACACTCAGGGAGATCCACAACCACCCCAAAGATGACCCTAACCTAGAGGCCCGGGAGGAGCCCGTGTTGGTCTTGCACGAGGTGAACATACTGGAAGGAGTGCCGCGGCTGCCAGGATAAGTGCCCAGCGGGCAAGATTCATGACCCCAACGACTGCACCCCAAGGATATAAGAGACCACGGATCCCTCCTGTAGTAGCTAGTTAGAAGAACAGTCCCAATACATTTCTTTTACCTCTGAAACCGGAAGCTGTGTGTAGAAGCACCAATAAGGGCCGCCAGGGCAGGCTACCATCGCCACAACGGACTGGAGCTTTTCTTACCAGGCTGGGTCACTCCCAGCGGGTTGGACTAATACTTCCGTTTGATACTTGTTCTAATAAGGAAGCTAATTTTGCCTTTAACTATACGTTCCCATCTCAATTAATTCAACAAATTTGTTTTACATATGACCTATCTCAGATACATACTACAGCCAGACGTCAAATCAACATAAAAACATTCACACTCCCGCAGGACAAGTATGTCTATACTAAGATTTGAGACTTTGACATTTCAAGCCATGGTTCTGCAAGAGCATCTGGTTGTCCGTCCTGTCACGGCGAATGTCCTGCTCAATTACAATTCTGAGTCTCTGTGCCTCATTTCTTACCCCTGTTTCATTTGTCTAAGTTTCAGTTCGAGCTTTCGGATGAGAGGGTGCGTGTTCATAGAAGCAGATTGTTCAGGGGTGAGGTCTGTTGCTGCTATCATCGGCGATGCTTGCTATCATTTCACCCCCTCCCCAGCCCCTGGTGTCGCCGGTAGCTACATCCGCTTGACCAATCTCAGCTGCACAAGCATGTTATCGAGGACGAACGAGGCGCTGGACAAACCGCAGCAGGGGAGAGACAAAGAACACAAGGGTGGCGAAGAGGGCAACTTTGCTGAAAGCCAGCTCGATGATAACGATGACGGCAGCGACGATAATAACCAGTAGCAGCGGTCTCCTACCGATCACAAAGACGAAGGTGACATTGGGTCAATTGGCTTTCTGACCATGAGAACGTTTGCTCCAATTCAAATCACCGACGACACAATTGGCAAAGTCACGGTTCTCTTATTATCCATCACTTTTTGGCTGTGCGAAGAGGACAGCCGTAGCACTGGAAAGCTTATAGGACAAGGTCCTCTTCTTCGTATATAAGAGGTGCTGGACTGGACACCTCATAAGCATCATCGACTCAATCGTTGAACCCCTTATCTTACATCTCACGCAAAGCTACCATCAAAATGGTACCTCTACGCCTATGAGTCCCAGACCTATCCGCTCATGCAGTTATTCTGCCTCAATTCTCATCCAGCTTCAAACTCCCCACATACATTTCGCATTGACACCGAGTAAACATCACAGTTGGCTCCTCCCATGAGGCTTACGAAGAGGTTCTGAATACATCCCCACGGCTTCTGCCACTGTAGCTATAGTCACCAGAATTACGAAAACTGGCCAAGACTCTCTGGGGGCGTCTGAATGCCATGATTTTGAAGCTTCAGGCGAACTAGAAAGGTGCTCATTCAAGGCCCGTAATGGCAGGCCTGCCCGCTGCAATTTCGAACTCCAAAGCCGGGAATGGTATCGATTCTATCTAGAGTAGTGGTAAATCGCTATTTTTTGGCTGTTTTATATCACTCTGCCGGTGGTATGGAGGCTGCTCTCAAGGTCTAATGAGATTGGCACACCGACACGTGGCGTTTCTTTCTATTTTCTTCCTTGCGAGTTATCTAAGCTAAGACTCACACATGCGACTCACGCGACTATCTTGCACCTCAGTCAGCAATACATCCAGACGATCCAACTTCTCCGATCGGGCTTACAGCCGTTTGGAAACGATGCACGATGCCCGCTAAAGATACAACTGCTAGCTGAGGTGGGCATCGCAGACCACCAATTTACAACGAGGAGTATACGAGCTTCGATTTGAGTATCTCGTCTTGGTCACTGGCACCCTTCCCAACATTTCTCTCCGCGATGTTATTTCCTCTACGGGGATCGCATGCCTGGAGCTTGGTCAGTTTTCAACACACCGATTATTCATGCTTTTGAGGTAGATGACGAACTCGCTTCCGATGTCGACAACTCTGACGTGGAGATTGTCTCCGAGCATCCGCTTCCTGTGGCGAAGACTCCCGGTAACTCTTCTACTCCCAAAGGCAAAGGAAAAGAGAAGGCTGCCTCCTCCACACCTGGTCCCTCTCTACACAAGGCAGGGCGTGTTCTTCCTACTCCCGACGCTCTGCGATCCAAATAGTGTCACCGTTGCTCACAATCTTTCTATTTGGTAAGAGTATCAGATGTTTTTACGAGAACCTCCTGGGCGGCAAGCGCTATGCTTCTTGCACAGACGGCAACATATGCACTGAGGTCGACGAGTGGGTTCAAGGATAGGTGTACACTTATCAAATCGCTAAAGGAGAGGGTGATACTGCCGTGAGTACTCTTTCTTTAATATTATCAGTGTTCTCAGACTAATCAAATATCTGACTACGTAGAAAGTCACTCAAATTTGTAAGCTCCTCCGACCATTTCTCGAAAAGAAATATGACCCTGTTGACCGGTTCCATTCTCTTGGCGCAGTCCTTGCGGAGGAAATGGTCTCCGCTGCTCGATTGATCACAATGGAGCCTCTTCGTGAGAACGGTCTCCTTCCTTCGGCGCCTGTTCAACCTTCTGCCGAGGGAGATGAGGAAATAGGGCGAGGTAGAGAGCGTTTAGAGGACCTGTTATCTAGAGGAGAGCACGAAATATGTCGACAAGCATGGCCAGGACGCCCCACATGAGCCTCAATGATAGCGCCTTAAGTCTACCGTGCTCAGATAAGATTGGAAGTGTTAGGGTGTGGACATGGACATGGCAACGCACAACCCGGTTGCCTACTCAGACTGGTACGAAGGATTTAACAAATACAGGTCTAGCCAAACTCGTCCTAGATGAGTGCCACAACATCGAGAATGCCGAGAGTAGTTAGTTACAGCTATAGACCGTGGCTAGAGTTCCATACCCATCTCAGCAACGGCTCTATACCCTAGCCCTCAAGACTTGCTATCGCACTACCATCATCAGACGATATGTGCGACCATCCCAAAGACCTATATGACAAGGTTGGAGACCTTCAAAGGCTGTCCACCCGGACGACAACCCAGCGTCAGTATAGAGCAGCTGGAGTGGCCGGGAAGGTGTATATTACCAATGTGATACTGGAACTACTATCAAACGACGATCCCGAGGAGGTAGACGTCAAGAAGTAGGTTATAGAAGCGCGCGACAAGGAATTCTCATCATAGCAGCTTAGTGCCGAGAACCTGAAGACGCTTGGGACCAAGTACGGCTGGAGCACGGGATTTGGCACGGAGTTCCTGGAGCGTAGACAGTTGAATGCCGCCCAAATCAAAGACCTCCATCGCCGTTAGAAATTGGCAAGGATATCGACTTGGACTGCACAGCCAATGATGAAGAATGCTTTAGAGCTCATGACTTCCCCCACCAATATACTCCCTTCTTCACACCAATAGTAATAGCATTAGTCATGGTAGTCTTGGATACATCGGTACTATTGGATCAATAACTTTACTCTTGTTTCCAACATCATGTCTAGAACCCGTGCTACAAACAGGGCTGAAGCACCTGCTGCCCAAGCAGCGCAACATGATACTGCACCTGAGAAATCGCCATCAGTAGCTGAGTCTGCCCCAGGTCCCAGCACACGGCAGGGGAAGAAACCTATCCCTAAAGAGCGCAAGCCAAGTCTCAGCGGGCTGTCCAGTCTCCAGAACCTGAGTCCGAGCCCCAGCCCCAGGAATCTGAGCCTATACCCGAGCCTCCCCGACACACCGGGATCATCGATAAGATTCAATAGGAGGTGGCACGACCGCGTAAGGGTCAGTGATGAGGGATAAACCATATCTCAGCTAGAGATTTCATGTTGCTGCCCAACCAGGAGATACTGATGGCCTTCCTGCTGGTCCTAGTTAACAGTATAAAGAGCGCTGAGGAGACACTGGAGAATTCTTAGGTGCTATCTGAGAAGGTTGGACGCATCGTTGGTAACGTGAAGAACAGAGCCTCGGAGGACAAGACACTTATAAACCTGCCTAATATAGAGTCGGATATACGAAAGGCTACCGCATAATTTCGAGCAGGTAGACCGATGACCGCGAAGGAGACAGACAGAGCCAGTAACGCTCTCCAAGAAGATATACCCGACCTGGCTGGAGCAGAGCGTGCTGACGTCTATGCCGAAGAAGATATCCTTGGTGGCCTGATGACACACCGCACCCAGGCAAGGGATGGCGACCGCGACATTCTCCCCGGCACACGAGGTGAGATAATCAGATGGTGCCTGCAGACCTCGCCCGCCCTCGCCTGGCTCATCGACTTCCTATACAAACAAGTCCGAATTAATAAGAAGAGGGTAATTGTCTTTGTTGACCTGCCTTATGTCCAGCAGTAAGTTGTACCCCGAATTTCTTTACTGATTGCAAGCTTGTTGTCCTTGTGTCAGATACCAGACTGCAATCGCGACTTGATGAATTACGGCTGACGTGGCAAAGGGAGACCACGACCATCCGCCTCGTGGTAGGTTTTCGAGACGGTCCGAGTCCGTGAAAAACATTGAAGCCTCCTTGCCTAGACTTACAAGAGGCGGGCGCGGCTTGCTATCTGTGAGTGATTCCCATTGAGATGATGCTGTAGCATCCCACAGCTCATCGTCCTCGGGAATTTCCACGTCGCCGGGAATTTCCACGTCGCATTCGTCCAGCATAGAGAAGCCTGGGTTGATGCCATAGGCGATGTTGTGCAGATTTCCAAGAATGATACAAGTGCACATGTACCTAGACCGAGTAAGCGTAGTAGAGCCAACGCTTTGAGTTGGGGTTCTTACCGTTTCATCGATTCGTGAGCCGCCCATTGCTTCCACTGGTCAGGGCATTGGTCCCTCTCTCTGTGTCGCACCACTGACCTCCTCAATCGAAAGTCCTATGTGATGTCAGCATAACGCAATGCAAAAGTAAACTTACTGCCTTCACTTACCGCAGAGATGTAGTCACAGCCAACAAGGGCCCGGGTGTAATCATACCCGGCTCTCCACTGAAAACGAGCAAAATGACGACAAGCAAGCGTGCCTGTGCTATCATGAGCGGCGCAAGATCTGATGGTGGCGAATCAAGTGGTTTGGCCCAGCAGAGCAACAGCGCCGGAACATGATCTAGTCTACGCATTTCTACACTCGCTCAGCCACAACACAGAGCGGTGCAGCGAGTCTTCTTTCTAGCCGATGAAGAGCACCTATGGCACATACGGCTAAGATAAGAGGGCTAGGGGCAGACATAAGATCAAGTATAGGGAGATGCATGAATGGGAAGTGGATGTGAAAGACGCCGATATATCTGTCGAGACGGTGCTGTAGTGATGTCAGCTCTGGAAGCTGGAAATCCCCAATCTGCTCAGTAGTTAGATGTGATTTCAAGTCTGCCAAGCATCGAGCCCTGATTTCTTCAGTGACGACGAGCCCAAGGGTATTCTTTGCTCGGAGTTGTTTTCTATAATCGGAACTGTTTTGTCTTGTGTACCAGGCCCCTGCTTCTGATGAAGCACGTAACTCAATGCCAGGACTTTGAGCATGGAAGGAGTCTTCGAAAGACTGTGGGGCCATCTGGAAGGAGTCTTCTGTGATAGTCTCATCTGCACCAAATGAATGAAGAAACTGGTCAAAAGATCCGCCGACAAACGGATCAAAGAAGGAGGGTGGGAGGCCAGCGTCAAAATCACCATCGAATCCTTGACCAAAAAGCGTGTCTAGTTTGAAAACGGATTGCGATGAGCCGAGAAAGAAATCATGTGAATCCTGGGCCACCGACATGGCGGTAGCATCCAGATTACTGACATGTTGGGGGTTTGAAATGCTCATGGATGGCGTCAACAGGCTCATCCCAAGTAAGGCGGATCAAAAGAATCTGCCGTGACATCTTCGACAGTCATAGTGCCATCAGATGGCGTTTTCTGCCGACTCCCATCATCGTTACTACTCCCATTTGCGTTGTTATCGGAGTTTCCTTTGATGGCCTCGCCGAGTTCCTACAATTCAGACCTTGCTTGTGGACAGTCTTTTCGTGCCGAGTGACAAGGTCACTGAGAGTTTTGAGATGTGAATTAGTTAATGAGCTAAGCTGGCTCTTGGCAAGCACAAGACCACACACTTACGCTCGAGCGTAACGTTTTGAGCAGACACGGCATGCAAAGGGCCTTTCCTGGGAGTCTAGACGACAGTTATCGAAGGCAGTGAGAACAGCCATAGGTGACGTTGTGTTGGAGATACGCACGAGATCGCTCATGCCGATTCCGATGCTCAGCTCGCTTGACGGCCTTGGGACATAACCGACACATGTGTGTTACTTCGGGCTGTCGGTGCAACGAGAACACGGACATGCCGCTAGCCATAGCCGTGGCCGTATTCGTGGCTATGGAGGGTGTCATCACGACTAGGAAGCGGATGCTCCTTGTAGTGATGTCAATGCTAATATCAAATGTCGTCCAGGCGGATGATTCGGGGCAGTCTACCAAGTATTGTCGCTTTGTTGACGCTGAGTTTGGGGAGACATCGTGGATGAGATGCCCAAAGATAAAATGATGACTAGCGGTCCAATGAAAATTGACTAGAATTCGATGATTGCCCGTATAAGTGAACGTCGATGCTCTGCACCTTCGATTAGGAGGCATCACATGCGGTTTTTATGTCAACGAGTCTCGTGGTATGACTCCCTTGCTCTCCGGGAATCGTAATTACTTCTGCCGTCCTCAGTACAAAGTACCTAGGTAGTTCACTGTTCTGTCTGATGTGATGTGGGGTTGAGCTATTTGGACTAATGCAGGCAACATTCGTGTCCCGAACAGGCAATGTGGGATGAATGACACTCATCATGAGTCACTAAAACTCTCAGTAGATCCTGTTGCCGAGTACCCCTGTATTTGCAGTATCTCAACATATTGAAATGCGTTCCATGGTGCTTGACCTGTAGTAGTAGGTTAGCCGAATGATACTTTCAAGAGCACAATACCATGCATCTCTAGTAGGATACTATGTTACCTTAAGACGGATCCCTGGTGAGGTGCTATTGAAGCCCTTCTTGGAATTAATCATGTAATATCTGAGAGGGGAATACATAAGAGGGTAGAGACAGGGAAAATCAATGAAGCTCAAGAATTCATTGATAAATAACACACGACCGATATATAAGAGAAAGATGGTCAAACTTAGCAGTTCCTCATAGGCGGCCTTGTGCTCCAGATCATTGCAAGCACTCCTAAGTAGGAAGGAGTACACCACTGAGTGTACCCATATTATTAATGGTTGGGTATTACAGTATGCCGATAGAGCCTTGCAGCTTGTACCGGACCTTTGAGATCTTTTATCTATTCACTGATAAGGTATATGAGCAGAGCAGTACACGTTTATATTTTAGGGTTATAGCTAATTTTGACCGTCCTTAACGCCCTCAGACTGCCAGAGCTACTCTATACACAACACTTTAAGGCAGATGAATTATTCCTCTAGCATGTACATGCCCATAGGTGCTAACCCAGCATCGTCGCCCTTCTCTCTCTCTTGTGCGGAGCAGAAGGTGATGGAACAATTGAAGGCTCTCGGTGCTAACTTTCTCTTGCTTCAGACCCTCAAGGATCGTCTCAAAGCCCTTCAGTTGCATCGACACGGGGTTGCCAAAGTTCCTACCCCAGTCTTCGTCATCCAGTGCTGCAGCTATGTCTCCGAGGAAGGGGAGAAATGATGATAGCAAAGGGACTACAATCTTCCGAATTGGGTTCTCCACTGATGGTGCTTTTCCATCGGGGGCTTTTTTCTGCCGTCTAAGAAGATTCATGGCTAATAAACCACCGGTAAGCATGCCGTCCATAGCTGCAAGTGCGGCAATGTCCCACAAGGATGCTGCTCCTGGGTCTTCAGCGACATAATGCGACCGGCCAATAGGTGACATAATGCTAGAAACCTTGAAAAACGCTGCTTCTGTCTCACCGCTAAGCCAGACAGATGAGTGCTCCGTACCGACCAGCTCAGGTGTCACCATTATAGCACCATCCAAATACTCCGCAACGCCATGGGTTTTCAGCCAAGTCTCCATCTCACGGGCTTGCTGGGGGGTACCCGTGGTAATGTTGATGATTGTCTTTGGGGGCTGGCCTTCCTTGAGGGGGAGAATAGGTGAGAAGAACTCGGTGATGTTGCTATAAGCCGAGACGCTAAGAATAATGATATCGCTGTTTGCAATGGCCGCCTTGAGGTCGTGCTCAAAGATGGCACCAAGATTGCTGAGATCCTTGAGCCATGGGCGATCAGGATTTCTGTTCCACATGGTGACAGTGAAGCCTTTTTCAAGCCATTTCTTGACTATGGCCGCGCCGATGTTGCCAACCCCCACGATGGTGATGTCTGTCTTGGACATGATGTAATGAATTTGACACGTGTGGGAAGGTTAGATAGAGTTTAGGATGTGAGTTGTGATAAAATGTGAATTGTTCTTCGAGAGTTTAAGTGTCCCTTCCAGAGAGCCATATAAGTCCTGCTCTGAATACAACTGCGCACTTGAAGTTACACCGGCGGATATTGCAAATGTCGAATTTTACTAAGCTCCGCATCAAACTCCGCATAACTTATAGATTTGCTTATCAATTCCGGTGGGCGGCCTATAGGCTAGTCGCCCGTTTCCTGGAAAGTAACTGCTTCGGAATTGGAATCCCGTGCCCCTCGCGCACAGAATTCTGAACAAAAGTGCTAAACACGGGTTCCGCGGGCTCCACTGAACAAGATACGGCTCATAATAGCACTCCAGATGGTTGATTCGAGGAATCTCTTAGTAAAAACTCCGAAACTATGTGTATTCTCTCCGGTTAGACAGACTTGTCCTAACATATTCACTTCTTGGTCCGCACCCCGCGCATGCCGCCCCCCTTGACTTTTCTTGATCCTTTTCTTTGCCGAAAGAAGAGATAGGGAACTCCGCTCTCGAGAAAAATTAGCAATCATTAGGGCGGTTGTGTTTAATACATAAAACGAAATTATTTCCTTGTAGATGTTTGCTCCCAAGAAGCAAGAACCTCTTTTCTCTAACAATATCTCATCCACTCTTCTTTAGGCAGCGATTATCATAACGGCTACATTTGCCCTGCAAGCACAAGGAGAACACCATGAAGGTCGCAATTGTTGGTGTAGGAGCTGTTGCGAGGTATCTTATTGACGAGCTTCTCTCAAGGAATCATGATATCATTGCTATCAGCCGCTCCCGCAAGGCATGGTTAGACGATCTCAGCGTCGAGCAGCACCAGGTGCAGTATACAGCTGATATGATTGCACCTCTACTGCAAGGCTGCGATGCCGTGATCTGCACAATAAGCTCATCATCGCCCGAGCTTGTTAAGCTCCATAAATCACTCCTCGAGGCATGCAAATCAACTCCGACTTGCAAACGTTTCATTCCCTCCGTTTGGGTCGGTAACTTCGAAGATATTCGCGATCAACCATACTACGGCGCTGACAGGATCCAAAGCATCTACGACATGCTTTCGGGGCAACAGTCGATCGAATGGACACTACTCAGTGTCGGTTGGTTGATTGACTATGTCATTCCGACTTCTCAACGCTACCTGCCCAATGAGAGGTTCTGGGTGCAAGACGTGAAAGATAAAACATTTAAGCTTTACGGGAACGGAACGCAGACCATAAGTTGCACAGCCGCACGCGATGCCGCCTCGGCCGTGGTTCGCTTATTGGAGACAGACACTGCGTGGGAACCCTTCACGTACATCTCTGGCGAGCAGATAAAGTGGTTCGATCTATGGCTGATTGTCAAGGAATATGATCCCGAGTATCGATTGGTTCCCAAGTCCTTGACAGAAAGTATCAAACAGTTGGTAGACTCGACGGACGGCGTGGATACCGTTGAAGCAGTGTTTGATGTAATGGGTCATAGCGAGGCTCTATGCAATCCACAGGAGCGAGTGGACAAGCATAGAGAGGTATACTTCGAGGGAATACAGTTCAGAACCGTCAGAGAGCTTATTGAGGATGCCAAGGCCAATCCTGCGAGGATTATATAGGGCGGAGGCGTTTTAGTGACTTGGTCTGTTATAGGGAGTCGGAATTAGTCGGACAGCGCAAATCTATAGGCCCTGGTGTTTTGGGTCGTAGAAGTGGCCAATTCATAGAGCTTAGGAAGAAAGGGTTAAAAGCCCAAATGGGGACACTTTTGGAGTTCTATCCAAATTATGCAAAGTCTACTACTCTCTGTACACTTCCAAGACTTACTAGTACCATTGGTAGTTGCCTAGGAAGTTTGAATAAGGATGCTTTACCAAAGAGAACCAACGCCGTTACGCCGGACCCGGGATATAAAGGCCTAGAGCACAAATCGCCTCATTCCTGTTTAATGGTCCGTGCTCAGTGACTAGACCACAATCTCATTACCAAGATCCCACACTTCGAAACATAGAGAGACAAGATATTCGGAATGCAACTAACTCATTTCTTACTAGTCCGTTACGTGTGATATTTTCGGGTCATGAGAACTCGATTGGCTTCTAATTGGATACAATAAATGCCTAGTTACTCCCCACGATGGTGCTCTGTACAGGTTGTTCATCGCCAGAAGCATCCCGTCCTACACATGATTGTACCATTGGGTCATATCATGAGCCAACCCTAGGGCCCCCTAATAGATTGCTTGTTAGATTCTGTATGAACAGTAATCTTTGGGAATAACTTACAAGTTGAAATGTCTTCGAAGATTCCAGAGACTTGTCCGCTTCACGCATCATCTCGAGCCCAGGGTCTTTAGCTTCAGCTTCATCCGGATCCAGCCTCATTCTCTTTTTAAAATTCCGAGACTGGGTTTATAAATTGCCTATATTTGTCCCTTCGAAAATGATCATACTTCTCGAGAATGTCAGAAGTCGCCTGGCCATCATGGATACCTTTTAGGCTGTCGAAAAGATCGCCGACGTCAACAAGTCCACCAGTGAGGCCCATGCCGCCACTTTGGAGACAAAGATCGTTAATTGGTTGAACCATAGTGTGTTATATCTTTGGATGAACTTATAATGGGTTGCACAGGTGGGCAGAGTCACCCACCAACAGAAATCTTCCGACTCTCATCTTTTGCGCAAGCCTCTGCTGCACTTTTTAGGGGCTGAAACTGGTGATCTTATACTAGTCAGGCTTGGGATTCCCTGGCAGAATTGCCTCGTACTTGGCAGGCTGCCTCTTCTTGTACTCGTCCATCGTTAACCCAGGAACTTCTCCAAAACTGACTCGCCATAACCCATCCTTTTTAATATGGGCGGCCATGTAGTAGTTGTCTGGATGGATGACGAAATTCGAATCGCTCCAACCATAACTTTCAAAGTCATAGTACACCTATCATAAGTCAATGCTTGCGCTTTATGCCTTGGGTAAGTGTCGCTATGGGTTCCTTGTACTTACGTTGGTGGCAATGATGGTCAAATTCCAGGTGTAGCCAGGGAAATCTGCTCCAAATAGCTGCTTGCGAATGACGCTGTTTGCGCCGTCACAGCCAACTACATAGTCGGCTGTCATTTCTTTGAGGCCATCCGGGTTGTCCACAATTAGCCTCGCTTGGTCTTCATCGTGACGAATCTCAAAAACTTCGTGACTCCATCTGATAATGGCCAAGAGTTCCTTCTCCAAGTCCTCGAGAGCCAGTCTTCATAGTTTATTCAGAGGAAGACATGATATGCGATCCGGGTTATCGCCAAGATTGCTGTTCAAGATTTTCGCCAGGACAGCTCCATCGGGTTTTCTCCAACGGGCGCCTCCAACCTCGATTCTATATTCGCGGATCCTGTCGAGCAAACCGGCCTTGGCTAGTACACGGTTGGCAGGAGGCCCATAATGTGTCGCCCGAGGCTGGTCATCCAGCTCTGTGCTCTTGTCAAGACATTCGACCTGGATGCCGTATTTGGTCAATAAAAGTGACAGCACCAGCTCAGTTGGACCTGTCCCAACTACAATGACCTGCAATGCTTGTCAGTATCTTTTGCAACTTGCCTCTATGTTCATTTAAGATAGTGTATATACCTTGTTCAGGCCTTTGCTAGAGTTGATAGCCATAATAAAAATTGAACTTTGAAGATTAACACCACGATTACTCCGTCTTGCCTTACGAGGCGAGGCAGTTCGTGATCACTGGCTACAATAGACATATATATTTAGGTCTCTAAAAGTACCGTTTTCAATCCAACTTTGCCACTTTTGCTTTACATGCCGAATCTGGTTCATAAATAGTCAGCCCATTTATCTGTCAAGACCCCTTTTCTGTCAAGACCCCTTTTACTAACTTAGCACTCGCTTCCCCACGAGATCTGCCAACTGACACTAAGTGCGAGATTAGCATCGTTGCTATAGAGGGGCTGGCAAAACCCCGCCCCCACCGATCCTATTCTGGACATGTGTGTGCGAAATAACAAGCCTATATTGGGATTTCTTACGCTAGGTGTGGGTAGGTATTACGTCCGGTTCAGATATAGTGGAAGACAAATTCCGAGCTTGCTGGACAGCGTTGGAACATATCTTCTGCCTTTGGAGGGTTGTTGACTTTTAGAACAAGCCAAACGTCAAGTGTACGTGACATGCACGTATGGAGCTGGGTTTTTACTGTAGGTACATTTCCATCTACACCTCCAACGTGGTCCATTTCCCAGCTTCGTAGCTAATATTCAGTGCTGTTACTTCTCCTAATACTATTGGCTTAGCTTACATCTTATATACTGCCCAATTCGCTGATGTGGCGGACCAAACTCAGGCCTGAATTGTGTATACCTACCTACATAGGGTAGCATTGTATTCGCTACTGATAATCCCGCTGTTGCCCACACGACTGACTACTTTAGGGAATATGGGGGCCAAGGTGGAGCGCAGTTGAGCAGTCTGACTTGGTGATAGTATATCTCTTCGAATAACTCGCTCGGTTATACCGAAGGTTATCATTGCGGGATTCGGCGAGCTTCGGTAGGCCCTATCTCCTAGGTCGGGGTGATCCTAGACTCGGCGCAAGGGCTGAGCAGCTGATGCCGATGCGGAAAGCCTTGGTGCTGTTCATGGAGGTTCCCACCCTTCTATCGTTCCCGAAGTCTCTTGGCTCGATGTCTGGTCGTCCAATTTCACCCTAAATCACGAGTAAATGATGACGAGCAATGCACTAGAGGCTCAGTCATCTGCCACCATTACCTGGTGGATAGCACTTGTAGACGCAGTGCACGGGATGTTGGTGAATCTAGGACATGAGGTCCCCTTGCCCACCCCATGGGACCCCGCGAATTCCTGTAACCTTACTATACCTTAAAACGACAATAAGCAGATGTCCCCAGGCCTTACGGATCTTCTTTCTTCAAAAGCACATCTCATCGCTCTCCTTCAAACAGACGCATTCACTAGCTTTTAGCTAAGGCTTTTGCTTTTATACACCTTGACACTCCCGTTCACGGTCTTGATTTGTCAATATGACAAAGGATGGAGATCCAGCTCAGCCGGCAGTTCGCAGCACCTTGCCTTGTGCCAAACAGTCTTGGGGCGGCCTTCCACCGGAGGCAGCGCACCGAAGAGTTCAACGATGATGGCGAGAGCCGTTGGGTCTGGCGCGACCCGGTGCCCTTCGAGGACCCCATCTTGTCACTTGTAGGCATCGGCTTGTACGGGGGTCTTGTCTTCATCGTTGGGCTCTTTGCCTGGACCGCTGACGCGTTCGACTTGCACGGCCTGAATGTTCAGCAGGTCAAATTGTCTCATTATTGTGGCGTGACTAAGACGACCGTCTCAACAACCGTTACAATGACGCTGCTGCTTCGTTCCATCGGAGCCCATTGGCGGCATCCACGTTGAGTTACAAGGGTAGTTTCCTTATATTCATAACAATATATAGCTTTTCTAAACTTTAAAACTCTTTATTAGAAGGGCTTATCTGATATGTAACAGGAAGGCACGAGATATACTGAATATACGATTCTCTCAATCTCTTGCGATATGCTAGGTGGGTACTCCGATATCGGTTTTAGTGGCGCCGTCTCTTGTCGGATTTTACTCATCAGCTCGGTTAACGCTCTCTTTAAAAATATTAAATCAGACCCGAGCCTGCAGTCAGCAAACACTGCGCCGTTCCATTGCATTAGCTATTATCCCAACCCTCGCTTACCAAGTTTCTTCATGGCATCGACAACGACCACTTTGAGCACAGCCCCAGCCGTGCCTTTGGAAGACTTGCCATCTTATGAAAACGATAGCACCCGAGAACTCAGGCCTCCTAGCAACAATGGGGACACTGAAGCCAGACAAGTGCAGGCGACCGTCTACTACCGGTTCAGTAATCTGCAGAAACAGTCCATCACGGCCTTTCTGGCTCTCTGCAGCTTCATGACTTCCATGTCGACCACCTGCATTCTCCCTGCCATTCCTGAACTAATGCAGACTTTCAGCACCACTGCTTTTGTCATTGGAATCAGCAATGCTGTCTATTTGGCAGTCATGGGTGCCGCCGCATTGATTTGGGGTCCGTCCGCCGATGTGTTTGGACGCCGAGCCGTAAGTGTACTTTCTCTGCTGGATCAGTTCCGTTCTACTGACAGAGGCACCCAGGTCTATCGGTTCTCTCTTTTGATGTTCTGTGCTGCCTCTATCGGCACTGCATTCTCGCCGACTCTTGTCGCATTTTTCGTCTTTCGCGGGCTTTCAGCTATCCCAAGCACATCATTCCTCATCTTGGGATCGAGCTGCATCTCCGACATCTACCACCCAGTTCGTCAACAGCTATCCTAGACACCTCAAATCATGACTAAGAATCATGTAGACCGAACGCGGAGCATCAATGGGATGGCTCCTTAGCGGGTCTATGATCGGCCCAGCCTTCGGTCCTCTCCTAGGTGGTGCCATTGTCACCTACCAGACATGGAGAGTCATATTTTACATGCAGGCAGCTTTGGCTGGTGTAGCGTGCATACTTGCCCTCTTTTACTTTCCCGAAACTATTCACTACATCCGTGCCACGGAGATAAGTGGCCATAAAAGGAGCGAAGCTGTCATAAAATTGCTCAGATGGCTCAACCCTTATGGTATGGTCAAGTTATACGGGAATAAAAATTTTCTAATGGTGGTAAGCAGTAGGGCGTGGTGATATATCGTGAAATAGCGGCTCACCAACTATCAGGTTCTTGCATCGTCCGCTGTTGGATGGAATATGTTTGCCCTTCTCACGCCCTTACGATTGATCCTAAATCCTCGGTTGAATCTGACGACCCCGCTCCAATCAGGGCTTCTTTACATCTCTCCTGGCGCTGGTTACCTCGTAGGTGGTTTCATTGGTGGGCACTGGGCTGACTACACGGTACGAGTGTGGACGGAAAAGCGCGGCTACAGACTTCCTGAAGATCGTCTGCGAGGCTGCCTGCCGTTCCTTGGCATCGTTTTGCCCCTTTCTATGGCCTTGTATGGTTGGATGGTAGACAGGAGGCTTGGGGGATTCCCGTCCCGGTCATCTGCATGTTCTTCCAAGGCGTAGGCCAAACATCCGCCTTTCCCAGCCTTAACGGTTACATACTCGACATTCTGCAAGATCACGTTGGTGAAGCATCTGGTGAGCCTCTATCGCGAGTCACGTGGATACCGAGGTGCTAATCAGCAGCAGCAAGTCATTATCTACTCAGATATCTCCTTTCGGCAGTTTCCAGTGCCCTCTGTCTTCCATTGTTAGAGCTCGTCGGTGTAGGCTGGAGTTCGACAATTTCATCAGTTATTTTCCTCGCTGTCACGGCCCTAGTATATTTGACAGTCCGACTGGGCAGTGGCTGGAGGGAGCCAAATAACACGAGGTTAAGCTAAATGCCTGCATTGTAAAGTCCGAACAGTTATGTTGAACGCTGTTGAATCGATGTGTGAATCGTGTCAAACCTTCACAAACATACGCAGGTGCTTCTCCACGAGATCTACTAACTAATACTGAAGTAAAATATTGGTATTATTGCTATGTTAGGGCCTTAATAAAACCTCGCCCCTACTGATCCTATGCTGAATATTTAGTATAGAATGGTTAACCTATATAATATATAGATACAGCTGGCTTTTTACTATATCTTCAAATATTTATCATCTCTCTAATTATAGGATATTTAGTACTATTACTACTACTATTACTATTACTCTAGCTTAGTTCTTATATACTGCTTAATTCACTGATATAGCGGATAAAGCTCAGGCTTGACTGGTATTTACCTATATTACCTACCGGTAGGGTAGGTAATGTTGTATAACAATTTCGCTGTTGCCCACATAACCAGTCTAAGGAATGTGGGGGCCAAGGTGGATTGAGCAGTCTTATAAAGCATTATACACACTATGCCGTGCCGGTTGGTAGGTACTTACGGCCCTCGTATTTCTTATAAATGAGGTTCTAAGGTCACGGCGTTGTGGATAGCAGTTACAATCGTCATTGGAATCTTCATTTACTTGTACCTGCAAAAATGAGTCTTACTTGGCACAGTCACTGGCATTGAAGCTGGACGCCACGTCATGCAGTTTCTCGGCATTAAGTACGCTTTGATAAGAGGAAGATTCGAAGAATCTTTGCTATTCGAGCAGAGCCAAGGGGACGCAACAAGGTATGGGTAGGTACAAGAGTCATGACCCGCGATGATACTAAGCTGACATTCAATAGGCCAGCTTGCCCACAAGCCGCGAATGCTTTGCAGGTCGAATAAGACCATCTCATCCAAAAGGCCTTACCTCTTTCGGGGGATATGCCGGTCGAAAGCGAAACGGAATGTTTGAACTTGAACATTACTGTCCCTAGAGACATTCCTACAGGCACGAAGTTGCCTGTTCTTGTATGGATCCATGGGGGCGGGTTGTTCTTTGGAGCCAACTTTTGGCCTCAAACCGACTTGGGAAGACTTGTAGCCCTTGGCATTGAGAGTGAGATGCCGTTTATCGGAGTTTCACTGAAGTAAGGAGTCACAAGCTTGAATTGAATTTATACTGATACATGAAAGAATTATCCTGACTAGGCATATTGGCTGGGTTACCGAACAAATACCTTCGGCTTCCTGGCCTCTTCTGAACTACGTGAAGCTGGATACCATGGAAACTACGGCATAAAGGACCAGATCAACGCCTTCGTTTGGATTAAGAAATTTATTGCTGGATTTGGCGGCGATCCTGAAAATGTGACCGTTATGGGTGAGAGTTGTGGTGGAGTATCTGCGACCTTATTGTTACACAATAAAGAACCTCTGTTCCGTCGTGTTAATAGTATGGGAGGACACCCGCCACTCATGGCACCAATACCTTTCGAAACAGCCAATGAGGCGTACGCCAAAGTGGTCGACTGCCTAGGTCTGAGAGATTTGTCGACTAAACAGAGGGTTGAGAAGCTACGTACAATTCCGCACAAGGAAATCATCGACAAGGTGCCTGGGAATATTCCTAACCGACCTGTGATTGATGGTACAATTTTTAAAAGAGCTCTCACGGCGCAAAAATGTCGAGAATCCCACCGATACAGACAGCATTCCCGGCAAGGTTTGGTGCCAAGACTTGTTGATAGGTGGCTATCAAGCAGATGTAAGCGCTCTTTAACAGATCTGATTTCTTCATTGTTCAGTTCCTCGATGGAAACCTTTGTTCTTTATGAGGGTTGTGATGACTGACGTAATGATACTAGGGCTACATCATGAGCGGCGCATTATACTCCCAGAAAAAAAACATCGGATCTCGTCTCGCTGCATCTTTGACTCGGTCACTAAGCAGGACACCTCAGCTTGTCACATCCATCCTTTCGGACTACCAGATTACCGACGCAGAATCAGATGGCATAGCTTTCCATCGAATCGTGGCCTTACTCACAGATATTGGCTTCTACGCTCCTCTCGAAATTGCAGCCAGAGGTTGGCCGAACACCCATGGGTGATATCTTTACCATTTCACGCTCCTAACCCTTTCCCTGGGCCACTTTAAGGCAAAGCCAGCCACGTTCGCGACGTAGCATATGCCTTCCAAAACTACAACGATTACCTTTCGCCATCAGATGTCTGCATAGCAAGAGGCTTTGGTCTGGCTATAGTCCGTTTTGCTAATAAGGGCCAGCCAGGATGGCCTGCATGGTCAGAGGACGCGTTAAAAGACCCCGGGGTCTTTGGACATGCGACTGATCCAGACACTACGTTCGGCACGACAGGCAAGCCTCAGCACCGACCATTTATCCCAAGTCTTCTGGAAGAGTATAGCTACGATGTGCTCTGGTGAGCCCTCCAGAAGTTCTTAAAAGGCGAGTAACCTCGCTACTGCATGATGTACGGGACCAAATGGTCATATGTATTCTTTTACATAAGAAAAATGTTAATTGAACGACGAATCTTCCTACCACACCAGAGCTCGCAATCGATGTATTCAGAATTGAATGCATGTAGCCTGGGGCGAAGATTGATGTTAAGATCACAATGTTGTGGGAGAGGCTTCACTGTATGGATACAAGATTCAATGAGTGGCGGGTGTCAAGCCACAGACTCGGTTCTGTCTCTCCTCGTCTCGCGCCTCACATCCACTAGCCCTTGAACCCAATCGACCAAGTCTCGGGATTTGCTGAACACGGCATGCGGCGCAGTCTAAAACCAGAGAGGTTCTCATGGGAAGTTCGTTTATGTCTGAGGTGCGTTATTTTTGCCTGGAAGATGACACTTATGGAATCCTTTCAACTGCCTCTTCGAGTTCTAATAACAGTTGGGAACTTCATCATTTAGCCCATTTGATTCTTCGGAGGCAGCCCATTACCGTTGCATCGTACTCAATGTTGTCTCAACCAAGAGCAGGTTTGGACGAAAGCGTTGGCTTACTTGCATTCAGCTCGTTTAGCTCTGGCGGAACACCGAGCTGTCCGTCGGCGAGTACCGCCAGCAGTAAGCCCGTATCATACGACGCCGAGGGATCGACAGACGCCTTGCCCCTCCATATACCAGAAGTGGCTGGATCTTTTCTCTAAAGTCCCGTATTATATCAAAGGGGGAAGATGTTCGCCATCACGAATGCAGGGTGTGTGACTCCCCTCGCACCGAAGGTCACGCTGTATGACCGATTTAGGAAGAAACGTATGAAAGCAATTAAGTGGCGACGGGCCAATGGTACCGCAGCGTCCCCTCACAATGGGCTATAGAGGCGCCTTGTTAATCTTTGATGTGGTAGGTGGCTGCACAGATAAGCAAAATACTACCTTGGCTTTCCAACTGCCGTTTCCGATTCATGGAACCCTCTCCCCCGCAGGAAGGGCCTATGAAGCGATGACAACATAGGTACACCTGCTATTGAATGAAGATAGCCAGATCCGAAGTTGCAAGGCACAGGACTGGACAATAGGCAGAATGGTTTAATGGCCAAGCTTGTAAGTGGGCTATGGAGCATTGCCAGCGGGAGTAACTCTAGTGCTATGTCGGCCTATTTCTTCTTTTTAAGCTTGCTTTATAGCTAAGACTACTAGCACTAAGATGCAGATCAGCGATATTCGATAATATTGACCTGGGGGGGGGGGGGGGGGGGTCTTATGTGCCCATCCCCGCCCAAAACCACTCAAGCTTTCGCCAAGGGTACAGAACCACCTTGGCAGGGAACGCTCGAGTTCTTGGTATAACCCCCGGTCGGATGAAGCTGTCGCTATGCATCGTCCCAGTCACACTGAGTGTTATGGAACTATTGTCAAACCACCAAGTAGGAAGGTCCGGCATCACGATGCCGCCGTATAGACAGTATCACGACTATATAAACGAGCACCATCGTCTGCTAAAATGACTTGAAGACTCATTCTCAGCATCTAGCTTCCTCTTGCACACAGATCAATCAATCCCTCCAGGTTCTCTTCCACAATGGCACCAACTCTCGCTGTCGCTGCAGCCCTTCTGCTGCCCCTTGCCGCTGCTGTCCCCGTCGACAGAACCCTCCCCGGTCAGGTCCGCGATGATGTTACCACCATGATCGTCGGTGGCACTGAGGCCTCTACCGGCGAGTTCCCCTACATTGTCAGTCTGTCTGAGGGCGGCTCGCACTTCTGCGGTGGTGTCTTGATCAACGCCAACACCGTAGCTACTGCTGGACACTGCTCCTACGGCACCAGTGCCTCTTCCGTGAGGGTTCGCGCTGGAAGCAACGTAAGTTACTTTCTGCCCTTCAATAACCTAGTTTTACGTCAGAGGTGCAATCGTCCATCTTGTGTGGAGCCACTCTGGTTGACTTTAAATCTCCCACACCATTTGCTAACCACACAACAGAGCCGCTCCTCCGGAGGAACTCAGGTCAGCGTTTCGTCTATCCTCATCCATTCTGGATTTGACTACGACACCTTGTAAGTCCATTTGAGTCTTGCTAAAGACTTCTCAGCTAATTTCCATATAGGGACAACGATATCTCTCTCTGGAGGCTGTCTACCGCCATCTCTGAGGGTACTAACATCAAATACGCCACCCTCCCATCTCAGGGCTCTGACCCCGCCGACGGAACTATCCTTACAGTTGCTGGCTGGTAAGTGCCGCTCTACATTGTTGAAAATGAATGAGCCGAAACATTAACAAAATGTTACAGGGGAACTACCAGCTCCGGCGGCTCCAGCCTGCCCACCAACCTGCGAAAGGTTTCCGTCCCCGTCATCCAGCGAAGCGAGTGTGCCTCTGACTACTCTGGCCTCGGCTACGATGTCACTAGCAACATGTTCTGCGCTGCTGAGGATGCTGGTGGCAAGGACTCTTGCCAGGGTGACAGCGGTGGCCCCATTGTCAACTCTGCTGCTGTCCTCCAGGGTCTCGTCTCCTGGGGTGTTGGCTGTGCCCAGGCCGCTTACCCCGGTGTTTACACCCGTGTTGGCAACTACGTCAGCTGGATCAACAGCAACAAGTGGTAAATTGGTCTGCACTTGACAGAGGAAGATGATATTGCTGCAACTGTGCGCACGAGGGATTGATGTTCATAGTTTACGAGATATCATGCGAATTGAATTATGATCGATGATGAAAACTACCATGATATTGTACAGCCATACCCATACATAACAGTGAGATGCTAGATCAGATGTCCTCTGTTACCACAGCAAGAGAATCAAGGGGGCTAACAAACATCCTATATCAGGCAATTCATGTAAAGTGATCAATTTATGATAGGGCCAACCGTCTTTTTCGCCCTATAAACTACCACATATCTCACCCCAGAATGTAACGCACCCTAAGATCTATTGACTTCATATCCGGGCCCTGAACCAAGATTGCCGAATATGCAACCCAAGGACGGGACGGACTCCCAGGCCATCTCTTTGCCCAGGTTGTGTGTGACTTGAAATAGCACACCAAGGCCTGTAAGCGGCGGCATTCTACTTCCTCGTAAACTAAACACACTAGACACAACGAGCTACGGAATATCCAGGTAAAGCTTCGTACTGATAAACACTCGTATTGTCTGATAACTGGGACGGTGAGAATGTCATTCACCTGTTTCCAAAACGTAATAAGGCACAGCATGTCGTTAGATGAGCTACTTTTTGATAAATGATCGTCGCTTCCTTCATGCCAAGGGGCAGGGGGGTGGTAACGTTATCTCATAATAGGCTCGATCATCCCTCTCTTTGAATCCCTATGCTAACCCGTATAAGAAAGCCACGTATGCTAAGCTTATGCTTGTCCCTAAAAAGCCTTTACTCCCGCCTGCCCGTGCATAAGTGCCACAAGAGATGCCACCTTCTGATCCTGGCCTGGCTCGTCGGCGAGGTCCCGATCCGGATGTGTCGTGTTGTGCCGGCAGAATGCCGAAAGCGCACGCATTGATCATCTACAGACCTGTCGCCTCGATAGCGAAACTTCAATCGCACTTGGATGAACAGATCACCACTCTATCCAGCTAACACGTCTGCGAGCGCGATGACGATCCGGCTGATCGGAGCTGAACACCTAAATTCTAAAATCTGGGCCCAACGGTTCTCAGACAATTCTTACTCCGACCCACATTTTATCCCACTCGAATTGAGAGCTTCGTAGCAAAGCAAATAATACACTTACGATTCGCATCGTCATCATCACCAAATAAATATGAACTTACATTTGCTTCTAGTCCGAGTTCGAGGCTATGGAGTTCCCTCATGGGCGAGTACTCGCTGGTTCATGGGAAACTCAATGCATCCCAAGTATATTTGAATTAGACTGCTACCTCATCGTTAGTCATTTATCTCACCTGCCACCAGGCAGGATCCTATTAACAACAGGAACAATTGATGGGATAACGAACAAGTAGCCTCTCTTACAGCAGGGTACCAGAGATACCCTGTGATGACACCAATATCTCAAATGATCAACCAGAAGGTTAACTTTTTATTTATATTCTTAAGTCTTACACCAATTATGGCATTAAGGAGAGAAGGAAGAAACTTGAAAGAAAGGACAAAAATTGAGACTAATAAAGAGCACGCTACACTGTCTTAGACGATGAGTCTTTCACGTTGCTTCTGTAGCGCAATTGCCCGGTCATTGACATACACCATCAGTAGCTCAAACTCCGAACATCCTTCATTCTTGTGCTCCAGTGACATACGGTCGAATCCGATCATGTCCTGCTCCCATCGATCTTGCGAGTCTTTGTCTGTCAAGGAGGACGATGATTTAGTCCTGCCACGTTGAAGTTTCCGCGCCAAGATACTCACGTTGAGAGGTCCCGTTGAAGAAGAAACTTTCGCCTCAAAAACTATTCGTTGTACAGGTTAGTCTTGGGCGAAATAATAAGAAAGAGGTTAGAGTGATATGGCTTACCGTCTTAAGGCCTCTTGCACTCCGCATCGAGCTTTTGACTCTTATTGAAAGAGTTAAGGGCGACCAAAGCCGAGAAGATTGATGTAACTCCTATGGAGAAGAGAGGGGACCCTGTGACAGAGACAGCGGTTGCAGATGCGGCAGCAGTATCAACAGCAGCCACTGAAACCCCATTCAAGCACACCATGGAAGCAGACACAGCACTGAAGACTCCCGATTGGACTGCTTGTGTTAAGTCCTGTTTCCTGGCATCAACGAGAATCTTGTTGTTCCTGAGGAGCGAGGAAGCCAATGTCATCATGTCGCAGAGATTACTACAGGTGGTGTACGTCCAGACACCGCAACCGCAACGAAGATCTGCTCCTCCATCGTTGGTTAAAGGTACTATGGAAGGGTATGGGTCAGCAAGATGCTTCATCAAGACAACTTAGGGCCAGAGCAATGAATTGATGCTAGAGATGAATACCTAGGATGTTTTCATAGCTCTCGAGGAAGTTATCAAAAGTATCAGTGAACTGCTTCAGATTCTTTCTGTAGCGTCTTCTTCTCTCTTCCAGTTTCTGCTTATCTTCCATTCCCACTTCGCTTTTGATCTCGCTCGCCTCTAACTCCTGCGAAGTCTCCGTCAGAATAGGGTACTTGTGCCACAATTTGTCGGCAAGAACCATCTCACAGAAAGCCAGCTCAGCCAGGATTCTACTGTAGGCATGGACTCCTTTATAATACGCTTCACTGCTTCAACACTCGTGAGCGGCTTGCCGTAAAGTTGTTGGAACATTCGGAAGACGTCAAAAATGCCTCCGATGGCAGCTACCGCAAAGACAATCGCACTACAATGGACCATGTCAGGTTTGAATGATATTAGAAATGTAGCCAACTACTTACACGGGAGCGAGGTACGGTTTGTCTTGGCCTGAATCGCACAATGGAGCCTGGTCGATGAGCTGAGGGCCTTGCGTCCAGAATGCGTTGAAGAACGACGCAATCCAGTATGTTCGGAACACGCTGGACGCAGGCTCAATGCCTAGAAAGGATCGTTTGCTAAGTAATTCTATTCGTCGCCTGTTTTCTTGGGATCACCATTAACCATGGCTTCGCACAACTGTTTGATACCATCATCGAGTGTGTTATCTGCTGGATGACAATCTCGGATTTTTGCAGACGGACCTCGCAATGCATGAGCGATTAGGCCGTCTGTTAGGTGACTTTTGAGAAACATTGTCCAGGGTATTTACTACCCTTACGACAGCCCGGCCGTTCTCAACGTTTGCCTCATAGGTGTCTAACTCAACCAGCTTGGATAGTTTTTGAGGCTGTGGCGTATGTCATCTTTAAAATCATCGTTGGGGTCAATCTCGGGCTCCCAGATCTTGAAATGCCAGAGGGTTGGCATTGGATCCTGAATTCCGGCCATTTCTCTCATACCACCACACAAGGCAAGGTGATCGGTGTGAGACAAAGGGTCAGCAAGAAAGTTCTTCAGAACTCAGAAATATCTAGATATGACAAAGTCTAGAAATTAGAAAGGAAGAGGGAGGGGGAAAGCTGCCAGGGAAGATTATATGTGACAGAATTTCGCATCATGTTCTGGTTTCTTTTCGGTGGCTATTGTAATCTGTCGGTTTAGGGGGAACTCTTTGTCCATCCTTGTGGCGAAAATATTGTACCTCATTTCTATTTTTTTTTCTCTTAACCAGCCTTTGTCCTTAATCAATCTACGGAACAAAGCATCGCATGCACCTACAGTGAGTACTTCAAGTCAGTCTAGCTTATATCAAGCTTGGTGCTAACTAACAGTACGCAAACATTACATACTTATAAATTGCAAGGATGATTAAGCACTCGTTTTAGATAAAAGTGTCTAGAAACTAGCTCAATATAAGTAAACCAACTTGCTTATCCTCCCCTTCGCTTATAACAACCCTTACCTTAACTCACTTTTTGATACTACAGAGCAGTTTTAGAGAGTGCGCTACAAGACGCCTGTGCGGCAGGCCAGGTACGAAACCGGATGGCTACATCCGATCACATAATTTTATGCGACATGTGCGTTACTTGGCTTGTGACCGTAGTAGCAAACCTCCGATAGATTGATATACGGACCAAACCTAGTCAGATGAGGTGCCGGGTGATGTGGAAACCCCTCGCAGAAAAGAGGGGGCTGGAGGCACGAAGGAAAATACAAAAACAATGGTTTCTTCGGGGCTCGATATTGTTTTCAACCTTATTCGCCGTGATCAATTTGACCGCATAAGTTTCAACATTTTACACTCCTTCGTCCCCACTACAAAATTGCATGTCGCTCAAGCCCGCGGCGACGGTTTCCAATACCTAGTCAGCATGTCTGCAAGGAAGTGGACTGGAAGTATGCCCTTGTATCCGGGGGGCAGGGCCAAAAATTACAACGTCATCTTTAACGATCATACTGGCAAGCCAGCCTTGATGTCGTGGAGAGGCATCGATATGGCGCATAATCCACCCAAGTTGCCTTCTTGGATCTTCTACATGGTTAATCCCGAAACCCCACGCGACTTTGACGGCTGCGCATTCGCTCGTGGTCTGGAGGACTGCCGTACAATCTATTACAACGGCAGTTTTAGATATGCATTCTTCTTTCTACCCGGCGCTACCGCTGAAGAATGTATTGCGCATTACCGTGGCGAGTTGGTTGCTCGAGGTACCCTTTGGCACCAAGTTCGCAAGGTGACGCAAGCCTGGAACAAGAAGCACGCTGCAAGCGAAGAAGCAGTTGATGATCCAGCTGAAGCGTTGTCTCCTGGCGATGATGACGAGCCTCATTTCGGTGTCACAAGTGAACAAGGGCTTCCTGGTTTCCCTTAGGTGAAAATGGCTAGCGACTGATATTTTACCAACTACCCCAACTGGCTTTTCATGTATTTGGATGCAGACATCCAGTGGGATCCTAACCAAGACCACAACGTCTGCGTCGTCCAATTTGACCCTATGCCCATCGAATGGGAAGAAGGAGCAAGGGTCAGATGGGATCCGATGGAACACCCTGCTCATTTAAGCTATAAGAAGGTGACGGGTAGGAGTATGGTAGATGACGAGGAATCACTCTATCTTTGGATGGGTGATAGAAGCCATAGTCATTGGGCGCGAGCGGCCTGCGAGCCTACGGATAACGCAAAGGACCTCGGATGGGAGGCTGGGTAATGCGTCTTGGAGCGAAGATTCGTCTGCTGGAGGTTCTCCTTGGTCCCTTGATGACGCGATATCGGTAGTATAGACACAAGAAGCAACTACATTCAACCTGAATCTATTTCTTAGTTAGTTTATCCCTTTGGTCCGCCCATATTTACAAGTCGAAGTTGGTTTCTAGTTAGTATAGGGTAGCCACCTATCAATGACCAGGATCAATCAAGCGCTCATCCTCGCTCTTTGCCTCGAGACTAATGTAGAGAGGGTCTAGTTCAAGCATGATTAGATAATCTGCTGTGGCGTGGTTCCACAGCTAATTTCCGCTGTCGGCTCACTTACCAGGATTGATGATGAACACGACATCAATCCCACACCAGTATCAACATCAGAAGCGCAGCACATCCCGCGAGCGATGGAGCAATTCACGGTGTCCCATTCCGGGGCTTTGGAGCATGCTCATTCCTTCCTCTTCCCTCCTTCAACAGTCTCAATCGTCAAAGAAATCCGCCTCACTGTGACCATCGTGGCCGTTGCTTGGGTCACAGTGACGCTCATCAAAACTTTTTCACCCTCCAAAATAGAGAAGAAGTAAAAAATCATGCATGGTTTCTCTCATCCAGGCCGAGGAGCCATTCCATCAAGTTTCCTGGCTAGTAGAAATGGAATAATCGGAGTTAAAAAAATTCCACCCTGCGGAGGATGATTCTTTCATTTGGATGTCGCAACAAAAGCGACATTGTGAGACACTGCGTTATTCAATGGGATGAATAGGTGTCTAATGTGTAGATTAAATACGGTCTAACATGATGTTGAAATAGTAGCTCAAGATTGGGTAATACTACAGATTACATCTTTACGCAGCTGCACTGATGCTGATCGTCACTTGTCCAAGGCACCTACGCGCCTGTGGATACAAATACAGACCAAAAACCAACTGTTCATTTTGAAAAGCATGAGTGTTCACCCTTCACTTGCTTTCAATGCTGGATACTTTTGCTCAAATATCTCCAACTCCGCCGTCACATGTTCAAGCGTAGTCTCGTCAGCTGACACACAAGGCGCATTGGGCTTCCCAGGGCTCATTTTTAACTACGTAGCAAGCTGATATGGCATCCTGTTCCCTTGAGTCCTTTCCCTCAGCGGCTGGGCCGTGACTTCATCCTTAATCTCGTAGAGTAGTCTCTCAAGACCCCTGGTCTGGCCCTCTAGGACGACCTGATGGAACACGGTGTAGCCAGCATCAGTCTTATCTGAGAGCAACCTCCTGATATTAGATCCGCATTCGTGTTCGTGCCTCAGAATGACGTCAACGACACTCTCCTCGTCGTGAGCGGCCGCGGCGTGGAGAGCAAGCTGGTACGGTTGGCACAGGCTCCTGGAAACGTTAGACTCATGCTTTAGGAGCAACTCGACGGTTGCCGTCTTCCCTTTGAGGCACGCAGCGTACAAAGCTGTCGTGCCGCCGATCACCGCGTCGACGTTAATGCTCACCCCGGCGGCGGCAGCGCCATCTGGAATTCCCTTAGCGGTGGACGCGAAACCTGGACATGCAGCTAGGAAGAACGACCTTGCGAGGCCAGCCACCCCATGCTCGTTGGTTGATTGACATTTTGGGCAAGTTGTCAGATGGCGAGAAACGAGGTTTTTGGAGCCTTTGAACGCGAGAAACATGATCAAGCTGTCTTCTGACTCAAGCCAAATGCTATTGGGGGCTTCTTCTCTGCGACTGTAGTGCTGATGATCATCGTAGAAGTCGAGTTTCTTGAAAAGCTTGAGACCCTTATGTGAAACGGGACGATAATAACACAGAGGATAACAACGGTGGCCTAGTCAAAGTGACGTCAAAATATGCTGTGCTCAGCGTTGGAATGGAATGTGAAGAATGCAAAGTGGTCAAGAGCATTCACAACTGTCTTTACAACAACACGTCGCAGTTCAAAGCGTGTCTGTGTGATGAGGGTGTCGGGCCTACTCACATTCAGTGCCCAAATTATTGTCTCGGCAGCAAGAGACTGTTCATTGATTATGGGAATTGGGTAGATCCTCAATATAGCTGCGAGGCGATATACCCATATAGTAGCAGTGGAGTGAGCGATGTGACCTCCCTCTATGCTGACTTGCGTTTACACGTCATCGATGCCGTCTAACTATATTAGCTTCATATTAAATAATGGTTGGAGACACCCTCGAGGGTCGACCATGCCACCAATACTATCATGCAATAGACGGATGCCTGGTTGAACACGATATTTGCTCCTCGGGCAGTAGTCAGTGGGCTCTTGCAGTTCGAGGCGAAGATCGTTTGACCTTGACGATGAGAAATCACGACTCGGCTCCAACTGTGGACGCTACGACAGAGATGTCTCGCTCGGCCACCAACACCTTCAGTACAAGGACTATGAGCCAGTTCTCGGATATAGTACTCGATGGCTCGCGCATTTTGAGACCACGACGTACTCTTCTCAACCTGCTATCACCTCGTCTGAGAATATAGGGCCCCAGATCTCCAGTCATCGAGGAGAAACAATTGCGGCCACTTCCTTCTCTCTGATTCTCCTTTGAGTTAATGGCGGTTGTTACAGGTATGGTATTGCCGATATTGCCATAGGAATGAAGCAAGTTTCCAAAGACTAAAGCTTGTGGTTCGGATTCGCCACTAACAAAGTGGATTTTGACCAGGTGAAAATCGATTCGTTTGTTCTCACCTGGCAGCTGAAATTCGAAACATGCGAATTTGGGGGATAATGCTACAGTTGAATCCTGAGGATCGAGAGAAAGGAACCCCGAGGTCCCCGACGTTACCTTTCCGACCCCAATCCAACTCAACCGCCAGCCATTATGCAGGGGTGATCTGACTATGGACAACCCCTCCAAAGCCGAGTTTCCAGAGCCGCCAACCTGCATGCGGATGCAACACTAACGACGGAACCTCAAGATCCTTTGTTAATAGATCGTCACCCCTTTTCTCAATTTTCGGCTTGCCACTTGAATTCTCCTAAAATGCATACTTTTTCTCATGTTTATGCTGCTGCATTTTGTTTTAACCCGTCCTCTCTCAACCGCTGATGAAGCGCATTCTGCCAACACACACGCGCGTGCATAAAGCCGGTTGAAATGCAACCCTATCCTCTGTTGCAGGGCTTCATCATACAGACTCTATTGCTAGGAGCCATATCAGCCAGATTAAAAGAACAGCCGACACAAGCCACCAAAACACAACACGCAGACCAACTTGTCATTGGCGCTTATCGGAGCTTCTCTGATTTCAGACACGTGGTGCAAAACAAGTTCAACTCCTTCTTGCACCGGCGAGAGGGCGTCATAAGCGACGAACATCAGAATCTTCATCGTGATGCGCCGACTTTGATATCAACAGGTTTAACCGATTCCATCATAAAACGGTACGCAACGTCCCCTCGCCTAAAGGACTGGCATAGTAATCCAAATTAGTGATTACCCCACGTACCCGGTGTATGTTATCTCAAGTAGTACTCAAACTACTACGTCTTCACCTGTAGATGCAGGTGATACGCAGACTTCTCTCAGTACGCTTGGACCTGCTCCAATAAGTGAAGCTCCCCCAACTAGTACCATTCCGACCAAATCAGAATCTTCCACAAGCGAAGTCCCAAAGACTTCAGAGCCTCAGAGCTCATCTCAAATCGCACCTGAATCTACCCAAAAGAGTACGGAGGAAACCTCTACGCTTAGTTCGTCCTATTCCAGCCAGCCGTCAACTTCCTCTCAAGCTTCCTCTAGTACGAGTGTTTCCAGTGAAATTACCTCGGGTGGAGCAGTTAATTCTGATCCTGTCACCTCTGGATCCGGACCTGCACCGACTGAAGTTGCTCCAAATGAGTCTGGATCGACCGGTGCTACTTCCACTAGAGATACTTCCTCAACTAGCACGCCGCTAGGCGGTACGTGAAAGAACAAGTTCTATATTTTAATGCGCGGCTGATGAGAATTACAGGCCCAGGAACTGAGAGCGGATCTAGCGGAAAGAAGTCGATAATTGGCATCATAATTGGCGTCACTCTCGGAGGCCTTGCATTCGGTGCACTGGCCATTGGAGTGTTTTGGTTCTTTTACCGTCGCCGTCAACAGCACCTTATAGGGCCTGACCCATGGGAACCGAAAGAAACTCCCAGCGGAGAGGATCTCCCAGAGCGGAGCTACCGCGAGTTCTTCGATGCAGGTCTTTACAGAGGGCATCCCAAACACGGAACGGAACTTGACTCCACGGCTCTGATAGAAATGGAGTGTCACCGGTCCGGGATCAAACAATTGATAGGGTTTGTGGAGCTTGAACAGCCACGTCGGGTATTGGAACTTGATGCATCCCATACTGCACGGAGATGGAAGTCCATCAGTTGATATAAGGCCGATGTTCTTCGTTGAGTGGAAAAAGAGGAGAGAAGAAAATTGATTTGATACTAACAGACGCTTATCGCATTTTCGACCTTTGGCAGGGCCTCTGAATACGAAGAGTCTTTTATTTTCTTGTTAAAGTACCCGAAAGATATTTGGTTATTAATTGGTTTGTTGCAATGCAAGATATAGTGTAATTTAGATCCGAAATGATTAGTATGATATGTTTGATAATGCGATTTTTCTTAATGAGCAAGTTTTTCACAGTCGGCTCTGGGTATATGATATCGATCTAATGGAGTTCATGTGTGATGCGTCCAGCCACGGAGGAAGTGAGGTCAAGTCTATGAAGCTGGTGATAATGAAACTCACGTCTTTCACGGAGTGTGTCGGGTGCCAGCTATAAGGCCCAAAAAAAAAAAAAAGAAATAGTCCTAGATTACTCGTACTAATGGCGATGAGTGTGGTAATATTATAGGCACAGTTTGTCACTGACAGCGCCACAGGTGCTCGTCGTCCGTGTGAGACCGGAACTGGGATGATCACCTGAATGTTCCTGTTTCATGCCAAAGGTTTACCCAAATGCTAGGGGTTTCTTAACCTTCCATTTCTACGTATATTTATACCGTTATATTTGAATGCCGAATCGATATTGCTAATACATTGACCTCAGTGCAGCGGGCTTGGATCGGATGGATCACGTGGCAAGGTTTAGATAATATTCCTATGGTGACGCTTTCTATGCAATGCCCCTTGTCCATTTCAACGACAAACTCCAACTCTTCCACCTGGTTTGATGGGTGGAACAAACAGGCCTTACGCAGTTTTGCCCGTCTGCGTAGGTAATCAAATGAACCACAGGCAAACCCTTGACAGCCCCTAACAGCTCAACCCATTGACAAGGCTCATTTTGCCAAGTTGGATTTCTATATGATGGGTTTGTGTACAACTCAACATTGAGTCCGGTAAATAAAGATGTGCGTATTCGCATCCCCCAGGATTTCCTAGCGATATACCTTCGCATATCCAAGACACAGCGTGTCTGTCTCTGTTTTTCCTGTGACATTTGTGCCTCATGTAGATCTGCATGTTCCGGTAGCACTGCTCGGCTCAAGATAAGGGTGCAATGTCATGCGATTCTTTGGTGACGCATTTCGGACACGTCGTCAACCTGCGAGCATCTGTAGAGGTCGCACCATAGGCATCAGGCAATCCACGGATTTTGGGTTATCTTCCAGTCGATAAGGCAATGCACTCTTCCGTACGATTCTAGGAAATATCGGCGAATCTCCTAAAATAGGTGCTGATCCCTAGGAAAAGCATGGCTGAGGGCCTAGATCCGCTTACTCGTCGCTCGCGTGAGACTGATTGTGCGTGAATGCCTGTCTGTGCTGAGGACCATCGGGCTATATCAGTCCTTTTAGGAATCTCGGATCGAGCCTGCAACTCAACTGCGGCTCTACTGCTCCCAACTGAATTTCATTTCGTGCAAGACTACTTGGCATCCAGCTTCGATGCGACGGCGAGAATCCAGTTGATGACCTCGCTTGGGGCAGTTAGAGACGGGACGTGGCCAGCGGTCGTCGTTGACACATCGACTCGCCTGCCGCTCGCCTGCTCTATCATTTTGATCTGAGATCTCTGTTTGCGTGGTGGAATAGATTTGTCGCCCTCGGTAATCAAATAGGATACGGGAACATCCCTGTAGCCAGTATAGATCAAGGGAGAGATAAAGCTAGCTGCTGAATGCCGCACCATTTTTGAGGCCCAGTATAAACCTTGGTCCAGAGGGAGATCCGAGAAGAAGATCTTGGCTGTGGTCTTCTCGTCGGGGTAGTAGAACCAGCCATCCTCCTATATCTGCGTTAGCATGGCCACAACTGTTCACGCGGAGAGGGAAGACAAACCCCAATTTCCATAAGAGGACTCCAGGGGCCTGAAGACGCAGGCTCGCCCATCCCAGGCACAAGAGACCCCATATACGCAAGGCCGACGATTCCACCACGCTTGCCTTCCCTTTTCCTCTCTGCCTTACTCAGCCCATTGACGGCCTCGGTAGCCGGTGCGCCTCCATAAGAGTGCGCAATGAGCAAGATGTCGTGTCCCTCATTGGCAAGCTCAGTGACTTGGTCCGCGATGTAGGCTGCATCGTCGTACATGCTTGGTGGCTTTCCCGGCCTGGGACCTTTGGGTAGTCCGATACTGGGGAGGTGAAGAGCGCGAATGTCATAACCATGGGCCGAGACGCCAGCGACGACCATCCGGTAGGTTAGCGGCAGAGCCGAGGCCGCGGGGACAATAAGGATGGACAGCATGATTGCGGCGGTGTATCTCCAGCCAGCTGGAGAGTACGGGAAGTGAGTATGACGAGTTGTTTTGATCGTGTGAGGCTGCGCGTTGAATCAGCGCGGGCCCACGGGACAGTTTATAGTGAGCACGGTACCTGGTACAGCTAAATTTGGATCAGAGTAAGACAGACAGCTTGTTCTGATACAGGGGGGCTGAAATCCCTGTCGCATCATCACAGCATTGATGGGCAAAACCGCCCCAAACACTCACTGAAACTGCCCAACATGATTCATTTACAACCCTGAAATGCAATACGGCGAATGTGGCATCGCGGTCGCCATTCTAATCGGCAAGACGGGTCTACTCTCTGGAATCAGTACGTGCTGTGTCGCATTAATCAAGATCAGCAAGAGTCTGGCCCCTTCCAAACCCCTGTTAGCCCTCGGGCCCCAACTCTCCGTCCAGACAGACAGCACACGTAGTATTGTCACTCATGCTCTGTGAAAGTACGCTAATAGCGACAGCAACACCAGCACAGCCATGATTCAGTATTGTAGCCAGTTCCCGGCTGATCCGGGGCGGAGCAGAAGATCAACGAAGACGAAACAAAGCGAGCGAGCATACCTACGTATCAAGTAAGGGTCTTGAGAGCTTATACTGGCCCTTCCCTGTTTTTTTCTTGCATTGTAGGCGGCGCCAAATGGCCCCAGCCAACTCAAAACCCGAACGGCCACGGCTTGACGTCTGCTTGCGGGAGTCCACCTGACAGCCCCCAGTTTTAGTTGGGCGATATCAATGGAAGACAACAAGGAAAAATAGTTGCAAAGTCATGGATAATATATTGCCCTATGACAGCTGGTTTCGGTGCAGGCAGATAGAGCGATATGGTCTACACCACGTCAAGGGGTGTACATGTCACTGAACGAGGACGGGCCTAAAAGATGACACAGGTGCAAATGAAAGAAAGATGATGCAACGAGCAAAGGTAAGAAAAGGATAAGGGGGGAATGCGCTCAAGTGCACATTGAATAGTGGGTTTCAGTTTCACTGCGACGTGCGATGATCTTCCTCCGATTCGTATCTTGGGAACACGGGAACAAGCTATAAACTTCGTCAAGGTGAACGAGGCGTTTGGACGCCTTACCGGCTAAGCCATCTCGAGCTGCAGGATCGGCACATTACAATGTACAGCCACCCCCATCGCATTGGCGTGAATGCCTAGTCTGCCGCGTGAGAAATCCCCCAAGTTCCATTAATTACATTAGATATCACGCCATGTAAGCTTGCGTCTAACCGCCTCCCATTCATACTCTAACGACTCACTTCTAGCGATCCCGATCCGGGTGTTATTGTTATTCCATTCGCCTATCCGAAATGAAGACCAGACGAAGATGGAGTCAAATCCCATCATCGAATTGCCTGCCCAACCTAAGCATGATCCAGAGAATCCGACCGTCCATTCGGGTGTCTGTTGCGACGGCCCCAATTGTCCCTATGGTCAATCTTACATCAAGGGTATCCGGTACAAATGTTTTATATGCGAAAACGCTGACTTTTGCGGAAACTGTTTCAATACGGAGGACAACAAACACAGTCGATCCCATCCTCTGTTACGTTGTGTCAAGGAAGCTGTCTTTGCGCGAAAGGAGGATCAGGCCAAAATCAAAGAAGCTCTGCCAGCCGCGACCTTTCATACCATCACAGCAGACAATATAAAATCTCAGGTGCAAGCAAATGAGGAAAATGAGGAAGGGGTTAACATCGAACCTTCTTCTGCAAGCCGTTCTGATATTCAAACTATCGGAGAGATTCCGTCGGACCATCTGTTGTAGAGTATATGATCAAAGAGGATGGTGTGGTTGAAAAGCATTTCCGTCCAATTCATCCGCCTGGTACCGTTAAAATCGAAGGACAAGAGGAACCACAAAAAGGCGTGATTCTGCATGATTTTTTGACCCCGGACGGCCTCATCGCACCGGAGAGGTACAACTACAGTGCGAAGCCTGAATTTTATAAACTACTCGCAGCCGGGCAACCCGCAAGCCGTGTCATAAACCTGGCCCCAGGCACTGGACAGGATAGGCTGAAGTGCACTATTAGGGTGATCAATCTCAACGAGCCGCCAGAATACGAAGCCCTTTCGTACACTTGGTACCGAACTCCCAGCGACAGACCTACTATGGATACATGGTCGTCACAAGACGATGAAAACTATCGGAACACTCTGAGATGGGACTTGAGCATACCAATGTTCGTTGATGACGATAAATTCATCGGCATCAGCCCGGGCTTGAGAGATGCGCTGCGTGCTCTACGCCATCCCACAAAAAGCAGAGTTTTATGGGTAGATCAGCTGTGTATCGACCAGAGCAGCATAAAGGAGCGCGAGATTCAAGTGAGATGTATGAGCCACGTCTACAGTAGATCGCAAAGAGTGGTGCTATGGGTGGGAGAGGAAGAGCCGAATACAGATGCTGCCTTTGGAATTCTTCAATCCGTCGGGAATTATCTCACAAAGGTTCCGAAACCACCTATGCCAAATCTACAAAATCTGAGCCAGATTCTTGATCTTGCAGACGTACCAGATCTGTCTGCGGACTCCGTTGGCTGGAGAGCCGTTCATGACATTTTCAAGAGACCTGTTTTCCAAAGAGGCTGGGTCGTCCAAGAAGTCACACGGGGCTCACACGTTCTTATCAAATGCGGTCGGCATGAGATTTCGTGGGCGAAAATGATGGCCGTCGTTTACCCTCTTTCCAAGTCCTTGTCCGCGTTCTTAGACAGAAGAGGTAAATGACCAATCACAGATGGTACATGATGAAAATGTACTGACTGGTGTAATAGAGACAATGGATACCGCGCTTAGATCTGATTTACTTCTGGGCATGGACGAAACTCGCATGAACTTTTGGAGGATGGGATCCAATGCGAGATTGTTCAACTCGCTACACGCAACAAGGCTGTTCAAGACATCTGTTCCACATGACAAGATCTACAGCCTGATTGGACTTAGAGAACCGGCCTTTGACATTCAGCCAAATTACGAGCAGCCTGTTATGGATGTTTGCATAGAAACAACAAAATGGGTTCTGACTAATGAAAAGAATTTCTCCATATGCGCCATGAATCAACGCGATGAGCAGCATGACTTTCATAAGTCAGCGTGGCCATCGTGGGTGCTTAACTTTGTAGATCCGGTAAGCTTGCCCGTGAGTTTATCCCACGGACGTCCGTACAGGGCTGCCGGTAGCTTTGTTGTCTTTGTTTCCTGGCTAGTGAAAGATAAACCAAACACCATGGAGGTTCTGGCTTATCAATGCAGCACTGTCGATGCTGTTGCAAACACTCCGCCTGCACATCTTGGCTTTGTTGGGAAACTGACTGTCTTCATGTTCCTTGCCGAAAGTCTGGGGCCTCACTACCCAGGATCCACGACTACCGCCGAAGCTTTTCTACGAACTTGCTTTGTAAATACTTCAGAAGACTTGTCTCCTGTCTCCACTGAAGAGATTTCCAGCCTTGCATCCTGGCTCTTGTGTTTCGTGGACGAGGTCATAACTGGTGATGAGCGAATGGCGGAAAGGTTTCGCACTCCATTTTTCCTCGATGTCGCTAAACTCGGGAAGCCGGCACCAAATGTTGAAAAGGCCATGACGTGGGATTTGACAGACAGTTCTGCGACATTGAACGTCAGTACAATAGTTAGACAGAGGACCCTCTTTACAACTAGCGATGGTTATCTTGGGCTCGGGCCATCAACTATGGTCCCGGGAGATGCCGTTTACACTATCGCTGGAGGATGCACACCTTTCATCCTCCGAGAACGGCCTGGTGACATTACTTCCACTAGCGACGAGACGCCCGAGACTGAGCTGGAGTACTTTTTAATAGGAGAGGCATATATTCATGGACTAATGAATGGGGAAATCACGAGATGTGAGGGAATGGAATGGGCAAACATAAGGATAGCGTAGATGTCAGCTTTAGGAGACTAGCTTTCTATGCACGCACCCTCAACGACGAGTTTTCCAGGCCGTATGTTTATACGAAGATATTAGTCACGGTATGTAAAATACATGCCGCAATACAAAGCCTCTCTTCATCTTGGGAGGCCCTTCAATACTTTCCAGTAACCTCAATCTGAGGAAGCCCCGAATCTGGCCTGTAGACATCCCAGTTATCGGCATTATACGGATTCCCGAAAGGCTTCAGCACCGCGAAGCGAATGGTGTACTTTCCAGGCTCGATCTGGGTTCCGTTCGCCAGCTTTCCAAACCACCAATGCTCGAACTCTGAGGTGGCGACACTGCGGTACACGTTGGTGTCCGGGTAGCTCCACGTCTCGTTGGGATCGTACAGCGAGGGATCAAAGACGTCGACCTGGCCGGCCCCAACCCATGATGCGGCCGAGCCAACGTAATCGTTCTCACCAACAACAGGGGGTATTTCCATGAGCGCTCCGAAAAACCTGCTTTGTAAATGTCCCAGCGGACCTCGGTCGTACCCCAGATAAGCTTGAGGAAGATCTTGGGGAAGTCCTGCGCCCCGGTAGACAGGTCGAAGGAGTATCTGTAACATTTGCAAGTCAGCCATACAGTTGTTTGAATCCAGATCTCAATTGCGAATACTTACTTTGACTTCTCCTGGAAGTTGGTATTCTTGGTAGTCGATACCGAGTAGGGATAGCCCGTCTCGATGATTGACCCAAGTTCGTTCTTCAAGTCGCCTCCAAGTCCTACGTCCCTATTAGCAGGTTGCCAATCATTATGATGCAGGTAATATTCATGTTACCGAGGTATGGCACGGAGAGAACCTCCCCGTTGCTGCCTGTCACAACGACCTTGCCACCGTATAGAGGCAGCGCCGTCGAGTTCCAGCCCAGAGTATCGGGATTTTCGAAGTTAACAGTGACCTTCTTGCTCGCTCCAGGCTCAAGGGTAAAGCCACGAGGGAGACTGACCCCGGGAACATACTCCTTGGGAGACAGTTGGGCAAAGGTGCGGATCCTCTTAGTCTTTGCAGACTCGACCCAGGTGATTGTGTCAACGCCAGCTCCAGGCTGTTGAGAGAACTCGTACGACACCGCGGTCTTGCCCTTATTATAAATAGTAACGTCGTGATATCGGCTAAAATACCTGGTATCGTTCAAAGCAAACTTCTGGAACTCCAGCTGAGTATCGTAATGAAGCACCTTCCATGCATCAATCAACCCGTTTCCGACCTGTGCCGTGCTGGCGCTGAAGGCGCGGTTGGCCGACGTGCCGTCTGACCACGAAACAGCTGTTCCCGACGAGATAATGCGGCGTGTGAGTTCGTACGCAAAGCCCTTTCCGAGAGTTTGGCGATTGCCGTACTTTCCGATATAGAGAGCGGCAACACCGGCAACGTAGGGGCAGGCCATTGACGTGCCACTAATGATGTTGTACATGCCATCGATCCATGTGCTGAAGATGCTGCCTCCAGGAGCCGCGATATCAGGCTTCAGCTCAAGGTTGTACAGTGTCGCCCAGGAAGTGAACGTGTTAGGCAGATTACCAACGCTATAATCGACACCAACGGGGATTTCGGGATTCACGGAGAAGTCGGCTGTGACTTCGTCGCCTGTTTTAAGGGCAGCCACAAGGCTCGCCCCTGTCTCCTTGGAGATCATGCCAATCAAGCTGTCCAGGTTCTCAGTTGACGGAGAGAGGATGGGCTGATCGTTATTGTAGATGAGGATATACTCAGCTCCCAATGCCGCCAGGTTCTCCTGCTTGACTTGAAAGGTACAGCCACCACGTCTTACAATTGGCACGACCCCGGTCAAGTTACGGGTGCCCTCGGGATATGTCTCGCAGCCATCGGCCGTAGCGTCAGCATCCAGAGAAAGAGATACGATGGGCCAGTTGGACACGATCGCTGGGAAATAGTCGGTCGAGGGAATGTAGCCAGCACGAACAGTCTTACCACCGACAGTGACTTCAAAGGCACTCGCGGGGAAGATGTCCGTGGCGACTGAGGCGACAGCGACGACGTTCTTACCCGAGGAGCCACTACTTCCGTAGAATGGGCCGTTAGAACCAGAGTTACCACCGCTGATGGTAACTACAACGCCTTCGGTAACCAGCCTGGAGGCAACCTCAGCCCAGGCATTGTTGGAGAACCCGTTTGCACCGCCGATGGATGCGGTGATGATATCAACGCCATCATCATATGCCCTCAAAAAAGCCTCGATTAACGTGCTCGCGTCTGTGCTGCCAGCCGTAGTAAACACCTTGTAGGCATAGAGAGTGGCTTCTGGAGCAACACCTTTCCAACCCTCAGATTGGCCGGCAATGATGCCTGCTACGTGGGTTCCATGACCTCGTTGATCAAGAGGATCCTCATCAGGCTGCTTTTGCCCTTCAGTCGGCCAAGCTGTGATTTACTGTCAGCCCATCTCGTGCGTTATGGTTGAGGGGATTAAACTTACCGCCATTGCCCACGAAATCATACCCCCCTCCAACCTTGAAGCCAGCACCAAAGCCTCCACCAAGCTTTTTTCACGTGTCAGTTAAGTTCTTGCTTTTTTCACTGCTTCATTCAGGACACTTACAGCTTTATGATTGTACCAGATGCCAGTGTCGACAACACCAATCTTGACACCGTTACCGTATAGGCCTTGGGCATGAAGCTTATTCACGCCTGTCACATTGTGTGTCGTGTACTCCAACGCCTCGCTAACCTCTGCCGTCTTTTGATCAAATGTAGGAAGAAGTTGGACGTTCTCGTTAGGCCAAACATGCAATACGTCTGGTAGTTTTACGAGCTCGTCGAACGACAAAGTCTCTGTCTCGATGCTGGCGCCATGGAACACTTCGCTGTCGAAGGTCTTCACCACCGTGATATCATCATTCTCTGAGAGATCCTGCCGGCGAGTCTTGGCCGTAATCTGTCTTTATGTTAGCGTACCATGGCGATTGGAAGCTTATCTCCAGCTCGAGGGTAATTCATACAGAGGCATATTCAATGATGAAGCTCTTGGCTACACGGACTGTGGCTGCCTCTTCCTCCTCACGCCGACTTATCGCCACCGAGGCTCCAACGCCTCCTAGGTAAGGCACCAAGGCGAATGTGGAAAGGATTGAAGAATACCGCATGATGTACATCCCCAATATTAATTGACCTAACCAGGCGCAGTGGAAGCGAGATCGATGGGAAGCATTGGGTCAGCGAAGGGCATGGTCTTATGTACCCGGCCACACCAGCTACCATACGATTTGCTTATGTCAATCAATGGCTTGCAAGAGGTCATTTTGCCCCAGGCAAGACGCGATTTTAGAGCTAAGCAGGTACCGCAAAAGCCTTGTGCGAACTGCCTAATCGGTTTGCGCGCACATGCAGCCAAGCATTAACTGACCTGCCAGAAGCATCAAAACGACATCCTCGCTGCCAATAAACGCAGGGCTAATTGCATGACGAGCAGCATCTAGACCTTTCATAGCAGCATGTCATCTCTGAAGTAGATAACAAAGATTCCTCTCCCCTGGCGATCAGCCAGTGCAAAGCGCCCAAGCCTTGGCCGCTCCCAACCTTGGTAGTAGTTTATCCGGAATCAAGGCTATGCAGTCAGCAGCTTCTCAGGGATCCCTAGGCCAGGATTCTTTTCGGTAGATACCGAAAAGAAGCATAGTAGCTTTCATAGTGGTCGTTTATTAACTCATATATCCATGTTCACATACGTCTGAACCACAGCTGCCTACTCCGGCCGGACGATCCATCTTACGACCTAGAAAACTTACGCCTTAGCCGATTTCATGCCGTGAGATAAGAGGTTGGTCCTTTATGACTTAATATTAGGAAAGTCGATAGGCTAGCGGGAGTTGACAATTAACGTGGCCAATTACGTGTCACGGCGGGAGATTTCCAGTACATCAGACAAGGCTTGATTGATCGTTTATTTACCTGATAGTGATCCACGGCATTGAATCTTCGAGACCAACCTCCTCACCACATTCAAGCCTCCATTATCTCAACCCAGTACATGCAGGTTGACTAATTGCAGCAACTGACCAGGAATTGGCCTTCGGCCTCCAAGGTCAGTGTGTGCTCCTAGATGAGAAGACCAATTCCAGCTTGGGGCAATGCAAGCTGAAGCCGTCGATGATGTTCTCAGGGAAGCACGCCCTGGTTTGGGGTTCAGAGAAATCTATATGGTAACGACGAGCGATCTCGCAGATGACTTGCCGTATCTCTAGCAAAGCCAGCTGCTTTCCAGGGCAACTATACTTGCCTATAGATATCTTTAGCAGGAGGGCATGTAGCAGAAAGTGATTTTCGAAGACTCTTACCCGTCAAAAATGGTGTCAAGCAAGAGTCATCCGTGACGATGCTACAATTGACAAAAATATGCAAGATATTAAGTTGCCAATATGGGGTAGATATTTATATCGGACTTCGCCAAAATCACCAGCACCATGATCTCAAGTTAACTGGAGAGGTGGCGAAGCAGCAAGCGGAGAGCTTGCCGGAGAGTAGTACCAATAAAGGCAGCGATGAGTGGCTCTATAATTTTGCAACACCCCCATCTACAACACCCACAAGTATCACCATCACAGCCATTTTGGCTGAACCCACAGCACCCATCGCAGCCATTTTGGCTGAGCCCACAAGAACCTATCACAGCCAGTTTGGCTGAGGCTACAAAGACCCATCACAGCCATTTTGGCTGAGCCCACAAGAACCATCGCAGCCATTTTGGCTGAGCCCACCAGGACCCATCACAGCCAGTTTGGCTGAACCCACGTCTACGAAACTGGTTTAGAGCCAACAATCATTATGGGGGGCCTCGGCCAAAATTGGCTGTGGTTAGGGGTCATTATTGAGTCTCCGCAGTACTCCCTAGCTGACTACAGCCAATTTGACCCAACCTGCTCTGCGATCATTTTGGATGCTTAGCTGGGCCTTGATCATAGTAGGCCAACACGGTCGCTTTCGGCCTCGCAACATATAAAGTGCCTGTATGAACTTGTTCTGCATCTAAGTCTATTTCACTATATTCCTTGAATAAAGATCCTGTGACGAAGAGGGTCACCAGCTACGGGGCACGCGTTTGGGGTCAACATAAGAGTTATTGAGATACTTGTCCATCTAGCTAATAAAGAGGGAAAAAGCTAGCTATTTATCTACATAGGAAACGTCCCTGATTAGGGTCATCACGTGAGAGGTCCACGCATCCACCCTTGCTCACAAATATCGTTTATGTTAGGTAGCTTGATAAGGCCTCTGATTATACTAGGGATTCCTTGTCCTGTGCAATCTGCGGGCATGCGGCTGAGTCCTCCTTACCCCGCAACTGTAGCCTGAAGTGAGCCTCGCGACGATATCTCCCCGTCCTACCAGAACATGACTTCCCTTGCACTATCAATCGTTAATTGATCTCTTTCAGGCCTTGCGATGCGGCTGTTACAACGTGACGACGCAGGCAACTATAGTCTTACCCAATACCTGGCTCACAAAGGTGCTCCCCCGTATGCGATACTTTCCCACACGTGGGGACCGGACGAGGTAGTCTTCGCCGACATTGAAACGACACTGAGGGATTGGCAGCATAAATCAGGCTACGAAAAGATCGAGTTCTGTGCTAATCAAGCGAGGCAAGATGGTTTGGAGTACTTTTGGGTTGATACTTGCTGCATCGACAAGTCTGATAGCATCCAGCTTCAGACCGCCATCAATAGCATGTTTCGATGGTATCGCGATGCGAAACGATGCTACGTCTACCTGCCTGATGTTCCCAGCGCTACAGCCTCTAGTCCTTACTATATTTATATTTTAGGAAGTAGAAGCCCTTTTTTTCTTATAACTACAGCATCTCACTTAGCAATAGAACTCTTGTAAAACTTACTTTATGTCTCCTCTTTTTCATTTGCTCCTAACGACATGCTTTCGCAAGCAGAGCCCTTAAACACCGTGCGGGGGCTGGCCAATGCCACCCAGTGTTACTGTCTTAATTGACAAATACTCGTCTATACCGTACTTGCTACCCTCGCGGCCAAAACCACTCCATTTGATTCCGCCAAACGGCGACGCAGTGTCGCTGATAATTCCTGTGTTAACACCAACCATGCCAAGTTCCAAAGCCTCTGCCACCCGGTAACAACGATTGATATTCTTGCTAAAGAGGTACCCTGCAAGACCAACCTCAGCTCTATTAGCAAGCGCAACTACATCTGCTTCGGTATCAAAGCAAAATAGTCCAGCCACTGGACCAAAGGTCTCGTCCCTGCTCAACAACATGGTCTGATTCATGTCGCGTAACACGGTTGGGGCAAAGAAATTTGGGCCTATCTCTGGGAGTTTCCGGCCACCGATGAGCACTTTTGCGCCGTGGGCCACGGCATCATTAACGTGTGACTCGACCTTTGAAACGGCGCGGTCGTGGATCAGCGGGCCATGGGTGTTGGAGGTGCTGAAGCCGCTACCGACTTTAAACTCCCTTACCTTTTCAACAAATGCTGCACAGAACTCTTCATAGATTCCGCGTTGGACGTAGATACGGTTTGCACAGACGCATGTCTGGCCGCTAGACCGAAACTTAGACGCAATTGCCCCAGCAACCGCCATATCAAGATCCGCGTCATCGAATACTGCAAAAGGTGCATTGCCACCCAGTTCAAAAGATAGCTTCTTAAGTGTGTCGGCAGATTCTCGCATGAGTAACTTGCCAACATTAGTAGATCCAGTGAACGACACCTTGCGAACCACGTCGGAGGACGTGACAGCTCGGCCAACCTCGGCCGTGTTCTTGAGTGCGGTGACAATGTTAACAACACCCTTAGGTATGCCTGCTCGAGACCCTAGTTCGGCCAGGGCAGCAGCAGTGAAGGGCGTCTCGCCAGGACTCTTTGCCACCACAGTGCAACCAGCGGCCAGCGCAGGCCCTATCTTACGCGTGATCATGGCGGCAGGGAAGTTCCAGGGCGTGATCAAGCCGACGACCCCAACAGGCTCTTTAATAGTAAAAATTCTATTGCTTGGAACGCTGCTTGGAATCGTGTCGCCGTATACACGGGGAGCCTCCTCGGAGAACCACTCAAAGAAGTTAGCCGCGTATACGACCTCGCCCCTTGCGTCACTTATAGGCTTGCCATTTTCCCATGTAATAAGCGTTGCTAAATCCTCGGCGTTGTCTATCATTAATTGATACCATTTTTGTAACATCCTGGCGCGCTCGCGGCCAGTGGTCCTACGGAAGGTCTTGAGCGCCGTAGCGGCGGCGGCGATGGCGGCATTGATGTCTATTGCGGACATTTCAGGCATGATCCCAATCAAATCGCCTGTAGAGGGGTCTGTGCAATTGAAGTATCAGTAAGTGCACCTTAGAGAACAGGGTTATAATGGTACACTTGCCATGAACCTCGAAAGTGGCGCCTGATTGTGCAGGAACCCACTCGCCATTAACATAGGCTAGGGATTTGAGGAGAGATTGATCCTTGAGCTTCCCAAGTGTCTAAAGTTAGTGGCTGGAGGTAAAGAATAGGTAGTTGTAAGGGACGTACAGTGGGAGTCTGGCGGGCCATGGAGGGCAATCCTTGTTGGGTCAATGCGATAGGGGGACAACTCTCGTGCTAAAGAAACTAGAGCATGCTGCATTCTGGTGACGGGTGTAATTTTATCTTATACTATCCTGTAAGAATCTCGGTCAATGGCGATAAAGACACCTGGCCAGCTGCTAGAGCATCTAAATCCACGCGATCTGTAGCGTAGTCCGCTCCAATTGACACGCACACGGCTATTGTGGCCAGGCAATCACAATCTGCTGGATTTCAAAGGTGTAGGACCCAATTTACATGAAATTCTCCACTATAGTGGATCAAATCCAACCGGACGTGGTGGAAAGCTGACTCAATGAGTGAGCCCAAGGGGATGAGCCGGGCTGGACACTTGCCTGGGACACCCCAACTGGGATGATGGAAGAGAAGGATATCAACAAGGGACTTACATATTGTCTTATTGAAGGACAAACAATTGACTCTAGAAGTCATTCTAACTCATATTCAACTGAAATTATTGATTCTGCCAAAAAGTTAAAGTTAGAACTCGCTTGTTACAGGATTGGAACCGAAGGTCACAACACGGTATAACTTCTCAAGACCTTCCCAGTTCAAGACCTGGAAATCAATACTTGAGAAGTGAGGATAATATATTTTATTGATATCTACTGGAAGAGAGCTCTTTAAGCTTGCTTCTTACTATAACTTAGAGGCAACGCAGATTTATTGTCTCGTCTGGTGCCACAGGCCTGCCCAGTTTGACCACACTACTCTTGTTTTTCAAATCCACAACAATGCCAAAGAGTGTCTCTGCTGTGCTTTCTGCTTCAAACTTGCGGCAAATAGCGGCCGGGTAGTTCTTCTCGTCCTCAAATAGCTTGCTGAATTCTTCAAACGTTGGCTCGCCTGGTTTCCGGACGAATTCTGCGGCCAACTTGGTCATAACATCGACCCTTATCGCGGAGTCTGCCAACCAACCAGGCTCATATATGCCGGGATGGTCTCCTAGCAAGTGATTTGAGTGAGCCACACAATTATTTTGGTCCATTGGCAATCTTGAAAACGTCGTCGATGTGAATTCAAAGCCAATAGCTTCTTTTTCATCTGCGATTAGAATGTGGGCGGAGCTTGCCATTCCAATAGCTGTCATTCGGTTCGCTGCTTCTGCTGCAGACCGAGACTCCAAAGCCATCCTTAGACCAAAGTGAACAGGTAGCCCGTTGGAATTACATCCTTTGGTTCTTATGGCGTTGAGACAGACTCCGACGCCGAACGCATTGAAACCAATCTTGCCAATTATACCAGCTTCAGTAACCATGGCTATACTGGGCCTCTCACCGTCATCTTTGATTCTCAAGATGATCATGCTTTCCTTCTGCTCTGGCATCCAATCCCAGTTCTGACCTAGCATCGCCGCATTCGGACCATGCCAACTCAAGCTCGTACAGCCGTCGCTGAACATTCCAAATGCGACCTCGGTGCGGACATTAAGAGCAATGATATCGAGAACATGGCGCCCGCATCCATCTGAAATTCCAAGAATTTCTTCGTAGTACTGTGGCCACGATGCCTTGATGTTCTCCTCAAAGGTCTGTGCCGTCTTTTGAACCTGTGCCCATGACTGCTTGCTCTGCGTCCAGAACAGACCACTGTAGAAGTCTACGCACTTCCCTATCTGTTCTTTTGCGGCAGAGCCATGACATTTACCAATCTCCAGATTGTCAGCTGTAAAGTTTTGAAAATTATGACTCTTAAACGTACCTCGTATGGTGTCCCTGAGCAATCCACGACGAGCATATTTGATTATTTCAAATGCTATTTTATTTACTGCTTAGACCCGTTTCCACGAAATTAAGAACCTATTTCGTATATGCGAGGTCTATGGTGTAATCAAACTTGAAACAAGATAATGCGGTTCGCGGTGGGGCAAAGAATACATGCATACACTGATATTTAAAGTTCTCTATTTCTTATTGCAGAGGCAGCCCAAGAACCGGCCAGAACAACCGGCTATGGTGGTTGCATGACCCACAGCTGGTTGGAGAGGACATGGAGGGTCTGGGCCTAGTACTTCGCATAGTTCTCGATCTCAGATGAAGTTCAATGGCGACCGTACCGTAGTAATGGACAACCAGAATCATACTAGAATACCTATTAAATAATTAGGCCCACACATTTTAGTTGAGTACTCTTGACTAGATACCAGCCTAAGCAAACAATCACCAATGCTGGCTGGCAAGCTTATTGGAGTAGCTACGCTGTGTTCCACTCATCTCGGAGTACAGTAGCTGGCTCATTTGGCTTAGCAACCTGGGTAAAGTGGTATGAAGGCAGGGTGGTTGTCCCACTCTTTTTGGACTCCACAGACCACCATTGCCGGGCTTGGTGCGTCACCTTCCTGGTCCCACTTGGTACAGCAACTGAGAGTCGAGAGATTCCCGTACCGACACACAGCACCATGGAACACTCGTGGACGATTCCAGACTCCCATTGTGGGACGATCCTACCATCAAGCCATGCCATTAGAGTGAAAATACTTATATATATATACTCGCCGGTTATAACTTTCAATCAATCAAGCGCCTCTAAACGAAGTAAAATAGTAGTAGGTATACATAAATCCTTTGGAATAACTATAGCATCAATGACTTCAGAAGCGGCCGCTCGTTTTTCTTCCGGCTATGGCATCGACAGTCTAGAAGAACTTGCCGATAGGTGCGGATGGCCACGTCAGAACGAACGAGGCTACAGGATCCAGGAGGAACTATTCGGACATGAGAGACCCATCCGAGTGATCCATGTTGGCGCCGGCATATCTGGAATATGTATGGCGAAATTCCTTCCTCAGATGCTCAACAACGCATCTTTGGTGTGCTACGACATGAACAATGACATTGGAGGCACTTGGCTGGAAAACAGGCATGTCGTTGATTCACTCTAACAAAGTATGAGCTATTAGAGCTAACGATAAGCTTTAGATATCCAGGCTGTGGCTGCGATATACCCTCTGTCAACTACCAGGTAGGCGGCGCTTCAATATATTCCAAAGTAATTATACTAAGTCTATTTAGTTCTCCTGGGCCCGGAATCCCAATTGGACACACTTTTACTCCTACGGCAAAGAGATATGGCAGTATTTGCGGGACGTTGTTGATACGCATGACCTGGAGAAATATATGAAACTCAACCATAGGGTCACATCCGCGTCATGGGACGAGGACAAAGGCGTCTGGAATGTGAGTGTGACGAACCTCCTCACTGGGCAAGTCTTTGTCGATGTCGCGGAAATTCTGGTGAACGGGAGTGGTGTTTTGAAGTAAGTCCTACGCGAAGAAAATCTGAGAGAGATGATATTTACTCGAGTCTAGTAATTGGAAATGGCCCGAGATCGAGGGACTACACGATTTTAAGGGCAAAATCTGCCATACGGCCCGTTACGATACCAGCTTGGATCTGAAGGGTAAACGCGTTGCAGTGATAGGCATGGGAAGTAGTGGCATCCAGCTTACAGCTGAGATATCGTCCTATGTTGACCACTTGTACACGTGGATCAGATCACCTACATGGATCACTGCAGGATTCGCCCAGAACCATGCCGGGCCAAATGGGGAAAACTTTGAGTGTACGCATCTCTCTTTAAAGCCTCTTGGGTAAAGTGCTAACCCTTGAATAGACAGTCCAGAACAGAAACAAAAGTTCAAGGAAGATCCGACTTCATTTCTGAAATATTGTAAGGAGATTGAGAGTGAGTTGAACCAGAGGTTCAAATTCATTCTTAATGGCACTGCCGAATCCAACCACTCGCTCAAGGTAACGATTCTGAGGCCTTCTATATCTACAAAAATGTAAAAGATGTTCGCTGATTCAATCACCCCAGTTTTCCACGGAGCAGATGAAGAAGAGGCTCAACGGTCGTACAGACTTAGCAGAGAAGCTGATACCTACGACATTCAATGTCGGTTGTAGAAGACCAACTGTAAGCATAGTTCATTCCATTCACTTTTTCAATTTCTAACTTCCGTGCAGCCGGGAAATGGCTTTTTAGAGGCCCTTACCCGCCCAAATGTCACTACCTTTACACAAAATATTAAGAAAATCACGGAGAAGGGGGTACTGAATGTAGATGGAGTTGAGGCTGAGGTTGATATTATTATTTGTGCAACTGGGTAAGCCTGCGCTTTGGTGTTTAGGTTGACCTGACTCTAACACCGAATAGGTTCGACACAAGTTGGGTCCCCCGGATCCCCATCATTGCTAATGGGAAGAACGTCCAAGATATAATGAGAGATCGTCCTATATCATACCTATCAGTTGCAGTCCCCGAAAGTAAGTGCACCAAATTGACAAGCTTTTGCTAGATAATTTATCTGACATTAAGATGAATAGTTCCAAACTACTGGATGGGAGTCGGACCGTACGGGCCCCTGGGTCATGGATCTTATTCCCCTTATCGAACACGTCACCAAGTACATCCTAACAGCTGCGAAAAAGTTGCAAGTTGAAAATATCAGATCAATTAGGCCGAAACTAGATGTCTGCAAATCTTTTGCAGAACATGCCGACCTCTTCTTGAAGCGTACAGCTTGGTCAGGAGAGTGCCGAAGTTGGTTCAAGCAAGGTAGACTGGATGGAACACTGACTATCTTCCCTGGATCGCGGCTAGTCTTTTTCGGCCTGATGCAAACACCGCGGTACGAGGACTACCGTATTGAATATCGGGCAGGAAACCCTTTTGCTTTCCTTGGTAACGGTTTCAGCGTCAAGGAATATGATGGGAGCGACTTGGCATACTATCTGGGAACCGAGAGCAATCCAGGGCATCTACTATTGAACGGTCGCGAGTAAATGAATATCGCTCACTACAGTTGGCTTCAGTGTATCGTAGTTAGTTACTATTGGACTTTACTTCTTTTCAATGTAGAAATGAGAATTTTTTTTCTTTTAAGGGCTGATCATGACCTACTAGCTAGATATGCAAAGGTAGCATGGGCCACGTTGCCTTGTTGTGGCTGTAACACAATATAACATTTTGGTTGAATCTATGGGCCTATGCCTAACAAGAATATTAGTCCACTTCTACTTCCTACAATGAAAATCGAATAGTAAAGTATGTGAGGTAAGAAAGGAAAAAAAAAAAAAAAAAAAAAAAGAGTAGGTTAACCTAAACAATTGTAATAAGATATTTTAGCGCTATATACCACACAGCCACCTTAACATAGGAAGAGGAAAAAAAAAAAACCAAGAATGATCCCGAAAACTTAATTAAAGGTTCGCGCCCCAGATCCTAACTTCATAACTGCAGTCACGAATTCACCTGACGGCCGTGACTCATCCGCCGAAAACTATCTTGAACAATGCCTATTTCTAGGACCGCCAATCCACCCGATGTTGTGATATCGAATCCACCAATCTACCAAATGGCAAACCAAAACCACAGCCGGCGTTACCTACAGCATTGTCCAACACCATGCCAGACTACAACACCCCTAGCTTCCCATATGGGAAGTTCACTTTTATGCCTGTTACTATTAAATCCATCCTAAGCCACAACAGACTTATTGGCCCAGCTAAGAAGCTGGCCACCATATAAGAAGAACCTAAAAGCTGGGTAAAGCGGAAGTCATGGCTCTAGTGACTTTCAGTGAAGAGGTTCCAAGGAACCAAGGAAAAGAGGGGCATTCCAAGGAGGAGCTGGATGATGACAATGTTGCAAAGATTGTCATCATAGATAAAGAAATTCTGTGGGAAATAATTGTTGTTTCTGTGTAAGAAGGCGACAGGGATAAACAACGAGGAGAGTAATCGTCGTAATCTCTGATCAGACGAAAATGATGCCAGGAAATACCAGGGGCACACAAGCTAGCGGAATGATTGGGATTGCGAAACCCTAATTTCAACTCTTGGGTTTTATTGACTTTAGAAAGCAGTTTAAAAATAATTAAAACAGTTTCCTCTTTAAGTAACTCAGTGACCTACGTATCCTCAAAGAGGAGAATAGTAAAGTATACTTACTTATTTTTGGAATAAAAATCCAAGCTGGGTTATTTTACGCTGTATACCCCAGAGAGCGCTCTTTACCCAATACAAGCTTTCCCTCACAGAAGAAATAGGTTTTACCTGCAGCTCAACTCTCAAATGGGGCGTCTGTCACGCTCCTTATCTATTTAGGGCGTGCTGTGATTTCAGACCTTACATAAGGGAGGTCTTGAGCGTAATTTGCATCTTCTGGCTGGACACGGGAAAGGATACGTTGCAAACTGCCCTGCAAACTTGCATGGATTTTCCTGATGATATTCTCTCTAACTAGCACTACAAAATAACTCTGCATTAATCAGATCCACCATTCACAGGGAGGTTTTGACCTGTGATATAGCTCGCTGCGTCTGATAGCATAAACAAGACAGCGTCAGCAATGTCGGTATCAAACGCTATTCTACTAAGGGGGATTCTAGAAGCAAACGCCTCGACTCTCTTTTCTATGTCTTCCTTGCTACCGCTAGTTTTGGCATCACCTCGGGCAAGAGGTGTATCCGTAGTCCCTAACAAATTTAATCAACATCTCATTCCGACCGACAGCATGATTGGGGAAGAAGAAGACCATACCTGGAGCTACAGAATTGATTCGAAGCATGGGCCAGTCCTTTGACCAAGCCCGTGTCATTCCTAACACTGCGTGCTTAGACGTACAGTACGCCGCAAGATTGGCAATGCCACGCGACGCCGCACCACTGGTAATGTTGACAATATATCCCGCTGGTATGGTCCTGACAGAACCGGGATTAAGTCCTTCTGAGGTGCGAGTCTCTTGACCAGCCATCCTTCGGATAGCCTCGGTTCCCATATTCCACGAACCGGTAACATTGACAGCCATGATTTTCGCAAACAAGTCATCTGAGACAATTTTATTCTCTGCAGGACAAATTCCAGCACAGTTCACAAGCCCGTCAAGCCTTCCCGGGATAGCGTCGATGAAGCTTTTGCATGCAGTGCGAGATGTAATATCGCAATTTCCGGTGAAATAAGTATTTTCTAGAGAAGCATACGCCTGAGGCATTGCTGAGCAGATGTCGGCTATATACACTTTGGCTCCTTGGGATACAAGAGCTCTAGTGATTGCAAGCCCGATCCCCGAAGCGCCACCCTGCGAACCAACGGTCCTAGTCAATGAACAAGTTTACTAGATGAGAGGTTGAATGCGATAGAATGACTCACAGTGATGGCTATCGTTCGTCCTGCGAGAGGCTGATCCATGTTAAAACAGATGGCTTTGTTTACGGTGAGGAAGGAGAAGTGTTAACGATGTTGAAACTATATCAGGCTTTTCTTCTGTAGGTATTAGAGCGAACGCTGAAACAAGATTTCCTCAACAAGGCAACCGAAAGAAATGATGTAGTTTATAGTGAGCAGCCCTGTCTGATACCAGGTAGTAAAGCCTCTCCCTTGAGAGCTGACTGGCCGATGACCGAGGCCCTTAGTTCAAGACCAATTCAGACCCACATAGGTCCGGGTTGTGTGGCTTCGGGTAATGTGGTACGAGAAGTATCTTGTAGTCAACCCTGTCACATCGGAAGTCGTTTCGTGGTCGTAATTCGCCAGTTCATCCCTTGGTATATGTGGGGCATATGGAGCTAAGATAAGGCGAAGCCGGAAACGGGCGGTATGGATGGTTGGCAGACAGTGCGTTTATTCCGAGACAGATAGCCGTGTTAACATCAGCAGACCAGTGGGTTCGTCACTCAACTGGGGTTTCCGCCTCGATTCCTTCTAGTAATTACGTGTAACTATCTTATGTGAAATCTTCTAATACTAGTATTTGTTTCAGGTGCTGTCATATTTCAAGTGTCAGATACTCGCAAAACATTGTGTTGGTGTCGCCACCCAACAGCTTCCAGTTATACAGGTAAAAGGGATATATTGAGACTGTTTTTTCTGACTAGTAATTACAGGAGGGATCCGTTGACCCTTATATCCCAAGGAATCCCTTGATCGTATCCTCGTGCGAGCAGCCCGGTCTCGGGCTCGTAAGGTCCGTCAATTATCCCGTTGGCATATAATTAGTTAGGGATCTTCATATCCGTTAGACCGTGGTTGTGATCTTCCTTCAACTCGTGCGTTTGATAGGATCAGAACGCTCTTCGAGCTATCGGACCTGTGCCGATAACTCGGTCTTCGGTTGATCGTCAGTGCGGTAGTTCGCGATAGATCCTACCGGCTAGGGTTGTTCGAGCTGATAGGTCAGGGTCTTGACGATCGGATCCAGTTAGGTTGTAACCCTCCAACCTGACTAATTAACCCCTCTCGGTGAAACTGATCCTTCTAGGTCGGTTGCATCATGGCCGCGGCTATCGTGCGATTGAACCTTACATTTGCAATCGCGACCGGTCCGGCTTCCACGGAATTCCTGATAGTATTTGCTAGCGAATTATATATGCGTTCGAACAGGCTGGGCTGCGGGCTTCAACCTTCATGGATTATCTCGGTGGTTGACGATATCTCTCTATCGCCCGCTTGGCACCAACACATTGATATATCGATTCGAAAGCCTGTCTATTTCGTTTCACACAGAGGAAATAGCACCTGGTATTTTTAGGAAACCTGGTCTACATATCATTAAATACCCACGGTACCTAATGCCGACTGCCTGTGAGCGTCCTTGGGCGCCGTGACAGTGATGTACACGTGCCCTTAAATCGCCTTGCAAAGAGCCATTCATGAAGAGCGGACGGTTTATTTGGAATATCGCGGGAGAAGATTCGCCGGATCTGTTTAGAGCGGTGACAAGCCACTGAGATGTGCGAGATAGGAGGTAGAGATGATTCGCGAGGCTTTGATGGCCGTGAAGTTCTGTGCCATGTATTATACTGTACTAAGTTCCACAGTGGCAGTCATGACCACTTATTCCAACCCTGAAACAGAGTAGACAAAAGTGTTACCCAGATGCTTGTTGCATCTTTTATTTGACAGAAATCAAGTAGAACCAGCCGAGGACATAGTTTTGCGAGTAAAGCATATACGCCACTCAAAACCAGCTGAGCAGAAGACATGTTGTCTACCCGACGAGGGCATATAGCCACCCCCAACATTCCTACCGCACGTTACCGATATGCCTGCTGCTGACCCTGGCGCGGAAAAGAAAGACCAATGAGACCTTTGGTGGCCTGGGCGAAAGAGGCCGATTTTCCTGGGCTAATATCGTCCAAAAGATTTCCAAATAAATCGATAATCAGTACCGTATTGCTCTGGTTGATGATGCAGTCGGCTTCCCCGCCTTTATTGTGGAGGACCAGTGGAGGCTCATCGGCAATCCTGCCCAAGACGTTGTCAGACACGGTACTCGCATACGCCCACAGCAATACAGCCGCATCATGCAGCCCAGCAAAGGCAACTAGATTGAAGCGAGCACGGTCCTGCGTCGGTTTTGCGCATTCGCCGGATATGAGGGACCAGATTGACACTGCTCGTTCGGCTGCGAACCGAGCGCGCGATGACTTCAGCCACCGAGCAATTGCTGCGACAGAGTTTAGGTCTGGCGACCGTCCGTCAATCAGCCTGTACTGCAGCTCATGTAAATCTGCGACTGGCGCGGAAAGACGCAGATGGACAAGGTGGTAGACTATCAGCCCGCTCAGCAATAAAGTGCGGTCTCGTTTTGATCGAGCAAAGGACTTGACCATTGGAAGTGATTGCTCCCATCTACGTAACGCAACGAGTAGTCGGCGAAACCCAGAGTGCATATTAGACATCCTCCTGAAGCTCCTATCAAGATGGTCATAGTCTCGTATCCCCAGACCGCGGGCGGGACCCAAGTTTGTAGATTGAGAGGTCAAATAACTCGTCCAAGTTTCGGATGCCCCTGCTGCGGCCAACTCCTGCGGCACTGACCATTCTTCGCCACAAAGTCGTAACAACATTCTCGGGTTTCGTGAATATTCCCAGGAAGGCCACAGCAGCCCAAGTGCCAACAGCTCATAACTAAGGGGATCCATTGCCGGCAAGGCTTCCTCTATGTCAAGCGCAATCTGATAAATTTCTGATGCGTAAAGATCCCGGCCAGGAGTCCTATCGTTCTCAATCAGTTGTATACAGACCGACGGAGGCATCTTCTCGCCGTTCCACACCGCATCACAGGATGGAAATGTCAAATCGATCTCGCCGAGGTAGAAGAGAGGTTTGGATTGGAGCAAGAGGCTGGTGTAGGCTTCGGAGCGATAGATGCCAAATGCCAATCTGCGCCTACTCTCAAGCCGTAGCCAGATGGTCAGACGTTCTTGATCCGACAGGGAGCCGCTAGGGTTACGGAATTCTTCCGTCATGGCTTCAGCGTATGCAGCAGAAAAAAGCTCCATGCGCCTTGCTTGTGCTGCGAGTAGGGTGCCTAGATGGTGTGCGTGAGAAATAGCCTTTGACTGACCAAAATATAGAGCAGCCATGCGAGAAGCACAGCGAGCTTGGGCGAGCCAGATAGCATCGAAGGTCGAGTCTTGGAGCTCCAGAGGCTCAGCGAGAGCAGTCTGGACTCGGGAATGCATTTCTGACCCAAAATAACAATAACTTGTGTCACCATACATCGCGCCGACCGAGGTCATAACTAGATAGAGTAAAGGATGAAGACAGTTTATGGAAAGATTTTGTGGAGAAAATAATGGCCAAAGAGATTCAAAGTATCTGAGATACAGATGCACGAAGTGTTCCAACAGATGCGTGCCTTCAGAGCCTTCGGACACTTCTATATGGAAGGATTTTGCAACCTTCGACGAAAAGGAATACCAGATCGAAGATTGGTCCTCAGCGGCTCCTGTCTCGCTTCTTACAGATAAAGCAAAGGCCATAATCTCATCTATCACCTGGGTTTGCTCGTTACTGGTCTCAGAGTTTGGTCTGCCAGCTGTGGTCGACGATCTCCGCTCAAAGTTCCCCGACGGCTTGGAGATTGATGTCGATGGCCTTGCTGGTTCACTAATGTTGTGTCCACTTTGTGAGTTTGATCGTTCAGCAGATTCGTTCTCCTGCAATATTGTTGAACGCCCATCGACAGTGTATTCTTGCCCGAGGAGATATGATATTTCATGATGCCATGGCCAGGAGAGTGTGTCAAACATGAACGAGTCCAAGACCACGTTGGCGGGACCAGTAACTGCGCCGGTCTGTGAATCAAGCCCCGCGAGGTGCAGCGTCGCCGCACCCGGCATGCCCATGTCTTCATCCCCAGATATTGTAAGAGCATTTTGAATGGACTGAGTGGAGGGAGATGTGCCTGACAACGAACCAAGGTCATGAATGGGGCCTGCTGATAGTTGTTCACTACGCTGTGGAGAAGGCAAGCCCTGGTCAGGTTGAGGAGGTTCGCACCCCGGATCATCCAGTGGCATCATTTCTGATAGGTCCTCTGATGGATATGTTTGGTCGGCCAAATGACTGATTCGGCCGACTGAGTTACTCGGGTGACAAGGCTTATCCAGCTTGGTGCAGTTGTCGCATGGTACGTTGCCGCTGCATTTGATCTTAAGCGCACGGCACTGCAGACATGCGGTATGGCAGCGTTTCCTTGTAGCTTCTCTCTTATCGAGATCTGTCTCCTCAGGCAGGGGTTGTAATTGCCGCTCGTGCGACCTCAGATGCCGCACCAAAAGATCTCGTCGATAGAAAATGACATTGCAATATACGCAAATGTGTTGTGTGGTCTTACGGTGGTTGTGGTAGTGGCGTGTCAACGACGTCTGACTTGCATATGATCGGCCACATGTGCTGCACGAATACATGGTTCTCGCCGCGATGGCCGGAAATTCGTATCGGTAGGGCCTATGAATGTCTGACTGGAAATGGTGCGCGCGATTGAGAGGGACGAAATTCCCGTTCCCACATGGACGCAGGCGTGAGGGGTCCCCACGGTGGGCAGTGGAGAGCGTCCTCGTGACAGGCGGTTGGCGTGGAGATGCTAGTCAAGCCTCAACCCTTGTTGCTTTCCTTGCACATGTTTCGGCCGAGCAGGTGCAATATCATCAATACAGAGCACATCCAACATTTGGCCAGTCGTCTCAGCCATAGGGGGCTTCGAAAGCGACACCATGGACTTACAATGACGTCAAAATGACTAGCAGCGTATTTTTAACGTTCATTCCTATGACCTAATTTATAGCAGAGGAATTAAACCACCAACCTTCTCACAGACCAGCCCCGTCACAGGGCCAAGTAAGCCTTGAGAGATTTCACTGAGGCCAATGATCCTCACCGAGGCCGGGAAAACATGCCGAAGCTCGTTGTCCTTCAAGGGTGTTCTTGGGGAGAAGCTCCAACAGAGTGGGATTCACATGTATTTTGTTTCCAGAACTTAGGTGGCAAGATCTGAAACATGCTGAAATTGAGGGTTGGCATAAATATCTACCTAATTTGGGCTTTCATATTCCTTGTCTAGGTGTTTGCGACTCAAGTATCGTTTTTTTTTTTCAGTTTCCGGCTTTGTTATGGAGGAGAGATGGTTTGCGTTTCACATTGTAACATGATATCCCCAGGCGTATCAAACTTCTCCATCTTTCCAATCAATTTCACCGTGCATCGTTGAGTTCAGAAAGGGATTGAAGTGACTGTGACCCCTCCCTTCTCGTTAACTAGTAGCATGAAAAGAATCTTGCGTGTGCTCACCAGCTCTGTTTATAATCTAGATAAACTTTGGCCTAACTATGACCAGGGCATTAAGATGTCGTGTTCCCCAGTTATGATCCATCAAAGTCTTTGATCACCCGATGTACCACATGCCGCCGAGACTTTGACCACTCCGGGTAATGTGGTATGGGCTTTTGGCCACTAGCTGCTTGCAATCTGCCTCCTGACTCTACCCCACCTACTATTAGGGGGTCTGGGTCGTGGAGAAAACTCCACCGATGAGATAGACGCTACGCGAGTCACTCCACAGATAAGCTGGGGAACTCTGTTCCGGATTTTTGGGTGTGTTGGCTTGTTTATAAATTATACCTGGGCATAGTTCATCTCGAGGATGAAAACTTGCAGCATTCATCTTTCCCAAATCAATTTTACATAATCACCGCTACGAGAGCCTTCCAAAATGATTGCATCCAAAGAGGAGACCAAGGACTCCGCTTCGGCCCAGAATGGAGGTGAAGTCGAAGCCAGGGTGGCAGAGAGCAAAGATGTCCACATCTCGCTCGACGATGACGAAGGCATGAAAGTTGTAGCCGCCTATACTGGTGATACAGATTGGACAGAAGAGGAGGAAAAGACGCTTGTTCGAAAGATTGACCTTCGTCTCTTGACTCTTCTCACCGCGTCCTACGGCTTGCAGTTTTATGACAAAACGATGCTGGGCCAGGCTGTAAGTTTGCGGGGCATCTTCGTATATCATCTCGGTCTTCCTAACTAATGCAAACCAGGCTATCTTTGGTCTCAAAACAGATCTTGACCTGAATGTCGGCGACCGGTACTCCTTCTCTTCTGCGATATTCTATCTTGGATTTCTTGTCGGTGCTGTTCCTGCGACCTTGATGGCGCAGAGATGGCCCGTCGAAAGAGTTCTATTTGTCATTGTATTTCTTTGGGGTACTTGCCTTATGATGACCGCCGCCTGTCACACGTGGCAAACTTTATATGTTCAACGATTTTTCTTGGGGTTTCTTGAGTCTGGCGTATCACCTATGTTCATGTTGGCAGTCGGGTCATTCTATACCAAGGGTGAACAGGCTGTTCGTCAAGGCGTATGGTATTCAAGTAGTGAGTGAAGGCTTGCAACTGAGCGAATCAACTGGTTCTAACCGTCTTTCCTAGCCGGATTCGTCTCGATCTTCTCCCCGTTGATAAACTATGGTCTCGGTCACATAACGAATGCTACAATACCGTCTTGGAGAATTATGTTTCTCTTTGCCGGCGGCCTTACCGTGGCTTGGTCATTTGTGCTTCTTTTTTATTTCCCCCCGACCCCGTTCGAGTAAAAGGTTTCGGCGACAGAGAACGATATATTGCAGTTGCGCGACTTCGAACGAACAATTCGGGAGTGCGAAACACTCATTTCAAGAAAGCTCAGTTTTTGGAACTTCTTCTCGACATCAAGTTCTGGACTCTATTTGCTATAGGCTTCTTGAATCAGATCCCCAATGGGCCAGGCTCTACATTCCTTCCAATCATCATTAGCGGTTTTGGATTCGACTCCTTCAAATCATTGCTGCTTTACATGCCTTATGGCTTCCTAGCTGGAATGGGTTGTTTCGGTCTTCCCTGGCTCGCGACCAAGTTTCCAAATAAGCGATGTTTCATCATCATCGGCGGTTTCCTTACCACCATAGTCTCCTGTTCTTTGCTTTGGAAGCTCCCCAGAAGCTCCCAAGGCGCTCTACTATTTTCATGCTATCTCTTCCCATTCTGGGGTGGCAGTTTTGCTGTTATAATGGGGTATGTTAGCTTAATCCGCAACCAACCTTTGCGTCGTACTAATATGTAGTTTAGATTGGCAACGGCTAATAATGCTGGCTACACAAAACGATCTCTCGCCTCGTCTGGACTATTCTTAGGGTACTGTCTTGGTAACGTCGTCGCGCCCCTTCTTTTCACAAACAAGGAAGCACCAGCCTTTGCAGGCGGTTGGACAGCAGTCCTTGCGTGCATTTGTGCTGCTACAGGATTGACGCTTGTCTATCGCCAGCTCTGTGTTTGGGAGAACAGCAACAGAGACAAGGCGGGTGTTGCAGAGGGCTTTGATCATGCGTTCCAGGATGACTTCACCGACAAGACCAACCTGCAATTTAGATATACCTATTAAATGTTACTTGAAAGAATTGGCACGCGTTATCTTGCGAGGAGGATAGAAGACCCGGAGGAAAAGCTCTTCTAAAACTAAAACGAGCCTAAGGGTAACAGTCCTGGAAAGAGTCATATTATCTTTACTTCCTTGCTCATCGATCTAATGATCTAGAGCTAGTCTACAATGCATTACATAACTTCTTTATCTTTCTATAATTTTATTCTGCTGTCTATGAACCTTGACTATGGCTAGCTCCATGGAGTTCTATTGTCGGGCGACAAGACGCGAACCTAAGTTCAAGCATTGGGGGCCTTTCTGGCTTGCATGAATTGTGTTGGTTCTGAGGCATCATGGAGTTCACAGGTCCTGACCTAACAAACAAGGCCCTATTGGTTAAAATAAATCTTATTACCTAAGGAAGTATTATTATATAACTATACTAGCTGTAAATATATGCAATATAAATAGCTATAGAAAAAGGCCTCCTGGCACAGCCAGAAAAGAGGGGTAATCAAGAACAACACAATACAATGAATTACTATGAATGAATTACATGATCCCTTGTTCTAACACATATCGCCCTCTCTCTAGAGGAGGGAAAATTCAGCTAGTCTGACCGGACCCGCCAGGTAGTTCACCATCCAAATCTTCGGTATAGCCTACCTTGTGGCTGTATAGATATAATTTCCCAAGCTCCATAGGATTAGCCTCACGCACTAAAACGAGCGCTGGAAACGCATATAATGCCCGGGAGAAGTATCACTTAAATGTAGAATTAAGAAATAAGCGCGACACGATTCAGTATGACATGATTTCCATTTCCTTCTCAGACTTAGTATACATATCGAAAGTTTGGATTCTCGCAATCAGTGAGATCCTCAAACGCATGCGTCAAGTTCCCATCGTTAGCCTCCCTGACACCCGCAGCCGCCATGGCGTCTCGTTTCTTGTTCTGGCGGACAAGATGCCAGCGGAAAAAGATGAGCAGCATAGCAACAGTCGGCCCTAAAAGAGGAGCATCCCCCCCCCCCCCCCCCCCCCCCCCCCCCCAAAGAGACATCTCCTCCTCCTCCCCGTCGTGCCTAGGTGCGTTGCACCAGAGACCCTGATAGAGTTTTGAATCGCGTACACCGGAGCGGAGAGAGAGGCTTATATTACCAGGACAGGGTTTGGCTAAGACGAAGACAAAAAAAAAAAATCACTCAGCTTCTTTGACTAGCCGGAGACAATGCTGCCATTTGCATTCCCGCCCCTCTCATGTTGGTCATGCCTTTGCTCGACAGTGCTACCTGGGGGCGGGAATGAGGGTAAGATTTTAATAATAAATATATAAATAATAAGATATTTATATTTTAAGACTATTTTAAACTAAGTATAAAGTATTTAAATAAACTTTTATATACTATTTCTTTTAAAGCTTTTAGCTTTATTTAATAAGAATATTATATTATATAGAAGTTAATATCTACTAAAAAGACTTTCTTTTTAAAGCTGCTTAATCTATATAATAAGAGGTATATAGTCTTAATATAATATAGAATTCTCTAAGGCACGTAAGTATCCTCAGAGAGGACTATAGAGCTTTATTACTAGGCAATAATATATAAAGCTAAATTTAAGTATTAAGGACCTTTCTAGCTTATATATATTATATTATTAATACTAGGGGTAGCTATTACCTTCATTCCCACACCACTTCAAACACTCAAAGCTCCCATATCCAAAGTCTCCACTGCAGACGACCGAGCCAGCTGTCTTGACCAGCAGCCTTTCATACATCCGGAATCGAAAGCCCACCCGACTGCACAATGATGAAGAACAGGGATAAGAAATTATCAGTGCCTATACTCCAATATAGACATATCAAGGAACATAAGAAGCTGTCTTTTAAGATAGCCCATAGGGATATTAAAAAGCTGATTGGCCCAGCTAAAAAGGCAGCCTTATATATAGAGAAGGCTCTTTCTGATTATACTATTGAGGGCCTGGTTAACCTCCTTAACTTTGGTTCTGAAGTCCTGGTTGTCTGCAAAAATGAGAGACCAGTAGAGTGGAAGGTGGAGGAGATTAACCAGGATCTAATAAAGAAGATCCTCTGTAAATATGATGCTTGGTTGGTATTCCTGGCTGGGAAGGTAAGCTCCCTAGTGGCAGGAGAAAGCAATAAGCAGAACTTGTAGCTGCTGCAGGAAACTGCCAGGGAAGGAGGGAAGGAGGGAAGGAGGGAAGTGACCCAGCTAGCCATTGGATAAGCTTTTGGGAACCAGAAGGAAAAGGGAAGCAAAGGGGCAAGAAAAGGGAGGAAGGTTGACTAGTCTAGCTAGCCTCAATTGAAGCTTTCCGGAAGCCTTGACCACAGTAAAAAACACAGTAAAAAAATTAGAAGAAGATAATACTATAATATAATACATATGTACATAGGTTTAGAGGAGATCAACATGAAGAGACGAGGGTCCGCAAAGATATCTTTCGCAATTAACTCCAAACCAAGCCCTTGAGCTCACTATCCGTCAACTAGATCGCCAAAATCGAGTCTCCTCCGATTTGAAAGAAGTTGTCATCCAAGCCAATGGTTGTGCTGGCAATATTTAGTATGGAACCCCACAGCCTCTAAATGCGGCTTTCAACTAGAGGCCTTTTGTTACAGTCTACAAGGTAGTAATAACAGTACTCCTAGTGGGCAGCTGAAGTAGAAACAGCTAAACTGCAACAGACTTCTGCGCTTTGTTCTGTATGTACATCCCAACCAAGAAGGACTCAATTAAGCTAATTGATTATATTATATAATTTCTTAAGCAGCCACACAAAGATGGCGGATTATAGATAAACCGAAAATGAACACTTAGTCATCCATAAGCTTCGAGAACTAGGCTATTTTCTTATCATCCTACCTAATCACTTGCCCCTCCCTAGTGCCTGATCAAGCCTTGCTATCAAGACCCTTGCGAAATGCCAGGACAGCTGCCATATATAAGCAAGTAGCCTCAGTGGCTTTGATCTCTTCGATATGACGCCTATGGGCCCTGCCTCGCGGCTCGGATTCAAGATTGCCATTATCTGTGCCCTAACTACCAAGGCGGATGCTGCTGAGGCACTCTTTGATCAGTACTTCTTTGTGAAGGCATCTGGCGATCCTAACATATATACCACTGGTACATACTTGGAGAGAAACACCCTGATACGATCAGCAGTATGGCAGAACTCGCATCGATATACCACGCGCAGGGCCGATATGACAAGGATGAAGAGATTTCAGTCCATGTCTTAGATCTCCGACGAGAGGTGCTTGGAGAGAAGCACCCTGATACGATCAGCAATATAGCGGACCTCGCGGTGACATACCATGCGCAGGGCCGATATGATGAGGCAGAGCCATTAGAAAATCAAGCCAATTCCAGTCCTCGCCGGATGCAGGAACCCGATCCAGAACAACAGAGGCCACACCACAGTTCTCTCCGGGACTTCATGTACGTCAAGGTCAGGTTTTCTAACTGGAAGAGCCGAAAAAATCGGAGGCCTAATTAAGCTGTATTGGCTGCTTCGTACTGTCTGTAATCTGGTGATTCTTGGTGGTTGCTACAGGGTTGACCGAAAGGAGTCCGTTTTTTTATTTAGTGGCGCCTTAGCTATACATAGTGTGAATGAAAGTACAGTGAGGTGCAGGTCCAGCGTCAGTAAGCTTATCATTGTAATTTAGCCAAAGAGGGCCAAAAATGGACCAATTAAGGCGCATACACAGTGGATATGGGGCCAATTGGCGCCCTGTCATCTTCCAACACTAACAGCAAATAAGTTCCTTGGCATTCCGGCACCAAGACCCTACCTCCGAAGAAGTCGTCCACCATTATCCCCAAGCCCATTTCCGAGATGTATGCGTTCACGAACCGATCGTGCGCCAACTAGCAATCATTGAGAATCATCAGATTACGTACGGGACATAAACAGCCAAGATGCCCAAGAGCCTATGCAACGAGTGGAGACGCGCTATTGTATAATTTTAATTGACAATCTGCTAGATGCACCGCTGGTACTGCAATAGAGGCAATAGGATGAATAGATAATAGCGCTCAGGAGGCCAGCAAGGCTGTTTGTCATACCATGCTTGAGAAGGCTAAAGCAGCCTAGCTAAAGAGCTTGTAACAGGCGGTAGTTAGCTATAAAAAGAGAGTCCTACTAAGTGTGCATTGAGAATATCTCTATGGGGATTGCGACACGAGCGAAAGGCATCCATAGCCTTCTTGGTGGCAACCGAGCCCTGTAGGCTGAAAACACTATGTAATAGAGCGTGCAACAGCCGTAGCTTTACTCGATGGACATGTGTGAATAAAGGAGCGTTGATGGGATTGTAGCATTATTGTAGGGCGGAATGGGGTGGACAGAGGGAAGGGAAGGGCAGAGGAAGGCGGCCAAAAAGGCCGCTCAACCACTAATAGACACACCTAGTCTGGACTTCCCAAGGGCTCCTCAGACCCTTGTAGCAACGACGAAAACAATCATTCGTAAGGCTATAAAGAATAAATAGGCCACAACATGGAAAACAGCTAAATACAGCAGAGAGCTATTCAAGCTCGGCGTTAGACCAGGTAAAGCAGTACTCTCGATCCATAACAATATACACCGAGCGATCAGTTCAGTCATCACACAGATGCGCACAGGCAAGATTAGCCTCCGTACATATCTACACAGCATCAAAAAGGCCGACTCAGATAAATACAACTGCGGATATAGATATTAAACAGTACAGTATATTCTGCTTAAATGTAGAAATTGGACAGATGAACGACAGCAGATACGGGTAGGTAAACCTCTATATATAGATATCAAGCGTATTCTCAGTAGCTCGATAGTAGCAGTATAAGCAGTAAAAATAATCTTAAGGATAGGGCTGCTCGGCTAATTCCAGGTAGTACCTTCCACGGTACTTACAACATAAAGCATAGACGAGTGATTTTCTTTATATAGAAGTAGAGGAGGGCCGGAAAGGGCCTAATAAGTTATAGAGATAGAACAACTAGAGAGACTATAAGTATAGAAGTAATCAGCCGGAGCTCAGATATAACAGTTCGCCCACCGAACGGTTTAATATCTGTAAGCAATAGAGGAGAGCGGATATATATAGTTAGAACGCTGTATAGCTGCTAAAAAGGCAGCTGGGACAGTCTATGAATAAATAAATAAATAAATAAATAAATAAGGGCTGGTACATAATGTACTGTCCCATTGGAAGGGCTGGTACATAATGTGCTGTCCCATTGGAAGGGCTGGTACATAATGTGCTGTCCCATTGGAAGGGCTGTCCTATCGTGTGCAGGAGCTAAAAATGGCTGCAAGAGTTTCCAGCACCCATAGCAAATACAGAAAACAGAAAAGCCAGGGATTGCTGGCGCCCAGAAAACAGAATCCGCTAGAGGTTGCCAGCACCTATCACAAATACAGAAAACAGGAACACAAGAAGTTGCCAGCACCTACGTCAAACATGGAAAACATCCGGGTTGCTGGCACCCATCACAAACACAGAAAACAGAAACACCAGAGTTGCCAGCACCCGTGAAAATACAGAGATCAGGAACACCGGAGTTACTAGCAAAATTATCCGACAAATAGGAAAGCAGAAAACAGCATCAAGACGAGGGTATTGGTACCTATGGCAAATACAGGAAGCAGTTAGAGCTCAAGCACTGTTTTTCATTACGTAACAGGCTACCAGCAGCCCATTAACTACTCATACTCTATTCTAAGTTTTCATAAATTAGTTTCTAGTCTAGCTCCTCCGGCAGTTTATAGTACTATAATAAAACTTGTATAACTGGGTTAAGTATTTGGTAAATCTCTATTATAAGTATATTAATTATAAACCTTTAAAGTTATTCGAGTAGTACCTTATAAGTTACTTACGATTTATTATTACTATAAAATTAGTACAAGAGCTAAAGATATACTTAAGATCTACTTATATAAATAAAATCAAACTCTTAGAGGCTGCTAAGATTAATCCCAGACCAGTACCGCCTTTTCCTTTATACCCTTTAATTATTAATACCTATTATCTAGCAGACTACAGATCGCTTTTAAAGTTCGTATAATATATTTTTAAACTCTCAGCTATAGTATTAGGGAATACTTAATAAATATATTCTTTATAAGTAAGATTCTTTATACTCTTACTATATTTCTAACTACAGCGGAGTTAAACTTCTTCTAGAATCCTAGTAAAATATTATAATAACCTGATTTCAGCTATAACTCGATATAGAGAATACAGCCTATCAGCTTTACCTAATACCTATAAGATATTATAATAACCTTATTACTGCTTATAGGGTAGATATATAGTACTATCTAGGAAGGGAATAGTCTCTCTAAGAATAGTACTAAAGAGACTATAGATAGTTAGATAATCCTAGTAGGATCTAAGGAAACTAATAATTATATCTTAATAGAGTTACTAAACTTATTTTGCTAGTTTATATAGTTCTAATACTTAGGTAGAAGATAACTTTAATTAACTATAGTTACTAGCTCTCTTAGTAATAAGCTTATTCGATACAGAGTTATCTGTTATATAAATATACTTCTTAGGGGAAAAAGTATATAAATTACTATATTTATTAGAGACCTTATTTATAGTACTGAAATTATTCTAGCTAGTTAGTTAGTTACTATATAAATAATTAGTACTATAGATTTCAGCTTATCTCATCTATCCAGCTATAGATATAAGTAATTATATATCTCTGTTACTATAATCCTGGTAGAAAATCTTAATATCTATTATATTATAAATTTAACTAATATATACTATTATATATAGATCCTACTTTTCTTACTAATTATATCTAGATTATTTAGATCTTATAATAATCCTTATAATTCTTAAACCCAGATTATTACTAAGTATTAATAATCCCCTAGTATATATATATATTTATTTTATTAGATAGAATACTCTTTTAAATAGCTATTAATATAGTTATAACTTTATTATAATATTATCTATATATTTATTACTACTAGCTCTATAATACTTATATATTAATAGTAACTTATATTATATAGTCTAAGATAATCTGATTATACTATTTAGAATAATACTTTAATTAGTTTAACTCTAACCTATTCTAGATTCTATCTAATATAAGTTATCTTATTAGAAGGCTTTTCTAAAGTATATACTGTAGAGTAGATAGGTTAAAAAGTAATTAATTAAGTTACTATCCTAGCTATAGAAGTAAACTGGTTATAAATATAGTTCCAGAGTAGTTCTAACTAAGTAAACTACTCTACTTCTAGCTTCCAGCTAGTAACTACTAGTTAGTAGTATTTAATATACTAATATAGGTAGTCTTTTATTTTCTTATTCTATATAAATAGCCTTTATAATTATAGACCCTTTATAATCTCTATAAATATAAGAAATAAATATATATAATTCTAATTCCTTATATTTTTATTAAAAAGATATACTATATATATTAGTCTGGATATATATATATTTTATTATTAGATTTCCCTACTTATTACTATAGTTACCCCTAGTAATAAGTAATTATAGATATATACCCTACTTATATTAAACCCTATTCTATACTATTATAATATTCCTCTTTTTCTTTTCTATATAGCTACTCTAGTATTATATATATACCCTCTATAATAATCCTTACTACTTTAGATTAGAGTTTTATAACTAATTATTTTATAGGATAGTTATACTCTAATCCTCTTTCTATATATAGAGATATATATACTCTGGGATATAGTTTTATAGCTAATCTTAGTAATATATAGTTAAACTTTTAATTTACTATTTTCTTCTCTATAAGTAGTTACTCTCTCCTTATATATTTTAGAGCTAACTAAATATAAAGATATAATATCTTCCTCCTCCCCTCTTTTATCTATTCCTTAGAGCCTCTCCCCTGAGCTTATAATACTACTCTACTATAGTATAACTAGAGAAATAGCTATTAATTATATATACTTAGATATTTAGTTTTAGGAACTCTTACTAATAAGCTTATATAGTAGTCTAAAGAATATTAAATATACTAATCTAGTAGTAAGCTGAGGTTAGAAGGATATAAAAGGAGCTTAGGAAGCTTAAGAGATAGGAATATTATATAGTTAAGAAGTACTCTAACTAGGTATAAATATTAGTAGTTTTTCTTTTTCTTACTTTCTTAATTAATATATTTATTAGTAGTAAATATTCTAATAAATATATAATATATATTAAATTATTTACTTTAGGAAAAAATAATAGTTATTACTTTAACTATAATAGTAATAGGATATAGTATATATATTATAATAAGGATAGTAATATTTATATTACTATATCTAAAGTTCTAATATCTTTTATATATAACTTAGTTACTACTTATAAAGCTCTTACTAAGCTTAGTAAACTTACTAGGAAACCTTCCTATAAGTATATTAAGATATACCTTCTAGTTATATATACTAGTACTATCTAGAAGATAGCTTATAATCTTACTATAGATAGTACTTTTAATAGTTTAACTATCTATTAGTAATATAGATTAGAATCTAGCTCTAGCTATATTTTTAAGAATACTATCTCTAAGGAGATTAAATCTCTTTTAAAGTATTATACTATTTATTATTAGTCTATAAGACCTAATAATAATAATAGTACTATCTATAGGAGTACTAATAGGTCTAATAATAATAATAAATCTAAGAGTAGTTCCTCTAATATCTAATTCTAATATATAGTAATAATAAACTTAAGAGTAATTTCTCTAATATTTAATTCTAACTCCCTAGATACTATTTTCCTATATATTCTAAACCTAAATAAAAGAGAAGAATAAAATAAAAAAAATAAAAAAAAATTAAATAGCTTAGCTAGTTTAGATAGGTAGATAGATCTAATTATTAGTAAATAGCTTAGATAAATAGGGGAATAGAATAGCCTCTTATAGGAGGCTCCCCCCCTATATATTCTAATTATTTATAATATATTTAAATTCTTAGTTTAAAGTAGTTTATTATATAGGTTCAGTCTGTCTATATTTACTAGACTATATCTAGTTTAAATAGCTTCTTAATATCTCCCTTAATTTAAATTCTTAATTTATTTATTTCTATAAGTTTTAAAAGTATTAAATTAGACTTCTCTTTTATTAAGGTATTTACTAGATTATTCTCTCTATTAATCTATCTTATTTTAGTAATTTTATAGTATTTATATAATTACTATAAAGCTATTATATTAATTATTAGTTTTTTCTCTATAGTTATACTAAGCTTAATAAGGTATTTATATAGTAAGAGAGAATCTATATAAATTACTAATAGTATTTCTAGTAGTATTATTTTTAAAGTAATTATTTAAAGGGTACTTATAATTATAATATCTATATTAAATCCAGCTACTATACTATAGACTTCTAATATAAAGCTGCTTTTTATAATATATTTATACTTTATTAATAATTAGTATATAATATTCCTAGTTAGTTAGAATATAAGCTTCTAGCTTTTAATCCTTATCTCTATTCTAAGTATAATTATAAAGCTGATTTAAAAGCTTATATCTTTATTATTAGTAAGAAATCTATCTATAAAAATATACAGCTTTAGATTATACAGATTAAATAATATAAATTTCAGTCTATAGTTATAGTTCTTAATTTACTATATAAGCCTTTTATTTAACTTCTTAATATTATCTTTTAATAGATTCTATTATAATTATACTACTATAGATAAATTATATAAAGCTTCTGATTATATAATACTTATAATCTATATACTATATACTCTTTAGACTTTATAGCTCTCTATATCTATAGCTTTCTAGAGTATATTAACTTAGCCCTTTTAAAGGAATTTAATTATTATACTATAGAGGGATATTTTTCCTCTATTAAATTTAAGATTTATTTCCTTAGAAAGCTTAACCCTAGTTTTTATCTTAAACTTAGTCTCTTTTAACTAATATTCTTCTTCTATAGTAAGTATTTTATTAAATAATCTAAGTATATTATTAGTTTATATTCTAATAATTCTAAAACTGAGTATATTACTTTCTATAATCAGGAGGTATAGATTAAAGCTAGAGATTACTATCTTTATATATATTATAAAGTATTTATAGTATATAGTATACTAATATATACTAGATTTAGTAATTCTATATAGTAGCTTTATAATTTTTATAACTATTCCTTATAGATAGTTTTACTTAAGATCTTTTAGAAGTATTATATAAATTATATATTATAATATTAACTCGGACTATAGTTAGGCTTATATAATATCTCTACCTATTAGAATATAAGTTCCTACTGCTAGTAGTAATAGTATTAGTATAAAGATAAGCTATTAGCTATAGTATTAGATTATTAATAACTATATAAGAACTATTTTCTTACTAGTATTATTATATTCTTATATAACCAGATAGGATTTCTTATATAGATATATATTCTATTCTTTTACTTTATTAATAATATATACTTTAAATAGTTAACTGCTTTTAATATTATAATTAAACTATATAAACTTAAATATACCTGCTTTAATAAGTTAGTTAATTTTAGCTATTATAGAAGCCTTAAATAGAATACCTAGGGTTATAATAACTCCTTTCTTTTAAAGTTTCTTAGCTAGCTTAAGGGTATCTTACTCCTTATATATTATATAGTTAGTATATAATCTAACTAGTTATACTATATATTATATATATACTTTTAGTTTATTCTTTAAGCTTATTAGTTATTCCTTTCTTTATAGTAGTTCACTTATTATAAGTAGTAAGGGGTCTTTTAGATATATTATCAGACTAATACTCTCTTAGGCTGGATTTTCAGTCTATTTATCTCTATAGTATAGCTTTATATATATAAACTAAAAGGTCTTTAGTCTATTATATATTTTAATTATAATATTATAGGAGTTATTTAATAAAAGTCTATATAGTCTAAACTACTTCTTATTCTCTCTTTATACTATAACCTTACTTAGGAGTAGGAGTTTAAGGAGTTCTATTAGATTAGGGCTATTATATATAGCTAGTATAAGTATAATTCTCTCTTTAGTATATAATTCCTTTAAAGCTTTTATTATAAGATTAATTACTTATACTCTTTAAACTATAGATTATAATAGGGGAGAGGATATAATAACTCTTAGATATACTCTAAATATAAGGAGTATTAGTATAAAGCTATTAAGCTCTACTATATTATTAACTACTTTAACTGCTATTTATAATATTAATTCCTTTAAAGTTATTTCCTTAAGTTCCTTATATAAGATATTAAATATATATTATAGCAGTCTATAATATTTCTTAATCTTACTAATTAACTAATAGGCTTTAATTAGTATTTACTTATACTTAGAACTAATAATCCTTATATTTATATAAAATCAGTTATTTATAAATTAGATTCCTATATTATATATAATATAATCTGGCGGTTCTAGATATATATCTAGCTAGACCTTCTTTAATACTTCCTATATAATATCTACTAAGATATCTATAAAAAAGATTATATTTTAGAATATAGTTACTATATAGATAATATATAAAACTAATTCTTAATCTAGTAAATATATAATATTAATTATAATCTTATAATTAAAGTTAAGATTATCTTATAGTCTGAATTTAAAGTATTTTAGAGCTAGGCTATAGGCCTAGTATTAGTAGTAAAAGTATTTAATCTTTTTTATTACTTCTCTATTTATATTCTTATAACCTACTCTTTCTAAGAGTCTATATAGTCTTTCTACTAATAGGTAATTAAAATAGTAATAGAGTTATCTTAGCTCTAGTTCTATTAAGTAGGCTGTATTAGCTATTAATATATATTCAGGAAAGAACTATATATAGCTCTATTTCTTTATAATTAGAGCAGAAAGACTATCTATAGTTCTAACTATTTTATTAATTATATTCCTAAACTTAATATTTAGATAGTTTATATCTTAAAAGTATATTAGGAAAGGGGTTTCTAAGTTTATTATATAAAATATAATAGGTCTAAATAGAGTCTATAACTTTATTATACTAAGTAAGTCTATAAGCTCCTTTCTAAACTTAATACTCTTTATATTAGCTATAGTATCTAGTTTAATTAATAGATTAATTTATTTAAGTACTTTAAATTATAGTTTACTTATAATTAAGATTAATAAGGTATCTATATCCAGTATAATCCCCTAGAATTATATTATATATCTTTTCTTAATAATAAATTATAAGGGGTTTTATAGCTTTTTCTTAATCTTCTCTTTAAAGAGTAAGTATTAGAATACCTTATTAAGTAGATATTATATTAGGTATTATTTATTACTACTTATATACTAGTCTTCCTTATCTGGGTTATTATAATTATTAGGATCTCTATAGTTTACTATTTTAAACTAATTATTAACTCTTTCTTAATCTTAAATTTACTACTTAAATTCTTTTAGTATATTATTTTCTTCTGCTTCCTCTTCTACTTTAAGGAACTTAGTTATAAATTAGTAGTATAGTTCAGATCTCTTCTGTAGATAGTTTATAGATTAATAACCAGGCTTATTATAAATAAAGTAGTACTCTCTCTAGCTATTCCTCTATAGTTCTTAGTTCTAGTTAGTAAAGCTTCTATTAAATAATCTGCTCTATATATTTTAAATATAATAAAGCTACTATTATATTCTTTAGTAGCTTCTAAATATATTAATATTACTAGTTAATAAGATATATATTTCTTATTATATTCTGAACTACTAAGGTTATTAAGCTTTATTCTAGCTATCTTAATAGGTTTATTTCTAATACTAATATAAGATATTATATTAGGGCTTTAGTATTTATATACTCTCTTTAGAGTACTATTTCCAGTTCCTTTAAACCTCTATATACTCTTACTACTATAGCTTATAAGTTATTATTCTCTATATAAGTACCTCTAAGTACTTTCTATACTCTTATTAGAGTAGTAAAGATCTTTTATAGTATCTAATATACTATAAGATCCTTATATTCTCTATTTATCTATATTAAAGTAATACTAGTTTAAGTCTAGTTATAATAATACTACTATTTATTAATAGTATTATTAAAGTATTACTTTAGTTTAAGATATATCTCTCTAAAGGTATATTCTTCTTTAATATATTAGAACTAGAAATCCTATATATTCTCTTTAAAGATTTAGAAGAGAATAATTTTAAATCTATTTAACTATATATTATAGAATTTATAAGTATTTAGTATTATCCTGACTTTAGTATTAAGTATATTATATAGTTCTTTACTAAATAAATACTCTTTTATATTATATAGCTTCTAGAAGACTATAAGCTCTTATATAACTACTATATTTATTCTAAGACTTTACTTAGATAGGAGGTTATAGTACAGGTTATATAACTTATATATATATCCTCCTGGTTCTTATCTTAGAACTAGATTCCTAGGAGGTATAAATACTTATTAGGTTAACTCCTTATTCCTCTTAGGTATTTCTATCTTATTTATCTTAATTATATAGGTTATACTTCTTTCTTAGGGTATTTATAGTATTAGTACTATATATTCTTAAGACTTCCTATATTACTCCTATAATTAGAATACTCAGAAGTTCAGATTAAAGGTATTTATAAGGAACTATTAATTATTTAGTTATTCTAATAGATCCTCTAGCTCCTATATATTATTAAGAGCTGCTTTAGATATATTATTTATAGGGCTAGTATATATACTACTATATTATAGAATATATTTTAACTCCTTAGTAATACTATTATTTAAAAGTATAAACTTTTCTATTAATTAGTTTCTAAAGTTATATATAAACTTACCTAGTAAATTATTACTATATAGCCTGGTATATTTATAGCAGTATATATAATATACTATATATATATTAGTAAATTCTTAGATAGTTATCTAAGCTACTAAGATCAGGCTATTTATCTAGTTAATATTATTTATATAGACCTTTATTAGCCTAGTTATATTAAAAACCTCTTTTACTTTATTATAGTTAAAGGGAGTTAGTATAAATATAGTTTATACTAGTAGTACTATTATACTTACTTAAGAGGTAGGTTCTAAAATATATAAATATTTTTATAATAGGGGAATATAGGGTTTTATTTTTATTTAAGGAACTAAAGTCTCTATTTAGAAGAATTCTAATAAGTTATAGGAAATAGAGTAATAGTAAGAGAGAAATATAAGGGATTATCTTATTTCCTTCTAGAGTTAGGAAAAGAAGAGTATTCTATAAGGGTAAACTCTTAAGATTAGATAGTTAGGGAAAGAAGTAATTTTATTAATTACTCCTATCTATATTAATAGGGAGGTATATATAATATAATACTCTTTAGAGGTATTTCTAGTACTAATAGTATTATTAGAGAAATAAGTAATCTCTAAAGTAACTATTTAGAGTATATAAAAGATAATAGTATTATTATATTATATATTATATATAGTTCTATAGTATAGAACTAATACTTATAGAAGGACTATATTTCCCTAAGTATTTAGAAAATCCTATCTTTTCTTCTTTACTAATCTATAGCTACTATATAACTACTAATTAGTATTAAAAGGGTTTTCTAAAGTATATACTATAGAGTAAATAGATTAAAAAGTAATTAATTAAGTTACTATCCTAGCTATAGAAGTAAACTAGTTATAAATATAGTTCCAGAGTAGTTCTAACTAAGTAAACTACTCTACTTCTAGCTTCTAGCTAGTAATTACTAGTTAGTAGTATTTAGTATACTAATATATCTAACTATTATATATTAATAGCTCTTATTTAGCTAATTACTTTATCTTAATTACTATATAATAATAAAGAAGATATTATAGCTATTATAATACTCTAAACCTAGTAATAATATACTTCTATTATTAATAATAATATCGGGATAGCTAGTTAGTCAGAGGCTCTTGCGATCACGTGGCCTAACCACGTGACCGCTCCAGCCTCTATTTAACCCCGGGCCACGGGCCCGTAGGCCAGCTAGCTAGCTAGAGAAGAATATACACAGAATACAACAGAACCTATCCAACAGCATATGCTAAGGAAGTCCTTCCAACAAATAATCTATTTACTCTAACTATTAAAGATAATACTATAGATAAAAATAGTAATAATAATAGTAAGAATAATAATAATTATACTAAGGAAATCTAGCTCTTATAAGATTAGATTAATTAGCTCTATATATACTTTATAAATACTTACTAGGAGTTAGCTAATATAATAGTTATTATAGTATAATAAGCTATTATATATACTAACCTCTAGGCTCAGATTATAATTACTATTTAAAGATAAGAGTTAGAATAATTACTTAAGCTATTACTACTTAAGATATTTAATAGAATCTAAGATAAACTCTAGAGCTTTATAATTTAACTCTAAGTATATTTTAATTACTTTCCTATTATATTTAATATTAGTAAAAGAAAGATTATATATATCTATTTATAACTTAAGGGAGTTATATTTAACTAGTTTAAATCTATTATAAGAAAATATTTTAATAAATAAGAAAACTAATAAATTATTAATATTATAATAAGTTTTAATTATTTTATAGAGATTCTTAAATAAATCTTTAGTATTTAAGATAAGAAGTATAAGATAGAATATAAAATTAATATATTTATCTAGAAAGAATTATATTTAATCTTTAGTACTTACTATCTCTAGCTACTAGCTAAAACTAGATAGAATAAAGAATATACTATATCTTATTATTTTAACTAACTTAAGAAAGAAGTTTAGAAAAAACTATATAAAGAAAATAAGCTAAAAAATATTTATAAATATATAACTATAGCTATAAGAATTAATAACTAATAATATTATTAGTAAACCTATAATAGAAAAATAATCTATTTTACTAATATTAGAAAACTATAATACTAATATATTATAGCTTCTGGGATATATATAGAATCTATAGAGCTAGAAGCTATAGAGAAATATAAGTATTATAACTATAATAAGATTAGATATATTTTATCCTAATATCTAGAACCTAAGAAAAATAAGAAGAAAAATTAGAAACTTACTAAGAATAGTAAAAAGTAATTAGAAGTAATTAAAAAAATTAATACTAAAGTTTTAGAAATAATATATAAAATTAATTAAGAAGAAACTATTATAACTATTATAATTCCTAATGTTGAAATTACAGTGGCCTACAAGGTGTATTAGGCCTTGAGACCGCTATAACTAGCAGCAGTGGAAATTTTAGCTTCTAACTTATAGCGAACACTCCTCTATAACTTAGTCAAACTTCACACTAGAAACTCGGTTTATAGTGCATTTTATAGCGGATCTTATTTTGGTGAGAGGAACCGGAAAAATATACCAATTTCTCTCATAGGTCTACCGACTAAAAACTACTCTAAAACCCGCTACAGCAGCTTCCCGGGCCACTTTTGATTTTCCGCAAAATTCATTACTATAGGAAATCTAAAAAATCGACTCACAACTACCAAACCATAAGATAGATATATATAACCTTTTTAAGACCCACTTTTATCTGAAAGAGCTAGTTAAGCTGATCAGTTAAGTATAGATATTAGATATCTTATCTTTAAAGCTGAAAGAGATATTTAAGATCTAAGGTCTAGTCTAGGGTAGGTTGGTTATAGGGTAGCTTGGGTATAGGTTAGGCTACTAGAAGTTACTCAGATTTTTTCCTGAATTTTCTAGACCCTTATTTAGGCTAATATAGCCTAATAACCTATAAATAACGCTGCTGACGCTCCTAGCCCTAAAGAGGAACTGGAGCCCGCTAAGCCGTAGCGGTCATAGCGGCCTGTAGCCACTGACCCACAGTGGCTGCAACCGCTATTGGCTCGTGATCGTAGTCGCTATCGGATAGCGGTCTCAATCGCTATTGGCTAGCTGTTACAGGGGATAGCGATCGCTAACAGTTAGTGGTTGCGACCGCTAGAGGTTAGTGGTTGCAACCGCTAACTTATAGCGATACGGTCACTAACTTATAGTGGCTATAGTCTCTCAATTCAACACCTAAATACCCTTTAAAAAATATATTTATTTTTTAAGAAGTATTAGAACCTAAGGAATATATAAAACTTAGTATAATTAGAAAATAATAAGAGGAAATCTAATAGATCTTCTAAGAATTTAAGGAGAAGTTTAAATAAGGGAAATTAGTTCTAGGATTTAGACTATTTATTAAATATAAATATATATTCTATTATACTAATAGAATTATTCTATAAAACTCTATTAAAAAAAAATAATACTAATAGATAAGAATAGAAATTAAAACTAAATATAATAAATTTTATATATATTATTAAAAGAAAATATAAAAATAATATCTAGATATATCTAAAAACTAGTTATTTTTAGAAATAGTACTATTAGTACTATATAGCTTAGTAATAGTATATATAAAATACTAATCTATATAGAGATAATATAGATATATAACTACTCTCTGGAATTATAGATAATCTATTATAATAATTAATATTAAGTATATTAAGTAGAAAAAGCTAAGAATAATTTCTTTCTATATTCTAATAGAAGAATATCTAATAAATATACTATAGAATAAATATAATAGTTTATATACTAATAATATAGTATAAAATAATATATTATTTTTAAAGAAGATTTTAAAGAATATTCTAAGGAATATATTTATAATAAACTACTAGTAGAATTATATTCTAAACTAAAATATAAGATTTATAAAAAAGCTAAAATTAAACTATAGTATAAGAATAAGAAACTTAAAGATTAAGTAATAGCTAAATATAATAGCTAAATTAAATAATACTATAACTAGAAGTATAGAAATTATTTAAAAATTAAAATAATAGTATTAGAACTAGCTAAATATAATAATAATAATATAAATTCTATTAAAATATATTTATAATAATACTAACTATAGAAAGAAGAAATAAGATAATACTATAAATAAAATATACTATCTCTAATAGATAGTAGAGAAAGTAGTAATATAGAGAAATAAGAAATTATCTCTATTAATAAAAAAGAATAGAATAAAGCTTATTCTAATAATAAGCTATTTATAATAAATAGTAAATTAAATAATTAGAAAAAGAAATATAGATAATTTATCTCTAGTTTTATAAATAAATTAAGAATCCTTATAAATATTTTAAAATAGATATTTAAGAATTAAGAAGAATAAGAATAGTTTAAATAATAAGTTAATTAGATAAAAAATAATATAAACTATTTATAATAGAGCTATAGTATAGTAAAATAATATTAAATTAAAAGATTCTAGGAGTTATTAAGAAAGGAAATTTAATTAATATTATTATAGATATTAAGATTAAGGGATATTAGTTTATAGTATAGATAGATTATAAAGTATTATATAATTATATCTTACTAGTAGTAATTAACTAACTTTATTTACTATAGAGAATAAAGAAGAAGTTCTATAATATTATAACTCTAGATAGAATATTATTTAAATATAATAATAGAATTATTAACTCTAAGACTAATTATTTTATAATTAAGATCTAAGAGAAAGAATTTAATATTATATATAATTTAGTATTATTAAATTCTTATAATATTATATTAGAATTACTATAGCTATAAGATATAAACCTACTAATAGATTAGTTTACTAGCTATATAGAGTAGAGAAATATTTTTATAAACTTATATTAAGCTTAATAAAAATTAAAATTTTATTAGATATTAGAAGAATATAATAATTCCTTAATAACTAAAGGTACTACTATAAAAAACTAATATAATAACTTATAATAATAAGTAAATATAGTAATTATAGTTTTAATAGTACTATAATTTAGTATATTAAAAAATCTATTCTACTAAGAATTATAATAAATAAAATAAATCCTAAGCTAGATATAAAAATTAGAATAATCTCTAGAAATAGATTTTATTAATTAGATATATATAATAAATTAATAAAAATATAAATATAAAGTTAAATTTAATCTATAGTATAAGTAAGCTAGAAAAAAATAAGAATAAGAGAATAAAAAGAAATACTTTAAGAAAGAAAGACTAGATTATATCCTAAGAGAATATTAGAAATATAATAAACTATTTAAGAAAACCTTAGAAACTAGATTATTATAATATAGCTAATAGAATTATAAAATCTCTATTATTAATAGAGAAAAACCTATTTTCTATAAACTCTATAACCTTATAGAACTTTAGTTATAAATACTCTATAAATATATTAATAATATATTAGTAAAAAGCTATATATAGTTATTAACTTTATCTATAGAATACTCTATAATATTTATATCTAAAAAGAATAATAAACTCTATTTATTTATTAACTATTACTAACTAAATAAGATTATATATAAAGATAGAATATTCTTATTACTAATTATAGAACTTAGAGATTAATTATAAAGTAAATAGTAGTTTATTATACTAGATCTAAAGAGAGCTTATAACTTAATATAAATTAAAAAAGAAAATAAATAGAAAATAGTATTTAGAATAAAGTTTAGCTTATATAAGTACTTTATTATACCCTTTAAACTAATAAATATATTTATAATATTCTAATAAATAATTAATAGTACTCTAGGAGTATCTTAATATCTTTATAATTATATATCTTAATAATATTTTAATATTCTTAGATAATCTAGATATATATAAGAAATATATATATAAGATCTTAAAGAAACTAGAAAATATAAATCTTCTAGTAGAATCTAAGAAAAGTTAGTTTTATATTAAGAAAATTAACTTTCTAGGATATACTATTTAATCTAATAAAATAAGAATAGAGAAAAATAAAATTACTATAGTTTCTAAATAGAAAGAACTAATAAATATTAAAAAAGTATAAGCTTTTCTTAGATTTATTAATTACTATTAATAATTTATTAAAAATTATAGAAAGATTATTATATCTCTATATAATCTAATAAAGAAAGAAAAAGAATTTTAATAGAACTTAAAATATTAAAATATATTTAATAATATTAAGAATTATATAACTAATAAACTTATATTATAAATATTTAATCTAAATAAAGAAGTAGAACTTAAAACTAATATTTTAGATTTTATAATTAGTATATAAATTAGCTAAAGAGATAATAAAGAAAGACTATACCCTATAGTATTCTACTTAAAGAAACTATATAGTATAGAACTTAATTATTCTATCTATAATAAGGAGTTTATAGTTATAATATATATATTTAAGGAATTTAAATACTACTACTTAGGAATATAATATAAAGTTAAAATATATATAGATTATAAAAATATTTAGTATTTTACTATAATCTAATAACTTAATAGATAATAAATATATTATATTAAATATTTATCTAAGTTTAATTATAAAATTATTTATTAAAAAGAATTAGAAAATAGAAGAGCTAATACTTTTAGTTAAAAATCTAAATATAAATAAATAGTTTCTAAGATAAATAAATAACTATTTATTATAAATAATAAAGAATACTTAGTATAGAAAATCTTAGGTATTATATTAAAGGGAATAATATATATTAAAATCTAGATAAATATTATACTAGATATAAAAATACTATAGTAAAATATAAGAATAGTACTTATTAAGGAGATCTATAAATACTTATTCTTAAGATATTAAGAAGTTAAGAAAATATTTAATAGAATAAAATAATATTATAATTACCCTAGTTTATAAAAAGATATATAAACTATAGTTTTAGAATATAATATTTATATATAAATTAAATTTATAAGATATAAACTATATAGAGAACTTAAACTAGTTTTAATACTAGAATAACTATAGTAATTAATATTCTTTAATTATATTATTAAGCTATTATTATTAATAGAACCTATAATAGGAATATAGTATAATAGTATTCTAATTATTATTAATAGACTTATAAAGTATAGATATTTTATTCTATATAAGAAAATAAGCTCTATAGAAAACCTTATATATTAATTCCTATAATATATAGTTAGTTACTATAGATTATCTAAAGAGATAATCTTAGATAGAGGAATAATATTTATCTCTAAATTTTAGTAATTATTTATAGTATAAATAGGTACTAAATATAAGCTTTTAATAGCTTATTATCCCTAAAGTAATAAATAAATAGAATATTTAAACTAAATATTAGAATAATACTTATAAGTATATATTAATTATAAATAAAATAATTAGATATAACTATTATCTATAGCTCAGATTATATATAATAGTTTAGTATAAAAATCTATCTAGCTTATATTTATATATATAAACTATAGCTATAAATTAAAATTCTAAAACTAATAAATACTTAATAGACTAAATATACCTACTACTATACTTATAAAAGAAATATTATATTTATTATATATAGAAATAAAAATAGAATTAGAATTTATTTAAAAAAGAATAAAAAAATATTATAATAAAATAAAATTAAAGAGATTAATTTTAAAAGAGGGAAATAAAGTCTATTTACTCTATAGAAATATTATAATAATATAACTAAGTAATAAATTAGATTATAAAAAACTTAGATTATTTAAAATTAAGAATAAAAAATCAGATACTAACTATAAACTATTACTACTAAATATAATATATATCTATCTAGTTTTTTATATCTTATTATTTAAAAAAGTATTAGAAAAAGCTCTAGATTAAAACTATCTAATTAAAATCTATAAAGAGAAGTATAAACTAGAAAAAATACTAAATAAAGAAATTAGAAATAAATAAATATTTTACTTTATTAAATAGAAAGAATATATTAATAATAATAATATCTAGGAACCTACTAAGTATCTAAAGAACTATTAGAAATTTATCTAATAGTTCTATTAGTAATATTAAAAAAGAAGAAAAGATTAGAAAAATTAAAAAGAATTAAAATCTAATTAATAATCCCTATAGTACTAAGAGACTATATTATACTAATAGCTTATTACTTCTCTAAAATTATCTCCTTCTAAGTATAAATACTATTCTGCTTATCTAAATTATATACCCTATAATAAAATAAATACTAGAATTTCTTCTGAGCTATCTAATACTAGTAATAGAGATAAGAAACCTTTACTAGAGCCTTCTAAAGAGCTAGTTTAAATAAAGCTAATTTATTCTCTAAATACTACTCTTTAGTAACTAAATACTTTATTTATTAGAAGGCTTTTCTAAAGTATATACTATAGAGTAGATAGATTAAAAAGTAATTAATTAAGTTACTATTCTAGCTATAGAAGTAAACTAGTTATAAATATAGTTCTAGAGTAGTTCTAACTAAGTAAACTATTCTACTTCTAGCTTCTAGCTAGTAACTCCTAATTAGTAGTATTTAGTATACTAATATAAATAGTTTTTTATTTTCTTATTCTATATAAATAGCCCTTATAATTATAGACCCTTTATAATCTCTATAAATATAAGAAATAAATATATATAATTCTAATTTCTTATATTTTTATTAAAAAGATATACTATATATATTAGTCTAGATATATATATATTTTATTATTAGGTTTTCCTATTTATTACTATAGTTACTCCTAGTAATAAGTAATTATAGATATATACCCTATTTATATTAAACTCTATTTTATACTATTATAATATTCCTCTTTTTCTTTTCTATATAGCTGCTCTAGTATTATATATATACTCTTTATAATAATTCTTACTACTTTAGATTAGAGTTTTATAGTTAATTATTTTATAAAATAATTATACTCTAATCCTCTTTCTATATATAGAGATATATATACTCTAGAATATAGTTTTATAATTAATCTTAGTAGTATATAGTTAAACTTTTAATTTATTATTTTCTTCTTTATAAGTAATTACTCTCTTTTTATATATTTTAGAGCTAACTAAATATAGAGATATAATACTTTCCTCCTTCTCTTTTTTATTTACTCTTTAGAACCTCTCCTCTAAGCTTATAATATTACCCTACTATAGTATAACTAGGGAAATAGCTATTAATTATATATATTCAGATACTTAGTTTTAAGAACTCTTACTAATAGGCTTATATAATAGTCTAAAGAATATTAAATATACTAGTCTAGTAGTAAGCTAAAATTAGAAAGATATAGAAAGAGCTTAGAAAGCTTAAGAGATAGGAATATTATATAGTTAAAAAGTACTTTAACTAGATATAAGTATTAATAGTTTTTCTTTTTCTTACTTCCTTAGCTAATATATTTATTAGTAGTAAGTATTCTAATAAATATATAGTATATATTAAGTTATTTATTTTAAGAAAGAGTAATAGTTATTACTTTAATTATAATAATAATAGAATATAGTATATATATTATAATAATAATAGTAATATTTATATTACTATATCTAAAGTTCTAATATCTTTTATATATAACTTAGTTATTACTTATAAAGCTTTTATTAAGCTTAGTAAACCTACTAGGAAATCTTCCTATAAATATATTAAAATATACTTTCTAATTATATATATTAGTACTATCTAGAAGATAGTTTATAATCTTACTATAGATAGTACTTTTAATAGTTTAACTATCTATTAGTAATATAGATTAGAATCTAGCTCTAGCTATATTTTTAAGAATACTATCTCTAAAGAGATTAAATCTTTTTTAGAGTACTATATTATTTATTATTAATCTATAAGATCTAATAATAATAGTACTATCTATAGAAGTACTAATAGGTCTAATAATAATAATAAATCTAAGGGTAGTTTCTCTAATATCTAATTCTAATATATAGTAATAATAAATTTAAGAGTAATTTCTCTAATATCTAATTCTAACCCTCTAGATACTATTTTCCTATATATTCTAAACTTAAGTAAAAGAGAAGAATAAAATAAAAAAATAAAAAAAAAATTAGATAGTTTAGCTAGTTTAGATAGATAGATAGATCTAATTATTAGTAAATAGCTTAGATAGATAGAGGAATAGAATAACCTCTTATAGGAGACCCCCCTCTTATATATTCTAATTACTTATAATATATTTAAATTTTTAGTTTAAAGTAGCTTATTATATAGATTCAGTCTATTTATATTTATTAAGCTATATCTAGTTTAAGTAATCTCTTAATATCTCTCTTAATTTAAATTCTTAACTTATTTATTTCTATAAGTTTTAAAAATACTAAATTAGATTTCCCTTTTATTAAGATATCTACTAGATTATTCTCTCTATTAATTTATCTTATTTTAGTAATTTTATAATATTTATATAATTACTATAAGGCTATTATATTAATTATTAATCTTTTCTCTATAGTTATACTAAGCTTAATAAGATATTTATATAATAAGAGAGAATTTATATAAATTACTAATAGTATTTCTAATAGTATTATTTTTAAAGTAATTATTTAAAGGGTATTTATAATTATAATACCTATATTAAATCCAGCTATTATATTATAAACTTCTAATATAAAACTACTTCTTATAATATATTTATACTTTATTAATAACTAGTATATAATATTTCTAGTTAGTTAGAATATAAGTTCCTAGCTCTTAATTCTTATCTCTATTCTAAGTATATGTCATGCTACGAACAGGGGCTGCACGGAGCCCCCTATAAAAGGGCTGGAAACAGCCAACAGATAGAAGAGAATCCAAGCCTTAAGAATCATATTATCTCGCACACAAGTGAAGGTATCGTGATCATAGGCTTCAACCACAACCCGTCATAACCCGGCTACCCTGTAGCCAACAATCCAGAACCCATCAACAACGCCCAGGCTGGTTGCGGCCAGTTTTGAGCGTAACAGTATAATTATAAAGCTAATTTAAAAGCTTATTTCTTTATTATTAGTAAGAGATCTATCTATAAAGATATATAGCTTTAGATTATATAGGTTAAGTAGTATAAATTTTAATCTATAGTTATAGTTCTTAATTTACTATATAAGCCTTTTATTTAATTTTTTAATATTATTTTTTAATAGATTCTATTATAATTATACTACTATAGATAAATTATATAAAGCTTCTAATTATATAATACTTATAATCTATATACTATATACTCTTTAGGCTTTATAGCTCTCTATATCTATAGCTTTCTAGAGTATATTAGCTTAGCTCTTTTAAAGGAACTTAATTATTATATTATAGAGGGATATTTTTCCTCTATTAAATTTAAAATCTATTTCCTTAGAAAATTTAACTCTAGTTTTTATTTTAAACTTAATCTTTTTTAACTAATATTCTTCTTCTATAGTAAGTATTTTATTAAATAATCTAAGTATATTATTAGTTTATATTCTAATAATTCTAAAACTAAGTATATTACTTTCTATAATTAGAAAGTATAAATTAAAACTAGAAGTTACTATTTTTATATATATTATAAAGTACTTATAGTATATAGTATACTAATATATACTAGACTTAGTAATTCTATATAGTAGCTTTATAATTTTTATAATTATTCCTTATAGATAGCTTTACTTAAGATCTTTTAGGAGTATTATATAAATTATATATTATAATATTAACTTAAACTATAGATAGGCTTATATAATATCTCTATCTATTAGAATATAAATTTCTACTACTAATAGTAATAGTATTAGTATAAAAATAAGCTATTAGCTATAGTATTAAATTATTAGTAACTATATAAAAACTATCTCTTTACTAGTATTATTATATCCTTATATAACTAGATAGAATTTTTTATATAGATATATATTCTATTCTTTTACTTTATTAATAATATATACTTTAAATAGTTAACTACTTTTAATATTATAATTAAACTATATAAACTTAAATATACCTACTTTAATAAGTTAATTAATTTTAGCTATTATAGAAGCTTTAAATAGAGTACTTAGAGTTATAATAACTCCTCCCTTTTAAAGTTTCTTAGCTAGCTTAAGAGTATCTTACTCCTTATATATTATATAGTTAGTATATAGTCTAACTAGTTATACTATATATTATATATATACTTTCAGTTTATTCTTTAAATCTATTAGTTATTCCCTTCTTTATAATAGTTTACTTATTATAAATAGTAAGAGGTCTTTTAGATATATTACTAGGCTAGTACTCTCTTAGACTAGGTTTTTAGTCTATTTATTTCTATAGTATAACTTTATATATATAGACTAAAAGGTCTTTAGTCTATTATATATTTTAATTATAATATTATAGGAGTTATTTAATAAAAGTTTATATAGCCTAAACTACCTCTTATTCTTTCTCTATACTATAACCTTACTTAGGAGTAAAAGTTTAAAAAGTTCTATTAGATTAGAGCTATTATATATAGCTAGTATAAGTATAGTTCTCTTAAGACTTTTATTATAAGATTAACTACTTATACTCTTTAAACTATAAATTATAATAGGGGAGAGAATATAATAACTTTTAAATATACTCTAAATATAAAGAGTATTAATATAAAGCTATTAGGCCCTACTATATTATTAATTACTTTAACTACTATTTATAATATTAATTCCTTTAAGATTATCTCCTTAAGTTCTTTATATAAAATATTAAATATATATTATAATAGTTTATAATATCTCTTAATCTTACTAATTAACTAATAGACCTTAATTAGTATTTACTTATACTTAGAACTAATAATCCTTATATTTATATAAAATTAGTTACTTATAAATTAGGTTCCTATATTATATATAATATAGTCTAGTAATCCTAGATATATATATAGCTAGATCCTCTTTAATACTTCCTATATAATATCTACTAAAATATTTATAAAGAAAATTATATTTTAAAATATAATTACTATATAGATAATATATTGTTGAATTAAGAGACTATAGCCACTATAAGTTAGTGACCGTATCACTATAAGTTAGCGGTTACAACCACTAACCTCTAGCGGTCGCAACCACTAACTGTTAGCGATCGTAGCCACTGACTGTTAGCGATCGCAACCACTAACTGTTAGCGATCGCTATCCCCTGTAACAGCTAGCCAATAGCGATTGAGACCGCTATCCGATAGCGACTACGATCACTAGCCAATAGCGGTTGCAGCCACTGTGGGTCAGTGGCTACAGGCCGCTATGACCGCTACGGCTTAGCGGGCTCCAGTTCCTCTTTAGGGCTAGGAGCGTCAGCAGCGTTATTTATAGGTTATTAGGCTATATTAGCCTAAATAAGGGTCTAGAAAATTCAGGAAAAATCTGAGTAACTTCTAGTAGCCTAACCTATACCTAAGCTACCCTATAACCAACCTACCCTAGACTAGACCTTAGATCTTAGATATCTCTTTCAGCTTTAAAGATAAGATATCTAATATCTATACTCAACTGATCAGCTTAACTAGCTCTTTCAGATAAAAGTGGGTCTTAAAAAGGTTATATATATCTGTCTTATAGTTTGGTAGTTATAAGTTGATTTTTTAGATTTCCTATAGTAATAAATTTTGCGGAAAATCAAAAGTAGCCCAGGAAGCTGCTATAGCGGGTTTTAGAGTAGTTTTTAGTCGGTAGATCTATGAGAGAAATTGGTATAATTTTCTGATTCCTCTTACCAAAATAAGATTCTTTTGCGCTATAAAATGCACTATAAACCGACTTTTTAGTATGAAATTTGACTAAGTTATAGAGGAGTGTTCACTATAAGTTAGAAGCTAAATTTTCCGCTGCTGCTAGTTATAGCGGTCTCAAGGCCTAATACACCTTGTAGGCCACTGTAATTTCAATATATATAAAACTAGTTCTTAATCTAGTAGATATATAATATTAATTATAATCTTATAATTAAAATTAAGATTATCTTATAGTCTGAATTTAAAGTATTTTAAAGCTAGACTATAGGTCTAGTATTAGTAGTAGAAGTATTTAATCTTTTTTATTACTTCTCTATCTATATCCTTATAGTCTGCTCTTTCTAAGAGCTTATATAGTCTTTCTACTAATAGGTAACTAAAGTAGTAATAAAGTTATTTTAGCTCTAGTTCTATTAAGTAGGCTATATTAGCTATTAATATATATTTAGGAAAGAACTATATATAGCTCTATTTCCTTATAATTAGAGTAGAAAGACTATTTATAGTTCTAACTATTTTATTAATTATATTTCTAAACTTAATATTTAAATAATCTATATCTTAAAAATATATTAGAAAAGAGATCTCTAAGTTTATTATATAAAATATAATAAGTCTAAATAAAAATCTATAACTTTATTATACTAAGTAACTCTATAAGCCTCTTTCTAAACTTAATACTTTTTATATTAGCTATAGTATTTAGTTTAATTAATAGATTAATTTATTTAAATACTTTAAATTATAATTTACTTATAGTTAAGATTAATAAAATATCTATATTTAGTATAATCCCCTAGAATTATATTATATATCTTTCCTTAATAATAAATTATAAAGAGTTTTATAGCTTTTTCTTAATTTTCTCTCTAGAGAATAAGTACTAGAATACTTTATTAAGCAGATATTATATTAGGTATTATTTATTACTATTTATATATTAGTCTTCCTTATCTAGATTATTATAATTATTAGGGTCTCTATAGTTTACTATTTTAAACTAGTTATTAATCCCTTCTTAATCTTAAGTTTACTATTTAAATTCTTCTAATATATTATCTTCTTCTACTTTCTCTTCTACTTTAAAAAACTTAGTTATAAATTAATAGTATAGTTTAGATCTCTTCTATAGATAGTTTATAAACTAATAACTAGGCTTATTATAAATAAAGTAGTACTCTCTCTAGCTATTCCTCTATAGTTCTTAATTTTAGCTAATAAAGTTTCTATTAAATAATCTACTCTATATATTTTAAATATAATAGAGCTACTATTATATTCTATTTAGTAGCTTCTAAATATATTAATATTACTAGTTAATAAGATATATATTTCTTATTATATTCTAAGCTATTAAGATTATTAGGCTTTATTCTAGCTATTTTAATAGGTTTATTTTTAATACTAATATAAGATATTATATTAGGGCTTTAATATTTATATACTCTCTTTAGAGTACTATTTCTAGTTCCTTTAAACCTCTATATACTCTTACTACTATAGCTTATAAATTATTATCCCCTATATAAGTACTTCTAAATATTTTCTATACTCTTATTAGAATAGTAAAGATTTTTTATAGTATTTAATATACTATAAGATCCTTATATTCTCTATTTATCTATATTAAAATAATATTAATTTAAGTCTAATTATAATAATACTACTATTTATTAATAGTATTATTAAAGTATTACTTTAGTTTAAAATATATCTCTCTAAAGATATATTCTTTTTTAATATATTAGAACTAGAAATCCTATATATTCCCTTTAAGGATTTAGAAAAAAATAGTTTTAAATCTATTTAACTATATATTATAGAATTTATAAGTATTTAGTATTATTCTGATTTTAGTATTAAGTATATTATATAGTTCTCTACTAAATAAGTACTTTTTTATATTATATAGCTTCTAGAAGGCTATAAGCTCTTATATAGCTATTATATCTATTCTAAGACTTTATTTAGATAGAAGATTATAGTATAAGTTATATAACTTATATATATACTCTCCTGATTCTTATCTTAGAACTAGATTCCTAGGAGATATAAATACTTATTAGATTAATTTCTTATTTCTCTTAAGTATTTCTATTTTATTTATTTTAATTATATAGATTATACTTCTTTTTTAGAGTATTTATAATATTAGTACTATATATTCTTAAGACTTTCTATATTACTTCTATAATTAGAATACTTAGAAATTTAAATTAAAAGTATTTATAAAAAACTATTAATTATTTAGCTATTCTAATAAGTCCTCTAGCTCTTATATATTATTAAGAGCTACTTTAGATATATTATTTATAGGGCTAGTATATATACTACTATATTATAGAATATATTTTAACTCCTTAGTAATACTATTATTTAGAAGTATAAACTTTTTTATTAACTAATCCCTAAAGTTATATATAAACTTATCTAGTAAATTATTACTATATAGTCTAATATATTTATAGTAATATATATAATATACTATATATATATTAATAAATTCTTAGATAGTTATCTAGACTACTAAAACTAAGCTATTTATCTAGTTAATATTATTTATATAGATCTTTATTAGCTTAGTTATATTAAAGATCTCTTCTACTTTATTATAATTAAAAGGGGTTAGTATAAATATAATTTATACTAATAGTATTATTATACTTACTTAGAAAGTAAGTTCTAAAATATATAAATATTTTTATAATAGAGAAGTATAGAGTTTTATTCTTATTTAAAAAATTAGAATTTCTATTTAGAAGGATTCTAATAGATTATAGGAAATAGAGTAATAATAAAGAAGAAGTATAAAAGATTATCTTATTTCCTTCTAGAGTTAGAAAAGGGAGAGTATTCTATAAAAGTAAACTCTTAAGATTAAGTAATTAGAAAAGAAAGTAATTTTATTAATTACTCCTATCTATATTAATAGAGAGGTATATATAATATAATACTCTTTAGAAGTATTTCTAGTACTAATAGTATTATTAAAAAAAATAAGTAATTTCTAAAATAACTATTTAGAGTATATAAAAGATAATAGTATTATTATATTATATATTATATATAGTTCTATAGTATAGAACTAGTACTTATAGAAGAACTATACTTCCCTAAATACTTAGGAAATCCTATTTCTTCTTTTTTACTAATCTATAGCTACTATATAACTACTAATTAATATTAGAAAGCTTTTCTAAAGTATATACTATAGAGTAAATAGATTAAAAAGTAATTAATTAAGTTACTATCCTAGCTATAGAAGTAAACTAGTTATAAATATAGTTCTAAAGTAGTTCTAACTAAGTAAACTACTCTACTTCTAGCTTCTAGCTAGTAACTACTAATTAGTAGTATTTAGTATACTAATATTATTATATATAATTAGTAGGAATTAGAAAATATAAGGAATAAAAGTATATATACTAAGATACTATCTTAATACTATTATAAAATTAATTTAGTTTTATATACTCTCTATAGTAAGAGAAAGCTTTAATTATATAATATATTTTCTTATACTTAAAATAATTTAAATAAAATATAGTTTTAATATCTATCTCTTTAATTAGGAATATAAGATATTTATACTATTATAATTTCTTAGATAAAGACTATAATATAGTTAGTAATATATAGAATAATTAAGAATAAAGAAATTATATACTAAGTATTAGCTATAAAAACTAGTTTTAAAAATAAAACTAATAGGGAGAAAGTAATATATTATAAATAAGATATATATCTATTCTAATTATATAATATACTCTACTTTTCTTATTAATAAAAAATAGATTACTTTAGATTATTAATAAGTCTGAATAATTCTCTATTAAACTTACTTTAGATTACTAGTAAGCTATTATAAGCTCTTAGTATATATATATATTTATTTTACTAGATAGAATACTCCTTTAGATAGTTATTAATATAGTTATAACTTTACTATAATATTATCTATATATTTATTATTACTAGCTCTATAATACTTATATACTAATAGTAACTTATATTATATAGCCTAAGATAACCTGATTATACTACTCAGAATAATACTCTGATTAGTTTAACCCTAATCTACCCTAGACCCTGTCCAGTATAAGTTACCCAACTGTCACAGGCTTATAAAAAAGAATATTCTTAAGTATACTGCTCTTAATAATAAATAGTATCTATATTATATAAGCTATTCTATCTCTAGGAGCTTCTATATAATTTATACTTTTAATAGATCTGAGTATACTAATAAGCAGTATTATCTTAGTAGAGCCTGTAGGGCTAATAATTAAGGTATAAGTATATATATTAGCGGAGAGATATAAGTTAAACAGGGTATCAGAACCTTTTAACTATTTAAAACAGGGAGCTATAAATCATAGGGAGGACTGGTAGCTATATTAGCTAAAGTAAATCTTGCCCTTAGTATACTGGTTAGACTCTGGCAAGTTAAAATATTTCTAATCTAACTAATAGATATTATATTAATCTGAAGAGTAGTTAATAGACTTAAAAACTTAACTAGTAAGTTATTAATTATTATAAGTAGTATAATATTAATAAAAATATATTCAATATTAAGAAAAATACCCTTAGCTATAAATACTCTAAAGAGACTAAGGTCAGCAGAGCAGGTATAGATTATATAAAGTAAATAAGAATAGTTAGTAATAGCTTTACGTTAAAGTATCTGCAGTTTCTTATCTCTCCGCTGACCTATATACCCTGTTAGACCTTACTCCCAGCTATATATCTTGATTACTTAAATCGAGGAGAGTACCTCTATTATAAGCTTAGTATATTTATCCTTCTCCTGTATATTCTAACCGATCTAAAAAGATATCTTTTTAATAATTATACTAAGTATAGGAACTATTACTGCCTGAAATATATTTTTAATAAGATATTATAATAAAAATTAAGATAGTATACTTATATATATATATATATATTAAACTAAGATAGATATAGAAAGGCTTCTGAGGTAATAGTAGATTCATTTCTCTTATAAAGAGTTTTATTCTTCTCCGACAACCAGCCAGAATAATAAATTCGTTCAGACTCAGCACATATCTTTGAGTTGCATCGCTAACTGCGTGAGTCTATTAGATACGTCCCGATGAACTATCAAGGTTTCAGATTAGCAATCAAGTTCTAATATCTCATACGGAAAGGGACCATACCCTGCCACACTGAAGTATCAAACAAGCTCGCGTACGTCGCAAGGGGAAAAGCTGCAAGAGGGCTCGGTGCATTGGCTCGCGAGCCCTCACTTTCCGACAATGCGTCGTCGATCAATTTGTCCAGTTTTAGATCAGGACTTAATTTTGATTGCTTGTTCTGCAGGTACCAGCAGAGGAGCAATGCTTGGGGCACCGTGTTAGAAATTGGGCCCGAGAAAGTATACACAGAGGGGCCTGGAACATACCGCCTTCGCAAGCTGGAATAACGGATACCGGAGCAAATCGAAGATTTCCGAATGACTTGATATATCCGAGACCTGTCTGACAGTCGGATCTCAACATCTCGGCTGCCAAGATCAAAGCTTTCTCTAGAGTGGCTGAGTGCCGTTTGTGGAAGCATTGTTCTAGGCTTTCCCGACAACCCAAAAGCCCCGGGGAACGAAAAAACCTCTTTACAGCCATCAAGTGATGGCTTGCATAGAGGTGATATGTTATCGAAAGTATCATTGATCGTGTGGTATGGGCCATTGAGGTCATGGTGGACTCTATCAGGAATTGGCTGGATGATTGCTCTTTCCAGATGGCATTGAGTACTTGAACCGGTCTGTCCATCTTCTCGATGAAGCTTGCAAACAAATCTGGGTACTGTGTTCCAATAAGCGACTCAAAGACACAGACGTGGCAAAGCACAGCCGAAACAATAGTTGCAAAGCCAAAGTCGGTCTCATGCAAGGTCATCTTGCATCCCTCAAATATCATCTTCAAAGCGTCAGAGCTGTAGATGGTTTCTTTGGGCCTTTCCCAGCTGTTTTCGTCTTGTAACCACGATGCTGTGCTCGAAGGCAGCGGGAACCTGGCGTCCAGGATGGCAAGCGAAAAACATCGGTCCCTGCTCTTTGAGAAGAACGCGGCACCAAGAATGATACCACCAGCGAGACATCTGAATTGAGGTTGGGGCTCGCGCACCATTAACGCGCACTGATATGCTGAATTGAGAGCTTACCTATTTAACGTCTCTTGCTGTACCCATTCCTTGTACGTTGCTGCCTCCGATATCCCTACCTCTTTGAAGGCGTCGTCTGCAAGCTACGCACGGCTCTGTCAATTGGCTGAGGTGAAAGTCGACTGCTCTGCAACACGAACCTTCATAGTCTGGCTGAGTGTTTGAGCCGCTCGACTCTCCCTCTGTGAATCTCCACTGAATGCTCCAAAATGGCATATCAGAAGACTAGCTTGTAGCACCCACAGCTGAAATTCGTTATCCCTCTGCCCGATGAGGACCATCTCATCATGCTAGCAAAATTGGTTAGTAGAAATGATTATAGCTGGTAGCAGCGCTCATTACGGGACTGTCCATTTTACCTCTCTCATCAAAAGCAAGGCAGCTGTATGTAGATCCTGTGCAACGCTCGGCTCGTTGGAATATAATGCACCACATGCCATGATCTCGAACAGAAGGGGAGCTTCAATGAAAAATTAGCGCATCAGTGCAAGGAAGGACTAGATATCAAAGACCTACATGGCGTGGAAGCTATATCAAACGTCGGTAAGTGTACGATCGGCAAATGAGGAGCCATATACTCGAAGAACCCCCTGACAAATCGGCTCATAGCGAATTTGGACGGAAACCGGAAACGTGATAACCTTTCTGTGGTGTTGAAGTAATCGTAATTTCGCTTCGCATTTTCGTACTTATCATCCTCAACGAAGAAGGCGCCTCTGCTCCGGGGTGGACAGCTCGCCGTCGAGGAGCTGCTGATAGGGGAAGGCAGAGCCTGCAAGGACGAGGTTCCAATGTCCTCCTGCCCACGCAGAGCCGTGGCCAGGTCGTCCGTCGGCGACGGCACATAATCAAGTTCAAAGATCTGTGAGAAGGCCCAGTCTGGGAACTGGAGACCCCCCGAGATATCGAACATGTTCTGGATGGAGGGGGTAGGATCCTGCAGACTATCCGCATCCGGAAGAGGGTTGGCGAGGCCGACAGCGCTGTCGCCCAAGTCTTCGCTTGTCTGGCCCCCCGCGGGCGACTGCCGCGACGGACAAGTTTCCAACATGCCCGGCCGTTGAGGTTCTTGGTCGCCTGCGGTGCAATCCGGGCCAGTTGGCTCCTGTAGAGACGGACGGCGGCATGGAGATGAGTGGCTGGGAGAGCGAGCCTCGTTGCATCCTGGCTCCTTGCCTGGGTGAAAGTTCCTTGTATGGCGAACGATGACGTCTTTGCGCGACGATGAAAGCGGACAATATAAGCAGGAGAAGGGCTTCTCTGGTCGATCTACCGGAGCCGTGATTCAGCCAAAGGGTCCTCTCCATTCGCAGCATGAGACTTACGGGTTCTCTGATGGCGCCTCAAATGCGCAATGCGGCTGAACTTGGCATTGCATTGGGTGCAATTGAGGCTGCGAGAAACATTTCCAGCGGTGACACCCTCGAGGCTGGCTTCTTCACGTAGGTCCGTATCCGGCGATCCCGCCATCACCATGTTGGACCGTGTAGTGCTTAAAGGATGTCAGCCGCGGGCTCCAGGGTTGTCTTACAGCGACAGCGGTCGTCACGAACAGGATATGCAAAAATGGAAGAGGAGGCGGGACAAAGAAGCATCAAGGCGTGGTTGTGGCTTCGATGGTGGGAGACGGTGAGAAAAGGTCCAATTGCCGACCACAGCCGAGCCACACATTACTAATTGCGGGGAGTTATGTAGCATTCAACCCCGCAAGGATCATTCATAACTTATGTATTAGCGGCCCACGGGGTGAGAAACGTAATTATGGCATACTAAACTGGCGCACACTACATCTCCTTGAAGCAGCGTAAGCTACACCGAGGTATTCTCTCCACTTATTTATTCTACCTATACAGGCGTTACTCTCAGTGACCTGAAGAGACGCTTGAATATCGAATTTCAAGTGGGTTTCTGCTCAGTGGCAAAGTCCATCTAAGTAGGCTACAGATCGACAATACCTTCAGCTCCAAACTAAGTAGGTGGAGACCAAGGTGTCTCTTAGCTTAGGTCTCTACCAATCAATACCTTGTAAGTTACACGCTGTAGCTTAAGCTGCTTCAAGGAGATACTGTTGGACCATCGGCAAGATTGCAGGGCTGTGTGTGATTTTTTCCAGCCATCTTGACCTTTTCCGGATGATCTGGAGGGTCTTTTATCTGAAGCTAGCTGTTGGATCAATATAGATTACTTCTTTAGATCTAAAGCTCTTTTTATTTAGAATAAGAGGTATATTTATAGTAAAGAGTTCTCTTTCTTAACTAATCCTTACGGATTATACAATACCTCGATTACCTACTGAATAGACTTAATAACCGCAAGGCCGACCGTTAACCTCTCCGCCGTTTAACATCTACTATCCTAGCCTGGGCTCCTTCAGGTGAATACCCTTGCGGCTCATTACAAATTCAAGCGACTCGAGGGTTAGGAACCGCCTCAGCTCGAGTCAAGGTGACAGATTTCCCAATAAACTCGTCGTAGGGTTTGGGAGCACCAGTTCCGAACTTTGCTTGAATCTCCCTCGTTATTCCAGAGTAGTCCACCATTGGTCTGCGGACCGGCAGGTCGTTTGTTTCAACCTAATTGGATATCACTGTTAGTAGAATCCATCTACATCTAAATACGTTTGATGTTCTGTAGACGTACCCAGTTTCCATGTACCCCTTCACAGAGCTGGAATGGAAGCTCTACAATACAGACGGGGCCAGCGGTAATTTGTGTCGCATCAAGCACTGTTAGATGGGCCTGCTTGCTGGACACGTCCCGCGTGCATACCACCAGGTAGCCGTCACCTTCAGGAGAATCTTCTCCGCGAGGGATAAAGCAAGGTTCGCCGACAACAGTGCCTTGCCCTGCTTCCCAGACACGAGTAACGCCAGCTGCAATATCAACGTGGGTGATTGCGTCGAATCCAGTAGGCGAGTGTCTGCATCCATAGACGTGGTTGTAAGGCTTCGTGATGAAGCGATCGTCGCAACGTGCCATCTCGCCAGCAACCTCGCTGAGTACTATCGGAAGTTCCAACTCGTTTGAAGGAGCCTTAGGGTCGATTTTGAACCGGGCCAGCTTCCCGTTCATCTTTTCCTTCGGCTTCCCAATATCAAGTTCAGGGTGCATATTGGGGAAGGCGTTGAGTGTATCTATGTTTGCAATGTATGCATCTAGATAGATGCATCCGTCCTCTCCCTCGAAGCCGTTGGAAAAATGTCCCCAAGTGTGGTTTTTGAGGCTGTCGAACCACCTAACATCCTCCGGCTTGGGATTTCGACGCGGAAGAACACCGAATCTATTGGGCTTGGTAGTATTAGCACAGATACTTCCTGCTGCTAATGATGTCAATGTCTCACCAAGAATCTGTTCAAGCGAAAATGAGTGCCATTTTCATTCTTCATATGATCCATATCAATCTGGTAGTTGCTCATGTGAAAGATAACCCAGCTAAATACTCAAGTCAGTCAGGCCTCCCAGAATAGAGCTCAGGAAACCAACTTATCTGTTGCAACCATGTCATGGGTCCAAGTGACATCTGGAGTCTTCACCCAGCACTCGTCGACCTTCTTGCCCTGTTGATTAAAACGGTAATATACAAGATCATTGGACCTAGTGACCATTCAGCAGCAACTTCAGGTGGGCACATATGGATTTTACTCACGCCATCCCAGAGGCTTCCATACCATAAGCCATGGTTTCGCCAGTGACAACATCAACTTTCGGGTGCGCAGTGAATGTCTTAGCTGGGTTTATCTGCCCCTCGAAATCGTAGATGCCTGCATTAAAGATATGAGCTTCTAGCCATGAAATTTCGTTCAAGACGCACCTATGGTATCCAGAGTATCCGGATCCACCGCGATTGGTGGACTATCTTCTTTGCAAGCAAGAAGCCAACCATGCCAGTGATGGATATGGGTGTTCCCAGGACCTTGAATATCATTGAATACCCTCTCATCACCAGAAAATGGGTTTCTGTAAGTCCCAAACAGCGGTTTTCGGGCTGCGCGTTCATAAACAAATCGCGGAGTGCGCACATACTTCTGCTTGAAGTCTACGACACCCTCGGAGAAACGCCAGGCATGTATGGCACCATCGCCATTGATCCAGATATCCTTTTTGTTTCGATTGGCGTAGATAGGGTCACAGGTTATTCGATAGAATGTACCATCGATCTGGCGTGGGACTTCACCTCGAACGATGCAAGAACCCACCTCGGCATCGAACCGAGTCGGGGCATTGACGCCAGTGTGGAAAGCATTTGCCTTCCCGAACTGAAATTCTTCGCCGATATTGAGGGCCTGCTGTTTAGCTCGCACTGTTGCGGAGGCTGGCGAATTGACGATTGAAAGATTCGGGAAACGCTTTAATTTGTCTATCTTGGACTCCAGGTCAGTCGTCTGAAGCAAGTTGATTAGCTCAGACTGGACGAGACCGGATGCGTTGCCCATTGTGGTCGTAGGTGTAAGACTCTGGTGGATTGAAGATGATTGGGAGATGGTTAGATACTGAATGGAAGCCAGTTGTTCATGAATTCGACGGTCCAAAGTTCCGACCCAAGGCTCTACTTATATACGTTCCTTCTGACACTGCAAATTTCAATGCTTGGCCAAGAACTTTCGTAACTAAGTGGAACAGGGAGCCTTTCGTGCGTTCCCGCGCCACTGGGAATCTCGGGTGGCCACACGCTGCCACTTCGTATCCAGGATCGATCGACAAGGCCCCACCGAGAGTACCGAACTGCTTCTGCAAGTCTAACTAATCAATGCTCTGACCAATTTACAGACCCTTGAACCGCCTAGCTTACGTTGAATAGAGTAGGTACCCGGGCATATTCTGTAGAAAGGAAGTTTGATCGCGATTTCCTTTGCTGTAATACCGAGAGCAACCCTTAGGTAGCACCTGGTGGTATGACTTGATATTATGTATCTGTGTACTTATGAGATAGAGATAATTCTAGCTAGTACTATATTAAAGTTAGAATATAGTATTCTTAAAAGCTGAGGTGGCTCCAGCGCCACTGTGGCTCCGCGCCATGCAGCCCCACCAAGACCTGAAGCCGCATAGCACGGCCCGGCACGCTGGCAACAACCTCGTCGTAAGTCTGAGCATATAAGTCGAGCTCTGTGCCACTTGGTGTTTAGCTGTGGCGACCCATCATAACTCCAAACGTCGCAAAGCTCGCATTAGCGTCTAGTACATCCTCAATGGCGAATCCTGAGTCCTTCCGAGCGATCTACAAGACTGTGGGCAATCAACGGATTGATGTCGACATCTACTTGCCAGGAGTAGCGGGCAAAAAGACCAAATCCGGACATCCAGTTCGTAGGTAGAGCCTACCGCAATGCCCGCTTGACATGGCTTCAGCGAGGCCACGCTGGCTAACTTCACACCTCGACTTAGTTCTCGATTTTCATGGTGGTGCTTTCATGCTTGGGTCTTCCAAGATGGTGAACAAAGATCAGATCCAAGACTGCATAGATCGGGGATGGATAGTTCTGGCCCCAAACCATCGTCTATGTCCCCAAGTAAACATCTTAGAGGGACCAATCCAAGATGGCCGCGATCTCCTTGAATGGGTCCATGCCGGCAAGCTTCAGGAGGCCATCTCCTCTCATGCTGAGGCCCCTAATTTGGTCAATCTTGACTATGTGTTTGCGTTCGGTACATCTTCAGGTGGAACATTGGCTCTCTGCTTGGTAAGTGACGCGAAAAAAGAGATGGGTCATTTGCGACGAGGTGACATGGCGAGTTTGATCAGAGAACGCTGAAGGGGGCAGTATTTGTCCATTGCTAAGCGAAGTATAACAGGGCTTCGGAGTTCCTCGTCCGGTGGCAGGGATATACAATATGTATGGATCATGCAACTTCTCGAGTCCCTCCTGGAGAGAGAAAGTACCACATATCGCGGCCAGTCTCCCCGACTTCTCCTCTAAATTCTTAAATCAGGTCTTTGAGGAAGATCCGATACCGATTGAGGGAGGCGTCTCACTGGAGGGCCAACGCAAAGGTGCTCCGGACTTCAGCGATCCACGACAAGCATACGTGTCCACGCAAATTGCAAATGGTACTGTATTGGACGCAGTGTACCCTTTTGGGGACTGGGATAAGGTCGACCCTATCAAAAACCTTAGTCCCTCCTTTCCACCGACTTTCATTGTGCATGGTGCGGAGGATAGGATGGTCCCATTGCAAATAAGCGAGGCGTTGTTCTCAGCGCTGTCTCAACACGGCGTCAGATCCGACTTTCGGATCATTCCTGGAGAGGATCACATATTTACTGCCAGAATGCAGGTGGGATCTCGGACATGGAATCTGCAGCGAGAGGGGTTTGATTTCTTGGAGCAGCTGATTAAGTAGAGTCAAATGCCGTGGATGCTCCAGCAGAACTAGTTGATTTCAAAGGACAATTGGTGATTCTCATGAAAGGCGGGCCAATGCGATTTCCCATCAGCGTATCAAGTCTAGTTGCTCTGATGGCTCCGCGCTCCCTTGATGGCCCTTGCTGTTTGCACGAAAGGCATAATATAGATCATGAGTATGCACTCCACTTGGATTTACACCTTAGACCGCGACTTTTAGACAGCTTTTAAAAGTCCAAACTAAGCCTAAAAGCATATAACGTATATATAAATCGGGCGCAAAGCCCGGTGCAATTGTGTCCAAAGAGGGCACTTCTAAGCACCCGATCTATAGGCGGCATTATATGATACTATTGCAGCGAAGAAAGCGCAAAAGATAAACCACATCCTAGACGCCCAAGAAGAATATCAGAACGAGATATAGGTTTTTTAGAGTCGCCAATGCTAATACTTCCATTTCCAGCTATGAAATTATTGAAACCGTAATTGCCTTATCATAGAACGACATTAACTAAGTAGTTGCAGAAGCAAGGGATTAGATACTACCACTCTCTTCGGAGGCCGCTCATCGGTCCATATACTGCCCAAAAACACCTCGATTTTACACATACATAGGCCAATGGAGATGCCTCCTTTGCTATACTTCAACTTTCTCTAACGAGGCGAAAACCCAGCGTAGTAGCAGTAAGAAGACCAAATGGGGGTTTTTGCGTAGATGTGGGTAATGATACCCGACCTAAATATCGCGATTCTAACCGCCACATAGGAGAACAGTTAAAAATCCACTAACATATAAGGAATGAAGAAGCTGAATGAGACATAGAAAGATAGTTTTTTGGGCCTTCTCCCTCGAGAGAGCAACTGGGCTTATCCCGCTTGACTAGGTCTCCGAATCCAAGCCTAGCGGTGTTACGGGTCGAATTCTGCTCGATTGCCTTAAGCCACACCTTCCTGAACTTGTGGGCAAGGGACTAACGTTCCAGAACAATAACAGATCAACCTTTACAGCTCGTATATTATAAGGCTAGGTGGTCGTGATGGTGGTGAATCAGATGAATCCGGATGTTGTCGGAAATACTATAAATCTCGGTTGCGGTAATGTTGGTAAACACAGCTTTTGGGGCTGTCCACGGATTTTGGCCCACAAAAAGAGGGCGTGCCGAGCTTACCTCGAAGGTTGGCTAAGTGGGGCTCAGCCATCGAGAAGCCACTGAGGTGGCACCAATAATAGCTTATGATCGCTTTGAAGTTCGCACCCTACCCCTGCATCACAATCAGGTGGTGGAGTGGCTCACGTTGAGTGGCTCTGGTGAGTGGCTCGCTTTGGGTGGCTGGCTTGCACTGGATGGCGCGAATTGGATGTCTCACCTTTGGTTGACTTGGTCTTATAAGGCTATGTGATCGAGCGCTTGGTATACTGGCAGCAGCTCTCTTTTCACCTCAAGAGAGGAGACGGATGAAGAAATGTCTTTGCTAAGCCTTCCAACGGAGTTTACTGCAAAGCATCTGCTTTACATCTTGACGCCTGTCTTCTTATACTGGGTACTCCCCCTACTCTATAGCCTCTTGTTCTCTCCCCTAAGGAAAGTACCTGGCCCATTCTTGGCTCGGGTAACTCGCCTCTGGGAGTTTCATTCTCTCTGGAAAGGTCATTCAAACCTAGACTTCATCCGCCTGCATGAGAAATACGGTGTGTACCCAGCCCCTATCTTAGTGACCAGAACCCTGACATGATATGTAATGAGGCCCGGTTGTGCGAGTCGCGCCAAACCGCTACAGTTTCAGTCGGCCAGAGGACGTCAAAACTATTTATGCGCTAGGCGGCAAATTCTTAAAGAGTGACTTCTACTCTGCTATGCTTACCGGAGATCCCTTAGTCGACAACCTCTTCCCAACGATTGATGACGATGAACACAGGGACAGAAGACGCAAGATATCGTCTCTGTATACTATGTCGGCCATGGTCACATATGAAGAGGCTGTTGACGCAATGACAGCTGTGTTCACTAAGCAGCTAGGTCAATTTGCCAATGAGGGCCGCCCGTTCCATTTTCCCCATTTTATGCAGTCCTACGCTTTCGATGTTATTGGACAGATCACAGTTCGTCTATGCAATTGGAATCCTTGGAGAGTAAACCTAATGTTGTTCTAGTTTAACCAGAACTTCGGCATGATGGAAAACGAAAGCGATCGGACAGGCATGACCAAGGGCGTCCGCCAAGTGCTCGACTACCTTGCTCACATTGGACTTTGGCCTGACTTGCACCCCTGGATTGCCTTACTTCGCAAGGTCTTGGGCCAAAGTGGAAAGGCCCGAGCACTTGTAGTCTATACCTTTGGTCAGATTGCCAGGCTCCGTAAGGAAAATGTCAAACCGGCCGAGAACACCAAGTACACAACTTTCCTCCAGAAGCTGCTCGACATGCAGGACTCCGAGAAGGCTACCATGGTTAACATTCAAGATGCTGCGGGTAGCAATCTTGGAGCAGGATCCGACACCACCGCAATTACGCTCAGCTCTTCGCTGTACTACCTCTACAAACATCCAGAGAAACTCGCGAAGCTCCGCCATGAGCTTGACACGATGGCTGCTGAGGGTAGAATCTCTGATCCAATTACATTTAAGGAAGCTCAAAGCATGCCATATCTCCAAGCCGTTATTAAAGAGGGTTTCCGCATGCATCCCGCCGTAGGAACAATCTTACCAAGAGTGGTCCCTAAAGGAGGGGCGAGGCTCGGAGGGTTTAATTTTCCAGAAGGGGCAAGTCAACCAACATTTATCAACCTTCTACCGTCCCCTGTTCTCTACCCCCGCTGTTCTCTCTTTATTCTCTCATCTCTCCCCTACAGGCGCTGGAAAAGAATTATTCGGGCTGACAATGGCCGAACAGACTCATGTCGGGGCAAACTCTTGGGTGCTCCACTATGACAAAGATGGCTTCGGTCAAGACGCGGATGTATACCGACCAGAGCGCTGGCTACAGCCCGAGGCTGACGGAGAAGCTCAGAATGGCATGATGTTTACGGTATGTCTAGCACCTGGGGCAGAACTCGATATGAACCTAACGATTATCCAGTTTGGAGGGGGCTCCCGAGCTTGTATCGGCAAGAACATTGGCCTTCTCGAAGTAAACAAAGTCCTTCCCCAGTTTGTCCGCAAGTTCAATCTAGTTTTGAATGACAAAACAACGATGGAAACCTATTGCTCATGGTTTGTATACCCGACATTTCATGTTAGGATTAAAAGGCGAGAGGTGGTAGAATAAACGCTGTTCGCCGTGGTCTGCGGCGTGAAGTTAACTCCGGATAAGGTCCTGGTAGAACGTATCACAAGAGACTAAGAGGTTTATACATTTTCTTTCACTATCTATATAGTCTTTCTAGGTCATCTAGAAAACCTTATCTTTCTAAGGCTGAAACTGGGAGGACCGACGGATAGTCTGGCACGGTGTAGTATATATAATATTTAATAATATGGGAAACTAGTTATTAGAGCGTGAGTGGTTTGATTAATTTTCAAATGTATTGCAATAATTTCTCAGATAAGAGTTAGCCTATTCGTCGATAACATTACACGGGTCCGTTTCTAGATTGTATCTCTTGCTGGAAAGCTGAGTAATAGTTCTCTGTGCTGCCTTTCTTACGCAGGATTCTCAATGTTTCTATGCTCCGCGTAACCATGTTCCACTCGGTCTCAGATCAGCAAAAGGTTAGCGGCGCGATATACCTTCACTGTCTCCTCGTGTGATTATGTTACGCTGGCCAAGGTGTAAGCTCCGATCGACAGAGATAGACCCCTATTACATAACTAGAGAGTAGAATTACGATGTATACTGCGCAGCATATAGTAGATCTCACGATAGAAGAGCTAGTGTCTCAACTGCGTTGACACGGGTCTATGCTAGTATATCGTATTATATATCGGAAATAATTTATATAGCGGCCTCTTTTATTAAGTATATTATATAATTATTATTATCATTTATATTTATATAGAAAAGAAAGATAATAAAGTTTAATACTAATAAACTTAATAGAGCTTAGTAATTTAATTTAATAAATATAAAAGCTTAAAGATATTTTTTTTAATCTATTTAAGATATAACTATATTGTAGAAGAACTCTATAAATCTTTATATAAATAAGTTCTTTATTATTAAAATAATAGTTTATTAAATAGCTATTAAATATTATACTATAAATATAAGCTATATAGAGCTTCTTATAAAAGAGCTAAAAACAGCTAGTATATAGAAGTAATTTAAGCTTTTTGAACTATACTACCTTATATATAAATAAAGATATTATAAATCTAGGTTTTAACTATAGTTTATTAAAATCTAGATACCCTATAGTTAACTTTAAATAATCTATTAATAGCGCCAGCCTGGTTATAGCTAGTTTAAGTATAATATTAAAGTTGTTTATTATCTAGCTTTATATTAATTTTATATTAATCTAAGCATTTTAATCTATATAAGCTTAAAGCTTTCTATTTATAAAAATACTAACTAATTTAATAAGTATTACTAGCTCTTTAGTTAGAGTATTTTGACTTTTAATATAATAAAAGCTAATACAGTGAGAGGTAATTCATGATTATTTCGGCTACAGCCCTACGGCTAATTATTTGTGTATTATCAACTCCTTTAACCCCAAATCCAGTTCGTTACCCAAACCCAAGCACCCAGACCCTAGAGTCAAAGTCTAGAACATATGCATCTACAAGCTAATGGACCTTTGCAAATCGCGTGCATTGATCTGGGTTCCGACATGGGGCACCTGTCCTTGTAGCCGTTATAGCCGTCATAGCCGCTCCGGGGGTGGAAGGCTTTTGCAAGAGCACACCCTCTTATAAACGGGCCTTTTACTCAAGGCCTGCCACTAGCTCAGAGACTGGTTAAATAGTATGGATCCTCGTAAGAGGCGGCCTCGATCGGCGCAACTGACTCTAAACAGTCAGTATCACTCACAGCCGCCTACATCGCGATGAAGCTACCCAGCTCTTGTGGAAGAATAACTCGATATGAAATACAGACAAATGAGTCATACAAGCTGCCTTTGAGAATCTCAACCGAAAAGTTATTTGAGTAAGTATAACATGAGTTACATAAGGTGTACTAGATTGGATTGCTTCGTATTAAAGTTGGCCGTTCCCAGTAGGCCAAGTTTTGCTTCCACCCCGGACCATGTTTGCTGCAGGTGCATGAAGACTGACTAGGCCCTAAAATTCGGTCCGAAGAGGTGGCTTTCAGTCCCTGGCTAGTTGTTGCGGAGAAGTTTGGCAAGGCTAGGTTAGTCCGACGTATGATATTGAACGCAAGGAGAGGTTATCATAGAGCGTTGGCTTTTATCGTGGAAAGCGACTTGTCTTTCAAGGAATCAGGAAATCAGATTCACGGTTCTACAAAGGAAGAGATGTCCTAGAAGAGTAGTACCTTATCACGAAGTACACTCTTAATATAGACTCATGAGCGATTTCCCTGGCGACTTTGTGAAGAAGAAGAAGGGAGCCATAACATTGTTCAGGAGGAAGACTTGTCTTAAGCATATCTCATCATACTAAGGTGTCTGGCCGTTTGGTAGAAGTGGAATACACAGAGCTAATAGTTGTACCCGTTTGGAGTGCGTAGGTGGGTAGGGGTTGGTTAGAACTATGGGCTGCCAGGGTCAGGAATGTTAATCTCCACGATTCCGATGGTAGTGGAAAGGAAATATTGATCTTAATTGGCTCTCCCAACTTATGGGAGTCGACTTGAGCGAATTGTGTCAAGTTCAAGCTTGTCCTCCATACAGCAACAGAAAGTGTGGAGAAATTCCCCGCCATTTTCTGCAAATACGGATCACCTATTTTCTGGGAGTCCTTTAGATTGACATAATCGGCCCGGAAGCTCTCTCACAACATTGCACGATAATTACCGCGTTGATAAGAGCTGCTCCGGCACTAAGGAAAGTAGAAAGATTAAAGTATAAAGACCTCAATTCTTGCCAATACTTACTTGGATAGAACAAGAACGGTTCAGAGAGCTCTACTTGATTGGCTCTTTTATTACGTGACTCAGTACCGTAAACCTTGTGTTTCATTCCTTCATCATGAAAACGGGCATTTTGTTCGCCGTGTTGAGGCTAATAGCCACTACACAAGCAAAACAATTCGATCCTTATCTCTCTGATTTAACTCATCAGGCACCGCGGACTCTGCACCATGGTTGGGATAATTTGACCGTGGAAACGAACACTGGAACCTTTATTGGCATGTACAATGATACCTACCCAAACGTGCGGCAGTTCCTGCGTATTCCTTTTGCACAGGTATGTCAAGCCTTTCACCTGCTTTTCAGCGTCCCGATATGTTGCTTGCAGTTGGCTTATTTGATCCTCCTGGGCAGCCCCCCGTGGGTGATCTCCGTTGGGAACCGCCTCAGAAATTATCGAATTCCTCCAAAGATTCCACCCGCTTCGGTCCCGGTGCGTTGCATGTTGCCTCCAGTATTATACTGTATCTTGTTATCGCTAACACTGGTATTCTGGTGTACATGTAGCCTGTCCGCAATATGTCTCCTCATCACATGTTTTCTGGAACGAATATGCGCCACCTAACCCATTGCTCAGCCTGGGTGAGCGACGTGACCAGGGCGCTGTAGCCTGGTCCGAGGACGAGGACTGCCTCTCCCTCGCTGTATGGACTCCTTCGTACGCCAATAAATCGTCGCAGCTTCCCGTCGCGCTCTTCGTCACAGGTGGCGGCGGCCTCATTGGAGGTATCACTGTCCCTTCCCAGTTACCGGAGAAGTGGGTGTCCCGTTCTCAGGAGCATATTGTTGTCACCATCAACTACCGTGTCAACATCTTCGGAAGTAACTCAACCCAAGTCTGGAAACCTAGGATTTAGTGACCGAGCTTGTAGCTGACGTGTTGCTATAAAACCTAGACCCCAAGTCTCGCGCCGTGCGGGAGACGCCACTCACGCTGCTCGACATAAGAGCCGCTGTTGAGTGGGTCCATGAAAATATTCAGCAGTTCGGAGGCGACAGAGACAACATACTTGTAAGTTATTCGCACAAAGTTCATCACTCTAGCGAGTTCGACATTGACGTATATAGTTGTGGGGAGAGTCCCAAGGCGCTAGGTTGGTAGATATATATACGACGGCTTTCTGGGAAAAGCCTCTCGCCACCAAATTTGGGCTGCTTTCCAACGGCCCAGACTACATCATCAACACCGCTGAAGTCAAAGACCCATACGTCGACTTCGACGTTGTGGCCAAAAGCCTTGGATGCGACTACGGCGACGATTCTGGAGCCGAGCTTGAATGCATGCGCCATGTTTCTTGGGTGCAGATCGAGGAGTTTATCAACAGATATGATAAGAAGCCGAGCATTTCGTTTGACAACTATATTCGTATGTACCCACCCTCATGCAGCTGTTTGGAAAGGAATTTTTTTTTTAAATTAACTGAGACCTGGCTTATTAGCCGACGAGAGATACATTTTCGCCAACAAGTCTGACCGGTATGCGAAGCATCTCGTGGCACGAGGACCTGCCATCCGTTCCACAACATCAACCGAGCTAGAGCCCTCGCCCAACTTGACCTACTGTTGAGGTTGCTCGTAACTTTAATTGTTTTGCGTTGAGTGATCCCAAGTTGCGTGAGTCTATTGGCCTGGAGAGCTTCCGCTACTTCTATGTTGGTATGTGCCCATCATACCCGTATCAATGTGGTTCTGTTTTTGTCCACTAAACTTAATGTCAGGTAACTATTCCAACATTAGCCCTCAGCCATGGTTGGGTGCCTATCACTGGACGGATTTACTTATGATCTTTGGCACATATGCCAAGATGGTTGGTGATATTCCCCAAGCTGAAATCGACACATCTGCCGCCATGCAAGACTACTTTGTCGCTTTCCTCAAAGAGGGTGCCAATGTGGCGAGCTCTGTAGGCTGGCCTGTTTTCCAACACCAGGGAAAGAACAATGGCTCTATTATTGAGTTTGGAGCGCGTGGTTCTCCAGCTCGAAACGTTACAGGTGATTATCTCGATACTTCCTGTTACAGCCCGTCAGTTAGCTTTCCTATATTCTCTTGAATACAGGCAAAATGAACAATTACAGGCTCAGTTATGTGCTTGACGCTTTACTGAACCTATTGTCGCCCTTATATAGCTTTTAGTTGTATATTTCCCTAGGACCGTACTTAGCGAGACGATGAACACGCCAGGAGATTTGGCGAGGATAGTCGAAGGATGAGTATTTAATTCTGCTTTAATACAAAGTATATATACGCCAGATATATCACAACTTTGAACTTTGAGGCGTTTGGCCTAACAGCCTATTTGCCTCGCGCCGTACAGACAACACAATATCCCTAGCCGGAAGGACTTCTTTAATCAAACCCACCCCGGTACCTGCATAGGTGGTAATTCTACCTGTTGGACCATATCCTTCACTCCCCTTCTCCAATTCATCGGAGTAAAGGTCTTGGTTGTCTTCCTCACTCAATCCGTTCACTGAATCAATATATGTCTGGTTGATCAGACCTCGACCATCGTAGCAAGCTGGCCATCCATGAATATCACGTACTTTGTCGTATATTGTGGTTCGAACAGTACTGCATCCACCGTCGGATGCCCGCAGCACCTCCTTCTGATAGCCATCCGCAATGAGGGCCTCGGGGCTGGCTAAGAATCTTGTCCCCAGCACGCATCCCTGCGCACCCAGTTGCACCGAGGCAGCTAGTCCCCGGCCGTCACTGATTCCACCTGCTGCCAGCAACTGAATAGGATGCTTGACATGTTGCTGTTGTGCCTGTATTTCCCGTATTTTATCATGCACCTCTGGCACCAGCGAGATAAGGCTAGCACCTTGAGCCAACGCATGGCCCCCGGCGTCTGACCCCTGTACGACTAAAACACTGGGCTGCAATAACTCTGTGGCTAAGATAGCATCTGCCACCGAGCCAATCTGGACCCAAATCTTGGTTGCATGCGAGGTTACCTCCCGGATTTGTTTTGCCCAAGGAATCAAGTCACGTATGCCTGTCGGAGGAGCGAATAGCCAAACCGCACAGGGCTGATATTTCCTCAGGGCAGGGAGAGCTGCTTCGAGCGAGGCGCTCCAAGTGATGAATCCTACCCCAACAGGGAGGGTACCACTCTCGCCTATAGCAAGAGCATCACTCGCTTTGGACAGGAGCTTCGCGGCCTCCTCCAGTAAATCTTCCAAATTGTGGCTTGTATAGCCCGCCGCAATGAAGCCAAGACCCCCTGCCTTAGAAACAGCTACCGCAAGCGGCGGTTTTGACACTCTGGCCATGGGCGCTGAGGCGATGAGAGGGGTTGTTGTCCATGGATAATCATTACGCAGCGCAGTTGAAGAATCTCGTGAAGCAGACATGCTTAGTAGTGATATGCTGGTGAGTTGTCACCTGATGTGGATAACCAAGACAAAACAACGGTGATAACTTGGTGAAATTCATTTAACAACAATGCTTCCCCGCAGCCGTAACCCCCGGAAAGGCCTATTTATCTTAATCTTTGCATACATACTGTTACCTAGGAAACCACGGATCTGCTCCTGAGGCTATCCACCTGTTCATGCTTCCGCTATCGACCCCCTCCGATAACCTACCCTGCCACTATACTCCGCGGAGATCTCTCAACACTTGGCTAGCTACGAGATCCAATCAGAGACAGGGAGGACGTCCCCGCGGCCGACCCGGCTGGTCCACGCGCTACCACCCCTCATTTAATCTCCCCGCAATAACCGCACGCCAATGGGTTGCATCGTGTTCTGATAGTAATATTACATCGGATCGGACCATTAGTTGAATGCCGTCTTAGGCGTGTCACCTTCTCTCTCGCCTCCATAGGACGAGAAAAGTTAAAGTAGTTGAATTGGTCATTGGACCTCAGCCCGTTGTTTCCAGAAGCCCAGACAACTGGCTCTATCTCGGACTAATGGAGGGAGTGAGAGTAAATTGGCATTTACCAACAAAATATTATATATTTACGGGTTGCACCTGTACAACTAACGGTAAATATTTGGACCAACCACCTCCCAGCAAAAAGTAGAACACATCTACCATTCTTCATTGCAATATCGTATCCCAATCTGCATCAGCTAGACCCATTGTCAGCATGGCCACCCCAGACAAAACAGGAAGCCATGTTCCTTCACTAAGTGTCTCTCTCCCTTCAACAGCAACCGAGTTTCCGAGGAGTCACCAACAAATCGCGAATCCCTCTAACACCACCAACTTTATCGACAACGAATTTGTGAAGTCCAATACGGCCGAATGGATTGACTTACATGATCCCGCCACGAACTACCTTGTGACTCGGGTTCCTCAAAGCACCAATGAGGAACTACGCGCCGCTGTAGAATCGGCTCAGAAGGCTTTCCCGGCGTGGCGAGCGACCAGCATCATTGCCAAGCAGTACATAATATTCAAATTTGTCGGTCTCATTCGGGCTAACTGGGACCGTCTAGCCGCAACCATCACTCTCGAACAAGGCAAAACTTTGAAGGATGCAAGGGGAGATGTCCTACGCGGCCTTCAGGTAGCCGAAACAGCTTGTGGAATTACCACCCAGCTTACCGGAGAAGTTCTGGAGGTCGCCAGAGATATGGAGACCAGGAGTTATAGGGAGCCATTGGGTGTTGTCGCGGCTATATGTCCTTTCAACTTTCCTGCCATGATACCGCTTTGGAGCATTCCGATTGCGACGGTTACGGGAAACTGTCTCATTCTGAAGCCATCGGAACGTGACCCAGGTGCTGCTATGATCTTGGTCGAGCTTGCCAGAGAGGCAGGGTTCCCCAAGGGTGTGTTAAATATAATCCACGGTGGCCCAAAGACTGTTAACTTTATACTGGAGGAACCCAGTATCAAAGCTATCAGTTTTGTTGGCAGCAACCGCGCTGGAGAGTATATTTATACTCGGGGATCTGCAAATGGGAAGCGTGTACAAGCTAACCTTGGTGCTAAAAACCATGCGGTCCTGCTTCCAGATGCCGACAAGAATGCGGCGCTGGATGCCATCGTGGGTGCAGCATTTGGAGCAGCTGGTCAACGTTGTATGGCTCTGAGTGTTCTCATCACTGTCGGCGAGGCGAGCGAATGGTTGCCTGGTGTCATTGCAAGAGCCAAAGACCTTGTTGTTTCTGGGGGTTTCGAAAAGGACAGCGACGTTGGCCCACTCATCAGCGCTCAAAGCAAGAACAGGGTTGAAAACCTTATCACAAGCGCTCAAGAAGAAGGAGCAGAAATCTTGTTGGACGGACGAGGTTACAAGCCCGCCAAGTATCCCAACGGCAATTTTGTAAGTGCTGATGAATATCCCAAGCCCAGAGTTCGCTGATTTCTGATTTCTTTACGCTATTCCTCTAGGTGGGCCCTACAGTCATTACCAATGTTACGCAAAATATGGCATGTTACAGGGAGGAAATATTTGGACCCGTTCTTGTTTGCATCTCTACTCAAACGGTTGAAGAAGCTGTTCAGCTTGTGAATGCCAACGAGTATGGGAACGGGGCGTCTGTTTTTACCAGATCTGGTACCCTGGCGTCGTACTTCCAGAGGAATATTGAGGCAGGTCAAATCGGTATTAACGTACCAATTCCAGTTCCACTACCTATGTTCTCCTTTACAGGAAACAAAAAAAGCGTTGCTGGTGGTGGAGTAAGTACTTTCTACGGTAAGCCAGGCCTCAATTTCTATACGCAGCAGAAAACCGTGACAAGCTTGTGGCGCGAAGAAAGCTCTGGTTTAAAAAAGCAAGTGGTTATGCCTGCTCATCTTTGAACGCTGTCCGGACTACCGCGCTGAGATAGTACGAATTGAGTAGTAATTACCTAACTAGTGGGAGCCTTGGTCAATAAGAGAGGTATCAGCCACTTGCGTCCATTGATTGTAATGCGGGTTTTCGAGAAATTAGTCGCTAGAACGGGGCTCTCATCCCCCTTCAATAAGTGCTCAATGATATGAGGCAAGTCTTACACTAGAGCCTGCCAAATGTGATTAAGATGCAGTTGCAAAGCAAAGAGGCAAGGATCGTCTCTCAGCTCCCCCTATTCGATCCCGCGGAGAAACAGTAATCATCATGGGGATCAAAAATGGGCACGCAAAACGGAGGCGCTCCGCGGATCCTGCGGATGTCCTTGGAAAAGCGCGGGGTCCCCACCCCTGCCAAGACTGGGGTTGCGAACGTATATCACTGACAAATATGAAGAAAGTCGTTGTTGTGACGGGAAAAACGGGTAGATCGGACCACAAGACGGAACGCAATCCTCGGTGTAATACGATTTTAACTCCGATCCATAACTAAGCCCCTCAGCGAGTGTGTGTCCAACGAGTACAGAACTGACTAGACAATAATCAACGGGAGAAGTTGCGCTCACACCAGCTTCCTAGTGCAGGAAATCACTGTACGGACTCCGTCTAATCTTCCACCCGAACCTCCTCCCTGTCCTTCTCTCCATCAATTGCCTTCTTGATCTTCGTAGACAGACCTCCCACCGGAAGACTTGAGGGGACGTCCAGAGACTGAGAGTTGGGCGAATAGGAGATACCAGCCAAGCACGTAATAAATGAAGGTGAAGACTCCGGAGGCCTGGGGAAAAGTCAGGGGCAATTTCAATCGTGCCTCCCTCCAATAGGTGAACTTACCTTCCTACAGTTTCTCTCCAAGCTCCCTGTTTCCCTTCGCGCCAATCCAGTATGAAGCGGTTAACATCAATCGCACGTGTCAAGGAAGAAGAATATCAGGGCGAAGATGATGTGTATCCGAAGCGCACGGATCAGGTACATGAATTTTAAGAGCGCCATGGAAGTTAAGTAGAAAGCTGTTTGAGTGAACGAATATGGAGAGCCGTTCTGGCATAGTTGCCTACCGTACGTGGATTCAAATTGTGCCATGCCTGCGGCTTCTGCGGCCCCAGTCTTGCCAGTAGTATAAGCTGCTGAAGTGTGACGCCAAAGGCGAGCCAAAAGGCACTATAAGATCCAAAACCACAAAGGAGAAGGTGTTTACGAGGTACCTGGAGAGCGCTGCCGAAGAAGTAGAAGACGCCAATGAGGGAAACACCTCCACCACCAGCTCCTCGCCAGCCCATCAGTGTGCAGCTGAGAGGGTTAGAGGCAACAAGAAAACTCATCAGCGGGAGTTAAAGATATTGGTTAACGTGTCCGTATTATGTTATCAAGGTCACCATTAAAACACCGAAGTCTCAGACACTGCTAGAAGAAAACGAAATTGAGGTTTACGTATAATGGTGTAGGGTTCGCAAATATCCCTCGAAGCCCACCTTCCGCTGTTTCTTGGGGTGTTAGATATATCTTTTCCTTGAGCTCCAGAGGAATTGACAAGCTGCCGTTTGTTGCAAGCCTTTCAGGGTGGGGAGAATTAGTACACCGCTTATTACCCTCACTTGTAGTAATGGCATCTTGAAATATGGAAGATGATGGACCCATGTCTTGTCCTAGCTTGTAGCGCGTGCAAAATTCCAAAATCAGACGTTCAAGTTATAACAGATGAGACATCAGTATGTCATGTATGGTCTGGACAGGCCAGATACGAAATGTGTAGGGCGTAATGGGTCATTTTCTACTTCAATTCCTAAGTAACAACTCACCCAAGAAGATAGACTCACCCAGCAGAATGAGTATCGGAAGTGTACGCTCCCCATGGGGCTTTAGGTGTTTCTAGGGATAACGGGGGTGGAGATGCGACCACCCCCATTTACCGGGAGGGTCAGTGTATCCTTCATGTGCCCCCTCATCGGTAACTGAGCTTGCGGTGAAAGAAAACCTTAGTGCACATACTAGGCTTATAGCAGGAGATTCTCTTCTATGTAAAACAGTATAATCTATTGCACAGTAGTATATAAATACGACTAATACGATAGAAAGTACGTCAAGGCTTGCTTTATATATATAGATGTATATATATATTCTATAGAATATTAGTGCTTCATGCCAGTATGTGCCAAACCCTATAATGCATACCATATTTTCTTTCCACCGAGCTTTCCACCGCGTGTGTGGCGGGACAGTCAGCTTCAGGAAGGGGAAAGCAAGAGAGGTCCAGCAGTAGGCCACGTGAGGTCCAATCTCCGCAAATGTGTTGATCCGGAGAGATATAAAACATGACCAACTCCCCCACGGATGTAAGCTATGATCCCCCCCACAGTCCCTTCCACGAGCTTCACCAGACCGATCGCCATAAAGAATCTAATTGACTCTTCATGCTACATGCTTCAGGCTTCTCGTATCCGATGACAGATACAATCGGGCAGTCCAAGCGCAAGCGCATCAAAGTAGCTTGTGAACCGTGTCGTGAACGCAAAAGAAGATGCAACGGTCGCAGTCCTTGTACAAGCTGCAGTGAATGGGGCTACGATTGTTACTACGAATCTCATTTATTACAATCAAAGCTCCAAAGTGTCTCACAACCATCATACTCGGCAAAACTAAACACGGATCCTGACTTCTCCGCTGCGAACCAAAGAGTGCCAGCTCCGAGCCTAAATAGCATGATACCAGGCACGCCGAGTCAAGTCCGGTCCCTCGAAGCAAATTCCGGCGCTGCATTTATGAGGAGGGTAGGCCTCAAGATTGACCCGACGAATGCACCGAAGCTGAACCTTTTTGGGTGGAATATTGGTGCACGCAAATTACTCTCGGGTGCCGGACCCTACACCGCTCTATCAATCATCGACATCATCTCTGAGCGGGATCTGAAGAAGTTGGCAAACGTCTATTTCTCAAAGGTAGACCCCTGTTATGGATTCATCGACCGCCACACGTTTTACGAGAGATTAGAATCACGATGGCGGACGCCCCTAGCGAGCAACGAATATGACGGTGTGCTTTTGGGTGTCGCTGCTCTTGGATCGTTGTTCTCACAAAGAAATACTACGATTACAGAATTACACCTAGTGGAATCGGCTCGTTCTATTTTGGATCTACATCAAGTTTCGGAGGCACCGTCGGTGGATCTAGTCACTGGCTGGGTCCTTCGAGTCATCTATATGAGAATGACAGCTTCACCTCATGCGACCTGGTTAGCAAGTTCTACCTTGATTCACCTCATTGAGGCTTCAGGCCTCCATCTCGAAGCATGTGACGACACTGTCTTTCCACAGCATAACCTGCTCTGCGATCCGGATATTCGAAGGCGGCTAATTGGAGTGGCGCAACATGTGAACATGTGAATTTCTTTTGACCTTGGCCTCTCTCGGGTCGCACTTCATAGTCTCCCGCTGGCCCCTCTAGCATCCAAGTCCGATGATTATACAGCAGAGCTTCTGCGCCTTCTACCAGTCTCCACCAATTTAGATCCAGGAAAAACGGAAGATAACAGAAACCTCGAACCATCACTCAGACAAGTTCTGAGCGGCAATCATACTCAGCCGCCATCGGTTCTTGCAAAGTGCAACCTAGTGCTCTGCATCCTTCGGAGGCTCAGTACGGTGGACTTCAACATGTCTCCTACCCTCGCAGAACAAGTTCTTGCGTTACTGAATGATGCTCTTCGCTCGGCGTGCTTTCTGGCCAAGGATTGCTCTCCATGGCATCATGTAGCGAATGTACCTTTCCATATTATCTGCATGCTCCTCGTGCTGGATACCCGTTCATCGCTCGCTATGCTCCCCGAAGCCTTACAGACCCTCGAGCTTGTCGCTTCCATCTACGATACTGATGCCATGAAGCAAGCTCACAGCGCCGCATGCCTGTTGATTTTTCTTCACGAGCAACGACGGAGTGAAGACCTAAAAATCTTCAGGGATGTCTTGCAAACGCAAGGCCAACATGGGGTCGGGCTGGTGATGCCACCATCTCATTTCACCCCGACTTCCAAGGAGTTTTCTTGGCTCGAAGGCTTAGTGGCTGATATGCCGGGGCTTCAAGAATTTGACCTGGGCAATTTTTTTCAGGATGACGTTTCATAGGGACTATTGCCATAATATTATAGTATCCATTAATTTGGCCTAATTTCTAAGCTGATAAATGATTAGTAGTTACACTTCTCCTATACTTCTAATATCGAGGTATTAAACATTTATGTCCACCTAACATTATGACAAAGTCCATTCTCCGTTAGTCTTCAAGTCTTCTACAAAGATACCTGCCTTCTCCTTCTCTAACTCGCTTTCCATGGTCTAGTTTTCAAACAGATAACCCCGGGGTAGGTTCGTATTCTTGAACACACCTCCAAGCTCAATATTCTGTCAGCTGCTTCAAAATTGGCAGTGGCATATTTTTCAGCATTTTGTTGCCAGAGCCATTTTCCGTAGAACAGGAACGCATTCCCTCTCTCGGTCACTTCTTTCATCGAAGGGTTGTGCAGTTCACGGCGGTTAACAAAACCACAATGTTGAATGAGGGCGGTTCGTTGATATCTGGAGAAACGTCAACACGAGACCATGGGGAGACCGCCAAGAAATGACGCACCTAAGAACCTGGTGCACCTTGGTCGCTACAGCGACCCCCTCCTTGTCGCCAAGACGTAAACATTCTGTGAGTGATACAGAGTCCTCCAGGGCCATGGCAGCTCCGTTGGCTGAAGTCAGGAGTAGGCTATGTGCAGCATCGCCGACTTGTACGATGTGCCCGCCCGCAGAAGTCCACTTGGGCTGGGGGTTACGCAAGGATAACTTCCACCGGACGATAGTGCCAGGTTGTGTGTTCTTTATCGCTTCGACGAGGAGAGGATCCCAGCTTTCCAAGCCTGTCAAAGCTGCCGCCATTTGCCCCGGTGTAACCCCAGTCGACCATGATTCTGTGGCTGTACTATCATCCTGGAGAGAAGTTCAGTACTATCCTCAAGTCCTGGGTTTCATTGCCGCTCTAACCTCATGCGTCGAGTTTATAGCAATTCTGTCCTTAGTAATGAACACGACAATATGGCATCGGTCCCCTTTATAATGAAGTTAGTTATGCCCAGAATATAATCCGTGTAAATATGCGAGCACCTACCCGTTATACATACGCCACTGGGGCCGTCCCAGCTCGGCTATAGCCTTCGAACGAGCCGCGCAGCTTTCAACATACTGGTAGGATAAGCCGCACGGTCAACCCAATCACCAGTACTAACTGCCCGGGTAGGATAGCCAAGAGCCCCAGAATGGGATTTAGTGCCGAGTCCATCTGCAGCTACAACGATATCTGCGCTCAGCTCTCGTCCATCGTCAATACGTATAATTCCTAAGCCGTTGGTAGAATCTTCCAGTTATTTAATGGCGCCGACACCAAAGGTGATGGGGACACCCAGCCTCTGTGCCTGAACAAAAAACATGAGTGCTACATCGCGGCGGAAAAAGCAGCCCGAAACCTTGAGAGGCCACGCCGCATGTTTGGTACTGCCATCCAGGTTCCACTCGAATTCACGCTTAGGGATAGCTAGGCTGCCATCTTGAAGACAGACGTGGACTTCTGCGTCATTATAAATTCGAGTTCACTCTTCGAACATTCTAGGATACTGCCTGACAGTACACCAAGCGTGAGGACCGAGTCCGATGATATCTCTCAGTTTTGATGTCAGTCACTGATATCGTTGCAGCGGAAATGCTACCATACTGGATGGAACGATGGAGGTGCTCCTCTCGATTATTTCGACATCGCGACACTTTCTCCAGGACTCGATGCCCATGAATAAGCCGGCCAAGCCATCTCCCACGCTGAGGACTTTGATACCAGTTGGGGGGGAACGAACAACGCCGTCAACGACATTAGAGGTTGTGGATGTCATTTTGGGGTGAGTGGTATGAATTTTGCAAGTTCAACTCTTGTGATGGAAAGTCTTCAGTTTAATGTCTCTCAGTTCGCAAAAGACACCGTTTCTTTTGTATTCAGATACCACAATACTATTATGGCCCTGTATCATGCTACCCTTGCTCGCAGAGGGTGCCGGTGCCGGCCTGCATTCCGCATCCGCTTCGTCAGCGGATTCTCTTTTTAGCCGACAATATAGAAAGAAATTGAAGAAAAGGCTTTGCGCTATAACCAACGACTTAATTTACTAACATATGCCTCAAAGTTGCCTGGTGTAAATCAATCCCCTAAACCGGGCTTGCACAGCGAGAGACAGTGTTTCGCTTCGAGGTCTCCCATGATAATACCTATCAGGCTCACCACGGGGCTCGATATATGATCTTTGATCAAAATAGAGCCCAAAAGCTCCGATGGCAATTTTGGTCTGTGAGCAGCGCGCGTCTACATAGAGGCATGTGCCAATCAAAGCATGGGAATTCTCGTCCTTTCCTTTGATTTCCATATATTGCCGCTGACTCAGCGTCCTCGCATCAGGCAGATGTCCCGAGAGCCATGGAAATACTGCCATGCCGATGTATTCAACCTGACCATGGAGATTGCAAGTCCTATTTCCGAAAGACCAGATTACCTCACAGCTAACAGCATCGGCAGTTGACCGAAAGATAACGATGGACACAACACTGCTTAAAAGTATAATAGAAACAGTTGCATCTTCCTTGTCACGGCCCTCATGTAATCGATCAAATCACAATGTCTTTCCTGCCTTCTCCCGCCACTGCCACAGATAAACCGCATAGGCTAGAGGTCCATGGTACTTCTTATGCCAGGTCCTTGTTGGATCAGGCCGGCATAACGCAACACGTGTTGGACCTTCGTTATAGGGGCAGTGGAACATCAGGGGAACCTTATGTTGTCGTTTCCATTGATAACGACCCGATCAATCCTCTCAACTTTCCGCAGTGGCAGAAATGGGCCATTACAATCCTTCAGGCCTTCGCGGTACTGGCCGTCGCCTTTGCATCAACGGCATACTCGTCCGGTGTTTCTGAAATCATGCAAGAATTTCAAATCAGTAGAACGGTTGCTATCCTGGGTATTACGATGTTTGTCTTTGGTTTTGCCTTCGGGTGAGTGCTTATATTGATTGCGTTTTGTTCCTACCCCTAAGTTACGGCAGGCCACTTATTTTGGCTCCGCTATCTGAGCTGTACGGAAGACAGATCGTGTTCTTTGTCACTTATATGGCATTGGCAGCCTTCAACGCGGGAACTGCAGCAGCGCCGAATATCGCGGGTTTGATCGTCATGCGTGCTTTGGCTGGAAGTTTTGGGTCGTCTCCTCTCACCAATGCCGGAGGTGTCATTGCCGATATGTTTCCGACAAAAGAACAGGGAATCGCTATGGCTATATTCGCTATAGCTCCTTTCCTAGGTCCATCAATCGGACCCATCATAGCAGGGCCTTTGAACCAACTTGGTTGGTGGAGGTGGGTTGCTGGCCTGATGGCTTGTTGTCACAGTAAAAAATGTGACACCACACTAATTTGTAGGCAGCTAGGCTTATATACTCTTTGGCACTTGTCTTACGGGCACTCTATGGATCATCATTTCTCTTTCTGTCCGCGAGACATACGCACCAGTTATCTTACGTCGACGAGCCGAAAAAAACTTTCGAAACTCGCAGGTGATATCTATGCTTCTAACCTTGACGTTGGGAAGCCCACAAAGACACTAGGAGCAGAGTTCAAAGTTGCTCTGTCTAGGCCATGGATTCCCTTATTCACTGAACGCATTGTCTTGTTTATGTCCCTGTATATTGCTATCATCTATGTTACAATCTATATGATGTTTGCAGCCTTTCCTATTGTCTTCCAAAGGCATAGAGGTTGGTCCCTGAGTATCGGAGGCCTTACGTTCCTCGGGATCACCATCGGAGTAATGCTGGGAGTTTGCTATTGCATTTGGGATGCCAGGCGATGTGTCAGGGTTTCAGACAGAGCAGGGCAACATTTCACCGGAAGCCCGCCTCCCCCTGCTATACTTGGCTCTAGCCTACTTCCAATTGGGCTGTTCTGGTTTGTATGGACAAACAGTACCAGCATTCACTGGTCTGTTTCGATCATTGGCTCGGGTTTCTTCGGCTGTAGGCAGATCCTTGTCTTTCTCAGCACAATGCACTATCTTGTTGACTCGTGTGAGCCACTCACTTTCTCGATGAGACTAATAAATAATCTACTCCAGACGTCGTGGATGCTGCTAGCGTGCTTGCGGCTAACTCTATTCTACGTTCTATACTTGGCGCCTTATCCCCCTTATTTACCACCAGTATGTATAATTCCCTTGGAATTCACTGGGCAAGTTCAATGTCGGCATTTCTTTCTCTAGTTCGTCTTCCATTTCCTACACTGATTTAGAAGTATGGCGAGACTATTAGTATGAAGTGTGAACATTCCGCTGAAGCAGCAAAAGTCTTCACTAGTATGTAAAGTAGAATTACAGATGAAGATTGAATAGTACTGCTTGTCGGTTCTTCTTTGGCGTCTCCGCCCCGTTCCCATCTCATTCATCTCTCCCGTCTTCCCCGTGTCAACCGTCTTACCCGCGCCGCCCGTCTTACCCGCGCCACCCGTCTTAGCTGTCTAACCCGGTCCTATCTGTTGATTCTGTTTATGGTGTCTAACAGTTTTCTACTTGATAATAATAACTTGATCGTGTAAAGGAACCCTGGCCTAGTAATAAGAAGTTGTTAACAGAACCTTATCTCATACAATTACTAGTATATAGATTCTAGTAAAAACAATACTATCCCAGAAAATGTTGACTTTATATTCTGAAAAATGCCCTACTCTAAAATCCTATTAATTCTAGTGAGACCTTCTACGAGAGTCGTCTTGTCAACTGAAAAGACAAGTCTGAACCATCCACTGTCTTCAGCTCCAAAACTTGCTCCAGGAGCTACAAAGACTTTCTGCTCAAGGAGTAGCTCCATTACTCGATCCTCAGGATGGTTCTGTTCAGGATGCTTTCGGCAATAAGCCTCTCCAAGATTGGCCCATAGGAAAAAGCCTGCATTTGATCCCCTTGCGTAACGGATGTTATGCTCCGTTGCCCATGATGTTATCAGCCTGTAATGCTCAGTGAGCTTTGCCCTATTTTTGGCCAGGTAGCTGTCAACCCAGGCATCGTCTTCAAATATGTTCGCAAAAGCGTGTTCAGCGAGGGAAGAACACATGCTATACAAGGCTGCTGGAACAACTGCTTTGTGCAACACGGGATTACTTTGAGAGATAATGCTTCCAAGTCGGATACCGTTGGATCCAAAATCTTTCGAGATTCCCCACACCACGTGTACTAGAGACGGGTCGATGATTCCTGTAGGGTCTATGGATAGACAGGAGGTAAACGGCGTAGTTGCTGACTCATGGTTTGTCCAAGTTGATAACGCGAAGACTTCGTCGCTAATCAAGTGAAGTTGATGTTTCTGACAAAACTCCATGAGTCGAACCAAGGTACCCTCAGGATAACAGCGCCCGAGGGGGTTATGCGGGTTGCAGAGAAGAATGCCGGCAATCTTCTTTCCTTGTGCTTTGGCTTCTTGCAGCCTGGCCTCGTACTTTTCAACGACATCCCCGCAGAAAGGGTCGACATCATAGCATGGCACCTGTATCACATCTGTATCAACGCGAAGGCCGAAAGTTGGAATGAAGGCGCGAAAGAAAGGCTTGGTGATGAGGAAACCATCCCCACCATCTCCAACTGCCCAGGCGATGTGTTCGACAGCTGCGCTACAGCCGTTGGTAATGGTGATGTGGCTCGAGTCGATTTCCTTGTGAGGATTTAAATGTTTGTTGAGGAAATGTGCAAGGGAAATTTTGAGCCGTTTTGACCCCGTTGTGCCGTCGCCATAGGTTAAAGCTTGCGGCTGAAGGGAGGTGCTGTCAGCGATGCGCTGCAACAGCTCATCTTGCATAAGAACATTTTCAGCCATGCCCAGGCTTACGTAGCCCGAAGGGTTCGTTGTAGCATCCCAAAGGTCTGCCGTCACTTCCCACAGGAGGGATCCGCTCTTGTTGGATGCTGCCGCTTGGCCACGACCGGAGAGCTTCATGTTAAGTAAGAAACGGCCAAAGAGAGCTATGCAATAACTGCGTTCGTAGAGAGTACCTTGTTGAGCGAGCGAGATCCTTACTTGGATGTGTCGTTGTCGCGCTATATACCCTAAAGCAGTGCCGGAGTTGTCCGGAGTAATTTAGTCGGTACGCACTTTTGCAGTCCGGCAACACTAGGCATGAAAAGTGGGAAGTCAATCTAATCCCTTTATTTGTGGCATGGAACTCAGCCAGGCGTTTGACTTTCACAAGTGGATAAAGGAGTGGCCCCAAGCTGTCACCATAGAGCCAGCACATGAGGCACGACTCATCCCCAGCGCATTTATACCTGGGCGGGCTTCGCTGTTATTCGGGAAATCGTTGCAGCTTGATGGCTATTAATCCTTTTACTAATATGCAATGCTCTGCAATCAATCCGAATCCAACAACACCATGCTGCATCTGGAAAACCACGACATATCTGCCGTGCCGGGAGAGGGCGATGAGCGCCATGCTCTTGTTGCTATTAGCCCTCGTGGATTTTATATACGACATCCCCCGAAACCACATATACTGAACAACTTCATCACCCCAGACGACCAACTCTTCCACACTATTCACATGGGAGCGGCGGTCGTGGACCCTCGCAAATGGACTTTGATAGTTACTGGACTAGTGAAAAATCCCTTCGCACTTTCACTGGATCAGCTCAAACGCCTACCAACAAAATCGGTTACATCCTTTCACGAATGCTACGGTAGCCCAATCAAGCCTCCAGTAGAGGCAGTATGGCGTATAGGCAACGTTATCTGGACAGGTGTCCCTCTTGCATCCCTTTTATTACTTGCTTCACCGCTCCCCGAGGCTCGTTTTGTATGGTCAGATGGACTCGAGCATGGAATCTTCCATGATGTTGCAGCAGATCGCTACCAAAAAGACCTACCATTGGACAAAGCCCAAAGTAAAGAAGTTCTGGTAGCCTATATGATGAACGGGGAGCCGCTAACGAAAGAGCGAGGAGGCCCGGTTAGGCTCGTCGTTCCTGGGTGGTTCGGCACGAACTCTACGAAATGGCTTTGCCGGTTGACGTTGGAAGACAGAAGGGCAGAAGGACCTTATACTACGACTTTCTATAACGAAATTGATCCCGAAGACCCTGAAGGGATAAAAAAACGGCCGGTTTGGGAGGTTGAAGTTAACTCAATCATTGTGCGGCCTAAGCCTGAGGCCGTGATCGTGGGGCCAAATGTGGTGATAGAGGGTTGGGCGTGGTGCTGTGAAGCGGTGACAGCTGTTCGCATTTCGTTTGATGATGGTGAACACTGGACTGCAACTGAAGTTGAAAGAAGAGAAGACTTTAGCTGGCAGAAGTGGAAGATAGAGTTGGATCTTTCATGCGGCTCCTACTCAGTCATGGCTCGGGCAGAGTCGGCGTCAGGTCAGATTCAACCACTGTCTGGGAGAAGGAATCACGTTCATATGGTCACATTTTCTGTCAGCGCACTTGATGCTCTAATCAGTCCATCTGGGCACTTCGGACTGCCCACTTACTCCTCCTAATTTGACCAGACTATATCTATTTAACTATTCTTTTAATCAGTCAGTGGAGGGAGCCAGGGGATGCAAAGAAGACTGCTAAGAGCTGGATGTCAAGTTTATGTAACAATGATATAAAGGCTCGCTGCCGCGGTCAGAAGCAATAACTGGAGGATTAGGGGTATTTTGTAAGTATTTAAAAAGGTTCCTAGCCTAGTATAATATACTGCTTAAAACCTAAAAGACATCATCAATACTGAAGTATAATATCTAATCATAGAGTAAACGAATTAAATATCGAGATTTAAAAATATTAAAATAGTAATTTAATAAATCTTTCTATAAGTCGTTAAGTTCAGGGAAGATTCCCTTACTTTAAGGCCGCGTGACCCGAATCCTACCGTCTTAACTACTCTCTATCTAGGCCTTTCCTCCATGCTGCTTCGCCTGATTACGCCTCACACCAGTGTAGAACTGCCTCTCGTTGAAGATGTGGATATCATCACTGGCCAGAACCTTTCCTCCAGCCCTGGCCTTGAGAATCTCACGCCGGACCCTCATGACATCGTACTCGGTGTTCCTGGTCAGCCACCACGTCCAGAGATTGGCAAGGAATGACACAATTGTGAAGGCACCCGCGATTGCAAAGCTATTCTTGTATCGGTTGTATGCCCACTTTGAGGGAAACAGCTGGGGCCCGACGATAACGCCTACTTGAGCGAGACCCGACTGGAAGGCGAGCGTGAAAGCTGCCGCGGTCGACCCGGACAGTGTCGCCGATCGCCATGCCCAAAAGATGAGATAATAACCGTTAAAGAAGGCGTTGCTCAGGATACAGGCCATGTAGATACCTATGCGGTCAGAGACGGTAAAGAACACCACGAAGCAAGCGACCATGCCGGCCACAAGGACTCTAACTCTTGGTGTCAGCCCTCAGATCTCGGTAAGAGGGGGCGGAACAGGATGGGGGGGACATACACGGCACCAGCTGGACGGACGAAATAAGCCCTCCCAATAAGCCATGCCGCAGCAAGGACGGAAAGAATGGCAGCAGCAGAGGGGGGATATTCAACAGCTGATTCTCGGGGAGCCCAGTGAAGCCCATGCTAGTGATAATGGTGGGCAGGTACCATATCAGCGCGTAGCATCCAATGTTGAGAGTGGCTTGGGAGATGAGAAAGGCCCATATTAAAGGACTGCGAAGGGTAGCCACAATCTCCTTGCCAGAAAAGTTGGGATCGCTGGTGACGGGTGCGTTCTCTGGGAGCCTTGCCTCGACAAACTCTTGCTCTCGCTCAGACAGGAAGCGCCCGGAGCGAGGAGACTTGGGGTAGTCTGGCAGCACCCAGAAGACGACGCCAGCAAACAAGACAGTCGCAACGCCTTCGAGGAGGTAGACCCATCGCCAGGCACTGAGACCTTGGAGTCCGTTCATATAGCTGATGCCGTAACAGAGCAGGGCGCCGATGATACCCGACAAGTTGACAAATGTGTATAGCCAGGTGACAGGCTTGCCCATCTCGTCGGTACGATACCAGCTCGAAAGTTGTGCCATGACACCGGGGAACATGCCCGCCTCGAACATGCCGAGGAGGAAGCGCATGGCATACAGCTGGTGCCGGTTCTGCGACGCGGCCTGGCAAGCTGTGATGATACCCCACATGAAGAAGATGCGGGACTGCCAGACGTGAGGGCTGAATCGTTTGAGAAGGAGGTTACTGGGTACTTCAAACAGGATGAACGAGATCTGCCCAATGGTAAGCATCTGACTCCCTGGTCCGGACTCGTCGACATACCCCGTAGATGGATCCCACCCAGTTGTACTGGTCAGACGTCATTTTGAGCTCGGTCATGATGTTTCGTGGCTCTCCAAGCTGTAGAACCCTCACATTTGACGCGTTCGTTTGGTCGATCTGAACATATAGTAGTTAGCATGCTGAGGATGACTTATTTGGGAGGGGACTTGCCTGCTTTATCATGTACATGAACCCGATGAGCAGCAGGAACTGCTTGTCGACCTTCCTCATGATGTGCTTCTCCTCCTGGGAGGTAAACGACGCCAGAAACGCGGCCCTGGCCTCAGGATCGTCTCGAACGCCTATTGTATCTGCTCTCGCAACTGTGGCATTGGCTGTCTTCTTTATGACGACGGCCGCCTGGCCGCTATCGGCCCCAGACGCTTGGTCGTCAATGTTAGCAGCGACCGTCATGTTGTTCTTTGTCTTTTTTGTTTTCTTTTGTTTCCGCTGACTGAATGTCTGTGATTATATACGAGTTAGTTCGCTGGCTTGCTACTTTTATTTTCTCCCTAACGGCCTCGCTCATATGATGGACTCCGTCGAGGTTTTTGCTCATTACCCGCTTGGAATTGCGCCATCCTTCTGTGCAGGGATCTTTGGCATAAGATTATCCACATGGATTAATACTACTCTCTGCCATAAGGGCAATTGAGGTAAAGCTTGTCTACTCGAATGCGAGGGGTACATCTTACTGGCTGGTTTTGCGCGGACAGAATGACGTGCTTGCGAAGTCAGTTGCGAGACAACCTCTTTACCTGTTCATTGGCTCTACTCTGGACTTGGATATCGTTAGACCCTCCGATTCGTTATCCACTTTGGGCCTGGCTGATGATGCTAAATCACCTCGCAGGGACCGGCGGTTCCCAACGGACCGGCTCTGGTCGCCTCGGCACGACCCACACGCTCACGGCCATTAGGATGTCCATATGGCCGAAACGCCGTTGAGTATCAGCATGCAAATTAAGATAGCATGGCAGAACGCCATTTTGCAAGAGATGACCAACGAAAGGTTTTTGGCCTTATGCTCATTGTCAGCGGAGTTAGGCATAATAGTTCTCAATAGACTTACCCTCGTCTCTCGCTCGTCTAGACCTAAAGGGAAAATTGGACCAGGGGCAAGGCGTGATATACAAGCTTAAACTAGGGTTAGACCTAGCCTTGACCTGATCCAGACCCATGTACAAGGTAAGTTAGTATAAGGCCTCTCTCTTAGTATATACCTACAGGTAATATTAGGTACCAGGGCACCTGCAAGGTCAGGTATACACCCGGTTAACTATACTCTAGTGATTTACTTGGCCAAGACTACGGTCCTCTCGCAAATATCATTAGTGGGGGCATCAAGTTTCACCGAGTAAAGGCTCAGCAAATGAGATAAGGCGGTTCAAATGGCCTCTCCAATTTGAATTGACTCGTTTAGATATCTGTGTGCCCAAGGTTGCGGATGAGATCATAGTAAAACTCGGCCATCTTCAAATTAGCCCTCATTCGGACGCGCTCATTGACTGCGTGGTAATCGACCATGTCTCCCGAAAGCAGTGGCAGCCAGCGATATATGTTGGGTGAGAGATCTATATCACATTCAGCAACCGGGCCTCTCGATACAGGCTCATGTACTCACCTAGATAATGCCGCGTGTCTGTGTTTCCAATCATGACATCGCCGAAAGGCACAACGACGCCATCCTTGTTGGCGAAGGAGTAACGGATGGTTCCTGCTAGCGTATCCCAAGCCGCACCACGGACTGGTGCCTGGGGAGTGACGAAAAACTTTTCCGTGGTTGTCAAAGTTAACGTCCCGTTATTGCCGACCCCTGACGGCGTCGCTCCATTAGTCGTAGAGACTTGATACGCCTGATCACCCTCATAGGCAGTAACAGCAAGACTGTACTTTTCAACTACCGGCTTGATATCATCGAGGATATCTTGCTGAATCTTGACAATGCTGTCGTGGGGGGCCACCCGAAAGTTGGCCCCGAGCGTGACAGCCTCGGGTAACGCATTGATCTTTAGCCCGCCCCGGATGATTGTCACGGCGACTGAACTAGTAATGGAGTAGCGAGAAAACGCATCTCTCAACGACAACTCCGTCGCGAGCTTATCCAAGTCGCCGCTCCTCACATGCCGGAACAGCTCGGGGTCTGACTCGGGTGAGTACTGCATCTGACAAACCAGGCGGCCATACACTGGGCTGTCAGTGGTGATTCGAGGCTCGTAGACGTGTGCTTCGAGAGCAGCAACTATCTCAGCCGCGATGCCGATGCCGCTATGGGAGGGTGGTGTGGAACTGTGGCCGCCGCGAACCGCGAGGTCAAACGTGACATCAACGTGGCCCTTTTCCAAGACCCCCACTTGTGCATACCGGGTCCCATCTTGCGAGGGCGAAATCCCGCCGGAGCCCTCGTCGAGGATCATGGCGAGTCCGTTGGGGCCATACCTGGTGAGGAGGTGCTTGGCGACGGACCCAGCCCCCGGTATCCGGAGCACTCTTCATCAAAGCCAAAGGCCAGGATGATGGACCTGCGTGGGGTCCACTCCGAGGTCGACGCGAGAGCCTCTACGGCTGACAGGAGTGCAGTCAGGGAGGCCTTGTCGTCTGCGGATCCGCGACCCCAAAGCCACTCACCGTCAAAGGTGGCGTTGAAAGGTGGGTGAGTCCATGCGGACGCGTCCCCGGCGGGCACCACATCCTGGTGGGCCGTCAACAAGATGGGCTTGAGCGATGGATCGGATCCTTGAAATGTGTAGACTAGGCCAAAGACGTTGACCTTGTCTAGGCGGGCGCGTCGGTGTCTGCCCGGCCCCTGTAAGCTGCCTTGCTGCGAGAAATAGAAGGCTGCTTGTACTCACACTGCCGGATATGTCTCTCGGAGCACCTTATGGAAACGGTGAAAGGGAATCCATCGGGGGTCTGTCTCAAAGCCGCCAAGGTCGTCGTAGCACACCGTCGGAACACGGACAACGGCTTGATGCCGCCTCACCTGCGTGTCCAACGCCTCAGCTCCCGAGAAGACGGAACCTCCTGAGGGTAGACCGTCACTGGGAGGCTCGAGTACTGGGGGGAGATGGCATGAGGGAGCAATATTTGGACTCCCGATGCGCTTTTGGTCGGGGTACGCGAGGAGCCCGGAGGCACCAAGCAGAGCAGTAAGCAGAACGAGTCTGAGTGAAGGTCCCATTGTTGCTGAGGCAATTAAATTGTGTAGAACTTAGACTGGAGCATATCCGCAAATTATAAAGAAGCCGCCAAACGGTAGGAGGGAATGTCCATGGAGCATGTCGATATCACGCAATCGAGGATGAAGTTGTAACTATGGGGCTAATTCCCCAACCAGGCGATGGCGACATTTGCCAAGACAAACTTGACTCATGGAAATATTCCAAAACCAAGTTGTTGAAGCACATCTACACCATCTTTCTATCTCTGTGCCTTGTCTTGCCAAACATGTCACGCAACGACTCTCACAGGGGCTCACAGTCAGCCAGCGAGACCTCTCGACTTCTCAACGACAACACAGCCAGCGAGAATGAGGCTTCCCCAACAACAAGGGATGCAAGGATATATCTCTTGCTTCCTACAGTCGGTGTAGGGGTATGGTCTACCCTTGCTCACAACCTTATCTCATGGCTGACAGCAAGTAGATGTTCATGGTCGCTCTCGACCAGCTGCTGGTCATCACCTCCTACACAAAGATTGGCAGTGAGCTCGAAGCGTTGAACAACACCAGCTGGATAGCCACTGCGTACGTCTGGCCCTGCTTGCCCAGCCAACAACTTTTCATGCTGATATATAACATAGCTACTTTCTTGCCCTGACTATCTTCCAACCTCTGTATGGAAGGCTGAGCGACATCTTTGGGCGCAAGGAATGCCTTCTGTTTGCCTACAGCGCCTTTGGGCTTGGGTGTCTAGGATGCGGCCTAGCCCGAGACATGGTCCAGCTGTGCATTGCGCGAGCCGTCGCCGGCGTCGGCGGTGGCGGAGTGAATGCCGTCGTGTCTATCCTGCTTAGCGACCTAGTTCCTCTGAGGGAACGTGGCATTTATCAAGGATATATCAACATTATCTGGGGAGCTGGCACGTCTTTGGGTGCCCCGCTGGGAGGGTTTCTTGCTGACTCGATAGGATGGCGATGGTACGGGTTGGTTACCCCCTTGCACATTCAATACTAACATGTGTTTCTCAGGTCCTTTCTCATCCAAGTTCCCATGTGCGTTATAGCGTGGGCTCTTGTCTACTTTTTCCTCCATGTCCCCAGCAATTCGCATCACCACTGGCTTCAAAAGGTTCGACAGGTAGACTTTCTCGGCGCCCTCACGCTGGCCCTCGCCGTTGTGTCTCTCCTCTCGGGGCTTGACGCAGGCTCCAACTTGGGTTGGTCAGACGTCAGATCAATGGTCCCGCTGTCTCTTGTACCAGCCTTTTTCGCAGCATTTATATACGTCGAGCTCAAGGTTGCTAGCTACCCATTTGCTCCAGGGCACATCATTCTCGACCCCAGCCTCTTATCCTGCTACCTAACCAATTTTTTCGGAATAGCTGGCCAGATGGCCATGCTCCTCTATATCCCTCTATACTGGCAAGTGGTTCAGAGAATCAGCGCTTCCAGGAGCGGTACCCTGATGACCCCTTCGACTATAGCTGTTATAGTTTCATCTGTGGTCGGCGGGTGGATGGTAAGACACTACGGCAGATTCTACTTGCCGACTGTCCTGAGCTTCGGGCTGCTGCTGTTCTCGATATTTCCCCTGGCCTTGTCCGTTTGGGGAAAATCGACCCTCGGTGTTGTCGTAGGCCTCGTCTTGGCGGCTTTGGGGATCGGGTCTGGTAAGAGGAACAACCCAAGCGCACTCCTATGGATACTAACTCACATGACCACTCAGGTATTACTACGACGCTGGTGGGGCTTCTCTCAAATGCTGCCATAGAGGACACGGCTGTTGCGGTCGCCTGTTCCTATCTCTTCCGTTCCCTAGGATCTAGCGTCGGTATCAGCCTGACATCTGCAGTCCAGCAGCAAGTCATCCGATCTCAGCTGGAGGCTAGGCTCGGGGGCGATGATAATGTCGCCCGCGAGATAGAGAAAAGAGTCCGGCAGAGTCTTGACTACATCAACGAGCTGCCGCCTGACCTTCAAGATCTGGTGCGGTCAGTCTATCAAGTAGGAGCATTGGGTGCTACCGTGCCTACGGCTGTATTCCTAGCGGCGGCCTTTCTTGCATCTTTGTGGATTAAAGATAAGGCACTTAGAAAGTAGATGATATTAGTTTCAAGTTAAACAGCTTTAGTCAATAATATATATCTTAACTTTAAACAAAATTTAGAGATTTAACCTATAATATTTATTACTCTAAACTTAGAAACTAACTGATCTATCTGTAGGATTAGAGTATTTTTCGGAATATAAATATAAAGAATACTTCAACTATATAAATAAGAATAACTACTCTTAGTCTTTTTATAAGTATTATAAACAAAGTTTAATTATTTAGCTATAAACTAAATAACTCTATAATATTTTCTTTATCTAATTATACTATTAGTTAGTTTATAAAATAGGAATATATAATAGAAAAAGCTATAAGCTATTATAATCTATAAGAGTTAGTTTAAAAGCTACTGTTTTAAACTTAAGCTATTAATAGAGATATAATTTATATAAAAACTGATAAAAAAGCTTTACCAGGCTTTATAATATTACTAGGTGTAATTATATAGATACAGCTGTAGCTTAGACTATACAGATATATATAAGATTTAATTCGCTCTACCTACCTCTAGATAATATTATTAAGGTATCAGTAAGAATACTAATATATTGATAAAGTACTTATAAGAGCAATCAATTAATACTATACTACCTAAGCGGTTTCCCTTAACGAAAATCACTTTCTCCTCCAAAAGGTCCTCTAAACTGCCTGAGTGAGGTTCCAAAACTCCCCCCAAGGCGCCACCTTGCCAAGGTAAAAGAGATACTCGAGCCAATTGCTGTGGCAAGAAAGAATCCCGCGGTTGCTCTCGGTCCAAACCGATCCAACATCTCTCCTCCGGCAGGGATGGCAATCAGAGCAGAAATAGACGTTACTGATAGCATTGTACCTGAGCATGTTAGGTGGTGAAGAAAAACAAAGCAAGTAGACGAATCAACATAGCAAGATATCTTCCATAATCTTTCCTATCGCAGGTTTTTCCAACGCATGCTTGATATACCGATTAGCTCAATACAATGGTCTGTTATAGTCGAAAACGAACCTGGTACAAGGGAGAGACACGAACCGGACCCGAATCCCCAGAGGCTTGCAAAGGCAAATAAGGCCTTGGGAGAGGTATCTCCAAAGGGAACATACAGAGCAGCGGTCACAACAGCCGAGAACGTGCTCATGATAACCAAGGCGTTGAAACTTCCAATGTAGTCTGCTGCCACGCCGGCAACTATGCGACCGAAGAAGGAGCTTCCTGCCAACACGGAAAGCAAAACATACGCGGTCTGCAATGAAAAGCCGACAGACACCGCAAACGTAGGAAGCAGGCCATTGATACCGAACATGGCAAGCTCGATCAATGCAAATCCCACAGTCGTAAAGCAAAATGTTCCAGATCCAAAGGCTTCCAGGCTCGGCGCCGCTGACCGGATTCCCAAGTCTGTATTCAAGGGGACTTGGTCCGAAACGAGAACGAGGCAGAGTGACCCAATCAAGTTCAACACCAGAATAATGAATCCCAGTATACGCATCGACCAGGCCCAGCCGACGCGAGGAAACGTGGCGTTGAGCAAGAGTGGAATAGCAACTCCTCCCACTGATGCCCCTGCCAAAGCAAACCCGATAGCTGTTCCTCGTCGTTCTACAAAGAGTTTGCCCGCGGCTGAAATTGCCAGAGTGCTGGCTACAGCTCCTCCAACACCTCCGAGCACGCCGAGACAGAGCATGAAATGCCAATAGTGGGTGCACTCTGCCATGACAAAATACAAAAGTGTCGAAAGAACCAGCGCCGGAGCAGCCAATGGCCTGATACCAAAGTAGTCGATCAGTGGCCCGGCTATGATGCCGAGCACAAGGCTAAGCAGTGAATAAAGTCCGATAATCCAACCAATGTCGCTTGTTTGGTAGTTGTGTAGTTGATTGAGTTCCAGATAGGACTGCACCACTCCAATGGACTGAGCGAACCCTACTCAAATATCGATTAATAATGCAAGCGGCAAAGGCGGCTGTGAGTCGTTGAACTGGTTACAGACCATGGGTAGATATCAAGAACAGTGCAGCGCCAAAAACGCCTAGCCACGGATTCCTAGTTCTTTTTCCCTCGATAGAATCCATATCGACCGCACTAGTACTAGAAGTTGACTTCTTTGAGATATCGAGGGGAATGATAGATCAAGCCTCACAACAGAACAAACCGAAGTAATATATCTATATAAGCAGCAGCGGTAAATTTGTGTAATCCACAACTTGTAGGTTGTCAAACGCGCCTAGTGGGTCTTCTTTTCATCCACAGGAACAATCGGTGAACGGCCAATACGCACTCCTGTCCCCAGAATGTGGCTAGCCAGTGTGACATTGTTGCGATTTCCTTGAATACTTCCATCGTCTTATGAGATTTAAGACTAACTAGATGAATGAAGAGTATCACATCGAGATGAATAAACGGTCCTTTCTATTCTCGATTATCTTACTATTATGAAAATTCGGGTTATCACATTTAGACTTTCGGCGAAGCCAGCTCCGTCTTGTGGGTCATAACTTATCAATCACGCCCTCGACGCCCTGTGTGATATCTATGTATCCGATCTCGGTAGCTAATTTTGAAAGCCGGTATTTGTTGAATAACGCTAAAGAGCTAGTGAGAAGGTTGTTAAATATTTGATGTTTCATTGAGCACAAATCTAGTCCTATTTCTGCTTCATAGTTCTTCAACTCTAAGTAGGTAGGTTTCGTCGGTGCACTTCTGGCCTCATCCGGTTTTACACTATATACCGGCCTCTTCCCTAAACCTTCGCAGCCACTCAGGGCTATCCGCGGGAGTCCGATCCCATGATGCATCACTGGTCAGGTTAGCATCAGAAACTTCTTGCTCTACTGGGGCAGTTTCAAATTTACGTACTCATCATACATCATACATCGGGCCTGATGACGCAGCTCCTCATCAGATGGTATGTGCATTGTAGGGTTGTTGGGCGAGATTGTAGCTTTGACCCACCGTTTCAGCTCTCTAGAGAGCAATTGCTGATACTTAGGATCATTGAGAAAGTAGAATTTCTTGGTAATCCACGAGCCGGGGTGATACTCTGGCCCGTGATGTGTTTTGTCCGTTACGCCCCCGAACCGGTCCCCGACTGGGAAGAAAAGACGTGTTGATACATCAAATGGGACTTCTTTTTCAGTGTTTAGCTCATTCCCGATAGCAGGGTTGGTCAGATCTCTGGTTTGAGGTTGGTTGTAATCGATTCCAACATCCCATACGCCAAATCCTGCATCCAGGGAAAGATTGGGCGCAGTTGATTGGGTTGATGCAATCTCTCCATTGACATAGAATGGCGGAAATTCGGTCTCAGTCACTGCTCTGTCGTTTTTAGTTCGTGACTCGCTCGAGCTAGAGCCCATGGCCCCAAAGACTCTCAGTTTCAAGGCTCCCATTCTTTCCTTAAATTTCTGTAACCATGTTGTAGACGACATGCTAGCTTTCACCAGCCACTTTGCCACAAATGTAGATAGAGGCATAGCAAAACGCGCGTCCACTTCCAAGATTGCTGTACATGCTGCGTCCTGTAATTCTGAGTCAGTCAAGTCCATCCGGCCCGATGCCCATGCTTGCCGAACGAAACGCCGAAGCTCATATTCTAAGGGACAACCCTCGAAATAGCTGGTTGCCCTAGGAAGCATCGACCGTGACGAGAACGCACTCTCATTCTCCCGCCTCACCGGGGCAAGCTTTGCACGCTGTGAAATCTCGGGGTTGGAAGTGACGAGGTCCCTGAGCCATGAAGCCGCGCTGTCTCTTTCCAATGCCTCTTCTGACGTGAGAGAGTCGAGGGAGAATATTATTCGGCAGGTTTCCAATTGGAATTGATCATCACTTGGGATAACGCCATATTGGTCTTGGAATGATTGCAGAAACCATAGCAGATCGATCTTGATGCGCTCATAAGCACACCTGGGTGCTTCTACAGGCGGGGTGCTGGCCGCATAGGGAAAGGGGGTGTCTCTCTCGTTCACAACCAAGTCTATGCAATTCAGGTCAGTCTGATACGAGGCTGTGTGTTATCTGGTGCAATTGAAGACTTACATGGCGGAATAGCATTCTCAACTCTGGCTAAGATGAATTCATCAAAACCCCAATCCCCTTTCCAGTCGGCCATATCCTGCCCGGCTCTGAAGTGGTCCGCTAAATGATCGGTCCTTGACATCCAGCTAGCCAAAGCCTCGCCACAGAAACCACAACGTGATCTTATATCCGGGGCATCCGCTTTCCAGTAAGCTTGAAAGCTGTCCAGCAACGTGCCATTATGAACGAGGCGTAGGTGCTGCTTCAGGTGGTCTTTCCTAGCGAACTCACGCTCCTGACATGATGTTGGGCTATGGCTCTCCATGTGTGTAGTACTTGGATTCGTTTCGCCGCAAAACACGCAACAGGGTTGATTTTCGGGTCCGTTTACGAGACGGGGCTGGTCGGGACAGCACTTCCATCTATCCACAGGCAGATGAAGAGATTTCTCATGCCTCTGCCACTCATATTTTTTGCCAAAAGAATCTGTACAAAACGTGCATTGATATGGCTTTGTCGGGGAGACAAGAGGGCGTTTGGCAAGTTCCAAATTCCGAGGCAGCCCTCTTCGGCTTCCTTGGCGCCGGCTCCTCCGTCTGGTACCTATAGAATTCGAAGACGTCCAGGATGCCGCGGAGCGTAGCGAACTACTCCTAGAGTGGGAAGAATCAACACTGCTCGCTGATGAGCATCGACTCGACCCTCCGCTCCACCCGCGGACGAGATTCTCGGCCTGGTTCAGGCGGCAAGAATTATCCTCCATGGCGCGGACGATGGATGCCACTTCCACGGGCTCATCTTCGGGCGGCGAGTCCATCCATCTCTGAAGAGGGATCATTGGTGTTCCTGGTCTCTGTGGGATGTTGATCGGGGCTGGGGACTGCTGTCGACTGGGTGTTGCGGGTTCATGGAACATGCTTCTTGGTCTCCGTCGGCGAGCGTTGGCTAACCAGTTGTACACTTGCGTGCTATTGAGTCCAGTTTGCAATTCAAGGGTCAGTCGCTCTTTTTCGTTGGGGTATGGGTTTCCTTCGTGGGAAGAAAACCAAGCTCTCAATATTCGAACAGCGTCTTGTGAGAAGCGTGTCCCAATCTTGGCTGGTGGTCTTGGCGACACCCTCTTGGGGTTGGCCTCTGGTACAAGCTGGGCTGGCAACGAATGATCCATTGGAGATTCGCTGTGGATACCATCCTCGAGTGTTGTCAAAGAGGCCCATTCGCTGGGGTCGATAGGATCAACGTCGTTCAACTCCTCCAAATCGACACTGTCGCCTAGCCAATCCATTATCGAGTAAGCTGTTTCTTGAGGGTTCCAACGTCCGATCAAAGGAGCACGATGGGCGGAGGAATGTCGCTATTGTAGCTTTTGCCTTAGCAGGTGTATTGTGCATTTACTGTGATGCGTTGAGACTCTTCGACTCAGTCTGGAAAGGAAGCAAACTTTCGTGATGCCGAGTCAAGGGCGCAGGACCGAAAATTGTGGGACCGGTGGCCGATATCGTTTGACAAACGCGCCCTACTAATAATAGCGTATTGGTTTACAATCTTAGGTCGATTTTGGGAGTGTAAGCTCCGGTCCGGCCGGTGGATAGACTGCTGGCTTTCATAAAAGCAAGATCCGACATCATAAATACACTCGTTGTGTCTTATATCTAGTTTAGCAGTAATTTCTTACCTATCTGAAGCAATCTTTTTGAATAAACATTACACAGGGATCGATTGAACCCAGGTTTTCCTTAATAGATGGAAGGTCAGGAACAAACACTACGTCATGTGCGTATCACCCACCTCATGAAAGCGCAGAAAACAAAGGAACAGGCCTGTTTGAATATCAATTGGTTGTGCTGGAGTTTAAAATGCAGCGTGGCTCTCCAGAGTCACGGTGTTCTCAGGGGAGCCAGTTCAATAGGTGCTCCTCGGTCTTCTCATCCGCCTAGCCAAACATTCTGAAAAAAAAAATGTCAAGGAATCCAAGGAGAGCCCTGTTACGACCTCTATCAGCGTGAGACCCGGGTGAGAATTTCCAGAAGCATATAACAATCCCCGACGGAAATTCCGACGGATGGACGCAGTGTCCAGGTAATGCTCGCGAGACTCCGCCACTTGTCTGACATTAACCCCCTTGTAACTATACCTTGCCATAAGAGGTATTGCCATCTCCGCCGAAGGCCGAAAACTTCCTTATTTAGTAGGTGATTAAACCTAATCCTCACAACGGACACAGATGCATCGCTTGGTATGCAGGAATACCTTTGGCAATGGTAGGCATCACCATCCTTTGATCAACGTTTCGTCACGCCTTGCCTGATAACGAGATAAGATTGGACATACTTTCATTTATGAGGCGGATGCAATAGTAATCAAGGAGTTAATGTTTGCCATATATAGTCTGCTTTTAGACCAGATATTGTGACAACCCAGAGCCAGATTTCATCTCGAAAATCTTAATCTTAACCTTCTTTTCAGCGACTTTGCTAGTGACATAGCGCTCTTGATATTATATTCCATTTTATTGCAACACGAGCACCCAGCTGTATTACAGGATGAGATCTTCACTCGCCCTGCGGCTTCTTCCCTTCATTGGTCTCGCCGCTGCGCAGACCAACACTACGCAACCATCTGAGCCCGAGATCGTAGCTATGCTTCAGGGCATGGCCAATGGTTTCAGGTCATACCCAATCGCCCCCTTAATGCATTGGCCAGACGAGGAAGGTCTTCAATACGAGAACGTCTATTTCCCAGCGGACGATGGAGTCACCATTGAGGGTTGGTTTATTCCTTCGAATGGATCTAACAAGGTCATCATCGCCAACCACCCACGGTGGTTCAACAGGGCGGGTCTGCCGGGCGTAGAGCCTTGGAACGCCCTTGTACCAGGCAATGACTGGGAAGTCAACTTCATCCCGGACTACAAGCTCCTCCACGATGCCGGGTATAATGTTCTGGCCTATGATCTGCGTAACCACGGACAGAGTGGTAATGGAAACAATGGGCTCTATACCTCGGGTCATTACGAGTCACGCGATGTAATTGGTTCCATCAACTACATCCGCAACCGGAAAGACACCAAGAATATGAACATCGGTCTGTTCAGTCGCTGCAACGGCGCCAATTCCAACCTCCATGCAATCAGGCTCAAGCCCCAGGTTTTCGAGGGCATCAAAGGCATGGTTGCTGTCCAGCCACTTTCCGCCAAGTCGTTCATGACTCGTGCCCTTGAAGGCCGAGGTGTCCCCTTATCGTACCTGGACGATCTTGATGAGCGCGTCTATCTCCAGACCAGCTTCCATATTGATCAACTTACGCCAATCCCCAGCGCCAAATTCGTAAAAATGCCAACATTCATGTATCAGGTCTATGCAGACTATATGACATCTCCGGATGACGTCCAGGCAATTTTCGACAATATTCCCATCGAAGACAAGACTCTCTATTGGATCAATGGGACCGATAAACGCTGGGATGGCTACACATGGTTCCAGGAGAATCCTGACCAAGTCCTCAACTGGCTCTCTCGGCATATGGCATAGAGCAACGTTGAAGCTAGTCATTCCAGTAGATAGTTTAAACCCCCCCCCCCCAACCAGAATATTCTTCCCCGCTAGATGAAAACGCGTGACATTACCATCTGCTCATCTCACCCCTTTCTCCTGGATTCAAGAAGTTGCTACATTTCATTTCGGGGCACAAACTAAACATTCAAATCAACTACAATCCAATTTGATTAGTCTTGGCATTCACCAATCAGTACTGTAAGGAGAATCGATATATAGGGTATAGCATAAGAAACCAGAACAGACATTCAGTCACTAGGCTTAATGGTTCAAGATATTTTCTCGCAAATGTATACCAATGTCAATTGCTCTTAAACTAAAAGCAGAAAGCCACGAAGGAAGCAAATTGCTAGCAGACCGCGCTACTACCAAATAATGCAGATATAACACGCATCTAGTACATCTAGCCAGTCAGAAAGAATATCACTCTTATCCCTTCTTTCCCTGTCGCTCCCCTATCGTTTACTCATCTTGGAGACTCCGGGGACGGGGACGTCTTGGACCACGGGTCACGCCAAAACCACCCATGCGAACGTCGAGACTACGTCCGGAAGGGCGAGGGCCACGGATAGGACGAGGTCGGCCACCACCACCTGGCACCGGAGGGCCACGGGCTTCAATGTCTCGTGGCCTAGGACCATTCTGGCCACCCCAGCTGCCACGGGTGCCTCCTGGAATAGCCCTGCGTGGTGAACGAGTCTCAAGATCAGACTCTTCGAGATCTCGTCCAGGCTTCTTAGGGCTGTGGCTAGGGGCGTGCCCAGGGCGTTCCCTGCGGGTCTCAATGTCGAGATCACGCTCAACAAGCTCCTCTTCCTCGTCCCTTAGGCGATGAATCGGCCAGCAGCTATAAACTTTGCCATGGGGCCCTTCGGGGCAGGGCTCCTCTCCATGAGAGTGAGATCGTTGGTGGCTTCGTCGATGCCGAGAGCCAGTCCTTGGTTGGCAAGGCCCAGCCAGAGAAGGGCAGCGACGCTGATTTGCTTAGCGGCGACCATTTTAAAGATTGGTTCAGAAAGAATGATGCCGAAGATTGGAAAGAAGAGTGAGGAAATGATTCTGATTGAAGAAGAATGCAGATGAATGTGTAATCAAGCAGTGAAGAAAAAGACTCAAAAGAAAAAACTCAAGGAAAAGTAGAAGACCGAAGCTTCTAACTATGAATTTTTGTTTGTTTGTATGTTGATTATGAGAAAGGCCAAACTCAAGAGGGAGGAGGACTGGTAGTTTATATAGATATTTCCAGCTTTGGTCATTCATTGATTATAGATCTTGTGGCTAGAGATTCTCTAATATTAGCATGCTGCACATCATTGAGGCAAGCAGACACTAGATACTAGTACAGTATAACACCCAAGCTCGCCCTAACAGGAACGGCCTGGGAAATACAGGCCAATGGAGGATTCAAGGGCAAGCTTCATGTATGAAAGCACCTCCACTTATCTCCGCAAGAAAACTCGTGGTTCTGCATTGGAAAATGCTTGTTGGAAATGTCCAATGGGAGGTAGTGTGATCCATTGCCTGATCACCTCTGACTGCTGTTCACGCGAAGATTCTCGTAATTACTTGGGATGTCACTACCCATGCAGGTTATCCGACTGTTGCGGAATAGGCCCTGTTGATAGATCGTGTTTTACCAAAATTAGACCGACTAATTGCCTTGTACACAGTTGCCTTCACAAAACAGGGTTACACTTCGTTCTGTGGAAATCCTGTGGGAATGAAAGTCGGCCATGATTTGTACTGGTGCGCTCATGGATCATGTGGGTATTTTCCACACAACGTCGTATCATCATCTTAGCAAGGTATGTTGATATCATCTCAACCCTGGAAATAATGCTATAACAAGTATATCCAGTCACATACCCGCGCGCGCAATGTGGAACTTAACCGATGCCGATGCTTAAACTTCATTTTTGACTCGAGTTCCTTCTGTTCTAGTAGGATCAAGCTTCATTCTTGACTCGGAATTCTTTCGTTCTGGTAGGATCAAGCTAACCGCTGACCAAGTTTCGGCATCTATTGGATGGTAGTGTCACCATGAACTCGTACAATGGGTTAACTCTATCATCTTACCGACTCATGAAACTACAGCGCATTTACGCCAATACCACGGATATGAGGTGGGCCAGCTCAGTCTAATCATGATCACCACCATTCTAGCAGGGCCTTTCAATGATTGTTCCTGAGGAGTTATATCCCGAACAGTAAAATAGAAAATAGAAAACCATACATCAATGAAGCTAAAACATGACTCTGTCAACACACTCTAGATAAGTGGCCATGCTCATTATGTTTCATAAAAACTAGGCGTATTTCCTTCTTTCTAAAACACAGCGCCTATTTGATCACAAGAGTTAAGAGCTCGTAGATTACAATAATGCATATCCTCAGATCTCCTGTGTACTGACATCATGTCCGCTTCATACAGATCAACAAGTATTGTTGAACCGCGCTGTCATGGCACTAAGGGAGGCCGAGGACAAACAATCTCGGCACTCCTCTAGGATACCATGACTGTTCTCAGCCCATGTTCATACAGGAAATCATCGACTGCCGAGTTGCCAAGTACGCCTGCCGCGCGTGTCTGGCTAAATCAAGTCGTTCCGAATCGGGAAGATTCCAACTCAGTCTTGTGCCGAAACTCCCCCCCGGTGCATCTCGCTAATTCTCTATCCCTGCCATCCTTTAGACAACATGAGAAATACTAACATGGGCCATGATCCTGGCTGCGGACAAATGTGGATTACGGGTCAGAACCATAAAACAGGGAAGAAAACGGTCTGTCACTATCAAAATGGCTTGTCGGATATTAGATGCATAAAGCACGAAGCTGCATTATTTGAAGGCAAAGAATTTGTAAAGGTCAATATGCCTGATACTGTACTCCTTATGTTACACTTTCAAAAGAGGTCTATGGGGTCTTCCTAAGCAGGGGCGACTGCTTTGCAGAAATCTAATAATATGGTAACAAGGCCCTACGAAGGATATGCTACTTGGTCGTATCGATACTTCGATCGTCCAGTGGATTAAATTGTTATATCAAAATTATGCCTCCAAGTCAATGACAAACTTCCCAATCCCTCCTTTCCCACTCGCAATCTCTAGGCACCCTTCACGAATAGCCTCTATGTCTTCAAATTTGGCAACCTTTCCCACCACTGGCTTGATCAAGCCTTGCTCAACCCAGCCACGCAGCCTTGTGAGATCTTCCGCGCTCGGCTGTACAAATACATGAAGAAATTTCACGCTCCACCTTGATGCCCTAAACTGAACGACCGTGCCATATGTGCCCAAGATCAATCGCGGGATCAGAGGCAGATTAGGGAGTCGCTGTTTAACGCTCTCCCCGAAAGGGACTCCGTTGATCGTCAGTATCAAGCCGTTCTTTTTCATCAAATGCAGACTAGCCATTGCTTGCCCGGTAATATCGAACATGAAATCAACGGAGCCTGCCGGAATGACCTTGCCGGGATCTTCTTTGGTGTAGTCCACAATCTGGTCGGCTACGCTCTCGCCAATAAGCCCATCTATCTTGGCTATCTTGCCCGTTGAGAGAGTAGTAATGACCTTACCGGCCTTGAATATTCTCCTAGCGAGCTGCAGAGCGGCACTCCCTACTCCAGATAAGCCTGCGGGGATGTAGAGAGTTTTGCCCTTGAGGCCCCCCTCTATGATGTCATTGGCCCTGTCAAGGACCTGAAGGGCAGTGAGGGATACCAGTGGCATCGATGCGGACTCAAGATGTGACAATGAACTGGGTGTACGCGCTGTGGCATATGCCGGAGAGATGACATATTCCGATACTGTGCCACGGTACTGTTCGGGAACTCGAGCCCATACTTCATCCCCCTGCTTGATATTTGACGACACTTCGGAGCCGGTGGCGACTACAGTGCCGCAGACATCGTATCCGATCTTGAATGGTAGACTTCATGATCCAGGTGAGAAAGTGACCCCATGTGTAGGAAGCATTAAAGGAGAGCTTACCTGCCAGGGATATAACCCTTGCCCAGCCCGTTGGCGACATGGAGGTCTATTGGATTAATAGACGCTGCTTTGACTTTAATCAGAACATCATCTGGGTTTTTAATTTCTGGCTGCGGTAGATCGAGGATCTCAAAGCCATTGGGCTTGCTATACTGCTTGGTCGCGAGTGAGCGCATATTGGTAGGGAATTATGCTCTTAATGGTGACTTTTTTGCATGATACTTGGAAAAGAGAAAATTATTGCAACCAGGATGGAGAGAAGCTTTTTCAATTGAGACTGCAAGCGTCCAGTCGGGATTCCAGGCCATTCTTTCGGGATTAGCAGATCAACTTTTTGGCCACCAGCCAAAAGCAGGAATGCAGCTGTAATTAGGCCTCGGCAGTTTATCCTCCAGTCAATGATTAATAAGTCCGGCTGGGATGGACGGAGTTCAATCCCGAGCTCTACTATTTCCAGCTAGTCCCGGGGAGCAGTTTCGCCGGCGGCTTTTCTATTAAGTCGAGTGGGGGGAAGTGGCCCGGGGGTAGAAGTGGCCCACCCCAAATGCCACACATTTTTAACAGTCTTGATGATGCAACTTAATAATTACTATATAAATTCAACTCCAATAGCTATGAAAATTATACCATTGTGATCAGCTCGTCGCGACTATTATGGTGGCATTGGTATTATCATCATTAGAGGTTCGTGGCTTCCGTACGTGCTGCCTCTTCCTCCTCAATTCGTCAAGCCCACCTTGTACGTCTTTTATCTGCGCAAGTAAGCAGAAAATCTCATTCTTATCTGGTTCAACGGCTCTACGCTTCTTATGACTTAGGCGTTCATTCAGGGCCTTTTGGGCCTCTAATTCCCGATCTTTCAAGACCAGTTGAACACTTAATGAATCGATCGTTCGCGCCGCCTTATAGCTATATCGTGTGAGCAGCCTTCTCGTACAAGGGCTAGCAGGGCATAGATACCTCATAGTGTCAACAACTTGAAGGCCATTTCGAGGTGTTTGAAGGTCGTATTTATCCTTCTGGGCCGGCTTTTGTGGTGTTGAGGGCGCCTTGGCTGTAGCTATGACTTAGCTGCTTAGGAGCACCTTCCGGCGGTTTAGAGGATAAATTCCTGTAGCCCGAAATCCTGACTTGATATTCTTCGCTGTTAGAGCCTCCTTACGAGCTTTGGTATAACATTCGAGGAAGTTGGCCTTTCCAATCGTAGTCGAATCGAGCATTTCATCGAGCCGCTCTAGATATCTTCGATAGGCCGCTTTCAGTGCAGAAAATACACCCAAGTCGAGCGGCTGCAAGACGTGCGAGGTGTGTGCAGGCAAGAAGAGAAGGAAGATATTATTTTGGAAGCATTCCCATATAAATTCCGGCGTTACGTATAAGCCGTAGCCATCAACTATCAGCAGCCGAGCCTCGGAGGGATCAGCAGGAGCAGTTTCCGGAATAAATACTCGTTGAAGCCACTCAAGCGCAAGGGCATTGCTAATCCATCCATTTTACAATATTGCAAATAGCCACTTCTCATTGAAGTTATCTTTGAACCACTGTTACTGCACCGCTTCACCTTTAAACACAACACAAGGAGTTAGAGTCTCTCCAACAGCGGAAATAGCCTCAACGAGCGTGACCCAAGCCCTCTCTTAGTTCCCTTTGAGAACTGTATACTTACGGCTTCCTTCGTCAGAGCCGATGACGAGGCTGTTGAGACCATATCCCTCCATAATACCAGCCTCGTCAGCGTTCCACGTGTTCTCCGGTTTGATCCAAGAGACCGAGTCATAGTTATTAAAGAACCTATTAATATTCTCAGGATTGGCTCCATTAAGCCTAGCTGACGCTATTCGCTTTCCAATCTTGACTCCTAGGCCCTCCTGACGGCTGAGAAACTGGTTGACCCAGGACCTGCCGAGAGGCTCGAGATCCTTCCGACCTTGAAGGATCTGGGAAGCGATATATCGAAGCTGTCGATGCGTAGGTGCGTATCCCAGTGATTCTTGAGATACGATCCATCTCCTGACTCTCTCTTCCTCCGCCTTCGAGAGGCGTTGTTGGTGTTCGTGCGCTTGTGCGCGTGTCAAGCCCTCTTCCAATCGTCGTCTAAGCGTTGTACGAGGAATTGCCTATTTCTTTGCAGCAACGCGTGCAGATAAGCCGGCAAGTATATCATTAATCGCAGAATTAATTTCTGATTCTGAATATATAGCTATTTTGCTTATAAAATACGAATTGAAGCTTTTGTTATTGTTTTTGTTATGATGTATATGACTTAGGGTAGACGCGCAGGCCAAAAATTAGGTGGGCCACTTCTACCCCCGGGCCACTTCCCCCACTCGACTTAACCCATTCCTCAGAGCCTCACTCAGTCCAAGCATTAACGGCATTTAGAAACAAAAGAAAAGAGAAACATTGTTCGAGGGCGCTGCAATTACTAATAAATCAAATAAGATCCCAAGGTTGGACCCTTTTAAGGTCAATCGGGAGAGAAATCATATGTTAAGCCCGCTCACTGATAGCGAAGTATGGATATCCAGAGCTACCTGGTTACAGCTAAAGAAAATAAATGTTAGCGGTGCGCAATTCCGGGTTGGGAAAGGTATATATAATATGGTACAGTATTTATTAACAGATAGATTTATTAAGATCATATATATAGAAGTCCATCCTCCCTAGCTACTGAAGCGGTGAGAGAGGAAGCCGTACACACACACAACAACCACAACACAAGGGTATGTGGAACACAGTGGATATTGCGTGAGTTGACAGCTTCATCACCCGCATTGTGATCCATCGTACGAAGACCTTCCTCGTCTCGACTGATTGAGCGGATTGAGAAGAAAGGGATCTCTCACGAAGGAAGCATTTGAAACGCTCGTCACAGCGCCTCTTGAGGCCACAGCCGGCTTCAATTGAACAGAGGCTTCGCGACCGGTCAGTCAATTCGCTCGTCAGTCACAAGTTAGAGTTTCAATTGAATGAAGGAAAATGCATGTGTTATCTATCTAGGCTGCGGAAAATAGCTCCTTTTAACTAGGCCGCTGAGCGGCATGACTCGCGAAAACCGGACCTTTTATCCCTGCTTCAGTGGTACCATAATGCGATTCTTAGTATTAGCTGGAGAGATGCAAACGCCTCTTTCCCGAGGCTGTATACACCCTCCTCTTGCTTCTAGTCTAGCTCCCCCTTGGCGGTAAGGGTAGGATGTTAATAACTATCAGAAACATGTAACAAAAGTCCATACGAAGGTAAGGCAGATTAAGTGGCCGTATGCTATGAGAGCGAAAGAGCTCTCCTGTGGAGAAATTCCCGCACGAATAAACCAGCCTGGGATTCTGCCTGCTCACGCTGTGCAGGCGCGGGACCTACTCCGGCAATCCTGCCTTGTAAGCAATCCTTGGGTGCTACTCAAGGTTATGAATTGCCATAACTAATACATCGTTGAAAACATTACATCTTGCTCTGGGGTAGGCAAACATGACCTTGTTCTATCCTAAACGCCCGTAGGCATCAGAAAGAACAAAGCCCGCCGCTTCAATTTCTATTGGTATAAACCATTTCTCGATGATAGGAGCTACTGTGCCTGTGCCACAATCAACAACGAGCGAATTGATAGTATTTCAAAGTGAGGATGGGATTCACCTACCCTCCAAATGGCAGATTTGTACTTTCAGTCAGTTGTGGATGACCCCATCATAATCTTTCTCGGCATGAGGGGTAAGTATGATATGGAACTGTTTTGTGAAACTACTAATGGCTCAGTGAAGAGGACATTCTCTGGCCGTGAGATAGTATTGGCCGCAGGGCTGGCAATAACGGCGTCCTCTTATAACTCGGCTTACCTCCTGCATCAAGCGTTGTGAGCCAAATTACCCAATTTGGGCAGCGGGAGCGGGAGGCGTATTCCAAAGAGGCCCAGGTGTGATTATTACGAAATGAAAAATACGAAAATGTCGCTACCCTTGAGGCCAAACAGTTTAAGGAAGGCGCACAAGGTGGTATCCGGTCAGCTTTACGAACTTTGGTCATCTCAATTTGGTACAGCTGTAAGCTCAATGAACTTTGGTTGTTCTCGATCCAGTGCCAAGGGAAGAGGTGCCTTGCACGAAATGGCGGTAACGCAGTTGAGTGAACTATCATCGTTTTCTTGCGGCATTGAACCCATTGAGGTATTAACGGTGCTTGTGCATGAAGGCGAACAATCATCGTGAATTACAAGGAGCTGCCAAGATCAGATCAGGCAACATTCACGGCCTTGATTGCGGCGTAGGGCATCGTTAGGATTGAGCTCCTACATCCAGCGCTGCTCGTCTGCCTAGTTGGCCTGGAGCAAAAAAGGGATATAAAGCAAAGTGTATTCCCACCAACACAGGCTTAAACTTTCCAGACCGTATCCTCATCGTCTGCTCTTAGCTTCAATTGCTCCTACTCCGAGTCACACAATACTCAAGATGCTTGCCCGTACCGCCCTTGTCACCCTCCTCCCGGCTGCTGTCAGCGCCCTGAGGGACGTCGTTGCTACATCTCGTGGCAGCGGGTGCGAAGTGTGGCCAAACTACGACGCGGCTACGGGAGTAGCAGGTCCCTGGCTTATCCAGCTCTCCGAAGCAGAGAACACGGCCATTGATGGATTCAGCGATACCACCCGCTACTCCATCGGCTATAATAACGGCAAGCCGACGATCCGGTGGGGCAGTGTAAGTTTTCCTCTCAACTTTGCTATTCAATGGTTTCTAATTCTTGCGAACAAGATTACTATTCCTACCCGCAACGACATCGCCAAGACCGCTCTTCGGTGCTCTGACGGTGGCCTCCAAGCTTGGACGTCCACAGACCTGACTCCAGCAGGTGCTCCTACGGCTGTCGCCTGGACGCCCATCGTCCTCAGCCCCTACCCGTATGATGCCGCGCTCATGTACAAGATCGAGGGCTCCGCCCCCAGCTCTACTCCCACAAGGATGCTACAACAGGCGAGGAGATCCCAGGTTATTTCCTAGGTGGCGCCGACGGTGCGACGACTTGGGGTGTTAAGTACTATCCTGCGGACCAGGGCTCATATGGCCGAGACTATTACTACCTGCGTCTGCTGGGACCTGGCAGCGAGGACCCTAGCACTGGAGAGCCCCTGCATGAGGGCGAGACGAAGACCTATCTTAAGGTCGCCGTTTAAATAATGCTTGAAAGGGGATCAATCCACCGGCGGGGGAAAAGAGTATTCCTTGTCGGATATACCAATCTGGGAGCTGACGGCCTATATCTATCCCCCGTACCATTGTTATACAGAGTCCAGAGTCAAATCACCTGGTTGTACGCGAGTTACGCGAGTGTACTAGATAGCCTCGCTAGTAGGAATATAATCAGCAATTGGACTCGATATCGACCAAGCTTGAACTTCATTATGATTTTGTAACGAACCAAGTCGAGTTGGCAACTTTCGAGGTAGTGAGCTTAAGAGCGCATGATCTAGACCCTGATTCGGCCAAAAATTGTCAGTCCAGTTCACTAACGAATCATTGCACAATTCACTTATAGAACTGTTCGGTTCCACTTCTGATTTATTGGAAAGCTCTCTGTGTTTTCTGGCGCGTGATTATAGGTACGTTTAGTTATGACTAAAGAAAATAAATCCCAGTGGTGCAGAATTCTGGGTTTGGAAAGAGATATTGAAGGTACCTAGCATAGCATTTACTAGCAGATTGATTGATTGAGATCATGTACATGAAAGTCTATCCTCCTTGCTTTCTAAGGTGAACGATTTAAATCATTCGTTGTTTCTGTTTGCGCCATACGGCTCGAGTGGTATGATTGATTGTTATCCCCTTTTAATACCAGGCATCCGAGTTTCAACTTGTCCTTTTCTCGCAAAGTCTCAAGCCCTTCTCACCACCAATCTTCAGTTCGAACGCTTTATCGTCGGGCTCGTCTGTCATCTCGGCCATGGTCTTGAGTTTATCAGGGAAGGTGTCAGCGAACCCATGACAGAGCAATGGGAGAAGACTGCTCTTCCAGATCTCGTCGTTCCAGGTCATGTATATCGTCACCAGGAAGAAAAGAATGCTTAAAACTAGCACGACGAGCGGGTATATCAGATATAGCTTTTTACTAACATAAATTTCTTCTCTCCTGTGAATATGACCGGGAGCCGTTTGGTCGGACTTGGCGCGGATGGCAGCAGAGGTGTAGAGCGCAACGTTCTTGGCATAGCTCTTGAGCGTTGTTTGGAGAGCGAGAGTATTGAGGTTCCTATCAGCTTTTTTGTTCCAGCTGTCGCGAAAAACCCGGGTCGCCATTTTATCATACAGTGGGTCGACAAAAGTTCCGGTCAATTTGGTCAGACAGCCATATTATCAGTCCAACACATGATTTTTGAAGCCGGATTTCACAGCCAATTAAGGGTCAATTGAAACAAGAAGTATACTATTGGAATGGGAAGAGGCAGGGCTTTCTAGGGTATATAATCTAGTATTTAGTATAACAGCCGTTAGCTGTAATAACAGCTTCAAGCCGGTTTGTTATTGACGAGACTAGGTGATCTAGGATCTCTCTATCTATCTTATACTACGCTTCAACAGCTGCCTTACAGAGCCTCTGAAGGGTCTTATCGTTTTTAGGTATACTTAATAACTCAGGATGCTTAAGAATTATCCGTTCCTTGAGTAGCTTCCAGAGGTTTTCTATTAGGTTAAGGTCTGGGCTGTAAGGAGGCCAGTCAAGCAGTAAGACCCCGTTTTCTTCAGCCTACGGGTACAGCTAATTTTGGACTATTTGGGCTATATATATACAAGTATTATTTTGTATAAATACCCTTCCTAGCTCAGCTATTATTAGAAGTTTCTTAATTAAACAGTCATAAATAATATATCCAGTAATACCGCCGTGAGCAGATTCAGGGTCCCCGAGGAGCGGTACTAATACGCTCTGATAAACCTAACAAAAGGCAGCCCAGAATATCATTAAAAGTCCAGAGGCCTTCTCCTTTGGCTGAAATTTATCCTTATCCAATCGCTATAACTATAGGAGTATTAGTTATAAAGTTATTATAGTTTGAAGATAATGTACGGATTAGCAGAAGACCCAGCTGTGGTGCCCGCTAACCCCTTTGACGACTGTGGTCTCGTCAGACCAAATAACATGCCGCTACTACGAGAGAGGCTTCTGTATATAAAGTCTTGTAAATACGAGCCTTTTTACGGCTACTTAGGGTGTTAATTTAGACCGCTGTAATACCTTGAAATGTTAGATACCCTCCTTTCGAAGGAAGCGTGTTAGTATGATAATTGAGCAGCCCAGGCCAGCCTGAGAGTAAAGGTCTGTATTCTTAATGAAAGGATCTTGCTCAATTAGCCGGAAAATATACCTTTTAGCCCTTTTATTAAGGAGAGGTAGCCGCCCTGAATGCGGGTTACTTTTCGCGCTCTTCTGATGCTTGTAGCGCTGGGTAATGCTATATACAGCGCGCGGCGTTAGGTCAAATTTGGCCGCAATAGCCTTCGCAGAGACGCTGGAAAGGAATTGATATATAATCTTTGTATGCTTATGAGGCGAATGATGTGGTTTTTGGCTAATTCGAGGCATAATTGATAGAGTTGTGAGGGTTGCAAGTTGGAAGGTTGCAACGCGCGAACCGCGTTGTTGCGCGGGTGTGGAGGAATTGACCGGAACTTTTGATTCCCCACTGTAGGTTAGCTTTCCGGAGTGGGGATTCCTGAGGATGGTCCTATTAAACCACAAGCTCATGCTGGTGCTCAGCCCCTGTGTTGCATTGTTCATGACCTCAAACACAGATGATGAGACATTCCATTTGATTGACGAGCCCTCATGTTCCACAGGCAGGTCAGGAAGGAATTTCGCGTTTTCCTGCCAAAGCGTTCCATTGTAGACGGCTTTCTTAAAATTCTGGATCCGCCAGTACAGCGCACACTCCGCATGCTCGACATAGTCCTCGCCTTTCTCTCGCGGTCTTCCAGTTGCCCGAACATGGATAATGAGAGGATATTCCCTCTGAGGCAAGGTGGATTTCTCGGGCCTAGTCATACTGGCTGTCATGTTGAGCTCGTAGTCTTTGTCTAGATCGAGCAGTCGAGTGAGTTGCGTTGCGCACTCATAGTCGATGGCAAGGTTGTTGATGTTCTTCCATGAACAAGATGCTTTGCTTTTCTCGGGACATTTGAGAGGTGTAGGGAACACTTTCTCCATCACAGAATCATCGTTCTCGAATTGAAGTGTCGCATAATGGCCCCAGCCATTGACGATGGCTGCCTCAATATTTGCTGGAGCAGTCAACGCATCTTAATTCCCATTCGAGTGAACCGACTTGTACACATTGGCGACGTTGATGTGTGCCCCTTTCACCGGATCTTTTGCTCTGGTTTCTTGTTTAACGGCATTCTGGGTCAGGGGTCCTAACAAAAACGCGGCAATGGTGATAATGCACCCTATGGATGACCAGTTCAAAAAGTCGCGAGAAATTAATAGCGTAAGAGACCCAAATATACCTCGAGAGGCATCGTCAAGGGCCTGGAGGAATCCAATACGCCGGCCGGTGGTAGAATGCTGCGTGTAGTACCATCTCAGTTGGTTTATGGCTGCCGCGACAAAGAAAAGAACGAGAGCCCTTAACATAGTCGCAAATAAAGAAACGGACGATTGAAGGGTGCTGAAAATCCCAAGAGACCATTGCTTCGGCCACTCTTTAGTCGGCTTTTCGTGCCAGTAATGCAAGTGTGAGATCAGGGCCAGGTAGGTCGCTATGGCCCCAATCATGGCCACAAGCTCTATTGTCCGCCAATTCAGGGCATATTTCCGTAAACTTGTGTATGCTCTATATATGGAAGCTGTCGCAGACTCCCAAAGTTGAAAAGCCATGTCGAAGCCGAAGGCAGCAATCGCTCGAGCAAGGACAATGACAGAAAGGGGCGAACAAGGGGTCACATTAACAAGAAAGCAAGGGCATCAAAGCTGATAGCAAAACAAAGTACACTCTTAGCTCCAGGATGTTCTTATTTGATAGCTCAGAGAGCTCATTATTGCAATTCCAATGACCAGCGGACTCATCAAGAATTTTATATAGTAATTCGTCTATATGGAGCCGCATCCTCAGAAAACAATGCGTACCTTGGCACCTGCTCGATTCGGACTTTTAACCGGTTTATCATGGTATGAGATCCCAGCGTGGTGCCCTGAGAACGCTCATAATTGGATATCAATGGTCAGGCGCTTCTGCATGTCAGCACTCCTCCTCAATTCTACTTACAGCTGGATGATTAATATGATGAGCTCTGCGAGCTATTTTCCTTGGTGAATAAACAACTCCTATCTACATCTAGAGACATTAAGTGTTTGAAACAGAAATCAACTTTCAATGGGCAATTCTGCATAGGCAATCTAGGTATTGAGTTATGCCGGATATGTGGTATCAAGACAGCGTCGTACGGAGCATTATATCCGGGGTGGCGATAATTACCATGAGGCTGTAATGAGGCCATGGGGGAGAATATGACGGGTAGAGATCTGCCTCGTCAGGCAACGAGTTGGTTCGCTCTGTGTATTTCTCACTGACACCCTTTCCTCTATGCAGGATTCAATGTTGCCCCAGCCTGTGGACAAGAATAGAACTGATCTAGTCTCAGCTCAGACGTGTTGCAATCGCAACCATAGAAGCGGCCTGGAGTTAAGCTAGGGCTGAGGTTGATTAGCAATTCACTTGCGGAAACACCCACACGAGTGACGGGTCACCTGGTGTTTGATGCCGTTCATGGGTCAGAGTCTACAACCTTACATCCGAATGAAAATACTGAGGTCATTCTACATGACTACGCCGAGCGTGAGCGTAGTTAGAAAAGGAATAGCCCAGCTCTTCAGTTCGTAGAAATTGCGTATCTGAGGCGCGTTGACGTGGCATTTCTTAAGGAAAAGAGAGACTCTATCAACTCCAATAGACCACGATGGTAAATCAGCTGAGCACCTATATCCACCCCTAACGTAGAAATATCTCGTCTTACTTACCTTTGATCGCCCCAATCAGTTCCAAAATCCAGATATGAGAGAGATAGGCAATATTGATACTTTCCTTCTCAACCCATCATCTATGCTATCCTGACTGACGGTGCGATATGAGTGAGAGCTCGGTGAAAGTTCCTTATCCGGTCATCGTTTTGATTGGTAGAAGTGATTCATTATTTATTCAACATAAATGAGAGTTTTCCCTCTAGTCTCCAGTATGGCTTTGAAAGTGTTAGCTGTCTAAAGTCATAATTCTATTCGTCTAGAATGTCTACTGTACCTTACGAATCTAAGCTAGAAACGACAACCTCCTGTTAGAAGAATGATTTCGTCTATAAGAGAAGACATATAAGTGTGCCAATTTCAATAACACACCATAAGAAACCTCACGTATCAACAAAATATCATCTTAGCTTTTTGTGCTCAGTCCCTTGAACCGGTTCTATAAACTCCATGCTCCTGTGCAGACAACATGATCAGTTCTCGGGCCATTTGATAGTGGAAAATCGCACATATAGGCTACAAATTACTTTTGAAGAATTTATTATCCCATATAGCCTAGTCACACTGAGATACGACTCAGAATAAACCCAGGCATGCGGAATTGAATAACTAATATTATTCCTAGTTACATAATCCACTCTCCTCCTAACCTCCTATCCTCCTCAAATTACACCTTCACATCTCAAGCACGGAAGGGGCGCATGGACCTCACAGCCGAGAACTCGGCGTTGGTGCACGCAGCACCCTCCTCGCAAGCAGAGTACAGGCTCAGCCAGCCAGCGCCACCACAGTACTGGGAGGCGTCGCCGCCGCACGCCATGTTGCAGCCGGCCAAGCTGGAGATGGTGGTTCCGGGCTGGCGAGTGGGCAGGTACGAGTTGGCACACCAGCACTCCCGGCTGTACTCGCTGCCAGCGTACTTGTAGCCGAGGGACTTGCAGTAGTTGACGCAGACCTCATTGGTGAGAGCGTCAGAGGCGTAGAGGGAGGCAGGGAGGGTGCGCTCAGTGGTGTTGTCGTTGGCGTTGCCCTCCTCGGGCGCGCAGCCGACGAATGCGTAGCCCTCGGCGGTCACATCAGCGAAGAGGCCAGGGGTGACGGTAGGACCGGGAGGGATGGAGCTGGTGGGGGTTGGGGTAGGCTGGGCAGGGGGCTCGCTGCGATCAACCGCGAGAGTAATGGGGATGCAGGGCCTGCTTGGGTCGTGGGCTATAATCACGAGTAAGCATGAAGCCGGTGAACTGTTGATGGGGTGGTGAGCTTACCAGGGTTCTCGGGGGCGAGTAACGGAACTCGTAGCTGTTGGTGAACGCTCCGGTGCGGACGCAGACGTTGCCGCCGGCCTCATCACCCTCACGGCCGACAAATTGGAGCTCAACTTGGACCTCATCAGTGACAGGATGGCACCCATATACAGGCTGAAAGAGAGCCCTGGGATCACCACGTTCGGTCATGAAGATCTTGGTGGTGTTGTCAGATATCAGATACTGTATTTTCTTGAGTTAGCATTGTCTCACGAACTCAGGTTGATTCATTCATTCAATTGAACTACTCACCTCTCCGTTGATGACAGCATGGATAATGCCTCTCGAAATCACTCCAGCATTGAGGGTGAGGTCAAAGGCGTAGGCGCCGGTTGGGCTCAGGTACAAATGCTGGTCGCCACCACCAGCCTCGAACAGGTTCCAGTACCGGCCATTGACGGCAGGGAAATCTGCGTTCTGAACTCGGATCCCGAACCCATCAGAAATGGTGTTTGGGATAGGGTCGGTGGGGAGTTCGCATGCCTGGCTCAATGCGCCGGCGAGCAGGGACAGAAGAGCCTGTCGCTGCATGTTGGGAGATTGAAGAAAGAATTAGGATAGTTAAGAGTATTATAGAAATTAGCAGAGAGACTATAGGGCTTCACAAACAGGTGTGAAGGTGCGTGATGCAAAGAGAAAGTCCATCAACAAATTGTTCGCGTCGCAGCTCTTTATACTTTAGCCAAGGCTGTGTGTTGCGATGGATCAAGACAGTCTTCATGCAGAGATAAATTAAAAACTCTGAAAGCCGCGCTCTAGACCTTGACCATGGGGCCTCTTCTCTTTCTCTATACCCGATTTGGAAATTACAACATGTGAAGAAACCTCAGTATCTCTCTGGATTGTTGTATGCAGACCGATATACAGGACCTGATAACGCCTGAGGGGGGACGGGCTGAAAAAAGATGCATCTCAAGCCTATTAACCAGCCAATCAAGGGGCCTAGGGACCTGCGCTGCCACCCATATATGCAGCAATCGCTCCATGTTGGCGTGATGCCGACAGAGAACGCCAAAGCCAGTTCCCTGAACCGGCTGAAAATCCAACCTGGCTGTTCTCGTATATGCTGGAACAGGGGGGCAGACAGCACCTTGGCAACCTTAGTTCATGTAGGAGTGCCTAAAACCGTTGCAAATACGGGGATATTATCGGCTAGAAAAAAGGCAGAATAAGCTACATCCCGGCACTGTTGTACTGTAACGTGGGATAGTTCATCCAATATAAGGGACGCCGACAGGGGCAAATTAATATCTCAGGGCACGGGCCTGACCGGAATGCTACTCTCTGCAAACACTTGGCACAGATTGATGCGACTCTAAGGCACAGAATCATGTTCATTGGCCTCCTTCGTCTTCCTTCGCCCCCATCCGTTGCGTGGCTGAACGCCAAGAGCGCCTGTCCGGACGAATATTTGATTCACCGTACGGGAGGCAGCTGGTGTAACCCCCCAAGCCAATAATGGCCACAATAGAGTTTGAAGGAGGATAACAGCGAGTGCCTGAGGGTTGGATCTCGGCCCGGCACGAGGAGTATGGACTTGGCCGATCTCGACAAGGTTTCCCTCCAGCGTTGTATCTGCTTACGGGAGGGTGTGCTCTGCCGTGGAACTTTTTTCCGATCGTTTTTATCAAAAACTGAAGTAGGTAACATTATTCAGAGAGTCATGGGTCTTCAGCTGCGCAATCGTGTCTCATTCATCGATGTAAAATATTTCTCGAACCCATGCAAGCAACGCTCAATATATGCATTTCCAAATAACAACGACCCAAAAACAGGCCACTTCCATCGAAGCCCGGCGCCTATGGCTTCAACTCACATGAAGGACCCGAGCCACCCGGCCGCGTCTGATACTCAGCCAGTCCACAGAGTTGGGCCGGGCATTGCGTAGCTGGTAATGGTTGTGTAGGGGTTCAGGTAAATCCCGGGATCCGTTGATTTGTACAGCGCAGTGCCGGCGACGCCGCTTGGGTTCTTTGTTCCCGAGCCTGTGACCTTGACGTTGAAACACTGCGGGTAGTTCTGTGCCCCGTTCAGCGAACCGGCGCCGTGGAGAGCAATAATCTCATGCCTGAACACATAGTTTCCAGGCGCGAGCGATGCTGGAACCTTGGTGGTCCAAACGCTGCCGTTGTCAATCAAGACCTGGGATGCCCACTTCTGGGTAGAGTAGTTGACTTCAGAAGAACTGATTAGCATGAAAGCCCAGTAGTGATCATCATTCAGGTGTGTCAGACTCACTTCCAGATTCTTCAATCTTGACCCATTTCAGGGTGGACTTGTCAACTGATGTGCACTCTCCGCTGCACTTGGCTACATATGTGAGGATTGGCCCGTACGGGTGAACCCATGGGGCCGGTGCCCAGGTGAAGGTCAACGTGCCACCAGCAGCAACAGTGGCGTAGAGGGTACCGGGACTGGCGTTCTTGTGGCAGTTGATATCCGAGCTCTGATAGGCATCTGGAGCAACGAAGCCGCTGTCCAGGTTCTCAGTGTACCATGAAGCAATGTCCGGCACTGGCTGTCCGTTTACTTTGGCATAGTAGTAGTCAAGGATGAAGCCTTGCTGAGATTTTCCGTCCGCAGTCCACTTGGTGACCATGCCGTGCGACATGACGGTCGAAACGAAGCCGCCCAGCCAGAGAGCGCTCTGGAGGATAGAGGCAACCATTTTGGTATGAGCTTTGGTCAGTGATACACTTGATTTGGTTCACTCTTTTTCTCTCTGATAATTCTTCAACTCAGTAGTAAAGGGTAGAAATGCCTGGGAAACCTTTCGAAATATATGAGTGATGCATCAAGATGTTTCGGAGGCTGACGAAACAGGGTTTCGGTGTTGTAGTTCCGCGTCTCCAATTTGAAACACTTCATAATGCGTTTGGATTGGTTTTCGCACCCACCTATCCGGAGAAACAGTAGCCTCTCGCCCTCATTGGCGAATGAAAGAGGTGGTGAGCCTTCGATGCATGAATGACCCTGGTCGAAAGTATCAAAAATGGGTGATGCGGACCATGAGCTGCCGGAGAATACCACTACTTGCTTCATCCGATTAGCGAGATGCCAACCCCGCTCTATGTATCTGCTACAGAGTTATACTACGAAAAAGGCAATGGTTTACGCGCTGTTGTCCAGAGGCAATGTAGATGAGTGCATTATCACGCTTGTTCGATAGGTGATTGGTATTGAAGCACACATTCAATTTCGAGTAATGTTCAACAAAAAGATGTTATTCACTCTGAGACATGTTTGCTCGCAACATTTAACCCCATATCGCCCTAGAGGGAGAACCTTGCAGTGATACACACACAAAACATGCAGCATTTCATGCTTGGCGCCAGAGCGAACCCCTCCATCGGAACCTTTCCCAAAATAAACCACTCGTTCATAAACAGTAGTTCGGATACCACAAATAGCACATTCACATGCTCCCCGAAGTCTTTTGTTATGAATATAGACAAGTATGCGCAAATCCAGTGGAGGCCGGTCCATTCGGTCTCGAGTTGTATTCTCTCAAGTTCTATTACCAGGACAAGCTACCAATCAATTTGAATGAATCTATTGCGAGTTTATTTTAAAGCACTGTTCAATTTCATAGGCGATTGACACAATAAAACGCATAAGTAATCGACCTATTGCTGAGCAAAAAGCATCTACTTAACTCATTTGTGATATCTCTAGCAAAGAAAGCAACTAAATCCAACTTCCATCCTCAAATCCTCCCTTTAAGATAAATATTTCAGTCTAAGTCTCGTGGGACTTGCGCACGAACAATAAGAAGCCAACAGATGGTATATCCTCGGTAAACTCGTCAGTGCCAGTCGAAAGTCGCAATTAAGAGCAACTTTCGTTTTAGAGGCTCGAGTTAGATACAACTTGAACGCACTTCTATTCTTTAGAAAGAAGACGACACCTTGGATCACATGAAAAAGGACACTTGGCTCAACATCCGTATCCCGATATTCAACACCATAGATGACAGTGAAGGCATATCCAAACCAAACCACCAAAAAACAGAGCTTTTCTCATTCATGATTCATATAGAGTGCCCCAGGCTTCATATCCAGTCAGTGTCAGGCCGTGAATTCCCATCCCTCGAGAAACCACAGCTCAGGGCCACGGCCACCAACCCTTCAAGACCGCCTCGTCATACCAAGCGTTGAAGTTCTTCTCTCCCTCCTGCGCGCTATACTGATACACCTTCTGCCTCCTCTCACCCGTACCGCAAGTCGCCTCCATCCTAAACACCAAATCCACGCTCAGCATCCCAATCTCAAACTCGGTCAACACCCTAAGCTCCCTCGCCGACACCCGTATCGTCCCCGTCCACTCCGGACCATCCCCTCCACTCTTACACCTGAACACCCGCGCGTGCCGAAATCCAAATTGCTGCTCATATTGTCGCAGCTCCTGGCCCCCTCCCTCCGGCACGACGCTGCCCTCGTCCCAGAAGAAGCCCTCCGCCATCAGCCGCGGCAGGTCCCGCGTCGTGAATTCGAGGCACGCGAGCCACTCCCCCCTGTAGTACTCGGGCGCGGCTTCCCGCGGCGCGATGTCCATGAGGATGAGGGACGTGACGTCCGAACCCGGTGGTGGGGGCTGCTCCTCGCGCCGTGGCGGCGGCTTGGGGATCTCGTCCTCCTTGGGCTTGCCCCTCCTCCTCCGCATCGTCAGCGTGCTGAAGTCGTGGGAGAGCCGGCGCAGCTTGTCCGTCGTCGTCGTCGGGGGTTCCGTGCCCTCGATGGGCTGGTATGCGGGCGGGGGGGCCGACTCTCTCCGTTTGGCGTGCCGGGTCCGGGCTGGGAGGCAGAGGCCGGGCATTTTGCCTGTAGGTTGGATGTTAGCGATATGTTTCTGCCTCGGTATTGCTTCAGCGTGTAGAGCAGAGTGAGTGAGTCATTCTCTAGACGAAGAAGAGGGCAAATCCGGGCCATATTTTGGGGAGACGGGCCACAATCAGGATATACTGACCTAGAAATCCAAAATCAAACCGCATGTTTATTGAAGTCAAACTCCGCTCGGATACACCTCCGCGTCACTGCTTTCCCATGAGAAGCTGGGGGAATGGTCAATGAAGCCCATCCTCGAGATTAAGTAGCTGAAGAGCTTGTTCAGCTTCCGAGCCCCTAATCTAACAGCCGGAGCAGCTGAACTTCGGCAAAGGGGGCGCTCCCTCGACCAAGAAAACATGGTCGATGTCTCAGCACGGTCCTGCACTAGTCGTTGACCTCCAACCAGATACGACCCCTAATCAATGAGCCGAGAATAAGTTGAGACCTGCGGGGATGTAGATTCGTGCTCAGTGGCCTTAGCGGCTACATTGCCGCGTAATTGTCTCACGACACTTGGTGGCAGTCGATCATCCGTAGGCAGGCACACCAACGTTAGTGCTGGAGACATCGAGATGGGCAGGCAGCTCATTACTCGGTGTGTCGTTCCGTCTATGTCAATCATGGCAATTGTAGAAGCTTGATATTCATTGTATTAAATAGGTGCTAGGCAGGTCGTGACAATTTATGCAATATATATATACTCGTGAAATGCGTCCTCCGCGGTGAGAAAAATTAAAAACTCCTAATTGTGGACAAGCGGCCAGCCAGGAAAAAAAAGAAGGTGAGGAGAGGGTAGGCAATAAACAATACGCTATGCCCCTCGTCACCGTGACCGATTGGCCTGACGCAGCGTGGAACGCCCGTCCTCCATGATTTGCTGTCGCGTGACCACTGCCAATGCTGCTTTTGATGTCGTGTCGTTCTGCCCCTGGAAGCATACTAGAAGATGGTTGCTCTAGGCTCTATTTACTTGGTCTCTCTATGTGCATGTCGTGATAGGCTGTTGCCAGGAAAGTAGGGGAACGATCCTAGTCGTTCGTCTCTCTCCTTCGGTCAACTCCAGCCCAAGGGCGCAGCTGCGGCCAATCCCTGATTTACCGAGCCTCCGCCTGATATTGTATCGTGGTTGTAGATTCAAAATGGAGGGCTATCAACCCAGAATGATTCTTCTTTACTCCTTCTTGGGCTTCTTGACGGGGTTGCCCTTCTCGTCGACCAGGCCCTTCTCGCGCATGACCCTGAGGGCTTCGTTGATGGGGTCGAGCTCGGGGCGGGGGGCACGGTGGGAGTCAAAGTAGTTGTCGGCCCAGGTGAAATACTGGCCGTAGTTGCAGGTGAAGTACATGTGGTGGAGGGTGTGATGGGCGGGAGAGTTGATGATATCCTCGAGCCAGTGGCCGGTGATCATGTCGCCATCGTGGATAAGGATGGTCCAGAGCTGGACAACGACGAAGAGGAACATGTAGAGGTGCTTCTGCATGGGGCAGACATAGACGAAGACGCTTTAAGGGAAAACTTGTTAGAGGCATTGAAGATCTAGGACTGAACGAGGGGTCCATTGGGAAGCTTACTGGTATGGGAGAGACTGGGCCCATCCGTCAAGAGGGTGGAAAGCAAAAGATGCCCATGGGGTAGGAACTGAAGGAGTGCGGCGGTTAGATGTCTGGCGACAACGGCCTCCTCTCCTGAGGACAGTGGCAGGGAGTACTTACTGATCCACTTGTGGTGAGGCTTGTGGATGTATTTGTAGATGCTGGGGTGGTGCTCGAGCCGGTGAATCCAGTAGATGCCCAAATCGTTGAACATCATGTAGATGAGGGTCGAGACAATGAGCCACGGCCAGCCATAGTCATCGATATTGCTGTACAGCAGGCTGTGGCCGCGGACCTCGCCGAGGAAGAAGGGCAGGGTGAGGACGTCAATGACGGGAATGGCAATAAAGGAGGAGATGATCTCCTGTCGGATCTGGTTCTTGAGGAATCGCGGGTGGTACTCGAGACGGCGGTCGTAGATAAGGTAGTAGGAGAAGGCTGAGAAGAGAGTGTAGAGAAAAGCAGCGCCGAAACCGGCAATGATCAGGCACGAGGAGATCTGTCGGTAGAGGTGATCGCGGCCCCAAGCTGAAGCAAACTCGGCCTCGGAGTAGAAGAAGGAGTCGGGGTCGATGTGGGAGGAGACGGGGTAGGTCGCATTGGAGTATTCTGAGGAGGCGAGGGGAGTCGTTCTGGGGAGGACGTAGGCATAGGCCTTGTCGAGCACCAAGGGGTCGAGGATCTCGAGGAGGGCGTCCATGGCGGCTGGCGAGCGCGGCTTGACCTGGACGGCCAAGAGAGTCGAGGATCGAGTATCGGCGCGTAGGATGAGGCAGGAGAGGGAGGCGAGCTCAGGGCAGTTGAGGGAGAGGCCGAGCCTGACAATTGATGCTGTCTGATCAAGAGACAGGCGGACTGGAAGCAGGAAGGTTTGGACGGCACACTACGTTAGCATGTCGAATCGAATACGAGGGATAAAAGATAGTGGCGCCAGCCGTTTTTATTTTGTGATTGCGAAATTTGGTTTTGGGGGAGGGGCCGCTGCCGGGATGTTCGCCCAGGCACGTCCCACCAGCAATTGAAGGCTCCAGGTCCCTCCTGCAGGCAATGGCCCGCCCACTGTCGATGCCCTGCACGTACCACCGGGAACGCTGAAGCCGGACACTGCTGCTCGTCAATCGCTCGCCAATTGCGCCCTCCATCACCGTACTCGTACCGGCCGCTGGTTCACTGGCCAAAGCTTGGGGCCTCGCTGTGGAGCCCTGCTGGAACCCTGCCGCAACCCTGCTGAAGGCTGCCATCTAACGCACCAATTCGGCTCAGGGCCCTGACCGCCGTGTGCCGCAGGGCCAATCAGCAGCCTTCCAGCGCTGCCCCTCCCTGGGCTAGCGAAATGTAGATGGAGCCCGCCTTGGGCCAAGATGATCTCAACATCGTACGAAGATTGATATCGTGCTTCCGGGCTCCGAGAGCAACCCGTCCGCCCATTGCATTGCACCGCGTGATCTTATCCATCTCCATCGATCGCGCGCTGAATCGGCCAGGCCAGGCCTTCGCCCTCATTCACAGATACAGATTGATGAGATTGGCGAGTACGAGACACCAGATGCCGATGTTTGGGAACCGTGTCTTGGTTTGTTTTGTTTGTCTAGCTGAGCTGCTACAGCAAATGACCGAGGACAGACCAAGTCTCGGAAATTAGCAGAAAAGAAGCGTCTTATGTAATCAAGGGTTCGTTCCCGCTCCTACCACATCGCATCTACCGCCAGGAGAACAGCAGGTATCAGCTCCCTTGGCTGTCTATATCATGCCGTCGCGTGCAGATATATATACGGGACTCCAGTCCGGGCATAGCACTTAATGCTCGCGCATGATAATTGATGCGTCCGCGCTGAAGGCTGATATGTACCACAGCAATCTGCAGACTTCGGATACAATCCCCGATCTCGAACACGAATACGACTCCCGAGATGGAGAGTGGGGTTGAGCATCTCTGAGGGGTACCTGGTCCCTTTTTACCCATGCCGATCAAGGGGTAGCATCCTGGACTTTTGTTACCTCGCTACGCCGATTGATTTCCTCGACAGCGAATTTCTCTTGCGGGCTTCCGATCTCTCCCAAGCGCTTGTTTTAAAGGCCTCGTTAGGCGGGCTCTCCGGAATATCCCCTCGAGGCCTTCTTTGTTTTTTCCGCGGTGCTTCCATCATCAATCGATCACGTGCCCTAGCTCCACGTACTGGATTCAGCACACAGCTCCCTTCAAAGCAACATCAGCCAGGCGACGGAATAATCCACGAATGGTGTCTCTATCCGCTGATAGTCCTCTTCTGCGACGGTAGGTCGTAATAGGCATCAACCGACTTGCCATTCAAGGCGACCTGCCTCACCACCTTCCCTTGGACGTGAATATGCACGTGAACCAATTGAATTTATCCGCAGCCTGTGCCTTCACCCAGGTCGGTGTGGATGGTGGTCGGCGGTGTGGTGCATGCACGCAGGATATGTAAGAAAGGCAACCCAGGGCACAGATAGTCGTCTACATTTTTAGATAAGATGGGAGTTCGATGTAATCATGACGAACTTGATCAAACGTGATGGAGGGTATCCCAAAGCGGAAAAAGCGCTCCGATACTCCGAATATTGAGCTACCCTAGACCTATTGGCAATTCGCGAGTACAAAACTTCATACTGCGGCCAAAATAGCAAGCACTTGGTCATAATAGAGTGTGTTGTTGAGGTTTTTATCTTCTTTGAAAAATTAGTTTCGTAATTCTAGGCCAATGATGCGTTAACAAGTTGAGTCGATTGAAATTCACAACTCCAAAGAATTATGCCACAGAATTGACGATTTGGGTCAATTTACCTGCAGAGATAAGTCCTTTACATGAGCCGATACACTTTCGTCTAGGTACGGCAAGATTGGTTGGAAACTCGAGATAGCCTAGCTTACATCAATCTTAAAGGAAGAGCTGATTTTCTAGTATCTGACTCCTGAATCTTGTCCGAAACAAAGACTTCCCCACGTAAACCGAGCCTTCCGTAGTTTGTGGCGCGGACGGTTGATGTTAGCGTGTGGGGATAATCGGAAATTCGGCGAGAAGAGGCTTCTCCATCTCATCCCCTCTTTTTGCATGTCAACCTGATCAAACATCCCGCCCCGTTCCGTCTCGCATCATCTCGTTCGATTCCATGTCAGCTCATTCCGAATAAACTGGATGAATCCACCCGGATGCCGCCCAAACGGTTATCAAACCGCCGGTCCTGGTACGCTTCTCCTCTCATCTCCGTTCCTGTCTACGCGCTGTTGCAAACCCCGGCATTGGCCTGGTTGCTGACTGGTTATGGGTGTTACTAACGCGAGTTGCTTGGGGACAGCGCCCCCTGCCGTCGTCTACACATCAAATGTATGTCCCACTAAATTAAGTAACCATTGACATACTCTTATAACAATCTAACACAAGTGATGAAGGCGATGGCGAGAAACCCTCTTGCTCTCCTTGCCAGCGATCCGGCCGCGAGTGCAACCAGGTAGCATATCCTTTCACCTTCCGTGATGGACATAAAAAATCCGCCTCTGTTCTAGCATCGACACCAAAGTCTCAGAAGGAACCTGGATCAAGTCGAGGCGATTCAGGGACAAGTCCTATCGACTCCGAAATTCTGTTGGCAAGGCCGCCTGGTCGACCCTGTAAACCCACCTTGCTTTTGTCCCATCCTCCTCCGTCATTTGTTGGCTAATGGGATTCATTGGTAGTTCTCTTCATACACTCGACAGTAGACATCGCCCAGGAAGACTCAGATGACCACGGACAACAAGATGCTTCCGTGTCCCCAGTCCCCCCTCAGTTACATAGCCCTGGCTCAGGAGATGATGCTGGTGGTTTGATATCACCAGGTTCAATCTCTCTGAGCGAACTTTCTCAACCTAGACTGTCTCCAGATTCCTTGCCGCGACTATGGCCTCTACGTGATAGAAGTGAGGGAATGTTGATATGCTATTTCCAAAACGAACTGTCCACATGGGTAAGTATAACCCGACACAGAATCCAGCTTCGTTTGGTCCACTTTGAATTGTCTTGTAGCTCACATCAAGCGTCTTCCACACAGTTTGACTACTGTGACCAGACTCGGCATTTTGCCAATCAAGTTGTCCAAGCGGCTTCCAAGCACCGCATCATCTTCTACGCTATCACGGCTGTGTCCGCAAGACATCTTGGAATATTAAAGAAATGGGATCCATTGGCCGCAGATCGCTACCAGGCAAAGTGTCTTCAGCACTTTATTCCTGCCTTGGCGAACCGTGATCCCGCTCTTGAGGGAGACTTTCTCTGCGCTGTGACCTTGATATTGCGGCTTTACGACGAGATGACGGGTAAGCGACCAGATCCTTGATTTGAACTTGCGAGATAGATTGCTTACTGGGTCCATTGCTCTGCAGTCCCCGCCGGCGAATCCCCCAGCGGACATGTCCTCGACACCGGTATTCTCATCCGCTCTCAAAACCCAGAAGCGAAGGGATACTCCCTCTGCCAGGCCTCACTATTCGTGGCAATCCGACAAGAGATCTTCATATGCTTCAAAGCGCAGAAGGTGCCGCCGCCCCTCTCCCAATACCTCGACGACGGTTCACGGACCATCGATCCAGCCGACGACTTCACCTGGACGCGGCGTATAGTGGCACACACTGAGGACGTGCTCACGTTCGCCTATGGCTCCCAGTCTCGTTCCAAGGAACGCTGGGCTGAGCTCAAGGCGTATCTGGACAGCTGGGATCAACACCGCCCTTCGTCCTTTGATGCTATCTGGAGTTCGGGTGATGGGGAGGGCGGGTTCCCTGAGATGTGGTTTGCTAATGACTGCCATGGTAAGCGCCTTCATAGCTTGACTGAAGTTTTCACTTCAAGGTCGGTATGCTGATTTTAGCGCAGTATCTGGACAGCAGTACTCTGATATCTGCCATATTCTCCTAGCTGTTCATGACCCTCACATTCCCATTCTGGGGTTAGACCGTCTCGCAGCCTGCGTCTCCGTCGACCACCTGATCCGAAAGCTTGTGAGGAGGATATGCGGAATCGTCCTCTGCGACCGCCGATACCTCCCCGCCGCCACCGTTGCCGGGATGGCGATAGCGATGTGTAAGTCAACTGGACCAGTACGCCGAATCTTGAGGCTGAACATGATTTCTTAGGCGGCGATCGCTTCACGGATCGTAATGAACAAGAAAAGTTACTAGGAATTTTGCAGGGCGCGGAAGCCCACATGACATGGTCATTTCTTATCGCGGAGGACAGGCTACGGAGTATTTGGGGAATATAGGAAGTTTGCATCGGATCCGGATAGCATTTGGCGTTGGTATTTGGTGATGGTATGATACGACATCAAATAATACGTTTGCATGATGTTGAGGTAGCGAGGATGGAACACGGGACATTACTTAACGAAACAAGGACTCTGGAGCTCATTCTATGTCTTGATTTGTGGACTTCGGGCTGCTCACTACTTTCCTTGATACACCCATTGAAGCACTAATTGAAGAGCAATGAAGAATACATCTTGGCTGTTCTTGATAGTCCTTCCCTATCCAGCTTCCTCAAACGCCCTGCATTTATTTCTCCAACCCCAGCCTCCGGGCCATACTCTCATCCATACCCATGTTCTTCCACCATTTTTCATCCATAGGATTGGATCCAGTATCCCCGAAAGGAGGAGGCATGTCCACAAAAGGGGGAGGAATATCACCGGGCCAAGAATGACCACCACCGCGCAGGAGCTTGGCTATCTCGTCTTGGAGCTCTTTGATAGTAGCATCAGTGGACTTCTTCAGCTCATCGTACGCGGCCTGCTTGGCGTCGCGATCTTTTTTCACCGCCACAATGCCCTCCTCAAGACCGCTGATGATCTTATCTTTCTCATCATTGTCGGCCTGCGCCTTCTTCAGATCCTCGGTGGTGCGCTCCAGAGTCTTCTTGACCGTTGCCGTCTCCTTCTCCGCCGAGGCCAACCTGCTCTTCAGATCGCCGTTCTCTTTCGACAGCTCTGCATTATGCTTCTTCTCTGTCTCCAACTCACCTCTCAGTTCACTCACAGTCTTGCTGAGGTTAGCTACCTGGCTCTGCAGACGAGCGATGGTCTTGTTGCTCTCGCTAAGGGTGAGTTGCAAGGCAAGGACCTGCTTCTGGAGAACAACGATGGAAGAGTTGGCGTCCTGGAGCTGCTTCTGGGCTTTATCCAAGGCCTTGTGATCTTCTGCATCATTGACCTCTTCCTTTGCCAGGGTCTTCTGAAGATCTTGGATTTGCTGGGTCAGCTCGGCCTCCTCTTCGCCGCGACGTCTAGAGCGTCTGCGAGTTTCTTCTGAAGGCTCTCGATCTCGTGCTTCTCAACCTCGTTGACTGTGGTGAGCTCGTTCACTTTGCCCAATAGCTCGCGGATCTGGTTATTCAGCTCGTCTACCTGCTTGAGCAAGGAGTGGTAAGACTGATCAAGAGCATGGTATCTCTAGATCAGAAGTAGTAGTATTGTGTCAGGCACTTGCTAAGTATGACTTCATCGGAAATGAAAACTGGATGAAGGCAATACGTACTCCGACGGCATATTTGGCTAGATAGCCCGCCTGGTCAACATATGCTGCTGTATGCGATAGTGTATCGAGCAGAGTTCGAGGAAAGGGTAGCGGCGCCTGAATTCGGGGGAGAGAAGGTTCTGCCTGAGGATATCGGACATCAAATGTCTTCTTCTCCAGAGGAATATCGGGCGGAGTGACGTCCCTAGTAGATGGGTTCCGAGTCATTAGCATCGATCGGAAGAAGATGGGATTAGGATAGAGAAAAAAAGCTGGATCAGATGGGACAACTCACTCGGAATGGAACACGATCAGAGCGGCCAGCTTGAATGGCCCAATATCTTGTTCATGGTTGCCGGGGTCTTGCATGTGAACTGCCAGCTCCTCTGTCTTGACGTCCCAGGTACAAGTGAGGTCGTAGTGATCAGAAAAGGTAAACTTGACTTTGTCGTCGGCGGGGGTCTCAGCCGTCTGAGTGCCCTGGGCAATACACTGAACCTTTGGTTCCAGATTGACATCGACGGTCCACTGCCAGAAGGCCAAGATCGGTTTCCCAGCACCGAACCCCTCGGGGACGATAGCTGTGAAAGGTTCATCGCTGGCGTTCTGAGGCCAGTCAAGCTTCCCTGTCCAGATGCGGGCCGACTCTGCAGCGACCTCACCCTTGGACTGATAAACACGCTCGAGGGTCATATGGTCTTTAGAACCACCGGGGTTGGACATGGTGATATTGATAGTCTTGTAGCCCTGCTGACTGCTGATCTCATAGAGGTAGTATCCTCCATGCAGGATGAAGGTGTCGTCGCCATTGTCAGCCTTGACCACTTTCTGGACTGTCTGGGCGGAGAACCACTTCTGCTTCTTGAAGCCAGCGGCATCAACGGTCCACTGAGTAGAGAGATAGACAGTATCTCCGACACGAACTGGGCCGTTGGGGAGAACGACGACTAGCAGCTCGCCTACACCATACTTGAACCACTGTAGCTTGCCGCTATAGATGAACATCTTGATAGGGGCTGAGGAGGGGGAGGTTGGAGAGATTTTGAACGAAGGTAAATAATTGTCTACTGATGATTCGTAAATGAACTGCGTTGGGATTGCGTGTATTGAGAAGCTGCGAAGGTGCTCGACCATGAGCCTTATATGCTACGTAAGGTAGATATTGGATTTCGTAATGTCTATCATGATCTCCCGGTGCAATCCCATCCCAATTTGAACAGCAACTTGACCTAGACAAGAAGTCTTTCCAAATCAGTGAATACAATGAGATGGCGGTAACACCACTCACCTCACCTATAGCACTTGAACCGTAGATATCGCTATTAATCGGGTATTTGCCTTGAAGTCGCCTGACGAGCAATATCCAATGTCGGGTTTAGAATAGCGCCAAGAGTTCTGGGTCCAGCTAGGGCCGAGCTGAATCTCGCATTTGGGCACAAGATTCTCGGGGTCATTTGAAAGGCCCAATAGCAGCACTGGCCTATCGAGCTGAACTGGAAAATGGGCCGGCATTCAGCAGCGGCAGTCTTCAGCACAACAGCTCAGCTTGCCTTCTGGCGGCTATGCTGCCACTCTTTTTCCTATTTCATCTAGCTCTTATCCTCTGAGCTGCGGGAGGAGTCATACTTCTCCTGCCTAAGGGGATTTGTGGCTGGTATTGAGTGGTCGGGTCAGCGCTGGCCTGCATATTGTTATTGTCTAGGGCTGTGGAGGCGAACGCACACACTAATGCGGACGCCTCTCTGTATTGGGCTTTGGCGTTGGCTATCACCGTCCGTCCGTTAGAACTAGACCAGGGCGAGTCTAGCTCCAACGGTGTTCCAACGGCCAGTCGAAATAATTTCTCTTCTCATAACACTCTGATCCCCTGCCACAGCCCTGGCATGCTTCTCAGGAGGAAGATGAACCTGTCGAAGTAGAAAACAGGGATTGGACAAACAGAGAGTGGCCAGGAGTTGGTTCTGATCTATGTATTCCATATTCAACAGGGTAGATTGATGACTGTCCTCTGAAGAACGGTGTCTATATATCAAGCATCTGTCCTATTAGTCAGTGATGATCGGTGGTAGGCCAAAATATCTCCGACCGGTCAGTATGCACCATCAGCCCCAGACAGGGCCCAGGTTAATGACATCAGCGGAATATTGTGCAGTTAAGGATCTAGCTTCTCACTAGAGCAATAGCTAAATGCAGGATTTCCCACCTGAAATTGGTTTCCGCCTAAGAAAATCTACGCTGGACTGGGATGTGTGGAGGGCTACGTCGGGCACTGGGCTGGGTATGCCCAAGGGTCTGCGCTCCATCCCCGTCGTCCAATGTGCGGTTCGGGCCGGGTCTTCGAAGTTGAGACTGACCTGAAAGGGAATTTTGGATTCCTTTTCAGCTACCTGTGGGGTAAATGCTTCCGTGATTTGCGTTAGTCTTTCCTGATATGTACAGCTGAGGTGGCTCCCTTGCAGACACTGATTTCATCGTTACGCCCAATCAAATTGCCGCGCAACTTGGCATCGCTGCACGTGAGAACGCCCAATAACCACATGGGCGATTACAACGCTTGTTCGAAAACCAATCTATCGAATAGTAGCTTCGTGAAGCAAGCTCTGATTCGAGGAGACCCTGGATGTAAGACACGCTTGTGGCTTAGCCAAGATGATCAACTGGTAAAACACTCGAGCTTGGGACGAAAGTCTAGTCCTCATTGAGAGGAGAGACGTGGAAAACCATACCATTTCGGTTGATGATTTGATAACTTCTTGCATGCTAGAGGGTCTTGAGAGTGAGCGGTGAGAGTAGAGTAAAGTTTGAGTCGGGGATGAGCGGCCGCTAAACTAAACGCCAGCCCTGGATGGCTGGGACTCTACGATACCCCTCTCATCATAAGGCAGAGCCTAGAGTTTAATAAAAACGCTAGAATTTATGCTTTCTCGTTTAAACCATTGACTTGGCTATAAAAGCTCCTGTTCTCGCTCACCAAGATCTCGTTCTTGAGCCATTCAACTCACAAACACAACTACATTCAGAGAATACCCTTTTTGAAATCATCATCCACTTTGTCTCTCAGTTTCTGATTTCCATCATGCCTTCCACCATCCCATACGATCCCAGTCTGGTTCTGGCCAGCGTTGTCAACGAGAAGGCCGTGAAAACCGTCAAAGCCATCTCTGAAAAACAGAAGCTGATTGATGCGGCCCAAGACCACATGAATGCCCTACTGTCCACCAGGAGAAGTCTTGATATGACCAAGAGCGAGCTCTTGAACATGAACATTGATGTGTCTGACCTTGAGGCCGAGGTGGAGAAATTGGATACCGACCTCAAGGCTGCTGCCAAGACATATGTCGACACCAAGATTCAGATGGAGAAGGAACTTGTTAAGGACCGCGCAGGTCTGTCAGACGTACGAGCGGATGTTGAAAGTCCTATCGACTATGTCAAGACTCAAATCAAAACCATGCCCCTTGCCGCAGACTCCATCAACATGGATGTTCAGTACTTCTCTCAAGACATGAACAAGGAGGGCTCCAGCTCCCACTCTGACCAGATCACTTCCTTTATCGCTAGTCAGGGAAGCTGGCTGGGCAAGTCGGCATCGACCGAGCTGACCAATGCCGTTAGCAAGCAGGTCAATGAGCAGGTCAAGAGACACAGCATTTCTGGTACACTTGTCATTTCGGTTTCCTGCACACATAAGAATGCCAACATCATGGCACCTCTTGTAATTGATGTGGACAAGGGAATCAAAGTATGGAACAGCATTTATGGCGATTCCGAGTTCTTGAGCGCCAACAAGGAGGACATGGCCAAGCTCTGTGCTGAAAGGGGCAAGGAGAAGAAGGAGAACGAAACCCATTTCAGCATCATCTCTGGTACGACCTTTGGATCCAGCTTCGTCGGCATGGTTCACATTCTCAACACCTCTGACACCAATGTCAACGAGACGATGTCATCTATGGCTACTTCCATGCAAGCTCAGATGGACGCCGCCGCATGGTTCGCCTCTGCCTCTGGTGGCTTCGGTGCCAGTGCCTCCATCGCCAACGATGTCAAGAATCTCCTCAGCACGCAGAATATTTCTTCCCATGTGACAATGATCTGCATGGGTACCATCCCATCCATGGTCGCTCACGAAGTCCAACTTGGTGTTGAGAAGTTTGCCACCTTTGACCCCAAGGCGAACTTGGAGGCTCTGGCAACCTTCCAGAACGCCACCAACGCCAACCAGGGAAGTGTCCAGCAGTCTGCTGCAGCCGCCAGGACTGGCGGTCAAATGATTGCCATGAAGCAGGGCGACGTCAAGGCTGCCCTCTCTGCCCTTGCTGACATTGACGACGGCTCGAATAAGATCCTCGATATCAATTCTATGATGACTGCCCTGGAAGACTATCTCAAGAAGGCCGCCAATGGCACTTCTGGTGTCCCTATTAACTACTACCTGCATGACGTTACCAAGGACATGCTGGTTGATCTGTGGGTGGCCAAATACTACCCTAGGAAGGAGGAGGCGCCTCCTGCCCCAGAAAAGGAGGAGCCCCCCAAGGAGTAAAGGCCGACCGGTACGAAACATGACGAAGGGGATGTTGCTTGGACTTGATTTGGTGGCGGTTAGTATGCGGTGATCTGCTTTGGAGCTCTGTCCTGTTAAGTTGACGGCTGTCTTGGTGATTGTATAGTTGTAGTCAGAGTGAGCGTTTAGTAGATTCAATAGCAATAAATAATGGATTGACTTAGTTACATTGATGTCAATGAGCTGTGATATATATGGCCAACATGCCCCTCAGCACACAATAATGCACATTGAGGGTAGAATGAATGGATGTGAGTTGAGAAAGACAAAGGTCCAGGTCAACCTAAACAGTGGCAAGGAACCATGTTGGGCGCATATTAAGTTGAGAACGAATGATTTCATTTTTTCTATTTTAAGCAAACGCTTACAATGTTTCATACCCAAGTTCCAACTCTATCCTCTGGCATGAGTGTTGGTTGCAGGAAGCAAAGTGGGGCACAGTGATATAAACGCTCGTTGGCAGATGTTACCTCAACCCCGCTCAGACCACTCCTCTGTCGGAAGATGCGGAAAGCGTCAGAGATTCTAGCATATTGTTATAGTCCGTTGTTTGACTTCTAATGGAAGGCCAAGTCGCGTATTTCTTTTACGCCCCAACCTGGGACTTCCCCCCGGAAGGACCCATCAAGCTAGGAAATGTCTTAACGTCAGTTGAGAAGCCGGAGCAACCGTTATCGACAACGCCCCCTCCAACCGAGGTTGAAGTCGTCTCATCAGAGAAGAAGGATGTTGGAACACTCGATAGAGAAGCTTAGAGAAGGCAAATCTTCTCTATTCGCCAAGTTTTTGAAGTTTATCGGCATCGACGTCGACGTCACCGTCAGCTGGGAGCACAGGTATGCTCTCCGCACCCTTTTCTCTGTCCAGCCTACTCGTTGAAGTCAGTGAAAAAGAGCTTTATAGTTTTCAAAAAATTGAAACTAAGCAGTTCGTTCCTACAGATGAGTACATCCAAAAGTGTGTCGAGGCACCAGCGGTGCGACAATTTTTGGAAGATCTCGTTACCGAAAGCCAGTATACGTCATCACAGGACTCAAGACCGTATATGGTGCAAGTGCCAAGACGACCGAGTCTTGATCTCGGGACAAGAAGGCATCAATAGGCGTGGATGGAACTGTCTTGAGCGATAGTAGCCCAGCACCTGGAGCTAGGGCCGCGAAAGAGAACAAGACAGAGAAGAACATGTCTTGGGAAGGAAGCAGCAACTTTGTCTTTGCATTTCGAGTGAGCAAGGTTCGCGTGAGTAAAAAGACACAGGGAGTGAAAGACCATGAGTTTTATACTGAAGGCGCTGAATTCGAGAGAAATACAACCCGGACCAAAAACGACACCCTTCTCAATTGTGTCGCAAGTTGAAGCAACCGCCAATCAGGCGGGGCGAGGAAACTCTGAGGGAGGGTGATACCGTTGTAATTTACGCGCTTCCAGTCGATCAGAGATGAGTGATCGGGATCTGTGATTGGGCATACAAAGAATTTGTTACTCATGATCAACACGGGGGTGCCGTGCTTGAAAAGACTTATTTGATTGATCTCAGCAGGTAACTATGTTTTGACGTTTCAACAACTCCCCAATAGTTTCATCTATGAAAACTTTGCTTTTGCCAAAGAGATTATCCGCAAACAGATTGAGTGCAATGTAGTTATAACCATCACGGGTTATGGATTGCTGAGTCTTGTCAGATATTTTCAAAAGCACACTCTTCATCTTCTCTTAACGCCTGAGCATATGGGCTTTGTCTGGCAGGTGAATCCTGGCATACTGCAAGAGGAATGCCGCAATGCCTACTAATATTGGCGTGGCGATGAGGTTCCCGACTTCCATTGTACACACTGTGAGTTTGTTTCTGTGTTGCAGAGCTTGACAGGCCATGCAGACTCGACGGCTTCCCCAACGGTAGCAAGGTTGGATTGTTGAGCAAGCGGCGTTGGGCTGAATCTTGACCTGTTCCCGTTCGAATCCGTTGAGTGAACGCAGATGACATGAGGATCACGAGCAGGATAGGCTCGGTCCAGGTTCGCCCCGCTGTTTGAGGCAGCCGCAAAAAGAAGAACGCGCTTGGAATAGGCATACAGTATGGCGTTTTCAAGCTGATCGTAGCCTTCCATCTGGTTGGTAGGATATCCGAAAGATATAGAGATAATGTCGACCTTCCACTCATCTACGGCTGTCATTATTGCCTATAATGATAGTGAGCTCCAGGCATTTTGCGTGTCATGTGTAATACTGACTTAGACGTACCTCTGCAACGACTTCAGGAGGCAAGGGAGCCCCTTCAGCAACCTTGGCAATGAATAATTGCGAATCCGGAGCATAATCTATCAATAAACTAGCTGTAAAGGTTCCATGACCAACGTGGTCGGCAACATCCTTCTTCTTTGCTGTCGTCCAGTTTCTCTTAAGTTTAATTTGACCAGTGTCGAGTAAGATATGTGTGTCGTCTACGCCGGAGTCAAGGACCGCAATTTTGACGGGATTCCCTGGCAGCTGTTTTAGGAAGGGATCTATAAACTTCCGATGAACTGCTTGATGTTTCAATCTCCATTGCAGATAATCGTCCATTCTGCACATGAGAAGTCAGAACACTAGACATTATATCATAGAAACCAAGTGAAAAGATAAAAAATAGAAGAGATAAGCGGCTAATAATGAGAAGAAATAGAAGGTTTAGGACGTACTCTAGACGGGAATGGCTGTCGGAAGGCTTTTCATCGTCATAGAACTGAGCGGCCACGTACTCAGAGCCGGTAGCTAAGTGATGGCCTGATCCGAAACAAGGGCTAGGGATATGAGACGAAATAGGATGATTTATCTTTGCCCAATCACGGCATTGATTAGAGAATATTTCCTCTGTTAGAGTCGCTGGCGTACCTCTGGAAGAAGTATCTTCCTTGTGTTGGTAAATGGCCTGTCCCCAGCCCCTGATGTCCAAATTCTCGGCAGTTGCATCGAGTTCCTCGATTTTGATAAAGTCGAAAGCATCACAGAGTCCATCTCCAAGTGGTCGGACAACCTCTCCATAAATCCTAACTCTTAGTGCCTGATCATCAAGCTTCCGACCATTGTCGTCTTTCCAGATCCTTGGATCAAGACACTTTTCTAAAACATAGTGAAATTGAGAATTTTGAGGAATTTCTCGCTTATATTCGTTGAATACGGATGCCACATCGAGCGATCCCCTGTCGACATTTTCTGGAAAGCACAAGCCCCACTTCTTGGCGAGTTTGTCGAAGGACGCCGCTAAATACAGCTTCATGAGTACAATAGCAAGGGTAACTAGAGTTGGAAATGGGTGTTCGATCATCGGGATCTGTGAAAATGTCGTCAGGATCTATATCGTCAAAGTCCATCCCAAGGAACTCAACACCACCAGCATTGGATTGAGGCTTTTTCTCGTCCTGCCCCTGATCATTAAGATCTTTAAGAGTTAGTTGAGTTTGGATAAACGGTCGTAAGGGAATATTGGCGGACAATGTTTGAAAGAAAAAGATGTTTGAGGAATCCCAACTAGGTTGAAGCCATGGGGTGTCATGCAGATGAAGGACTGTATAGCTTAATAAAACGGCGAGGATTCGTTTAGTCTTTTCTGTTAGTGATCGGGGGCTGTCTCTAATGAACTCTTGTAATGATATAGGGGCTTTTCTTTTGTCGATGCGAAACTTGCTCTTTTTAGACCGCAGCTTAAAGAGACGACCGTTCTCGACCTTGAGCTCGAGCCTGTTTGAGGCCATTTGTCGCATCTTTCTTAGCTGATCACATAGTTTCTTTACTGGCATGGGCTTGTAGTCCAGTTTTTCCTTCGGTGGTGGCGATGGCTGTGTCTCGTTGTCGAAAATGAAGTGCACAGCACGTTTCCGGATAGTGCGCACATGTATTTCTTGCCAGTCATGATGCGATGAAAGGAGCATCTCAAAGTCATTGGTTTCATTACCATCGTCTTGGTAAACTTCAAGCGTCCTGTATGTGCGAAGAGAAAGCAGAACATCATGCTTGGTACAGCATTCGCAACTCGTGCTGTGAGCAAGAGCCTCGAACATTGACCGTGCTGCGCTATGCACAGCGTATGACGGCTCTGGTCTTCTCCCTTTTGCTGTGCTGTAGTCATCTAATGACCAGTCGAACCCGTCTTCTGGATATTTTGCCATCGCATCCTCCTCCCACACATTGAAGGATTCATCTAAATCATGCAAGGTCGAGGTTTCGTCCAAGACTAAACAATGGCTAGCAAAGGCATATTTAGCATCGGCATTCTGGGTCTTCATGGCATTCCAACGCTTATTGAGTCCCTGCTGGCGTCCATAAGGATGATTTGATGTGGCATCGAGTACAATACGCGACTCGAACAATTCAAGAGCTCGAAGAAGGAGGTCGTTTTCTGGGACCAGGAAAGTCCTAATCCGCTGGACCTGGTCGGACACCAGCATGCAGTGGACGATGAAAAGACGCAAGAACTTCTTTACTTCTCTATCAGTCTGGCGACCACTGAGAACTTTGGCAATCTGCAAGATGGATTTCGAAGTCGCTAGTACTAAATCCACTAGGTCACAACCGCTTCCGCTGGCGAGAACCTGCGCCATGTCAGCCGCTCAATAAGTGGTTTTGGAACTTATATGCCTGGCTTCTGTACTTGTAATAGGATACGAATATACTGCGTCTTTACCTACTAGATCCTTGGACGATGGCACCACTCCATAGTTATTTCCCTCATGTGGTTGAGCTGACAGGGTGCATGCGGAGCTTTGTCAGCGGTCATTCTCAACGAATATTGGCTGCGTCAACCAGGCGGGGTAAAGCAGGAAAAGCAACGGCGAGGCAGTTATATGTGACTTCCTGTTATTATTGAGCGAGAGTTAAGACCCTTAATAACCCCGTTCTACTTTAACTCAGGATGAGGGCTGGAAATGAGCAGTTGATTGTCAACTGGATGATAATACTTAGTCCCGCACCTGCTCATCCTCCTAACAATCGTTTTAAGATGGTAGAGGCCGACTCAACCGAGCTCGAAGAAGGGTTGTAGGCATATTGAGGTGGGATTTGTCACTTGTCGAATTGATGAACCGACCGAGGCTCTTCAACACGACCACATCATACGCAGGCTTGTTAATCACAGCCGGAAGACCCAATCTACCCATACTGGGCTGTGCAGCATCACGCGGATTGGCCGGAGAAGAGGAATTTGGCGATGGATAAGAGGGCGAGGAAAAATTCGCCGAGGATGATACTATTAAGCGCAAGGAATGGGCAAGTAGAGATGGGAACTCTTGGTGTAGATTCGCCCGGAGAGCCGAGGTTTTCTTCGTCTCATGATGTCCGATAGGATCAACATCCAACCCTCGTATTAAATTTATCGAGGTTACTCGGGAGTTTGGGGCGGCTTTTTGGTACAGCTTTGCACTGCACACTTGAAGGGGTATAGAGATCATATAGTCTCAGAGCGGCCTCAGTTACAACGTGGGCACAATTAGTTTAAGGCTCACAAACACAGGATGGCTATCATAGATAAGACTCATAAATTGAGACTACAAACTTGTAACGATCCTAGGATGGCTTCTAACTGCAACTAATAGGGGCGCTGGCCGACGACATTTCCAGGGGGCGAGTAACGAGCAACGATCCACCAATTACCCTTACCGTCATTGGCAGCAGCGATGCCCATCTTCTTGGTCGACTTCCACATAGCTTGGGCTGAAGGAAGAACGGAATGGTCAGCAAAAGCTTAGTTTCTAGAGACGCGGGGTTCGTTTACTTACTGTAATGGCCGTAGCTTCCGAAGTTTCCATTGGGGATAATTTCATTGTGGTAGTTGGATCGCTCATTGAGCCTGGAAGAACGTTAGGACAGACTAGTTAGAACAACTTGAGAGTTAACTTACCACAAGTTAGTAGATGTAACACTGGGTGTAGGATTTCCGGATACACTGTGAATGTCTGTCAGCACCATATCTAGTTATATAGTTCGGCCAAACATACGGAACGCGGGCGAGGTTCTCTCCTTGGTTAGGTCGCGAGCTTCCGGAGGAGTGCTCCAGCTTGCCGAGCTTGGCAAGCTTCTTAGCATAAGCGAAAGCATCAGCGCCCAACTTGGCGTCCCAGACAAGGTTAGCCAGGTTCTTCTTCTTTCGTTCATTGTTGTGCAGCGTCACAGCCTTCAATTGGCCCTCTGTGGCTCGGGTCTCAAGGTCCCGAGTAGCTTGTTCTTCGATAACCGCGTTGATAATCTCGACGGGCAGGTCCACTTGGGTTTCGTCGCCGGAGATCTTGAACAGAAGGGGCTCTCCAGCTAACTCAGGCAACTCGTCGGTTGATGACCGGACTCGTAAGCTCTCATCGCCATCTTGGGGCACCGGGTTTGCCAGAGCAGACTGGACGGAGAAGAGCAGAACCGACTGGATGTAGGCCTTTGAGAACAACATAATGAATATTTTTGAAGAACGAGAGGCTAATAATTAAGACTCGAGTGATAGTGTCTTAAAGACTGAGGTGGTGAGGATAGGGAAGTCTGGTCTGAGGGGCACTTGCCAATATATATACTTCCGAGACGCGAGGTATGCACTTTGATCCTAGCTGGCAATAAAGCTGTCAAGCTTACATCCCTGCAAGCCAAGGCATAGTATCGTTTTCTTGCCCTCTACCGTAGCTTAGCTTAATTGTAAAACCCAAGTTCTCATCCAGCTCAGAGGCAAATTAGGTAGGCTTGAAGGGAGGGTGATACTGTCTTAGGGGCGCATCTGGGGGCACCGAGCCCCCATTGATTCTATTTGCGGATGTACAGGGGGCTATCATTCTGGAAAGAGCCGAGCAGGGCAGGGGAGTCTGACGGGATGCCGCCAAGAATCATTTGTGCCACAATCAGTTGTTATTAGAAAGAGAGAAAAGGCCCTTCTTTCCAATAGTATCTAGGATCGATCTTTTTCTTTATTTTCTACTTTGAATAGTCCAGATGGCTGTAGCTATGTACACATTGTATTTTGCCTGGCATGGGCAGAATGTTCCCATCTGAAACTCGCCGCAGGACCCTGTGATCCCACACGGGCTCATTATTGCTTCTTTGCCACCTCACGATCGGTAGCCCCCAAATAGATTACCTGGTCGACATCGCCGCTAGTCTGGACCGACATCCGATATTTACATGAAACGCATCGCTCGTCGTAGTAGCGGCCGGAATACCCGCCTACTTCTTTCGGTCATTTCTGATGACAACTTTGAGCTTATGTGGCGACTAACGACCGAAATCCTTTCGAGATGCTAAAGGCCTCATACATGACCCAGCCTTGCGAGCCCGTTGCGCAATGTCATCAATCACCTGACTGATCTGTTTTAATCTCCTGAAAGTGCAGACTTTGGGAATACGAGATAATCCATCTGACCACTTCCGAGAGTAGATGTCAAGAATGCCATTGAGGCGTTTTAGTTGCCTTTTGATCACAAAGCACAGCCGCCCATGGGTCACAATTTGCGACTTGCGAGACAATGCTGAGTGCAAAATACACTCGGTTTTGTTGTTGAGTTGGTTTTGCGCAATGCGAAGGAGTCGATGGCCGACTAATCATGCAATGATAATCCAGAGCAACAAGGTGGTAAAAATTACGCCAAGATGTCAGAGCAAGGGTCACAAGGTGTCAGCGAAGCGGTTTCACAAGCTCGATTGACTTTTCAAAATCTCACACAATGATTTCTTAAATCGCACCATCACGCCTTAAAGGATGATAGTACTAACATGTGTCATGCACTCTGGTGGTGTCTGGTGATCTTCTAACTGTCCTACTACATCTTTCATGGAGAAAGATTGAGAGATACTTTGAAGCTCCGAACCTGAGTTATCGCAGCTACTGACAGTAAAACCATACGCAGCTATTTTAGGCAGGGAAGAGAACTCAATTTACGATTGAGAAGAAGGGTAATAGACGATAGAACATAGTGAATGAGCATTAACAAGTCTAGTGCATGGCGCGGATCTTGACAAATTAATATATAAAGTTTCCATTTTCGATTGACTCGATGTAATCATTGTAAACTATTGCCAGGATCGTTGAAAGACCTCTATCGACTTATTTGAGATACACGAAATGCCCACGCATCCGTGTGGTTTAAGCTACCCGTTGGCTCTGCCTTGCAAGAATATACGCCCTCTTCTCCTCGGCCCATATGTCACTCACTTGACTCAACGGCACTGGCTGCTGGGCTGCCGATGAAGGAGAATGGACCACATCTGGATCCAACGTTCGGACCTTTGCCTCCTTGTGAAGACCGTTTTCATGAGGCATAGAAGTCGTTGATTTGAGACGATCCATCACCTCGCGCCCGGCGTCATCGGTCGCCTCTCTCAGCGCTTCCCAAAATTCATTGTCTGATAGCGTCCACATCTGCTCCTCCAGGAGGCGGCCACTATGAACAGCCTTTCCGATCACATCTCCAATCGCCCTCGTAATCTCAACATGCCCCGGGTTTGACCACACGTCTCGATCGGCGGCGAGATACCCACGGCACAGGGCCAACGCCAGATCCTGGTCTGATGCGACAAGCAACCGGTCCGGCGACGTCGCATTCGGGTGGGCTTGAATTGATGCGAGAATCCGTCTACCCTCCTCGAGCTTGATATATCCAAAGGCAATAGTATCGCGAATACCGTAGTCCAGCCGGTCTGCGCAGAGATGCGGCGACGGCATCTCGACCAATGGGTACAGCTCCTCCTGGAGCGGCTTCAGATCAGCAAAGCCGTGCCGTCTGAGGATGTCGGGCAGAGGCGTCGACTCGATGTAGCGGTCCTTGTGGACCTCGTGGAAGCTCTCTCCGGGCTTCGTCAGCGACGCCCAGTCCATGACATGGCTCAGGACGGTGTGGCTGACATCGTGCAGGAGGGCGGCGATCTGTTCGTCGAGCTCTGCACCGGCGCGCCGCACGATCAGGAACGCGCCGACGGAGTGCTCGAAGCGGGTGATGGGGGGCGTGAAGGCGAGAAAACCGCTGAGACCGTGCTGGAGGACACCGACAAGGCGGCGAAGGCACGGTGAGTGGAGGAGCTCGATGAGCACGGGCTCTGTGATGGTGAATTCTCCGTGAATTTCGTCCCGGATCAGAACTGGGCTTGTGGGAGAAGCATATTCTAGCGATTGGTAGTGTCCAACTGCCACCTTCGTAGTCATAGTTTCGGTGTCCAGATCGGTTGGACTGAGAGAACAACAAGGCTAGTTGAAGAGCTGGAACTGGTCAATGAGGGAGAAGCGAAGTGCGGAGAAGAAAGTTGAAGATGCGGTTTCTCACTCACTCTCACGCAATCCACTTATTCGCACTGTAAGATAAGCACAACAAGCTTGTTATCGTACAGTATGCACAGTGCATTTCTCACCATGTCAATCAAGGCCTGAAGCCGATCGAGTGATTGATCGACGCGTGAATGTGTGAATGACTGAGTGCTGGATCAGCTAATGATCTCATCTTGTCCAATAAATTGTCAAATTGAAATGAACAGTATCCAAAGTGTGGGAAAATATTCTCAATATTACTTATCATAACGCCAAACCCGCCCCTTTCAAACACCTTGCAATAACCGTAATATAAAACAGCAAAAGCTAAAATTCGAAAATTTATAATACATCCAGAAGTGAGTTTCTAATCAAAATTGTCCGGCCAAACCCATGAACCGCTTTCTATTTCTTCTTGCTGCCGTTGAAAGCAGCAACGACTTGCTCAGCAGCCTTGGTGGTAGATCCATCCAGGCCATACCAGAAGTGCTGGGGCGACAGCATCCATCGCTGCAGGTGGCCGTTCTTGATGTCGCTGGCCAGGGTACCGAGCTGCTTCGAAGCCTGCTTGGGCAGCTCCAGGATCATGCTGGCGAGGGCGCTCTTCTGGGCAGAGTTCATCTTGGCCTGGTCAACGTTGGACCAGATCTTCTTGAGGTGGTCGATGACACCGGTGGCGGTGGTGGGCCAGCCAGAGAGGAGGCTGCCGCAGAGAGGATCGGTTGGCGCGGACTCGCAGAAGGGGAGTTTCTTGGCGTTGGGTGGGATGCTGGGGAATTTCTTGCCCGACGCCCAGACGGGATACGGGTCACCGAAGGAAACGTAAGCAATGACCTTGGCGGCAGACGCAGGGCTCATGACGCCGAAGCTCTTGCGGGCAACCAGACATCCTTGGCTATATATCCAGCGTTAGAGCTTGCAGAGAGGAAACAGGTCAGGGAAACGAGCATTTACCTCCAGCAAGATACAGCAATCTTGGCCTTGGGGCAGGCCTTGACATAGGCGTCGATGACAACACCCATGGACAAGGCGCCCTTCTCACTACCTCCCTCAACGACGTAGCCGGCAAGATCAGCAGGATACGCGCCGGGGTCCACGCCCTGGAAGGAAACGCTCTTGGTCCTTGCCGCTAGGGCATCACGGAAAGGGGCACCGACCCAAGGACCGATGTTTCTGCATGTCGAATGGTTAGCATTCAATGTTATGTACAACTAGGCATTGAAGCTTCACTTACCCAGGATCGAAGGTTCCACGAGCAAAGATGACAGCCAAATCAGCGCAGGCTTTCGGGTCTCCAGCAAGAGCTTTTCCCCATCCCATCTCAGTGTCGGTGGTTGCGCGGGGCGAGATGGCGGATACGGCAGATGCGGCCACCGCAATGGCAGTAGCGAGAGTGAACTTCATTTTGCGAAAGTAAGACGCGTCCAGGCGTTATTAGACAAGTAGCAAAGGGGAGAGGTTTAAGAAGAAGAAGAAGAAGAAGAAGAGAAAGAAAATTATTTGTGTTGGTTTTGGAATGGGTTGTTTCGAGAAGCAAAGTAGAACGAAGGTCAAGCCTTTATAGTACTCAAAGCTTTCTCTAGATCTCTTCAATTGATTAAAACGATCGACGGCTTCTGCAAGGCACGATCTCGGAGGGGAGCCAATCCCTGGGACAGCCGGCTCATGTCGGAGTCTCCGTTGTTACAGGTCCTCACCCTATGCCATTCGCTGTCAGACAGATGCCGGCAATTACAACGGCAGAACCCATTCTAACCGGATTACGGAACCGAGCTCTATCAAGTCCCGGTATTTTATCCTAAGCTCGTATATCAGCCAATCGACGGCTTCAATTTTAATGCTAGAACAGCAAGGGTCGCGTCAACTGCCACGGAGCCAATGACAGCGAACCCAGCAGGTTGGGGTACCATGACAAGAGTCAGCAATCATCTGAATTGAACTGCTATTTTCTCCGTGTCTAACAATAGGTGGTCTAATTCCTTCTCAATCGCGCACATGCACACACGCGAAGAACAGGAACAAGCATCGCGAATACGCCAGTTCCCACCACCGAATGGCGCTCGCCCGGAGTTGAACATGTGCTTTCGCAGGAGCAGGCGGTTGTATTACGCCCGTCCGCCTTTCTCCTGTCTCAAATATAGAGAGACCTTCCATATTCCGGTTGCTTACTTTGCCAGCTGCTATTGTGGTCAAAGCTCGACAATGCAACGGTGTAATTTTAACCTGGCCGATCCGGAAATCGCCATTGTGATCGCCGAGGCATCACAACATGTGCCTCAATTTTGCATCTTTCCATTCCAGTAATTGTGTATTCTCAGAGGAGAATTCTCCAATAGAGATATTCTACATAGCGGCAATAGGAACGCGGGGACCGACATCCAATGCGCTCAGTTACTTGCCAATCTAGGCTGTAGGGATAACCTTTGTTTTGTGCATTGACAACCAACCCATTGAACATGGTGCTAAGCAACTTTGATGTAGCACAAGAACCTAGCATGATGCTTGATCATCTCTCACTCTATGTAAATTGATCTATTGGTTTATGGATAACCAAAGTAATGTCACACTCTATCAAATATCTTAAAAAAACACGTTGCTATCTAGAACATTGTGGGATACTCTAGGGTAGTTCGTTCATCGATGGCTCAGTTGGCCGCAGTAGTTCAGAGGCGCAACCTCTATGATTCTCTTTCCTTTTCTTCTCGATTCGGTTCATCTAACATTCTATAATACATTTATGGATTGATGGACCTTGAAATCTAGTTTGGATTCCATTTTGCGATTCATGACGGCAACATGGCTTTCTCGCTTCGTCCCCCGTTTATCATAATCATTTGTATCCCCGGACACCCATAGTAGGTTAATTCTATTTCCAGAGTTACTATTTAATGACTGATTGGAAAGCCTATAGCCTCTAAGGTATTATGATATCTAGGGCAAACTCTCGAGGCTGGTTTATTAGCACGTGAAGGCAGACTGCTGTGGTGTCTATAAATAGCCAAACGCTCGAGGCAGGGATTTGAGACACCCTAATTCCTTCACAAGCGCACCGACCGGGTGCGAAAGCTGGATGAAGACCAAAATAAGTGGGCGGTATCCGTAGCCTGAGCCTGAATATCGTATGGTTCAGATAACCAAATTGAGACTCATAGAGCATCGATGTCAGGTTCAACTACGCTGAATGACACAATATATAAAGGATGTTGACATTATAAGGATAAGAAGATTGGAATACTTGAATGGGAATAAGGGAATAGTTTGCGGAGAAATTGCAAAATAATCGGCCAATGTAAGCAACAAAGGTACTGCACGGTAGCAGTATGGCGTGAAAATGCGGTTGGGATTATTTTCCTAAGCTGTCATTCGATCACAGTCAGCATCGCACTATTACTTCCCCCCAATATTAACCCCCACAAGTCGATGTCGTCTAATTATTACATTTTCTAATAATTATCTGATTCCACTCCGCATCCTTGAAAAAGAAGAATTGAGAACTAGGTGATACAGCTAGCAGAATATCAACTCGATCTAGTAGCTAACCCCGACTACCACGGCACTGACGAACAAGGCCAAAATCCCCGGGACCAATGACACGGTACTGCCACTTGTTGGGCTTGGAAGGCTGGAAACGATGGCAGTATTATTGTCGTTGGTAGGCGTACCCTTCAGGCTACCAAGCCCAAGTTGCATATTCTTGCCATCCCAGACGGTATAGTAACCTTTCAACACCGGACTTCCAATGACCCATACAGTCTCAGTCTCAGACAGGGGCTCAGTAGCGTGCAGAATGACGGCCTGGCAGATGTTAGGGTGAGACTTGTGGCGACCGAGGTTGAATGCTGCCTTGGGCATGGTGACATTCGCTTTCTTCTCCTCCGACCCGATAGTGAACGTGAGCTCAGGTGCGAGTTTCTCCATAGCATCGCATGGAGCCCCCCAAACACCCAGATCATCGAGAGGCTTGATCTCGGAGCTGATGGCAGCATAAATGTCTGCGGCTGTTTGGTAGTCGGGAGCCTGGATGAAGGCCGTGCCGGTATCGATGAGAGAAATGGCTGCGGGGAACTCTTGACTTGTGTTTGAATTCTTAATCGTCTTCCCGTCGACGTAGAACCTGGGCGTGTCGATGAACCATTCGCCGATTGCACCAGTGACGGTTTGGTTTATATCGACCTTGGTAAGCTCTCCCTCGTACTTGGACGAGTCAACACCACCAAGTGTGGCCTCACCAGAAGTACCGGAGCCTGAATTCAGGTAAAGTGAGAACACTGCCTCGGGCAATTCGCCCGACTGGACCAGGTTCCAGAACGTCGTGGTGAAGGTACCGTTGTATTCTGAGCTGAATACAGATGCTCCAGGAGGTCCGAGACCAAAGATGCCATCAATGTTGGGGCCAAGTGGGTTTGCACCCAGAGCCTTCGGGTAATCGTCAACGAGTAGGAAAGTTTGGTTCGCTACTGAGACACCGTTGATAGCGACGACATCGGACACGATGGTTCCATTCATTACGGCCCTCTCGGCCAATGGCTCCGCGTTACCGCCCGTGCCATAGCTGGCCTGATACGGGTATCCTGGTACTTTGGAAAATGTACTGGATTTGGAGGTGTCAAAAACAGTGTAGTTACCGCATGTTGTGCATCCTTTTTTCGCAATGACCAAGTCGCTTGAACCTGTGTCGAATAGAACATTGCTTGTATATGTTAGTGCTGAAACTGAAGGTTGATAGGTCGATTATCTTACAATTCTTGTGGAGGAGTTCCGATAGACAGTTTACCATACCACTGAGTAGGTGTTAGTTGTGAATCACCTCAAAGGTTGAACCTTACGGAGTGATTACTTGATAGTCGGTAACATTCCACCAATTGGAAAGATTGACATTAATAGCAGAGGAATCCTTTTCACGAGGCCGTAAGTCATTCCTGCCACTGGCCTCTGACAGACCCGCGAGGCCAAAGGCTACCAATGAGGCCGAGGTGAGCTTCATCGTGTATATAAAGAAAGATATGGGGTTGAAGAATGTAGTGAAGATTTCAGAGGCATGAAAGGTGAATTGGTCTCTAAGGAGCTTCAACGTCTATCTTTATAGCCACTTGATTCTATCCCTAGACTCTGTTCGCATTCTCCCGTTCGAACTGGCCCCTGCTCTTGAAGTTTTGCATGGCCACATTTTGGTACGCTCTAGAGTTGGTTAGAAGGGCTGCGCATAAGCCGAACCCAACAAACAGGGATTTTCACTGGTACGCTCGCCAAACATTTGTGGAACTCTACTGGAGGAAGGCTGTCAGAATCTAACACTTGAAATTAGACGGGTAGTCGGCAACGTTGGGGGCATCAAGTCACAAACAAGGATGCGCGTTTGAACGAGACCAAAATGTTGGCATTGTTGAAGAGGCAAGGTTTTGTACGGTACTTGCACACACACAGTGTAGGAGGCCGCATCAATGAAATTGGCGATGAATTCTCCCAGGTTTGTAGGTGTTGATTTTCATAGTGGCAAGTTCTATTCATGGACATGAAAGTAGTGCAGGAGTTCATTATAAATGAGGAACTTGGCCACTTCAATAATCGTCTTCTGACTCAACATCCGGCAGCAACACCACCAGTCCTTCCCCGTTAATATTCTCGTACTGTTCATGATCGACAACTCTCTTGATGTCGCCTTCAGTTCCTTGATACTTTTTGGCCCAATCTGATCCTCCACTGCCAGCTGTCCCGTCTGCCATAGAGGTATTCTTCACTGATATAGAATGTATTGGTTCGCGCTGTCCATCCAGCATGATGTGTCTCAGCTGCACCGCTAGCACAAAGTCCGTGGCAGTCTTGAAAGATACATGCTTGGATCGATTCCAGATTAGATTGAGAAGTTTTAAATTCGCTATACTGGAGGAAGCTTCAGCACCAGCGTTTCCATCGACATTGTTACTTGCGGTGGATGAAGCCTTGGCCCCATGAGCCACTCTGTTTAATGTCAGAGTTACACATCCGCGGCATGATATGGAATGTGATAGCAACTCACTTCAGGCCGGAGACCATGTAAAGAGGAGCTTCCGGGTACTTATCAAGATAGCTCTTCACCGAGTTTGATTGAAGAACACTCTTGACGTATGTATCATCAGGATCAAAGGAATAGGTCCACAGCGCTTCAGCTTCGATCTCATCATCTGACTTGCTCTCCCAGTGAATGCTGATGTTGATACTGGGACCAAGCCCCAGAGTAGCAAGGAGATTTGCCCAGATGCCCAGTCGTCCATCGAAGAGCTCGCTCCTTTTTGCCTTGAGGCCCCCGTGCTCGCTGGTACGGTCAACAAACTTGCCATTGATCTTTTTGCGATCAGCTCGATTGAGAGCTTTGATCTCTGGTCCAAATGGATCTGCGAGCACATCGCCCAATTGCACCCGGCCGGCTTCGATGGAGAAGGGGTCTAATGGGGGTTTTCCATTTGCACTGGGTGTGCTTTCGGGATATGTGATGACTGGTGGTGGAGATGTGGTGAAGTTGGGCGCGATAACGTAGGTGTTTACCATGTTGAACAAATAAATGAGCAATATAGATGAGTGAAAGAATTAAATCTGTTATATGTATGGCTGTAATAATGTTCGCTGCCAAGTTGTTCAACGTAAATGCGGAACGGCTGCAAATATAAAACCCCGCAGCAAGGCATCCCGAGAATGCCTCGCTAAGCTAGAGTCTAAACAAGCAGGTTTGCCTTGTACGCCTTGTATGTAACCTCAAGAATATGCAGTGAGATCATGCTGCATATGCTTACAGATTCTGCAGGGTGGCGGAGCTTTCAGCTTCCCGAGGGCGACCATTCAGGTCAAACCTAGGGCATATCCAGCCCCTCAACCCCTCATTATTTTGCATATTGTATCCAATCATTCTCGTGCTCGCAACACATAACACATGAAGCTAGAAAGGCTGTGTGGCTTAGATGAGAAGAGGAGTGAGTCTCGTTCATCACGGAGCGCGATGTTAAGAAATTTAAGAGACGGGAAAATCTTTATAAAGTATTATGTTAGGGCTGTGGTACCTCAATAGTTAAACGAATTAATCCAAGACGTCGTCCGCAGTCCTCGAGTCTGCCTCTACCACAGTTTGATCCATAACGGGATGAAGAATTGATCCTTCAGTCTCTGAATACATGAACTTGAAGAGCTTCCACGGGGAGATAAATGAAATTTCGTCCGCTTTCCTCTTTTTTCGGCTCATTAAGTCCCTGAATACGGTCTCGATACCTCTTTTCTCCCGGGCAGCCTTATATAATGGCTCTCCTAGCTTCCTTGCATTCATATCTAGCCAAGTCATGTAATTAGCCGCAATTGCTGCAAGGACTGGCGTTGCATATGATGTCCCTGACGTAAGGCGAGTTTCTTGTACGCCCTCTTCAGGCTCCCACATGACACTTATGCCCACTCCCAGAGTACCAAAGTGGTCTTTCCCTTCTTCATATTCCGGGTTCAGACTATAATTGTCTCCTCCGTTCCCGTCGAGTGCAAAGCCGCAAATAACGTTCGAGTCTGAACCTGGAAAGGAGCGCTTGGGCCTGCGAAGCCCATGATTTGATGCCGAGGCAAAGAAAATAGGCTTATGACCCTGGGACGTCCTTTTGGATTGGGCTGTGCTGATCGCCTCTTCGACCATCTTACTTGGTCTTGCAGTACCAAAAGACATGGTAACAATGTCTGCAGCCACAGTTTCAGTTGCCCATTCGATAGCCTGGATGAAAGTGGTAGGATTAGTGACCTGACAAGAAAAGGAGGATAAGAAGACCTGCCTGCTTGACGGGTTCATGATCTGCAAACTCCATGGTAGTCGTAATTTTTGCAATATATATATCAGCATCTGGTGCAAATTTTAGAAGAAGGCAAGCTATATGAGTTCCATGTCCGATTGTGTCTCTGATTCTGTCCCCGATGAATGGCCTGCTCTCCTTGAACTTGATTGGGTCTTGGTCTTCTTTCTGATCGAACCCTTGACTCTTTCTATATTGCATGACTCTCTGACGCAAGGCCTGCAGATCACTATGGCCCGTAAAGATGCCTGTATCTAGCAATACAATTTTGACACGTTGTATCTTTTTGTCACCGTTTCTCATGAGGGGCCGAATAAAGCGTCTGTGGAACTGCTCAAAGTCTCGAGAAAACGCGTTCGCATAGCCAATCAAGCTGATTCTTGAGTGTCAGAATATTTCATCATATGATCAGTGGCCGTCACTTACTCTCCATTGTCTAAATGCATGTCATGGCTGTTAAAGTCATAGTGTGGCGTTTTTGATCCGTAGACCGTTGGGTTATTTTGTGGCTTCTTTGTTGTTGTCCCGGTACTTGTCGGGAATCGTAGGTATCCTCCTGCAAAAACCTTGATGGTATCCGGAAATTCTGAATAATGGCTTTCGAGTTTTTTAACGACTCGAAGATGTATGATGTTTCGAACATCTTCTAGGCTGCAGATGGAATCGGCTTGATTCTTCTTCTTGGTCTGGCGAAGCCGAGCCATTGGGTTATCGTTGACTCTTTGGAGTGCTTCGGCGAAGTCGATGCAGCCGAGTATAGCGCCAATGTATGATGGTTTTTTGGCTCCTCGAGGGCTGTTCCATAGTCCTTGAAGATGTTCACCCATCATGGCTTGGAATTTGGGGGAATATGGGTTTTGAAAGTCCAGTTTCTTACCAGTTTCGATTTCCAATAGAATAATGGCAAAATTGCGTATAAATGGCTCACATGTGGTTGGCGTAAGCTTGATGGGCTCCGCATAGTCCGCGTGACTGGGTTTTGCGAGAGAACAGGTGACGAATGGATGATGTATGTCAAATATTCTGTATTCATGCTCATCTGACTGGCACAGAAAATGAATGGACTCGGAAGTCCAGACCTCTTGCATCCATGCCCCGGAGAAAAGATGTAGCAGGCATCGGCCGAGCGATAAAGCGAGCATGGCTTTATCTCCATCTGTAAACTGACCATTTACATACAGATCCCCTAAGAGGCCACTCTCAAGAACTGAGGCAAGAGACATGGTGGGAGAGGAGGGTTGAAAAGCCGATGGAGGTGGATCGAGGCTGCCAGGTTCCAGTATCATATAATCTTCAACAAAGAGGAGACTCAAGATAGGGATGCCCTCATCTGTGTGTCGGTGATGTTGGCCGAAAAGGCGACAGAGATCGAGTTCATCGTGGTCTAAGTTCATTGAATTCTCCTTCGCTGAAGTATACTGTCCGGGAAGCCACACTTTGTCGCACGGCGGGGGGCAAGACGATAAGAAAACGGCTAATCTCAGTTCCTCGTTGAGATTATCTAGTAGGAACCCGTCAAGCTGAAGTTTGGCCTTATGGTCTCCATTGAAATGACAAGTACGTTTTTGCAGAAGGCAATAAAGCTGGTGAGAGAGCTCTCTAGGCTGAGAATACTTCCAATTTGTGGTGGCAATCTCTCTTTTAGGAGAAGGGGACTTATTTAAAGAGGGAGATTTCAGCTTGCGCATTGTACTTCTCAGAATGGCTGCTCCTTTTTGGAATTTCGTGACAGGATGTTTCAAAGTGAGGAACTCTTGGCATTCAGCAATGACCTCTCGATGCTGGTGACCTTGAGCCCATGATTCCGTATGCAGTTTGTGCTTTTGAACCCATTCCGCCAGATTGTCGAGGTTTCGATACTCAGGGGCCTCGCTTGTCGCATCGGACACTTTCATATTCCCCGTCGTATGGTCGACTTTCCTCATGACAATCTGAGCGATAGCTGTAAACGGTTGCGTTAAAAAAGCCCACACACCAGCATCTTTGCTCTTGGGATTCATCCAGGTTATGACATGGCTAACGTTTTGGTACAAGCCAGCTCCCCATGTCGAGGGAGCCCCGTCTGATGGAGGCAATAGTTCGTCCACTCCATCGACCACAGGTACGTTGTTATCGACCAGACCATCAAAAAACGTGAGCAAATCCCTAAGATCCTTTCTGCAGTTTCCGAATTCTGTAGCGGACAGGAAACCTTTTGGCAAGCATCCCGGCAAAGCTCTAACATCGCTTTTGAACAGTCCAATGGTTGAAACGAAGTCCGCAGCTTCAGCCGCAGCTTCAGCATCTGAGAGGGATTTTGTCGGAGTGAAGCCCCATGGTAGCTCTAATGCAAACAGAGGCTGAATGAGCATCAATAGCTGCCACTCTTCCTCGTCACCGAGAGTAGGTATGAATGGGAACTTTTGCATGAGGGAAAGCAGGCAGTGATGTGGTAATATGCAAAGCGCATTGGGCATCTATTAGAGATTGTATTTGAGGAGTTCGAAGTTGAATTCGAAACCAGTGCCACCCCCTCACTGAACTCGACGAGGGGGGGATATGTCAGCTGAGAAATCGGCACACCAATCAGCTTCCAATATCCTGCATGAAGCTGACTGCACATTGCAGCAGGCAGTGTGCAGCCAAAGCTGAGGAATTGTACATTACCCCGCTCCGATGCGCCCCAGCCATCAACTCTACTCCCCGACGGTTGGCATCACCAACCTGAGTTTGATAAGTTGTCCTGGTGGGTGTGAGTGTGGCTTCTGTAGAAGAAGATACAACTCTGTGACCATCATGGCTACTGTGGTAGGTAGAGGCGATGATATCCCTAATCTTGTGCGAAACTGCGTTGATTTGTTTGACCAAATTCAGGACGTCTTGTCCGAGAGACCTGGAAACCAATATCAGCTTATTCTGAACTGTCAACAACACTTCCAAGCATGGATGGATCGTGTTGGCATGTTGGACCAGCCGTCCACTGGCCAAAAAGTGGAGTTACGATTGCAAACAAAGCCAGTTATTCTTCATCTCATTCGTGACCTTCTCAATATCATCAAAAATAATCTGACAACAGGTATGGGTTATAGTTACCTGCCAACCACATTTTTTCCCTCACTTGCAGTAGTGTTAATTGGCAATAGTGCTTCAACTGGAATCGCCTAGTCAACCCTCGCCGACGGTAGGAGTTGGCTCATGGATAAGGAACACTTTCAAAGTGTTTGGCTTTTCGATATCCGCTATTAGAAGAGGAATAGAACCCGATGAGCTGTCACCAGCAAGTCAAGCCTGCCTACACGGAGTGGAAGGTTGTATAGAGAGACTTCAGGATCTGCACGATGATTCAGAACAGAACACGACCGATAGCTTTCTGAGTAATGAAGAAAGTGGCCCTCGGAATCTCATGGTTCGAGGCAAAATCAAAAGCAGGTGCCCAAACATCACAGACTCTATACTAAGAGTAGTTGAAGCATCCATAGAGGCTAGACGAGAGCGACTCAAAGACCTCACTGGAGAAGTTGACAGTGATATTATTAGGCCGTATATTTGCCTGATGAATGGATGCGAGGATCCAGATTCTCCCTTTTCGAAATACGATAACTGGAAACGACACATGCGGGTTAAACATTCTTCCCAATGGGCGCAAGATCTCGGTAACAGCGCCGTATGGTTCTGCGACATCGACCACGACGAGGATCAAATCTTCAAAAGTACTCTGGAGCTAGAAAATCACGTTAAAACGATACACGATATCCCCTATCTCAAAGTCGCTTCAATGGTCGAGCATAATACGCTCACTTTACCTGGCAACCGGAATCATTGCCCTTTTTGCGATCGTTCTGAACCCGATATGGAGCATCACATCGCAGATCATTTAGTAGATATCGCGCCACTGTCTTTCGAGAATCGGCATTCTGCACATGATTTTGAACTTGAAAGCTCAACGGAAGCATCCAATGTCGCAGGGTCGAATAATGAGCAGGACCAGTCTGAGTCCATACCCGTCTTGGGCTCATCCGAGCCAGAATCACCCTTTTCGTTAGAGAAGTTGAGGCGGTTGATTAGGAAAGGCTTTGTCTCAAGCGAACTGGATGCTAAGCCATTTCTCCCACCTGGCAAACGCAAACAAATCACTGAGAGTCTGCGTGTTGAAGACTTGGAATTTCTCGGCCCTTGCCGAGAAGATCCCTCAAGTATATTACAGTTTGTTCAGCGAGATGCTCAAGTCTTGTTCTCGATCCTGGCCTTTATGGGCCACGAAGTAATCGGCTGTCTAGAAGCGATGTATAGATACGATATGACTGACAGGCTTCTCCCAATTCCAATTGGAATGATCGACCACTGTGACGAGGATAACTCGGATCGCGATCGCGAATGTCGGCACGCGCCACCTCTTGGTGTCTTCCATCAGGAGTCGTGGAGCCTGTTCACAATCGAGAGATTTTATGAGACACAGTGGAAGTTCCTAGCACCTATTTTTACACCTGACCGTTCCGACTACAATCTTCTAGCAGAAACTATTTTGCCTATCATCTATGTAAAGGGCGTCAGTCATTCTAACTTTAGCCTCGTTCAGGAGGTTGAGATTCATCCAGATAATCTACTTCATTTTGAGCAGGTAAGACTTCTTCCGAAACTGAAAGAGAGAGAACATATTTTAGCTAACAGAGAACCTAGGGACTTGGGTCAAGTAATCGAATGGCCCTGAAAAAAATGCAAGCCCTACACGATCCAGAGCTTCCTTACAATACACCAGATGAAATTAAGGCCCAGAAGCTGATGAATGCCATGCATCACGCCCATATACAATCAGCCCTGGCGTTCGTCCACCGAAGGGATGATCACTTCATATTATATCCATGGGCAGATGGGGGTAATCTGCGAGTCTATTGGGTACAAAATAATATTTGGCCCCTTTCAGAACAACTGATCAAAGAAGTTTTGGAACAGCTTCTCGGTCTGTGTGATGGCCTTTGGAACATGCATAAGATGAACATCAGGCATGGAGATCTCAAGCCTGAGAATATATTAGGCTTTACTAAAAATGAATGCCTTGTCGGCACTCTGAAGTTAGCTGACATGGGACTTGCAAAGTCTCACGAGGAACGTACACGGGAAAGGCACCTCTCAACCGAGACGAAATGGGGGACCATCCGGTATGAGCCGCCTGAGATTGCCACTGCCAAGAATAAACCAGTGTCTCGACGATATGATGTATGGTCCATGGGTTGTATCATATTGGAGTTTTTGGTGTGGATTCATTATGGACCCGATGGGCTTAGGCAGTTCAACGAAGCGCTTGCTGCCAAGGATGGAGGCCCGGGTGCCTATTATACCATTGAGACCCGCCTTGGATCAACCACGGCAGTTCTGCATGAGTGCGTGGAGAATTGCATAAGCCATCTACTCGAAGCTGCACAAGGGCAGGAGTCTGCTCTGGGAGACTTGATACACTTGGTGAATTCGAGGCTCCTTGTGGTCGACCTGTCTCAAAATGGCACAAACGATAGCTCTATACCGGTTAGAGCGGACAGCATGGAAGTAAGACAGGAACTAATTTCCATCTTGTCGAAATATGAGGATGAGCAGAGCTATCGACTGCCGAGCTACATTAGTAAACTGGATGAGCGCCCCAAGCTACCAAACTTTCTGACAACTCATCATCTGGGTTTGAAACATATTGCTACTAAGGATATTGTGGATAAATCCACGTTGAGCAATCCAATTGCAGAGTATAGATTTCCAGAAGTAAGTACAACCCTTCCATGCCATACCTTGCACTCAAAAGCCTCTGTTTGCTAACGATTGCCAATGGTAGCTCGTAAGTCAACGGGTTTCCAGTTCTCAATTAACTAAATTTAACTGAACGTGTTTCACAGAGTCTTTCAAAGGGATATTCTTACCCAGTGGACAACGACTTTGCCCTGAAGATTCTCCCGGAGATGGATCAGAACACAGGTCACCCGCAGATGAAGCATATGCCTCAACTATGCAACATCTGCAAATCCCTCAAGTTGAATACGCCAGACTTTTCGGTCAAGTACTCCCTTACCTATCTAGTAAGCAACACAGAGTGTGAACTGTGTCAACTATTCTATAATGTGATAGTGTCCGCAGGACTAGCAAGCCGCCATGCTGTTCAGTTTCTGCGAGATGGTTCAACACTGAAACTGATGAAGGGAGGACCTCCCGTTTTGTCTCTCGTGGCGCATTCAGGTCTGCGACAGCGTTTCACATGGCCAAGCACAACCCAGTTAACAAACCACACAGGCTACTACTCTCACGACATACAACATGGCTTCCCTATGATCGAGCGGATTCCTGGTCCTGTCTCATTTGGGGTCATGAGACGATGGCTTCATTGCTGTGATTCTTCCCATCAGTGTGTGATGCCCACGGGATCCAACCCTATGGACCCATCGGTGTTACTTGATGTCGGCGGTGGTCTATACCCGTCGAATCGCATCCGGGCAGTGTACAAAAACACTGATAGTAGATATGTGGCATTATCATATTCCTCAGCCTTCAGTTTCAGTTCTGCTTCGAGCAAGAATGCCCATGGGACAGAACTAGAGCTTGAAGAAATGCCAGCAACTTGCCAAGATGCTGTTCATGTTACGCGAACCTTGGGGATTCAGTATTTGTGGATCGACAGGTATTGCATGGGAAAAAACAATGAAGAGGGTGCTACCCCTCGTTCCGCCCATGAAGAGGCGACTGCCTTTACCAATGCATATGTTGTCTTGGTTGCGAGTTCGGCCAAAACTGCAGACGAGGGCCTCTTAGCCCCAAGGACAGCCAGGCAGAATGTAGTGTTGACGCTCCCTGAGGGGGTGTGATCTCAGTATGCCCATTTATCGACGACTTTGAGAAGGACGTTGAGAATTCATACCTGAGTTCTAGAGCCTCAATTTTCCAAGAGAGACTCTTGGCTCGACGATCCATATTCTTCACTTCAAGTCAGGTATATTGGCAATGCCATCAAGACACTCGCGCAGAGACACTCACAAAAATAGCTTGGTGAGTTCCAAGTTCCATTACTGACGTCGACTCGAAGCGTTCGCTGAACTTGGCTAATATGTAAAATTTATGCAAAGTCCAACATCGGATACCAACCAGAAAAGGATTTTCTCTTTGTCCTTCCCAGAATTATGGTTCACACAATTTCCTCTCTATCGAGTTTACCAGCCGATATATGAGCGTTACTCCAAACTTAAGCTCACACGGGAGACTGACAGAGCCCTTGCATTTCAGAATATCGAATTTAGAATTTCTCAAATTTTCATTGTAATTGGGAAGTTCGGCCTGTTTTTTGACTCGAGTGAGCTCTGTCGAAGCCTTTTATGGCGTCGAGAGGGCACAGAAACGTCTCTGAAGCGAATAGATTACCAAGGTTTCCAAAGTCCGCCCCCAACCTGGTCTTGGGCAGCTTACAAAGGTGCCATTGGCTATTTCGATCTACCCACTGACGGAATCATCTGGGGTAACGTTCAGCATGCGAATGTACGGAATTCACACGTCGCAGTTGACTCAATCCTCATTGCCGAGACATATCATTACGATACATCCCAGCTTTCCGACATTCTTTATGACTGTATAGACAACGAAAAAAGGGCGTTTAAAAGGTGCGTCGTTCTTGGGAAGAGCAAGGTGAACGAAGGAATGGCAAATGGAACTGCTTACTATCTACTGATTGTTGGAACAAAAGGGCCTAACAAAGATGGAGATGTTACCTGGGAAAGACTAGGAGTTGCATATTCGGAAGATCCAAATCTCTTTTCTAACAAAGAGACGGAACGAGTGTCCATCTCTTAGAAAGTCTAGCGAATAGTTTCGATCTAACGAGAGGAGACTAGTAACGTGGCTAAAGCAAGAGAACCTTAATACGTGATTACCATGGGATAATGCGATTCACTTTTGAAGAACAGTGTCAAAATTAGTTTCTGATGCTTTACTCATATCTAGTACAGTATTGCAGAAAAACATGGAAGCTATCTCGGGCTGTTCTACCACGGGGCCATCGTCGCAACTCATGGAACAGAAACCTTGTCCATCTCTGATCGTCCTGAGTCATTTATTCCATCGACTGGATAACAGTCTTAGGGTTTCTAGACTGACGCCGCTCATGCTCAAGTGACTAAGAAGAAGTCGGATGAAAGATGATTTTAGGAAGACCAACGCGGGCGTATGACAAATTGGGAAATTACCGCTCACGTCACGAGGAGGAGTGGTTGAGCAGGAGGTGCAGGGGTTGAGCTCGGGATCACGTGCCTCCACAGGCCTAACCTCATCCTCCACTCCCACTGACTGATATCAACCAGCACGATTTGCTATTTTACTATTATGATGAGAGAATGCAGGGGTCGTAAGTGGCATGCAACCAAGGGTAAGATCAAGCTCGATATCTGAACGCTTTTAATATACCTTCAAGTCGACTGGATGTTCACCAATATTATCCGAACGGTTTCCAGCTTCGTATGGTGTTGATGTGAATATGGGTATGCTACATATTTGTCTCATCTCTAAAATAGAAGTGAACCATCAGAAACTTAGGTTTACTCAACATTTTATCGAGAAGTAGTATTTGGGGGAATGGTAGGATGCTGTGTTGCCTTGAAGGACTGTGGGTGGCTGACACATCAAGCAACCACCTATATATAGCAGGCAGACACCCCTTCTTCCCCTTCCCCTCTCTCTCCTTTTTTCTTTCCTTTTCCCATCAAAATCAATCAAGTTTATTGTCTACCTATCCGTTCCATCTCATCCCAAACCTCTCCATTATTCCATCAACAACCGAGGGTCACACTAAGCCCTCCTCTTACATAACCCCTGAACTATCTTCCCCCTCAGTCACTCAGTGGTTATCATCATCCGCCATATCCACAACCCACCCCAACCTATCTTCGACTCAGTCTATCCCTCCCCAACATCTTAACAATGGCACGCACCAAGCAAACAGCCCGTGCCTCAACGGCCATGGTGGCCTCGCGGGCTTGGACCCCCCTATGTGGTTGTTACATTCTCGTTGATCATAAGCCTATGTACCTTCCCCACGTCATGGTTGATATTCACGCAACCATCCTTGACACCATCTTCCATACAACTCTTACACAAACCTTCATCAACCCTTCTCAGGATGTCCCAATTGAAGAAGTTAAATATATTTTCCCCCTTTTCGATGGCGTCTCTGTGACCGCGGTCTCTTGCATTGTTGGGGATCGCACCATTACAGGCGTCGTCAAAGAACGGCAAAAGGCCAAACAGATATATGAAGAAGCCAAGTCTCTTGGGAAAACAGCCGGTCTATTCGAGCAATCCCTTGAGGCAGCGGATGTCTTCTTCACCTCCGTCGGCAACGTACCTGCAGGCGGGGCAGTGACTGTCGTCATTACCTACATTGGAGAGCTCAAGCACGATGCCGAAATAGACGGTGTTCGTCTTAATATCCCCACTCGTGTAGTGCCACGATATGGGAACTCCATTCTCAAGGGCTCTTTGGTTAAGGAGAAAGGGATGTCTATCACTGTTGACACCGAAATGCCCGAGGGATCCACTATCAAGTCTCTCCAATCACCCTCTCATCCCATCTCGATCAACATCGGCAAGCTATCAACGGAGCTGGAAGGCATTTCTGAACCCTCTCTCTCCAAGGCATCTGCCACCTTGACTCGAGATGTCTCTGCTTTAGATAAGGACTTCATCATTGAGGTGGCGGCCACTAAACTAGGCGAGCCTAGTGCATTCTTGGAGACGCACCCAACCATTCCCGGCCAACGTGCTCTCATGGTTTCACTTGTGCCCAAATTCAGGCTGTCCTCAGAGAAGCCAGAGGTGGTCTTCATATGCGACCGCAGTGGAAGCATGACCGGGAAAATCCAAGATCTTGTTAATGCCCTTCACATTTTCCTCAAGTCCTTGCCTGTTGGCGTTAAATTCAACATAGCCAGCTTTGGCTCAACGTATTCTTTTCTCTGGCCAAGATCCAAGACATACAATCAAGACTCTCTTAATGAAGCCACAGACCATATCAACACGTTCAGTGCTGACTATGGAGGCACCGAAATATACGCTCCGATGGAGTCCGCTTTTCAGCGTCAGTATAAAGATATGAATCTGGAGGTGTTCCTGCTTACAGATGGAGACATATGGGATCAAGACCGTCTGTTCAAGCTCATCAAGACCCAAGTCACCGAGAAGAATGGGAAAACTCGGGTTTTCAGCCTTGGGATCGGATCTGGAGCCAGCAGTTCCTTGATCGAAGGCGTTGTCCGCGCAGGGAATGGGTTCGCACAGTATATCCAAGACGGCGAGAAAATGGATAAGAAGCTGATGCGAATGCTCAAGGGTGCTCTCCTGCCCCATGCGAGCGATTACTCTCTCGAAATCAAGTATGAGAGTGAGAAGGATCACATGCAGCTTGATGATGAGGATGAGGGGTTCGAAGTGATCGAGTATGTGCTAGACTCGCTACACATTGACACGAGTGAGCCAAGCAGCCCTGTGGCGTGGCCCACGGAGTCCCGCGACAATGTGCCCCTGTTTGATTCAAACTTTGATAAAGGCGATCACGCCGTGGAAGCCAGTGGGGACAATATCATCGACAAGTATCAGCATCTTCCTCAGATTGACACTCCTCGCTACCTCCAAACCCCGACTGAGATCCCCCCCTTATACCCATTCTCTAGAACAAATGTCTACATCCTGCTTTCAGAATCAACGCCGCAGAGGAGAATAAAGTCTGTGTTTTTAACCGGAACAAGCCCACAGGCGAATCTCACATTGGAGATCCCGGTTGTGAATCTGACTCGGGAGTCCACAACCATCCATCAGCTTGCCGCCCGCAAAGAGATCAAAGAGCTAGAGGAGGATCGTGGCTGGCTTACCAAGGCCAAAGACAGCGACGGAGAGCTGCTCAAGAACAAGCTAGATGGTCGATTCCCCGACATGCTTCAGCGAGAAGCTGTCAGGCTTGGACTACAATTTCAGGTCAGCGGTAAATGGTGCTCCTTTGTCGCCGTCGAAGGGTTGGCGAATGAGGAAGCCGATGGCAAAGGGAAGCAACCTCAGAGAAATCAGTCTGCCAAACCTTCTGGTTCGCCACCCATGGGTGTTGCTAAAGCTACGGTTTCAACCTGGGGTGCGGCTCCTCGGAAGCAACTTGCGTCAAAGGCTGCCAGGAAGTCCGCCCCTTCGGTTACCCCGGTCCCAGTGAAGCGTCCTCGTAAGCAGCTTGCAAACAAGACCGCAAGAAAGTCTGCCCCGTCCACAACGCCAGTTCCTACAGTACAAAGAGGTAAGGGAGTGGGTGTTGGAGGGGCGCTAAGACATAGAAGGATTGCAACTTTCTCAGAGCCGATGGAAGATGATGGGGAGCAAGCAGATAGCGAGACAGGCAGCCCGGAGAAAAGGGTGACTTCTGATGGACTGGAATCACCTGCCAGAAAAAGAACCAAAAGGACTGCCACCATTGACCCCTCCAACAAGCTCCAGGCACTCATTTCTCTCCAGACGTTCAGCGGCACTTGGCTGTGGGGCTCCAGCCTCGAGAAAGTTCTTGGGATCACTGCTGAGAGAGTCCTCAGTATGGAACTTCCCGCCTTTGTGCTCAAGCACGCGAGAAAGGAGGACATATTAGCCACGGTCTGTGCCGTCGCCTTCTTGAAGAGGTCTTACCCTGGTGATAAAGAGTCTTGGGAGATGTTGGTGGATAAGGCTGAAGAGTCTGTGAAGTCTCAAATTGGAGACGACTTCTACAAGTTGGAAAAGATCCTCAAGACTCTATTTTAGGGTGATGGGACATAAGGGTGTTGGGTATACTATGTGAGGCCACTCATGATCAGAGTAAAGTATCAGTACTGGGCAGTTCTATTTCAACAATAGGGCTGCGTCATTCTTTTAGTCTTTAATGTACTTCTTTCGTACTGTGGTGTCTCCTTACGCTGTAAATTCATGCAACCTGAGTCTGCTAACTATTCTACCATTCCCTATCTACAACGTGAGAAATGAGAGTCAACCGTGGCGCAATGTGTGTCACCTTTGATCGTGAACGTTTCCAGCGGACCCATCACTCCGAATATAGCTCCTCCTCTTCATCATCACTACTCTCCGGGGGCTTAACATCAACTTCTCAAACCGCAACTGTGAAATCCACTCCTTGAATGATACGTGTGACTTTGCCTTGAGATACTGGCCAACATTGGACGCATTAATGGTCGGATGAGTGCCTCTAAATCCATGCAGTCTGTCGCGAATGCGTAGACCTCCATGTCCTGGGCCATGAAGGGATGACATTGTAATTCCCAGGGGATCCAACTTCTCCCCGAGCCAAGTCCACATCTCCCGCCAGAGCTGCCTTCCTAGACGAGCACACTCTTCAGATCCCGGAGGCGGGTTATCTACGCTCAAGAAGATATCCCAGAGATTGGCAACGCGCAGTGTCGAGGCTGCCGTTGCCAAGAGACGCTTGAAATCGCCCACAGTAGTGTGTATGCCTCCAAGTTCGAGTCTGTATAGTGAACTGAAAGAAGTATTGTGCGCCAGCCAAGAGATCTGTTGTTTTGCATATTCATATCCCTCGTGCGTGGGTGACCTCATGGACCTGAAATCCGACAGGGTCGGTGAGACCCGGGCAACGATCTTATTCATGAATAGATAATACTCTGGGTGCTTTTGGCCGTGGAAGTCTCGGATGCACATGTGAAGCTTCTCCAACTTCATGGACTCGAGTCGCGTGAGGATGAGCTCCTGCTCATAGCTGGACAGGTCCAACTCTCCCAACATGAGCCCACTGCAGCATGAGACATATTTGGATGCTGTATGGCAGGTATTCAGTTCCTGCAATATCAGATTCTCTGCGCCAGGCGTAATTAACGCCCTCAGAAGAGAAGTGAAAACACTCGCCCTCACGTTAGGGTCGCCTTCCTTGAACGGCGACGTGATGTGCCATGGGATCGCCGGATCGCATCCGAGTCTGGCAACCAAATCTCTCCATTCCGGGCAATCCAGGCGGCGGGTAAGGTTGAGAAGATCCTGGCGCTCAGCGTTGTAATGCGACAACCCCACCGAGGTCAGATTTGGGAACCGGCTGGCGCAATATGCAAGTATTTCCCTCAACCTGCCGGAGAAGACGACGTCCAGATGATCAGCCACGACTTCCTTGTACGCTGGATAATACTTGAGCAGCTTGTCGTCTGGGACCTCAAGATCATCGCGACGCGCCCTTGATGGATAGAGTGTCCGTCTAGCTCTCGACTGAGAGGCCCATTGGCGGTATTCCACCTGGTCCATGGAGTACCTCCCCTCAAAGAGAGCCGGTACAATGTAGACTCCACGAACCACGGTGCGGAAATGATCATGCTTGGCTATGGCTTCAAGGATGGCCATGTTCTTGCTGGTCAGGAGGAATCGGTTGTAGACGAAACATCTTTGGCCGAACTGATGGCGAGACTTGGCAGCAGTGGCTCGGCTGCAGAGCCGGAAGCACAGAATATCTCGAGGGCTGATGAAGGTGCATATTCGATTCACCACCTCGGAGGGCAGAGAGTCTAGTGTGATATGGACGTCCATGGCAGAGGTCTGGGTGGATGTGGAGAGATTGATAACGGGACGATCGGGCGAAGATGTAAGGTGCTAAGGCGATATCGGGGGAGAAGGGGGGCGGCCTCCGGATTGTCCCATATGTTGTCTCGTGGCAGCAGCCCACTAATTTCCCTCGCTCGTCAGAACTCTGGAAGAATTGAGGCTCAGCTGGGTGTTTTGAACCCAAGGGAATTGCCCGGATATTAGCTGGCAAGCATCACGAGCTTCTATATCCCACTGAAAGCTCAAGAACGGTAGCATCAAACAAGGTATATAGGGTTAACCTACCCTATCCTGCTATCAAAAGTACCATGTGTCACGCACAACATCAATCATAATAAGAAGGTGTATTTCCAAGGTGTTCGAGGAGGCATCATCAAGATGAGGTTCCTTGGAGAGAATTGCATTCTACCCACCAGTTCGATCAGGTGGGTCAGGATGGCACGGGACGTGTTCGCATACGGCACGACGGCATCGACCAAACATCCATCGAGGTTCTCCCTGAGGAGAAACACGGTCTGACACCGCCTTTCCGTCAGCCTCTTCCGTGTCAAAGGCGTGGCAGTGGGGCAAATCTCGGCTCGGCTAGGCCTGCATGCGCCGTTCTGCAAGCTAGATTCGATTGATCGAGGCGAGATTTAAAACATATAAATCTGGATCCGGCACCTTCGCCTAAATATCCTATCCGTGACTCTGCAGCAATGCATCGGGCAGAGCGGTATGGCGATACAGTTACTCTGAGAACTGTTGAATTCCCGCAACGCATGTGAAGGAAGGATTGCCGGCCGAGCACGGTTCTACGCCTAGAATTGCGCAATAATATGGTTAGTGCCGAGATTCCCACTTCTTTGCTCAGGAACCCCGGTGATAGCGCTGCTTAAAGCCGGATTCTTTCGTGAGACACTCGACAAGTCTTTTGGTATTCCAACGGTTACTCAGCTGCATGAACCCGAGGCTGAGGACTTCCAAAGCAAGAATAAGTCTGACGGACAAACGACTTTTGGTGAGGCATGGAGCAGGGTGCCGTAATCCGATGGCTCTAATAGGGCGAGGTGCGTGCAGATGTCACATTGCTCCGGTTTAACCCTGTATCATGAATCAGGTCCACTTGGACTAAAATCTGAGATCCAGTTAACCAGACTTGGGCCCCTTCTCTCTTTTTTTCTCGCTCCTTCATTCATTTCACCAATCTCCCCTCTGATCGCCTGGTACCGCCTGTTTTGTGCCTTCAACACCGTCACAATGGCTCCTTCTCCTGTTTCTGAGGCCCCCCAGGGCATCGACCTGTACTCTCGCTTTGCCCTTGCTGGTGCTGTCGGCTGCTCCGTGACTCACGGTGCTTTCACACCGGTAGACGTGTATGCCATCCCTCGTAGCCGGCCTCAATGCTTCTCCACCATGAGATAGTCTCGTTGACTAACCTCCTGTACTGTAGGGTCAAGACTAAGATTCAGCTGGACCCGGCTACCTACAACCGCGGTACCATTGCTGCTTTCCGTCAGGTCGTCCAGAATGAGGGTGCTAGTACTCTCTTGACCGGCCTGGGTCCTACCGTCACTGGTTATTTCATCCAGGGTGCCTTCAAGTTCGGAGGTTACGAATTCTTCAAGAAGAAGTCCATCGATATCCTGGGTATCGACACGGCCCGCAAGAACCGTGGCCTCGTCTACTCCGTCTCTGCTGCCAGCGCCGAGTTCTTCGCCTCCGTGGCCCTCTGCCCTCTTGAGGCCACCCGTATCCGTCTCGTTTCCACACCCGGCTTTGCCAGCGGTTTGGTAGGTGGCTTCACCAAGATCCTCAAGAACGAGGGTGTTGGTGCTTTCTACTCTGGATTCGGTCCCATCCTCTTCAAGCAGTGAGTTCATCTTTTATGAAGCCAGCCCGAGATGTTGAATATTCGAAAGCGTGAGCTGACATGGTTATACAGGGTCCCCTACACTGTCACCAAGTTTGTGGCTTTCGAGAAGATTTCTGAGGCTCTCTTCCGCCAGCTCGGCAAGGACAACCTCTCCTCTGGTGCCCAGACCGCCGTGAACCTGGGATCTGGTCTCCTGGCCGGTTTCGCCGCCGCCATCATCTCCCAGCCCGCCGACACCATGCTGTCCAAGATCAACAAGACCAAGGGTCTCCCTGGTGAGAGCACCGCCTCTCGCCTGGTCAAGATCGCTGGCGAGCTTGGCGTCCGCGGTTCATTCGCTGGTCTGCCCACACGTCTGGTCATGGTTGGTGGACTTACTGCTGGTCAATTCGCCATCTACGGTGACATCAAGAAGGCTCTCGGTAAGCAGCTCATCTGCTCTTTTTGTTCCTTTGATCCTAGCTGACACTTTCTCAGGTGCCACCAACGGTGTCGAGATCGCCAAATAAACAAGACGCTATAGACAGCCCTAGAATCGATAGACTTTGTGACTTAGACGGGAGAGACAAGGTTTCATTTCAGACTATAGACGTAGCGAGAGCTCCTTATACCCCTGCTCTAGGTGTCTGCTCGGCACCAAGACATGCACATTACATTTCTAATAGACGTCGAGTAGATTTATCATGTATCAATTCTGTTTCATCTAGTGCATCTCATATTGACCACCAATATTGTTTCGTGGAAACCAGATGCCTATCGTGATTAATTGGCAAGAGAATGCTTGGATTGGCACTATCGTCTGCCATGAGTGTGAATATACGATGACCGTCCTCTTCTCTGCTGCAACGATGGATTTGAAGTCAAAGGCTGGCCTCTATATCAATTCCTGGATGACGGGCGATGGCTGCTGAAATAAGGTGAGTTACAGCGACTGTCCCGCTGGAACTGCATTTGGGCGCGTCTAGCTGGAAACAGTCGCTTTTTAGCGGTCTCGGTTAGTGGCTGCATGCGCAATTGACTGATGACGACATGCAGCATCACCACCAACGATCGCTCTTACCTTTGCCACCGTCTCCTCCCGCTTCTCCTCATCTTCACCTGCATCAACAATCATCGCCAGAGCAACAACTTCACCCAAATCATCACTCAAGACATTATCCACAAGAAACCTGTCCATTGCATCAAACCACTGCACTCTACTCCCACCAATCTCACCATGTCTCGCATCCCCACCTCAACCTCCGTCCTCGAGTCGGCCGTTATCGAGGCGCCCTTCACCGACGTCTGGCACCTCATCAAGCTCCAGGACTTCGCCAAGTTCAACACTGCTCTCGAGAAGAGCGAATGGGTCAAAGGCGTGTCGCCCGACACCGACATCGTCAAGTGGACCTTCAAGGATGGAACCGTTCTCGAAGTCAAGCAGGAGGAGCACTCGGTAAGGACTGCACCCATCTCGGATTGGCCAGCATGCGAGAACTGACATCTATCGCCATTCAACCAGACCATCGACCACTACATCACTTACAGCGTCATCTCTTCAACCCCCGCTCTTAGCTATACGTCCGTCGTGAGCACCGTGAGAGCCTACCCCGTTACCTCGGGCGACCACAAGGGCCAGACCTTCGTCACCTGGAGCGGCAATTTCTCAAGCGATGCCGATGCCGGCAAGTTTACCCCATACTCACCTTTTGAGAATTTGGAACTGACATAAGTGTGAAGGCGTTATCGAGGATGCCAAGTTCAAGCGCCGCGACGCGCTTGCTGACCTTGCCAAGGCTGCTGCTTCCAAGAAGTAATGGCCGGCTTCGATCCTGCGTATCGGGCTGATACATCGTCCGAATCTGGAGTGTGGTTAAATTTCATATCCTTTGAGAAGATTGTGGGCATGCGAGAAAAAATTAGTTCATCAACCTGGACCGCAAAAGCATGGTAATGCAATCATTAAGAGCACCATAGTCTCGTTTCTACTCATAGGAACACCATGCTCTTCACTTGAGCAATCAAATTAAATGAATTATGAGTTCCTTCGACTGATTTCCGCGTACTACTCGATTACTTAATGAAGTGAATCTTGCCAGGACCAAACATGGTCATCGGCTTGTGCCTCAGTTGATATGGTAGGCAAAGACTACGATCGGCTCATTACCGGCCATGACGGCCTCGTACCTAGGTAGGATAGTCGCCACACCTATAGTCAGAATGCTCCATACCACCGAAACTGGGAAATGCTCAATTTGGGATAAACATGAGGCATCACGCTTGAGATTTTGAAAATGAAAATGCCAAGCCTTACGAGGAGTTGCAGAGTCAGAAAGGGAACCTGTGTTAATAGCCACCACTGCCAACTCTAATCGAGGCTTACGGGAATACGTCATGAACAGGACAAGCCTTGCGTAGTGGGATAGGAAACAAGACCTACGTTATAGTCATTCGCGCGTGGATTTGGGCTTATCGTCCTGAGCCGTGATGATGCGGTTGAGATTTCTGGCGTTGACCGTAACAAGATCAGCCTGCAGCCGAAGAATGCGTACACGCTGCCTGCCAGTCTGGTGCTGCCGCGTTCTTGATGCCCGGTTGGCCGCCTTAATCACTACCTGCACATCCTTGGTGGTCGACTCGGGACAACTACACAGCACATCATTCGTCGTCAGGTTGGGCACGTTAAATTTCACTCTAGATCGGGCTAGCAACCACTGCCCATCGATGGACGTTTTGCATTTGGAGTTTGAGAGGGGAAACATATGGTCACTGAGTTCAGTTTTGTGAGAACATATGCTCGTTATTATTCAACTAAGTGTTTGGTACATTAGACTCCGCTGTTGTAAAAAAATTACCCCTTCTTATCCCTTGAGCGCAACGAAACTGCGTCTGCCAACCCACTTCGAGTTACTCGGCCCTCTCAATTAACCCCCTTATGCCATAGCCAGAGGTCCTCCACGTATTACTTCCCTAGACCTTCATACGGCCTGACCACCTTGTCCTTGCCGCGCTGCGATGCTTAAACCAGTAGATACCAATGGCCACCGTGATGATGAGCCAAAGAAGGGCGTTGGTCAGGTCCAGCCAAACGGTATTCTTCATCCGCTCAACATCGCGGTCCCCTTTTGCGTCTTCATGAATGTACATCTGCAGGCTTCCGGTCAATACAATTTCTAGAGATTCGTGGAGGGGGGTCCATGAACAAGGAAAAATCAAAGAAAAATGGAGTAACAAAGCAAATGGCTTGGACGTACACTTCCGAAAACGCCAAAGAGACTAATCCACAGGATGAACAAGATCGCGTCCCAGAAGATCATGAAGAAAGCGCCTCTAGCAAAGATGAAGGGCACGGCGTATATCACGCATGTTAGAGCGGATAGTGCGCCGACTACCACGGCGAAGATCTGTAAAGTATTGTCAGATAATTACTCCTGATGGATTTGTATTGTCGCGCAGGGCAGTTTCTTACCCATTTGGAATTGACGCCTTTGTGGGTTTCTCTGGCGTATTGCACGTCGCTCCCGTAGATGCCACAGACTGCAATAGCGAGGGCAAAGGTGCAGCAGTGGGCAATGGTGAAGCCCACATAGCTCTTGTCCAGGTTGGCGAAGCCCATGACTGCTCGCGCGGTTGAAATGATGTATCGGGGCAAAGTTTGAGCTGTTCTCTGTTAATGTCGGTTTCAAAAGACAAGATGAGCTCCTCTGCGACCAGGGTGGATAGGCAGAGACATTTATAATGGCCAAGAGATTTTATTCTCTGATTTAGCGGTGATGGGAGAAGCTGGATTGTCTCCCCATTCATCATCATGAGGGCGCCTATGACGTATCATGTAGGACCTGGCTGGATTTCGGCAACAGGCTAAAGCGAGGTCATGACGTCGATCACCGCAAATTGAGCGATTAGTGTGTGGCCTAGAGCGACCAGGGCTGTTGTGACACCCATCTGATTCGTTACAGTCCAGCAGACAGGCCTCCAGTAGCCGAAGAACTGAAAAACTTATACTGGATCGGGCATCAAGACATATTTTGTTGTCACATCGAGGCTTCTCTCTAGCGGTAATGATACGATAGAGGTGTGGCTCCTGATAAGGAACAATTTGGTGGTCACTGGATCTATGGCGAGTCAGTACCAATCGTTCAATCATGAAGAATTAACGACGAACAATGTCTACAAGCTAGCGACTAACGAGCTGGCCCGAACTCACTCTTGATCGTCGTGTCTCAGCCGCTAATTTACAATATCGGCATGTCGCACTTCCAGCCGGCTTCTTGTGCAACCAGTTCAGCACACCGCTGACCAACACCACACCGTGAGCATCGGGTTCACAGACAACATGGCCGGGAAGACGCCTGCATCGGTAATTCGTAGAACCGTAGTTCCCCTTACTTTTAGCTTCAGGTCTACCACAGCCATTTCATCCTCTCGACATCACCCATCTTCGTCGTGTAGGCAGGGTGGTAGACTGTACCTGATAGATCGCGGGCATATTGGTCTACTTGGTAGTCCGTCGTAATGTGGGGACCAAGTGCAATCTCTTGTTTGGTCCAGCCCCTGAAAGGTCCTTTTTGGCGCCGGTCGGTTGAGTTCGTGGAGCATTGTTGTCAAGGGATGTCCATGAGGTGCTCACCTACTCCCGGCAGGTCGCATATAGCTGGCGCATTGATCGATTCGAGATGTTGGCGAGGCCCAATCTCCGAAAGAAGCAGGAGTCGACGGTTATCGACGGCTCCAGCACACAGAACAATCTCTTTCTTCGCGCGCATGGTAATCGAATGCCCTGACCTGAAAGCCACATCAATGGCTGTCGCGGTGTTATCCTCAATGTGGACCTTCGACACTCATGCGTCCGTCAAGACGGTGAGGTTCAGTCGATGCTCGTCGCCGCAGAAGATGAGATGTAAATAAGCGATGCTCGCACTGTTGCGATATCCTATATCAGGGTCATATGATGCGTTACAGCATCCCGTGCCTACTTGCAGGCCAGATTAAGATACAACCGACTGATTGAAATTGTGTACTTGGCCAATGTTCAGAGCCGCTCGAGCAGAGACAATCCAGTCCTTGCAAATGCCACTCTGATCCCATCCCGGAGATGAGGAATCCAAATAGTGGTACCAAGGTCATCAAGCAGCCGATTGAAAAGATTAAAGTCTTCCCTTTTGTACTTGAGCTTCTGCTAGAGGTAGGCGTCTTACTCGGCTGTTCGATATGAGATCATGTCATTGTGGCTCGAGCAGCCACCCAGGACCTCGGCTCGGAAATATTGGATATGGCTATTTCCTAGGTTCTTAGACGCTATGAATATATAAATGAAGGCACTTGCTATTGAGTTGCGGAACGCTTGTGTAACTATAAGCAAGGTTTGTCCTACTTGTCTGAAGCCATTCCCTGAGTATCAACACGCGATTGTCATTTTCATCCGTACCGACAATGAAGTAGTTAACCCCCTCTGGAACGCAGAACTGAAACTGGCAGAGATCCTAACAGGGACTACGTCCAATGGTTACGTGTATTGGGGCAGCATTATATATCTTCATATCTTTCTCTGCTGGGCACCAGTTGCTCTTGTATTCTACAGTTTTCCTTGCACTCTGTCGGTTGACTAGGGTTCCATGAACTACGTATTTGTGGTGCTGGGTATTATTGGTCTTCTGATAGTCACTCTATGGTTTACACATGCTCGAAGGCACTTTGCCCCTCCCAGGAATGGGAGCTGCTGGGGGTGTGCTATCTGGCTTCATTTCACCGATTGACTAGAGATCAGGTAGAAGAGCTATCAATGGGAAAAAGTTTGGACCGCAACGTGTCCAAGTGTGTGCCATCAAGTCTATCCATAGACCTATTTGAGATTTTCTTCTGCTCTGCCCGTGTTTCAACAGATAAGTGTTGGGTTTGGTGCAGAGGGTGATAATCAACATTTGTGCGTAGCCAACATTATGAATATCTTACCAAAGGAGCATAAATGACGGTGTCTACAACAGCTACGGCCAGCATTCATTGGGATTACACCTTCTCTAGAATCCTTTAGCCACCATAAGAACATGGTTAATTCAATATCAAGAGATTTGGAGCTGTGTATTTACAATTACCCTTCGCGTAAGTCCATCGCCGCCGAGTGCGGGCACGTTGATTGGTGTGCTCAGCAACCCTGCATTATAAATAAGCCTACGGAGTTGCTCCGCCACGAACAAATCAGCAATTTTCTCCTCACGATGAGCATCGCCACAGTTCCCTCCTTCATCGTCACTTCTGACCAGGATAACATTCACTTCTTGCAAAATGGCTTCTGAGCCGATATTCAACACCGAACGCATGGCGCACCCATCTCCCCAAGCACCAGGGCTAAATGAAGCAACTCGAGCCAGGCAGCGACCAACGAATCTGAAAAGAACACGCAAGAGAGGCACTCTATACTGCAAACTGGACCGGGATCGACATGAGGTCCGCCTTCTTACCATCCACCCCCGAAAAGCACAACCCTTTTCGCCGCATTCCGAACGCAATGCCATCTCGGCGTCCTTGACCACCCAGTCTCTTGACGACCCTGCCGAGTATTTCGCTCTTTCCTATGTGTGGGAGTCGGGTCAGTATTTCCCACGGTCGCATAGAAAAGGCACGCGTCACGCAGGCCACCTTCTTGTAGATTCCGTCCACATTGAAGTGAATCGGAATCTTTGGCTTGCCATCGAGCGAATTCGCCAAGATGAAACGACGGTTCGAATATGGGTCGATGCAGTATGTATCAATCAGACAGACCTGAACGAGAAGGCCTGGCAGATTGGCCTCATGTCACGCATTTATCAGCAAGCATCCCAGACTTTGATTTGGCTGGGCAAGGGGTCGCCGTCATCCCGAATAGCTATGGAGTTCCTTCGCTCCCTGACTCCTGAAAAATTTCTTGGGGAGGTGAAGACGTTGGAGGAATACTGCCAGAAGCACTTTACAGCAAGTCCCCAGCTTCATCCCCCTTGATCGATGATTGGAGGTTTTGCAGCGTCTGGACCGACAAGGATTCACCGCTGTCCAAATGGGACCATCTGAGCAGCGTTCTCAGCCTGCCTTGGTGGGGGCGGCGATGGGTCATCCAGGAGGCATTCTTCTCCAAGAAACCAGTGGTGATTCTTGGGAATGAATCCGTTAGCATGGACAAGTTCGCGGAGCTAGCTACCTGGCATGCTCAATATCTGTCAGTGACGAGAGACGTGCAAGTTCTTATCAAGGAGCTCTTCCGAAAATGTCCATTCTACTATTTACTGAGGCAGTGGAAGGCGTATCGACGTGATATCTCTATTCATAGGGCTCCTCTTCCGGTGTGGCTAACACTCTCTCGCGATTTCAACCAGAGCATCCTGCGGGACTTCATTTTCGGTGTTCTATCACTAGCTTCCGCTCGTGATCAGCTCAATATCCAACCTGACTACTGGGGATCTGATCATATGGTTTTCGTCCGCCTGTTTATTCACCTGATTGAGATCTACGGTTTCAGAACGTTCCGGTTTACTCTACCGTCCTCCGAGTCACTTGGGGGGCTAACTCTCCCATCTTGGTGCAGCGGTGATAGATACGGAGGATTTCAAAATGCGTTGAGCTCGTCACGGTCGATATCACAGAAGAGTGAACGCTTTGAGGCCTGCGGAAACACCAAACAATCTATTCGATACATCTATGAGCGCACCGGTGATGAAGTCCCCTTTACACGGCCAGGATCACCAAAGTCTACTCTATCTAGCGATATACTGATGGCAGTAAAAGGATTCCAATTCGACGAGATCAACATTGTCGTACCAACAGGCCTATCTCCTAAGGGCGGTGTTGACGACATACGTTTCAATTCCCTCGAGGAACAGCTCCAAGATGCAGTCAGAAGTTGGCAGCGACGCCTTCGGGGCATCCAGGCTGATCCATACCGAGACACGTGTGGTCGGTCCGAAGCAATGTTCATGACCCTTCTTGGAGGGCGGCTTGGAAACCTTACCAAGGCCGATTGCCATGCTCAATTTCTACAATGGGTTGAACCCAGTGCTAGTTTCTCAACACGGGATGAGAAGAGAAACATTTCTCTAGCCAAAGGGCCATGCCGTAGCTTGTTCTATGCGGGCATCCGACCACGCTGTTTCAATCGCTCGTTGTTTATTACCGCGAAAGGATATGTAGGGCTTGGGCCACTGGACGTCGAGGAAGGGGACATAGTCTCGATATTCCACGGCGTCACCGTTCCATTGGTGTTGCGCAAGCAGACCAAGGCTAAATATCATTCATTTGTGGGAGAAACATGTATTCACGGCATCATGCACGGAGAAGGAGCAGCAGAATTTTGCCGGGAAGAAACGGAATTCATTATGGTATAATGATAGCAAATCCAATTCAGCCCCCGATTAGGACATATTTTTCTATAGGGGCGGAAGTGTGGTTTCTCGGCTGTTGTGTATAAACCTTCGCGCATGAATTGACTTAGTACGATGCGCATCCCTCGGCACCAACACATACATGGTCTCTCAGTGATTGAGGCCTCCTTGTGATATTACAACTTCAGACAATAGCCGACTCCGTAAGCACAGCCACCGTCAACGTTGAGCTTAAACTCCGCCACAACGAGGATAATTGGATGGAGAAGGATGCTCAATTGGGTGGGCCGTGTGTGTGCCACAGCATTGCGTAAAGCAACTTGGCAATGCCCTCTAGTGTGCCGATCCTGGTCATTTCTGATTACATTGAACCGTTGTTGGGGCTTGCCTCCAAGAGCTGCTAAGCCACAAGAGCAGTCGGAACAACTGATGGGACCACTTGGTTTGGTGGTTCTCTTCGATGATTCGCCCTACCGTGTGTTTCACAACCCAGATGACGTAGTCTCACTTCGAGCAATGCAGTGCTTACGGTAATTACCTCATTAAATGTTAGTTGGTGCGGACAAGTGCCAGAAACAATGGCATTCGTTGGCCCACGGACTGCATGGAGACGCCGAGCGTACCACCCATGGTAAGATTCACAGTATTACACAGGCCATCAATAGCAATGTGGGCATTGATGCACGCTGATCCATTGGGTCTCGGGGTAGCATGTCTATTATCGTGGCGCCTAAGTGTTCCATCGGGCCAGCCGGGCCATGCTAACCGTATGACAAGGGACCATCACAAGCAAATCAGTGGACAAACGGGATCGTCTCATCATGCTGAGCCCTGTGGAGGACCCTGATTCACCCACCAATTGGCTAATGTAGGCTGTGCCTGTTTTCTATTCATAAGACCTGATGAAGCCCGTCCACGAGTATAAATAGGCACATATTTTCACCAGTATGTACGGTTTTGTCTATAGTCTTCCTTCATCATCTCTTCCTTCTCCCAAAAACACCATGGCTCACCAAGGACATCCTCAGCAGGGTTACTACCCCCACCCCCACCTGGTGCCCCCCTGGTCACCAAACCCAAGGTCATCCCCAGCAGCAGCAGTTCCAAGCCCCTCAGCAACAGCAACAGCAACAACAACACCCCTCAGACAGTGGACAGTTCCCGGGTGGCAGCTATGCCGTCACTCACCGTGACACAAACGCCGTGCTGAACGTCACCGTCCAGCAGGGAGCCAACGTCCGCTCTGCCCCAGGAGCCATGATTCACATGTCCGGTGATATCAAGCTGACAGGCAAAGTCAAATTCTCCATGAAGAAGCTCTTCACTGGCGGCGAGATGTCCGAGTCCACTTACACCGGGCCTGGCAGGGTGGCCCTCGGTCCAACCTTATTTGGAGACATCATCACCCTCCACATTGACGGTAGACAAAACTGGATCATCGGCAAGGATGCCTTCCTCGCCTGCACAGCAGATGTGGCCAAGGAGTCAAAGTCCCAAGGCCTTGGTAAGGCCCTGTTCTCTGGCGAGGACCTATTTGTCTACAACGTAAAGGGCCAGGGCATCATGTGGTTGACGAGCTTTGGTGCCGTTGATCGCCTCGACGTAAGTCACACCCTCCTAATAATATGTGCCTTGTAGTAAGAGAACTAACGTCTTGCGGTAGCTTCAACCTGGTGAGCAACACATTGTTGACAACGGTCACTTGGTAGCTTGGAGTTGTGACTACAAGATTGAGCGAGCTGGTGGCGGCGCAAGCACAAGTCTGAAGACCGGTGAGGGTCTTGTCTGCCGATTTACAGGACCTGGCTCTGTATATGTGCAGACTCGTAATATGGATGAGTTCCAGTCCTTTATTCGTGCTACGGCTGGATCGCAGTAAAATGGCATCTTATGATTTAATACCTGTGTTATACTGTCCTCATGGATGAGATACAAGAGCCATAAGCCAGAAGCCAGAGGAGGCTTTATTTTAATGAAATGAAATATCACAAAATTGAATGATCTTTCAATATCACTGTACACAGCATTAATTAGCTAATACGGAGATTTATGCTTGGTCACAAAACACTAAACACCATTTCCGTGACCTTCGTAAACTTGAAGAGTTAACATCTAGGGTAGTTTGAAAATATGGAGGCTAGAGGTTCAAACATTCCAAAGGCTGCGTCCTGAAGCTTGTCACAGTGATCACTCAGTTTGAACATTATCAAGATCTTATAATTGGTGCTTGGGCCTGTTTATTGCTATTCCACCTGTATGATGCTAATGGCTTAGAAATTGCCGTCGCCGGTCGCCACGTCATGCAGCTGATTATCAATGAGCGCCATGGCAAATACCACAGAGCCTGAGAGCTCCTACCCCCCTCGATTTTATTAATTCCGTCATCTTAATTTAAATCACCTCTCTCTCTGTGGAAGTTTATGGTATTTCCGCACGGAGGTGACAACTTAGTCGGTGGTGTGGAGCCTTAACACCTATCAGAGGACGTGGGCGGGGATAATATCCCCGCGTGTTTACTGAGAGTCTAAAAGTTGGATAACCGTGGTCTGAGAGGAGAAATCATTATGAGATTTAGGAAATAATATATACTGTGATTGGGTATAAAACCCTTTCAAAAACTCATGCTTTAACTGCCCTTCTTTCTATCATCTGTCAAACGTGCAAAGATATTGACAGAAGACTTCACTGCATGCGCAGCTTTATCCCAGCTACCACAACCATGTCATCATCAGAGAGCATGAATGCTATCATCTGCGAGGCTCCTGGATCCCCTTCAACTCTCGTCGAACACAAGGTCAGAGTGCCTTCACCTGCCATTGGCCAAGCACTCATTAAGGCTTTAGGGTTCGGCCTCAACCGTGGAGGTAAGCAATCAACAATGAACAAGGTTCACTTATTACGTATTGCTGATTGCTTTCACTTTCGAGTAGAAATGCTTTCTCGCCTAGGTCAAGGACATATGGCCCTGCCCCAAATTCTAGGAATAGAGTGTTATGGTACGATTGCGGGTTATAACGAAGCCGAGACCGCTCACCGGCTTCCCATTGGAATGCGCGTATTTACTTGCATGGGTGGCTTGGGCCGAGAGATCCCTGGCTCCTATGCGGAATATACCTGCGCTTCCATCGAAAATTTGCGAGAGGTACCAACCACAAGCCTTACGGTTGCTCAGTTGTCAGCCCTCCCAGAAATGCTGCAGGCAACCTGGGGAGCTCTCACAGCTGGTCTAGATGTCCAGCCTGGTGATAGAGTTTTGATCCGGGGCGCTACAAGCTCCATAGGTCTTTGTGCAATCCAGCTCGCTCGGAAGCTTGGGGCGACTTATGTCGCTGCAACCACACGTAACGCTGGTCGCAGAGAATTACTCTCAGAGGTCGGAGCAGACAAGGTTATTATCGATGATGGAAAGATTTCTCAGTCGCTTCAGCATGATGGGAAATTTGATAGGGTTATGGAACTAATTGGAACTCCGACTATAAACGATAGTATTCTTTGTGCGAGAGACAAAGGGACAGTTTGCGTCGTTGGCAATCAAAGTGGTGGTTCATGGATGCTCGAGAACTTTTCTCCATTTTTCATTGGTTTACCAAATCGCGTGCGGCTTTGTGCGTATGGCGGTGGTCCTCAAGACCTTCATAAAGTACCCTTTGAGGAGCTAATCAAGGATGTAGAGCAAGGAAAACTTCGACTCAATATAAAGGTCTTCGGGCTGGATGGAATCCAGGAGGCGCATGGTATCATGGAAACAGGGGGAGGTGGCAGCAAGATGGTGGTCGTCTTGTGAGCGGACAGTTACCAAGTCGTAAGAATATCTTTTGTAGAGAATCATCTTTTTCGACAAAATAATTGAGCATTAACTGAGAAATACTCTACCTCCAAGTATCTCCCAGACCAAAACAAGACGCACACGAAAACTGGAAACAGACGTAGGAAGGAAAGGAGGAAGAAGTCTGACGCTGAATCTTACAAAAAGTGGTTTAACTTCTTCTTATTAATTTGGAAGTAAGTCTATCTGTCTAACGAGCGAAAGAATCCAAGGGATTGGGCTCAAGAGGGGCCAATTTCAGACTTACAGTCGGAACACGATCACGTCTGTGACAAGAAGTCGTTGCTGCGGAGCAACAGGCTTTGATGGCGAAAGCGATTGGCTCGGACAGATGACCGAGCCCTGGTTCGCCTCCAATCTTGGAGACTGAGCAATATTTTTAGCGACTCGTTAGCGTCGGCTCTATAATTCTGAATAGAATCAAGAACGACGACGACAAATACCTTCCACCCAGACTCATCTTCGAATATTCTGACATCCAAGCCTTCTCTCTCCCCTCTCAATATCTTGCCTGTGTAATCAACATTCACCATGGCACCACAAGCACAGAGCCTCGCCATCCCAACACCAACAATCCAGTGTCACGCTTCAAACCTTCTTCAACTAGCTGACAAAACTCTTCTGTGCGTGTTCTTTGGAGGCTCCCAAGAAGGCCTTCCGGATGTCAGCATCTGGCTATCACGTTTAGAGCCTGGAGCTTCATCATGGACCCAACCAAGCAGGATTTCATATGATGAGGGTCGCAGCTGCCAGAATCCTGTCCTGTTCCAGGCCCCAAACTCAAGCCGCATTTGGCTATTTCACACCTCTCAAGATGCTGGCAACCAGGATGAGTGTTACATGGTAGCCCGAACATCTGATGATGGTGGTTCGACTTGGTCGAGCCCTACGCGTCCGCTTGGCGAGAAAAAGGGGATTTTCTCTAGACAGCCCCTTGTCGTTCTGGAAGACAACACATGGGTCCTCCCTGTTTTCTACTGCAGAAATGAACCAGGATGCCGATGGATTGGGAACGACGACATTTCTGGGGTCTTCTATTCCAGGGACGAGGGGAAGACATGGCATGAGAGGCAACTATCTGATGGAATTGGTGCTGTACACATGAACATCATCAAGCCGGAGCCCAACAAGACAAACTGGGTGTCATTCTATCGCAGCCGCTGGGCAGACAGAGTTTACCGAGCAACATCAACCAACGGTCTTGATTGGGACACACCGAAGCCTCTCGATCTTGCCAACCCCAACAGCGGCATTTGCGCTGCTCGGCTGTCTTCGGGAAAGATTGCTCTTGTGTTCAACGACTCTGCTGCCTCGCCAGATGATTTGAAGCGACAAGGCCTCTATGATGATATTACTCCCGAAGACGACAAGCGCCCCAACCAGGCTCCCAAGGGCGGCCGTGAAGCCACTTGGGGAATCGCCCGGAAGAAGCTCACCCTGGGTATTTCTGACGATAACGGTCTCACTTGGAAGACCAAGGTTCTTGAGGATGGAGACGGATTCTGCATGACGAACAGCTCTTCAGGGAAGGAGAATAGGGAATTAAGTTATCCAAGCGCATGGGTAGAGGCCGTCGAAGGAAAAGACACTCTCCATGTCGCGTTCACATTCCATAGGCAGTACATTAAACACATACGTATCTCCGACGTAGAGGACTGGGTTGAGTTATAGGAAGATATTTGAATATATGATCTAGTTGAAACCATAGACAACCACTTGCGCGCTTGCTTGTTTGTGTCGATCCTTAGACTTTGATGCATCTGTTATTCCAGCATACGCCTCTACTAGGCTTGATTTGTATGCTCATGGACGGTCCTCTCTAGGCAAGCAACCACGATCATACTCCGCGACACTTACCCCGTCCCCCGTGTCCTCTTCTCCAGCCCAAATTCTCCGCATGCCGCGGGAGATGTCCGGATGCTTCTGCCCCAGCTACGGATCGCTTCTTGATCCGTCTCCACAGTGGTGACGAAACACTCTTCTCCCCGCACGCGCTCTCTTCCCCGCCCTCGGAAACAAGTCCGGCAACATCTTGCAAGTTACGGATATCCACCAGGATTCCTCAGGGCCAATCATTCTTGTGACTCGGCGTAGGAATGCTCCTGGACCGAATACCTACTCCGCTAAAATATCAATAGCTTTTTCTCTCACCCCAGGAGAATCATCAGCAAATTATCCTATTTTCAAAATGGAATACGTAAGGTAGGTTGGGCTTCCAACCCCTCTCAAGCTCCCCTCGCTAACAGTGTACAGATTGGGAAATTCGGGCCTCAAGATCTCCAAGGTTATCCTAGGATGCATGTCCTTCGGCTCCAGCAAATGGGAAGGCTCGCCATGGATTCTAGACACCGAGGAGGGCCTCGAACTGCTCAAGGCAGCGTACGACAATGGAATCAACACCTGGGACACGGCTGACACGTATTCCAACGGCAAGTCGGAAGAGATCATCGGTTTGGCGTTGAAGAAGTTCAACATCCCTAGGCAAAAGGTTGTTATTCTTAGCAAGATTTTTAATCCGGTTATGGATGACGAATCAAGACCGCCATCCATTAATGATGGCCCCTTGGTGAATCAGATGGGGCTGAGCCGAAAGCATATTTTTCATGCAGTTGATCAATCCCTGAAAAGATTGGGCACTGATTATATCGGTATGAACCTCAACAAATCCATATGCCACAACGTGGCTCTTGTGGCGATTTGCTGATAAGCGGAAATGTAGATGTGCTTCAGATTCATCGCCTGGATCGAGAAACACCACCTAAAGAGATCATGCGTGCTCTGCACGAAGTTGTCCAGTCTGGCAAAGTTCGGTATATCGGAGCTTCGTCCATGTATACATGGGAGTTCCAGAGACTGCAGTACATTGCACAGTCTAATGGGTGGACGGAATTCATTTCCATGCAACCCTTCTATAACCTCCTCTACCGCGAAGAAGAGAGAGAGATGATCCCCTACTGCAAAGAAACCGGAGTTGGCGTCATCCCTTGGAGCCCTATTGCAAGAGGACTCCTGGCGAAGCCACTGAAGAAAGAGGACCAAGGTGAAAAGTCATTGCGCAGTGGCGTGGATGCAAAAACAGACAAATGGTTTGCTGATGCAAACATGGATATCGTCAATCGAGTCGAGGAGATTGCCAAGAAGAAGGGGATCAGCATGGCATTGTTGTCAACCGCCTGGGTCCTAAAGAAGGAATGTTACCCGATCCTGGGGTTGAATTCGGTCAAGAGAGTGGAGGAAGTAGTTCAGGCATTGGCTGTTGAATTCACGAAAGAGGAGTTGGAGTATTTGGAAAGCGAGTATCGCCCTCGAAAAATACAGGGAATGTAAAGAGCTTGGTATAGATTGAGTTGTACATAATACAGGACACACAAACTGCTCATGCCATATGCTGACTGTCATCATCATGCGTAGGCATCGGCTCACCAAGCGTCCCATCTTCCAGCCACGATGGATCGAAGCCAAAGATGGGGGATAGACCAAACGTTGTATCTAATGCAGGGCAAGGGATTCCATCCACCTTGGGCATGACATGATTGAACGGCATTGTCTGGGCAAACACGGCCATGCCATCAGCTGTGTGCATCGGAAAAGTGCCTGTCCCGTCATGGGGATGGAATCCATTCTCCATAGTCGGCTCTACAAACTTGGCCAATTTTTCCAACCCTTCCACCATCAGATTTGCCAGATGCCATTTGCCCACATTCAATGACCGGAAGAGTGTCACGAGCCTTAGGATTTGGGTCTGGGCTTGTTCGATTGTCAGCAAGTTGTCGTCTTTGAACTTGTGAGCAACCTTGACTGCGAACATGGCCGTAAACGCAATCATGGAGAGCAGGTAAGAAGGCATTCCAACAATGCCAGCGCAGAGGTCCGGGTCGGTCAAGAGGAATTCCATGATTGTGGATGCGGCAGCCACAGCGACACAGGCAGCGTCGAAGAAGTAGCTAGGCAACGGGCTAGACTGGCCACGAAAGACGTGCGAATAGAGGTAGAGCTGGACGAAATGCATATGCAGCTGGGCCCCTTTCCGTGGAAAGCCGGGGGCTATGAAGAGGTTAGCATCTTAGGGTTAAATGGTCTGGGGGTCATGAAGAAAAAGGGGGTTTACCTGGAAGTCGCACATTCCACTTAGCGATCCATTGGCCCAGCTGTCGGTTATAGTGTGATATCTGATTCAAGTACATTTTGGGAATCGGCTGCCCGTTGTCAGGTCCGAAGAGCTGCCTTATGTTTTGAGTGATGCCCATGAGTTCAACTTGGCTCATTAATCTCTCATCCTCTTTGGTAGCGAAAGGAGCATTCAGAAACCCTTCCCAATTCTGAGTAGAGCCGTCATCTTGGATGATGGCTGGCCGACTGTACAAAGTTGCCAGGTGCTGGTCGCAAATGTACAGAATAGACCATATTCTCGCACAATCCACCGCGTCTTGGCTCTGTTCCTGTACAGCCTGGCTGAAGCTGTTGTGGATGTTGCACTCGGTGGCTCGACGGATGGCGTGTCCTGATAATGTCCATGAGAGATCGCTCAGCCAGTATGCCGCGATACTTAAAGCTCGGAAGTAGTCCTTGTCCGCCTGCCTACCCAGCATAGACCGTTCAACTAATTTCCGAAGCTCGGCTCGACAAACACCGTATTGTTCATTGCCACTCGGATCATGCATCGCGGCTACCGTCAAAGTTGCGGCGGAGAGAATAGGGCTCTTTCGACGCAGTTCATCCAACGACTGGTACCGACATCCGATGGAATACATGAATCCGTCCAGAGTGTCCCGGTAATAGGTGAAGAGGCGTTCTGCATCATTTAGGGCAAGCTTTCCATGGGAAATAAAATCGTTGATAGCATCCGTTTGCCTGGTCTCCTGGCTATCCGGAGACCGAAGAGCGCGCATTTTGGTCAGTGTATACAGTGAGTGGATTGGTATGTGCGGTAGGTCACTGTCGTTGGGAGAAAGCTTCGGGGAGTTGTCACACGACGGCCCTATTGCCTCGTTTCCAGCCGGTGGGATCGCGAGGGATTGTGTAGGTGCCGTAGGGCCAGATGTTCTCCCATCTTGAAACTGCGTGATCTGCATTGGCAGTAAACCAGGCATGCCGATAGCCTCCCGCATCTCCCCAACAGCCGCATACAGATACTCGAGATCTGAAAGCACAGCCTCAGATAATCTATTACTGGTTAGCTTTAGGCAATTGGCTCAGCTTCGGTAAACTTACTGCGTCTTCTCATCGATAATACTCTGCAGGTTCTTACTAACAACGCAGTCTAGCTTCTTCTCATGACACCTCTGGCACGGAGGCCCAGCATCGGACATCAAGCATTTGATCTGGCCAATTGTCAGTACTATTGGCTCGCAATACGCGTGTCGCGTTTTCAACTCGCCTTGTGCTTTCGGCAAACGGTACATGCTTTGATGTTCCGCGATATTTGCGGCAACGGGTGTCCATTGTGAGAATTTTGGGCCCCTCCCACATATCTCTTGGATGGATGCTTGGGTTCCTTGTCAGCATCAGTGTGAAAGGGGCAACGGGGATTGGGCACGGTGAGTGGTGGAGTGAGACCCAGGGAAAAGGGGTATAGAGGAGACGCACCAGAGCCGGAGACGAGCCGTTGACTCTCTCATGCGGACGCTTAGACATGGCAGAAGCGATTGGCAGCAGGCCGCTCGAAGGTTGGGGAAATGCTTGGAAGCAACCAACGAGAATTGGTGGTATTTGCAATCATTACAGGGCTTGATTTATTTCTCCCCGTCGAAAAAGGCGGGGAAGGCCTCCATTTCCGCGGGGACTGTCACATGATTCGAGTCTGGCCCCGTTAATCTCTTTCCTTTACCGGGTTCATCCGTTTAGAATTTCAGCTTTAGCTTCATAAGGTTGGCTCACATTGGGATAGTCTTTGCGAGTCAGGTCAGATACAATTGTACCTTGGTCGACTTCGTAAAGCAGCAAAAGGAGTATTATTGTCTCAATTCATGTTCTTAACTAGTCCAAAAAAGTTGCTCAATATGCTATCTACATGTATGTCTCCCTCTATCCTGTTTTATCCCTGTAAAGACGATTCTTCTACAACTTGGATCGCACAATGGATGAATCTTCGCCCGTGTCTACCAGATGATCAACATCTCTGGTGTTGACCAGCCGTGGAGTGATTTCATTGAGGGATGAGAGTCCTGCGAGTCTCATCGAGGTTTCGAGTTCATCTTTCAAGACTGTACACAAAGTCAGACCAACGCGAATGATTGAGGCGCGTGTTAACGGGAGAAACATACTCTCTGTAAGATGCTCTGCACCCTCTTGGCCATACACCAAAGAGTACATATATGGCCTTCCGATCCCAACGGCCTTGGCACCGAGAGCAAGCGCCTTGAGGATATCGGAGCCGCGCTCAAAACCGCCATCGACATATACCTCCAACTTCTCCAGAAGTTGAGGGTACCGCCGTCGCACCTCCATAAGAACCAGGATGCTAGGCTGCGATCTATGTGAACGAGTGTGAGGTTAGCGAAAACTCTTGAGTTCGGATGAGGATAGTATTATCTTACCCGTCGAGCGATCTTCCACCGTGGTTGCTCAAGACGACAGCATCGCATCCATATTCAGCAGCTATCTTGACATCATCTGCTGTCTGAACACCTTTCAGCACAATCTTCATGTCGCCGCACATCCCGCGTAACCAAGCCAGATCATCCCAGTTCAGGGACTTATCAATGTACTGCGCCATCAGTCGCCCAAAACCACTGCCCTTTTTGTCTTTACTGCTCTCCCCACCACTGATAGCCGAGCGGACAGTGCCCTCTTGTGCAGCTCGCTCATCCGCCTCTCGCTTCCCTGGGACGGGAGCGTCCACCGTCACCAGGATTGCCTTGACGCCGAGGTTCCTCGCCGTCTTCAGAATCTCTTCCGTTTTCTTCCGCTCGGAGTTGACATAGAGCTGAAAGAAGAAAGGGTACTCGGGCGGCGCAACACCCATGATAGTACGCATGGGGAAAGAAGCATTGGAGGAAATTGTCTGAATGATGCCTTGGTTCGAAGATGCTCGGCTGAGCGCCAGCTCACCATCCGGGTGAGCAAGTCGCGCCATAGCAGCCGGTGAAATGAAGAATGGTGCTGAGACTGGGTTGCCCAGAATTGTCGTCTTCATGTCAACGTTGGAAACATTTCGCAAAATCCGAGGACGAAGCATAATGCGCCGCGTGACTTCCTTGTTCAGGCGGTGAGTGACAAGGTCTGTGGCGGCTGAAGAGTAAAACGCCCATGTCTTGGGGGTGAGGGCCTTTGAGGCTGCTACTTCAAAGTCCTTGCAACTCAATATCCCACTGAGAGGGGGATCTCATCATCTTCCACGATAGAGGTGTCTTCCACTAGCTTGGGCACCGGCTTGGGCACCGGCTTAGGCTCAGGGGCAGCTTGGATGTCGCCAACCGCGGGCGAAACGTCTTCTAACAAACCCATGAGCTTGTCCTTGGGGAGCTCCTCGGTGATAATGTCTGGTGCGTGAACTGCGTCGTAAAGCGACGTGGCGTTTTTCCCAGCGTATTTGAGTATTACTAATAGAGCATGAGTATAAGATCATTGGACACACGAAGAGGAGGAGTCTTACCAGCAGGGCCGCCCGGGTGTTCGTCTATGAAACTTGTGATATCCCACACCTTCTGGTGGACAACTATCCAACAATCGTCTCTTGTGCTGTGTTTCTGTAAATCATTCAATGTGAACTTTTTCATCTGGGTTGATTCAGCTGTCATAGTGCCGGTTTAGATGTGTATGGAGTAGGACACGAGTAACGCAGAAGGGTGCGATAATTCGGAGCTCACTCTTGCATCCCCTGTTGACTAAAAGAGAAAGAGTCCACGCACAAACGCAGGTGTCATCACGAGGGTAAACAATAAATTGGATTCAGCTCCACACGATCACTCATTTCCTCCAACAAGTCTCGGCCTCGGTCGGCTTCAAGGGGGCGAGCTCAACATGCAGTGCGGAGAAGCGAGCCGTGATGGGCCGGTCTTGTCTCCGAGTGCGGAACACCCCCAAACTGGCCTCGGACACATGCCCGAGGGCTGACACACTGCATTCCTCAAGAATCCACGGCCTAATTACACGTCGTCCTGCTCCTAGCCCCAGCCATATCTTCTACCCTACAAGCACACCTCTGCAAGAGCCAATTACCGCCCTACTTTGTTTAGCGCGCATCCTCTACCAACATCCATCATGCAGAGAGCTTCCCTGGCACCCAAGGCACGACCCCTGCCCCCGGGCGTGTATACCCCCGTGGTAACACTCTACAAGGCTGGTGACAAGTCGCAACCAGTTGACCATGATGCAATGTACAAACAGTGCCAGGCCCTGGTGCAGGCCGGTATGCACGGGCTAGTTTACCTCGGTACCAACGGAGAATTAGCTCTTCTTACTCGAGAAGAACGCAAGGCCATCCTCGTAACGGCTGTCCGGGCTGTCAAGGACCTTGGGAAGCCTGATTACCCCATCGTTGCAGGAATCTCTGCGCAGTCCACCTATGAGACCATTATCAACGCCAAGGATGCCGCTGAAGCTGGTGCCTCTTTCACCCTGCTTCTTCCGCCAAGCTACTGGGCCAAGGCTCTCTCCTCAGCGGCTCTGATAGCGTACTTCAAAGAAGTCGCAGATAACTCTCCCATCCCCATCATTGTCTACAACTTCCCAGCTGTCACGGGAGGTATTGATCTCGACTCGGATCAACTCGCCACATTGGCGGAACACCCCAACATCTCCGCCACGAAGCTGACGTGCGGCAACGTGGGCAAGCTCACAAGACTGACGAGCATCTTCAGCCCCGAGCAGTTTGGCGTCTACGGCGGAAGCAGTGATTATCTCCTGCCGACGCTGCACGCCAGCGGAAACGGCTGCGTAACGGGTATGGGCAACATCTTCCCCGGTTCCACCGCTGCTGTGTATGATCTCTGGAAGGAGGGCAAGCTCGAGCAGGCCAAGAAGTTGCAAGACCTGGTGGCGAATGCCGAGTGGGCCTGCAAGAAGGGCATCGCGATTACCAAGTATGGAGGCTGGTATTTCCTTGGCCGCAACATCGGGCTTGACCAGGAGAAGACGTGGGAGATGAGGAGGCCGTATCAGCCTGTGAGTGAGGAGATGAAGGCATGGGCTGTCAAGACTTTGGGAGTTCTGGCAGAGGTAGAGAGCAAGCGTTCATGGACCACGTGGTAGATACACAATAAAATTGAACCCTAAGTTAATATACAATCTAAGCACCCAATGACAAATAAGTATATACCGAGCACATGACGTGATGTAAGCCCAAGTTACACTTAGGAGGGTGGAATTATATATTATGCACAGGTAAAGTTGGAGAACTAGAAAGCAAAAGGAATTAGTCTAAACCTCCAAGTCTCATTGCATGGCAATAGTGATATTAAGTCATCAATGAAGTCGGCCATATTCCGTTTCTACTCACTCACAAATGCGCAAAGTATTGTTCGTGTTGACACCATAGTGTACGCTTAACATTGGACTAGTTCTGAGTTTGTCTCCCAATTATGCTCTTCAATTCCTTACTACTAAGATACGACAAACTGAAATCCCGAAGAAACACCCTCGTCTGATGTATCCAGCACACTACCCCTCAAATTTACCGAATCATTCTGTAGCCAAGAGCACTTTACAAGTGATACTTGAAGAGCGGGCTGCGATCTGACATAATCTCCAACTCATCCTCAGTATACTTGGCCCGGACCTCGGCCTCGCTGACTTGAGCCCTCTTCTTGTTGATCGTAAACAGGACAAACTCCAAGGTAAGAGCCGCGAGAATTCCTCCAACAGCAAAGCCCAGCGAAGCACCATATCCAGTGGTATACTTTGGCTTCTCGTTGTCCTTGTAGATGTAGCTACCATAGACACCTCCAATTGTACCGGCACAAGCAAGATATCCGATGCTGATGGCTCGCCTCGCCGCATTAGGAGTATTATCGACGTTCCATGCGGTGACACCTGGCAGGATAGGGTACATGCCAGAGCAGGCGAGGCAGACGGCGAAATAGCAGACACCGAGATTCTGCTTGATAAACTCGGCCTTGGACATGAGAATTGAAAAGGCCACCAACACACAGATCTGGGGGCCAACGATAAATGGCATACGCCACTTGAACTTGTCAGCAAGTCGTGAGAGAGCGTATGACGAGATCGCACCACACATATAAGGTGGGATTGTCATCAACTGAGCATTGGCGGATGTGAAGCCCATACCCTGGGTGATGGATGGCATAGAGAACTTCAGGCCATAGTTGGGCGCGGCATTGGACCAGGACATGATGGTCAGAAGGTACACCTTCCAGTCCTTGAGGACATCGAAGAGGGCTGCGCGATCGAAGGCCTTCAATTCGCCTTTTTCTCCCACGTTAACGACGCTGCGGGCCGTTTGACGGAGAATCAGATAGCGCTTCTCTTCCTCGGTGAGCCAACCAGATACTTGTGGAGAATCAACGAGCAGGAAATAAGTGCCGGCTGCTCCCACCACCGTGAAAAGGCCTTCAATCAAGAAAATCCATCTCCACGCCTCCAGGCCACCTTGCCCACCGAGTTTGGCGATGGCAAAGGCTAAGACTCCGGAGAATGCGCCACCAGTGGCAGCCGAGGTGTATAGAATCGCAACACGGGTCTGGGTCTCGAAGGGGAGATACCATTTTGAAATAATGAGGAGCGCACCAGGGAAGAAGCCAGCCCTGAATATTTCGTTAGCAATGTGTTCTCTTGTTCACTGATGAAATGCGAACTTACTCAAATAGACCTAGCAAGATACGAACAGCACAGAGCTGACCGAAATTGTGGATAAAGGAGGTGCTCACAACGATCCCACCCCATAGAAACATGATCAAAGCCATATACTGGGACGGGCGCGCGAACTTGTTGAGGATCATGTTGCTTGGAACCTCGGCGAGGATATAGGGGATGAAGTAGATCGAGAGCGCAATATTGTATTGATCTCCCGTCATATGAAGATCCTCGAGCAAGCCTTCGATCTTAGCATTGCCAATGTTCGCCTTGTCGATGTAGGCCACCAGGTAGAGGATGGTAAGCATAGGCATCAGACGCCACTGTGCATGTCAGAGTTGAAGATCTTCGAACAGAAAACCGCGCGGCAGACTTACATCAATCTTGGCGAGCACCTTCTTGCGCTTCTCTTCGGGGAAGTTGTCGATAAAGTCAATCTCTTCGGCCGTAAGCCCTCCCCTACCGCTCGTCTCCAAATGCTTCACATCGCCACCCTCCATGTCCTTGGTAATGGTACCGGAATTAATCGACATGTTGAATAGATAACCAACTTGTAGAATATTGGTTGGGTGAGACGGTCCAGGTCAGCTTGATCTGTCCTGGGGAGTTTTATAATCAAGACAATGTGATCCAGGCCAAGGCCATATCTATACAAATTGAGGGGAAGACTCCGGGTTGCGGGGGAGAGCGTTCTGGGGTCATGAATGTGGGGAAATCATTTTGCCCTTCCTCACTCCAGCCAGCGCTAGAAAGGAACGTTGCTGATCCCGGCGAATAGGAAAGATGACCGAGGGCATGTCACTCCTGGGTGATCTGGCCGACGAACCAAAAATGTCGGGGAGAAGGGCACACATGGAGTGCTAACAGGTGACGGCCTTACAAAGCACCCTCCTTATTGGTCTCTAGCCCAAGCTTGGCTGCAAATGCCGGGTCTAGAATCCTGACTCGATGGTTTATCTACAGCCCTCGGGTGGGACGCCACCCGCGGAACTGTGACTACTCTAGAAAATTGTTCGTTATCAACAAGAGAGATTCGTCGGTTTCCCTCCCGCGAGCTGACCAGATCATCAAGATGACCAACGGCTGCATCCTAAGTACTCGAACAGCTAGTGAAACCAATAATTCTAGGCCTCGGAACGAAAATCGAAGAGTGAAAGGGACCAACGAGAACATGAGGAAAATAGAGCGCACGAGTCAGTCCCGAAGCCTAACGCATCATTGAATGCCATTAGGTGGCGCCATTGTAGAGGTTGCCCTCCATTTCTGTCTTGCCATTATTCATTGCTAGCTGGTTCTATCTTAATGTATAAGGAACCATTGGAAGTCTTCAGTAAACGCAAGAGAATCAGGGAATACCTGCAGCAAACGGAGGCTGGCCTGTGCTATGTTCATTCTTCAGTCGTATGTTCAAAATATTTCGTCAACGACGCTCGAGGACATTGGTGCAGACAGCAAACCATTGAACGCAATGGAAGGCTGGTACTAGTCCAGTTGACTAGAACCAATAATTCCTATGCATGTCTCCTGACATCTCGGCCAGAAAATGTACATACATAATTATAAGAGGGTAGAAAGAGAGCAAGGTTGAACATCTCGGATGAGAATAAAGCAAGCTACAAGCTTACATGGAGCCAGTGCTCTCCAAAGCCATCCGCGTGATCCGACATTGCGCCAAAACGTATACAGCTATACGAGCCGAGAGGCAAGTGAACCATTCGGCACGAGGAGCGTGTTTCAATCGAGACCGATAATTAAATTCGCCCCTGGAAGTTCCCTGCCTCGCGTACCTCCTCGAGTTTTCACAGTACCTGGTCTAGATTTAGGGCTAGACCTGATCGCCCTCCTGTGAGACAACTGGGCCACTTTATAGTAGCCAACTTCTGCTGGGACTAAGATTTTAACGATGGGTTGCTTTGTTGGCAACTAATATTCGAGATATGTTCTAGCCACTGCAGTTTTGACATAATCCTGAGACACCCATAAGCGCCCATTTAGATATCCAAAACGTTTACTGTCTGATGTTCGTTGAGTGCAGACCTGACAACGTGGCGCTTCCGAAGAACTCGTCATGTCGCAGTCGGCTATCGTCGTGTGTCAAAATTGAGCAGCCAGCCTCAAACAATTCTCTAGATTGAGCAATCAAAGAATCTCCAAACTCTTGCGTGCTGTCATCCGATTGTAATGAAATGAAACGGCTATGTCGGATGCCGCTCGGACTCGGCCCTGGCATCAGCTCCAGAATGCTGGGATTGCGACGCGGGAGCCAAGGGTATGAAACCAGCACTCAAACGAAGTGTTATGATCATCCGAAAAATTACCCTTTCTAGTCATCAAATTACAGGGGAGGCGCGTTCATTCAAAATTGCTCGATGTCGCCATGGAGCTCACTGTGGACGTCGCTCATCACTTGTCCCAGCAGCTCTCTCATCTCCGAGCAACGCGTGGCAGATCTGAGACAAGAAACTAATCCAGTAAGTGTAAACGAAGCATTCCAATATGTGGTTGCCGCTACAGCCTACGCCTTTGCTCGATGTTTCCTCGTAATTCAAGAATTACCTTTCAAGAAAAAACTGAAATACCCAACTTGTTGTTTAGGGGGGCGGTATCAGAAAATGCTTGTTTCTATCCTCACTACTCCTTTCCTACTCTTGCTCATTCGTTGATCAGATTGGTAATTTTTGTTGTCACGCAGAACAGGGTCCTCAACCGGCATGCCATGTGCATTCAAATTGCCTAACCCAGCGGGAATTGGCTCGCGTAAAATACCTGATTTCTTTTCTAATGTGTCATGTATCATAATTTTTCAATAACGTGCATCCGCATATTTGGGACAGTCTGGTGAAACACGGAGCCGAGCCTCCGCTGCAAATATGGCCAAGACTCCTCATCTGCTACCAACACCAGTGAAATGGTATATTAAAGATCGCTGTGTTCCGAGAAGTGGCACGAATTCTTTTCGATCTTCAGGATCAAAGTCATCCTTTCAGTCACTCCTTTCTTACAGCATTGCGACCTGGTTGATTCCAGTCCATCACTCTCTTTTTTTAACCAACAGTCCGTCCCGGTGACGTTTTTCGTATACAAACTCAAAAATGCGCTTCTCAATCCTCTCCGTTGCTTTACTGGCAGGAAATGCCATTGCTGCACGAGGCAAGCCTTGTTCTGAAAGTGGACAAGGCGGACAGACTAGATCTGTCCCTCAAGTCTCGCATACTCCGGTTTCAAACCACCACTCCCGACGACCAACAAGTGCAGTAACGAGGACACCTTCCATCCCAACTCCCAGTTCTCAGCCAATCCGCCCATCGAGCCAGTTTACTCCTCCCGTTTCTGTTCAGTGGCCAACTGATATCATCGAAATCCCCACCTCTGTATCCTCACCAGTCGTCCAACCCACAACACTTCAGACTATTGTGTCCTCAGTTGCCGTTACTACCCTCCTCCTCAGCTCCTGCCGCCACTTCATCTGCCGCTTCTTCTCCGGGTACATCCACTCTTACAGCTGACGAGCAGGCCGCCCTCGACGCACACAACGACGCCCGAGCTGAAGTTGGCAACGCTGATCTCGTGTGGGATACCGGTCTTGTCGCCGATGCCCAGGAGTGGGCCGATCATCTCGCTAGCCTCGGTAGCCTCGAGCATTCGAGCGTCTCGGACCAGGGCGAGTGTCTCTTCCAGACATACACGGGCTCAACACCCTACACCGATGCTGTTAAGGCTTTCGTTTCCGAGAAGAGCAGCTACAATGGAGAAGCAATCGACTCATCCAACTACCTGACCTTTGGCCACTACAGTAAGCATAGACATCCCAGGTTCTTTCCTTTCTGACATTTGCACATTGCTCACCCCTCTACAGCCCAGGTTATTTGGAAGAGCACGACCAAGGTCGGCATGGCCAAGGCCTCGGGAAGTGATGGCTCGGTTTATGTTGTTGCCCGCTACTCCCCACCTGGAAACTAGTGAGTATCTCTCAATATGATACTAACGGTGGTGACTAACAACGCGATAGCATCGGAGAGAAGCCGTACTAAGCCGGAGAGCTGCTGCTGTCGGACCTCAGTGCGTGGACTGATAAGAGAAATCGACACCCTATCAGTGATTCAAGGAACTTGCGCATTATTGTGTATATATCTTGCTGTGTCAACCAACAGTTGACACTTTTCTATTCAATTATCAATGTTGAACGTGACAGTTGACCATTTCAAACGATGATATGAGCTTGTGTTTATTGGCCCAGGGTCTTGCGTGTTCGAAAGTAACTGCTTGGGGAAGATATGAGATGGTTGTATCGAATCAACACCCTACTGTCGCCGCCGAGCCATAGAAGCTACCTCACCCGAGTCAGGTTGGCTCTCATCAACAAAACCAAACCTTTCATATAATCGCGCCCCGTCCTTTGTAGCATCGACATAGGCAGAAATTTTATTCTCATCCGCAAGATCGCAGCCCCATTTCAGCAGCATCGAGCCTGCCCCTCGTCTTTGGTAGTCTGGATGAGTCGCGACTGTGTCAAGGTCTAACGCAGTTAGCACCAAGAAGATACCTATTTTAAGGTAAACTGAGACCCCTACAATAATGTTTCTCGTTGCCCATGACTCGCTCTCTTTCCTTTTCCTCCCTTAGGAAAAAAGCATCGCATTCCTCGCCCGGCATATCCGCATGCCACGGGGGATATCGCCGTCCTCTCTCGTCAGGCATGGACAGATCCCATTTGGCATAGGCAGCGATCCGCGGTCGACCCCGCGCGTCTTTCGTATCAGGGTCGACAACTTTGACAAAGCGTTGGAAGGGCTTCTGGCGCATATCGTGGCTGTTGGCATCCGTCCACCACTGACGCACTCCATCCGTGTCAGGCCACAGACGCCGCAAATCTGGGTCCTGGAACGCGGCGAACCAGACCTCGGTCAGTTCCCGAGCATCCTCCGCTGTTGCTAATTCTAGCTGAAGAGGTTTGGGGGCTGTCATTTCAGTACTTCGGTGGCGTGAACGGCGTGTTTGGTTGATGGCGGTTCTGCCCTCCGCCTCCCAGATCCTTCGCCGGTCTCGGGTTCATAAGAGCCTAAAATCTCACCTCTCCAGCCTCCTGCGCGTAACTGGAGCACGTAATAATAGCTGAGTCGGACTCGGAGTCTCGGACCCAAATTATCTGCTGCCCATGCAACCTACCCTACAGACACTTTTCTTTGTTCAATATACATGGGCTTGGAGCTTCAATCGCGGTGAGAACCATGAAAAAAGGTGTTCGGTGAAGTATTGTACTATAGGTATAAGCAAACAAATGTAAGATTGATGAGGGATACGTAAAGAAGAAACAAAAATGGGTTTTGGGAGCAGATGCGGTATGGTTACCCTCACATGGCATCTTGTGAGAAAGGTTACCTGTGTATTATCTGTACTATTCAAGCTCAATGAGAATACCTATGACACTAAAAAATGGTAAAGACAGAATGAATCAAAGGGCAAGTTCACTATGATGGAAACTGCTAATTAAGAAATTTTTCTCAGTGAAGGTTGCTCTGCTGACATCGCAGTCTAATAGTCAACTGCCGATTCATCATGCTAGCTGTTTAATAATTTTCCTATTCATCATTCGTTTCTTGCTCTTCGTCTAGGCCTTCCAGCGTGGCTAGCTCTTCTTCATCAATGTCTTCCCTTTTAACCGCTTTGACATGTATGCTCGCTAAGTTGGGTTTGCAACGTCTGATAGTTTCCCGTATCCCGCGTGAATCGAGCATAGCAACTGTCATGGCTCTGTCGGTATATTCGTCATTCAATAGGCTGTTTGCATCTGCTAGCTCATAGCTAATAGAACGAAGCGAAGAGAAGCATTCTAGAAGTTGTGGCAGTACTGCCGGTGCGATTGACGTGTCGAGGATCTCGAGATGTTCCAATGAAGTAGACTTTGTGAAATGTTCTAGTGAGGGTATCGATCGTTCGAATGACTCACGATCGTAACCCCATGAGGTACGTTCGAGTGTCAACGATTTCAGTTTTGGGAGCGCCCACAATGGGTGAAGCTCTTCGAGATAGCACCACATCAAAGGTGGATATGTGGATTTGATGGTACCGGGCTGTTCAAATGGATTGCACATGATAAGCTGCTCAATGTTTAAAAGTGATGCCGGGATGAGATCTTTGACATGTTCCTCAGCCCCATGGCTGCCAGGATGCTGTCCAGAATTCATATAGTAATACCAATAAGGTAGCCTCAGAGTCTGCATTAACATAGCGCATCTCCAGTACCCAGCAGCCTCTGGGTCGAACGGATTAGTCATGGGATCAAATTTGACTCGCAAAAACCGAAGCTCTGGCAAGAGAAATAGCAAGATTGCTGCCAGGTCTTCTTCGAACTTGTCGTTGAGATCAAGCTCCTCCAACTCAGAGGCATCACACTCCCAACCATCGGCCGCAGATGTCACCGCATTTTCTAGTCCGACAACAGAAAGTGCCTCGTCCCTGCAACGTGCATAATCCCATTGTTCTTCTCGGGCTGCGGGCACACGGACGGCCCTTTCCGGATCAAGAGTCTCTGGTTCCCAACGACCGGCTAGTTCAAACTCAAGGCTCAGTCGCTTCACTAGCTTGCCCTTTGTTTTGGACCGGTCGTGCAGGATTGTGCGAGTGAGAAATCGAATGTCTCCGTCGAATAGTCGTATTTGGCTGTACAACAGGCCGGTCGCAACAACGTTGTATGACTTGGAAACACGGCAAAGCGATGCCAAGGTTCTGCGATTAAGAACTTCCTCTTGAATTGTTGCTTCTGATCGCTGCCCAGACGGCTCGACGAAATGGCCGAATATCATTCCCAAGACTTCTAATGGTGCCGCCATATTGGACTAAGCATGCTCTGTTTTCGGTAAAAGAAATCCGATAAAAGAAGAAAAAGTGACAGGTCTCGACCGAAATAAGTTGCAGTCGGTGTATGTTATATGGATTGGGTGAGGTATATAAAGCGTGAGGCTCGTTTTCCACATCGTGAAAAAGTTCACTGGGTGAAGTTAGCTGCCTGATTATTGTGGGGCTCGAAAAGAAGATGCATTCTGACCCTTTCTTGTAAATGTAGTTTGCTTGTTTGGTTGCATGTGTTGTTACGGTGAGCTGATTTGTCTGTTTCCGAGTAATCTAATTCAGCGGTCATGCGGGATACTGCATGTCAAATGGATTACCTACATTGTTGGAAGACTTATTATCACGCCTAATATCTAATGCGAACTCTTACATGTGTTATATGGAATGAACCGGGGGTAATACTTGTTGTATACGTGATATTCAATTCACAGTATATTCAATGTAGTGTAGCTTAGCGATGACCGTGGAGATCAGTAAAATTTCAACGGAAATAAGTAGCTCTCTTTTCCGAAGGGAAAATAGGGTGGCCATGGGATTACAGACAATCCCTTCTTCTCCTGCTTGATATCAAATATGTCTGTCGTAGGGTCAATTGTAAAATCCCATACATCAAAGGACGAACAACCAATGAACAGACTTTTGTGTCTACTTAACGTATTGTTGGATGGTTCAATTCTATACATGGATAGGTTATCTGCCGCAGTGGAGTGATGAATTAGAGAACTAGGTCATTTGATCTTCACTGTCCAAGGATGATATAGTTCTGGCATGGTTTGACTACCTTATCTGCTTGTAAATAGCCCACTCGGATAGACAGCAGGAACTAGCCTACAAGAGTTCGGCCGCCCTGCAGCAGCCCTGCAAAGAAGCAAGGGCCTGATGCCTTGTTCGTCGCCTCCAGGACCGGGATTGGGACTGCACCAATCAAAGCATGGCTTCAAAGGAAGCCGAGGCATTCCTTTAGATGGAGACTCGGTATGATTCATTAAGTATGTTAGTTGCCTGCATTTCGGAACCGGCAGGTAGTGATAGGTGCCGCAAGGACGATAGGCTGCATTACGGTAACCGATCAGATGTCACCAAGCTCCCCTAATCCGCGATGCTTTTCTCGTCGTATCTTCCAAATTAGATTTGTCCCCAGAGCGGAGGATGAGTAAGGTGTGAGTGGCATATGATGACTATTCGGCGCGTGTATGCGCTGTCGTGGGGTACATTTTTCCGGTTTCACGGAAATCACTCAGCGGATTATCAACACCCAAACTAAGCAAGACCCCATCAAGAAGCAGCAGCTTCAGCTCACTACCTACATTTAGGTGGCAGGTGTCGTGTAGGGCCGACACACCATTCATGCCAAGCAACTATCTAGATCACCGCATGATTGATCTTTGGCGATCCAAAACTGCTAAAGGACTAAAAATAAGACCAAACACAGACGTGCCGACGCTAACGTCACATCGAATGTCATCAATGGGGGCTATGCCGATCAGTCTAGTTGGGGGATCACTTGCGAGCAGCAGAAGTAGGTGAAGAAAGGCCGTAGAGTATAGAAAATGAAGTCTGCAATGATGTTCATCTCACATTCCGACAAATTTGGGAAATCGAATAGAAGCGGCGCGCTGACAACCAAAACACCGCCCTTGGGTAGTAGATCTTCAACGGAATATACCCGCCCAATAAGCAGCTGGGGCTTACATACAGGACGGTCAGGAGATTGGGGGCTGTCTCTTTCAGGAAGGTCGACGTGGCAGGATTGCAACCAGTACCAAAACGTGTCTCTACCCGATCAATAGTATAATAGCTAGCTCCAAGGGCTTCAATTAGGGAAGGAAGTATTATCCTTCCTCCCGTCAGGCGAATCCGGCAGCTGTCCTGTAATATGGCCCCTTACGGTTGATGTTGTAGTGCGCACAGGAGCCGACTTTTAGACTGCGCGTTGCCACTGGGCCAGATGACGGGGTGGATTGGACATACACCAGAAGCTGCCCTCTTAACAGCATGCGAATGGTTTGTATGAGGTTAGAAGATAAGTGTATGGTTCATAGCCTGCGGGCATCCTCATGAAACGATACCTTTTGATCAGTTTGGTGGTCCGACCTGCTAAGCTATCACGTAGGCCATGTTAACAAAGAGTTAGGCACATGTGCGAGCTCTCTCTCTGAAAAAAGGAGAAAGAAGAATGATGAGGAGGCACGATGTAGTAGCATCGCCACCGCGCGGGACGGGAAGACTTGGCCAGTCCGGAACCGAAGCACGCAGATCTTTCCCCGGGCTGCTTCCCTCCTGCCCACCACTTCACGTCATAAATGGCAGTGGGCCCGTGAAGGTGCGTGGCTAGTCCGTGCAAGAATGAAACAGCCAATCCTTCCATGCAAGGGAAACGAGCTGACATTACTGAGGAAGCGGGGGCATGGCTGTTGCTGAGCTGAGGCGGGACTGCCGACAGGCGCTAGCTTACGATCTAGATGCCGATATATTACCCCAGGGGAACCATGTCGGGCTTCGCGCGTACAGGAGCACGTCAACTTATGTATTGTCGGTCATACATGTATCTCGGCATGCCTCCCCCCTCTCCTTTGAATCCTCGCAATAAGGAAACGGACCCTAGAGTTACTCATGGTCGGGGCTGTCTTCGACGTAGCCAGTATTGCGCCATGGCTTCAGACGCCGCGGGTCCCCAAGGGATGGACCCATACATCATCGAGGCCTTGGCCTATCTCGCTTTTTGCATTCTTCTCATTGCCTTTCGAACATACTGTCGGATGAGGGGAGGAGGTGTCAGTGCGCTGGGCCCGGAGGACTATCTCATGATCGTCAGCATTCTACCATTCGTAGCCGAAACCACGATAGCGTACAAAGTGGGCGAGACTTTTCATGGTCTCACGAATAGCGACATGACGGCCGAAGAACGCGAGGCACTCTCACCTGACAGCCACGAGTATGCGTTGAGGTACGAACCGATTTGGCAAAGACGAGGGTGGATCGATTGAATATACTCTCGACGACTAACAATTCATTCTCAGAGTGGGTGGCTCGAAAGCCATTATTGGGGGATGGTCAATGTACATGACACTCATTTGGACGCTCAAGGCATCAATGTGCGCATTTTATTTGCGCCTGACGGTATATACCAGACACGAAGTATACTACGTACACGACTTATGCTGATAAGAGGTGTAGTCCGGTCTTCCAGGTTACAGGAAGCGTGTTTACATTGGCTTTGTGAGCATCGTTGTCTCATACATCATATGCATGTGTTCGGTACTATTGAGCTGCCAGCCATTTCATAAGTTCTGGCAGATTAATCCATACCCCGGCAGTACGTTTACATCTTCTGTTGCTTGATAAAAAGCAAATCCGCGATGCTAATCTTTCTATACTAGATTTTTGCGAGCCAGCAGTCAATAAACTCACCATCCATCTGTCCATGTACCTTAATTTCCTTACCGACATGTATCTATTTTTGATACCTATCCCCATGCTCTGGACAGCTCAACTTCCGAAGGCGAAAAAGATCGGCTTGGCCGTTTTATTTTCCGGTGGTCTTTTGACCATGATCTTCGGATTTCTCAGAGGCATTGCCATCCTCAAGGTTTGTCAACCAGGATTGAAGTCTCACCGCCACTTCTTTTCACGTATTAACGAGAGAAATAAATCAGAGCGATGCTACGGGACCTAAAGAAGGAGCTGCCTGGGCTTGCCGAGAATCCTTCGTCGCAATCACGACGACAAACCTGCCAATGACATGGGGCTGGATAAGAGAGAAGCTGCGCCCATTCCTCGGCTCCCTTATTTCTACAAACAAATCCCGGACACCGAAGTATGAATATGGCAAAAGAAGTGGTCGGCAACCAGGAAGCATGGTTTTGGATGATAGGTCTGAAAATTGGGGGATATCACAAACCAAGGCCACGATTTTCAGCGAGCCAGGAACTGGAAAAATCTCTACGGACGAAGAGGCTATTTTGCCGCGGAGCACTAGCTCCATGGGCGGAATTCTCAAAGAGGTTGAGCTGAGCGTGTCGTCTAGCACACGGAAGTCAGCAGTGGGATTATAGACATGTATAAAAGACTTTGACTTACGCCATTAACATAATTCTCCAGACCTGGAGTCTAATTGAATCTATAACACGGAAGTCGACTGTCATATTCACACAGGGAATGGGTAACAGGGAATTTCGGTAAACCAAACCCGCGGAACTTGGTCTCACATTTGGATCCATTTTGATTTGACAGAGGATCTTGCTAATGAGAACGAACCTTTAAAGTGGCTAGAGACAAAGTGTGTTTCTTGACAGCCACCTACTGCTTCCCTAAGCCCAAGCATCAAACCAGCTCACTGCCTGATAGAACGCTTGCTCCTTTCCGTACTTCTCCTCGGGATTCGAGATGTTCCCTCGCACGCCAAACCCATGGTTTGTTCCGCTATAAAGCGCCACTGAATATGGCTGAGCTGTTCCTTTAAGCAAAGCTTCGATTGTAGCACGTCTTTCCGGCGTAAGCATGCTGTCAGTTTCTGCTCCCATCTCAGTTAGTACCCATGACTATAATGATACGTGATGACACCATGAAGAGGACTGACCTGCGGCAGCAATTGATACTGGGCCCGTGATTGCTTCAATCTCACCGTCTTCGAGGAGACTGGGATGAGCAGCAAAGCCTGCGTCGACGCCTTGACCTTCCGAGAGGGTGCGGAATGCATATCGGCCACCGAAGCAATACCCAGTTGCCACTACTTTCTTGACCGTAGGGATGCTGCGGATATACTTGATCACGGATGTGAGAACTGGATCAATAATCTCCGGACGGTGGTTGAATAGAAATTCAGTCAAGTTGAATGACGGCGTGCCATTGATATCCTCCGGGGCGGGAGTTCCGTTAAACAGATCAGGCGCTACGGTGAGATATCCCGCGCGTGCGAAGCTATCAGCCAGACTATTCGATGTCAGCTTTGGGACTTTTAGCTCTTCGCAGCGATTTTCCTTACAGTTTGTTCTGGGGCAGCTGGATCCCAAAAACGTCGGTAAGATACAAGACGGCTGTGTCGGATTTCTTGCCCGTGACATAAAGAGTGACTGGCAATTCTCTTAGCATGCGCTGTAACACCTCAAGCATCACCAAAGGAAGGATCTTCCATACTGTCATCGTTCTTGATTTCTTTACCAACAGGGGTCCCTTCGTGTGCCACGGGTGGGAGGCATTTTCCTGCCACACCGGAGAAGGCAATTGTCGCTGCAAGAAAAAGAGATTGCTTCATGTTGGCTAAAGTTGAATCAAGGCTCAAGTTGTCAAGTTCAGTATAGGCCCGAGAACGGTCCAGATTAATATTTAACCACGGCCGGTTGCATCATTTGGTTCCCCTCGGCTTGGCGCGGAGATCGCCACGGAGATAAGCTTCCCTTCACGATTACCAATTGGCGGGATTTACATTTGACATGAATGGCATTGAAAGTAACTTCCTCATCCAGAATAGCCGCAATTACGTGGTGACATTTCACTGTGATGGAAAACATGGGTTCTTTAGTCATCGCTGACAGACGGAAATGCTCGGCCGCGGATCCACGGATACATTCCGTATTGCCTTCGGCTAAAGGGCTGTGACGCGACTCTACTTCAGTTACACATTATCTACGTAAGGGGCTGTGGCTATAATATCGATGGCTGGATGCCGAACGTTCATGCTCCAAAGCTGCAAATGAGAATTTTACCCGTGAAGCTGATTCGAAGCTGTGTCTGTAACGATCACTGATGTCGGCTCTCCACACGACGAGCTCACAGGCATTTTACGTCTACTTGAGATCCTCATCATTAACTACAGCCTTGCTATATCTCTATTCTCCGAGAATAAATATATCCATATCACCCCTCTCACTTTTGTTCAATGGCTCCCACCAGACCTTAGCACAGGGCAGCTGTTTCTTTGGCTCAGCCATCTTCACTGTCTACTCTAGTAATTATCAATGATAACGAATAATGGATATAAGAGATACGTAGCCCTATTTACTAGCGTGGAGTGATTTGGAATGTGAAGCCATCTATGAAATGGATATGGAGTTATCGGGCATCTCATGTATCACGGTCTATAGGGATTGAAGATTGGCCCCAGGATGATCTCCGCTTATCGTTGCAACCATATAGACTGGGCATTGTCCGTCCGTTTTAAGCTTATTATATCTCGCATGCTACTAACCAACTTAGTCCTCAGTCATTTGAATCACCAGCATCGGCCATTTGGCCTTGACTATGACTCAGCTACGTCTCGACGCTTGCCAAGATTAAGTATCTAATGGCAATCGAGATAACAGAATGCGGGGTGCTTGTGTCTGTGGAGCGCAGCCATCTGTCGACCACTCAACGTTGTTCATTCACTTGTGCTTCACACGTATCTATCGTATCTATTCTCCGTCCCGATGCATGAAGCTCGTTCCGAGACACCCCCTCAACAATCGGGATGGGAACCCGAGACCTTATATAAGTGCTCGACGAGGAAAGACGTGTCGCACAGATTTTGAAACAGGATAATATTCTGTGTTCATGATCTGTTAGAAATATTCACTACCCTTCATAAGACTCTACCCTGTAAAATCAAGCTATAATGGCATTCAAAGCCAAGCTGGACTTGACGAGTGCCTACGTCCAAACCATTGATGGCAAAGCTTCCCCCACCGAGGCCACACGGAATGGGATTAACCCCGCCAATCTTCAGGCTCTTCCCAAAGTTCCCGTTGCGACACCGGAGGACCTTGATCGTGCGGTGCTCGCCGGAAAGAAAGCCCTTAAATCTTGGACCAAGGTCCCCTTAGAAGAGCGCCGCAAAGCCCTTCACGCCTACGCAGATGCGATAGAAGGTGTGCAAAACGAATTCCGCGACCTTCTCGTGGCGGAGGGTGGAAAGCCGGTATGTTAGGCTCCAGTGGTCACACTCTCAGCTTCCAGGAACTGACCGATTATGTCAAAGTTGGATTCAGCGGGAGGCGAGATCACATTCGCTATTCAATGGATTCGCGGAATTATCGACATTCCCGTCGAAGAAGAGACGGTTATTGAGGAGAACGAAGAGCGTTCGATTGTTCAGCGGCTCACACCGATTGGCGTAGTAGGGGCGATTGTTCCCTGGAACTTTCCTGCTATGCTGCTTACTGCCAAGCTGGCACCGGCTCTTCTCACCGGCAACGTCATTATCATTAAGCCATCGTAAGCAGCCCATCATCTGTACCCGACTTAGGATTTACGAGAGAAGAATTAACCATCAACATAGACCTTTCGCACCTTACTGTGGATTGAAGCTCGTTGAATTGGCGCAGCAATTCTTCCCCCCGGTGTTGTTCAATCTTTGAGTGGAGGTGACGAACTGGGACCTTGGATCACAAGCCATCCAGGTATTGACAAGATCAGCTTCACTGGTTCAACCCATACCGGAAAGCTGGTTCACTCAAGTGCTAGCAAAACACTTAAACGCGTCACTCTTGAGCTGTGAGTTAATCCTGCTCTGTGCTCGATGGGAAATTCCATGTGCTAATGCCGAATTTTCAGGGGTGGGAACGACCCGGCTATCGTCCTTCCTGATGTTGACATAGACGCCACTGCTAAGGAGGTATCTATCTCTAGTTCTTGAAAATATATTTGTAAGACCATCGCTGACCTTGCTAGGTTGCATTCTACGCTTTCCTCAATACTGGCCAGATCTGCCTCAACATTAAGCGTATCTATGTCCACGAGTCCATTTTTGATGAGTTCAGAGATGCGGTCGTAAAGCATGTTAAGACCTATGTGGTCGGTGACGGTGCTGACCCCAAAACCACCCACGGCCCCCTTCAGAATGCAATGCAGTACGAGCGTGTGAAAACCTTCTTCAGCGATATCAAGAAAGAAGGGTGGAATGTTGCTGTTGGTGGCGAAGTCCAGCCCTCAAAAGGCTATTTTATCCCCCCTACCCTGATTGACCGACCTCCCGAGAAGTCTCGTCTCGTCGTCGAAGAACCTTTCGGACCAATCGTCCCTATTCTCTCATGGAAGACAGAAGAAGAGGTTATCGAGCGTGCCAACGATACGAATGTTGGACTTGGTGGCTCTGTCTGGTCAAAGGATGTGGAGAAGGCAGAACGTCTTGGTCGGGAGCTCCAGGTGGGAACTGTCTGGGTCAACACCCATTTTGCTCTTGCCCCAATTTCTCCATTCGGAGGTCACAAGGAGAGTGGCATTGGTATCGAATGGGGCTTGAGTGGTATCAAGGGTTTTACAAACTCCCAGACTGTCTGGCGAAGCAAGAAACTTCCCTAATGGCACTCCATGGTGGCTGCCAGGATGATATCTGTAGATAGCCACTTTCGAATCAAATAATAACAAATTAGTTCCTTTGCATGGATTTCCGCCCTCCATCATAGACATTTCGTGCTTAGAGTGATAAAAGCTTGGTAAGAGAGGGGTCTGTTTTATCTCATCTTCATATACCTGTTATAGATCCCAAGGTGCGGTGATAGAGCCCGTCAGAATACTGTGTGAAAATGCATCAGAGTTATTTCCTAGCTTATCAACTGTAGACGGGAAATTCTACTTCTCCACACACGCAACCCTGGTTATGCTGTTCGGGGACTCGCAAGCCCCGTGATGCCGCTCGGATTCGTACTCATCTTCGGAAAGTTAACGACGCGATGACATGCGCAATTTTCTATAAATTATGACCGCTGCAATGAGTTCCCAAGGAGATATTTCACCAAGAGCTCCCAAGAGTGTGAGGGCGAATCAATATTTCTAGCCATGTTGTCTTTATTATTGGTGCTGGAGGCATGGGCCTTGCCATAGCCCGCCGCATTACCAATGGTCGTCGACTGGTCCTAGCAGATTACTCTGCGACGGCCCTTGAAGTGGTAGCAAAAGACCTACGTGATAATGGGTATGACATTGTTACTCACACCGTCGATGTTTGAAAGCTTGATGCTATGCGAGAACTCGCCAAGGCAGCTGTGAACCTAGGCCAAGTCGACGCCGTGGTCCATACTGCTGGTGTATTACCCGTTCAAGCTTCCCAGCAACAAGTTCTTGAGGTCGACCTTGTTGGCACAGCAAACGTGCTAGATTCATTTTACGAAATCGCGTGCCGGGCTTAGCCATGGTTTGCATCGCAAGCATGGCTGGTCACTTAGGCGGGGGCATTACCCAGGAGTTGGAACGCCATCTTGCTACTGCACCAACCGACAAACTGCTCGAGCACCCCGAGCTTGACAACAAAACACCCATGAGCTATTCAATGGCTAAAAAGGGAAACATTCTACGAGTTAAAGCGGCGGCGAAGTTATGGGGAAACAAAGGCGCGAGGGTCAATAACATCAGCCCAGAAATTATAGCCACAGCAATGGGTAAGCAGGAGTTCGAAGGTCCGGGAGGAGATAAAATGAGGCACATGCTCGCTGCATCCGCTGTAGGGAAAGAAGGGACCGCAGAGGACATTGCGAATATGGTCGCGTTCCTCGTAGGGCCAGAGAGCATATACATTACCGGCGCCGACTTCCTCGTTGACGGCGGCGCGGTGGCAGGTCTTGCTTCTCAGCGTTGGGCTGCATAAACACTTACCTACCAGAAATTTGGAAAATGTGGTGATAAATATGCCGAGAGTACTCGTCAGGTCCAGCACTTCTATCAATGCGAAAGCGAAAACGAGAGGTTGTTGCATGCAAATGGAGTATCGGCCCTGATGGATATTTTGCCATGTGATATTTATGGTTAAAGTGAAGATTAATTTGCATTTAACTGATCCGAGCCACTTGCTAAGTAATTTTGCAAAGACGAGTAAGAAATTAATTGCATCTAGCTTCTCGTAGATGCCCTGAAAATGAAGTTCTGGCCGCAAACCGCGTGCTCTTCTCAGGATCCGTGGTTCTCCTCAGAGCAGCATGAACGACGGACGTACAATGTGTCACTATGCTAACTATTTGCAAAACCATATGCCCAGCTAGTGGTATAAATGTTTCAACCCAAAAAGAACTGGTGGATTCCATATATGGTTTTCACTCATTTTCTTTATAGAATATCTCTTTCTCAGTCTACTCTATGGTTTCGATGATAGTAGGATGATGAATCTATATTCACTTTGCAAGCGCCAAAGTCTATCCTGAAGTTCCTTTGGGAGGGGTAGCCTGACCAAAGGAATATACTGTTGGGAGCCATGAACATCGTCCTCCAAATAACCGCCAGAGCACGATGGCTCCCCCTTCGTTTTCTGGGCATTGTAGCTTTGAAAGCCATTGCCACATCAAAGAAGCCTGCCCAAAATACCTCCTTTTGGTCTAGGTGGAAGAGTTCAGCGATCACCGCTTTGTTCAGCAAGTTAGACTCTTTGACGAGACCATAGACGTCCTTGTTGTCGAACATGACATCCACAGTGATCTCGTATGGACCAGAGTTTTTGGATCGGATCACCTTGGCCACATCAACAAGAGTTTTGGGAGTCTGCTCGAACGTAGGCTTGGGTTGAGCTGGGGGGTTCGAAGACACGGTGCCAGCGCTCTGAGTCACGAAGGATGATCCATTCGAAGTGGCCCGAACCCCAACCTTAGCGTATGTATCACCATTGCCCAACGTGTACTCCTGCCAACGGAACAGACCCCGCTGACCGTCGATATCTGCCTGAGGAAGGGAATTTTGGCGAGCGCCTTCCTCTTCACTGGAAAGCGGCATGAGATGGTAGATGGAGAACTCAGCACACTCTTTCGTCTCCAACTCGAACTTGCCACCGATACCCATAGCGAAATTGCCTGAAGTAGCCTTTTGCTTGGGATAGGATCCATGCGTGCAATGCACTCTGACAGTCGAAGCCAGACTAGTTGCAACTTCTTGAGATTCCGCAATTACCTCAGCGACAATGAAAACCTCACTTGGCACGTACTCAGGGTCATGTTCATTGAAACCGTACGTATGGAAGCCAATATTCCACTTCTCCTCGACGTGGCTGTGTTGGCTTCCGGCAAAGTCTTTGACGGATTGTAGAAACCAGTCAAGCTGTGAGATGAGAATTGGGTCTCGGAAGGAGCCCATGGTTAGAGTCCGGTATCCAGTGACGCGGGCTCCCTCGAGCTTCGTGAAATAAGTTGTGTTTTCTCGGCGATTACCGTGGAATACTGATCCTCGCACACGAACAGATCTATGATCTTCCAGTTGAGTGAAGGTAGACTCATTAAGGTCAATGTACCCCCCAGGACCAAACAATTTGTCTGGTCGACTCTTTTCATAGAGCGTATGCGCAGCAACACTCAGTGGTGTGCAGCGAGCGGCAGGGTTCAGTGGCTTGATGTCAAAGCTCAAGTCGTTGTTCATGATACCTTGAGCGCTCGTACCCTTGGGTGTGGCGCAGAGGCCGCCGCATTCGAGGATCTTGCCCATATGTGAAATCACGCCGAGCTCGCCCGGGCTTAGGTCAGTGTATTCTTTCAAGCCTCGAGCCCTGAGTGTATGGTAGGCGGTAAAGGCTACAAAAGGGGCCAAGTCGTATGATCGACCAGCAATCAAGACATTATAGTCGGGATGCGCGTTGATAGCATCGAGCAGTGGCTCAGGGCCCATCTGTGCAACAATCCTGGGTGTCTGTTCAACAACGTCGACAGTTAGCTCTGGGACGGCCTCGCCACAGCCTGTGATTGTGCCTGCATTCAATCTCTCCACAACCACAATCTTTGGAACCTCGGAATAAATGGCAAGAGTCTTCAGTTTCCAGCCCCTGTGGGTAATCAGTCAGGATTAATGAACAAAGCCATGCGATGATACTGTGGTTGGTGAAGGGGACTAACTCATGACCAGGCTCTTGAGTGATTTCTCGGATGATTTCAAGGAATAAGTCGACGTGCTCATCGCTTCCATCGCCACCAGCAGATGATAAAAGCAGAGGGACCGAGTACTTGATGGAAAGGGTGAGTAGTTTGCGAAAATCGCGGACATAAGATGATCGGGGGCAAGTAGTGGTGCCAATGGCAAGCTTTGAAGGGCCGGAATCAGTCGAACCAGCATCCAGAATGATGGCAGTCGGCGTAGGATAGTGACTGAAAGTCTCCAATGCTGCCTCAACTTGATCCTCTGGGAAGCCATAGCCCATCATGCCCACTGGCGTAACGATCTGGCACAATGTCGCGGCAGGGGCGACAACAGATGCACCCATCGTAATTGAATGGTAATGATTTTTCCTAGCAGAAAAGGCTCTAAGATATTTGATCAGCTTGGGTCTTTTTGCTTCGAAGCGTCCTTCTATGCCTACATACGCGTGGAAGCGAAGGTAGAAAGCCAATAGAAATTTAGGCGGCTGAAGTTATTACCCTCTTGATACAGCGAAATGCACAGAAAAAGATGTGACACTGCAGAGTAATTAACTTAGATAGCCAATCGATGGTCCACGAAAATGACAAGAATTATAATGGCGCAGCTCAGAATGGAGGGATTCAACCCTGCCCAATACTTCCATGGATGTTGTTCGATGATGACCCACCAGTAATGGCGATATCGCTTTTCGGAGCGCCTTCGGCTACGCAAAGGCGATATCGCTCCTGGAAGCGAAAACGGGTTGATGCCCCCGCCGAACTTTTTGTCCCTTGACTTCTACAGCCAACTACATCGTGCACTTCGGAGATATGCGGAGAAGCTTATGGGGTATTTCTCCCCAAGGGGAGAGTTGATGAACGTAAATCTACCTACCAAAGGGAGAAGATCTCTCCTCTCGAACCCTTGATTTCCTGGAGTAGTTCACGAGTCATGAGACCCTGCTAAGATATTTTGGAAATTTAAATAGGATTGTTGCCTCTTCCTTCTTTCAGCTGCAGTTCGGATTTTTAGGATTATCGTAGATAATATACGAATGTATGTTTTACCTCATATAGGCTTATTCATTATCGAGGATATAGTGATTGTTTTAATAAAAGCCAAGTATGGAGACTCTACCTTACAGTATAGCCAAGCATGGTGGTAGAAATCTAGAATATAGAGTGAGGCTGCTACAGAAGTATTTTATGAAGGGAGAAAACGGCCTGATAGCACTGCCGTCTGTATTTTATTTCCATGTCGCCTTGCTCAGACCGGCGGCGCTGTACTTATGCCCCCCGAAAACATCATCCACTGGGAGCAAAGAATCCTGAAGTAGCGTGGGATCAGTTTCCTCAAACGGGTCATCTCCGATAATAAGATCCAGCCCAAACCGCATCAGATCTCTCATAGCCTCGGCTTCTGTGTAGTCGCTGGGTCTCTCACGGAGAACCTCCTCGCTGAAGCGCCCGCGAGCTCGCCAGATAGACTCAATGACAATGTTTGCCGACATCCTCGCCCTCACGGATGGAGCGCCAGGAGTATTCTGGCTAGTGCCTATGCGACTCAGGTAGGTGATAATCTCGCGGAGACGCGCCCAGCTGTCGTTTTCCAGTTCCGACTGGGAATTGAACAGCATCCAGGCCTGACCTATAGAGTTTTGGATAAGACCGACGTCGAGGTTCTCGGAATACGCAACAAGTCTAAGCAGTATATGTGCAGCGTACACGACAGACGTCCTGAGTGTTATAGTCCAAATATGAGGGGCTGATCGAACGGGGGCGGCTTGGGCAGCTAGGTCTATGATCTTCGTGGAATATGTTTCAACCTTGGATAGATGATCAGCCGCTCTATTCTCGATACGGAGATCACTTCTATCCAGTTGGTCATCTGTAAATACAAACGACTGTAGTTGAAGCTTGACCCTGAGCAAGGCTAAAGCCGTATGCGTCGTCATATCTGGCGCGAGTTCAATCTCTAGCTCCTGTAGCCCCTTTTGAAGAATTTTGATGATCCCGATGCTACCGTGGACTAGTCCCGACGTTGTGGCATCGCTGTTTCCTAATGTGTTGCAAATGTTATAGCTATGGTAAGCTATTCTTAGATGTTGTTCGAGTGGCTTGGGTAATCTGCCCGAGGCCCGACCGTCTAATGCAGAAACAATCGTATTGTCTACAGAGACAGTTGATGGAACACCCAACTCGCTTGCAAGCCTGTCACATTAAGCCCGTCAACAAATTGATTCGATCCTTATCGATTGAATGAGTGGCCCTTACAATTGATTCACGATGAAACAGCCAATCCAAGCTTTTCGGAACGCCTGGATTCCAGCGTCATCTAGACGGTCATTATACATGAAGTCTGAGAAATGATGAGGACGATGTATCCCGGCTCTCAACGCAGTATGTACTGCAAGTCCAGAATAGCTCCAGGATGGGTCACTCCGGGTCGCCTGGAATGGAAAAGGCCACCAGCAAAGGAGCAGAAGAGCCTGCACAGTCCCCAAAGCATGCTCAACCGCTCCATCCAAGTCGCTAGCAAGAAGACGGATATGAGGGCGCAATTGGGTGTACAGCTGCTCGTGATTCTCAGTACTCTTCGAGCCGATCGCGATAACGACCCAGAAGAGGAATTTGCATCGGTTGTAGCCTCGAACAAAATAGAGCAAATCGGGTAGAATTGGAAAGTCCTCGTGACAAAAAGAAAAAAATCTTATGAACTTATTAGATATCTCAAGCCTTTTCCTGATCAAATCACTTACGCAGTAATTATCTCTGCTATTGCGGCTGGTGAGACTTCTATCTCGCCAATTCTTTCAGTCGCAAACGCTGAACTTGGAACAGCAGAACTATATTCCGGATAAGATGAGCTAGGGACTAGAGAGTCTCGTGGTTGTTCAGCGGGAGATCCTAGAAGGTTGTCTTCTGGTGCGGCACTGGTGTTAGATGTGGAAGCGAACGAAGTAGCCTTGATCTTTCTCAGCTCCTTCTCCAGCTCCTCTGCCCGCCTTTGATTAAGTGTAAGAACAAGACTGCATCATTTGGACGATAATAATAAATATGAGACCTACTTTCGTTTAGCAGTTCTTTGAAACGAAGGATCAATGAAGCATCTCAACCCTTTTTTGCCACATCTTGAACACGCAGCGGGGAAAAGCTCCTTGGCGTCGCATCTCACCTAAGTTAATGTTAGCCCTAAAATCGCATTATGCATTAACTGCTCTGTCCTGGTTTCGCTCCAAAATAATGCCAAGTATATTATCCCATAGACACGAAAAGCGGAAGGACTTACTTTCATTTGGCGACAATTGACGCATGTTGCAACTTTGGCCCGGCCACTCATATTTTCAAAAGCGAGCGGGCAAATTTGAGACAGGCATGTGATGAACGTGAAGTAGGCGTTAAATTACACAGATGGGTCTTATCTCTTGACGCGACGAGGCATGGGACTCCAGGAGCAGCCCAGAGAAAGAGCAGACATTTACAACACAACAAATACCCAGCAGGGTTCGAATTGGCCGAGTACAACGAATCGGCTTTGATGAGTCATTGAGAAGAAGTAAGCTGCAACAATCTGGTCGAAAACAGGCGACATTCCAGCCCAGCTAGTGGAAGCTTTTGCTTAGGTAATTAGGTCTAGACCAGTAAGGTTAGAGGATTATTAAGAATTACATTGTTTCTTGATTAAACAAGACATAAAATTAATTTTTTATAAATGTATTTCATTTGAATAGAAATATATCTTACTGTCTATTTAAACCTGTCTATTTACAACACCTGAATTCCATGTTCGATGCGGTCCTTTGAGTATGATCTCAAGGGGACAAGGGCTCGCTCTGCAGCTGCTTGATAACATCCTCCCATCCGTCGTTCTTTCCAAAGAGCTGTACCTCCGTAGAGCATTTGGTTCCAACTTGAGGTAGCTCGCCACGAAGGAAATACGCCCGGATGGCCTTGGCGGTGCATAAAGAGGCCTGGGGTAAAGAGTCATGCTGCATCATCAAGTTAACACAATGGGAAAGGAGGAAAGAAGAACAATGTAACTTACTCCATAGCTATCTTGGTGCAAGAGGACGCCCCCAAGAGTTTCGCTGACATTCTTCGCCGAAACCAGTGGCGTGACAGGGTCGTAGGTGTTTCCAATCACCAGCACTGGCGTCTTGGTTTTGACTTTGAAGTCGCCGCTGTATCGTTCCTTGGCCTTGAACTTCCAGTTGGCGCATGTCATAGGGACCTGAATACTTGCATCACCGCCGATTCGGCTCTTCTGCATACGAGCCTTCAATGTAGGTAGCATGTTGTGCAATGATGCACTGTCGATAAACACGTCGCTACACTTGATTCCGGCAAGGGAATGGTCTGGCAGTGCGGCCTTGACTATCTCCGTCTGATTGTCCGATCTGGAGTAGAGGCCGCGAGCCTGCTCAGAGCTGAATGTACCCTCGGCTTTCAAAACATCTATGAACGCATTCAGCTTCTGTGCCAGCTCAGGCCATCTGCTCCTAGTTGAGTCATCGGTAAGAATGGTAGTGATGATCGCCTCGATCTCTTTGGCAAGTGCTGGCCAAGTTTGTGGGAAATACAATCGGCTGTATATGTTACCCTTGACAGAGGTATAGGTCCACTCTGGTACCTGGTTGGGGAGATGTCGATTCGGGTTTGGAATCGGGAAAGCCTTGAGGATATCGAGCAAGCCGTAAAGAGACTCTTCCAGCTCAGCGGCGGTCATATTCTGGGCAAGCGGGCAAGCGGTGGGGTTCTCGACGCAACCTCGACAGAATCCCGAGAATGCAGCGTCGGCATCAGAGAACAGCTCAATTTCCCTATTCGTAATTTTGTGAGCCTCGCTGAAATCAGCTACAGGTCGTTTGTGAATCCTTACTGGTTATGATAGTACTCGAAAGGGTTAACGACGCCATCGAGAATAATCTTGTCCACTCGGTCCGGAAACATCGCGACGGTTGTAGCACCCAGGAGAGTGCCGTATGAGACACCTACTCCGTCAATCGATTAGTCGCCAGATTCTTTTCAAATAAATTGGTTGTACAGTGCGTGAACGTACCCCAGAATCGCAAAAGACCATCTTCTTTCAAGGCATCCACAATTTGCATTATATCCCTAGCCACAAAGGCTGTGCCAATCAAGCTTCCCGTCTCATTCTGCTTTTTCGCACAATCTTCGCTCAAAACGATGCTAGCAGACCAATCTTGGCCCAGAGCAAATTCGTGCGAATATCCCGCGATGAATGGAGGTGCGGCGGCCAAACTGACGGGGTCATCGTAGCACATGAATCGTATTGGCGAGCCCTTGGTTCCTCTGCGAGAATTAGAATCGGAAAGCAAGTTTGGGCGCTCGAGCCTGTTGTCTCATACCTGGGATCGAAAGTAATAAGATCGTGATAACCGCCAGTCGCTCTGGAAAATTAGGCAGGCAATGTTAGCCAACATGTACAGGTATAATTAACTGCACCTTTCCGTTAGACACGGCGTTCTAGAACTCACGCTTGCATTCTTTTGGCGTACGCTCCAAGATCTGGGCCGCACGGTGAACCAGGACCGCCGCAATTGAAGATGATGCTGCCCTTTCGTTGCTCCACCGGAACGGCTGCTTCGACTCGATACACGGCAATATCCAGCTTTTCTGAAGACTCGGCGTTGGTGTAGTCAAGAGGCACTTTCAGCGTAGAACATTGCATCGGCAGAGTCGCATACGTCAGGATGTCCTTAGGGCAGTCGGACCAACGAATTGGCGATTCATTGTCGGCGCGTGTGATATGGTGCGGGCTGGCATGAACCAACCGCCCGATGAGGGGACTAGACGCCAGAAATAAGCGCGCAAGAAACATTCTCAGATGCGAATGACACGGTAGCTGTATGGAAAATTGGTGGAGGATGAAGTGTGCGGCGTTCGCTCTTCAAATACTCCTGCTGCCGCTTACTTACTCGCATTTGCCCTTTGCCTTTGGGTAAGACCCTCATCGATCTTCAGTGTTTATGCAAATGGAGCAGGGCGCACCCCATAGCCACGTTTCCTAACCCTAGAATTAGAAATTTCGCACACAGCCAGTTTCGCGGAGATGGCCAACCCGGGGACTTGGTTGGCTGTCTCCTCAACAAAGGCTATGCCGACGGTCATCAATGCGTTTGACTTCGCTCAATCGCATGGTTTTGCCCAATTAGGTAGCAGATTTTTCAACATTCTCCTGACCTTGACTCGATGGATTCTTCAGCCTACCGCAGCTTGAACGACCTGACGAATCACAGCCTGGTCCCTGATCTTGGCAACTCACCAACTCATGTATCTCCCCACAAGAATCCCTGCTAATTATATTTGATGTGATATCATTATGCCTAAATTAGCTGGACCAGTGACTACAGGGCTGGCTAAGCTTCTTGATGGCCTCTTGAATCCCTTGCTAGGGGCACATGTACCGACCCGCACCTAATAAGAATGCATTAGCATCAGCGTTAGACCTCTGCAAAAGAAGAAGCAAAACCTCATAGGCCAGTCAATGACGTCAGTTACGCTCAAACCTGAGGAACAATCGTCAAAGGCGCTTGTCGTCATCCGAATTGCACCGCCAATTGATATATTTGTGCGAGCTTGGTTGCTAGAGAAAAAAGATAATGAAGCTGATTCGCAGATTTTTGAATTATACTATTATATGGCGCATACAGCATAATTTGATTATCGTGATCATATGAGACATGCAGAAAGAAGACGTAGGTTGAAGGGATGTTCTATAACCTCAGGCTGCAGCTGGTGGAGTGGCTGCTTACCCTAAACACAACCACACATAGACATAGCCAAATTACAAAAACGGTTAATTTTCGCGAAGCTCTTTGCTTTGACCCATAAGGGTTCCTCGTGGTTTGGGTATTTTGCGTGTATGCATTAGATAGAAGAACTACCATGCATCGGGATACATCCATACCTTCTGATTGTGTGTTTCCGTCATGCAGGTAATAACAATTGGTCGCGTCACTTGTCCAATGTAAATCTCCCTTGAACGATAAACACTGATAACTTCAAGATAAAAAAACTAGCATTGATATGATACGAATATTAAGGAGCGTTGTATTAATTATGATAACAGAAAATAATACACAAGGAAATTTGCCATGTATGAACGAAATACGTATCAATCCATTGTCCGTTGCCCAGTTTATAGATCTCTTAGTCTATCCGGTTTATCCACAGCCTTCTACTGTGTTCCAGAGATGACAACATTTGGGGCGACGCAGTAGGGGCTCTGGTTCTGCTGGTCGAACTTGCAGATGGTCTTTGGGGGGCAGTTGCCAGCAAACTGTTACCTTTAGTTAGCATTTTCATCCTACTCTCAGTGGCTGTAGGAAACTCTTGGAGATTTCTCAACTTACAACCCAGGTGCCGCTGGTGTTGCAAACCTGCCAGCCAAGATCATCAGGGGTGCAGGAGTAGGTTGCAGGAGTGCACTGCTGACCGGAACCCTGGGGGAGGGCCGAGGCGACGACAGCGAGAGAAGCAGCGGTGACAGTGAAGGCCTTCATTTTGAAATGAGTTGTAAGAGATTGGAAGTGGTTATGCGTTGGTGTTTGTGGATGTAGTAAGATTGATTGTGTGAGATTGTTGTGATTGTGAAGTGATGGATGAAGAAAGACATGGCAAGAGACGGATGGTCATGCCATTTTATAGATCATGGATGCCAACAAAATCTCATAAATTCCTAAACACATTGATGTCTTCATACGTAATCTCGTGAAGTGTTGCAAGTATAGGTGCATGTCGGCCCCTTTGGCCCTCGTATCAGTTCTTGGTGCTAGCCTCAGCTTCAGTGGTTGCTCGTGATGCAACATTCGGCCCGGCGAACGGTCATCTTGCCATCTCAATCTGGACTAAACCCTTCTGGTTGACATCATATTCCCTCCAAGTACGATGACACATAGGGGATAGCGTGGGACGTGCATGAAGTCAACGGCTGTTGCTGTGGTATGGAGACGCCGGTGGACAAACCGTTGTGGTTTGAAGGTTCAGACTACAAAGCATTCGGCCCATTCTCTAGAAAGGTCTTCCTCCACGTACCCGAACTCTTACATATCCACATCCATGTGTCAACCAATGAGGATTTGGCTCCGGTGACGCCGAGTTGGAGACACACATGCCAGTACAGCCTTACGAACCCACCATCACTTAGTTCCGCGCATAGATCTAGGATCGAACGGCCTATACATTCCCGCGGATGCAAATGCGGGGATCAACTGGGCTAAAGTGGAGAATTAATTCGGCCCTCATTCTAAGAATAGATTCCAGATTTGTGACGCGTCCGGCGCCGCCGCAACTCGCACAGCACTCTCACGTTACATCATCTCCGCGGCCGAAGCTGACAGCCAACGGCGCAGAATGGGCCTCCAAACCTATGCTCATAGACTAACGGCAACACCGCATGCCGCTTACGGCTTTGCAAACATACTTTAGCACGGAATTGAAAGAGGTGACAAAAGAGGACTTTTTAGTGGAGGCTGATCGTTGGGGGGAACTCTTTCATTTGACTAGCAAACTTGAACTCAGTGGCAAGATTGAGTATCATGAATGTCCTACTCTTCTCCCTTTACAACCTTGATGGTAACCTGCTTATCCTCTGCATAGACACGCAGTCCCATGACACATACAGGATTCCACGGTAGCCTCCCTTCCTTGTCATCTGTATCATCATCCTTTTCGTCGTCGTCGTCGTCATCATCGTCCTCTTCATTGCTCTTGCTCTCCTTCTCCTCCTCCTCCTTCGCTTCATTCTCCTTCTCCTCCTCCTTCTCTTCCAATGACCCCTCTTCTTTATTTTCTTCCTTCTTGTCGCTCTTTTCAACACTTGGAGACATCTGTGCGGCAGATTCAGCTTCTGTCTTGTCCTTTGCATCTGGCTCAGTTTCCGCCTTCTCATCCTTTGCGGGAGTTTCTTCCTTCTTGTTCTCGTTTTCGTCCTTCTTCTTTTCATGCTTTTCAAGCTGCACCTGCATGACGGCCATGGCGGCTTGCATCTTCTTCATCGCCTCCTTCATCTCGCTATTCTCTCCTTCCTTCTCCGCCTCCTTCTTCTTTTTCTCCTTCTTCTTGGCCTTCTCTGCTTCCTTTTTCTTGATATTTACCTCGTCTTCATCAAGCACCCCGACTTTCGCGTGAGCGATGTCGTATTGGATGCCCTGTTGCTGAAGCTTGACAGGGTTCCTAGTTGCATACTCCTTAATGATATCCTCCACTGGGTGTTTCCAACCGCACTCTTGGGCAAGGATCTTGGGGATAATCTCGTAGGTTCCAGGCCTAAGGTGTACCTCACAGTTGACCGAACGGTTATCATTGATGACCTTGTTGGACCTGGCTTCCGCGACTTTCTTCTCAGATCCAGAAGCACGAACGATGAACTCCAAGCAATACTTGTACGGGCCGTCAAGGTCGCGGAAATATCGCTCGTCAAGCTAAGTAACCAGAAACGTTAGCCAAACTCTCCAATTTTGAATCAAGATCGCTGTCGTTGGGATCATAGGTTGTACTTTTGATAGAACAATCACCACGATGCCTTCTTGCTCAACCTCAATAATGAACTTGGTCTTGAGGAATCCTGGAACCCAGGCAATCGGGACACTCGTCCATTGCTGAGCAACAGTCCACCTCTCATCGAAGAGACGTGTCCGATGAAGCCACTTGAAATTTGTGAGCATATCCTCGAAGCTCATCCAAAAAACGCCATCATCGCCAAATTCGTGCCGGAGCTTCCTAATCATTTCCGCATTCCATTCCTTAGATCCATCGGACCAAGGGCCATGCCACTCACCCAATCCTGAACCGTAATTTCGGCCCCAGGGATTCCTAGAAACTTTGCAATTAGTCTTGACTCTTTTCAGTTCCAAAAATGTGACGGGGAATACTGACCTTATCTTGAGCAGCTTTACCCGGTTTCCTTTGTTATCTTCAACCTCAACCGCCCGCACGATGGCATACGCATGGTTTAGAACAATACCATTGTGCTCCGACGCCTCGGGATTATAGCCGGCAGAGAGGCCATATACAAACTCACCATGGTCCTGGTCAACCTGAACAAGCTCCCGCCAGAGTTTATCCTTCCGAAGCACACGACTGGCGAGACTGCAACTCGTGGCTCCTCCGGTAAGGTCTTCAACCGCGTCTCCGACCCAACCGCCCTCAATGGCCTTGTAGTCACCATGTATCTTGGCAAACTGTAAGAAAGAACGGTCAGCTTTTAATGTCAGAGAGCACGATGGGTCATAGTTTGGGAACCTACAGCCTTTTCGAGCAACGGCAGCCACGTCTCATTCTCATCCTCACATTTCCCACAGTACAAAGCTTCTGAACCTGTCTGGTAGCGTTTTCTCCACTGCCTCGCCTGCTTGCCGCTAACATCGTAATCCCTGCTCTTACCATAATCCTTATGATTTAGGTAGAGGTTATCATCAATAACAGTCGGAACCCACTCTCCGTCCCTGAAAAACACGAAACCATATACGCCGCACTCCTCATCACGGGCTACGCAGACCTTGTTCATCAGATCCTTCCGGTGGGCCACGGTTCCAATCCCAGCGAGCCACCAGCAGTTCCCGACGCGGCCCTGCATGATATCAGACCCGGAGAATCCATCCACCGTAAACTGGGGGTTCTCGAAGATCCACGGCACGCGATGGACGGAGCCCGGTCTTGCTGGTGGTTTCTCGGGCGCCTGGTGGGGCCGCACGAGACCGTGGATGCAGTCGTCCGCTGACAGGTAGAAGTCGCTCTCGAGGTCAAAGTCCGGGTCGCAGAAACTGCTGTTGATGCTCTCACAGTGCTCGACCGTCTCCCTGACCATCTCGATGCACTTGGAGCGGGCGAGCTCGTAGCTTCGCGCCGCGTTACGGACCCGGGCCGAGGCGGGCACAAACTCTGGGTCGATTGTCTTGTAGAGCTCGCGGGGGAAGATGGATGTGATCTTGCCGGGAGTCCTGTGGTGGAACCTTTGCCAGAAACGGGAGATATGTGCCTGCGGGTGCTCTTTGGCAGACCGCTTAGGAGGCGTCGGGGTAGATGTTGATTCAGACATGGCCGTTAGATTGAGAAGGCTGATGGATTGGAAGGCTCAAAGACATTGCTTTTTCCAGTGCTCGAAGGAGCGGGAGTTCTGGTCAATTTATAGACGGCGTGGAAATCAGCTCAGAAGGAACACGAGGAGCTGTTCAAGCCAACATGGGTACGCATATTCACGTAAGATGCCAACCCAGGCCCCTCATGTTGGCGCTTGACCAACTGAAGACATCGTTAGGCGACGGTCTTTGCATTAGTTGGTTGGTTCGGCAGCCTATTAAAACCCTGTCTGTTTGCCTTGTTGGACCTTCTCAACCCATAACCGGTGGAATGAGCCAACGATGATAGGTCATCTTGTGGAGCACGCTTCGTAATAATTTAGGGCTGAAAGAGCACCTGTTCCATCAAGCCGCAGTTATGTTATCAGACGTCGGCGCTTACTCAGATCATCAGATGCAGGTGATCTGCAGCTAACGGCAGCTTCAGCCGACACCAGGACTCAAAAAGGTACCAAGAATCGCAGTCTTGCCGTCCGTTTATCCCCTTAGCCTACCTTTGATCTCCAGTGCATCCCGAGTTGAGGTGGGACGTAACCAGGCAGCTACGTATCCACGTTGCCGCATTAAATGTCACGCGAGGCCTACTACTGTGGGAGGATGGTGAGAAATTATTTCTGCCTTGCATCGCCTTGCAGAATTACCCGCTTTTTCTACTAGGTAATGCTGAGCGCGTTATGTTGCCGCCTACGGAAATTATGGCAAGGGGATGCATGTTACTGCCTAGGCTGATGCTTAATATGGTTGGTAAAGTTCAGAAAAAGAGGGATAAGGATCAGAAGGGTTGTGTGTAGAGATTAACATGGATATGCTTGTTTATATAACTACCGCCTCATGTTTAACTTGTATGATGGTTATGACAGTCTCGTTATTAGCCTCGAATTAGTCAAATCAAAAATTCACTGTTGCCAGTGAAAGACAGCGCTCATAGAAATCTATATTTCGGTTAATTAGACATGTTCAAGTCAACTGTCGTGAAGCTTTTTTCGTCTATGATACGTGGCCTTTTATCTCACAATCCGCCGCGACAATAACTCGATAGCGTTCTTGCTCAGGATGTAGCTGGTCTGTATGTAGCCACAAGCCACAGTTTTCGTTTAAGCCCCTCGCACCTGTAAACTCCCGCTTCGCCGAACAAAAACTTGCACCCAGTATCGGGGCACAATGATAAGGAGGCATGGCTGCACCTAACACAAACGAAAAGAGTCTCTTTCGATTAAAAACAAACGAGCGATCGATTGCATAGAAGAAAACACTGTTACTCAAATTAGGATTAGTAACTGTGGCTAATAAGCACCAACTCTCTTCTGGCATTATCCCGGCCTTCTTCTTCTCCTCCAGTTGACATCGGGAAAAATGGAGAATCATCCCGAATAACATAGACTAGAAGTCGCAATTTGAACAAATCAAATATTGTTACTGGCAAATCTTACTTGATGTCAAGTCAATGGATCACACAGCACATGGATGAGACGCACGCGGAACTTCTTTTCCGCAGCACGGTTGTCTTGGAGTAGGTATCGTGCTCTTGTCTACAATGGAAAGTCACCAATAAATGTTCGAAGGTTCAGCATATTTCCCTTTCAAGTTCGAAGAGGGGAAGTGGGTGCAGAAGCTGGCTTGGGAGGAGACCATTACCAAGAGAGGCCCCCTCACGAGTCTACCAAGTGAACGCGAGTGATCATATCAAACCTCCTTAGTAACTGGTCGCTTACGTACCCGTTCATGCACGAGGTAGAGTAGTGACAGCTGCAAACATTCTTTGAACAGAAATTAAAGACGGAGAAGAAAGTTTCGAGGCATATCGTGCGCTCTAGAGGCCATATTCGAATTACTGTTTCATGCGACGCTTCCGCCTGAGTTACGAGCAAGATTTGCTAGCCCGTCGCTACCACCGAGTCTCGGGCGAATGGTTTAGTGGTATAATACTCCCTTAGCATGTTCTCTCCTCTGAGGTTCAGCTTCCTGGGAGTGGTCCAGGGTTCGATTCCCTGTTCGTCCAGTCCAAGTGCTTTCTCACTGGAGCTAGCTTTTTGTTACTTTGCTTAGTTAAAAAGGCGAATCTGCCATCTACTTGATTGAGTTTGAAGGGTGCTGAGATTTGTGGCTGTTTCGTGGTTTTATTGCCAACTGACCCCAGCAAGTGGGTGACAGGAGAAATGAGACACCTAATGGAAGAGTTGGTTATTAATCGACTACTTTCTGCAATAAATAGAAAAAATTCAGTCGTATAAAAGTAAAAGAAAGTAACAATAAATACAGTATCATGTATTATTAGGACTCAATAATCTGAGAATACCCGTTGCAGACTCCAGAATAAGCAGCTTAATGTTTGAGTGTCTCAATTTCAAAGTCACCCACTTGCTCGGACAAAGCTCATGCCCAATGTTTATGCTAAAGAAGCCGTTGTATGACTAAGCCGCGCGATTCCCGTTAGGCAGCGCGGGGGCCGTTGCCGCTAAGCCCAAAACGTCGTGGGGATGCTTGGGAGCCAAAACAGTCCTTCCAGCCACTTTGTCTCAGACAACAGATGCAGAAAGATCAGTAGATCCCATCATTATTCACAAGTCTATCATCATCGGCTCTGCCACTCACGCTGTTTGTCCTCACAGAGACGGATCGGCGTAAAATAGCCTTAGTACACAGCAACATCCTCAGCATCCACCGCCATGGATCTTGAGGCCACTGCCACGGACAAGCTGGCCGTGCTCATCGACGCGGACAATGCGCAGCCCAAGATAGCCCGTCTCGTGCTTGCCGAGATCGCTAAGTACGGCACGGCCTTTGTGAAACGGGCTTATGGCGACTGGACCACCAACAACTTGAGCGGCTGGAAGGAGCAGCTTCTGTCTAATTCAATCCAGCCAATCCAGCAGTTTGCGTATACCCAGGGCAAGAACTCAACCGACGCCGCCATGGTCATTGACGCCATGGACCTCCTCTACACCAACAGATTCAACGGCTTCTGTATCGTCTCCAGCGACAGCGACTTTACGCGCCTGGCCTCGCGAATCCGCGAGTCCGGCCTGCGTGTCTATGGTTTCGGGGAGCGTAAGACCCCCAAGCCTCTAGTCACCGCTTGTGACAAGTTCATCTATACCGAGAACCTCTCCGCGAATCTGAAAACTGCCCCGGCTTATCCAAATAACGCTGCCCCTGAAGATCTAATGAGTCGAGACCTCACAAGCCAAGACCTCACACCCCGCAAGCGCCCTTTTGACGCGATCTCAAAAAAGGACCCAAAGGAACTGGACTCAGAAAGGAGCTTCATATACAAAGCCATAGAATCTGAATCTGATGACGACGGCTGGGCCTCGCTCGCTCGTCTTGGGCTTTTGATCAATAAGCAGCATCCTGATTTCGATCCTCGCAGCTTTGGTTACCTCAAGCTCAGCCACCTTCTCCAGGATGATACTGCAGTGGAAACGACAAAACGCATCCCTGGAGTAGGAAAGCCTCCAGTTGTATATGTACGCATGTTAAGGCTACTCTAAAAATTTTTGGAATTCGAGTCCGATAATCTTGGCCAGTGTTATCATTGATTTTATTTCAGGATAAAAGGAATTTCTATTCAAGCCTCGTTTACCGTCTAATGGGAGTTTTATGGATTAAACTAGTCCAGAGTTATTTATATCTTTGCCTATTGAGTGATATCAGATTTGGCCACATCTCGCTCGAGCGTCCTTAGTTGAAAGTCACACTCCAACTCCTACGAGTATCCTTGCAACCATCACGGACAATATCGAATTAATTTCTGTCTACATAGGATAACTAGCTGTGCCTATATTTAAAACAAAAGGCTTTCTAGAGAGTCACCATCTGAAGGATACAGATGCCTTCGTCACTACGTGATGTATCTATCCCAACCTGGAGGTAGTCTCTCGAAATGAAACTATGAAGTAGTTTATCTGAACCTCGTTCCTTTGCGACATTACTCCAACACAATCACATAAAATATCATCATCAACAAGTCAATATCTTATCTTACAAATAGGGGGTATCTAGATACATAGTACTTATTACAATGAACACAGTATTTGCCCGGATGAATAAAATATATTTAATGTCGGGGGTAGTTTTCTAGCTGAAGCCTAAGATCGAGAAGTAGAGCCCAAGAATCTTCTGAAGTCCGATCCATCATTCCCTCCTTCCGTCACCATCAGGGCCTAAACCACGATCACACTAGATAATTCTCCGAAAGCTGTTGGTTGACGATTCACCAAGCACTAGATAGTAGCATGGGTAGGTCTGCGTATGCTGCAAGTAGCAATTTTACCCGTCCTCGTGATAAAACGTCGTATTTCTACAAGCTCGCTTATGATAAGCGAGATCCGACAATGTGCAGTGCGATTATTCCAACCCGGCAACAGCCAACAAAATTATTAGCACGCTTATAAAGGTAGATAAAATGGAATATTCAAATCGTTCTCACGTCGTTTTTTTTTTTTTTTTTGGTTTCAAGTTGCCTTTTCATTCGTCATTGTTCCCATAACCACAGCGGCTCGGAACAACTCATTACACAGAACCTCAAATTTGTGTCACGAAGCCGTTCCTGGTGAGAGATTTTCTAGGGCGACCCAACACCGTCGGCCAACAAACTCTCAAAGCTGTACAGTTCATGAAATATCATGGTTCATCTATGGAGCCTTGTGGCGCTCATTGCAACGGCCGCAACTGTGATCTCGCCGGCAGCAGCTGACGGTCAAGGTTCCTTCCTCTGGGATCCTCCCTACGACAACGAGGCAAATGTGTATGCTAGGGTTATATAACTTCAGCACGCTGGATCTAGCAATGGCAAGCTACTGGCCACTTGGGAGCATTGGTATGCCAATACCACCGAAAATACTGCGTACCCAAACGGCACTGAGGGCAGCTTCATCATTCGCGAGAGTGAAGATGGCGGAGAGACATGGAACACTTTGACAACCATCTTCGACACGCAGACAGGGCCCGGCCATCCCTGTGCGCGCTTCTGGCAACCATTCCTCTTCGAGTTCCCTCACCAACTTGGTGACTATCCAGAAGGCACGCTGCTCCTAGTCGCCAACCTTGTACCTACCAACAAATCATTCACCGAGTTTTTCACCTGGCGATCCAGGAATCATGGTCACACTTGGAACCCCGTGGGGGCGTGGCAAGAAGGCGGCACGACGAGAGCCGGGATATGGGAGCCCTTCCTTTACCTAGATGGCGATGAGTCACTCGTGGCCGCCTTCTCTGACGAAAGAAACGCCACAAACTACAGCCAGATGCTGGTTCAAGTCGTATCAAATGATGGTGGGGATACCTGGGGAGACGTTATCCCTACGGTAGCGAGCGACATTCAGACAGATCGCCCCGGGATGCCAACCGTCACGCTGATGGATAATGGCGAGTATTTGATGGCCTACGAGGTTTGTGGACGGTATCCATTGAACTGTCCCGTCTACGTGAAAACATCCCCCGATGGTATTACGTGGGATGAGGATGACCTAGGCATTGCCGTCGTATCTGAGGACGGGCGTTATCTTGGATCCAGTCCTTACACGCTCTGGGACCCGTCTACAAAGCAGCTGCTTCTTGCTGGGCATAATACTTGGGACACAACTACCAACACAAAAACTGCTGAAGCTCAACGCAGCGTATACATCAACAAAAACTACGGTGTTGGTAACTGGTCTTGGGCTCCATCACCATGGGCTGTCAGTTATGCTTCGTCTGCGTGCAACTCCAACTACAGCCCTCACATGCTTCTTCGTTCGAACGGAACCATCCGTTATACGTCTCCAACCAGCCAAGGTTCTTCTGGATACTGTGCTGTGCGTACTGGACAGGCACCTATTGGGGTTTTGCCATACGCAGCTGATTTCGCAGCTAATGGGCAGCTCGGCTGGATCAACACCGGAGCGGCAGGAAAGGTGGTCTGGTCTGTTTCAGGTGATCAATACAATTTTGGCATAGTTGGGGACTCTATCTCTGCTCTGGCCATTACAGGATCAACGGGCTGGACAGACTACAAAGTCAGTGCTGATGCGCAGATTGTTGGCAGCAACGGGACTGTAGGCCTGGTTGCACGAGTGTCTCAGCCCATGCCTGGTCTTGACCAGTTTTACGGCTATACGTTAGCCATCGAAAGCTCTACGGGGAACTTGACTCTTTACAGGAACACGGACAACGCGGTCGCCTTAGTCTCAATGGCCTTCTCTGGAGGAATCGATCCGGACATATGGTACTCCATATCACTTGCTGTCGAGGGCTCTCAGTTGACGGCAGCACTCAGATCGGAAGATTCTGGCTCTAACCTAACATTCACTATGCGTGACGAGAATCATCCAAAGGGCATGGCTGGGCTTATTGGAAAAGTTGGGGGAGGGAGCTTTAGGAATGTATTTATTGAATAGATGAATACTTATACCACTACAACACGGAATTAACGTATTTAATAACTCATCTATGGAATCACTATCTGATGATGATATAGGTACCACGACTTGGCTGAGATTCCCAAATACCATAAGAACATGATTACGTGGGCTCGCTCAACTTTTCGAAACATACAGTTTATCTCATTTACTTCAGAGACCCGCCATTCATCAGCAAAATTGCCTCCTCTCGCATGGGCGCGCGGTCACTGTTGATCCACTCGTTTACCTCCTTTTGATCTGGGGAGGTGTACTTCTCGGTGCGTAACGGCAAGACCCCGGTGCACTCGATCAAGTTGTTGATATGCGGGACACCTAGGATGCTGAGACGAGTGTATGTAGCAGCATAACCCTAATGAATCATTGTAAGTTTATGCCTTCGAGGCCGTGCTATGCCATGCAGCGAGGATTCTATACAGGAATATCAAAGCAACTCACATCATTCCAGACACTGAGGCCGTTCTCGGGGTCGGAGAACAAACTCCATAGGGGGATCGATTCTTCATAGTTGGCAATAGACACATCACTGTGAAACTTGAAAATCCTCTGTACCGAATCATTCCTAACAGTCTCTCTGTAGAAGTTTGTGCTCCACACGCCTGGCGTTGTCGAGTGAGGATCACCCGCCCTAGCATTGTCTTCGAATCGTTGCTGACCCAAGGTATGCACTCCGAGAAGGGTGATCAGATCTCCACGGTCGATAGTCTTATCTTCAAAGAGTTCGATCAGGGGAACTGCATCTTCCGTGGCAAGTGGCAGCCTACCCTCTGGCGATGGAGAATGACTGTCGTTGCGACCAACAAATGTACGAATCCGTGGGCCTTGGGGGCAAACCACAGCAGCCACGTTGGCTCCCATTTGGATGAGATCTGCCATGCCGGCTCCATATTTGTGAAACTTGTGGTAGTATTCCCAGACTTTATTGTTGATTTCTTCAAGCCCCCGATTCTCGCTCCGCGCGATTTCGCCGGCGAAGAGAAACGAGCCATCAGCCCCGCCGCCGCCCTTTGTTTTTGACCAGGTGCCGGCATCGTGGAACCCGAGGCGGATTGCCTGGCGAGCGAGCATGTTGCAGCGGCCCGAAGATCCTCTGAAGTCTTTAGCCATCTCCTCCGCAACGGATTTCCATACGCAGCAGGTTTCCTTGCGACACTCCCGGCTCCCAAGCGGTCCCGGCGCCTTGTATACCGTGACGGTATCTTGGACCCAGGGTGCGGTAGCGTTTTCAAGCAATAGCATATTCTTGATGAGCCTCCCTGTTGGAGTAAGCTCGTGATCCTTAAGATATACAAGGTCCGCTAGCAGTTCCGGAGTAGAAGGGTCTCTTTTTTGGATGGAATGCAGCTCTCCCAGAGTGCGCTCCATTCCGAGCCATGCCTGTATGAACAGAGCGGCGTAGAGTAAGATGATGGCGGGGACGACAGTCTGCATTCTGCGTATGATTGGTAGATCTATCAATGAATTGGTGAGATGTTGCGAGTGAGTCAATTGAGTGAGTAATAGATGACTTTGGAGAGAGTAATGAACCTGTTCGATATGAAATAACAGTTCGAGGCCTGAACATTTTATATCTTTCAAATCAACTAACTCTTTACCTGGATTTACCTATCCCGTCATTTGATACTATACGCGTGAGCATGCAGCGTGGCTTGGACGGGAATGAGGCTGGACTCAGATGAGCGGAACGAGACTAAGCGAGAATAACGGAACCAGCCTTGGCAACATGACGCAGTGAAACATCGTTGCAGGATGACAGCATGCATAAAACATCCGCACTGCTGACAACCTTCTCCTTCTGCCATTCAGCTATACCGAACAAGATCCCTTAACGAATTGCCGTCAAATCTAACTTGGGACCAGCCGGATGCCCGAAATGCATTGGGCTTGTCCCGTCTCTACCCCTATCTCATGGAGCAACTCGACGTGTGAAATTTTGCAGAAGTATCAATATGAGCCATTTGATCATATTAACCTGGATGTAACGATATCTACGGTATACTGTATTAGCGCGCCTCACAATAAAACTTGCTCCCTGCACCTCCTCGTCATTGCTTCCCATTCTTCCCCACGGTCATCCAGCGCATTAGAGACCTCTTCAACAAGTCTCACCCCCGAATATCTTTTCCACCACATGTCGTCCATTGTGTATAATAACACGCCCCAGTGCATGAGTACGGCCAATGCTAACGGGTCGCCATTTCGTATCTCGTCTAAGAACCCTGAAGAAACTCGAACGATCCACATGACTGCGCAGTGATGTCTCCTGTGAACCTGCCCCAGTCCATTTATGGCTTCTTCTAATATAGAATGCTTCTGGCTATCAGAATCCACAGTCGCGTCCAATAACGAACGCAGCTCTCTGGCATGCGGCCATTCATCATGAATCAGGGGTGGCTCTGGCTCGACAATGCAGAACATTAGCGACAATGGACCGTCTAGGATCCATTTGCGACTGGTCTGGACAATATGCGAAATGCCGTTCATGTATCCAACAAGTAGTATAATTGATTCTGCTGCAGGCTTCGGTTGGTCCAATTGGCTGGTTGGCAAAAGAGAAGAAACCACAGCACAAGGCATGATCAGAAGACCGCATGCGAAGATTGAGTCACAATTAGACGGAGAGATACTTTTAAGAGCTTCTCCCAGGCCTAAAAGACTTCGGTTCTGATGTCGCAGTGCGGCGCTCACCAGCGGTTGGGCGGTCGCCGGGTCTTCCATCTCAATTGCCATGTGAAGCAACGTCAATGCCAGCAGGGATTCCATGAGATACTCGTGTCTCAGCGCTTCTTTGCCAACATATTCCCGAAAAAGATCGGCTCCTCTTGGGGTGAAGCTGTGACATGTTCGGGTGCACCAGTGATGCATGAGTGCCGCCTCAGACAGCCCGGCGTTTGTCTCTTCCAGACTTGAGAATTCGGGTAACAATAAGTTGGAAGCCTCTAGTTGCGCCCCATCACGCGAGATTTGCGCTATATCTTCAAGACTTTGTATCGGCTTGCGCGAGAAGGCACAGTCTTCCTCTCGCCTGACGCAATTCGTGCATCTGGGCGCTTTCTCATCGCATTTCACGCGCCTCTTTCGGCACTGGTCACATCCATACCGCGATTTGCGGTGGGTGCGCTTGATGGGCATTTCGTACTTGGATTAGAACGTGAAGTGGCATTCATCCATAAACGAGAACGAGCTTTAAGAATAAAGATGGCGAGGGACCTGTCAACATAACTTCAATGGGCCCCTGTATTCAGCGTCTCACTGCCCGCCCTACTCAGCCTCGCAGGGGTGACGTTGGCTTACGCTCCGATTTGCTTGGATGTGACGGCGGTGGTCAGCACCTTGATCGCTTTCGCTTTCGCCTATACTGCCGTTCTTCTTAATACGAAAAAGCTTTATTGACATGCAGGAGAGTTCAGGGGTCAGCATTATGCGGAAGGCTTGGGAAGAGTGAGAGTTTCCACCCATAGATAGAGAAATTATAAGAGCCTAACCAGCCTATTTTCTTATATCAGGTGTGTAGTATCTTCCTAGTTTAAGACCTTCCCCTTAAGTCCCCCTCTTGGCACCTATACCCTTATCATAACCAGTAAGGAATCTGGACCATCTTTACTACTTTTGATTGCTTGATTGGCAAAATTATGATCGCTGCCATGTTCTTATTGATGCCCCCTAAGGGCATAACCCTCGACCACGATCTCAACCTACACTCTTCAGCTCCAGCCTCGCACCTCTCACGTATACCATTCACACATTTTCATACCAACTTTCGCGATCATGTGATCACGGCGACAGACCTCTCGAGGGAGAATCCTTCCTGCTGACGGACCCACGGGGTAACAATGAAGCTGGCTTCATGATTGGATTGCCGAAGCGCTGCGGCTGATTACCCCACCTGCCTGGGGAGGAGGTGCTTTCAGGTCGTGCATTACGTGCTTATTTTCTTTCTTTTCTTTCAAAATCTCATACCTAGCAAGACTCATCATATCAACCGTGTATCCTCAGATATAGATAGAAACCTCGATATCCCTATTCCTTTATGAGCGGTGATTAAGATGGTGAGTTGCGGAGTGTGTTTCATCCTGGTGTGCTGCCGCCTGCTAGCCACTATTACTATCAGCCATTGCGACAAGTCTACCCCGACCCCTCGGACAAAAGTGTCAAAGCCTCTGATTTCAAGATTGAGTTAGTGATAAACAGACTTCAGAGTCTCCTCTACCTCCACTAATGGCTAAGACTCCTTCCACTGACCTTTCTCGTAGCATCATCGCTGTGCACGGTCTCAATCCCCGCAGCAAAAGTGAGGCTGACCACGCCTGGGACACGTGGCGAACACCATCAGGCTCTGAGGGGCATCTCTGGCTCCGCGAAGATCTCCCTGCCCTCGTCCCTGGGGCTCGGATCTTCTTGTATCAGTATGATGCCGCCGCCGCTTATGGCACCGACAAGGGCAACTTCCACGACAAGGCCAGCAGCCTTCTGGAGGCCGTTGATGTAAAGCGGAATGGTGCAGAGCAGAGGCCTATCCTGTGGTTCGGTCACAGCATGGGCGGTATTCTGATCAAGCAAGCCTTGATTAACGCCCATGTCAACCCCGTCTACTCATCCATCAAAGATGCGACCAGCGGTCTTGCGTTTTTTGCAACACCGCAGAGTGGCGGCGACCAGACACTCGTAAATCTCGGCAGGATTGCCGTTGCGATTGCGACCACGGTTGGGTTCTCAACCAAGTCAGATGTCTTGAGTACACTGAAGAAGGGCAGTGTCTTTTCAGACATCATGGCCGAGCAGTGGCGGCATCAGCTAGAGAGCTACGACATCGTGTCGTTCTGGGGAGACCATGATACCGTAAGTGACCATGCTCTCTCCTTTGGTGAGGTGTCTAACAATTCCTTCCTTGTAGGCCGTCCCGAGAGAAAGTGCCAGGCTGGGCCTAGCCGGTAACCGCGAGCACATAGTAAAGCTGAACGCAGATCACGGAGGCGTCTGCAAGTTCAGTGATTCCATCGAGGATCAAGACAATCTGGAGCTTGTCCTGCCCAACATCCAGAAGTTATATGAGAAGGCAATGGCGAAATGTGAGTCTGTCAGCACCCGAGAGAATGCAGCGACAGAGCAGGACGCTGCAGATATAGATTTCCAGGCCAGACTCGCTGCATTGAAAACTCCAAATTGAATGAATAAGCGGAGGGACATAGGAGTGGGAGCAAGGACATTATTGGCATTGACTAAGGAAGGAGACGGTTTCCATTTCAATTACTGACTTGGCCTTGTGATGTAGCACCAATTCCGGTAGCGGATGACTATCTTCGTAATGAATTCTATGCCAGCTCTCTGAAACTCAAGCGCCTCTCTGGAGATCGTCTAAATATCGAAGATTGTTATATAAATCTAGCTATTATCGAGACAGCCAACAGTAATTCCCAGAGCCGAAGAGGTGCAGAACACGCCCAATCATCCTCGCCCTACCTCTTAGAAAGGCTTACCGTGGAACCAAAGGACGCAAAAATTGACCTACGTAAGATCTTCGATCTCCGAAGGACTCCAGATGGGCGAAACATATTACCAAGACGAGTGTTTGTAAGAGGTCATGCAGGGGTTGGCAAGACTACACTCTGCAAGAAAGCAGTGCATGAGTTTCTCTACAACCAAGTGTGGTCAAAGCTGTTTAAGCGGGTTCTTTGGGTGCCATTGAGAAATCTTCAGCAACGGGGCAGCAGATATAATCTTTTCGAGCTGCTCAGCGACGAGTTCTTCCCTCACCACCCCCAGAGGGAAGAATTAGCCGCGTCCGTCCAAAGGGCCTGCCAGAGTCCCGGTGGCGGCCAGACTCTGTTCATTTTAGACGGCTTGGATGAGATTGCACATCTGCTGTCTGGCGATACGGACATGTCACGGTTTGTAACAGAGCTGTTGAACCAACCCAACGTCATTGTCATGTCTCGCCCATCTGCCTCACCACCACTTGAAGTTAAGCCTTTCGATCTCGACGTGGAAACACTAGGATTCGAGCCAGCTCAGGTGGAAGAGTTTGTGCGCAAAGTGGAGCCCACCAATGCTGATGCCATCTTGTCGTTTCTTGGCGGCCTTCCTCTTATTCGGGATCTAGTGCGCATACCCATTCAACTCGACGCACTCTGCTTTGCGTGGGATGAAATCTATCACTGCAAGAATGAACCAGAAACAATGACCGACCTATATCAAGCCATTGAAAGAGGGCTGTGGAAAAAGGACAGCCATCGTTTGAAACGAGCACCCAGTGGCTTGACAACAGATGAACATCGAGCTATCGGTACCATGGCGTCGGTCTCCAAGGAGGTTTCTTTCCTCGAAGGGTTGGCATTCTCTGGAATGTATAATAACACTCTTCTTTTCAATGCCAACTTCCGAGATATTGTGGCAGCACAATTTTACCAGCCCAAGGAGACGGCCGATGGGATATTGAAGAACATTTCCTTTATGAGAACAACGGATCCCAAAGCTATCCAGAGATATCGGGTATATCACTTCGTACACTTAACATACCAAGAATATTTTGCCGCTAAATACTTCGTGAGAAACTGGCAAGAAGGAACCAGTTTGAAGTGCTTAAGAACCCACCAAACCGGATCTGTAAGACATGGCCAGCTCGAAGTGGAAGACCTCACCCCAGTACAATTCCTTCAGAGCCACAAATACTCTGCGCGATATGATATCTTCTGGCGACTCGTCGCGGGTTGCCTGGCCTTGGAAGCACCACAGCCTAACGGGCTTGTTAGGTTCTTCACGGAGCTTGATAGACAGCCCTTGGACTTTCTAGGTGTGGCACATCAAAGACTTAGAATGCACTGCTTGCGCGAGATTCCCTCTACGATAACGTCCAACGAGTTCATAGCTCTCAAGTCCCAAATTGAAGACGAAGTGTGTACATGGCTGGTTTACAAGCCTAAAACGCTCTATGGGTCAGGGTTTGGGCAGTATCCTCTTCTCACTCATGAGAGGGATTGTCCATCGGGCATTTTTTCCAAGCTTCTTGCGAAGTATCAAGCCCCCAGCGTCCTTACCCGCGTTTTGGCGAATTCTAGATTTCAGATCCGACAGGCGGCTATTCTAGCTCTTGCTAATCAATCTAAGCTGCCGGAGAGCACTCTACACTCTCTGGTACATTGCCTTAATCTAGAAGGGAAGGATAGAGAAATCGCAGCACGCACCATACAAAGTCAGCCTGGCTTACCGAGCAGCATACTGGGCGCGTTGGCAGCGTACCTGAGGAGCCCGGATCAGGAAACACGAAGAGCTGCCATTCTCTCTCTAGGCTGCCAGCCTTGGCCCGATGATATTCTCATGACCGTTATGGCATGCCTTCAGAGCCCAGATAAAGCCATGCAGCTCGCGGCGCTTGACGCCTTAGCTCGTCAGTCGTCTTTATCCGAAGACAAACTTCTCTCAATACAAGGCTATTTGGAGAGCCAAGATGAATACATTAGAGAAGCTGCATTCACGGTTATGGGCAGCCAGAAAGAATTGCCGGAAAGCATCCTTTGTACCATCGCCGCTTTTGTTGACAACCCCGATGGGCCCGGGCATGGAGCAGCACTTGAGATCTTAGGCAATCACCACAATTTGCCCCTAGGTATCATTCGCAACCTGGTCAAGTCCGTCCAGTTCCAGCATATATATACAAAAAGGCATGCGTTCAAAGTACTAAGTAATCAGAGAAGTTTGCCCGAGGATGTGTTGAGTGTTCTTGTAGCCCATCTGGCACCCGATTCCCCAGTCATCCAGCAGGCAACCATAGACGCAATTAGAAGTCAGCCTAAACTTCCACCGAGTATATATAACGGTATTCTACCGCTGCTAGAGAGCTCTGATCGGTGGTGCCGATGGGCAGCCACCAGTGCCCTTGGAGGCAAGGCTATTCTGCCGAAGCAAGCACGTCTCCGCCTATGGGAAAGACTTGATGATGCCGAAGCCATTGTACGACACAGAGCTATTCTATCATTGGGCACACAATCCGATCTTTCAAACGACGATCTTCTTCGGATCATGGAAAATCTTGGAGACGGGGAAAGCACCGTTCGCCGAGCCGCCACCATTGTCTTACGCAACTACCCAAACTTACCTAATAACATACTACAGTGTGCCAAGTCTCTCCTTCGGGACGAGGAAAACTATGTCAGGCAAGCGGCTGTTCAGGTCTTCGGCGGGCAGCCGAACCTGTCGCAAGACCTGTTGCTATCCCTCGTGGAGCGAATCTCGGATAAAGATAGGGGAGTGGCAGCCAGTGCCATCGCTGCCCTGGGCGGACAAGCAACCCTATCCGAAGAGACGCTCCGACTTTTGATAGAAAGGCTTCAGAATGTGGGGAGCGAAGAAGTACGAAAGGGGGCCATTGCGATTTTGAACAACTCGCCTGCGAATGCTACCATCAAATTGAGCGAGCTGTCCGCTTTTCCCCTGTTGATGAAGCATGATGCGTTTCGACTGGCCGGCTCAGAAAGGGTTGATCTTCTGGAGATCTTCATGTCTTTGATGATTCAGTGTTCGGAAAGTCACCTGGCATGGTATGTGCACGAGGGCAACTCGTGTATTGAGACGCAGAGTGGTGTGCAGCGCCTAGCCCTCGAAGATGAAAGGGCCTTTCGACAGGCCATCGAAGGGTATCAGAAAGAATTTAGAATGCCCGGGACTATAGTAGGGGAACAATCGACAGGAGGTGCGAACTCAGGGCCTACCTTGTTCAACCGACTTATGCGCACTTTCATTCATTGGTGAGTGACTAGAGGGAGGAATATTATCTACGCTGCTTAATTCCCCATTTGAGCTTGTAGCATGGTAGCCCAAGTTACCTATAGATAGGATTCCAAACTATTTTCCTTCAAGCGATTTCACGGATCGTTGCTCAACGTTGATGGTAAGCATACCATATGCAAAGATTCATATTTCATCATAAAATTACCCATTAGAATTGGCCAGAAGCATCTTCTGCCAAGATATCCTTCATTTTGTTTTTGTTAACCCCAAAAAATCAACGCTAGTCCATGCTTTTTGTTGGTCGGCTTCTGTGTCGCCTAATTAAAATACACATTCCTCTCTTCCATTCCACTAACAAATTGCTCTGCCCTCTTGACCATTGACAGAGGACCAGAGATACTGCCAGGCCATGAGGAGGTTTGGTCCTCTGGCTGGTCGCCGAATTCGCCGCCGGAGAGGCCGCTGAAGGATACCTCACAGAGTCCTTTGAGGCATCGACACGAGAGAGTGTCACGCAGCCTCTCGAGGGCGTTGAACCATGACCCGTCCAGCAAGTCCACCTTGTTCAGGCTCAATGACTCTATGCGACGCCCGAGAGATCTGCAAAATATCTCCAAGTCATGCTGAGACAATGCGGCATTGTTGATGCTCACGTGTCGGAGGTCCTTACTCTTGACGCATGACAAGGCCGAACCGATGTGATAGTATCCAGGACGATTACCATTGTCATCATCCCCGCTGTAAACCACCATATCAAGTTTCAGCTTTTGTAGATTGGTGCTCTCCAGCATTGAGCCAAGATAGACGTCCATCGCAGCCTTGCCCTCGTCATCGAGATGGGACCGACCGGCTGCCGATGAGGCCAGAGTACCGAACTCGAATGCACGCAGCTGACTTGTGGCATCCTCGATGTGTCCCTGTGCTCCCTCAAGCGCAGGCGATAGAACCAGGGAATGATCCTTCCGGTGGGGAAAGCAGCCATTGCTCAGATTCCGAAGTGCACCACCAGATTGCCAGATGGCGACGGGTAGCTCCGAGAGAATCTGGGCGGGGACGAGCTTGGCATCAATGTTCTCAATAGCACTCCACGACTGCGGCCTGATCATGAACTCTGCAAGGATGTCCTTGTTCAGAATAGACGAGAAGTAATCTGCAGCGAACGGGCTGGCGTTGTGGCCGCGCCCGTCAACGAGGCCGAGGGACACGGCATGTCCGACTCGGGCGATGGCGCTTGCAATCGAGTCCACGAATGACCTGTCGGCGATTATCTGGGCCTGTTCCTCGTGAGCCTGCTTGTACACTTGGAATCCCTCGCGTAGCATTGCTTGGTAGGCTCGCGTCTCCTTGGTGGGCGAGATTCCCCTGTTCTGGACACAGGCCTGCCATGCGTCACACAAAGAGCGATACTCGAACCTGCATTGGGTGCAGGCATCCAGGTGCTCTGATGCCTCGTCATAGCATTCATCATCGTCCTCGCTCATAAAACGGTGGTGGTGAAAGATTTTGGTCTGGCAGTAGGTGTCAATCTGCTGCAGTTCCAGCTGCAGGTAGTTGGCGTAGAGGGCCATGTTATTAGCCAATTCAGCTGGTCTGTAGTCGAGGTTGACCAGCACGCCGTGAATGCCGGACGCGATTAGGGGGTTTTGCGTCAGGCCATTGGCGATTTGTAGAGATCTCTTGCTTAGATCCAGACGCAGGACGGGGGCGAGAAGGGGTGAGGCGACAGAATTGAACAGACGGCAGGCCAGACGGGTATTCTGGATGGTCTGGAGGTTGGTTGAGTCGGCCGGCCGCCAAGCTCGGGATTGGCTCGGCGACCAGTCGACTTCACCGTGGGAGAGCACCTCTGGGTCCCGGAACTCGTCAAAGATGAGACGGAGGACATCGAGGGGCAGATCGGCAATGTTCATGCCGCACTCCATTGGTGATGATTCGTCCATGGTTGTGATGTGTGCAGAAAAATGGTGATCACAGAGTGTTCAGAGGGGTGATGACGACGACCGGCTCATTGCATTGTCCTGGCTATATACGATTCCATACCCCAGATGTGGCTGCCAACCCATTAATAGGTCCTGAGACTAGCAACTCACAGGTACCAGCTCGGGGACAGGACGGGATCTCTTCACAACCTCAGCCTGTGCCGGTACGTACTCTGGACGCTGTCCGTCGATGGATCAGGAGTTGGAATGGGTCAGGGCGGCAGGGATCGAGTGATGCGGGGGTGGATCCCTCGTCCTGGATGGATTCATCCTCAACAGTTGCGCCCGCCAGACGGTAGCAGTGCAGCGAATTGGGTGTGCCGGTCGGGCTGGACGGCCGGGGCAGCTTGCTCGAAGCTCTGGCCGCCGTCTCTATTCTCAGAATCAGCAGCCCGCGTGATCGTCACAAAGACATCATCCCCACAAAAGGGACGCCACTCGTACGTAACAGAAAAATACCGGCAACTTGGCATTTGTAGATGGAAATCACATCAATCGCTCGTCACCTTGCGGGTGACATGGCGGCACACAAGGGTGTGGTGGTGTCATGGCCGCCCATTGGGTCGAGCCTATTGAGCGAGCATCCACCGCAAGTCTCGGTCATGGGGAAGGGCAATCAAAGATCTGTTCCATCTGGCTCTCCAGCCTCTGCCCCTGGCCAGAATAAGCCCCAGACTCGTGTCACGCGACCCGGGGAAACTCTGGCGTTTTCCCCCATCAAGACGGACTGAGTCGAAGGAGAAGCTTCTCCTGAACGCGTTGGAAGCTTGCCTGAGCTAGCGAGCTTGTGTGGTAAATTGCTGCCCAGCATCACCGCAGTGAGACTCCTGTGACCCCTGTTTCATTCCGTAGCCATTGGCGTAGCTCCAGGTATGCGGTGGATGATCCGTCAGCCATCGTGACCGACACCTACAAAAATTTTCAACTGCCCTGCATTATGTACCTGGATCAGCCTGAAGCCAATCGTCTCGGCTCCCAGCAGTGCAAATTGCCCTCTGTATCCATCGCCAGTACATTCCATTGCCATCCTTGCATAGCACCGCTGGTTACATGTACGTAAGAGCTCCAAAATGACGAGTCCATCTGACCTCCGAGAGCCGCCCAAGGTGCCCTGATTGGCCGGCCATGACTAAGAAGAAACAAAGGCCTTGCCAGTCGGCGTAGAAAGTCAAAACACGGGGACGGCTATTGATTCTCAAGGGAAAGTCTCTCCGCGCGGGGATTGGGAAAAACAAGGTTATTCCGGTGCAGATTCGCTGCCAATTGACTTCCTCCCCCCTTTTGTTATGCAAATTTTATGCTTCCACGTATCCCCGACTCATGTCACCGGCTTCCCGGTCCAGTTGAATCCACATGTGCTTTACTTGCTCCAAACGACTAGCCGGCCCCCTTTCGTTTTGATGCCGTCGTTCACTGACGTGAGGATTGAGCCAATATTGTCATCAAATGAGCTATTCTGATCGTCATATGAAGAAATCACCGGCAAAAAAAAAACGTTTTCAGAGCCTCAAAGGTACAGTATTATGTAGATCATCGGAACAACCTCTCTACCGCCCACCCTATACTTGAGATGCCAACCAGTCCACGACCGCCTCCCGCCCACAGCCATATGTAAGCAGAGCTTGACTGAACTCATCAACATCAGGAGGTTTGCCGTTAGTAAGTAGCTTGTCTAGTCCTCTGCAAAATACTACGAGATTTGTGGTTGTCTTGGCCTGTACACTCTTGAGCCACTCGTGAGGTGAAGACGCGTTCCACATGCCACTCTTGCCGGTGAAGCCAATACTTCCCGGACAGATAGCAAAGCCCTGCTTCTGGATGAGGAACGCCGCTTCTAGCAAATTTGCAACTATCCATGTCCGCCGTATAGATTCCGACAGAGCCCATGCCTTCCAGGTGGAGTCTAGACTTCCATCGGAGCGAAGTGCCATCGGCCCTGGAACAATCTGGTCGCTTCGCCCGGGATGATGCTCAGCTGTGACATCCGCCACGGCACTTTGAATGAGGGCTTCAGCCCATTTGAGCACTGTACGAGATGTGTCTTCGGCCTGAGCGCGAGCTCTGATATCGCCGTCAAAGAGCCCCATCAGCTGGAAGACGATGAGCGCCTGCGTCCTGCAGAGATGATGCAACGTCGTGATGGATTCTTTGCCGAGCCCGTCATATATGGACTGCTCCTCCACAATGTTTCTCGACCAGTCTATCCCCATCTGGAGCGCAATTCTTCGCTTCTTGATTGCGCCGGGCGATCTATACGTCAGCCATGCCGCGTAGGCATTTTGGAGCGGACATGGAAGCTCGTCTCCGTAGAGGCGGGCGTGGATGAACGGGCAGTGATTGTCCGTCGTCCACTGATCTAGCCACAGCCGCAATTGATCAACGAAGAAGTCGAGCCCCGAGTCCATGTAGGTTATACTATTGTCCGCGTTGGAGCAAGACTTGTCAATCTCCCAGCCTGATGCGCTCAGAAACCACGGGCTTTCGAGGAAATTGGCCCCGAACCGGTCGATTCCGTCTCCCGAGATCTGATCCGCCGTCGCGTCGGAGTCCTCGGTCGCGTCACCTAAACCAAATACAGCACCGAGGTCTACTTGGGAGGTCTCTTCAGAAGTTGAAGACGTCGCCAAGGGCGGCGATAGGAGAACGCGAGATGAAGGGTAGTCGCATCTGATCCTCTTGGTCCGACACCGATGGCATGCGGGAGCTTGCTTGGTGCACCTGCGCTTGGCCTTGCTGCAGGCCACGCAAGCAGACCGCTTGAATTGGGCATCGTCGGATATCTTACGGACCACATGGATAGACATGGCTGCTTGAGATTGCTTGGAAAATGCCGTGTTCTGATTGCAGCTGGTGGTGGTGTTCATTCCACGGACGAGCGGCGGAAAACCTGCGGAAAAGCGCCGCAACTCCGCCCATCCATGCAACTCAGTTTGAAAGCAACACTCAATCTTGCTGACAGGGATCCGTGTTGGTTGCGGGACCATCGGCGGCCAGCGGGAATTCTCCGCCGCTTGAGACACATTAGATTCAAGCGGCATAGCAAGTAACAGATTTGGTTCTAAATGTGTCGTTGAGTTTCGACCGAACACCGATGTATCTTCACTCAATTAAATCTTCGCTGGAACATTACTGGAGAGATAAAGCTAAAGGTACAAATTCTGTTGAAAGAGTCCTTCCACGATCACAACAGGGACGACCAACGACCCAATGTGTGAGTCGGAACTGGGCCAACAGCGAAATGCCAGGTGATATTCGCTTGAAGGACTGCGACTTTGTCTGAAGTATATGGTTTTGTGTTACTGACAACTCGGCCGATCACTTGCTCTGGGTCGCCCCCTTAGACATGAGTGATACAGCCACGGAGCGATGTTCACCAACGGCTGATATAGAATTTCGTCCAAGGAACAACCTAATTATCCTCGGCGAATCCGTACCTGCACCCCTTTACTGCCGGGACGCAACCCAGGTGTGACATAGTCCGCATGCGTCTTGACATCCTCCACCGTGGTCTCGTAGAGTTCCAAGGTTGGGCCACTCTGCTCTTTCAGCTTAGGGTCGTAAGGCCCGTACTTGCGAAAGATTCCTGCAGTGAACGTCTGAAGCTCCTGGTACGCTAGATTGATCCCGAGACATTGCCGTGCTCCCTTGGAAAACGTCAACATGCGCTTGAAGCTCTTTGGATTCTCTAGATACCGCTCCGGCCTGAACTCGTCCGGATTCTCATACCACAGTGGGCTTCGGTTGACTAGTATAGCAGTCATGCCCACGACAGTTCCCCGGGGAATCGTCACACTGCGCCCGTCTGGGTATTCATAGACCAGATCCTCATCAGGTGCCAGGCGATCCTGGCGATGCGTTGCGCTCGGGTAGAGTCTCAGCGTCTCCTCAATCAAGGCGTTGAGGAAAGGCAGATTATCCAACTTGGCGGGGTCCGGGAATTGAGTTGGATCCGGGATCGCCTGGTCAAGCTCAGCCCGTAGCCTCTTGAAGATCTTTCTGTCACTCAGCACGTGGTAGGTGAGAACCTCCAACGTGGCGGCCGTCGTGTCTGCTCCCGCAATGGCGAGTATCATAGCCTCGTCAACCATGCGGCTGGTGCTCTTCTCTTGGTCGGAAATATCACTGTGTAGAATTTCGTGGAAAATTGTTCGTCGCTCGGGGTCCTCCTTGGAGTTTCGGATACCTTCGATCGTTACGGTAAGACTCTGCAGGGTTGTTAGAATTGATTGAGTCTTTCTCAGGCTTTGGATGAATAGGATATGCCTACTTCGAGAAATTGGATAAAAGTACCCACGGTTGGTATCAACGCTTTGGCTACTTGTGCTGGCAAATTGTTCACAACCGCCATCATAGCAGGCAAATGAACACTGATATGGACCAAACGGTTCGTTTCAATGATAGCGAAGAAGTTAGCATTGCAATCCTGCATACTCAGACACTTTTCGCCTTCGCCAAACGCATAGGACTGAATCACATCCTTGGTAGCAGCCCGGTACGGCATACTAACTTTGATGATATCGCCCGCCTCGGCCCATTTGTCGAATCGTTCGAGCAGATCGCCCAGCGTGTCATTGATGAAGGGGACCAACCGCCTCACGTTCTGCTGCGAGAAGTACCGGCTGATGACGGCGCGTCTCCGGCGATGAAGATCATGGTCACGCGTGGGCAGCATGGCCTTGTCATTGCCGAACATGTTCAGAACGGGCCATCCTCGCTCGCGGCGTACGTTTGGGGCGAGCGTGTATAACTTCTCGATGAAAGCGGGATCGTTGACGTGGACCACGCCCGGCATTGTCCTCACGATGGGGCCATACTTGCGGTGCATCTCCTCCACTACCCAGATGTATTGGCCTCCGCGGATAATGTCATGGTATGCGCAGTACCACGTTGTTAGTGCTGTTGGATTGGAACTAGTTAGCTGGTCGTCGTTGATGCTACTGGGTGGGAAGATCAGCCGTACCAGCGATCTTGGGTCCGGGAATCTTAGCCAAGGGACTCAGGTACAGGTGATAAATTGCAATCCAAACCCAGTATAGGACAAAGAGCCCAAGGAATAATCCGGCTGATAGCATTGCGTGGTTGAATCAATGCTGGCTGAGGCGGCGATCGCTCGTTAGAGGAGTACAGAGGAGGCGGCTGTACGAAACAACCACGATCGAGGGACACATCATTTATAACTCAACTCTGGCATGGGCAGCGACTTGTAGAAATCATTATGGCCGATGATGGAATTAACCGTTGTGTCGCGATAGTTTGCCATTGGCGCGCTGAATCATTCCATTTTGGGCTTCTGCTGACGACAATTTGGACCTATCAGCAAGCAGACGACACGCATTTCCTTATGTCGTCGTCGAGCTTAGAGGGCTTACCTTTTCTTAGGCTGGTGCTAATTTCATCCCAGGAACAAAAAGAGGGCCCTGCTAATTGGAAAAACGGTTGATCTGATTCGACCACCACTGACAAGAGGAGCTGGCAACCAGATAACGAGATATCGACTGATCAGGAACTGGTCTTCCCGAGAGGAAGTAGTGACAAGCTCGCCCATCTGCCAATCCAACGGCAGGTTGCCAGATCAACCCCCTGTCACGAAGGATTCCGGATGTCTTAACATCCGTGCCCACTTCATCGCAAGTCTTCGTTTGCGTTGCATTGAAAGGAGGGAGCGCCGAGTCAACCGAAATACAAGAGAGCTCTTAGATTTAAGATATCAGTGGAAAGGTACTGCAATATTGTCATAAATGTAGGTTGCCTATGGTTCAGCTAAATTGTTGATCACAAATCCTTTCACATTTTACAGGTCTTTGCAAAGCGATACTATCTTACTAGTACAATCTGATCAAAGCATTGATGGATCAAACAGTGGATATTTAATTGTAGGCGAGAAGGGAACTAAGTCCTGTTACATTAATCCTCTCCGCTCCAAGGACAGTTAGATCTCTCGCAAGGGTTGATATTGATGCGGGTCGACTTTCGGATACTTTCAGGACACTTTGATCATGACTGGGCTCCTAATCCCTGTTTCAATTCACTTTCCCTTCCTTCCTTGAATTTGGAAAACACTGGTTTCGTTGCCTTCTTCTTCAACACGGATACCAGCTTCCTCAATATCAGTAGCGGCCTGCTACTAAGCGTGAGAATCTCGCGCAAACTCTCGCATATCAAGTAGTCACATCTCACCCCATTCTGCGAGGTTCATTGGATAACCGACGCCTTTCTTCAAAGCCCAATGATCCTCATCACCGGTGCTAACCTCTAGAAGCGCGATACCCTTCATTATCATCTTGCCTCCTGTCAGGGTAGGCATTCAATGGTGTAACAAGACCAGAACTATGTCTACTGAGATGAATTGGCAACATTATTTGCCAAATAGAAGAAGCTACGGACGCTTTTAGTTTTCCAATCTAATCATTCAAGATGATCCTATTTTCCAAGTCTGACATGAAACTTCTTCTGATTATTTTCAATGTACAGGAGAGTGACCTTCATTCTCTGATGGCATATCAAGTCTGTGTCGTATGTTGAGGATAAATAATCATATCATATTGGATCAAGCTGCTTCAGTGTCCTCATGGCTTCCTCAGCCATCTCCGTCGGCGAAGTTGCTATGCTCGCGTACCCGAATGAAACATTTATCCTTGTCCCTCTCACTGCCATTGCCAATCTCTTTGCAACATGATCAAGGACCATGTCAACATCCGTCCGATCTTTCTCATATCCCCGAAAGAATTTCGCTGATAGCAGACGAGATATTACCGCAGGTGTAAGCTTATCAATCTTCGTAAAAATAACAACAAAGGTGGCGTCAAAGTCAATTCTATGATGATTGACAACGAACTCCCATAGCTCCAGCTGTTCCTCCATAGAATCGCCTCCATGATCTTGAGACACTTCACAAGAACAGCACATGTCAAACGTCCACATAAAAACATCTGCCTTGGGAAACAATTCGATCCACTTTCGACGTTGGGACCGGGCTCCCCCGACATCGTAGAAGTTATATGACCTGCCCGCTGAATTGAATTCGAACGTGCAAATTCCAGATGTCTTGCAATATGAGCGAAGAATATCACTATCCGTGGGTAGGTAGTTAGCATCCGCTAACCGGCCGACCGAGTCGAGGAAACTGGCAAGTTAAGTTAGTAGCTTTTACCACGCAGGGATATGCGACTTACTATTCCGACGATGTTGGCAGATAATACATTTCTTGATGCTGACGACGATGCTCAAATCTCGTTTGCATCTCTGGGCTCTGCCAAATGGAGGAGATAGCCCCCGCCAATTTCTCGCTCATTTTCAAGCATTCTCGCCGATCGTTATCGTATTCCATCAACAATCGACATTCCTTTTGCAGGCCGGAGTCGCCTCCAACACGGTCTATATCTGTCTCGATGACAAGGAGGCGCATTGTTTCCACACAATTCTCTACTATCTCTTCAATGTAGGTCTGACGTGTCTGCTCATCGAATGGGTCAAATGCACAACTGAGTGATTTGATTAGCGTGCTCTTACCACTTTCCGATGAGCCAATAAGGAGAATCTTTTTCGAATCATTCGATCTTTCAGTCCGTGGTAGAGATGTTGTTGATTGTACAAGTTTACTTGTCTCCCTTCGAATTGCCCTTGGGTGGGAGGTAATTTTGGACGTCGGGTTGGTGTTTGTATCACCTTCGTCTGAATTGACGGGTGGTGAATCTTCTAGGTCAAAAGCTTTCTCACTGTGAACTGAGAAAGAAAATCGGCGGTTGATTCCAAGACGTGAAGATGCTATGTCGCTTTCGTCTGCCCCATCATCATTTCCTGATACTCTCAATTGATACCTCATTGCCGTTTGGTACACTCTTGACGTAACTATCTCTGAATCGAATGAGAAAGAGACGGGCGCAGTGGTGGAGATATCTTGAGCTCCAGTGCTTTTAGTTGACGCAAGGGAGGTTGTGTCGTATAGAGACACCAGGGATGAAGTATCATCCTTGACCTGGTCAATGATCCGTCGAGAACTGGACTCTTGAAGCTTTTTGTCTATGGCTAGCGATGTCTGACTATAAAGACATCTTAGCAAACGGTTGTGTATCTTGTAGATGCCCAAGACCAGACATACCATTGGAGAGTCGTCAGAAGTAGTTGAAGTGCATTTGTTTGGTTATTAAGCATGCTGAGATACTCATTAATCGTCGAGTCATCCAACACAACTTCGATCTTGCCCAAGATGCTCAAGCCAATGGTCTCGTTTTGATGGAATTTTGCTAGACGAGTATCCAACGCACTCACCATCGCTTCACAGCCGTACATTGAAACCCTCAAATCTTCACAAAACTGTGTGCTCGGCGATGGTGTGTTGCCATAAGTTGTGTTTACCATCTCAGCTATGTGACTCAGAGAGGCTTTAAGTGTGGAAAGCTGACATATGAGGGCACTGAGCTTGAAATCTGATTGACTGTATGCATTTCGAAGGTCGCTTAGAGTCACAACAGTCCTTGCTATGACGTCGGCGAGACCTGCGACAGCGCCAGCAAGACCTATTACTGAAGCCGGGTCCATCAGGTCGTATAAACCCAGCCCTGACCCAACTTGACTCTGCAGGGAACTGGGACTTGATCAAAACTTGGACATCAAAACTCCAGTTGTGTGGGAGAAGTAAAAATCTTTGCCACGTGGGAAACCATGGAGCCGAATGCAAGGCATGTCCGGCAGTGGCACAGCAGTACGCCTACTCATTAACTATAATACAGGGGTAGTTAACTCTTACCCAATCACTGTCGGGAGATTCCCTTTAGTATCTGAGAATCTGCAGCTAAAACAGCACCATAAGATGGTTCGCTAAGGCAGTTTCTCGCGGTGAGGCTGTGGAGAAATACAAGGGTCCGAAACTTGACGCGACGCCCGAGGCAGATTTGAAAACTCGTCTCTCGAAAGAGATGACAGAATCCCCCTTAGCCGCCACTTTCACTTTATATAAACTTCGATTTGAATCACTTTCCAGGTTATAAAAAACGGTGAGAAAAAAATATTTTGACTAAAATAACTGCTACGTAGCTCGTGATTCCATAGGCGCCAAACAAATTCTTCCCCTACTAACGTCCAGAGAACTCAAGTCCAAACGGACGCGTTAGTCATACCCTCTTAATCGATAGTTCGACAGATAGCGAGAATTGAGGTGAATTGATTTAATTAAGGCTGGAAGAAGAGCTTGTCTCGAGGCCACAACTCAGGATCTCCATGTCTAGGGCCTACCCTATACTGTCATACTTCTACACTACCGTATTTCGGAACTCGTTCTCCATGAACCAGTTAATCTTGTCCACGTCGGACAGGAAGTTTGCTATAATGCGGATTACGTCAAGATCATGTGCAGATGCGAATATCTCTTCCAGGCTCGTCCTTTGGATACATTTTGCCATAGCAGTGCCGTTATCCCTGCTGATGAACTCCCTGTTCACACTTTCGCACTACAATTCGCCACATTGCAGTGGACCTGTTGGGAGCTTATTTCAAAAAGATATTGGTTATCAATTGCAGCCGTTTTTTCTTTAGTAACGGTGACAGGGAACTTCGGGATGAGCATGTTGTAGATAGGCTTGATTTGATGTGGATGAGGCATGGAAAAGGAAGAAGGATATAGACTGCTCATCCGTATAGGGCTCCATGGATCAGATGCTTGACGGTGTATGTATTCTTGACACTTGAAGATTTGAAGCTGCTCCACGATCAGACTCATGATACGAAGTTCATTTATATGATTATAGGTAACGGCCGAGATGTATGAAAACATCCCTGTGGTAAAAGTCACTAATGCCAAGCCAAGAGGCGCAACGTCTGAAACCCAGAGAGAGGTTGGAATGCTGTTCGATCCGGCTGAAGTTTGATCAAAATTGAAAATTGGTCAAGAGAAGATGGAGCCATCTTAACAATAACAGTTCATCCTTGAAATGATATGTGCATTATGCTAACAGCCCATCGTATTTCGTTTCACCCAGGACGTTCTCGACTTTTGTTTGGCTCAAAACTACTAGGCACTTTGGATATTACCTAATGCCGATTGTATAGACATCTGTTCAGTAGTATATTTCTCAAAGACAATACTCCAAAATCATGTAGAATTCAACATCGATATTAATAAACTTGTATTTTGGTATAGTTGAGTTGCTCCTAGAAGCTCAGAGACACTATCTTCAGTAGAAACTATAACAAAACTGGCAGTCTTATATGCCAACAGTTACCAGACTGCCTCTATAATTTAAGCGCTCTGGCAGCGGGTGAGCTCGACAGTCTGCCTTGGGTCGATGATGATGGTGTCTTGGTGAGTCAAGGCAGGAGAAGCGATGATGTCGCGCTCGGGCGAGATGAATTGGCATCGGACATTCTTGCCCTCCTTAGGCTTGATAGTGATATGGCCAACATCGGATCCGCTCCCTAGTACAACCTGGTCAGAGGCAATTCGGATTTCGGGTGTGATGAAACCTACCAATAGGGAACCATTGCTCACGATCAGGAACAGTGATGAAGTCAGTGGTTGAGCCGTTCGGGTAAGTGAACATGATTTGAATTTCGGAGGGGTTGATAACTGGCGGTGCCGCAACGACGAGCAGGAAACCAGAGGAGGCGGCCAGAGCGGTGTTGATGAATCTCATAGTGAAATGTAATAAAAATGAGTTGATTGGAAATTTGTTGTGTGTAGTTGGTGCTTCTGTTGTGATTCTGTAACTATTCACAGCGAGGGGTCGAAGGTTATTTATGAACAGTTTCTTGGCTACTATCAACTCGAGGGCACGCTTCGCAGACGTCATGATGGAAACATCCCAGGGCGATGCCAGCGGGCTAGTCAGGGTTAACATCGTATTTCGAAGGCTGATGAGGATCAATTCAGAAGATCGTCACCTCAATAGGAAGTAAAGATGGCCTTTCTGCAGGTCTTCAGTCATATAATTCGCAAGTCTGTCATGATCCTATGTTTGAGGTCTGTGGAAGCTTGGGCGAAGATGTTTGACAGGGATAAGAATACGAATCTCGTAAGGTAACGCGGCAATCATTTTGCCCTCGATGGTGTGATCTCAGCACTAACTCGTGACTAAACTATAGTCATCCGCAAGACCGGTACTTGGTTTGAAAAGTGACTCCACAGGTTATAAGCCGATGCTGCGCCTTTCCGCTCTCCGCCCGCTCTCCGTCCACTTGTTGTCCGCTCTTTGCCCACTCTCTGCCCAAGCTGTGGCGGGAGATTATTTTGTTAGTACTCTCACAGACGTCATTTCAAGCCACCTCAGTAGGCTTGACGACGGCAAGGAAGATTTTAATTGTAACCGCTCATTTAAAGATGATCAGATCGTTCATACGGGACCACGAGCAGTTCAATCATCGATACAACCTCTGCCCTCTTACAACTTTGTGAAAAGCAAAGACGATTGCATAACTACCAACCGTGGTCACGCAAACGTCAACGCGCTAGACAGCAGATATGAAACCACTTCTTGAGAATTGTACATGATGCTCACAAGGCCAGACCGACAACGATCTCTCAGTGTCCTACTTGCTCGCTTTCATCGCCCAATATTTTGCTGATTAGCCATTGGGTTGAGTTGTCGGGCCCTGGCAGCTTTCATTGCTGTTGAACTTTATTCTCTTTCTCTTCCGTATTTTGCTGGTAGTGATTCAGATTATTACATAGATCTAGCTCCATATGGTACAGCCCTTCCTTTGGATAAGTAGAAATCATTAAAATGCTGGTGAAAACTACTTTAACAAAATGGCAGTCTATTTTGTTTAAGCTTAGCCTATACGACACTATCACAAGACTGTTGAACCCGAACTGGGCCTCATCGTCATGGCTATAACCCTTGGCTTCCAAATACTATTCAACCCAACCAGAACCAACCACCATCTCTTCCAGATCGAAAGTTTAAGGCTCAATCGACAGCCCGACCAACGACTGCATAGTGCTGTTACTAGCATTGAAAGTATCCCATATACTAGTGAGCCTAGTGATGAGATAACCTCCATCGAGTTCGATGGCAGTTATCCCGTTACGGCCAGCAGCCCCCGGCTTGCCAGTCCACTCATAAGCACCTCCATGTTCGTTTCCAACGATGTGATTTACGACGGAGCCAATGCCATACGGGAGCGAGGCCACGGCCCGCTTCAAGTACTTTTCAACGGCCAGTCGACCATCGATCCTGGCACGCAGGGAGAAGTCCTCGAGCACGACGTCTGGCGCTAGCAGCGAAACAGCAGATTCGTAGTCTCCATCTGACAGTGCCGACGAAAACTGGTTCACCACCTTTCGAAGTGTGGCATTGGTGGTGTTGGAGGATAGGGCCGAGGCGAAGTCAGTCGGATACTGCTCCGGTGGCACCCTATTCGCTTCAGCTACGGTGTTTCGGCGAGGATCCCAGTAATCCACCTCCCGCACGATCAAGCCGTCTTTAAAGTCCAAGGCCACAAGGATGCGAAGCTCGTCGCCGAACATGTCCGGCGTGTCAATCATGTACAGCAGGGCACTGTTGGTGTCACCCACGATGCGCAGGGGATACGATCTTGAATCAGGTCCCCAAGCACTCACGAAAGTCCCGATAACAGGCGATAGCTCCGGTTGGGAGAAGAGGTTGCCGAGACCGACGTCTCCGTATGTCCCCTCGGTAGGATGGAAATAGGGTGTCCAAGCCTCTGGCTGATGCAGGTTCTTAGCGGTGAAATACCCTTCTATGAAGTCGACCAGAGGCCGGGAAGCGCGACTCTGTTCGGCTAGATGAGGCCAGAGGCCGGGAAGGCGCTGCACGGGCTGTGACGCGGAGGGGGCAGCGAGGGCATTGCAGATGAGGAGCCCAAAGGCGACGACGTGAAAGACGGAGCCATACATCATGAGACAGCCTAAGATGATATATAAACTTATATTTTTTTTGGGGTATAAGTGGGTGAGGATGTTGTTCGTGATTTGAGGAATGGGCACTCATGGGTAGTCTCGTTGGTTTTATATTCACTTCTACCCAGTGTACAAGCTTTGATTCTTACAAACCAGAGTACTCAATAGCCTATGCCTCCTAATAGATGACAGAGCTGAATAGCTGCTGTGGATTGATAATCAACAAGGCTGAGGCTTTTCAAGTAAGAGCTTCTTTGCAGTATCCTTCCGAGCGGGATTACCAATCAACTAGGAAATTACAGGCTGGACTGGGTCGGATGAAAGTCTGTTAATCCCTGCCAGATGTGTGCCGGTTGGCAATCCTAGCTTTATAAGAGCAATGTCTTCCTGTTGAGGCATTTCCTTACACAGTGAAGGGGAACCGAGAATGGGCAGGCCTTGGACGGACTGCGAATTACGTCCTGTAACTACTTGCCGAACATGTTGGATTTCCCAATCCCAATAAATGTTTAAAATCAATCAATAAGATATGTTTTGACTGGAGAGTCGTGCTGAGGTCACGAACGCCCGGCTATCTATCCCCCATGAAGGCTTGCCGATGAACAAAAAAAAAGATGAGGAATTTATGACCAAGGTGTATATAATCCTAATAATACATGACTTGAGTTTCTAGACTCCATCTCCATTATGCAGTCAGGAGTCGCCGCTCATTGTTGATGACATTTCTTCGTCTCCATGTTGAAAATCTGGCAATGTACTAGGTTCTGAGTCAACCAGCCCCAAGACTCCCTCTTGTTGCAGGAGAGATAGAAGATGACCTGATGTAATTTAGTCTCAGCACAAGCAAACCGTAGACCATAGAGCGGCTTACCTGACACGGAATAGGAGGACTCAAGGGATCGCAAACCGTCCAGCAAATCCTTCAGAATAGCCGTTGTTACGGCATCGCAGCCTTCCCTGACGATCCACGCAGCTTCGCTGGCAGCATAGTACAGGCAGTGAGCCAGAAACGGAGACGCGTTCCTCTGGCGTGCGAGCTCTGGAATCTCAGTATGTACCAGACTCGAAATACTCTGCAAGCTTAAATATTGGAGATCAGCCTGCATGGGCGTGGAGATGCCTCGGCCATTCTGCGTCGAGTTGCATGCGTAGAGATTATAGAGACATAATCGAGCCACGGAACATACGGCTGATGCAGATGTAAAAGGGGAGCTGTCACCGGCGTAAGCTTCTGAAGACGCCTGGATGGAAGCTTGTAATGCTGACGACGTCCGGTGAAGATGAAATGCTTCCTCCATGAGTTGCTCAACGGGCTCTGATGCAGATTTCCGGCTCATCTTGTGTTGCAAAATCTTGCTCAGAATATTGGACGACTGGCATAGCATGGCAAATGGACCGAGGACCGTATTTCCGCTAAAGGATGAGGTGTAGAGGCTTTCACTGGCGACGGTATTTCCAGCCTCCCAGTCATCGTCGTTGACCGGCAGCAGCTCCTGGGCAGTCGGATCTTGTTGGGAGAAGGGCAGTCCGGGCGCATCGATGAGTAAGTATCTATATTGCGTCTTGATCAGCTATTGGGAAACCCTGGGAAAGAGGCATGGCTACCTATCGAGGATGAAGATGGCCCACCAGGTCCGTCTCGCCTCCTCGCCTGCAGTCCAAGTAGAAACTTGCTGGAATAGGGTGGAGTTGTATCCTGAGGTATATAGGCCGACTAAGGAACCGACCCGTGCTGCCCTAGAAACCGTCAGATATGCCGCTGGCTGAAGCCCGTGGCAGACTTCGTAAAAGGCAATCAGAACAAGGGCCTGGACGAGGCGCAGCGAGAGGTACCCAGCCTGCTCCACCGCCGAGCTCAGCGTCTTTGCTGCCGTATATAGATGAAAATCCCCGGGCGAGCCTCCGCAATCTGCCGTGCAAAGCTCCATGCATAGGAGGAACAGGGGGTGGCATGCATCTGTCCTTTCGGAACTTTCGACGCCTTGGTCCAGCAGCCTCTTCCTACTCAGCATGGGTAGCCAGGTATGGACCTTGACATGATAGTCACTATAAAGCGTGGGGCTGTCCGCACTGAGGTATTGGGCGACGTGTAGCTTGAGTTCTGGCTGGACTGACTGTGCCAACTGCATCGTACGAAGTGGAGAATGCAGGTCCTGATCGAGGAAGAATGCATGAGGAAACGGGTGGTCTGGGCCCCGAAGGAGCTTGTGATGGAGAGCATGCACCCGTACGGCAGAGTTGCCGTCACTCGCAGATATAGGATATTCGCAGTCCTTGCCCAGCCGTTGGCACTTTTTACAAGTCAGTAGTCTACCTATCGATGATGGCGGATTATCTGGAGACGCACAAGCACGCAGCTTGGGATATCCCGAGAGCATTTACGCTTCAAACGCCTGTCCCTTGTTAGGTTACTCCCGATGATGGGTCGAGCACACAATACAATCACGGAGGGACGAACCGGCAGGCTATGCAGGCTTGAGAAGCTACATGCGGCATGTTGGTCTGCTTGTGCCGCGTGGGTAGTTGCAAGAAGACAGTAGGGACTCCGGAGTAGGTCAGTTGAAGGGGCGAGCGGCAAGCGTCATCCGCGCGAGTCGATCAGGAATGCCGCTCAGAGAGGCAGAGTCTTACAAGAACCGCATTCCTGAGCCGAGAAGAGGGCCGCTCCGTCCGCTTTATAGAAGCGGGCAAAAGTGTCTCCACTCCGCTCTGAAGGCACATGTAACCATGATGACTCGTTGACAAGTGGGTGCACTATACCCTAACGCCTAAGAGTCTACTTCATTACGCTAAGGTAAACCAATCATAAGTCATTTATAGTTAGTAGATAAGAATAAAGTTGGTCTAATTTTATGACCGAAACTCCTTGATTAGGCCGAAACTCCTGGATTAACGTTGACGCGCGGAACCGCCGTAGTCCAAGTGAACTCGATGTTGCGAATCACAAGACGAGTAACCTGGGAGTTTTCGCAATCCTAGCACAAAGAGCGGGCAAGGTCCGCTCTGAATCATTCCTGCATAACCAAAATCTGTAGGAACATCGCGGCGGCCTGTGCGCCTCCGCTCTAAACTCGACGCCGGTTTCTGCAAGCTTGTCCAAGCAGTCACCCACTGCGACTTGCTTTTCAATCCGGGAGCGTATTATAAGCTCGGAATTTAAATCATTATGCATGGAGTCTCCACGTCGAAGCTCAGACATGCTAGCATTAGTCAAAGACTGCAAAAGATTCTGCAACTGGCTGAGAAATCAAATTCGTGCCTGATGTATCCAAACATGTCGCCAACGACTACAACCCATTTGTATTTGTCATATTTGCTTGATCAGCTTGATGCGATGTTCTATGGATCTGAATGGAGTATATCAAGTGGGCGGGAAAATCTATAAAGATTCATCTCAGTCAACTTACCGACAGCCAGGCAATCAAAGTCCCAATACATTGGAACCTACTATAAAGCTTCTCTTGGGACCTCTCCTCCAAAAACTCTACCAAACCAACCAACATGACTTCTCTCGAATGGGGCTTCAACACTACGGGCGTTTCCGTCGTCCAAACATATGCTGACAGGGTCAACGGAAAGACTAGTAAGCTAAATAGTGCTTCTTACGATGTCCCAATAATACATAACTAACAAGAATACCGTCCAAAGTTCTCATCACTGGCCCGAGCCCTGGCGGCATTGGCGCTAAGATTGCTTTCGACCTTGTTGAGGGTGCTACACCAGCACGTATCATCTTAGCAGGGCGCAGCCTTTCCAAGATTGAGCCTCTCGCGGCCGAACTACGCCGGTTGAAGCCGTCAGTCAGGGTCCATATCGTCTCGCTCGACCTTGGTTCCCTCGCCTCTGTTCGCCAGGCAGCCAAAGAAGTTGCCCAGCTGACCGATCGCCTCGATTACCTTTTCAACAATGCCGGCATCATGGCCACAAAAGACTTTGCCAAGAGCGTCGATGGTATCGAGGTCCAGTTTGCCGTCAACCACGTTGGCCACTTTCTTTTTACGGGACTCTTGCTGCCGCTCATCAAGAAGGCGGCCGCAAGCGCAGCGGCAGCGGGCGACCTCACGCTCCCGGCGCGTATCATTAATCTCTCAAGCAACGGGTATATCTTCGAGGGGATCCGCTCTGATTACAACTTCCAGGATGGAAAGGAGTACGACCCCTGGCGCGGATACGGCCAGGGCAAATCGGCCAACATCATCTTTGCGCGCTCTCTCGCCAGCAAGCTTCGCCACCTGAACGCGACTTCCTTCTCCGTCACCCCCGGTCTTGTCCTCGAGACGAACCTGCAGGACACTGTCGACCGAGACGTGTGGGCGGGTGTGGGAGCTGCCTATGATAAGGCCTGGGAAGGCAGGGACAAGCCGCCGTTCGAGGACAAGAAGCCTCTGGCCTGTGGCTCCTCGACACCGCTGAGGGCGGCCCTGGATCCATCTTTGGCAAGTACCCCTGGCGAGTACCTCATGGACTGTCAAATTGTGCCAGATAGTGCTAAGCTGGATCACATTATCGGTGATCAAGTCGCCGACAAGCTCTGGGCGCTCAGCGAGGAGATTGTCAAACAAAAGGTCGTGGTATAATATCAAATTGTGAGGAGAAAAGCTAGGGTCGTTCAAGAACACACCAGGAGCTCTAGAAATCTAGTTGTCTATGGTAATCTAAGCTATCTTCAAGTAGCCTCATTTCTATAGACTCGAGTAGAAATAAAGTGTAGTTATGCTTGCGAAATCTGATGAGTATATAAGTTGACAATACAAATTTTAGGAGGACGACCGGTCCATGGCCGGTCCCAGCAGTAGTGGAGGGTTTATTCTTACCCTCCATAATATAGATTATCGAAAATAGGTTGGAGAGATTACATGGTGTTATTTCTAATCATCTTCATAAAAGTCCTGCTCCTCACCAGCATACTTTTCATCCAATCCCGGGCAACCTTCTGACTTTTTATCCTTTATGTATTTGTAGTTCTTAGAAAGCGTCCAGATCACGTCAAACCTGTCAGATGGATACTTCTCCGCGTCATCAACGCCCAGAGCCTTGATTACATCTGTGAGCTTCTTGTGCTCCCAGCTACGCGTGAAGCAGTTAGTGCTTGATACTCGTCAAAATGAAATACTATGGTCTGGAACATACGAGATTAAAATGTTTCCATCTCCTTTATACTTCTTTATAGCCTTAGCTACGCATTTGGGCTTGTCTCTGTCACAGTGAGTGTCAATCGTGAGACCAAGATCTTCAGCCAGAGGTAGAACTGTATCATAGGGTCTCTTTCTCTTGCCGCCTATATCAAATTGAATGTCAGGAGGCCGTTAGTTGGGTCGGTTTGGGAACACAACTCACTTGGTTTGTACTGCTGTGCTAGAATATAGTCGATGTTGTAATCTGTGGCGTTTCCAAACACGGTACGGAGACATTGGGAACGTTCAACTCCCTCAATGCTCAAGCCATTGGATCCATCCTTTGGCTTCTCACCATGTCGAATGAGATAAACGGTAGGCTTACAAGTCGCGCCAGACACCAGGAGAAGGGTGAGTAGAGCCTTCATGTTCAATATCTGGGTTGGTGGGGAAAGCTTTCAAAAAGATGTAAGAAAGTGGACTGAAGATTCGGTTATCATGCCGACGGCAACTTTGCACTAATATACTGATGATGTCTCTTCCTCGAACGGTAACATTAGTTAGCTGCATTTACATTCCTACTTCAAGCCTCCTGATGACGATGTATGCAACACGACTCAGTGTGATCGTGTTGACTTGGAAATTTCTTTGGAAAATGTCTCGGCTCTTTTTCACCAAAATGGAGATTTGGAGCCATCACTTCAGATCGCGCAAGCTATCCTAGTGCGGAAATTTATTTAACAACAGGTATACTATCCGTTACTAATTGAATACTTTTGCAGAGTCGAAACAGCTTTCAATTCTCAACAATATGTTGTATGCTTAGATTTCAGCATGAAGTAGTCCTGCAGCAGTATTGGCATGTCACATTGGCTGTGGCGCCGTTGAGCATCCCGCATTCCATGAGCCCGTGGAATGTAGGCGCATACCTATCTCATCTATTTTGAAAGCCATCGATATAGATTGATATTATCACGGATCAGAGGGAGGAGATCAGGGTTGAATATTCTCTCTAGTGAAATGAGACATCATCCTAAGTCCAAGAAGACGAATCTTAGTGGATAAGCTAGCAATGGCAACTAAAATGTATGTGAGGACATGGGAGATCCCCTGAAGCGACGGTTGACGAAATACATTCCTGCGAACGCTCTGGATTGATTAGAGGGATGCAGCGTTGAGAGTGTCTTGTTGATTAAGTGCATCAAGAAACCACACGTAGACATATCATCTCCTTTCCTTTCCCTCGTTTGTTTTCAAACATAAATTACGGCGAAGGTTGTGCAAAGCTTTGTTCTAGCAAAGATACTTCCCCCTTATTGTTCTTATTGATAGCTTATGAATCGACGGGTGGGTGGCCAAAGTAAGTGATGCATCAAAGCTTGCCCTTGAGATTCATCACAAGCCGCTCTGTTTCGACCACGGGTTAAATACATGCTGTGCCCTCGTCCACCTTGCAAGAAGTAAACAGCCAGCATTGATTCGTGTCCGATATTCATCAATGTACCCAGTAGCTGCACAAAAGTGTACAGGTCAGCGCACAGTGTGCTCGGCACAATTCTTCGTAGTGGTGTGCGCCTTGCATGTCATGCGACCCCCCGCAGGTCGTCAGCGGTCGCCTTAATGCGAACCACAATGTGCCTCCCTCGGAATGGAAGCCTCATTCCCAAGGGCACATTTGTAGACAAAGAAAGAACCCTGTGTTGCTGTGTGGTGTATTCGTTTTCCTTATATTTCTTCACTGGCGTAACAAATCATTTAATATTCGTCGTCAGACTTGGATGATCTTCGAGCAAGCGGTTTGCAGTCTCGAAGATCAGCAATCTTCTTACGGTCCTCCTATTAGGCGTCAGGGAGTTAGACATTTTCTAGTTTAAATCAAGGGTTAGGTCAGTACATGCCAGAGTAAGGGGCTTGGGGGCGTCGAATACCCAATTGTCGTTGACCTATATGACCGCATCATGAGCCTCACGTTTCATTCTTGGAAGGGGATCAGGTCTGGCAGTCATCACCTTGTGCATATTTGCCTTGTCAGCTTTCCACCCTGGCCATATGCTCTCGAGGTAACCGCCTAGATCCTCCCACGTAAGGAGGCCGTTGTAGGTCGGGTATAGCTCTTGGATCGTAGCATGACTCCGTGGCGTATGGCTACTGGCATTAGATGCGAGTGTCAATCGGCGAAAGATGGATCTGGCGGGATTATCTGCGGCCGAAAGGGCTGTGTGTCGGCGGCGAACTTCTGGCGGGTGATCAGGCATACTTTTCGTCGCAGTGTGTCTCACAAATGCTGAATTCTGCCTGATGGTTTCGTGCTCAGGTCGCTCAAAGGTTTTCGCCGCCAAGGTTGACAAGCTGAGTTAGATTGACGAGAGTGGCGGGGGCGATACCTAAGTATATTGACAGTTTCCAACCGAGGAAATTAGGCCGGGCGGCAATGGTGTTCAGCTCTGTTTGTTTCTGGACTGAGACATGCATGGTGGCTGCCTTAATACGACACAGCCCGCAAATATGTGACGGTCATTTGCTTTTGTGAGGCCAAGGCCAAGAGCTAAGAGGATAGCTGCATATCAGCCGCTTCGGTGCTTTTCCTGTTCCAGCTGCGCCATGCTTATGCAAAAGCCGTGCGTTTTGCCATGGTGACCAACAAGGCTGGGTTCATCACATGTTGAAAATGCATCCGGATTGTTTGATAGAAATAGAAGTCATCACCTTCGGCCGTTACTATAGCTACGTTCAATTACAGCAACTTTCATCGATCAATTCGCATCTGACCTATCTATTTCACCAAAGATGGCATTGTCTGCCGAGTTTCAAAGGTCATATCTGGAGAAGGACCGTTACCCGCGGAACTATATGCTGAATAGCATCAAAACCTATCCTAGTGCTTTAAAAGAATGCAGCGATAGGTTAGACTCAGTGGCCGGAGACCTTTTCCAAACCAATTTGGAGAACGTCGAGGTTTCTTTTCGAGATCTGAAACCAAATAACGGGACGAGTACAAGTATGTGCATACCAAGTAAATTTTGATTCGCTTGGATATAGGGCTAAATCTTCAGTAGAGAGTGCTACAAACAAGTTCATTCATACCCATGAGGATCTTACGGATCACCTGGGAGTCAGTCGCAGGCCGTCTATCAGCAATGGATCAGATCAGATTGTCGCGAAAATCAAAGACCCCAAATGCCGCTTCATGTGGGTTCCTCCCTGTCCATTTTGAGAAATGTATTACATGATTTCATTCGATACTAGATGACTGATTGTACGATTCAGTTATATCTTCGGGAAACATACTCTTGCTCGCCTGAGAATCACCCGTGGTATGCTGGCTGAAATATTGACATTTCATCAAGTAATGCCTGACTACCTGGATTTCATGTTCACATTTGGTCTACAAAGCGAACCTCGAGATCATAGATTTAGCAGCTTCCGTGAACAGAGGTCTTTTAGGCCTAGCAAAACATCGCTGGCCATTGAGCCCCTTGCGCGGTCTGGTAGGCAGTACCAGCTTTGCTATAACCTCAAAGGAGTGTCTTTAAAAGGACAAGACCCTGAGGATCCATCTCTTGACCAATATTCTATTCGACCTGCTGCTTTTTATCACCGTTTAGATGTGGACAATGGGAATGCCTTATGGATTGTCACTAAGGGAGGAAATGACATCGAGGACCGATTCAAGGAACTCACAGGTCGTGACGCCCGTCCAGAAGACAGATCGTTCAATAATCTCGGCGAATGTTTACGGTCAAGCTTAGCAGCTCACCTTCTGTTTTGCCACTGGTCCATGGAAGGATGGCGCGATCATATCAAGTGGCTTGAATTGATCGTGGACAATGAGGTTCGTAAAACTGCGCTTTGGACATCGCCCAGCCGTCAATGTTTGTTAATAGTTCGATACAGACTAAAATCGCAGTGGTTGGCAACAGTGAGCCAGGCCGTCAGCACCGAATATACACAGCCGGAGACATTCAGAAGCTACTCATGTACGAAGAAACGATCAGCGAAGTGATTACATCCCTAGAATCCAACGTCGAAGTGATGACGTCGCTGAGGGATTTCTACGAAAAGCTCGTGGTGAACCAAAGTGTTAATTTTGGCAATTGTGCATTCGATATTGACGATTTCACGAGCGAATTGGGGCATCTGATTAATGACTTCAAACTTCATATATCCAGAGCAAAGGCTCTGGTAAAAGTTATCAGCAATCGATCAGAGCTGGTAAAGCAGCAGCGGATGGAAAGGCTAAACAAGAATCTGGAAAACGAGGCAATAGTGATGCGAATCGTCACAATTGTCACACTACTCTACCTGCCCGCTACCTTTGTTTCGGTAAGTCATTACCATCAAGCGAATCCTTCTCATGGTGCCCCTTTTTGACCCCCTCTCTTCTACAAAGACCTTATTCAGCACCGACATTATCAAGTATCAGGTCCAAGATGAAATACAGGCAGAGGGCACGTATTCAGAAGTAGCAATGTATCGCTGGCTGCAAGTGACACTGCCTCTAATGTTCATCACAATGAGCGCCGCATATGGAGGCAAAGTGTGGGCAGAGCGCCGAGCGAATCGTTTATCGGACAAGCCGAAGATATATCAAACCGAAGAAAAGGGGCGCCTACAAGAACACTTCACCAAAACGTACGGGCAAAGTAAGAACACCTTGCACGAATGGGTTCGATACGTCAAGAATACGGGCGGAATAATCCTCAAATCGTCAGCAGATTCACTGGCGGGCTGTATTCCGAAAGTTCAGTCCTCAGAAGCTAACATGACCCTGCCTATGACCAATATTCAGAACCATAGACCATCTGCCGGTGGATGATTGATGCCTTTCATTTCCTTTGTTCCTTCCCATATCACTTGAACCTGCAGATAACCGAAAATGATCAAAATATCAAGATAAAAAATTCCCTATATAATTTGCCAATCAGACAATTGCAAGACAGAGATATATTTTATATAAAAGGAAAAGCTTTATTCCCAACATTCAATTACCAAGGAACTGTATGTGCACGAAAATACTGATACGGCCGAAAATAAAAGTCAGTAAGCCAAGGCTTCTAAAGTAAGATTATCTGAAGTAAAATGCCTCGCCGATTTCATCACGTAGCACTTTGGGGTTACACAAAGATACTACTGCAAGGCAACCAGACGCCTAGTTGCAGGGGGTAGAGCCTTATTCTCATATTGCGCTCTCTAATGCCCCCAAGGCAGTGTGTTTCTGGGCCGCGACAACTGGCCTTGCGTCACTGGTCAGCAGACCGCTTACATTGAGCTGAAAGTCTCACTCCAATATCAGCTGTGGCGCTTGCGCCTGCATTGGAGCTGCAGGAATCCTACAAATCAGGGTAAGCTGAACACTCAGAAATGTGATACACTGTGCTGGCATCCCCACCTGTCATATCAACTATTGTGATTTCTCTGCCACACACGGCTGGGACCCTTTTCAGTCATTGGGGCTGAGGCTGAATGAGCTCCATGTTTTCGGCTTCTGGCTTCGCCCCAGTGTGGTCTCTCTCGAGTCCGCCTCCCCTTCTCACATACATTCAGCCACGAACTATCCATCCACCTGTTCACGTCTCCAATGGGGGCCGCGATCGTTATCCCGGAGAACCATAAAATAACTACTATAACTTCATTGCTCAACAAACGACAGGGGACTCTGTTGCGCCTCCCTGTACGTCCCCTACCGGCACGATGCCTATACCGACCGACAAACGTGGCAGAGCCAAGCCCTCGGACAGAGCAGCAACTTTGATGGCTGTTCCGCCGACAACGAACGTCTACACCGAATTTCAAAACCTTCTCCATAGTCCCCAGGTCTGCCGATCCAATTTCGAAAAAAAGAAGTTTTACCACACCGCCAATATCGAGAGCTGGCTGTCGTGTGAGAAAGAGGGCGTGCGTAATGTCACGGCACTCGCAAGCCACTTCTACATTGGCCCCCATCCATTCCCTCCGTCTTCGGATAGAATTCTCGAAAACCCAATACTCTTTTCTATTTTGGTCGAAATGGAATGCGGCCATATGTTCGACGTATTCTCGAGATCGATTACCTCGAGCGAAACGCTCTCGAATCCTTATCTAGAAAGCCACTACGAGTCGATCATTACGTATCTAAAGAACGAATCTATCAGACTACCGAAGAAATATAAGACTGGTGCGTATCGTGAGGTCATCGACAAATTCGACCAAAACCGCTGGGCTTATGTGTCTCTGCCGTTGCGTTACCAAGGGCAGGCTACCTCCTACCCACAGACAATCCTCCCCTTTTTCTACATGGAGGAGATAAACAGGGGAGGCACGGCTTTGGTGTATCATTGCAAGATAGAGGTGGACCTTGTGGAACCAGCGTTGAGAAAAATACTAGAACCCTCCATGAAGAATGACCCAGAACATGGCTCTGTAGGAACTACCTTGGAAGTTGCCGATCTTGGACATCAAAGCTAACAAATGTCATAGTACATGGAATTTGCGGTCAAATCATACTTCAAGGGGAACGAATTTGTCTACAGTGAGGAAAGCAACGCTTTCAAAGGGCTCATGGGACAAAGTGACCTCACCGTGGTTCGGTATTTGGGTGAATATCATACGATTAGCGGAGACCATGATCATCATATTCTTCTTGAGCTGGGAGAGAAAGACTTGGAGGAGTATATGCTGGAGAAGCTACCTCCTGTCTTATATCAAGAGACATTCAACTTCTGGGCCAATCTATTCAACGTTGGCTTTACGCTTGACGGCATCCATCAACTCAAGCGTAAAGATGAGGGAGGTAATAGACAGGTCTTCAACGGGTACGTTATCTTCAACCGCAGCGGGTATGTATCTTATTAGTCTAACGGCAGTCGGAATTAGTTGGCATGGGGACATCAAGCCCGACAATATCCTCTCAGTTCGTGGCCAGTTCAAACTGGCGGATTTCGGGTTTGCGAGGTTCGAACGGCATAATAATACGACACAGCTCATGGGTGGGACGAGAACATTCGGTAGGTTGGGTCCTTTCCACAATTTGAAGGCGAGGATTACTTACACATTGTGCAGGTGCGCCTGAACGTGATGGCAACAATGCAAACGCCGGCATTACGCACTCCCAGAGCATCGACACCTGGTCGCTCGGCTGCGTTTTCTCTGTTGTCGCAACATGGGTAATACTAGGCCCGACATTCTATCAGGCCTATGGATTCATTCGCCAGGACGCGATCAAGACGCTGCGTAAAAGTGGCGCAGGGTTGCCACATACACCAGGTCCCTACTGCGACGATGCGTTTCACGATGGGTCAGACGTCCTTCGTGCTGTTACAGACTGGCACACCCATCTAAGAAATTCAATCAGAGCCTCTGACACAATATCTCGCCAAGTCCTCGATTTGGTCGATAACGAAATGCTTCTCAGTAACCCGGAGGATAGACTATCCGCTGTTGATTTAAAAATCAGGCTAGAAACCATTCTTGCTAACGCTGAATCTGATTATCACCAACTAGTGGAGAGTGGGCAGCTGACACAAGAATCTCCGATGATACGGAAAGCCTTGCTGAAATTTGACGAAGCAGCGCCTCAGCTTGCGCAGTCGCTCTCCCAAGCAGAGGCGGAAAACCTATTCACCCGTCCATCAGCAGCTGGCTACCAAGGTCGGGGGCTACCTGCAATCCACGCCTCAAGAACGAATCGAGTCCAGAAATCTGAAGCCTTGAATAGGATTGTATATGGGAAAACCACTAATCGGGAAGAGGTTCTAAGCGGCAACAAACTGAAGGTTTCAACCTTGCTTTCATCCCCTGCAGGAAACGGCATGTCCGACAAGTCGAATTATTCTCAGGAGAAAGGGAAGGAGGTAGAGCGGAGTCCAAGCGATATCCAACAATCATTTTCATCTCAAGGGCCGAAACACAGCTCTCCAAGTTTAATGTCAACATACTCGCGGAAGAGTACACAGACCGCGAGAACTGCCGTCGACGAAGAATACGACAAGCTTAATGAACAATGGAAACGAAAAGGTTGGAATTTGTTTACAAACAAAATTCCCAAAGACAACTTTCTTCAAAACTTTATAATGGATCGAGATATTGTATGGCATTCATACTACAACCCCGTCGAGAACAAACACCCTCACTAACTCAATGTCGCAGATTTTCGTAGTAGACAATGACCCAACCATGATCCATCACTGGTCAGATGTTAAGCGAACATTGTTGACACTAGCAATGAAAATTGGACCACTTGATAAGGACGGGCTAGACCTTCGTTACTCCTGTGGGAATCATGGGGTTTTGAGCAACATCAAAGGATTTGATATCAAGTCCAAATTCAGTACATCTATGGACGAAGTTGAGCGCAGAATACACGGAAATATTCGGACTGATATGTGTGCAGCACTCTCCAAAGTTTTCGATGAGTATCTCGAAGGAGATGGCAAGAAGAGGCAGACTCTTATTATCTTGACGAATGGAAAGTGGGAAGGATCAAGCAACAAAAGAGATGTAGAAGACCTTATAATCAAATTCATCAAACGGCTAGAAAGAATTAAGGATCGGATGGAGGATCGTTGGTTCAGCATTCAGTTCGTCTCTTTTGGAGATGATGAGAATGCACTGAGGCGGCTGGCTTTTCTCGACGACGAACTTGAAGCCCGGTAAGTCTTGCAATCGATTTATCAAACCCAAAAACTATTTCAGCTAATTTATCTTGCCATCTGAAGAAAAGATATCGTTGACACCAAACCATGGAACTGCCGAGATGTCAACGAGCTAATTCTTGGAAGCATAACACAGAACGGAGACGACAAGACACCAGTCACTTCTCCTGTATCCACATCCGTTTCCCCAGAAATCCATACGACCCCTCCAAGAAAGACCCCGTTTTCGAGAATCAGAAACAGTTGGAAGAGTTGAGTCCTCATTCTAAGGGGGCTTTTTGGCTGGGCAGAGACTATATGGTCTCTTTTACCTAATGCTCATTTCTACATGCCTGTCTTGAATCACGTTCTTCTAAGAACATTAGCCTTTCATGTTGGGGATTCTCTGGGGCGACTTAAACATATTAGCGCGGCGTTGGGGCTTGAATCTGTATCGGAGTTTTGATGATTTCAATTTGGTGAACAGAAACATTATTCGAAGTAGACTTACTATACAGCCATCACAATTTCGCAACCGGGTTCTCTTTCGATGTATGGATTCTTGTGTACTATTTGTAATGGTCTTAACCTGCAGGACCATCACAACTTAGCACTTTCCAAGGCTATCGCATGTTCAAAAGCGCCAACGATGCCATCATAGAGACTATTGATAGTGTCGGAATTGTTATCCGTCCCCGTCCACACGGCTCCATCCACAATGGGAAATAAGATTCGACGAACAGACTCCGCGAGTTGCTTCAGTGACTCGAACTTCTCAGGAAATTCAGCCAAGATGCTACCGAATCCAGCCTCCTCCATCTCGGCAGTCTTCCTCGCCGCGATATCATCCCAATCTCCCCTCGACCACATTCGAAGCTTGCTGTTTCTTGGTGGACTCTCTGACCCATCTGTGATAATGCTCCATAATAGGACGTATAAAAATGACTCCAGATCATGCCAATACCAATGGCGCCTGCCGAGGAGGATACCAACGGCCATAAAAGGTCGTGTTCCAGTTACTTCTCCGGGTGTTCTAGGACCTACAGCAAGATCCATGGCGACATCAAAGTCAATGAGAATACCCTTAGGCCGGCCTTGTTCCTGGGCATCTGTGATTATGATATTGCCTGGGGAGATATCTTGATGCAAAATATTGGCTTTCTGCAAAAGTGATCGATGGCCCTTGATAGCATCGCGAAGGACCTCGAGAAGCTCAAGAATGCTCTTAAAGGTACGTAGAGGTCTCCCTGGTGGTGACGTAATAATACAAGAGCATATTCGATCTTCAAAACGGTTGTTGATCTCCATGGTCGATTCGAGAATACTCTGGGGGGCAGGCTGGTCCGAAATCTCTGCGTATTGATCTTTCGTGTTAGAAAGCTTCCGGTAGCGGCTGCTCCGGAGACCATCCCGCAACGCGGCTGTGCTAGCAACCTCTTTGCAATATTGGAAAGAAATCACACCCCATACATCTTTCATTTTTATCAGCTTGAGCATGTCCTCCTCTGGTCGGTCGCGTTGGGCCAGTCGCCATTTGAATTTGACGGCATACTCCCACAGAGTAGAAGAAGGCACCCTAGCTCGGTAACAGGTAGTTCCGTTGCCAATGATTTCCTCGGGAAACGCTAAAGGCTCATCGTCCAGGAGCAGGCAATGCCCGGGAACCTTCCAGTCTTCATTTCCAGCCATCACATATCTGTTGGTACCACTGGTTGCAATCAGAGGATTAACTCCAAAATCCTTTTCTGACATATTCTCATAGCAGAGTAATATGCCGATGAATTTATGGAACTCCTTTGAGTAATCTATGACTTGGGAGCAACATAGTCCAGACCGATCAAAAGCCCATAGCTCAATGAGGGAGCCACGGAGGTAAAAGCCGTGAAGGAAGAATCGTGTGGGCTGGCTGATAAAGATTCTCTGAGCAGATCCGCAGAGACTAAGCAGGCCATCCTGATAGTCATGAGAGCTCTCTTCGTAGAATCTACCAATGACTTGGATATGACGCCACTCCGGGGTTTTGCTACCATCAGTAGGGGTAAGAAAAAGCAAGGCATCACTAGAGCCTGAGGGCGAAGCGGGGAGAGTATGCCATTTTACAAGAGTGTTGTTTGATTGCATTTTGGTGTATGATGAGAACCACGGAAGGAAATCCTGAGGATGGGGGGCAGGACCCAGCATTACGTCGCTTTGGACAGAACCACGGGGCTGTTGGGCAACATCATCCTCCCCATCCGTCAATCAGAGCGAAGGAAAGTATTTTTCAAAGAATCCAGCGGTTGGTGCCTGTATATGTCCGTCGATATCCTCAATGATCTTCTCTACAGGCGGGATCGAGGAGATTTCGACGGGCTCGTGGTCGGCCATATTGATTATGAAGCGGGCGTAGGCTACGTGTCGACTGCCAGGCCATGAAATGGAAGAACCAGCCCTGGTGTAGGAGTCGAAATATATCGGTCACTTCTCAAACTGATATAGGCACAAAATGGAATGGAAGTAGTCAAAAGCTGAGAGCGTCACATCACCGGTGTGATTCTCCACGGGCAATGCGAAAAGCCGTGGGGCAAAGATGCCTTCTTATAGCGGCTGGCAAGGCGGTCAATGCAAGGAACTTGTAGATTATCTAAGGTAAGACTTTCCTGCTAGAGCCAACAGCCGCCGCAAAAACCAGGGTCCACTCACTTCCACTGGACAAACAAAACGCCCACTATTCAGATAGTGCAAAGCCAGTGACAGATCGTGCGGAGCACCTGTCACAGTTCTAGCACATATGCTCTCTGAGCCTTGCCTATGTAGCGCTGTACAATGACTGTGATTTCTCATGTTGCTTACTCTAGTGAATTTCGATGAGACATTTCCGACGACCATGACTTCACCAGGCATCGAAATGCTTATGAAGAAGTCGGACAGACACATATTTTGGCACTTTATGTTTCACAAGGAGCTCACGAAGGTCCGCAAGGTCCTTCGAATCATCATCTGGCATTTCGAAAGTCTCGAATGTGTGGCAATGAGTTACAGGTAGCAAAGAGGACGAAAGTATCAGTCAGAGAAGGCATGGTTGGTGTATATGGATGGTATGAATAGGCTTGTGGTTCATGGTGTGAAAGTGTTCTTGAGGAAAGCAGTGAGTTGAAGAGATACAGGTCAAAGGGAGAGGAAAAGAGGTCAATTTATACTACAGCTCGACCTGTTATCTCCGAAGGTGTTGTTCCCCTCTCCTCATTAGTGCGCCGGAGGCTGCCTCCATCTGGGACTCCATTCAGACGAGTGTCATGAAGCTCATGTTCCATTTGACGCAACTATCCGCTCAGGTCAAGCCTCGTATTAGTGAACGGTGATACACCAACTGTCAGGCCAACATGCCGGTGGTTTGGCCGTACCTATTGGTGTGGCTTTGATAAACCTAGGCTTTGAGGGGTAGTCATAATGCATGTTGGTACATTGCGTCAAGAAGTGTTGGTCCATGTTTCCTTCTTGCTGATCGGTTTCCACATCTGGCGACCAACCAAGTTTGGCCTGTCAGCACTAAGCCGGTGCTTTCATGAGTAAAGCACACGTATCGACCATCCAAGGATTATGAGAGCGGCCTAAGACTTGTACAGGCGTAGCTCATCGTACTTACATCCTTACTGAAATTGAAACCAAGCTCATGACACTACGGTGTGGGCTACAGAGGCGAACTTGAAGTAGATTCAACATGCATCTAGGTATTTTGTGATCCGTTAGCGGGTTGCTTCCGCGTTATCATGAGGCTCAGTGTTTGAGCCAATCTCACTCTTGCATAAGTACATATGCGCTTTTGTCTCATGCATTATCTACCATTCATCACAGCTAGCTCCTTAACCTGTCGCGCCCATCCTAGACTATCGTATGCAGAGCCCCATGGGACAGTAAGCGCCTGAAGTGACGCCAGTTGGGGTTGATTCCGAACCACTGCCAGTCAGCTGAAGAACCGCCCTGGCAAGTCGAGTTATAAGGGCCCCCACATTGCGAAAACGCCTCGCATGCAGCCGCTGGACGCCTTAGGAAATGGGCAAATCAATGGACTCCTGGGCTGTGCTCATACTTACGCAGTGGGGATCAGGCTGCTACCTGTTGGTTTCAGTGAGCGGTCATCACGCCCAACAGCTTCAAGCTATCCCTACTATTGAAGGTTAGCCCGCAAGTTGTTCCGCCCAGCTGCAGGCAACCCCCGTATTTTTTGATCTAGGCCTCGATCCCATGACTACTCTCAGCATACGAAGTCATCTTCGCTTAAGATAAGATCGAAAATCCGCTGCAAGCAAGGTGATACGCTCATGCCCACCAACTACACTGGCAAGTGGGCGACACGAGAATGAGACACCAAGTTGAAGGGTGGCCACTTTCTATGATGACCAGAATGCTTCTGGAGTATAAACCGAAACAAATTAACAATCCTCTGTATATCAGCTTTTATATATCTACTATTAGCACTCAATGGTTCTCATACGTTTACCATTAGCTCCCATTAATCAGATAAATACTAATCGCAGACTTAAAATACCTAGGTAAGCAGTGTAATGCTTTGGTGTCTCATTTCTATGTCACCCTGTTGGTGCCAAGCGGGCGATAGAGAGATATCGTCAACCACCGAGATAATCCATGAAGGTTGAAGCCCGCAGCCCAGCCTGTTCGAACGCATATATAATTCGCTAGCAAATACTATCAGGAATTCCGTGGAAGCCGGACCGGTCGCGATTGCAAATGTAAGGTTCAATCGCACGATAGCCGCGGCCATGATGCAACCGACCTAGAAGGATCAGTTTCACCGAGAGGGGTTAATTAGTCAGGTTGGAGGGTTACAACCTAACTGGATCCGATCGTCAAGACCCTGACCTATCAGCTCGAACAACCCTAGCCGGTAGGATCTATCGCGAACTACCGCACTGACGATCAACCGAAGACCGAGTTATCGGCACAGGTCCGATAGCTCGAAGAGCGTTCTGATCCTATCAAACGCACGAGTTGAAGGAAGATCACAACCACGGTCTAACGGATATGAAGATCCCTAACTAATTATATGCCAACGGGATAATTGACGGACCTTACGAGCCCGAGACCGGGCTGCTCGCACGAGGATACGATCAAGGGGTTCCTTGGGATATAAGGGTCAACGGATCCCTCCTGTAATTACTAGTTAGAAGCAACAGTCTCAATATATCCCTTTTACCTGTATAACTGGAAGCTGTTGGGTGGCGACACCAACACACCCACTCCACTGGGGACAGGCCCACCAGCTCGAGCATAGATCATCCATGTGATAACACACCCCCTTCGACGCGCATTTTAGAAACATTGATTTCTTGCCTGTAATAGGAGAGGAACATGATCATCGCCATTTGCCGGATGAACTCTAGCAGTAAGCTTGGAGTATAGACCGCTATATGTGACTTGACCATCTGCAACGGAGCATCAGTCATAAACAAGAATCACTCTCTGTGAGTACAAAGATGATATTTCAATTCGTTACAGAACGGCCGATCATCCATTTACTAGAATTTGATGAATTAGAGGTCATTCGTACAAGTACGTAGGATTGCACCATGGTGTGTGGGGTTGTGTTAACTCAATACTCATTAAGTGAAGTTGAATAAGGTTACCGCACGAGTCAAGCCGGCGTAATAAAACATACAAATCTTGATTTTAAAATCGAAGTCACAAATGACCACTCAACCTGTATTCTCGATCTAAGAAGTACCTGGCTAGTTGTTCAAAGAGTACAAATCCTATATTAACCAATCGCCCTGGCTGCCAAGCTTAGGATTACTTAGTATAGTCTCGGCCCTCAGACTTACCATGACGTAGCAGCTCGGACGGGTGAGTGTTCAAATACGCAGTAGAAAACAAGAATGGAAGATGCCAGACCCGACATCTCAGCATACGGAGGAGAGATTTCGAGTATAAAGTTAAACAACAATAGAAGATGCCAGACCTGACATCTCAGCATCATGAATACGGAAGGCAAAAATAAGCTCTACTAGCCTAAGGCTACAGTTATGCAAACGGAAAACTCTATACGCATTCATGCTGATAACTCCATTGCCGTCAAGACGAGCCGCTCGTCAGATCCCTATTTATCCTATCGCCTTTCATCTATTTAGCCGGTGTTCTCCATCACACATAGATTGCCGTCAATTCGACTACGAAGCCACTGAGCCGCGAGCAGTTACGCCTAGCCAGGACATCGAAAATGACCCAGCACACTCGCCCAAACCTGCAGTCCAGAGGCGGTCGAGATGTCCTCGACATCATTGACTCCCTGCGGTCTCAAGGAATCAGCCAGTACATTGACCTCCCGCAAATTATCGTGTGTGGCGATCAATCGTCTGGTAAAAGCTCGGTTCTGGAAGCTATATCAGGACTGGCCTTCCCGACCAAGGATGCGTTGTGCCCGAGATTTGCAACTGAGCTGGTCCTCCGTCGATCGTCAGAACGGGATCAAACAGAACTAAAAGTGTCCATCATCCCGGGGAAGGACCGTCCTGCTGACGAACGCCAAAGAATCGAGGCATTCGGCGCAAATGTTAAAGACCTGAATCTTGATGCGATCATCGATGAAGCCATGGGCGTTATGGGACTGACTGGCACAGACAGGGTGTTTTGCACCGACATTCTTCGTGTGGAAGTCGCGTCTCCTGACCAGCCACACCTTACTTTGGTAGATCTTCCTGGCCTGTTTGTGGCAGGCAATAAAGATCAATCTCTCGAGGATGCTAAACTAGTGGAATCTCTGGTTCTGTCCTACTTGGAGCAGCCGAGGAGCATCATACTTGCTGTCGTTTCTACAAAAAGTGAGTTTGCGCTGCAGCAGGTCACTCAACGGGCAAGGGAGGTAGATCTTGACGGAGACCGCACGCTCGGGCTCATCACCAAGCCTGACACCCTAGATGTTGGATCGGAGAGTGAAAGGGCGTATCTGGAGCTCGCGCAGAACAAGGATGTGAACTTACGTCTCGGTTGGCACGTTGTGAGGAATCGGGATTTCAGCATGCGAAACGCCACGAATGCAGAGCGTGATATTGCGGAGAAGGCTTTCTTCTAGGAAGGAAGTTTGGGCTTCTCTCAGCCCTAAGAAAGTTGGTGTGGATGCGTTGCGGACTCGATTAAGTCGAGTCTTGTAGGATCATATCATGTCCCATCTGCCTCGCGTGCTTGACGACATTCAACTAGGAGTGACGGATTGCGACGCAGCACTTGAAAAGCTTGGTCAGGCTAGAGAGACTGTTGCTGAACAACGCCGCTATCTCTTCTCCCTCAGCCAGGCCTTTGTCGCTTTAGTTAAATGTGCTGTCGACGGCGATTACTCCGATCGCCGTTTCTTTGGAGTGTCTAATTCGCTAGACGGTGATAAAAGAAGGCTCCGTGCCCAGATCCAAAATACTTTGAGCGACTTTGCCATGTCCATGCGGCTTCGGGGGCATTCCACAACTATTGTGGAAGACGAACAATCCACAACAAAATCACCTTTCCTACCGCGAAAGGTTCGTCGTCTTGAATTTATCCAAGAAGTCAACACTCTGCTAAGAGGTAACAGAGGCCGTGAGCTCCCTGGAACTTTCAATCCATTGGTGGTTGGAGAAATGTTCAGCGCCCAATGTGAACCGTGGGCAGGGCACGCCAGAAGACATGTGGAAACGGTGTCCGGCTACGCCAAGGCGACGCTCGTCACAATTCTGCATCATGTTGCAGATAACGAGACTGCTGCACGACTTATCACTAGTCTATTGAACCCTGCCTTTGCTGTTCTCGAAGGTATCGTCGAGAATAAGCTGCTAGAACTTCTAAAGCCGCACACCAACGGTCACCCGATCACCTATAATCATTATCTGACAGAAAACATTCAGAAAGCGCAAAGCGAGAGACACAATTCCAAGATATTCAAAGCTTTGGAGAATTTTGCGGACCCAACCTCGACGAAAATGGATCAATGCTTAGTGCCAGCACAGCTTTTCTCTGCTATAAGCAAGGCAACGGAACCGAACATGGAAAACTACGCTGTAATGCTTGCTGTTGACACTATGGAAGCCTATTACAAGGTATGTTCTTCGATTTCCTTGCTAGAGATTCACAATATAGCTACAAACTAAATTATTATGATGCATTCTAACTTGAGTCACAGGTAGCCTTGAAGAAGTTCGTTGATGACGTTAGCGTTCTCGCCATTGAACAATGCCTGATCCAAAAGCTTCCTTCAATCTTTTCGTCTGATGTTATATGTGACCTTACAGACGAACAAGTTGGGATGCTGGCAGGTGAGAGCGCCGACATGTCCATCGAACGAAGCCATATGACCGAGAAGCGGAAATTGTTGCAAGAGGGCTTGACCCAGCTGGGGAAACTTAGCAATACAGCCATCGCTCCCCTTTAAGATGAATGAGGGTCGTAGCCGGCATGATATAGACCCGTCTGTAGAGAAGGAATATACATAGTCTTGCTGGATCGCCTTATCTAGTCCGCGTCAATGAGATGTCGGAATTTGTATCAGCCAGATTAATCCCACAGCTCACGACGGGGCAGCGTGTCGATCTAGCTCTAGCTGACTTTGATGCATCAAAAAGGAATGTGTGAGGACGATAATAACTGTAACCAGTATTTATGGCTTCTAAGGTACCTAAACAACTGTTGCTCAGGCTTGTAGGGACTGAAAAACTACATACATGAGAATAAATTACCTTCGCGATCGACCATCTGGCACAACTATTCTATGAACTGGCTGGATATGAGTACCTCTAGCCACGACAGAGACCCATGGAAAGATGTGTCTGCATCACTGGATGATTCCTTATAGAAAGCATGTATACTCTTCCAGAGTTTGCTACCCCTGGACATTGTTCATGTTACTTCTTTGCACGAGAACGTCAAGATAGTTTGGGGGTACCAATGAGTGGATTCCCAGAGCCCAATATGACTACAACGAAAATCAGCGGGTTTACACTCTGTTTACTCCATGCATGTGCATATTAATGCATTTGACCGTAATACGCCCCAACCCCGAATCGCTGAGAGGCAGCCAACTGCGAAGAGCAACTATTGGTTTTTCGAAAGCTCGGAAAGAAAATGCGTTAAGATTAGGAAATCGGTAAGCCGTACGTGGTGGGCTCAGCTGAAAGCGACATCTGAACCAATAATTAAACAATCCGTCTCTTGACGAAGATTGTGGGGTCAGCAGCTTGCAACCAATAGAGACATCTCGATGCCCGGCTTACGTTGGTCGGATGCGTTGACTCTGCCGTCGGGTGGAGGCACGCAGCGATAGTCGACGCACCCTTCGGTTAGTTGATGTAACCTTACCCCTCTTCCCCTTACTTAAGGTCATCTTCTATACGTCACGATCCCCAAAACTGCCGTATTCCTGAAGCTTACTGCATATCTGCAATACATATGCCGGGGCGAGCCACTCCCGATAGGCTAGATGTTTCCCGAAGCCAGCTGGACGCGAAAATGCGAGAGGTTCAGCCAGCCATCTAGATACCAATTTGGGCCGTGGTGGTTCAAGCCTACGAATTATTGGCAGTCTTTGAATATGATTGGCCTTCATCGTATGTTTTTGTTGAGGTTTGTGACCAATACGAATTCACTCATGGTTACCAAGTGAAGTGTCAATAGAGTCGCGTAAATCAAGAAGCATGAGGTATGCCATTATCTATAAATTGACCGTTTCCTCTCGTCCCTCACACGTTTGAGAAAACAGACAAAAAACAACAGATCCTCACTCACATATTCATAAGTTTCCACTTGGACATCTTACTTAATATCACCATGGCCTCCGTCAACGAGATTGCTATCCGTACCTCTATCGCCGCCGTCCACAATGGCTCCCACCTCCGTGTCTACGAGACAGACATTGAAGGAAAAATCCGCGAGACCCAATATGAGGGCAAGTGGACGGGCGGTACCTCCTCGAATGTAATTGGAAGCGGCAGAATTGGTACCCCAGTTTCCGCAACCTCCCTCGGCCTAAGCAACATCCGTGTTTACTTCATCGGTGCCGATAGCAAGGTCCACGAGTCTTGCTACGACAGCGGCCATTCTTGGGTGCGTTCTCTCTTCTGTGCAGACATGGGCCTGTTCCAATGCTCTCTCACACAAGTTCTCACATCTTATCCAATAGTACAACGGTGCCTTGACTGAAAAAGGCTTCGATGTGGCCCCATACTCTGGGATCTCTGGTGTCTATCTTGACAACCATAGCGTCCTCCGCGTCTACGGGCAGCTTGCCAACAACACAATTCAGGAATGGTGCTGTATGTATAGTCACTGCTCTTCCATCTTCGAGCTAATTAATGTTGCTGGTGTGCTGTGCTGATTCAACGTCTGAAACTATTAGGGGATAACAATGGAAATGGTTGGACGACTGGTACCAACTTTGGTGCTGCTCTGCCAGGCACATCTATTGCTGCCACTTCGTGGGGCAACGGGTCACCCCATCACTACATCCGGTAGGATAAACCCATATTGAGCTTTTCTAATATCTTTCTTGCATTTTGTTCATAACCTTTGAGATTTACTAACAGCTCTCAGGCTCTACTACCAAGACACCAGCCTAAACATCATCGAAAAGGCCTGGGATGGCACCGGCTGGTACACCGGCGGCCTACACTTCTCTAACGGTGTCACTCGCACAACTCTGGGCGTGACTTCATGGAGCGAGGGTAGCTCTGTCAAGGGCATCCGCCTCTACTATAGCGCCCCGTCCAACATCATCAAGGAGAAGGCCTGGGACGGCAACGGCTGGTACGACGGCGGCTTCTCCCAGCCGTCTATCCCCGCCTCCAACGTCGCTGCCCTCCCCCTACCCGTTCTTCGAGTTTACCTCCAGAACGGAACCCAGGGCACCGCTGTCACAGAGTTCGCTTGGAATGGAGGCTGGGTTGTGGGCCACTCTGCTCTGCCTCCCGCTTAAGCTTGTTGCTTGACTAGAAGGGAGTTCGGCTTCGCAATACCAGTTAAGGAATGTTATGATACCCTGAACTGTCCGAATTTATATCACCAATCTCCTATCTATTTGGTCATTTTCATTTTCATTTCACAAAAGGGAAAGTGAGAACATCATGTTGATCTATGTTTGTGGACTCAAGATCTCCGCACAAGATTTGAGACTCGAGCAGGACATTGAGGATATCTATCAACGTCTCTCATTAACCGGTGGAGTACCTAACACCAATTTGAATATTCATCATATTTTGACTATATCGATCCCCATCAGGCCTTGTAGACACGCAATTCATTGGTATTCTTACTTTGTACTGAACCTTCAGCAATCACGTAACTAGTCAAGTGGCTCATCTTTTCTACCGTCCCAGTAAGATTGTACGACTAAGGCCTCTTTCATAACACAGTTCCAACTTCCGGCTTACAGCTCGTTAATTGGAAGGTTCAAGTATTCATTATCCTGAAGGCGTCAAGTCATTGTCCCAGATCTCTCAATTCGTTATTGGGGGGGGGGGGTTCCGATTCCTCTGAAATTCCCCGGACTCCATGCCGAGGTGATTTATGCTGATGGTAGTGACTCCATGACCTTGGCCTTGTCTCGACGGAGAAACTCGGAGAACGATGTCAAAGTAATTCCATATTGACTCTGAAGTTTCTCGCCGTCAACGGAAAGGTCGTGCTCATTCGCCAGCAGCTGCCAGGGCAAAGTTACAATGCGCCCTTGCTTCTCCTTGATCTCGTCTTCAGTCCAGCGATGAATCTTGACCGTCCGCCCGCTAACCTCACTAAGGGCCTCGCCGATCTCTTCTTGTGTCAGATTCTGGAAGCCAAGCTCAATCTCATGGCCATTAAATTTGGCTGGCTGGAGAAGAGCCTCGGCCGCAAACTTGCCGACATCAGCAGCTTCCAGGTGTGCCATCCGGCGCCCTGGCGCGTATGCGTGTGCCACAACCCCTTCGGTGCATAGCTCAGGAAAGTGGTACTTGGAGTCAGGCACCAGGTAGTTGTGCATAAGCAAGGCTGGGCGCAGTATTGTGTAGGAAGCTAACTTCGCTTCACGCAAGACATTCTCAACACCTACTTTGCCTGCATAGTATTGCTTCAGTCCATCCACATCGCCCCAAAGATCTGATCGCGTAGCAAGAAATGCGGTTGAAGCCACAATGGCCGCGTCATTAGCCTTTGCGATGTCGATAAACGCCTGAGCCTGGCGAGCCTGGTCTGCGGGATCTTGCGTAGGCCATAGATTGAGGAATATGCCCGAGACTCCCTTTGAGGCCTCCTGAATTGCGGCTACATGATTAAAATCACCCTCGAAAACGACCGCGCCGAGGCTTTCCAGCTGTTGAGCAGCAGCTGAGTCCCGTTTTCGCACCAGAACGCGAACAGCCATTCCTCTCTCAAGCAGGATGCGAGCTGCTGAGCCGCCCTGGCGGCCAGTAGCCCCGGTGATAAGAAAAGCAGGTGCCATGTTGGCTTCTACTCGGCAGTGTCAGCAAAAAGCTAAGAGCCTAATACGGGAAAGGGTACTAAAACAGACGAGCCGTACCGAGAGACCAGAATTATGCAGTATCACGACTATGAGAAAAAGAATAACAAGTCTGGTATGGGCAGTGGAGAGGCAGTTTGGAAAGGACGCCAATATGACTATTGCGGATGGGAAGTCATGTAGGGCGTCACCAGGGCCTTTTGAAGCTGCGCAGGTATCATCCAGAGCCCATCTTTACATCATCGGCATGCCTCTGTGTTCGCTTCACTAGCTGACACACGCCCGCTACCTGGTTGCAAATATGCGCCTCTACGACCCCTCTGATTGCCATCTCACCAGTAAAACCAGTTGCCCTGAGGTGCCGTCCCACTCAGCTGAAGACCAGGGGTCGATTAGTCAATGGCCAAGTCCAGTAAGAATCACGGCTCATGCGACGCTGATTTAGGCCTCGACAGTCAGTACACATTAGGGAATCATCCCCTGCGGAGCCTTAGGAAAATCAGGAAAATCAAAATAGCCAGAGCCAGCTATATGATAGCAAAGTCGGAGAGCTTAGATTAATACTGGATGGCTACGGGTGTGAGTAACTCATTCTATCAGCTCACTTGTGAGTTTCGAACAGGTAATCCTGACTTGAAGCTATGCGGTCTACAAAATAACGCTCAATGTACCTAATGCGACGTTCCTTCGCCCCCAAACTGACTATCTACGTCAGAGACCTCTGAGGAGCTTCGTCTTCAAAAGTACCTGCACGATCGGACCCATTCCCTGGCGCTACTGAAAAATTAAGCCCGTTAAACCGGAAAACCAAAGCATTTACGATACTGCCAAGTTGGCAAGTATGATATCAATACCTTTTATCTATATACCTTACCCAAGTCGCGCGACACTGATGAGCCATACATGATCCTATCCAGCATAACTTCCAGATTTTTGCTTCGGAAGCAGATCTTTAAAAGGAAACCCAACTTGAAGCCCCAGCTATTTACTATGATCCTTGGGCCACAGTATCGCCTTCCTCTTGACCGCGACAACTTGAGCGTACGCGACGATGAAATACATAACGACAATGAGAATCGTCATGGCGCTCGCAACCCACTGTATGGCCTCGCTACCCAATTCCTGCCCTATTTGTGCAGTAGCCACCGTGAAGCCGACGTTGGGAAACACAAACGCCCACCACGAAAGCGAGAATCGCAGCTGTTTATTGAGCGCTGATTCAACCACGGAGATAAGACTGATGGCGAAGAACCAGAACCCGATGCACCAGATCCAGATTCCCACCCATGTGGCCATTATACGCAAAACCTCCTGCGCCATAGGATGCTGACCAAAATATCCGTACCTGACTGGGATCGCACGCGCCATTCCGATGATGGCCACGGTGGTGAAACCAGCAGGCCCAACGGCCATGAACATCGCCGGCCGCATCGCCGGCGCGGGCAGGCCGTCCTGCATAAGTCGGCCCAGGTATAGGGGGTACACGAGGCAGGCGACGGTCCAGCCGAGGCCTTGGTAGGTGACGCCTGCGACCAGCATGGCGATGCGACGCTCCGGCGACTGGGTGGGGGAGATGGACGCGGCCAGGGTTCCCACCAGCATGACAGGGAAGATGGGGAGGATCCAGGCCGGCGTCATGGAGTGAACGGACAAACTCTCGCCCCGGAAGAGAATGAAGAATTGGACGATGGCAGACATCGTCGAGAGCCCCGCGTAGATCCAGAAGAGGACGTAGATGGCAGTGGCCAGCCAGGGACCGGAATTGGGGACGCCATATGCAGCGGCATTCGTCAGGATAGTAGCGAAGCTGAGCAGAAAGGCAGGGAAGAAGAGGCTCTCCGTCGGGTGCGTCAAGCTATGTTTCAAGGCTTTCGGCTTGACAGCAAAACGGTAGCCCATGCTAGCAGTAATCAAGACGAAGAGTACCAGGTTGAATATGTAGACGATCCGGCCGATGATATCCAATCCGGCGAAGCGATGAGGCGTAGTATGGAACAGCAAGGCCAAGCCTCCCGTGCTCATTGTGGTGGTGAACCAGGCCCATGTCATGTGCTGGAGGCGCTGGCCGATGGGCAGCCACGACGACGCGTCGATGAACTGCCCAAGATGGACCATGGAGTTGTGAATGTGGCCATCTTCCCAGTTGTCCCTCTTTGGGGGCGATGGCGATGGTGCCAAAAACATGACCCGACGTTGGGGAGGCGCTTGTCCATGGCGAGAAGAAGATAACGCAGTGAGATGCCGTGAAGACAGAGCAGGTAAACAGCGCTAAACCCGCTCTATCCGGAGCCACTTCAAGCTTGCTTTCACCCCTGCATTGCTCCATTCAGGAGCAAGTGACGTTGGTGATTAAAGCGGCAGGTTCTTGTCAGAGCGGTGAGGAGCCTGAGCAAAAGAAACAGGAGATCATACGAAATCCCGTCTCTGCCTATTCCCGCATATGCTTTGCCTTTCTTACAAATCAATCAATCATCCATCACCCATCTCAGAGTGAGGACGTGCGTTTTTTTATTCATTTTGCGTTCAACCGTGATGCATTTGCCTACCCTATATCTATGTCAAGCTTCCTTGCAAATGTCGGTCCGTATTGAGTCGACAGTGGAAAATGAGGACTTACGGTAGGAAAAAAAAAAAAAAGGGGGGGTTTGGGCCGCAGAATGCCGTGTTTCAAGCGAGGACTGTCATCCAGTCATCATATGGTTCAGGTGACGGGTGCGTCGGAGTTGAATACTACGGATATCGTCTTATCATCGACGGAACGACAAGGTGTCCACGGTATGTTGCGTCTGCAAACCAGAACAAGAGTTGAGAGGACCCGGCGATCTGCAATAAGACAAAGATCAGCGCTATCTCGCATCCAGTGTCCGGTATGGTGTAGTGGCTAACATCGCTCGCTCTCACCGAGCAGCCCTGGGTTCGATTCCCAGTACCGGAGAATTTCTCTTTTTGTTCATTCCTTTTTTTATCATCCTCTTTTGTCACGTCGGTACCAACTTCTCTGTGATTGTTGCCTTGTCCGGCAAACCTGGATATTTGGGATAATTCAGGTGTCGAAGGTGGCCCATGAGCGAACAGAGGAAAAGTAACCAGCATACATATTCAGAGCAAATACTGTATACGAATGGCAAAGCGGCAATCTAGGTTCACGACAGCGTTGATGTGCAAAAAGGATGCATTTAATTGAAGCTCAAAAGATGAGTGTGGAAAGGGCAATGGGAAAGTCCAATTATTCCTCATGTTATCTCCTCAATCTGTTCCTCTCAAATCCCAAACGCCGGAACGATGCAATAACAAGTGACAAATACATGGGGCAGCCCCATGTGTCTCTAGTTGACAACGATGCGGCGAGTCTCATACTGTTTCGCCTTGGGAATTACGACACTCAGAATGCCATCCCGAAGGCTGGCGGAGATACCCTCCTCCTCGATGCGAGAGCCGAAGGTAAAGGAACGAGAGAAGCTGCCAATACTCCGCTCGGCCAGCCAGTACTTGGCCGTGTCGACGGGCTTCTTTTGCTCGACAGCTGTGGCCTCGGCAGCTTCGGCGTCGGCCTCATCTTCCACTTTAGCCTGGTGCGAGTTTGAGCTGGCCTCAGCGGCATCGTCTGCGCTCTCGCTCCCAGTGGTGTAGGTCCTCTCGGACTTGCCATGGATGACCAGTGTCTGAAGTTCCGGGAATTCGATCGAGATATGGTCCTTCTTTACGCCGGGGAGCTCGCCGTGAAGATGGTAGGCGTCGGATGTCTCGCGGATGTCGAACTTGGGCTGCCACTGGTAAGCGGGTGCCGCGGCGGAGCTGCCGCTCTTGGAGTACCGGTCATAGTCTTCCATGAGGCGGAAGAGAGGGTTGAATGAAGCGTTGTTGTGGTTGGGGCGGGTAACGAATGCCATTTTGTTGACGTTGGCGTGGAGTGGGTGTTTATGGTGGTGATAGTTGATTTTAGCGAGGTGATTGCAGGCTAATGAGAGGCTTTGGAGTATTTGAACTGAGGATGAGGCTGATGAGGAATGGTTCATCTCCAGTTGGGAAGCCAGATCTTTAAATGGGGGAGGCTCGCCATGTTTGCCGTTGCCTGCTGCTCTGTGAATGACTGGAAGAAAATGCCAGAATTCTCTAGGTGATTGTCAGCACGTCACGATGTTGCGTAGACCAGCAAACCAGCCCCTGTGACGAGGTGATTGGCTCCTCCGTCATCGCCGGAGATTTGCGTGATGTAAGTGGAAACTTCGGGAATCTGCTGGATAAACTCAGCACGAGATTGCCCCCCTGAAACGTGCTGTAATTAGTGTGGGTCACCGCTGTAACTCACTTCACTTCTCCACTGACGACTTTGTTGGCGCTTACTACTGTAGATCTCCTAATGAGGTCTTGGTTTATCATAGCAAATACGAATAAAAGTTGAACAATTGGTTGAACATTGATCATGGCTACGGAGGCTGCCACAAATCAACCAGTAGGTAATAAGCCTACGATCAGTCGAAGGTGACCGACCGAACATGTGCATTCTGCTCATAGCTTGCCCGTCTCAACGACACTGGTGACACTTATCAACCACGGGGCCCAAGAAAACAAGACGAAACCGTTAGGCTTTCTGTTTGCGCTTGATCCTGTCAAAGCTCCTCACGCCATCTTATGTTCGTTATCGTGTTGTACTCTCGTTTGAGACGACCCTGAAGAAGGCCACAAGTGGAACAGACCCTCCCGACATGGCCGCTTGCTGCTTGGTGAAGAAGCGAGGAGAATTTAGTAGCATGATCCAGTGACAGTTTGTCTTGTTTGGCTTGTAGATTCATGCTGAAGGACCAGCATACAACTCGCGTGAGAGCTTGCATCTCCCTTCGCTCATAGTTTGTCCCGCAGGTCGATGATGCTACATTCATTCACCCATAGTAGAACACGGGACTGGGAAAGTTTGAGTTTTCGCATCAGGGAATAATAAAAAGCATATGAAATATTGTTTCATGTCTCACACAAACACAAAAGTCTATGTGGTGAAGTGACACATTTCGTTCACGAAAGCGAGCAAGGCCATGATACTGGTACCATCTAAAAATCTGCCGAGGCATAAAGACTTCTTAAAACCATCGTATATTTATACTATTGCATGGTAGGGTTCCTTAATCTAAGTTTCTTTCGCTGGGTGATTATTATGGGAAGTATGTTTGATAAGTAACCCCAATATGAAAATAACAATATATAATAGTGATGGGGAATACGCGGGTAAGCAGATCCTTTGGATTATCGTGGCGGGAAGCTATGATCTCATTTATAGTAATTGCCCTCTTGACTGAGTGATTCGGCTGATGCGTGGCTGTGAACGTGAAACGTTATTGTTGCTATTACCTTTATGCATCGTGTCATCTTGATCTAAGCAATGCCGGTGTCTTCGCCTTGGGAACTAGATTTTATCTATCATCGCGTGTGGTGGAAATGATTATAGGTTAAGTACTTTAATGAACCCCTCATGCCACTGGTCTTGCTGCGCTGGTCTTAACGGATTCCTTGGAGCTGATGCATTCTGCACCCTGCTTAAGGAGACTGTAATAAACAAACTGCTCAGAAACATATCCAGTTTTACCGTTAACAGCATGATCTTCAGGGGAAACCTCATGGGCGAAATCTAATGTTTGCTCGAACCAAAAGCGAGCAATCTCGAGTCCATTCAGGGCAAAATAATTCAGATAATGATCTGAACTCCGTTACGATGATATGTTGTTTTTCCTCTACATGCAAGGTGTTAACGTAGCATTCTGATGGTTCTTATTGATCGCCAAATTATGTTGGATAGACATTCGGAGTACCTGTCACTGCTCGGTATTGGAAGGAGCACTTCAGCTACACAGACCGCCGCCTTAAACTAGGGTGAATCATGCCGCTGTACGATTCAAAAATTTCATGCTATTTCAGTGCATATGTGAATAATTCTGCTTCTTAAGGCTTTTCAAAGAAAGCATTCTTAGGACGGGGAAGTCCCAGGTGCTCTCGTAGTGTTGTTCCTGTGTAGTCCTTACGGAAAATCCCGCGACGCTGTAATTCGGGGATCAACTTCTCGGTCACATCATCGAGACCTTGAGGAAGGAAAGGGAAAGTAACAGTAAATCCGTCGGCTCCCCCTTCAACCAGCCATCTTTCGACACCATCCGCAACCGTCTCCGGAGTGCCTACGAACGCGAGCCCGGAATAGCCACCATAGCGTTGAGCAAGCTGACGCACGGTAAGGCCCTCATCCTTAGCCAGCTTAATGACCGATTCGCGGCCGGACTTGCTCGCATTCGTCTCTGGGATGTCATCTGGAAGTGGCCCATCGGGGTCGAATTTGGAGGCATCAACCCCTAGAGAAATAGACAGTGATGCGATGGCACTGTCATAATGCACGAAGGTATCCAACTTCAGGCGCTTGTTCTTTGCATCCTCTACCGTATCGCCAATTACAATCAGTGCTGCCGGGAGGATCTTGATATGGTCCGGATTTCGACCAGCGGCAGCAGTGCGACCCTTGACATCTGCATAAAACAACTTGGCAGACTCCAAATCCCGCGGCGCACAAAAGACAACCTCGGCCGTTTCCGAGGCAAGTTGTTTTCCTGGCTCAGACTGTCCTGCTTGGACAATGACAGGCCACCCCTGGACTGGGCGCGCGATGTTGAGAGGACCCTTCACCTTGAGCTCGTCACCCTCGTGGTCAAGAGTATGGAGTTTCTCTGGGTCAAAGTAAACGCCGCTTTCGACGTCGCGAACGAAGGCGTCGTCGGCAAAACTATCCCACAGGCCGGTCACAACATTGTAGAACTCCCTGGCTCGTTTGTAGCGGTCGCTGTGCTCCATGTGTTCATCGCGGCCGAAGTTCTTGGAAGACTCTGGGTTTCCCGTCGTGACAATATTCCAGGCAGCGCGGCCATTACTCAAGTGGTCAAGTGAGGCGAAGCGGCGGGCAATGTGGTATGGCTCGTCGTATGTGGTTGATGCAGTAGCAGCTAGGCCGATCCTCTCGGTCACAACGGACAAGGCGGAGAGGAGAGTGAAAGGCTCGAAAGACGTAACTGTGTGACTTCTCTTTAAGGCCTCCACAGGCATGTTCAGGACCGCCAGGTGGTCGGCCATGAAGAAGGCATCGAATTTGGCCTTTTCAAGTTTCTGAATGAATGACTTCAGGTGATTGAGGTTGAAATTGGCATCTGGATAAGAACCGGGATATCTCCATGCTCCTGTATGCAGGCTCACTGGCCTCATGAAAGCCGTCAGATGCAAAGTCTTCTTGGATTCGGACATTTTGGTTCGGAGATATCAGTGCTGTCCCGGTCTACTGCTGTTTGTAACAAATAGTATGCTATGTGAATGATTGGGCCCTTCTTTATATCTAATCTAGAACGGAGCTCCGGGTATGCCGGTTCTGAGGACGGATGTCGCATTGTAAGCAGTGGGAGATGACAAATAAATGCTCGATCACGACATCGATAACTGCGGGGTTGGTCACCAATACCGTGGCGGGATTTTATCTTCTGATGTCGCCATACAATAGCCCGAGGATGCAATTAATAAGTATGTTCCTTCAAGCAGCAACGGATGGTAAGCTAATTATGTCATAAGCATTTTGAGTCTGCTGGTGATGCTTCTTGTGTGCGCATGTGATATTTGCTATGGTGTTGAACTTTATTCTTCGTCTCTCGAGGTCCTTCTAAATAACCGCACCATCGAGTGCGAATGCTTGCTTGTGAATATGTGAATGAAGCTAGAGAATGATAAAAGAACAGGAAGAGGAGAAATGAGAAGTGTGGCAATTGGATTTGGATATAGGCCGTGATCAAGAAAGTAGGTAGGAAGCCGTTCGATCCTGAAACGACCAATTGGTCTGAAGGGGAAGGTGACTGTTGATTTGGCGCCATGGATTTTCATCCTTGAAGAGCAAGAGTCCATGATATCTACTTTACAAAAACGTTTGCCAAGACAACCAGGAAATCCGCGGTTAAAAAGCGCCTGGGAATTCCCAAGAAAGATTAGGCTTCGCGGACGGAAGGGTATACAGTAGTCAAGAATGAAATCGATGAATGAATAAGTCTAGATGTTGAGAACTGGCGCACTATATTGCAAGTCACACTCAAAGGACGAATTAGGATCAAAGGACTATGGGGGGTTTGTTTTACTGACTTGCGCTTTGTACTTTGAGGAGGTGAGGTGACGACGATGTGAACTGTATGCTGCAATTCTCGCAACGACCTTTAGTGCAGTCACTTCGAACATCTAATTGACACCGGGGAGATTATTCTGACTCAGGAATATAGAAAAATCGAGAATAGGTGCCATATGTTTTCCCGGATGGTTCTGGGACTCCACGGAGAAACTTTAGCAGCAAGATTACCATATGTGCGGTTTGAAAGGATGTGCATATTTGAAAGACCATATGCTATTGGAAACTTGATCAAACCGATAAAACCGGTCGGCGGGCTCTTTTTATCAAGGATGATAACTGTTATTATAAGCTTTTATATGTTATTTTAGTTCTCACGATAAGATAAAATAACATAAAACTAATAAATTCATGTCGCAAATAGAGAACAACTACTTTATGTTTAGAAGTCCCAAAGCAGCGGAACACGGCGAATAATTCTAACCTCAATATCTCGAGGAATTTCTTCCAATATGTCAAAGAGCTGCCAATTTTCAAACCAGTTATCCACATCAAAAATACTGATACGATCCAGTTGTGGCAGGCTAGTATATATAACTGTTCATGGGCATGTCTTGAATTAATTTGAGAATCTCTTGGTCCGACCACCCATCATCACGTGGGTCCCATGCAACTACATAGTTGAGAAACATTATGCAATGCATGAGAGAGAAAGCGTCTTAATTCCACTGGGGATGCAGTGATCCAGAGGTTGAGGTTGATCCCCAACCCCAGCAAGAAATACTAACGGCACCTCGAGGTCGGTTATTCGGTTGAATTTCCTAAGCCCACTGAATGATCCCATGACCTTTATTTTCACTTCACCACTGTGGTCATCCTCCTTGCGGATGGTGATCCTGAGCTGTAGCCTTTCTAGAGTATCTTCCATATATAAGAGAGCTGTAATAATCTCGTCAAGGTTCATATATTTTATATCGAGAGAATTACTCTATATTATTCTAGCTATATACTTCTAGCTCTAAATAAGTAATTTAAGGTTTTTAATTAGATCTAATATCTTATCTATAGTAGTAGTATTAGATTTTTCTATAGCCAGGAAAGTCAGGTTAACTCGAATTAACTATATTTGAGAAAGAGATACGCCTGCTTCACATGCCCACAATCACGCACTTAGCAGGTCAGATAGGTAATCTTCAACGGGAGATTTGCAAACCGGCGTTAGGTAAGCCTGACCTTCGCAACCTGACCTTCCTAGCTATAGAAAAATCCAATGCCGCCACCATGGGTGAGATACTAGCCCTGGCTAAGAACCTCAAGTCATTCGGCCTTCCTTGAGCTCACGTGTCCAGCTAAGTGACTCATCGATATGAAGGTTTACAGAGTTTTCCTTCGACCTCGCTGTAGCCTTGGGCTTGTAAAGCTTAATTTTGCCTTTCATATCTGTTGACTGGAGCGCGCACCAATGTGGCAAAGCGCGTTTTCCGTATGTAGCATTGGATTCCAATACAATGTCAATACAATGTTGAAACAAACGATCTAGTAATGGACACAATATCGAGCTAAATTTTAAACAGTAGTTAACTATTAACTGATGATTATTCAAAAATATCCAAGGCAGGCCTATAATCCTCCTACTTTATGAGGAAAGCGTAGGTCTAAAAGTATCAATTTACCTCTTGAGGACGTCATCAGATCGTGCGGAGAGGATCAGGTGTTCAGGCTCAAGTAGAAACCGTCGATGCTCCAGATGCCCTGATAAGCATTCACTGCGATAGATATATCTTTTGGACTTATCAGAATATGCACCCATTCCACGCTGCTTTTTTAGAAGCTCACAATGATGATCCTCCATATGTGACTGAGAATAGACTCGGAGGCATGACAGAATTGACCAAGGCCGATTTTAAAAACAGTGAATTTATTCAGCCCAAGGGTTCAGTTATTGGTTTGGCTGTCGCTATACTATTGAAACTGTAGGACAGTTTACTTCTAGTCTCGGTGCAACACACGACGTTGGTAACAGTTGGATGATCCATGACTACTAATACATTGGCCTCTAAAATTCGAAATATGAAGTATATTACCTCGGGCCCTGGCAGCTTTCATTGCTGTTGAACTTTATTCTCTTTCTCCCACGTACGAAGTATACTACCAAGTGGCCTTCTATTTATATCTTGGCCTTACGGAGCACCCATGCGTTTACCCTAGCCAGGCCAAGGAAATCAGCGGCGACCAAGGGAAATCCATTCTCTCCACCTTTGCAATACTACCAAAGATAAAAGACGGTGGATTCTGGAATCTTACTGCGTATGGTCCAGACCAAGACCCTATAGAGAATGACTTGAGCCAGTACTATCTTGGTGACCGCGATACCCTGACCTTTCTGGAATCGTCATTGGTCTCTGATGGTAAGGGGTCGTTCCAAATTCTCCTTCAAGCTATAGATATTTAGCCTCTAGCTAATTGGACTAGCAAGTATGTCGAAATTCGCCACAATGCCTGCCCTACATCACTCGACATGATACAAAAGCAGGTTCCCATCACTGCCGGTGCATCCAACATGACTGTTACCTGTGAGCTCAACTTTCGAATATATGTACCAACTGCGCTCTCCCACTGACTCTTATAATAGTGCGATGGTACAGAACAGAGCCTGAGATATCACATTGACTTTTTGGGTGTCAAGCGGGCGATAGAGAGATATCGTCAACCACCGAGATAATCCATGAAGGTTGAAGCCCGCAGCTCAGCCTATTCGAACTCACACACAATTCACTAGCAAATACCATCAGCAATTCCGCGGAAGCCGGACCGGCCGCGATTGCAAAAGTAAGATTCAATCGCACGATAGCCGCGGCCGCGATGTAACCGACCCAGAAGGATCAGTTTCGCCGAGAGGGGTCAGCCAGTCAGGTTGGAAGGTTATAACCTAACTGGACCCGATCTTCAGAGCCCTGACCTATCGGCTCGAGCAATCCTAGCTGGTAGGATCTATCGCGAACTACGGCTCTGACGATCAACCGGATACCGAGTTATCGGCGCGAGCCCGATGACTCGAAGAGCGTTCTGATCCTATCAAACGTACGCTAAAAAGGAAGGTGATAACCTCGGTCATCCGGATATAAAGATCTCTAATAAATTATATATCAACGGGACAACTAACAGATCTCATAAGCCCGAGCCCGGGCTGCACTCACGAGATTACGATCAAGGGATTCCCTAGGGTATAAGGGGCTACGGATCTCCTCTGCAATTACTAATTAGAAGCAACAGTCTTAATATATCCCGTTTAACCTGTATAACTGGAAGCTGTTAGGTGGCGACACCAACAGACTTATCTTCATCCTAAAGTCAGCATGATTGATGCCATCCCGAGGCTAACCCCGTAAAGTTAATATTGTGATAGAGGTCTAAGAACCTAATCAGAGCAAAAAGAACTTTCGGCGCCTAGATGAGAACCAAGTAGTAGCTAATGCGATGGCGTGTCGTCCTCCAAGGGCAATATCGTTGGCAACTGCAGAATAAGACAGGTTAATCTACTATTTCATTGTGCTTGGCATGGTCCATGAGTTGAGGTGCAGTAGAAATGTTCGGAATTTCGAGCTATCAGCATATCATGGCTCCTACAACTATTGACCAAAGGTTTATGCAGCTTTCCAAAGCTGGCTGAGTTGAAGTCATGAGAATCTCACAATTCTTCTCGTTACTACCAAAATTCTGGGGGCTTACATGACTGATTTCGGGCTCCCTCGAGCTGTTGCCGCGAAATGAATAGGACCATCCGCGGAAAGGTCGAAAACATGCGGAGTTTTGTCAGCTGCAAGGTTGTACTCCGCAGGTAGAAAAAGGGGATCCGCATAACTTGTGCCTGAAGCTTGAAATTTGGTCATTGGACCTCACATGTGCTTACGTTAGCCCTGTGTTGCTTCCACTCCCAAGGATTGGTTTACTTAGCATTGGAATACGAGAAATCAGGCGTGTGTTTGTTTATGGCAGCGAGGACATCCAACCGCCTGATGTGTTAAGCAAGCTTCGCAAATTGCTTCCAGATTGGGCGATATTATTGCAATTATTTATATATAAGATAATATAATACTTAAGACTTATCCTCTTCCATCTACTTAGCTGCTTCTAGTTCTTTTATAGGGAGCTCTATATAGTCCCTGTTTATAGTATAATATTAGGAAAAAAATATGTTTATTAAATTTATATAACTTTATAATTAATAGAGAACTTCTAGTTAATACTATTAATAATATATTAAATTTATTATCTAAAGAGATATAACTAAATATTTAGAGACTTAGTACTAATCTAAAACCTATAAAATTTTATTTATTTATTTGAATTTATATAAAAAGTACACGAGCCGATCACAGCCTTAAAGACGGAAATACTGACGACAGTTGGTTTTGAAACAATAAGCTGCTTTCCCCACCTTATTGCGGACTTTGGCCCAGGTTTCTGGACAAGTGTATTAAGCCGGGCTGACGTATTTTGCCGAAAGGGGAAGAAAAAGACCGACCGACATAATCATCGCGTTGCTACACCTCGATACATCTGATAGATGCTGATCGGATGCTCCAATGCCGTGAACAAGGACCAGGGTCGCACGGAGTCCGTCTTTGTACCTCTCAAGGCTCTTGATCAAGGCCGTTGTTCAAGCTTGTAGAGTGGCAGTACAGAGAAATGTTCTAGTTTTCATGCTAACAATCCTCATTGAATATATATTCTATCCGAAGCAAGTGATATTGATTCGCTAGATCATCTTCCGATCCGCCAGACTACGGGTTAGGGGGTGGACTCTTCCCAGCCAGCGTGTCTCTCGCGCTTTTCTATAACTAGCAACAGTCAAACGTTGGTAGGAGGCAGAATAGACGCATACGACCAGCGGGTCACATTATCTTTCCGGCTTCCATAGATGGCTGTTGAACATATACCAGGCCCCCTTGCCCTCACCGGCCCAAGATTACGTCCACCATAGTTAGGAGATGTCAACAGCCAACAGTATAAAGATATTCCATCTTTCCGCCTCGAAAACAACTCACAGACGAGTGCGATAAGGCGTCTCTCTTTTTTTTTTTTTTTTTTTTTTTAATCTAAGCAGGGCTTATTGCATCCCACACATCTTTGAAGCAGAATGGCTGCTACCGCCGAGATCCCTGAGCCGCCAGCCTACCCGTTTATTGGCCATGTCTTCCAAATCAGCCCGACATTCCAGCTGGGCTCCATGCGGGATCTTGCTGATCAGTACGGTACGTGAAGTAATTCCATTGATGGCTTCTGCCCGCCAGGTTACTAATAGCATGGTCCGAAAACAGGAGATATTTATCGACTACGTTTTCCCGGGGTCAATATTGTCGTACTCTCCACGCAAGCCCTTATCAATGAAACATGCGACGAGAAACGATTCAAGAAGTGCATCGCCGCATCTTTGGAGGTTTGAGTGCCCCCATGTCAATTCATAGCTAGCCCATCTCGACGGATCTGTATTAACAGTGTATCCTTTGCTTAGCACATTCGATTAGGCGTGCACGACGGGCTCTTTACTGTAAGTCGACTACCTCTTGAAAGAGAGGCATGCTAGCCTTGAGCGGTAATTGAAACTGACAAATGTTGCAAAAAGGCTCGAGATGGAGAAGAAGCCTGGGGTGTCGCACATAGGGTCCTCATACCGGACTTTGGACCCCTCAAGATTCGTGGCATGTACGATGAAATGTACGATGTTGCAAAGCAGCTTTCGTTGAAATGGGCGCGTGGTGGACCTAGAGAATGGGTTAAGCCCACCGAAGACTTCACGCGCCTAACCCTTGACACTATTGCGTTGTGCTCTATGGGGTTTCGCTTCAACAGCTTTTACTCACAGGAGATGCATCCGTTTGTCCAGGCTATGGCTGACTTCCTTTACGAGTGCGGCGAGATTGACACAAGGATCTTCCCAAGTTTCTTCTATCGCAACCGAGACAACACGCTGTCCAAGAACATCGATACATTGCGTCGAACAGCACAAGATGTACTAGACACTCGTAAGAGTGGTCTAGATGACCGGGACAATGACCTGCTCGCTGCCATGCTCAAGGGCGTTGATCCCCAGACCGGAAAGAAGATGACAGACGGGAGCATTCTGGATAACCTGATTACGTTCCTTATTGCCGGTCATGAAACCACGTCAGGGATGCTCTCTTACGCATTTTACCAAATGCTACACAACCCAGAAACATTTCAAAAGGCACAGCAGGAGATTGATACAGTCTGTGGCAAGGGCCGGATTACTATCGATCACATTTCAAAGCTGCCCTACATCAACGCCGTGCTCCGTGAAACCCTGAGGCTAACCTCGACCATTCCTGCCTTCTCTGTGGAGCCCATGGAGGATACGATGATAGCCGGCAAGTATTTCGTCAAAAAGGGGCAGCCGATTGTGAATCTTGTCTTCAAGGCCCACCTAGACCCGGCTGTCTATGGTGATACAGTCAACGAATTTATCCCAGAGCGTATGTTGGATGACAATTTCAACCGCCTCAATCGGGAGTTTCCCAACTGCTGGAAGCCATTCGGTAATGGCAAGCGGTCCTGCATTGGGCGGGCTTTCGCCTGGCAGGAAGCCCTACTTATCATGGCGATGCTACTCCAGAACTTCAACTTTGAGCTCGAACCTGGGTATGAGCTCTCGCACAAACAGACATTAACTATTAAGCCAGACAGGATGGCCATGCGGGCAATATTGCGCGATGGGCTTACCCCGGTTACGCTTGAGCAGCGACTCGGAGGCACAGGCCCGCGAACCAGCGACTCTAAAGCCGCAAAGGCAGGACTGGCCTTGAGCGAGGGTAAGGGTAAACCACTTACTATCCTATACGGCTCCAATAGCGGCACATGCAAGTCGCTCGCTCAGCAAGTGGCTACCAACGCGCCTAGACATGGATTCCGTGCTGTCAAGCTTGACTCCCTTGACACCGGCAAGGAGTCCCTTCCCACTGATCACCCCACTGTTATCGTCACCGCATCGTTCGAGGGAGAACCGCCTGACAATGCCGGGCAGTTTGTTTCCTGGATCCAGAACTTAGACGCAGAAAAGAGGCCCCTGGACAACGCCTCGTACGCCGTCTTTGGCTGCGGCCATAGCGACTGGGTCAATACTCACCAGCGTATCCCAAAGCTCATCAACAGCAGGCTAGCTGATTTGGGGGCTGAAAGGCTTGTCGGCTTGGGCACATCAGACGTCGCCACGGGAGCAACCTTTGGTGAATTCGAAGCTTGGGAAGACGGCATGCTCTGGCCAGCCCTCAAGGCTCGGTATGGCGATAACGACCAAGGCAGCAGTGCTTCCACTTCTGAACCGCAGGGAGTTATCGCCACCGTATCCCATCCCCGAAACTCGACTCTCCGTCAGGATGTCCGCCTCGCTACCGTGATCAAAACCGAGACACTTACAGCATATGAGGGCGGAGAACTCACTCTCAAGAAACACGTCGAAGTTGAACTACCTCCTGAGCTAAAATACGAGACGGGAGATTACCTGGTCGTGCTGCCTGTGAATCCAGAAGAGACGGTGCGGCGGGCAATGAGGGCGTTGGGTCTCTCGTCGGACGCTCATCTCGACATCACGTCCGATGTACCAGTGGCCCTCCCACTGGAAGGGTCAGTTTCGGCCAAGGATGTTTTAAGCTCATATGTAGAGCTGTCACAACCAGCTACGAAGAGGGTAAGTCCGCTTCGTACTACTCAACACTTTTTGGCGATTAAAACTGACAATTCCAATTCTACAGAACATTCTGAAGCTCATTCAGATTACCAGTGACGAAAAGACCATTCAAGGTCTGACTAGCCTTGCTAACGACCACTATGCAGAGGAAATTACTGCCAAGCGAGTATCTGTGCTCGACCTCCTTGAGCGTTTCCCGGCTCTCCATATCCCTATCGGGACCTTCCTTTCGATGCTGCCTCCTATTCGCGTCCGCCAGTAGTACGTCTACATCCTCTTTCGTAAATAGTGTACACGCTGACTAGCACCCAGTTCTATCTCATCCTCGCCACTCCTCAAGGCCTCACATGCAACACTCACCTTCTCAACTCTGCGCGAGCCTTCACTCTCAAACCCTTCTAACCCTCACATAGGCGTGGCTTCCTCGTATCTCGCTAGCTTGCAGCCCTCCGATGTTATTCAGGTCATTGTTCGCCCATCTCCACCCGCATTCAGCCTCCCATCTGATCCTGAAACCACGCCGCTCTTTCTTGTGGCAGCTGGTACTGGTATTGCCCCATTCCGCGCCTTCATCCAGGAGCGTGCGCTCCAAATTTCTTCTGGCAAGAAACTCGCACCGGCCTACCTCTACTTTGGATGCCGGTCTCCAGAGACAGACGATCTGTATCGAGCCCAACTCGACGAGTGGGAGCGGCTTGGTGCTGTTCAAGTTCGGCGTGCTTTCTCTCGGTCCACTACCACGCCTGAGAGTCAAGGCTGCAAATACGTTCAGGATCGGCTCTGGAAGGATCGCAAGGAGGTCTGGGACCTCTGGGAGAAGGGCGGCGCTAAGATGTTTGTCTGCGGATCCAAGGCTGTTGGGGAGGGGGTTCGGGACGCAATGATACGGATGAAGAGGGAAGCAAGCCAAGAGGATGAGAGGGGGGAATCAGAATTGACAAAGTGGTTCCATGCTCAGAGAAACGTGCGATATGTGGAGGATATTTTTGACTAACGAGTGGAGGGCCGCTGTGTATCATTATTTCCAACATGGGGGATCCTAGATAACTCCTCTCTAAATATATCCTATTCTACACCCTAGCGAGTGAACGGCATGAAGTAGTGACTGATAGAAAAAAATACTCTACCTGAACTACGTGTTTCATGGCCGCTTCCATGTACTTATGATTGGCCGGCTATGGCTTATTAACTTGATGAAAGTCCCCAATCGTCCTTGGTACATTCAAATCGTGACGTACGAGGTAGCTGTGCGTGCCAAGCAGCCAAAACTCCAATCATTGAGCAGATGAACACTAAAGTGTCATGGTTGTCTCATGATTTTGGAACCCTCAGCAGAATATTGGGAAATCAAGAAAGAGACATTTAAATTATACGTCGAGCCTCACTTATTCTTATATACAATGGTCTGGGTTGGCATCCTTAGGAGCTCCCCACCAAGCAGGGAATGGCCTTTCTTTTCCACTAGCACCAAACACAGCAAACGAGAGGACGAAAATGATCACCTGCGAACCTCCATCCAACCCTGCGCCGATAAGGTAGTTGTATTTGTTGTAAATCTTGGGCTTTCGGCGCCTGAGCCACACCTGCGAGAAGACGCCCACTGCAATAGATGACCACACCCATGAGGTATTCCCATAGTAACGTGTGCCAGAAGTAACGAATATAAAAGTAGTGTTTAGTGGGAATTTATTCAGACGGGGATATGCTTTGTTCAAAAACCAGTGGATGACGGGGAAGAAAAATCCAATCAAGATACCGAGCGGGACAATGACATAGCGGCCGTTCAATCCGTACATATCCTTTGCGAGTGACCAGGTGATCGCCTGTGAATTGAAGCCCTGGAGGGTCGATCCACTCCAGACAGAGTTTCCAATTGGATCCAGGAGTATTTCTCTTTGGTTGGTTACAACTGTAGTCATGACAACGTAATTCAAGGCAGCCCCTAGTAGAGTTCCGTATATCTGTGTACCGAACATGATTCGATGGGGTACTTTCGTATATTGTCCTACTTTGAGCCAGTTGGCCAGGTTGACGGCGAGGAGAATCACTTGGTGCGACCAACAAGCGAAGTAAAGATTGGCAAGAGGTCTGCCGGGATGTACCGCACCAGCCACCATCTTGGAGATTTGGTTTGTGCCTACCCCGGTCCCATTGAGCCCATATAGAATGCAAGAAAAGGGAGCAATAAAGGCACCCAGAAGAAGGGAAACAATGTAACCCCACACCGGAAGAGTAGTGTCGCCTTTTGTTGTTACAACGATGCCGGCAACGAAGCATAGAACCAACAGCACCCAGTACCACCACATCGGTACTTCCTTGTACTTGAGCATGGCTTGATAGTGAACGTCGGGTTGGGTTTTGTTGCGAGCTTGCTTCCAGGCTTGCATCATGTCCTTACCAGAGAACAGAATGACGTGACTAATCAAAGCACCGATGGCGAGATTCTGCGAGAAAAATCCCAACACGGTGCTCGATGTCAAATGTGGTATGCCGACCTCGGCCAGTTTTTCTTGGTCTATGATGCCTTGATTATCAAGCATCGATGTAGTAGATAAAACAGTTCCGTTGCTGTGGAACAGAGACGAAGACATGAAGGGGAAGTCTTTGGCGCTCCAGGCATTCCCGTAATAAAGGCTAAGCATAGCAATATACCAGACCACGTAACCGATCCAGGTGTTAACCTGCTGCTTGAATGGGAGTGAGAGATACGTGCTTTGAATATATTGCCAATCGAGTGAGAAGTTAAGAAGCCCCAATCCTTCGTTTGAGGAGGCACCGCCAAAAATGGTTGAGAAAATGGTCCTTGTCGACGTAGATGCTCCCATCGACGCAAGACAGAAGACTGACAATCCCCCGAACCACGTTATGATGTAAGCTGGGAACACCTCCCACACAGCCGCAAACAAAAGAGCCCATCCAAACTTTCTCAAACGCTCTCGGTTGGCGCGCCGGTCGAAATGAAGATTCTGAAACAATACGACTTGTGGCAAGGTGCTCCAATACACCATTTCGGCTGGGTACACGATCAACGGGCGAAGGACTCCTGCCAACACAAAGCCGCACAGGCACATGGAAAATGTACCTAAAACAGCGGTTAGGGCGTTGACGTTCTTGCCGTAAAAGAGCCGCTCAACTGCGTACACCTCGACGCCGTTAAGACCGTTGTTACCGGACGACGCGATGAGTGCCGCCACAACATGCTCCTTGATACGGAAGGGCTGGCCGAAATTCATAAGTTTGAAAATGGTCCGTATCCACTTCGACTTAAACTTCTCGGGAGAAGGAGTTACATATGCCCACGCTGCTCCGAAACAGTAGACAAGGACTGAAAGCGGGTCAGTAATGGGAACCATTTCCATGGAGAGGTACTCAACACTAACGCTGTAGGAAAACGGTTGAGACTTGCATCGTTGTTGGTTTGAAGACGTAGAGCATAGTAATGACACTTGACAGTGCGGTGAAGACTGATCCGAGGACAATAGATCTGAATGTCAGTGCTGGATCTCCATCATCTCGAACAGAAATAAGAAACTTCGAGACGTCAAAGCCTAAGAGGGCATATTAGAATTTTCTAGAAATAAAGCCGATGCGGTGTGATGAGAAATTCCATTACCATCTCGAATGACGGGATGACCATTGACATATGTCGTATCGCTCTCCCGGGAGTCATCACTGTGCTCTTCCTCAGGTTGTCCCGGTGAACCCTTATCCGTCTTCGTGTGCTCCTGCACCACAGCTGTGTTCTTCTCTTCCCCCAAGTCTTCGGGCAGGCCATGAATGACGTCCATTTCTTTCGACATGTTGGCAAGGCATGTAAATTGAAAGCGGACAGGATTGTTTGCAAACTCACGGAAGGTTGCGTATGGCCTAGGTCGGGTGAAAGATCACTATATATGATCCTTGTATGTGCCATGCCTTCAAGTCTCACCTCAGCTAACTCATCAATGGTGCAAGGTTTAGTTGAGCCCATGTAGGCCAACCGAACATATACGAGCTTTTTGTTTCTCAAGGCTCCGTACCTTCCTATTTCAATCGAACTTTTGTGAGAACCACGAGAATACGCGTGCCAACAGATATCAAAGATGGAGATTATAGGCGACACTGGCGCGTGTGTCGATTGCGCAATGGCCATGGGACATGGGATGAGGTTGGGCATTTCAGAAAATGTGCCAATGAAATGGTCCCAAACAATCCACCTCAGAGGTGTCTCGGCTATGTCGGCCGGCAGATGTAACTCAACCCCTGATAGTCGATTCATGTTCGCCACTACAGGACATGAGATATGTTATCGCTGCATTTAATGCGAGTCTAGCCTGGGAATGGATAGGGAATGAGAGATTTCAATTGGACAAAAGGTTGAAACGAATTACTCTGGCATCGCTTAACATCAGGCATTTGATCTAAAGGTAGAGGCCAGACTTTTCATGAACATATCCCGAGCTCTGCTTTGTTTCTAGTTATATCGTATGCTTAATATTCTCATCATTCTCAAATGCTATCAAGACCCTTGTCAACACCATCCTAAGCTCTTGTTGTATGAGTCTTCAACCTCGCAGTTGTTGTTGAATAAGGACGGACAAACGCAGTGGGTCAATGTGGGACTTGCATGTGGGCCGGCCGCTCCCCCTAGAGTCTTAGTGCGTACGCTAAGCTCTAGGGGTGTTAGCTTCAAAAGCCGCGCTGAGCTGATTAATCATCTTTGACCATAGCTCGTAGCTACCCTAGACCTTGGATTTACATATATAAGCCCGGGAGTGGAATAACCACCAGGTTGTCGTGTAGACCAGGCGTGTATGGCAGGTTGTACATACTAAAAGATCCTTCTTCGACTGGTAGGTGATATTTTGGTCATTCAGTTCGACACTTTGGGTGGACTAATAAAGCCGTTCACTAGTATAAGTGATTTGTCTCCTGCTTCAATCGATTTTAGAACGTTACAGGACAAAAAAAAAAAAGGGACGAGATAAATGTCTGAATCATACAAATAAAGTCTGAAAATTCTCCTATGCTTTGAAAAGGCTCATAGTTTTTCGAACATTTTCTGGAAATAACGCGAACTTGATATGTGCATCGCTGGAATGAAGCAACGTGGAGCTTCCCGGCAATAGCCGCTGAAATACGTCATTGACTTTCACGACGACATAAGTATGATGAAACAGCTTGGAACTTTGTCTCAAATCCTCAAGAAAAATCATTTTTCATCCTAGGATTGATGTGTAAAAGCTGTCGAAGCTGTCTTCTTAACTCTCATCATGTCGATCGAATCCTTTGCTGCATTCCGCCGAACTGGCCGGTCGAATGATCTGGCTCAACTGGCCGAGAAGCATCTCGAGCATGATCTTCAAGACTCCGACCGCGAGATCTTGCAACAGTCGGTCGCGAAAGTCGGTACTCACGCCACGCTTGGCTCCATTGTCGGTCTGGGACTCGGCATCCTATTTGCCTACCGACTTCGACGGGGACAAGCCAATGCATTCAAAGCGTTACGAGCGGCCGAGAAGCCAACCCACGTGCAGTTCGCCGACGGAAAAATAGGTGAGCTTAAGGCCCGTTCCTGCTTCGACTACAAACACTAAACCTACCTTTCCAGTTCCAATCCCTGATCTGAACCCGTTTCTCCAACCTTCTGTCGCAGGCGATGTCGCGACATACTTCCTAGTGGGAGTTGGCGGGTTGTTCCTTGGCGGAGAGACCGGGTTCCTAACGGGGACGCATTCTGCCGACCGGCTTCTCCAGAGAAATCAAGAGAGCCAGAAGCGGATAGAACAAGCATTCCGACGATTCCGAGCGGAACTCCTCAGGAAAGAAGCGGATAGGTTGGACGGAGGTTCAAAAGTACTCGGCCTCGCGAAGGATGTTGGTGTCTGGAAGTGAATCAAATCGCTATGATAATAGTTTGCCGATTGCATATTTTACGTAGCAAAGACTACGAGTTGGTAGGGCACGGAGCTGAGAGAATAATCCAAATTTCGTGTATTTTTGTACCTGATACTATCCTACTAGGAAACACTATCTCTTCCCCATCATCTTCTCTAGCAACACAGTCAAAGGTCGAAGAGGCTTCAAAAGGCTCCCCCCAAGCACTGACCTCTTCAAAAGCAGCTTGATCTAGCAAGGCAGGCACTGAGAGTACCAAGCGTTGTTGAAAGTGCAGCAGCTGCCGGAGGCGCAGGAAGTCGGACCACTCCAGCCACTGCCTCCGCACTGTCCGTAGATGGGCGAAGTGCCGGTGGGCTGGGAGCTGCCCGAGGTAGTGGTGCTGGTGGCTCTTGCGGTGGTGGTGGTTCCTGGGTTGGTCGTGCCAGAACCGTAGGTAGAGCCGATAGGACCGAACTTGATGTTGGCTGTACATGCTGCGTTAGGTTCTGAAGGAGATTATAGTTGGAACTACTTTGGGGAAAAAGTTTGGGTCACATACAGAAAGAGACGGTAGCACCGGAGTTGCTGTTGATGACATCGGGATAGGCTCCAGAGCTGGTGGGGCAGCTTCCACGGTCAGCGCCGGGCTTAGTAGAGCCGACTGGGTAGTTGGAGTCAAGCCAGAGCATGTTGGCGTAGAACTGAGGGAGGGTTAGTTTTATCGCTTCAGGAGGAAGCGGGTATCGGGTTTCTTTAGAACTTACATCGTTCCAGAGACTGAGAACCAGAACCATGCCGTTGAGACCCTTGCCCATCTGCGCAAGTCCGCCCTTCTCCGTAAAGCTGTCCCTGTCGGTGAAGACGTCGCGGATGTCCTCGCACCAACCCTGGGTGATGGAGTTACCACCGGTGCCGAGGAGGTCCTGCGAGTTGGCAATGACCTTGCCATCTTGGACGTAGAGACGGCGGATCTCGCTCAGGGAGCCTCCAGAAGTGTGGAATTGAGTGACAACGGTGACCTTCTTGGTTGTGTCAACGACAAAGTTGCTGCCAGGTCCGTAGAAGGTCTTGTTGCCCTGTCTCCATGAGTTGAAGTCGCAGCCATCTGGGTCACAGTCGCCGGCGTAGCGGTCGGCAGAGTAGGTTCCGCCGCATGAGTCACCGTCACAGACATGGTAGTTGTTGTTCTGGCATGGGTGAGGAGTATAGGCGGTGGAGATTTTGTTGGCCTCCCCTGTGTTGATGTGTCTTGTGGTTAGTAGATCTTGGTCTCTGAGAGTGTTAACTGGAAACCAGCTTACAGATATCCATCTCGGCGCAGCAAGCACCAAGGCCACCAACACCAGCATCCGGGTTGTCATCGCCTGACACCCAATCCTCAACGTTGGCCTATTTATGTGTCAGTATCTCATTTTGATATGGTGGGTGTTTGATTCTGGGGGGTGGAAGACCTACTTGTCCACCGATAAATTTGACATCGCGAGGGCACTGGCTGTCGCAGTAACCAGCTTCATTGATGTTAGCCAAGTATCTTGAACAACTTATTGGTTAGTGAGAAACTCACTTCCAAACTTGGCACCAGCTTTGTTTCCGGGATAACTGGCCATGCCACCATCCTTCTCCATCTTCACAAAGTACAGGGCGCCATTCAGCCCACATTCAAGCTTGGAGACATCCGTGTCAAAGGTGAACTCGTTACCCAGGAGATCGAATGTCTGGTACTGAGTATCAGAACCGGCCTGCATCAAGTAGACACGGCTACCGATCGTCTTCCCGTAGGCGTGCTCAGTGACCAGCCTGAGGTTGAGCTGGCTGCCGGAAGTGGTGACACCATATGTGCCCGGGTAGTTGGCGCCATCAACGCAGCACTTCTCGGCGCACACCGTGTTGCTGGTACAAATAGAGGTGTCCCATTTGTTGCCGTCGTAGCAGTTGGTAGAACCCGAGACGGTGTGAGTCCATCGCCAGTTGGAATCAAGGACGACACTGGCCGAGTTGGTGGTGCAGCTGCCGCCAGTGGTGCATGTTTGCCATGTCAGAGGAGGATGAGTCTCAGCTTGGCTTGTGCAAGCCTGTTGCGCGCTGGCGGCGGCGATGAAGGCCGCAATGGCTGCAATCTTGCGGTGCATGTTCACTTGCTATCTTTTGCTCTGTGGGCTTGTGGAAAGTGCTTGAGATGATGAGGTTGGGTTGGAGAGAGTTTCCATTTCCTAGAGAGCGGTATCCAAAGGGTTTATATACTCATATCGAGTTGATGAGAACATGTCGAGGCTATACTCGTCCCTGAAGGCTCCACGGTCCGACGCTCCGTCTGTGGCTTGACATAGTCAACATCGTGAACCTGCTTCACGCGAAGAGGCCGCCGGGTAGTCAAGCGAGCGGAAAGGCAAGAACATTGGGGCCGTGCGGGGACACACCAAGAGTAGAGAAGCGGTAATTACTGAGAGACCACTGGCACGACTCATGCACATAGGACGAGAGGGTATACCGTCCCAGCTATGCATGATCCTGATTAATCAAGGCTCCTCTTTCCGGCCAGGGGCCGGCCGGGGCGGGAAAATGTGCAAGATCTTTCCATTATCCGCCTATCACGTTACCTGCACATCCTGAAATCAGACGAAAGCGCCCGCACTCGGCCCGCCAAGAGGGTTTACTCTGTGCGCCTCGCAGGGCGTGCCGAGGATATTCCTGGATCTTGGAAGCGGTTCCCGTCACAGGACATAAACGCACCAGTCTATCGTCTGACCAGGTGACGGCTTGTCGGCGCGGCGGTGTTGTGTGGAGGCAGTGCATGTCCCCAATGTATTAGATTGGTGTTAGAAGTAAAGCATGGAAGAAAACAAGAAATCTCCAGCGGATTGTCGGCAGAGGCTGTGATTCCGGGAAGTGGGTGATTTTTGTGGGAATATTGCAGCTTTTAAAGTTGGTTTATTCAAGGCACTATTTCCTCCGCTGTCTGATTTGGGAGACTTTGTCTTCCAATGGAAAAGCGAACGTATTTTCTATAGTGCATGGGTTCTCATACAAAAACATTTTGTTTGGTCATAATAGTCAAAAACATCAACTTGAAGTAACTCTAGATATGATCCGATGCTACTCACCAGAGCACCATTCGCCTTCAGAATCTCCCAGCATGGCCGAACAAAGGTCATGTAGACCCATGTCCGCAAACATTTTCATCCAATGGGGTCAAGGGATGTGGCAAAGGATGCGGAGAAATCGACATGATATTCAAGAAGGCCTGAATGGTCACGGAAGTTAGAGAAGCGTCTGGCATAGCCCAAAAATGAGATTTATTGATCACACTGCATGCCAGCGCGCCAACTTACGGTCTGCATCCAATAAAGCCCCCGGAATTAGCATTGATAGTCCCGAAATTGAAGCACATGCCGTTTTGTCGGAAAGTTCTCTTTCCTTGCTGGGGCAAAGGCGGGGTGATACAAGCAGCTTCTCTTCCTGAAAAGCGGGGGGCAGCATATAGCAACGCCTTGGCTGTCGTTGGAATTGTGTGGTATAATTCGGCTAAGAAAACCACCTAGATCTCACGTTTGGATCGCTGAGTTTGTCGGCTCTATCCGAGTGCGAGTTTGCCGATCTTTTCCTATGGACCAAGCTCCCGGAAACTCGACAAGAAGGACCCCTTGGTATCCGTGTTTCGTCTTGGGAAAGAAACTGTAGTAATTGAATATCTTGACCAAAAAGAGAACCTCGGTCTCATGCGGAACTAACTCCAGGCTGTTCCTGGCGGTTGTATCGATGCAACATGTGAGCATGGGGGTCCACACCCAAGATCCGAATCCAGCATCCTCGGAGCAGGTGCTGCCGAATACATGTATCAACCAGCAATTTGTATGCCACAATTATCCGGGAGATCAGGCCTAATACATAATAGAACTCGGCATATCAAGCCTCAGCGGCGAGAGGTCCATGTCTGGCACAGGTCCCTCACCAGACGTTGGCTGTCATTCAGGATGAACGGGCCATTGAACATGCGCTTAGCTTACCCAGGTAGTAGATGAGATTGAAGCAAGCCCACAAAGCGTAAGGCAGATATTATTAAATGGGTCGTTAACCTGGCCACAATGGTATGACACGACCTGCACATAGGAACGTAGCCTCCTCACTGACAGGCCGCGTTCAGGATCAATCGGTTTTTAACCGGTGGGAAAGGAATCGACTCTCCGGATCTTTGGGTTAGTCTCCTTCGTCCAACAATAAGACAGCCTCTGGTGTTTGAAAACCGGGATGAACTGCCGACCGCATATTCATAGCCAATCCATGATAAATCGTATGTTATTTACGGTGAGAAATCGTACCGACCGAATTATGAATTGTTATTCCCCATTTAGGAGAACGCTGGACGACAACGAATATGGAATAGGATCGCTGTACTTGTCCAGTAGGTGAGTAATCTCGCCTAAGCTTCCTAGGAAAACTTGCGCAGGTTCTGTCTTGAGTTTATCCGGGATTAGCTTTTCTCTTGGCTTGCATGCTGAGTTACATGCTGTGCCAAGATCCAACGTGTGCATGATTTTGCGGGACCCGTGACCATTCCTCAGAGTTACGTCTGAAGGGGTGGATGGAATGAGTTCCCATCATCGTCACAACATCAGGATTCGGCTGCGGCCCAGAAATAAAGTAAGCTGCAACATTGATGATTCATGCAGGTTATGGATGCAGTGGCCTCTCAATGGAAGTCACACAGTGGCAAAAGGAAGGGGGAGGGCCTGTAACGGGGATTCACGGGCCCCTGAGATAAGCTGCCTGCATGTTACCTGTTGCATATGGTGGCACCTGATCTCGCTATCTCGCTGGTGAGGGAGTGTAGTTGTCCCTTTACAAAGAAATTTTTCATTTGGACATTTTATTTGTACCAGTCCCAACTGCTGGCAAAATTCATTTCCTGCTAGTGCGACCCATAAGTCGGTTCCCTTTCCATTCCCTGATTTTTCACTTGACTAGTGAATGTGACGAAAATACGAAATGATCCTACCTCAGGTCCAGACCGCCGAGTGGCACGGTAGTTGACCGCTGGATCTACAGTCTGCCGTGTCTCATGGCTAACTACATTGAAGCTTAGGCACAAGTGCATGAATACACCCGCAGACCCCTCATGCATCCGGTGAAGTTTCAAGCACCGCATGGCCATAGCCGTGCGTATGGTATTGCCTCCCCTCCATTGTCCTGCTGAAACAAATTGGGCAGGGGGCTTCTTTCGACTCGAAGGTGAGAATGCAAACTTGGTCTCCCAGATTACGGCGCCAATAGAGAGAAGGCAGGGAATATTTCGTTTGTTCATTTCTTACATCTTAGTTTGACGTATCGGCAACTCTTATGCAACCCCTCATCATCACTATTCGTTTGTCCAATCCCATCCCGAGAAGCTACTAGTAGTGGCTTGGCTGCGAGATCAACCACCTTGTCCTAACTTCCCTGGGCTATAGTGTCTTTATGCAACTGAGACAAACATCTCAATAGAGTATAAAATGTCTGAGTAGCTCGTATAGGCCGAACGCCACAGGAATGAATATGCAGCGGCTTATAGTAGAAAAGCAATTCATTGGCTTGGATGCCTAGCTAGCACGATATGTGGTTACGCAAGTAGGCATATTTCAGCTGGATGACAACCTACAAAATAGAAGGATCGGGCTAGTATCTCGATACGCAACCGGTGCCGGTGCCAGCAATTGAATCAAGCAGCAGTTTTTGTCCCGTTGTGTTTCCTGTATAAGGCGGAGTCTAAATCCAACATTAGCTCTTTTCTGAGAAACCTCTGTGTACTCGTCCTTGTCCCTGTTCTCATTTCTGTCATTTGTTGCACGTCTTGGGCAATATGCGTTTCCACCGTACCATTGAGGCAGGTCTTCTCGTCCTCTGTGGCGTTGAAGCTGCCGCAGTCCCAAAACACACGCGTGATGGCACCAAAACTTGTCGCAAGACCAAAGTTGCCGTTCTTGGCGCAGGTGTCGCTGGAATTACAGCTGCGCAAGCCTTGACAAACGCCTCCGTGACCGACTTTATCATTGTGGAGCGTAACAACTATATAGGACGTCGAGTGGTAAATACAACCTTCGGTCAGAAGCCTGACGGCACTCCTTACGTCGTTGAACTCGGCGCAAATTGGGTGCATGGGCTCCAAGAGGGTGACGGCCCCGAAAATTCCATCTGGACTTTGGCCCAGAAGTACAGCCTTGCCAACACCCCTACCGATTCCAAATCTGTCATCACGTATGACGAGACTGGTCCGGTAGACTACAAGAACCTCATCCATGAGTATGATGAAGCTTGGGGAGGGGCCCAGTTTGAGTCTGGAAGGTATCTGACCGAGAATCTTCAAGACATTAGTGTTCGCGCTGGCCTGAGCTTGGCAGGCTGGCGTCCGCATAAAAAGAACATGCATGCCCAGGCCGTAGATTGGTTTGGCTGGGATTTTGAGTCCGCAACGCCTCCTGAAGATGCCAGCTTGGTCTTTGGAATGACTGGGGTTTACAATGCCACGTACAACCATTTCAGCGAAGAGGATCGCTTCATTTGGGACCAGCGTGGATTCACCACAATGGTCACTGGTGAGGCAAGAACATTTCTCCAAGACCGGGATCCGAGGCTCCTTCTCAACACGATTGTCAAATCTATCAAACACACAAACACTTCGGTTAAGGTCCTTTTTGAGAACGGAGACTGTGTCGAGGCTGAGTATGCAATTTGCACCTTTTCTGTCGGTGTGCTTCAGAATGACGTTGTCAAGTTCGAACCTGAGCTCCCTCTATGGAAGCAGGAAGCAATAGAATCTTTCACAATGGTTACATACACAAAAATATTCATGCAGTTCAATCAGACGTTTTGGGATCCTGAAAAGCAGTTTTTGCTTTACGCTGATCCTCATGAGCGGGGAAGATACACTGGCTTCCAATCCTTAACAGGCCCAGGATTTCATGAAGGATCTAATCTGATCTTTGTTACAGTTACAAATGCTCAGTCATGGGTGGTCGAGCAACAGACTGAGGAAGAGACCAAGGCGGAAGTCCTGGCGGTGCTACGCTCCATGTTCCCAGGGGTGATTATCCCAGAACCAACAGCCTTTATGTACCCACGGTGGAGCTAGAATGAGTGAGTTCGAACCTCTGGAGAAAGGAAATAGGCCAATATATCGCCAAGTATCAAGTGTTGACTGTCCATTTCACAGATTTTCCTTCGGGTCATTTAGTAACTGGCCCCTGGGCACTACGCTGGAGCGACACCAGAACCTCCGAGCCAACGTGGACCGCCTTTGGTTCGCTGGTGAAGCAACCTCAACACAGCATTTCGGTTTCCTTCACGGGGCGTGGTTTGAGGGACAAGAAGCGGGGGAGCGCGTGTCGAGCCTACTGAAGGGGAATCTTTTCGGCAGCAAGTCCGGCCCTATGGAAGTGTATAAAAATCTCCACGGGACAACAGAAGAAGACCAGTATAATGAGTCCAACGGTTGGTATATCAATACAGTGGGGGACGAGTGAAATGCGAAAGACATATTTGATCCATTTTGCGTAGAAGAAAAGCATTTTCTATATATATGTTAATTAGCTGGCGAATAGAATAAAACTCTTTGCCGAAATGAATAGTTAGTTTTAGCTTGGAAAGCCTATAGATCATCATTGATAATCAGCCACGATTAGTGGCAATTAGGATTGAAGCAGCGAGTCAATGCATGTATCATCGCGGACTGTCGTCTGAAGTAAGAATGATTTTTTAGCTGGGCTGACGAAAGTCTGACTCATAAAGCCTTGAAGGAGTGGTTAAGAAATATTAGGCCCTAACAAGCCGTAAATAGGGGTAGCGAGGTCATTTCTTTACTGTATCTTATCAATTGGCATTGTGTGTCAAAGTAAATATTTCATCTGCCACATAGCATGTAACAAAAACGATGCAAAAAGCATATCTAATGTCTGTGATATTTCTGTTCCTTCCATGAACCTCAGAGTTTGGGCTGGAGGGGCGTTAATAGCATAGCAAATCTGCATAAGCAACGGTAGTTTGCTGTAACACAACCGTGACTGACTGAGACACCGCCACCACCAATCTATCCTTACCCAACGGGGCCACGTAAATGGTGACGCCAGTCTGGCCATTGCTAATGAACACGATGCATCTTTATACTTGTGCCAGGTGGCCAAGTCGCATGGGGCCCTAGAAATGTTCCCTTCTAGCTGTCAGAGTTAACCCGACTGTGACTTATTCAGCCCTGGCTAGAAGTGAGCGACCTGCAAGAGTCTTTGCATTGAGTATAAAATGGACAGCAAGACCGGGGTGTGCCCAGCTTTCTGTGATAACAAGGATCTGTACGGCCTTGGTATACGGCTAGGCTTTTACATCCAATGGGTGGGCTTGATTATTTGTGAGCTCTTCGACAAGAAGAAGAAATGTGATCAGCCTAGGCACTTGCACTCTGAGTTCTTTGCGATCCGGATCACGAATGCATCATTTGTTACCGCCGAGTTCATCGCTGTTCTTGTGCAAATCGCCAAAACATCGCTCAAATCTGATCGGAAGACAGAGTTCATCCAGCCAGTGGACATTTATATAGTCTTACTTTTATGTTTTGGCTCCAGTCTTTTCCTCGTGGTGGTTTTCATCTGGAGTATGTTCACGCCGCTGAATCTCGAGTACCCCATGAGGCCAAGCCGACTCTCTGTTCGACTCAGCTGCTTGCTACTCACCGCAGTATCTCTTTTCCAACTCTGGTTCTGGTCACAGAAATTTGATTTCAGAGATTGCAAGACGTACGGTTTTGCCTTTAACAAGACGACAATAGACGAAATCACATTCCGAGTGACAAATGGAATCCTTTATGGAGTCCTGCTGCTAGTCGTTCTATTAAACTTTATCAGTCTCTTTTTCTACCAAAACGCTCCCCACTCGTTGATAAGATAGGCCTGATGATGGAATCCTTGGGAGGGTGGAACGTGTAGGCGCGCATTAGAAATTCTATCAATGGTTGGATAAGTTGAGTCCGGTGGCTCTGAAGCACTTTGTTGGTAGTTAAGACTGGAGACTAGATACAGTTTAGAGTCTAGCTATCTATTTGATCAATTTTAATGAATAATTGCTCTCTACCTTTTGGATATGAACAAACTCATGCTAAGATTATCATCTTACAACATAATATGCATGAGCGAACATGGAAGTAGTTGATATCATTTTGTACCGTCGAGGAATCGAACAAGCCAATCTAGCTAGGTTATATCACATCTAATATAACGACGAGTATGAGGGCTATTTGTCACTGATACCTTGTCCAAACCGTATCAAGCCCAGATAAATTCTAACGAAAGATTTTGGCTCAGAGTAAGATAATCCTTGGAATAATTATTTACATGTAAGATTGGTACCTAAATTTGTATTTTTTTTAAGGAAGACTCAGAGTGGAAATGAACTCTATATGTTTGAAAAAAGCGGTCGATAAATATCAATGACCTTAAATATGATTAGTGGGAAAAGGTAGTTATACTTTTAGCACAGCACACATACCAAATCGTTCCAGTTGACTCCTGCAAAGGTGGCTTTCCTTTTCCCTACTAACCGAAAACCTAATTTTTCATAATAGCCAGCAAGTCTATCATAAGTCAACAAAGCGATAGAATCAGCTTGTTTAGTCTCGGACATCTTGTTGGTATAAAACTGGACAAGAGTCTTGCCAAATCCATCTCTCTGATGCTTAGGGGAGACAGCTAATGAGTGCAATGCAATCGTCCTCCCCTCTGGTTGATGTCCTTGGGAGGAAGGTAGATGGAGATTATGTTTCCAATCGCGCGGGACTGCCATGTCTCGATCCCTGACTACTACAGATGTGGTCTTGGTGGCTATAATGTGAGCCACAAGGAAGGCTTGATCATCACGCGAAGCTGGAGATACGTCTTTGACAGAGCTTGCTGGGAGTATGAAAAGTCCATAGAAAAGCTCCGGGCATGCTGTGAGCCGGTATCCAATCTACAAAGCACGTTAGGTCTTGGATGGAGAGGGTCCGATATCCGTGTATCGCATTTCTAGCCCGCCTTGGAAAAATTGGATCGATTTCAGGCATATTTATTATACCTTTTCGCGAGATGATGCCTCATTTGGTGGAAAAGCCGACTTTTCCAATTCCACGCAGCGATCAAGGTCGGCAATAGTCAGGGAACGGATATATTGGTGCATGGTGGGAGCTCGGGAAATGAAGGGGATGGACGATGGAATAGGGCGATGAGCTCTAGATAGTTCTGGACTATACGAGAAATGGCATTATCATTTTGCGAGCAAGAGTCTAATAAGCGACTTTCTTCATCTGTGCACGTATGATAGTTGTTGTCTGGAGCTAAATGTTTCCGGATTTACCATTGCACAGTGGCCGGCCCGCGAACGGGGTCGATCGGGATTGCCGCTCGGCCATCTCGGGATGCCGATGTCTTTCTGGCCGAGGGGCCTTGGAGGCCGGAACTCTCAGCGATCGGAATGCCAAAGACAACCCATGCACTCTATTTGGAGCTTTAGTATTGTCGATAGTTTGGAAGGCCTGATGCAATACTCATATTTTCCGCATCCGCATCATCCAAGCCACATTGCACCGAAAGTATCACCAATTCCAACAATATCACGATAAGTGTTCAGGATTAATAACCTGCGCCTTCAATTCAAATCCAAAGGAAGAGACAAGATGTTTTGGCCATTTGGGATCACTAGCCATCAACGTGATTGGTATGTATCTTTTCTTGACCTGTTGTGGTATATTGAAAAAAAAAACTTACTCGAGGATAGTCGATTCAAGCAAAACGAGCGTGATGAGAGAATTCAGCAGCTGACGAGATACCATGAAAGTCTCTCCCTCGACGAAGAGAACATTTTGGAACAACCCATTGATGAATTAGTGCAAGGCGTCCAAAACAACACCTTAGAACCGTTCGATATACTGAGGGCTTACGGGAAGGTAGCTCTCAGATCCCACGCCAAAACGAACTGTCTTACAGAAGTCATGGTAAGATCAGCTGAGGAATGGTTGGAAGATGGGACAATAGATATGAGAGGTCCGCTCGCCGGCATTCCAGTCTCTCTGAAGGACACAATCATAGTAAAAGATTTCGATGCCACGGTAGGATTCTCCAGCTTTATCGGCAATAAATCAGCAGAAGACGGTCCGATGGTACAAATACTCAAACAAGCTGGCGCTGTGCCCTATGTCAAGACAAACGTCCCAATAACACTACTCTCATTTGAGTCCAACAACGACGTATGGGGGAGAAGTACCAACCCATACAACTCGCTCTACACACCCGGGGGCTCGACGGGAGGCGAGTCGGCTCTTTTGGCCATGGGGGGCCGGGTGGGCATCGGATCTGATGTGGCTGGCAGTTTGCGTGTTCCTGCGCATTTTTCTGGCTGTTTCGCGCTGCGATGCTCGACTGGGCGCTGGCCCAAGGCGGGAACCCAGACAAGTATGCCTGGCCAAGAGGGCGTCCCCGCAGTCTATAGTCCGATGGCGCGGACGCTCGAGGACTTAACATACTTCACGCGTGCTATTATTCAAATGGAACCTTGGAAATTTGACCACACAGTGCACCCACTGCCTTGGGACTCACAGAAGGCGGATGAGTACCTTGGCAAGGCGAGATTAAGGGTCGGTGTCGTAGACCCAAGCCCTGCGTGCTCGAGGGCTGTCGATATGGTCAGCACAGCACTTGGGAAAATGGGACATGATGTTGTCCAAGTTACGCCCCCATCGTGCTTGGAAGCGCTACGTGTAGCATCACTCGCCCTCAATGCTGATGGTTGTCAGGCATTCTCGTCGTTCCTTCGCGAGGGTGAGCAGATCGATCCGGGAGCCGCTCAACTGAAACATGTTATGGATCTGCCTTGGCCATTGCATTTCATTTATTACACTTGGGTCAAGTATTTTCGACGAGATCAAGTATGGGCGACTCTGATCAGTGGCTGGCGTCCACAGACGGCTTATCAGAACTGGAAGCTTGTCTCGCAAAGAGAAGCCATTCGCAAGGAGTGGTTTAATTGGTGGGACGAGCAGGGCATCGATTTTCTCATCACTCCACCAAACGCCACTCCCGCCGTACCTCATGGAGCAATGAAAGATGCTGTGAGCAGTTGTGGATACACCTTGCTGTTTAATTTGGTAAGATGAGGAACTATCGTCAATTTGGCCGTGATATGGAAAGGCTAACAGTTTTATAGCTTGACTACACAGCGGGTGTAATTCCGGTCACGCGTGTTGATAAAGCTTTAGACCAGTTACCTACCGATTTCAAGCGGCAAAGCCTCAATCGCGTTGCACAAGGAGCGTATAAACACTACGACGCGAAACTTATGCATGGCCTGCCAGTGGGCGTGCAGGTGGTTGGTAGAAGACTAGAAGAGGAGAAGGTATTGTGTGTGATGAAGCGTATTCAAGACGCACTGGGTGAGGATAGGTACAAACTTATGCCAATAGAATAGGTGAAATACGGATAATCCTTACAAATGTCAAGGATGATGTGCCTAGTTAATCTCGCCAAGTAGCTTATGTAGACAGGTGTAAAGCGAGCCTCGTAAATGACCAATATGCTTGGTCAATGTAGTTTGAATAGCGAGGCAGAGTATATTAAATAAACTAAGGAAGCAAGGTCAAGTAGATTTTCAATCATGCGTTATGTCTCCGTATATGCGTACCTTATAAGCATGTCAAATGTACTGTAGATACATTGGGAAAGGGTACTTGTGTGCTAGTTCTTGGTGCTCTCTAGCCAGCTACAGGCTCACAGTTATTGTCCAATTCGATACTGATAAGATATTCCCTGTAGCCTGACAGACTGGTATATACTAGACATAACTTGAGACGTAAGATAATAGTAAAACTGATCATTCCCTTTCTTTACAGTTTCTCTCTTGGAACCTTTGCATCAAATTGCGCGAACTTATAGTAGAAATCAAGACTTTTCGGATTTAATAATGTCCCACTAGGCTTTACTTTAAAGCCTGAGACGATTCTCTTGACAGGTAGTTCCACCTTTTTGCCATTTACCGTTGTCTTAGATAACTTTAGCAATTGTTTGAAACGAATAGATCTTGGAGTCTTACGGGAATTTCCGGGGTTTGGAATATAGATTTTGGAACATGTCTCTTGGTCAAGTCTTGCTGTATTGCATCCTTTATCTTGGCTGACAAGGCGCGATCCAAGACGCAGCCGGGCTTCATCAATAAGAAGAGAAGCACACTCTCGTCTTCGTCGGTCGGCCTCTTTTGACCTACGCACAGGCTGTCGGCAACCTGATCGGCAAATCGTTTCTCTATCACTTTATAGATCTCCGCACTTCCGAACCGGACGCCAGATGGGTTGAGTACACCATCCGCTCGTCCCAGAAATGAGATGTTTCCGGTAGAGGGATTCACTACACAGAAGTCTCCATGGGCCCACACATGATCGAAGCGGTTGAAATAGGCATCGTGATATTTGGAACCCGGAGGCGCACTCAGATAGGTCGTTGTGTTGGGTGCGTGACCCGCTCGCTGCGAGTGTATATCGCCCCAGAATAGGACAGGCATATTCGGAAAAGCATGTGTCGCGACTAGCTCACCAGGTGTACCCCTTTCACATACTGTAGCCGAGTCATTTGGGCTGTCTGGATCATAGACAGCAATGGGCACTCCAAGCGAAGGGCCTTGTATTGCACTGCCGTAAACTGGCGTGAGCGGATTCTCTTGTCCAAAGCAGCCAGCAATGTCGGTTCCTCCGGATATATTGGCCAAGTGCACGTGTTTGGGGAAGCCAGACTCATAAAACCACTCTGCTAGCTGATCAGAAAGCACCATCCCTGTGGTTGTTACGATTTGTAGGCTGCTGAGATCAGCAATATGCTTTGGCTTGATGCCATTGTTCAACATCTGTTGCATCCATCGTGGACTCGTACCAAGCTTGGTTACTTTTTGCTGGCTTATGATTGTAATAAAAGTCGTCATATCAGGATGGAATGGGGACCCATCGTACATGACTGCCCGTGCACCAAATAGCAGCTGCCCTATGTTGGCCAGATACATGATCCAACTAGTCGTGGTGAACTGCAGGCCCACGGTGTCCTCGTTAGAGCCTTCGTGTAATCTTCCCTCTTTGACCAAGGCCAGGATAATGTTCCCTACGCCGTGTACAATGGCTTTAGGAGTCCCGGTTGTTCCCGAGGAAAAGACAATAAGAAATGGATCATCGAACGCGCATTGGTAAAAGGCCGGTACTTCAGAGGATGCTGCACTCATAAAGTTGGCCCAAGCGTCTGTCCGAGGTATAGATGCAACATCTCGAGGTTGGTTAAAGCGAGGGACGGCCACGATTTCTCGAAATTGGCTGCAATCCTGCATTTTTGCCGCTATTACCCCCATCTTTCCCCTCAGATCCAGGATCCTGCCGTTGTATATAGCGGCGTCATCAAAGAAGATAAACTAAAAACAGTCAGTGCGGTCATTTCAATGAGGGTCTGGGGATGATACGACACAAACCTTTGGGTCAATTTGCTTGGTCCGCTGCAAAATCCCCTCAACACCCATATCCGTTGAACAGCTGCTGAAGATTGCGCCAAGCCACGTACAGGCCACGAACACAAGACAGGTCTCGATGGAGTTGGCCCCAACGACCACAATGCGGTCTCCATTGCAAACCCCGCGAGCGCGGAGGGCTGATGCTATCTTCCCAGACTGTTGGCGAAATTGAGCCCACGCGAGTTCTCGAACGAAATCACCGCCCTCTCTTATCTCTGTCATGGCAATCTTGTCGTCCTCTTTGCCACTGAGCCCATGGAAGTTGGAGGGATCAGCAAAAGACCTGGTGTAGAGGATATTCTCGGCCCAATTAGTTTTTATTCCGTGAAACCAGCGAGGGATGCTGTCGATAGGTGCGCTTTCATCGACAACTGTAGAATAGCTCCCTGTGTGAATGAGGTTGGCGTAATCAAAAAGCTGGGCATAAAATTGACTGCGCTGATTACAAGACCATTGGTAGAGTTCTGAAAAAGTCTGAAAATCCTAAGTCAGTTTTTACCGGAAATAAAGCAACATTCCTGGAACCCAGGCAAGATCAGAATATACTTTAAGTTGCAGGCCATATTTCCTGTTGCTGTCCTGCATGAACTTGAACATTTCAGTCCCTTGAGGGTCTGGATGCTCCCACGATACTCGAGGCGTTTGGGTAGTAGACATGACTAGTAGACAGTGTGTTTCGGGTTCGATTCAACCAGTGATAAATTTCTCTTAGCCGAAAATATGGTCTTGGTTACATGTCTTAAGCCCATCGGTGATTTTGACTAGCGACGCATAAGAACTTTGTACATGCCGTCCGGTCAGCGCATAATTTAGACATTCCCGGTCGGCCCGCTTACTAATTAAATCTCAAGTTGATCGGTATCTCCGGAATAAAAAGAAAGGAGCACTGGTGGTGGAGGGCCACGGCCCGGGACGGTAATGAGTGTGCAAACTGGAGTTAGTGAAGAAGACTAGTTGAGGCGGAAGACGCTTGGGGCATGGTATGTAGATACTATAGCCTTTCGTTTTCCCAAAGGCGTCAGGCTAGTGTATGTCCACTACGTTGTATGCCCTTGATATCAGTGAGTTTCGCTGGTTATTTTGCTAGATATTCCCCCACCTTTTATTGAAGAGCTTTCCTTTTATATTATTTCGGGCGAGGAGGAGCTCCTTTAGGAATTACAGATCGTCAATTAGACCCATTCAATCACAATCCGACGCATATCGCCCCTGTAAATACTTCATGTCGTCTCAACATAGCCCAACATCAACTTCCCACGACGGAATACAAGCCAAGCCCAGCCGTCGCAAGCGCGCCTCACAAGCATATCTTTCATGTCGAACAAGGAAGGTCAGATGCGACATTTCCCTCAAAGGTCGACCTTGTATGCACTGCAGGCTTGACAATGTTCACTGTGTGGTGAGCGAAAGGCAGTCAAGATTGTAAGGCTTATTGCTAGATGAACAGAAGATGGTTACAATTTAACTAACTACCACGTCCAAAACAGGCAAAAACAGTGTGCACAACACCGGCCGCCCCCAGGTCACCAGGATCGCCATGTGAATATTGAGCGGCTGCAAGCCTCTTCAAAAACTCTGATGCCCGGTTGCGATGATGCAAATGCGAATTCTTGCGACCTACATGAATCGCGCGCCAGATATGAAGTCAATCATCACCAAGATGGCAAAGATGCCGCCGACCACGCTACCTACGATGATCCCTCACCCGAGGATCAAACTCGGATCAGCCCCGAAGGCTTTAACTGTGTCTTCGATTGTCGAAGCGCTAAAATGGACCAGGTGTCTGCCACGACTTACGAGACACCTGCGTATTGCTCTCAAGTTAACGAAAATTGCTGCTGGGAGATTCCCGAAGTTCGGTTTTCAAACTATTCTTTCATCAATGAATGCAACTTCGATAACTTATCAACCAAGGACTTCAAGTATCTCGAAAGCATGGGCTGCCTCCATCTTCCAATGAAACCGATGCGCGATGAGTTCGTGCAGCAGTACTTTACTCACATACACCCTTTGTTACCAATCTTGAATGAAGGCGATTTCTGGGAAGCCTATGTAGATCAACCGCTCGGCAATGGTCCCGGTAGTACGGAGGGTCAGCTACCATTGGTTATATTCCAAGCTATGCTCTTCGTTTGTTGTACTTTCGTTTCCAGCTCAACTCTTAGAGCTCTTGGCTTTGCCAACATAAGAGATGCCCGTGAGTCTCTATATCATCGCAGCAAGTTACTCTTTGACTGCGGAATAGACTCATGTCCACTCACTCTTTCCCGGGCCGGGTTACTCTTATCATTTTGGTCCCCAACATCGACACAGGCTTGTCTGAAACCCGACGTCATGTGGCTGACAACCGCTATCCACCACGCAAAATTGGTACAAGCTCATCAATACACCGCAATTCTGTCGCGGGCCGCCGGGCTTACCTTAGGAGAGAGTGTCATTGAATCACGGAGAGCGAATCAATTGAAACGGCTGTGGTGGTGTTGCGTCATCCGTGACTCCACCCTCGGGCTTGAGCACCGTCAGCCTGCGCAGATTAATCGAGCACATTTTGGATTTGATATGAATCCTGGGCTATGCCGGACTGACCTGCGTGACGAAGAGTTGAGGAGTCAAGTCTTCTCGCCTACAAATAAGCGCCACTTAGCGGATGTCCTTCATTTGCAGATCAAGTTCTGCGTTTTACTCAAAGATGTTCTGTTACTGGCCGATTCGTTTTACAACGTGTCAAGTGCTACCCTAGAACAGAATATCGTTCGACTTAGACGCATCCAAGCGATGAAAGGGGCGATGCGGATGTGGCATTCATACGCAAAATCCTGGATTTCTGCTACATCTCTTGACCCCACAGGGGATAACTCGTCCTTTTCTCGAGAGCAACTCGGAAAATCTGACTCTCAACCATTCAGATCTGCAAATACATTACTTATAAAATATCAGTAAGCTTCTCATTCCCGCCTTCTAGCCTTATGTTGGTGGTTGATTTTTTTTAATTACAACGTGTGTTTCAAACTAACTAATGACCAAAGTTCTGCCTATATAATGCTACTTCATTATGAAATAGTTTGGCAAAATATTCTTAATTCGGATATCTCGCAATTTAGGAACACGTGCAAGACTCGTTCTGTCATAACCACGGGGCAACATAAGGAGATTGGTAATGCCATGACGGCGATAGCCAACTGTTTCAAGATGTTCTTTGACCTACAATTAGCACCAGAGTTATCCACAGCCGTGGTATTTTCCATTACCTTCTTACTAGCTTTGCAGGCCCTCGATGCACAGATTCCATGGCAGGAAGCCCTGCGTTCTATATGTCCACATTTTGGTAACATCATTGGTATTCTTCGGATGGGCGATGACCTATCTAGAATGATTACTTCGACCGCACAGACTTGCGGTGATCGACAAGGTGGACTTGGCTGGATTGCTCACGCTGTTCAACATGCTGCTGACCTTGCAAAAGCGTGCATTCCCATCACATATAAGAGTGGACCAACTGCTCAAGCTACGGTTGGCGTTGAGTTATTGCAATCAGCATACATTCGACTAGCATATGCCCTTGACAGGTCATTGAACACTTGCCGCCTGGCCCAAGAAACGGACTTTCCAGAATTTCTAAGACTTGTCGATGCATCTAGTGCTCAACCTTTCTCCATTTCCGGCTCGAGATCTACGGACTATAATACAAATACGGCCTATAGGACTTGTGCGGACACAAAATGTTGTCATGTCACACTCAAAATACAAGTTCATGTCACCCCTGACACGAAGGAAAAACCAGATGCGAGGGACACTGACGAGACTCAACGCGGTGTCGGGGCTTTTCAAGGCCCCAAACTCATTCAAGCCTACCCGGACGATCTTTCTCCGGCGGATGAGAGTGATACTAGAATTTCTACTATAGCTACTGCCCTAGAACAGGAAGGTTGGACACAATTTCGAGACATGACTGATATCACTCATGGGTGCAGTGTTTCCACCCAAAGTCATGATGGTAGTGATTTGGCACGGTAGGATCACGACCTCGAGGACTTATTCTTCGACACTCTAATGGATGAAGAGTTGAATAGTCTATTAAATGTTGATTCATAAGGTACACTTGATATAACCTAGGCACTGCATAGAACGACTGAAAAAGTACACACATCTACTTGAGATTTGCAAGCCAATATCCTACCAATAAGACATATATGGTTCTACATGTAATTTTATCATCCTGAGAATATGCTTATAAGTACCTCCTGCCCGCCTTCTTGAATTCGACCTGAGTAAATGGACAGGTTGCCTACCCAGATTATATATACAAAACTCACTTCCTGCATCACCAGGACTTTGACAGTTGATTGGGGTTTAAAGTAGTTTTATCTATAGTATTTGTGTAGTACTAAGTGTTATCCCTTATAACAGGTATATTAGTAAGTGTTTGAGTACCCACGACGACTGAGATATACTCGGTTGGTCCTAATCAAAGATCCTGTGACCGAGCGCTTCGACTTCATTCCTAGTTTGTGTGAGCAAAATAATTAAATGGCTATAGGGATATGGCATACTCAATCAAATGGCGGACTCGATTCTCGATTTGGACGATTATACTGGTGAACGGGACCGTCGGTCAACGGCTTCATGCGGTCCCACTAAGGGAGGGAGATGTGATTCCCCCCACGGGGGTCGGTTTCCCCGCACGAGTCCTACCTAAGGCAATACAATATATCGGTCCGAACCCTTCATGGCCTTTCGGGAAGCCCGAAACCCGGATTCGGTGTGAACCTAGAAATCGGGCCATCAGCAGGCTATTGCCCAATTCTGAGCATTAGATAACGATAGGAGAAAGAAGATCTCATAAATAGCTTAAATACATCAAGACTTTTCATTCTCTTTAGGCTTTTCTTTGCAGTTTTGTCCTTTGACTCAAAAGGACCGTGTACAATCAATCATCATTTCACTTGGGTTTGTTTCTTTGTATACCGAGGTGTTCAAGCAAGATGTCTTCGAAAGATGCCAATATCCGCTCTACTACCGTATCGAAAGAGACACGAGGTCCAGAGATCGAACTTGGCACAGTGTCCAGCGATATTCCAGCTGACTTTCGCGAGGCTGATTTCTTGACTCGCAATGGTCTGAACCTGCGCTCCTTCTCCCGTCGTAAGTGTTTGTCCAAAGCAACAGTCCATCATCTACGAGCCTTTTGAAATAGCTCGTCATCTATCTAGGTGATTATGGAACCGGCGGTGCCGAGCTCGATCGTTCTATGAAGAAACGCCATCTAAATATGATCGCGATTGGTGGAACAATAGGGGCTGGCTTCTTTGTTGGTTCGGGCTCAGCCTTGACGCGAGGAGGGCCCAGCTCAGTGCTCATCTGCTTCGCGCTAATTGGTATCTTGGTCTTCAATGTAGCCCACACCCTTGGTGAGCTGGCAGTGATGTATCCAGTCTCGGGAGGTTTCTACACTTATTCCATCCGCTTCATTAGCCCCTCCTGGGGTTTTGCTGTGGGATGGATTTATGTTCGTTTGCTAGCACAGTCCATCTCCCAAATCCTGAACAGCAGTACAGCTAACTACCTATATACAGGTCCTTCAATGGCTAGTCACTTTGCCTTTAGAGCTGACGGTCTGTTCCTTTACTGTTCAATACTGGAACCGGGACATTAGCCCAGCCGTCTGGATCACAGTCTTCTGGGTTCTGATTATATTTATCAATATATTCGGGACTCTGGGATATGCAGAGGAAGAGTTTTGGAGCTCTTGTTTCAAGCTTGCTTCAACTCTAATCTTTATGGTTGTTGCCATCGTGCTAATCTGCGGTGGTGGCCCAGCAGGGGGCAAGTATGACCATTATTGGGGCGGCCGGCTTTGGCAAGATCCAGGGGCGTTTCAGAACGGATTTCGAGGTTTCTGCTCCGTCTTTGTTACAGCATCCTTTTCTTTTGCTGGAACCGAGCTCGTGGGCTTGGCCGCTGCAGAATCAAGGAACCCTACGAAGGCTTTACCAGGCGCAATCAAGCAAGTCTTTTGGCGTATCACGATGTGAGCTAGATTCCAACCTCGGGTTATGTTTTTATTTTTGCGGGTTTGTTCTAACATTTCTCCAGATTTTACATTGTCGGTCTTACACTTGTAGGACTGCTTATCAGCTCCACGGACGAGCGACTACTCAATAGCGAAAACCCTTATGCTGATGGTGTCTCACCCTTTGTGCTTGCGGCACTCGATGCGGGCCTATACGGCTACGATCACTTGATGAATGTCACGATATGCATTTCTGTGATATCAATCGGTGTCTCTAGCATTTATGGGGGGTCGCGGCCTCTGACCGCACTTGCTTATGACGGGTACGCGCCCAGAGTCTTCGCGTACATCGACAGATCCGGGAGACAGCTTGTATCAGTACTGTTTTTGTTAATATGGGGAGGTATTGCATATATCAGCCTCGTATCCTTAGGTTCCACTATCTTCGACTGGTTTCTAGCCATCGCAGGCCTCGCCAGCTTGTTCACCTGGGGGTCCATCTGCTTGGTATGTTACCCCTTGAATACGTTTTTCATAGTTCTAACAGATTTGCTCAACAGGCTCATATACGTTTCCGCGCTGCCTGGAAGAAACAAAATCGCTCGTTGGACTTGATCCCTTTCCGGGCTTATGGAGGCGTGGCTGGTTCTTGGCTTGGTCTTATTCTATGCATTGTAGTCCTTGCCGCTCAGATCTTCGTTGCTATAGCACCTCCGGGCCAAGCCGGAGTTGGTGATGCTTCCAACTTTTTCAAGAAGGTGCTCGCACTGCCCGTGGTTGTCGTCTTGACGTTAGGGGGCTACCTCTGGAAGGGGAAAGCCTGGCTCAACATAGACGAGATTGATCTCGACCGCGGCCTTCGCCAGCACGACTGGGATATCATCAGAGCTCGCAAAGCAGAGGTTGCATCTTGGCCTTCTTGGCGACGAGCTGCACACAAAGTGTTTTAGGCTTTGCATTCAAGTTCATAAACACGTAGTTCACTCTCAGACTACATTATAAGAACAAATATTAAGTCTGTTACGTTCTTTCCTTACGCTCATTATAGGATGGCAAACCAAGCGATATCCTGAATGTGAGTATCCAGGTGTATAGAATGTGATAATAATCCTCCAAGTAGTTACATTATATATTGTTCTATTATTTGAAACACCTGAAGCGAAGATGGCAGCGTTTGTATGTTAACTTATCTCTTGTACGAATGTGCTTATTGATTTAACTGCCGAATGGTCTTGAGCACAAGGTTTCTATACTTGTTGTCTTGCCTCAGAGAAACTTGCACTTCAGCAAGCTTACTGTTCTCCAGGATGTGGCTCGGGACCATAGGTTTCCAGGTCTATGCTGCCCATATACATATCATTCAGGAACGTCCAGTCCCAATTCTGATCGGGGGGCATAAACATGGACTCGTTGCTGTCTAATACATCTTTGAGTGGTATTGCTTGGGAAGAGACCTCGACGAATTCATGTGGTTGAAGGGATGTCTGACGGGAGTTGGTTATGAGGCTAAGAGGATTGTCTTCTACCTGGGAAATATTAGTAGGCCCCTCTGAAGAAATTTGGCTTTGCTGATCGATTGTAATAACTTCGGTTGCCTTGGCCTGCGCCCTCTTGGACCCGCCAAGTTGTGGTCGCTTCTGATCTCCTGGACCTGTTACCGTCTGGCATCCAACTGTACCTGTGGACTGATCCGTCTTGAGGATAGTGCTGTTGCCAATCATTCCATCAGACTTTTCGGCCCATTCCTCAAAACCACCTGTGTTACCGCCAAGTCGAACACTCAATCTGTCCGCGCTTTCCCGTGTAGCATCCGACCCGAGTCGTTCTCGATTACGGTAAAAGTCCTCGATTATGGATGTAAAATAGGTTTCTACCTCTTCAACTCTGGTAACAAAAATCGAGGCCACACCTGAATATTTTGCAAGCTTCTCCAGAGCTTCGATAGACTTCTTCCTGATTCGAGCTGAAGAGATAAAGTCTTTCGGATCCACGTCACCTTGCAATGTTGAAATTCCGTCATGACCCAGGTGTTTTTCAGTGTCCATTTGAGGAAAGCATCGAGAATATATGCAGTTGAAACACGCAGTATAAACGACAAATGCGACCAAAGGAGAATGCGGCAAGTTATCTCCAGAGAGCTCAGTCAAGTCGATAATAGTCCTCGTGGCTTTGAACAGTTTTTCTGCACTTTCCTCCCAAAACCCTGGGGGGACCGTTTGGGGTGGGAACGTGGGCTCATCCAAAGGACCGCTGGGCTTCTCAGACCCGAGGGCAATGAAGGGAACATATTCGCGGTGCAGCATAATCTGACAAAGAGACAATAGCATATGTAGTAGCACGTATGTTCCAGACCCATTCTCGTGTCGAAAATAGTTGGAAGGGCTGAAGGTCAAAGAGTTCCTCGACGTTGTGAGGTCCTGGAAAAAGCCTTCTAGTTGACAACGTAATTGATAAAACCTCGATCCGGAGTTCCACGGCGGTAGTTCCTGTTCGCTATGACGGCCGCCAGTATTGCAATATTCAGAAATACTCCCCCAGATGTCCACCAACTGCACGAACCATCCAAGAATCGAGGGGTTAGACTCTGCGAGTCTTAAGTGGCTACGAGTTGATAGAGTCATCGAAGTAACATCACGACTCAAGTCGAAATCCATCTTCTCACAGGGTAGCTGGATGTGGAGGTCCTGGGCACGAAGCATTGGCATCCGTTCTTTGCCACAGGCGATGAGACGATCAAAAATGAAGCAACTGAACATGGTCCGGCGCCTTACTTCGCGGTTGACCACGACTGTCTCTGATAAGGACTGGTCGCGCTGTGTAGAAAATGGCAATGCCTGCTCCAAACCAAGCTTGAGTGCCTGAGCCATACGACACGCAGCACCAACGAGCATCCATGTACGCAGACCTTCCTGGTTGGGCGATGTCCATTCATACAAACCCAGCATGAGAAGAGCCTGAACGCGTTCAACAGAACAGACCGAGAACCCGTCCGAGATAGATCCCAAAGAATGACCCAACAACTTTGCAAAATATTCGGACGAGGATGTAGCTTCCTTCATAACGGTGCGAGCTAGGCGCGTGCCACAAAAAGCCATGTTATTGTCTCTGTCTGTACGACTGATGTATTTGTCAAGTTCGGGGTGATATCTTGAAGTAAGGGCCAGGAGACCAAGCAAGACTAAGAAAAAGTCGGTATATGGGGCCTTTTCATCCGCGGCCAGATCATAGATCTTCTTTTTCAAAGTAGGAGTATGCAAAAAGGAAAGTTCTGTTGCAAAATGGCGCTCGTATGTGTTGATGACGCAGTCCCATGTGATGCGATCAATACTTTGTATCAGCTTGATGTCTCCATATTGCTGTTGCTGCTGCTGATGGGAGCGCTCTGGCTGCTGATTTAGAGGATTTCTCCGGATCTTCTTCCTTTCAGGTCCAGAATCAACGTCGTAATTGAACCTCGAGTTATCTGATCGTTTAACCGCCACTGATGTTGGACCCGGCCACTAGCATTTTTGACCAACTCTGCTACAATTTTCGCAAGGAGCATCCAGTCTCCCAGAATTGTCGCATTTGATTTTGGATCTTCTGCATCTTAAACACGCTACACTGGAGCGCATGCGAACGAAGCCGTCCATAGCGTGGACTATGCCTTTCTGGTACGTATTCTAGGTAGGTTCTTCCAAGCACCTCGATAAGAGGAAATGCAGTTTGGCCGGCTTCCTTCGAATATCGCGAACGCGTATATTGAATGCACAAGTTGAGTGTTTGTGTCTCCTACTTAGACCAATTAGATGGCAGATAAAATAAGTAAAGAATTATGAGTGGATAGTGTGGTATATGTATGGCGAGTTTAAATTGTTGTTCTTATAATGAAAGAAAAAGCGTTAACTCACGTGATTTAGTACAGTAAATCGTTTAGAGAAACGCGCCCACAAGCCTAAATTACATCAGCCGCTTTTACCACAACGTTTTGGTGCATAACTGAAGCTTTCCGAATCTGCCCCACTAGGTAAGTGTAAGGAGATATTAGATTCATGGTTAGCCGAGCACGTTTACAGTACTGATAATTGTGGAATGGTTCTTGAATGTTTCAAGTTTTACGAAGTTGGAGAATAGTCTATATTTGCATACAATGCGTTTACTATAAGTATAGCCATATTATGGATTCATATCTACGAGAGGAACTTTGCAGAACCTGAAAGATTCAAGAACCATACCATAATTGTCAGTCTCAACACGCTGTAGCTTATTGTCTACGTTCCTCCTAAATCCTCCCCTCAACATTCATTCTGCTCTTGTGCCTCTATCGCCTCCTTGATAACTCGGCATGTAAGCCGCAGTTGCTCCGCCGAAATTGTAAACGGCGGGGCTAGGAGGATATGGTCTCCATTGATGCCATCAATAGTCCCTGATCCTGGATATACAGCCACCCCGCGCTTGAACGCTTCTTGTTGAACTCCATACCCAAACTTCACAGCCACTGGTAATGGCTGCTTCGTCCGTCGATTGGTGACAAACTCCACCGCCCAAAACAAACCTCGGCCTCGAATATCCCCAACTGACTTACACTCGCTAAGCTCTGCCTTCAAGAAACGTTCGAGGATGCGCCCCTTCTCCATACACTGTGAGACAAGAGAATCTCGGCGAATGATCTTCTGAACTGCTAGAGCAGCAGCGCAAGCAAGGGGATGGGCTTGGTATGTATGTCCATGAGCGAATGCCCCGCTGCCTTGTCTCAGTGCATCGACAACCTTTCGATGGATGTAGATACCTGCAATAGCTGCGTAACCTCCGCCAAGGCCTTTCGCCGCTGTGACAATGTCAGGTATGACGTTCTCTTGTTCGAATGCGAAAAATGTCCCTGTTCTGCCAGTGCCGCACATGATCTCGTCCAGAATCAGGAGGATGCCATATTTATCGCAAAGCTGTCGCACTCCCTTGAAATATCCTTCTGGTGCTGTAACACACCCAGCTGTAGCGCCGATAACTGGTTCTGCAATAAATGCTGCGATCCGATCAGGGCCGACTGTCTGGAATTCAGTGTCCAGGTCTTGCAACAGCCGACGAGTGAATTGCTCCTCCGTTTCGTGTTCAAGCTTATACCGATATGCGAATGGAGGCTCAACATGTGATACGTGGGCATAAGAAAACCCCTCATAAGGTATCTTCCGGCTCAGATTATAGGAAACTGACATTGCCCCTAGAGTGTTGCCGTGGTAACTTTGCTTCCTCGATACAAAATGCAAACGCTGACTATCATGTCTTTCGAAGTGGTATTGCCGTGCGAGTTTCATAGCGGATTCGACAGCCTCACTTCCGCTGCTCACAAAAAACGCCTTTTCCAATCCGAACGGATTCTGGGCAAGAATGAAGTCTGCGAGGTCTTCCGCTGCCGATGTGGTGAATGCTTGCGTATGAACATAACTGACTTTTCGAGATTGGGCGACTATGGCATCGCAGACTTCCATCTGGCCATGGCCGACTGTGGCTACAGCAGCCCCTCCACAGGCATCGATAATGACTCGGCCGTCTGACAAATGCAGGTTCACCCCCTCGGCGAACTCAACTTGGGATGGTCGAAAGTTCAGTGAGCGATGAAGTATGTGATCTTCATGCTGATCTTGGCTAAGCATCTCCATCTGTGGTAATGTTCGAGGACCCTTTACGGGAGAATCTAGGTCGCGACTCGAGGCCATCTTTCAATTGTCAGTCGAAATCGCACAGTTGGCAGTGTTTGATCAAAGTCTTAAGGATCAACTTAGAAACCTCACCACCCCTATACCACGAGTTCTACCAACCACGTCCTTCGTCGTCCGGTCGGCAGGCCGATGACCATGGAGCCGGCCCGCCGAATTGGACTTGCAACAATCGTCTAGTGTTCGGGTAGCGACATTCTTCTAATTGCTATGAGGAAGTCATAGGCATTGCTAGCTCTCCACTTTTTCCTTAGGAACCATGAAGAAGCAGACAATGCATCGACGTTCGGCTTGCCGAAGGGATCTCGGCTTCCCGATTGTGGAGCTGCCGAAGACGGTCTCGACATACCATCCTCGAGACATTCGGCCTGAAAATTGTGTATACAGGGTACATGCCTTTATTTGTCATCTATATTATTCATTGTAATGGCCCTCTTTTGGACCACCCATCGGCATGCTATCCCGTCTTCGATTGAAATTATCTTTTAGTCAAGCCCTTTTGCTGAGTAAAAAATGGCAAAGGACGTCCGCCAAGCACTGAAACATCGGCAAAGACAAGACTATCCATATAGGATAGAGTATAGGACTAGATGGTATGATGAGTAAATGCAGGTCTCTGGTCGAATACAGCTGCTAATTGACAGGACCGATAACGACATGTACAATCACGTCAACAATTCCATTTACAACCATCTGTGAGCTTACCCCCTAATTGCAAAAACTGCACAGTGGATATCGGTTAACATATTGAAAGGTCGGATTCCGTCATTAACTCGTTTATGATCGAGCGCTGTGACTTTAGTCCTCGGTTCTCTCCTCAGCACGGGGTTGTTGTGTTCTCGGAAAACCATTACCTAAATTCCATCTCCTACCCAGCGGTTGCTGAGGTGGGCCTCAGGGTGAACAAGATTGGTGAGAGTAGTATAACCTACGAGGTTGGAATATTCGAGCGGGGCGTTGATGTGGTCAAAGCAGTCGCCACAGTGGTTCAAGTGATTGTCGAGCGATCCACGGGGCGTCCTGTAAATGTTGATGCTAATTCGAGTTTTAAGCGTGGTATAACCACTTTGTATATAGTAGATGAAGGAAAGATATGTCATAAAATTTAGGGTATAGTAAGCAAGTACTATTAATTATTAAGTAAATTATCTTTCTCTATAGTACAATTACTGGTACTAAGATATCTAAGTAAGTAAAATACTTTAAGAAAATACCTAGTAGTAATATCTACTAAACCAGAAGGTCTAGGCTCTAAGTTGGTCCTTTGGTATAAAGATGAATATACAAGTGGATGGAGGCTAACACGACTGGCCAATCGGCATTATACTTGTTAGAAATGCCTGACTTTTGAATAGCATAGTCCACCAAAGAGTCGATATCTCTATGCAAGGGCTTCCCGACTTCCAAGGCCCATTGCAAAGTTTCTATTCGGCTCCTTTGATTGTATACCTAGGCAATCTGACGACTGTCTACAATAGTCCCAGCTAGCAAAACGCCGTATTAGTTTGTGAAGTTTGGTGGAGCCTCGAAATTTGATGGCCGGATATTCCCCACCAGACTGGAACCTCACGACTGGCAGGGTCTGTGGGGGGCCGGACTCCATGTCCTCTTATCAAGCAAGCATCAGGCGGGGGGTTTAAGGCCCCAGTATGCTAGCGATGGATTGATAACGGGGAGTTCGTCCAAGGGTGATGATACCTATAAGAATGAGAGGGAGAACGTTCTGGTGGTATCTTCTTCATCTGAGCGTATCTGGATTTTATAGATCCTGTTTTCCGTGGCTACCGACTCAAAAGTCATATCAAGATCAACAAAGGTATCTGTCACAATGGCGGACAAGGTATCACCAATGCAGGATGACATCGCCAGGCCTCCCAGCCCTCGAAACGACACTTTCGATGACGAGAACATCAACGAAAAAACCGGCGTAGGCCGTGAGACAAGCCCAAAAACCAGTCGTCACTGCGGTTTGCAGGCGCGGCACATCACCATGATTGCGATCGGTGGTGCGATCGGTGGTGCGATCGGTACTGGTTTAATATCGACACAGGAAAGGCTTTAGCCCAAGCCGGCCCTAGTTCTATTTTCGTCTCATACACGATCGTCGGCTTTATTGTATATCTACTCATGTCGGCTGTAGGTGAGATGGCTGCATGGCTGCCAATGTCCTCAAGCTTCTCAGGGTATGCTGCTCGATTCTGTGATCCCGCTCTTGGCTTTGCTCTGGGCTGGTGGTAAGTTAGATCAATCGTTGTTACTATCAGGCCAACGAATGCGAGCGCTCACTTTACAATTGCAGCTATTGGTTCAAATACATTATCGTCTGCCCAAATCAGCTGACTGCCGGTGCCCTTGTTCTTCAATACTGGGTAGATCGGGATAAGGTCAGTCCTGGTGTTTTCATCGCTGTCTTTTTTGGTCACCATCACATTCATCAACTACTTTGGAATTCGCTTCTTTGGAGAAATCGAGTTTTGGCTGTCCTCATGAAAGTTTTCACAATCATTGGAACAATATTATTTTCGCTCGTGATTACTTGCGGTGGGGGTCCCAGGGTCGAGGCTATTGGATTCAAATATTGGCACAATCCTGGGTAAGTTACCTTAGACTTTACCCTTTGCTAGTATATTAAGTCATACTAATATATCTACAGCGCCTTTAAGGAATATATTGACACTGGAAGTGCTGGGCAGTTTCTCGGATTCTGGTCCTGCATGGTTACAGCTGTCTTTGCTTTTCTTGGAACAGAGCTGGTTGGCGTGACTGTCGCCGAGGCCTAGAACCCAAGAAAAACCATTCCTCGTGCTATTCGCCTTGCCTTTTACCGAATTCTGTTCTTCTACTGTGGAAGTGTTCTCATGGTGGGAATGCTCGTCCCGTACAACTCAGAGAGGCCCATCTTTGCCGTAAACAAAACCTCAACAGGTGCTGCAGCCTCATCATTCGTTGTTGCTGCCGAGGTTGCAGGTGTCAAAACTGTCTCGCAGGTCTTAAATGGGTGTATCCTCATCTTCGTTTTCTCCGCCGCCAACTCTGATTTATACATTTAGAGCCGTACCCTTTATGTCCTGGCCTCCAGCGGACTTGCTCCAAAGATCTTCAAGCGCACAGATCGACGCGGCGTTCCTGACTACGCGCTAGTCCTCTCGGTCGCCTTTTCTCTTCTAGCTTTCATGAACCTTTCCAATGATTCCAAGAAGGTGTTCTCCTACTTCGTCAATCTCAACACCATCTTCGGTCTCCTGTCGTGGATCGCTATCCTCGTCACCCACATCTACTGGTGTCGAGCTCGCAAGGCTCAGGGTGTAACTAACGAAATGCTGCCCTATGCCGCACCAGTTGGTGTCTGGGGATCGTACGGCGCATTGTGTATGTGCATTTTGATCGCCCTATGCAAGAACTTTGAAGTCTTCACAAAGGGAAACTGGGACACAGCCTCTTTCTTTACTGGATACTTAGGTATCCCCATCTTCTTAGTTCCCATCTTTGGTTACAAGATCGTTCACAAGACGAAGGGCTATAAGACCAATGAAGTTGACCTGTTTTCTGGGAAGGATATCATTGATCGGGAGGAGGAAGGGTTTCTTGCACGAAAGACTGCTTCCAAGGCCGCGCAAGCCAACGAAGTTAAGGGTAAGGGCCGTTGGATTTATCGTCACTTCGTTGCCTGGCTCTTGTAAAGATCGATCTTGATGCTCCAGTTGGAGTTTTCCTCCAACTCCAGCCACCATCATTTCGGCATTACCTGTTAGTTCTTAAAGCTACATTGCCTGGAGGATAGCGGTAAATTAACAAACATTGATTGTACTTGCAGTTGTTACTTCATCATTTCACTTCTTACACAAGCCAAAGCTAACCAAATTGACGGCGTATTATATCGCAACTTTTTGACAACGCCTCGCCTCATGGCACCCAAAGAATCAATGAATATCAGATTCTTCTACTCTAGACTCTCATTCCTTCTTCAGTAGCATACTTCTTTTGCAAAAACCATCAAATGATCGTACGTTAGATGATCCGTTGACGAATTGTAACAAGGTTCAATTAGTGATCACCTCGTGATTGTCCTACCCCAGAGAATTGATCAATAGAACTAAGTTCCCGATCAGCGTATTATTCAAAGCTGGCATAGATAAATGTAATTGCCTGTAGAGTGTGACTTTGACTTTGACTTTGTAGGCATCCGAACCATTAGCTAAGCTTCTACAATCTAAGAACTGTAGAGCGTAGCTGGTTCGTGCTGGAGCTTAACTTCAATGACTTTGGGAGGTTCTAGTATTGTTGTTTCCATGCTCTGGCTTTGCATCAAACTGTGAAAAAGGTTCAAAAACATTTAAACAGCCAAATTTCCCACCTTACAATAGTCGAAAAAAGATCGAGAAAGAGCTCAGCTCGGTTGAATGGCACCTGCAAATGGGTGGGGTGAATGCAACTGGCTAAATCGCGAATATTGAAGATATTTGGGAGTAAAGCCGAACGCCGTTGAGAGATTTATGGAACGCCAAGCCTTCGGAAATGTTCTTATATTCCTTTTTATTACCGTCGACCGCTTGTCATCCTAATTGTCAGTACCGACGACAATTCATATTTTACGTTAAACTTAATTTGACAGCCGGTTGCTTTCCCAGGGCTAATCGTTGTCGCTCCCGCACACCGGATTTCGATCATCAAGCGGGCCTAGAAAATATCCAGACTGCATAAAGAGTGAGTTTCAAGCTGTTGATGATCACCGTGTAGGATACAAATATTGAATAATATCATCGTATTACTTTTGGAGCTACTTCCCCTAGTCACCAGTAACAAGATGGGTGAAGATACGTTAGCTCTTACCCCGAAGGCAGTTGCCAGGTTGCAGGCCGCAACAGAGAAAGCCTCTCGAGACTTCCGTTCTGATGTTGTTCCCGTACCAATACAAGCCATGATGCAGGTACGAGCACCTGTTCATGGAAGTCCACGAAGGCGCCGATTATTACTTTCTTAATTATAGTAAATCACAGAGACAACCTTTTGCGATTGCATCTAAGACACCGAGGGTGATCCATCTCGCTTCTAGCACATGATAACATATCTAAACTTTAGATGTTTGAACATAGGTAATGAAGTAAGTGCTAGCTGTAGAATTGTGTCCCGTCGCTCTAATCTCACGATGAAGAAGTGATCGCTCAATGCTCGCCTAATTGCCAGAGGCTACATGTCGGCTTAAAGAGTGTGGTTCTAGCCCACGATGTCGACCAATGAATTGGAGATGGTTTGGACAGAAAGAACCTGTCTTCGGTCATATTTTTCCCTTTCCATTTGATTCTCTCGTATTGGCATTTCTTCACTAAATTTCTAATAAGAATCCTGCCAGGACAGTTAGCGATTGAACATGTTATTTGAGTGATAATGACAACACAGCAAGGTAACCTTTAGGTCATGGAGACTTTTAAGAAACTAGTCTATGAGACTAGGTCTGATAAGCTGCGGTGTGCTGGTTATGAATTCATTCTTTGAACTATGCGCGTAAGGCTTGTTTAGAGATCATCTCATGCAGCAATATACATTGTTTCTTATGCACTTGGCAGCCCTCTTGAGACAAGGTACCATTCTAGGCTCGCAATGTCTAGCTCCGAAGCGTTACAGCTCGTTGTCTCACATTTCCAGCGGATGCAAGCATCATTCTTACGACAGTAGCCCGTCTGGCTCCCAGAAGTTAGTGCTGACAGTCGATGAGTAGGCATAAAATGGAGCCAATAGAGTACAAAGGTGAATGTTCCCTTCAGCATTATTGGCGACATAATGCATAATGAGGTGTGATTCGTGCCCAGCCACCGTCGTCACCAGCTTTATGCAGGCAGCCATAATACAACATCAGCCACACTGGACGCCTGACTTGGTCAAACCCCTCTCTCACCATCACATGCCAACACCCTCCTACCTCTTCATCTCATCATCTCATCATCAGTTGCGTGCCGTCATCCATCTCGGGCGAATTCACCTAGTCATCACGACACAGTCTGTGTACTATTCTAAGGCGCGGGAGAAGATCGCAGGATCACCATGTCCGTCTTCGAGTCGCTGCCATACGACGTCCTCATCGCCGTTGGAAATGCATGCGCAAAACCGGATCTGAACAATCTTGCCAAGGCAAATAGCCTATGTTACGACTTATTCAATCCGCTATTGTATTCGCGCAACATCCGGCAAGAAGCTCCTCATCAGTCGTGCATTTTTTTTGCGATTCAGTCTGATAACATCGACACCATTCGGAAGGCGTTGGATCACGGCGCCGATGTAAATACTCGCGCGGTAGCAATCCCTGCGCCTTTTCTCTTCGCTGGGCAACATCACGAACATGGCGCATGGGCACAAAACAGTGAGATCGTCACAGTAAATCAAGTTACCTGGAATCATCCAGAGCCAGCGGGAGAAGAAACAGTGGATGCGAACGGTGAGATCGTCACAGTAAGTCAACCTGCCTGGAATCATGCACAGCCAGCGGGAGAAGAAGCAGTAGATGCGGACGGAGATGGATCGCTAGTGGTTGCCATGTCGGATATCGCGTCCGTCCTGGAAGCACTGGACATGACCGAGGATGTGATCGAGGTGCAAGCCGTTCCTGCGGCCCTAACCATATCCTACACCCCTCTTCAATGTGCGACGTTCTTCCGTCGGCGTGAAATTGTAGAGTACCTGTTGCAGCATGGAGCAGACCTAGATGCGATGGCTCAGGGAAGCTGTGACTGCTTGGATGATGCTGAAGGTGTCGGCGTCCTCCACATTGCACTTTCTCATGGCCAAGGAATTGAAGACGCCTCGGCCATAGCAAGGATTCTCATCGAACACGGAGCTCGAGATTCGGCAAAGGGGCATCCGGCCATCTTTGAAATTGTCGCGAACGCAGAGGTCGAACTCTTCGACGTCATGGTAAACAACCATGAAGTGGACATCCATGCCACCGACAAATCAGGTCGAAACCTCCTACACTTGGCTGTTGACTCTATTGATGGCGCTTGCTTACCGCTTTGCCGAAACCTTCTCGACAGAGGTGTGGACGTCAACCACAGAGACAACGCGGGACGAACACCGTTCTCGTCCATGGTCACGTCCGGGGATTATGTCCCAGCCGCCATACTTCTCCTCGAACGCGGGGCCGACCCTATGCTTGCACTTGTCAATCGTGACGGCACTCGTCCCCGGAGTATGCTTGACGCATGCATTTTCGACATCGAAGACTATCCATCAGGTATTCCTTGGAAACACGACAGCTACATTAGGGAGCAGACGCAAAGGACCCAGCTCGTGAAGCTTTTGCTGGAAAGGGGCATACCGCCGAACCCGAGACGCGGCTCCCGAAGCCACCGCAAAGCCCTGACTAGAGCACTATTCGGTGCTGCCGCTCACCTGAGGGATGTCAACTGCATGCAAGTGCTGATTGATGCTGGCGCCCGAGCTGATTCCACCATTGGGAGAGCCTTCTACAGGGATAAATGGTCTCTCTTGGTCGCTTTTGTCAAACATGAGGCTCGGCAATGGGGTTTTTTACCGTTTGACGAAATTCCGGAAGAGATATCGATGATAAATCGTATTCGCCTCCTGTTGGACAACGGGGCTCCTTTGGGCCCTGTCAAGGGCACCGACAAGCACGACAGGGTGCGGTTGTCCAGGAGGCCACTAAATGGGGGTGATGAGGCAGAGGGGGGAGAGTTCATCAACCTGGTGCAGTTGGTGGATGAGAGCGAGGAGGAAAATACAGGAACATGGGACGCGTATTCTATTCAAGGCTTTGGTTCGGATCTCTTCGAGTTTGGCGAGGGTACGGGGTCAACAAATTCCTCCGCTATGGAGGTTGCTTTTGAACTCGCTGCATCAGACAAGAAGGCAACTTTCCGCCCTGAAGTTGGGTTCAAGCTGAACGACATATTTCTCGATATCTTTTGTGAATATGCCACAAGCCGCAACATCACAGAGGAGCATCTTAGCGATTTGATAGAGGACTATGATGAGGAAGAGCGTGAGGATGTTAGTTCAGGCAAAGAGTCTTCAGGTAGGCACAAAGCTGCCTGGGACAAACTGGTTCAGCTCAGGGACAGATTATATCCAGGCCATCAGCACAGTTGATATCAGGATGAGTTGGAATTTCGTTTTCCTTCCTTTCCCTTTTTTTCTTCCCTTTTGATAATTTTAGGGTCTATTTCCTATAATGACATTTTTCTTTGGGAGGGATCAAGAGAGATTTAAGTCGGCAGGCATATATGTCTGGAAGACTCTCAAACCGAGAAACGCCATGATTCTTGAACACATGCGGCATGTCGCAAGCTTTTGTGGAAATCAGAACCACTGTGAATTACGAAACCAAAGGGTGATGTTCTTCGACTTTGTTTAAGATCATGTCACAAATTTTCCAAATCCGACGGCGATTCTGGAGACCCTTCAAACGGCCAGACTGTTCTCCATTCCAAAACATTCTCATGACGGAGCCCCAGTCAATATAACGTGACTCAGTGAGCTGCTTTACCGGACTCTCGATTGATTCTTGCAGCTCGGTGGCGGTTGTGAGCGCCCAGGATGAGTATGGCAATTCCGCCCAATATTCCCACAGCCAAGGGTGTTCTTTCATAAAGGAACCCCCAAGTCTCTCATCGCGTTGCGATACAAGAAAGGCGATGCGTGGTGAAGCTTCGTGATCTCGTCTCTGCTCAGGCAATCAAGTATCATTCTGCGTAGTTCGGTAGGCAACACAGCGAACACTTCATGTTCGACATTGTTAATTCTCTTGCCGCTCTCAGAAAGGGTCGCAGTATCAGCGAGACGGAAAATCCTTCCAAGCCCAGGCACGAAGAGGGGGTTTGCAGCCAAATATTCGGCGCCACTGTTATGTAGCCAGTATTGATCTCGGCCATGAGAAGCATCGATTCGGCATGGGTCTTGGGGTAGGGCTCTCTTGTGGACACCTAACTCCCACCACACGAGGAACTTGTCGACATCGGCGCGCCCATATCGGCGCAGATGAACCCTTTTCAAAACCTCCAAGCAGGTAGGGTGGACAGGTACGGAATATTGATAGGCTAGCTTGGCGTTTTTTGCCATTATTTTATCAGTGTCATCACTGTCAAGTGCTGGAGATACGCAGGAGCAGCCGTGTCTGGTAGGCGTACATGAATCGTGAGAGTCAAGATTGGTGTTGGCGTCATGTAGCCCGGTGAGATAGTAGCGTCCAGAACTTTCGAACTCCTCATCTCCATCTTCCGGCTCCCAGTCTGGATCTTTCAAAATTAGCCCCTGCATGGTATTGCATCCCCTCATTTCCTCCACGGATATGTGGTGTCCGTTGTATCCCGACTCGCTCTCGCAGTCCGGGCCTGCGATGTGTTCCAGTCTAACAGGATTGCCACCTTCGAGTCTGGCCCATATATCTGACCTGACCTCTTCGGGATGATTCTTCACTCTTCGATAGTACATTTCTTCGGTAGGGTGTAGACTGTGAGGATGATCTGAGGAGCTACCACCGTGAGTCTCTGTGCCTTCCCTTGGCCAGACGGCCATCATACATCCATCCCCACATCCTCCTAGCTCATCCTCATATTCCTCGTCACTACCCGCTTCAGAATCCTCCTCTTCGTGCTCAAGGTCATCCACCTCTACATATCGATCATGGCGGGTGGTGATCCCGTAGCAACCCCATGATGCGTCAGGTGGCGTTGAGTGTGCGAATGCGAGCAATAGCAAAACTGACGCTGCATATCAAACAATGATATTCGTGGTATCCCATTTTTATTGCTAACTTTGGATATTTAGTCGGATTTGACCAGATCTGAAAGAAGTGATGTTCGGGAAGTAGATTTGCGAGCCGCTCTGATCCTGCGGAGGACCTTTTTTTTTTATATCTCTCAGCGCTATTCAGGGATGGCATGTCAGTGGAGCTACTGTCAGCAATATTCTTGGCCGCATTTTAGGCAGCCAAGTTGTGGTTTGGCCTATTTTGGTAATTTTAATGGCATGAGCTTGTGACCCAAGTGGCCTAGTTAGTACCTGCTTTTTGACCATGCGTTAACATCAGACGATAGAATGTGAACTCGTGTTAGCCGCCGATATACGAGTACGTGATAATCTATCTATGCCAAGGATCTCATCCCGCCTATTCAGCATTTCTTTGGCTTGTATTCTCCCATTTGGCTTTGGTTTGATAAACCCTCTGTGAATCACGCTGATGCCAATTCCCCCTACCCTACAGAATGCTTAGCTTAGCGGTCGGCTCATGATCACCATCAACATTTCGGAGCCATGTTTGCCCGACAACACACCTCTTTTCTGCGGAAATTTCGTCCGTGATGCCATTGAGCAACAGTTGATCCATTTCATTCCACACTGATACTAGTGAAAGCCCGAAGATGGTATACAAGAGAGAGAGAGAGAGCATGGTTAAACAACAACAGAAGATACCAGCCCAAATATCTTAAGGCAATAGCTTAAAGAAGGAATATCGAAGGAATATCCATAACTCAACCCTAGCCAAGGTACAGCTAGCAGCCTCGAAAGTTTTTGTTCCAATCTAGTCTGCATCCCCCAACAAGAACCAATTCTGAGTGAGCTTCAGCGATCGAGGTAATTTCAGGTGAGAACAAATGGTATATTGATATCTAGCACTATATTCTGGGCGAGAAACCAGAAAAAATAATACAAGGAAACTTAGTACGCGTACGATGAAGGAGAACAAAGTTCAACAGCAATAGAACCTGCCAGAGCCCGACAACTCAACTCGATGAAGGTAGCCTAGTATATATTATAAAAAGTACCAAGGTATAAAGAGCCTATCTAATCCTCCTCAAGCCACGATTGAATGTGCACTGCAGGTGATGTTACTAATGGTTTGCGATCACAAGACGGCGTCAAGTTGCTCAACCGAAAGACCGGCTGTCTCTGGCACCGAGAAGAATACGTAGACCAGTGCAATAATAAGACACCAGCCAGCAAAGAAGATGAAAGCACCCCAATTATTCATACTAGATAGAATAGATGGAGTTGCTCTTAAAATGGCAAAAAAGAACAGCCAGGGAAAGGTCTGAGATAGGGCTGAGCCAAAAGACCTGATGCCATTAGGCCATAGCTCAGCACCAAAAATATAGGGCAATGACAGTAAGCCTGAGACAAGCAAAAGTTAGTTTATGATCTTAAGTAATTGATCATAGAGGATGAACCAAAGATAGACTTACCGACAGCGAAACCAAAACCGTGAAGGAAGATTGCGGCAGTAGCACCTTCAGAAGAACCCGGTGCAACGGATCCAGTCTGGCGGTACTTAAGATAGACACCAATGTACACGTCTGAAACCAGCTGGAAGGTGATACCAACGAACAACGAATTACATCGACCTAGAGCATCGACGAAGAAAAATGACGCAATGATGGTGTAGAAAACCTTGGCCATGGAGTACATGGCCGCGAGGAGCAAGTTGCGAGCTTGTTCACCACCCATGCCCATAAGCGACAAAATGGGGACCAGATAGCTGGTGACTGAATTTGCTCCCGTGATCTGCGCAAGTGCATATGCAATTGCGGTCTGGAAGACTCAGCGGAGATTGGCCTTATCCAGAAAGGTTTCCCTGAGGATAGCTTTGAAGCCTCCCTTTTCTCCAAACTTCATGTGTTCCTCCTGTATTTGTTTCTTGATTTCTGCCAGCTCGGATGAAACGCGCTCGTTCTCGAGAGGGAGGCCACGCAACTGGACAAGATTCTTAATAGCCTCGTCCTCCCGGCCGACTAATATAAGCTAGCGGGGCGACTCCACTGCCCAGAAGCTGGCTATAATAACCAATAAAGAGACAATGATAGGGAAAAACTAAACGATCTGGTATTGCAATGGCGATGACTGACACGAACAAAGGTTGCATGAACAGTTGGGTTAGCAACCATCAAGCTAAGAAGTAAGACGATACCAAACCAGAAGCTGAGCAGACCGCGGAACTCAGTGGGCGCGATTTCAACAATAGGCATGGGCCCAGTGACAGTTAGAGGCCCAATTCCCAAGCCAGAGACGATTCGAGCCACATAAAGGGCTGCCATTTTGCCACTGGAGAATGTTTCTATAAGTTGGCCGATCATCCAAGCGACAAAGTATACCCGGAGTGACCACACCCTTCCAATCCTATCGTTGAGAAAGTATGAGGAGAAGGAGCCAACACCCGCTCCCGGATATACAATCGAGATGAAGTTGGTTACTTGCGCTGGATTCGTAGCCGATGTGATTCCGTATGCTTTGGCAAACCCCGGGAGAGAGGGAATGACAGAAATCGATCCTTGGCCCCAAGCTGAGAACGCCGTTAGTTTGAATATGTTTCTCTTTTCTTTTTTCTGTGTTCAACTTACTGATAGCCATAGCTGTCATTGCGTAGACCGCAGTGGAGAAGAGCAGCTTGGAGTTGAAGAACAACTCCCACGGCGACGCCTTAATGGTCTGAACATATTTGCCCACGGTGGACTTCCCAAAGAGACTGGCCATGGTTACAGTATCGAAATTTCGTAGCTGAGGTACGGTTTTGCGAACCTAGAGGAAAGTGATTGTTGTGGGAAGTCTGACTGATGAGATGTGAATCGAATCGTAGGCCTTCCATATCTTTTGCTGCAAAGCGAGGTACGAGAACCTCAAGCTTGCATACGGACTGTGCACCGCAGGGGTGCTGCGTACAAGCGGCGGGCTTGTTTCCGTCCTTGGCCAGATAAGGGACCCTGAGTGATCTCGGTGTCTTGTCCAAGCACCAGAACGGGGCTATTCCTGGCTGAAAACGGTTCTGGTATTCGTCAACTGGTAGAATGATGGACCACTTTAGCTCGACACCATCAGGTCGCTTTCTCCCGCCAGGGACAGGGTCTTGGTAGAAAATACCAGTTTCAGAACCGTTGGCTCGACGCTGGATAGGCTCAAATTCATCAGGGCTATTCAAAGTGGAAGCCCAGTCGATGACACTACCCGCCGTAGCGTTGCTCCAACGATGAGCTTCCCGCTTTTCAGGCTCAATCCCTTTATTGAAGGCAACAATCTCAAGATATGTGCCATCGGGCAGGATATTGAGTTTGTTGATCGTCACGCCTGTAGTTGCACCACCTCCCGGAACAATGTTGAAATGCTCCTTGAGCTTCTCCGTTAGCTCTTGTAGTGTTTCGTATGAGACTAACACAACAATGTGATCCAAGATTGGTTGTGTCAGACATGATGTGTTTTGGCTTAAAGGAGTAAAATGACCCCAGGAATTTTATGTGCGAAGATATATATATGTTGATAACTGTCTTTTTTGTGTATTATTGTAAACAAACATGAAAACCCTGAAGTAAACAAACGTTTAAATAGCATCGATAATGAGAGGTTGCGGGATTATGCTGCCGCAATTCGAGTAGAAGCTCCAGCTACTGGATTATCCTCAGGCTCTATTTAGATCAAAGTGCCAAACTTCGGAAACAGGAGAGCCGCACGCAGCTACTCTGTTCCGAACAAGGATCGGATTCTCCCGCAGATATTTGATAATCGTAAACGGAGGCTCTCCTTGTTGGTGAGACACCAGCACGGCCCATTCTGTTTGGGACTGAGCACCCACTCTTTAGAAGCGTTCAAGCATACAGTTGGTAGGGTCTGGTTTTATATTATGAACATTATTTGGGGCTATAAAATTACCTCAATAATAATCTAGGTATCGTAAATGTGGATCTGTACTCCAGCACCACAGAACATGAATCTATTCGCGTCCGCTTCCCGGGCAATTAAATCACAATCAATGAATGGAATTACATCTCTAGCCTTTTTACCCAGACCTGAAGTACCGCCGAGGACCAACTCGTCGTCCTGATACAGATGTTGGTTCTGCAACGCCCTCTTGCTCTGACGACCTTCGCCGCTTTCTCGGGGGATCTAGATTTCTCCATTTCCAGTAATCGAGGGGACCGCCGCTCTTACCCTGGATCTTGTCCACCACGTACTTGCCACTGCTGGGCAGAAACATAAAAGCGTGTCTACTGCCGCCTGTAGCAATCATCAGTCCCTTCTTATGAGGCACATGGTCGATGACAAAGTGGTTATCGAAAGAGTCGTTGTACCAGCAAAGGCGAGTGAAAGCGATGTCAAAGCCCGCCTCGCCTCAATCTTCTCTGTAGCAGTCCATTCGGCAATCCCTTTTCGAGCCAGTCCGGAATAAAACTATTCACCTAGAGTATACACATCGAATACAGGTACCTTCACTGCCGCTTGAATGGCCTTTGCAAACGGAGGAAGCTGCTTGCACTCAAGAACGATGGCTCCAACGTCAGGACGCCTCTTGACTAGGTTCCAGGCTGCTTGCACCAACTCTGCCTCAAGTTTTTCATGGACATAGAGCAACCCGTCACGAATCACCGACACAACTCCCCAGGATCGGGGTAACCCTCAATTGGGATGGATTCAGCATTTGCAATACCAAGCTGCTGGAAATGTTTCAGCTTGAGTCGAGTACCGTCAAACGTTATGACACCCCGGACTTTTCCTTTTGGCAAAAAGCCTTGGATTGCCGGGATCTGGAGAAGGGACGATGTAGCTATGGGCACCGACAGGCGCTTAGACAACCTAAGCAGACAGAAATTGATAAGCAAAAGCCATTTTATACTCAGGTCATCTGGATAGCTGGCTCTAGGAGACTCACTCAGGTTGCGCCATGGCCAAGAAGCCGCAGCTCGTGGTGATACCCACACATCCTTTGGCAATGAGGATTTCCAAGGCTTTGACAAAATTCTCAATAAAATCCTCAGGATACTCGTCCTTGCTAACAAGCTGAACCAACAGAGAGCCTTTAGCAACTTGTTGTATGAGAGGAAATAACCAAGTCCTGTTGTTAAAGCCATCTCCTGGGGGCCGGTGGAAATTGATTTCGGTCGCTAGGAACCCCAGAGGCGGTCGCTCATTTTGATTGCCGGGTTGAGTCATGATCGGTTTTCTTACTGTCTTGGGAATTTTGAAGAACCAAAAAAAAAAAAAGCCTAAAAAAAGATAATGCTTTCAAAGAGCATGAACAAGTTTACTACCACGCAGTTATCAAGATAATCAGGGGCTATATTAGTATATGGCTGCGTGATACATATTGTGGTTTCTCAGCGGTTTTGCTAATGAACTCCAAAAATGGACCAATTCGGGTCAATCCGTCGCAACGTCTCCGACTGGTGGGAAGCACACACGCCTAGCGGAAGAATACGAAGGCTTGAGTCTAGTAATTCAAGCACAAGCGATGGCATGGTGGGACGGATCCCAAGTGGCGAATCAGTCCCACTCTCCACTCGTATATCGTTGCCGAAGGCCATCAACATAGTAATATGTTATCCTACAATGATATAATAATGAGTGGATATCCATATTGTAAGCTCAAGTACAAGGGTCCAATCTTGATAGGAAACTAGTCATCCAGAAATTCGTTGACTCCAAAGTTTCTGAGCAGCTATCATATCAATCTTTACTCTGCCCATCATGTCACCATCGGTCTCTAACACAGAAGTCCGTGAGGTCTCGTCAAAGCTGCACCAGACTACTTCATCAGTCTAGAGGCCTCTCAGCATATTGACAACGGTAGTATTCTTAACCCAGGCCTTGAGGGCACAGGGCCTGTGAGGCTCCACAATGTGCCAACCTTCACAGATAAGCATGAAGAGCGTCAATGGGCCAAGAAGCACATGGCTGGGGCGTTTCGGATATTTGCTAAGTTTGGGTTTGCAGACGGTGCCTCTGGGCACATCAACCTGCGTAGTGAGTTAGCAGAAGCCAACTTCATTTGTGTTGGACGTGAAGCAACAATACTGCTAATAGTGTTGTATAGACCCGTTAAAACCTGACTGCTTTTGGATCAGTAAGTGCAGCTATGAGGGCCTGCTCCCATTCCGATTCGTCTGACATTTCATCGAAGACCCTTATGCAATGCACTTCTCCAAGATCCGAGCCAATGATCTTGTGCTGGTAAATGAAGAAGGCCATCCCGTTGAACCTACTCATCGCAAGGTGAATGCGGCTGGCTTTATCATTCACTCCTCCATTCACAAGGCGAGGCCTGACATCAATGCTGCTTGTCATGTCCATGCTCCTCAAGCAAGGGCTTGGTCGACATTTGGCAAGCCTATCGAGATGTTGAATCAAGGTATGTATCAGCTTTTCTTGTCCATTTTCCTGATACTGCCCATAATAGTCTAAATCTCTGAGTCTTTCAGATTCGTTCATGTTCTATGATGACCTTGCAGTTTACGAGGGCTTCGGCGGTATAGTTTTGGGCAAGGAAGAAGGGCAGCGCCTTGCGGATGCACTTGGCCCACGCAAGAAGAACGCCACTCTTCAAAATCATGGGTAAGGAATCCAAGGAACAGCATCACATATGTCCGTCATCGCTGATTTTCGCTCTCAATTAAATAGCATAATTACATGCGGAGAAACAATGGGCGAGGCTGCCGCTTTTTTTTATCGCTCTTGAGAGGGTTTGTGCGAACCAGCTGCTGGTTGAAGCCGCGGCCGCCAATGGCTTGAAGAAAATCACCGTGGGTGACGAAGAAGCTGAGTACACGAAGCGTTGCTCAGGATCACCCGTCTGCATGTACATGCAATTCTTGCCTGACTATAACGCAATAGTTGAGGAAACCAGTGGCACTGTATTGCAATAGAAATGATATAGATTTTCTACTACAGCTACAGATATACTCAAAAGATAAATCCAGTGTTGTTCGCTTGGTAACAAGTTTGGGCGTACAAGTTGACCTCTTGCGTTACTACATACCCTCGCTCGAAGCTCAAGCGTACAGTCGACTTGATCATCACGGCATAATGTGAGATGGTTAACCCTAGATCATAATTATTTGATGGCCTAAGCTCTAACTTAGCTGGCGTACATGTGAAAGATAAAATACGTGATATTTATTTCTTATGTGTTGACAACTGTTGAGTACGTTGGTATGTATGAAAGACAACAATACTTGCCTCGCCATCAATGAACAAACTAAGAAAATTGGGATGAGGGGGGAGGGGGGAGGGGGCAGCTAATAAGAAGCATGGGAGGTGCTGATAATGTTATTTCGAAGTTTAGCTAAGGACAAATATCATTATCCTTAGAAGAATTCGAAACCGGATCGGTGTAGGGTAATCAACAAAACATCGAAAAGCGGCAATGAACGCAGGTGGTGGCGTCGGCCGTAGCGAATCGCGACGATTGGACCACATCCGCAACGAGCGTTTCATCTTAAGTTTATCATGCGCGTTAATGCATTGGCGAAGGTCTGAACAACGGGAGATATAAGGGAATCCCTTGGGGGCCAAAAACAATCGATTCTTTCTTGGCTAAACCCGCCTGAGGTACACAACCCAACCGCTCACGAGGAAGGTAGGCACGAGAGACGGATGAGAGTTCGAGCACAGAGTAGAAAACAGTAGTACAAAATGCCAGAAGGCGCGAGAGATATGTCCGTTTCCCCCCGGTTATGGTGCAGTGATCACGGATAAAGTGGGTGTTGAGAGGAAAGGGACTGACAGAGCAGACACCGAAAAGAATGGCCAGGTGAGCAGTTTATCTTCACTTGAAAAATGATACGTTGTTGAGCTTTGAATGAAGATTTCCTCCTGCATAAAGATGTTTCAAGGCATCCGAATAATGTTGGTAATGTCACGCTCCGAGAGCTATATTTAGTACGTCGTTCGGTAGTTGTCCAATGACGCGGGGATGCCGCATTTCGGGCACGAAGCGTGCGAAATCCTTGCCGAATGGGACCAGGGGTCCGTTCTTGAATGATTGCATCCAGTTGCGATGCTGAACGGCTTACGTTGGGATGTAAACAAAGAGGAGCAAATACCTTACGAAGAACAAACACGAAACTGTCACAGAATACGGGAATGGCACGCAAAGTAGAATCCCCCTAGGCCGATCTAGAAGACCTATGACATGATGTAGCAGTCCAGTGATTGGTGTAGAGCTTCTAAGACGTCTATAAGAAGACTGGTATCGCGTATTCCACAGCAGTCATTCTTACCTCTTCAGCAATCCATCAATTGTTCGTCTTCACTCTCGAGCTGGTCTCGCTTCTCTTCATTTCTTATTCTAAGAGCAACTGGTTTGCCTTATTCTATTTTCTCAATACTTCCCTACTTACTTTCACGTACTCGGAAGTCATCATTTAACCGCCAACATGGTCGCTATCAAGAATCTTACCATGGTACTGGTCGGTTTGACCGGTCTTACCACCGCTATGGAAAGCGAAACACACATCCATAAGCGTATCAAATGCACCTCCGACAACTGCAGGGTTCCATCCACTTTCGGTAGCAAGCACAAAGTGGCAGGAACCTTAAGGGCGAGATACGAAGATGGCCTGTACGAACGAGACGACATCGACGCTTCTCTGGAAAGGCGCTTCAAGGGAGTCAGCCTTGGAGTCCCTACTGCTTCGAGTCCGAAGTCCTGGCGCCGAGACGAAAGGGAAGTCTCTCTTGGCAAGCGTTTCAAGTGCACTTCTAGCCACTGCAAACTTCCATCCAATGGTAACAAAATCATAAAGAAGAGATATGAAGATGAGGTTTCTGTCGACAAGCGTTTTACTTGCAACTCCAGTCACTGCAAGCTCCCATCCAATGGCAACAAGATCATCAAGAAGAGATACGAGCATGAAGTTTCTCTCAGCAAGCGTTTCCCCTGCACTTCCAGTCACTGCAGTCACTGCAAACTTCCTTCCAATGGAAACAAGATCATAAAGAGATACCAACCTGTGGCTTCTATCGACAAGCGGTTCACCTGCAACTCCAGCCACTGCAGACTCCCATCTAATGGTAACAAGATCGTCAAGAAGAGATATGAACCTGAGGTTTCTCTCGACAAACGCATCGCTTGTCCGTCCGGTAATTGCAGGATTCGGTCCACCTTCGGGAAAAAACACAAGTTGGCTGGGGCTGTTGCGAAGAGAAATGAAGATGCTATCTAAAAGTATGATGACATGGAAGCCTTTCCATAAAGCCGAGGCACCGGATCTCGATATTTCAAGTTGCTGAATAAACTTGCTACCCCAAGGAACTGTTTACTCACACAGTCACTTCTGACAAGAGTAGTACTCCTCGCAGGAAATCGGCGGTTTATCAATTTTATTGGCTATGTATTTTATGGTATCTCTCCTTTGTCAAGTAAATGAAATAGGGAATATTGTGTGTGGCTGTTCTTATTTGTGACTGCAATGAATTGGGCGCCTTGTTAATTTATGGCGCGCCCTTGGCAACCTGCTCGAATAACTTCATACGCTCCGCCTGTAGGTTGATCCTGGCTGTCTCAAGGTCCTTCTCTGCTTGTTTGAGCTCTACCTCAATTACTTTCTTCCTGTCTTGGGAAATTGTCAGTTTCTGCTTGATAAAGTTGCCGAACTTCTCCATCTCGCTCTGGGCTCGCTTGATCTCTTCATGAAACTGCATATCGGTGAATATACTATCAAAAATAACGTCGCGCATGATATGGCCGTGATTGATATTGACCGCCGGTAGGTCATCAAAGTTCGCTCGCTCAGCAAAATTCCTCGCATCATGATAGGCTATATCGGCCTTTGTGAGAGCGCTGCGCTCCATGGCGTCAGCAATCCCGTCGAAGCCAAACATGTCCATGCGAGAGGCCGAGCGAGCATCATTCATGTGTTGAAGGGCTTCCCTGACTTTTCCCTGAGCCTGGTTCACCAGCTTCATGACGCGCATCTCTTCCTCGAGCTTGGTGCGCACATCATGGTAGCGCTGCAGCGACTTATCACTCTCGCGCTCTAGTGCATCTTCCTCGGGGAAACGAGGCGTCTCTCCCGCAAAGATGGAATTGTATAGGCTATCCAGTTCAAGCTGACTGTGGTTGTGGAGTTCCACGGCCGTCTCGAGCTCGCCCCGGACCCTCTTGGCCTCTTCATGCTGTTCCTTGAGGCCATTGTTCAAGACGGTCGTTTCGTGCTGCTTCTGGAGGACATCATAGTACTCCTTCTCCTCCTTGCTGGCCTTTTCGGCAAACTTCTCCTTGTTTCCTGTAGCCTTGTACAGGAAACGGCGGAAATGGCTGTCCCGGTACTTTTCATGGTCCTTGAGCTCAGCCTTTCGCTGAGTGTCGTACAGCTGGAGATTTTTATTGTTTTTCTCGATTTGCTTTTGCAGATCATCGATTAGAATAATCTGTTCCTTAAGGGAGGGCTTGGCATAATCTGTCTCAGTAAGGGTGCGCAGGAGCTCTGCGTTCCGAGCTGAAGCCTCCCGAATCTGCTGTTCGATACTAGACATGCCCTGTATAAAATAACTTCAAGTAAGGTGGGTGTAACAGTAGTAGTAAGCAGGTAATTTGACTTGGCAATCAAAAGTAATAAGTTTCGTGGATGGAAGTTGGAAATGTGGTGCACTTGTTCTTTAGTAATTTCTCCCCACGCGAGATTCCTGCCATCTTATAGAAACTCTCCTTCCTGAGAGCCTCGGGTTCATCATGGATCGTCAATCGCCTCTTGCTTAGCCTTGGGATCCATAAGGATGTGGCTGTGCTGACAAGGCTCACAGCAATGATGCCATTATGGAGTTTTTCAGGCCGTGATTGGTCAGAACACCAGCGGAAATATGGGACTTTGGTTCCCAGTCTCAATTGCACCGCCTTGACTGATCAGAAATCCTGGAGAGTGACAGTGCTACCGTAGGCTTTGATTTGGGGGTGGCAAGGGCACCTTCCGACCAGTTTATTGGCAGCCTTCACTAAGTGTATTCGGTTACACAAAGCGGATAAATGCTATCAGTGTGAATGAGACCTTTACTCAGGTGGCGAAGTACTTATTCATACCAAGAAAATAACATTATAAAGATATTTACTGTTCACAATAGATGATTTGATGGAAACGATTTTACATATAGATTATTTATGATGATAATACTTATTTTTCTTTGAGTTTGGCGTTCTCATATAAAAGCGACAAGCATGACCTTCTTGTCGTGTTATCTCTCAGCAAATCACCCTTATTACCACCTTAGTTCCAATAGAGGCATACACAGGGTGTATTTTCTTCGCAAATGCCATATTCTGGAGAGTTCATCGGGACATCATTGTGAGAGAGAGGCTGGATTTTGTGCCAAGGGCTGATGTGCTCCGGGAGTTTGAGATACCCTATACCTTTGCGAGGTGGGCGAAGAGATATTAGTCACATTATTAGTGTACCCAAATGATAAAACAGTACAGTCCTTAGGCCATTACATACTTTCCCGAGAAGAACTAGCACACAGTTGGCAGCCAGACCGGCAAATGAGCCAGGTGTTGGGGTAAACAAAAGTAAGGGGCGCCCATCGCATATGCTTCACAGCGATTATCCACAATCTTCTGAAATTAACCTTGGCGGAATTAATTGACGATCATGATACATGGGAACCTCCCCATCTGCAGCCCATTAAATACGATGCTGACGATGGGCTATTTTAGTTAGAAACCTTTCCACCGGAGCCCCCCGGCTCAATGTTGACATAGAGGGAGCTGAAGTACGCTTGCCAAATAGCTCACAGAGTCCCAACCGTTAACCTTCTCCTCCGTGAAGAAGCTCCCCCCACCGCCTAAATCTAACAGCCACCTGCTAACACCGCTAAAACCGTGTCATATCTCATCTGGCCTGGGGTACGTTATCCTAGCCTCGAGGCCCGTGGACTTTCGCGAGAGCTGCATGTATCACAGATATATACCGAAGCATCAGCGATATCCCACAGCGACGTCTCCTGTTACAGAACACGGCAAATTTCTTCCTCAATGGCTAATGGACCCTCGCCATTAGCTGTTGTGTCAGCGTCCTACCTGTGACGACGACTCTAGAGCCATCCTCTGCTGGTTCCGCACCACCAATCCTACTTGCACTATTATCCAATAGAATGTCAGTCATCACCACTCTCTACACGTTGTGGAGGGTGAGAGCACCAAAGTACTGCGGATTGCTATCTTTAGCTCCCGGTCGCCCCTACATCACGTTGACGGTTTCCCAGCCTCGCCAGTACACGGCTTATTACTGCCACAATGTTGGATTTATTGATGGCGGAAGGGGGATAGATGGTAATCCCAGCGTGGTGTGTTGGAGGCCACGCAATCGACACCAGCGATGACCGAGGCAGATATTGCGGGATTGTGAACAGTTTGTGGCCCTTGCAGGGAAATGAGAGCCGCCAAGCTAAGCTGAAAGTCATCTAGAGGTCACGGGCACCATACATACACATCGAGTTGCTTGAGGGCCCCGATGGCAACCCAAATTCGGCTGCGTTTACGATGCACACAGGGGTTGCTTGGTTGAATTTGAGCTGATCCGTTGGCTAGAGTCCGAGACCGAGCGCCAAAATAAGTCTTCATTTGGTTAGTCATCGAGCCTCCAGTTAACTAGGTATATAAACCCTCCGGTGCAAAAACCCTCCGAAGACCTAGCCTGCTGCTTTTGCTCGTTTGATTCCGCCGGAAACCCCCGATAAACTGCACTCAGTGAGAGCCAACCCAGCATCCCCTTTGCCATTGTTTTGCATCGTTGAAAGGCACCGTACCTGAGCGTAATCTTGTCCAAGAATCGGCCCTGTGTTGATTCGGCTGGCTCCGATCCGAACATGCATAATAGTCAGATCCCACACCCGACCCAAGTGCGGTCCGCGTGCGAGCACTGCCGCAAACAAAAGCTCCGATGCACGCGGCCGTCAGCCCTTGCTGATATATGCACGCGGTGCCAGCATCTCGGATTGTACTGCCAGCTCGGCCCGTCGCGCAAGGTTGGCAGGCCCTCCAAGAGGGATCTGGCCGCGGGAAAGAAGAAGGGCCCTGCGGTTGGTAATGCTGATGCCATCACAAGCAGACCGTCGCCCAGTTTGGTGCATCTTGCGCGCGGTGCCGCTACTCCTGAGCTCATCTTCGACCCGCATCTGCTTGGCCAAGGACCGAGGCAACCGACCCCTGTTGATGTGGGATCAATAGATTGGATGGTTCCCGAGATGTCTGATTATCTCCTCAATTCTGTTCACCAGACCGTGCTCCCTCCTCTGCCAATCCGCGGGGGTCCCTCTGCTTTCCACTATGAGAATATGCAACAGCGGTACTCCCCGTCTGATGTGCCGCCGCAGATAATCCATCTCATCAGGAGAGAGCATTTCGTCACCTTGTCCCGGATCAACGTGGAGCTTCACACCTTATGGGAAACCATGAAGAATCATCCGGCCAATGGCACCTTTGAAAGTTTTCTTGGCGATTGCAGTCTGGACGACGGCACCATTTTAAAGCCTTACCAATCCCTGATGACACTCCTGCAGGACTATGTCATCACGATCAAAGCGATACACAAAGCTTTAGGGACCAGGCAAGACACGGTCAAATCGAGAGCCGCCGCTTGGACACGGGCGTGTCTCATCTTGCAGTCGAATTCCCCAGATGACGGCAGTCCTCGAGACCAGCCACCAACCCCCGTAGCAGACCGTGTGGTTCTCGATTCGCCGAGCGCGCTGTTAATAATATCATGCTTTTCGCAAATCGTCCAGCATCTCGAGATATTTCTCTCTATTACCCAGTCCCGCCTCTTGAATCCCAGAGCGCCCTTTATTGCGCCCGCCAACGCTAGCTTTGCTGGCGTCCCAGTGTTCGAATATCTTACTCAGGGAGCTCTCTTTGCCGAGGTCCTCTGGAACAGCTTTGCGCAGATGGTGCTCGTCCTTGGGTTGCCAACCAGCCCGTGGTGGTCTGGGAATTCCGTGTGGACAGGACTCTTGGCTGAAGACCGATTTCGCGACCTGCTCAACCACGAACTCGGTTGTGTCGAGGATAAATGGACGACAAGACCCACGAATATCATGCTGATGCTTAATTCAATAAGGCAGCACATCACTGATTCTCTCCTGTCCGGATGCATGGATGTATAGCATCATTGCCCGTTGATAACTCTCATTTATCCGTTGGACCCTCGAACGCAGAGAACTGAGACATAGTTTCTCGTTAGTCCCTCTCCGCTCCCCACGTATTGAGACCTTAGCCAACTTAAATCTTACCTAAATCTGCCTTGAGGCCAGCGACACAACACGATCAATACCACAGCTTTGTCTTGCCTACAAGCCATTGATCTATGGACATGTCATCTCAGAGAAGCAGGAAACGTTTCCGACAAAAATAAGAGTGAAAAGGCAGACATACAAGCCGGGGAGATATTCCGACCGCGACGTCATCTGCACGGAGCTTGTTGCTCGTTGCCTGCTCGATGTACTGTGGTCCAATACGACAATGCCGTCCTTTTCTGCATACGACGAGCTTGATCAATCGTCGAATCTAGTGAACAAAGAGTTTTGGTTTGCAAATACCGAAATGATTTAGCCTCCGAGGGTGCTCGTCCATGTTGAGGGAGTTTCATGATGGTGTTACTATTGGGGCTACCATGGTTGTATATGTTCGAGCTTGGATGCTGTATGCATGTTGCTCGGGAAAACAGCGACCTGAAACGCCGCTCTGCATAAGCATAGGATTGCTGGCGATGATTGGTTGATGGTGGTAAGGCACTTTGGGGCCACATTCAGGCATGTCAGCTGGGCACACTCATTCCTTTATATGAGGCCATACGTAGGCTTGGGGCCATTTCCGTGAGGCCATGTGTGAATCAGCAATGTTGCTTTGCAGATAATTACCTCTTTCTAATGCATCAATGCAACGATCAACAGATCATCTCTCACTCTATTGTGATATCCACCTCGGCCTCCAACTCTATCCTGTCTACTGCGTCTAGCCTGCTTCTATCGCAAATTTCACTGTTCGATCATAAGGCTCACCACCCTGGCGCTCGTTTCATTTGTTTCCCACCACATAGCGGCACAGTCTAGGCCCAAAGACTGCTCGATACAGAGCCAAGGAGATGTTTATTGAAGCGCATGAGCTTCCACAAAGCAATCGCTCCTTCTACTGACTGTTACACCTTGGAGTTGATTCCCTGGGTCGAGGTTTCCTCGCGTGTTCTGTTCTTCTCATATTCTCGTTCGTCCTTGGCGCATTTCATTTCAATTCTTTCCTTCTCTGCTTCTCATTACGCAGCTACGCTCCTTCAAAGCCCAGGACAATACTGGATTTGGCTGTATAGTTCCTAGATACTTGATCACGCCGTCCTCAGAAAAACAAGATCCGACAGGCAGAAGCGTTGAATACGCATCCAAGACGATAAGACCTACCCCAACGCAACGGTCACGCAACACGCCATCCTTGAACTACCAAAGCAAACCATTCTTGCACTCTGTATGCCTAGAGCCCATCTCCTGGAAGTCTTCCTTAACTACCCCCAGCGTTACTACTAGACTTTGCTGCGGGTCCTTCGGGAGATATTGCTAGTTCTGAAGAGGCCTGGTTAGCACAGGGCAATTCTTTTGTGATTCCCGCCTAACCCAATCATTAGACGATCACTGCGGCCAATTCAACATGTCATCAAACCATGACAAGGGTAATCAGACTGGCTCTTCAGCTTCGGAGGACGGTGAATCAGTAGCCAAACCTAGCCCAAACTCGCCCCTAGGCAAGCCCAAAGCAGGGCTCGGTCAGGCATCATGGCAAGAAACAATACTCAATTCCGAACCAGTTCTCGCAACAACTTCCACTTTGTACGATACCATGGCCTCCAATGAAAACAGAAACACGCATGCCAAGACTTACCCATGCACTAAAGGGTGTTCATCAAAGGTTTTTGAAAGTCAGAAAGACCTCAGCCGACACTACAAGAGCCGAGCACACCATGAATCAACAGAGGGCAAATACCGATGTCGGTGCCTGCATGAAACTGCCCGAAAAGACCATTACCGACGTCATCTTAAACAGGATTCGTGCACTTACAAGGAGCTAAACTTCCGCTGCATATGCTCCCATACTGAGGAACTCATGGCAGAGCAGCTAAGCCACGTTGAGGCATGTCGGGTCGGGACCGGGAGGATGGGTAGGCCACCGAAGAAGAGTATCCGATGATTCTTTCACCGCAGAACGATATATGAGAGGCTTTTTTAATGCTCACATGATGTTTTGATGGTGTTTTGATGCTGGGTAGAGCATCAATTTATCGATTTATCGAGTTCTTAGGGTTCAAGTAGTTGCTCTTTTTTTCTTCCAAGCGGCTGTTGCATAACCTCGTAACTATCTCATTTGCTACTATTACAAGGCCAAACTGACAATGACGATATCCTTTATCCTACTGATACATGTACTTACTACCAGACTCCGTGTCTTCGATGTAACTTTTGCTTGTGAGGCATTAGGCCTAAACCTTGCTAGCATCATCCCATAACTACCTATATAGTTACCAGCAGAATTAATGGTCGGTCAAAAGCAAAGCTAGGCACAATGATCAAATTAGTTGCCTGATAGCAACTTTTCTCTAAAGCTATCTACCTTTAAAAGTTAACATCATTGAAGATATCATGCACGAAAGGGAGTGAGGAGCAGCCTTTAGGCTGTAGAATAGCTCCCCGATGAAGCTGACAGGTGTTGAGTTGGACAAGTAGTACGCTCTCACAATGTCTGGTTCTCTGACCGGTAAATAGGTCTTATGGGTAATCATCAGCAGCCTGGGATACATTATCCATGACATTGCTGTATATGCTTCGGTCTATCGAATGTTGGGTCTGGAGTCTTCCATTTCTGTCACTTACTATGTGAGTAGAGCTCTCCAACTGCTCAGGCCAATACTTCAGTCTAGGTTTCGTATAATAAGAGCTCGTAAGTAGTACTATATTTAGGTTCTGCTTTAACTTTAAGTTTCGTAACTCTGAGTGACTTCTGGTCATCAATTAGTACTCATGATATTAATTATAGTGCCGATGGTGCATCTTTAACCGAGAACTTATATGCATCTCCACGATCCAAGTAAACAACACGCTTCTCGTATCCATCTTTGTCAACCTGGTCCTTAAAATCAGATAATGGGGATAGGAAAACATTGTAGTCATCATAATGAATCGGAATCGTGACATCAGGATCGACAAGCCTCATAAGCTGAAGGCCTTGCTTCGCATCCATTGTCACCATAATCAGTGGCATAAAAGGACCCGGAATAGTCGTTCCCCCTAGATGAACCAACATAAGATCAAGGCGCTGGTTTTTGAGGTATTCTGGTATTTTTTTCAGCTCGTCGACATAGAGTGTATCCCCAGTTATGTAAATTCGGTACCCCACTCCTATCTCGTCTTCCATAATGTTTCCTTGTTGGTATCCCAACTCTACAAGCCATCCGTTGGTGGGAGGAACAGCTTGCACGAAATCATTGGCAGCTGACAGTAATCCAGGAGGAACATGTTTGCCAGGCAATCCGCTGACTTTAACTGCGCGATTTTGTCCATTTTGACCAGAATGAGAGTCGATGTGTAAGATAGAACTCTCAAACGGGTCCAAACTTGTTACCCGTGTGAATGGTTCCTTATTTTGATCCGGTGAAGTGAGGCATTGCATCGCGTGCGGAGTTGTAATAATGGGGAATGCACGGTTAAGTGAATCCTCCACAAGTTTGTCAAAATGATCTTCGTGATAGTGAGAGAGTAGGACGCAGTCAACAGCAGGTAGCTCCTCAATATCTAGCGCTGGGTTTGTGCGCCGTGTTGCGCTGACTCCTGGGCCAAGATGGACGTGATCACCCGCGTGTAAGAAGTTTGGATCGGTAAGAATACGGAAATCCCCCCATTCAATTACCGTGGTTGCTGTACCAATAAAGTATATCTTGGCATCTTCCTGGCTGGTAGGTTCCTGGGGGTGCCCTTTGAAGTTCTTCACAGGGAGGTGACTTGCTTGTTCTTTGCTTCTCGCATATCGAAGCAATGGTACCCGGTTCGTTGGGTCCAGATGAATATGTTCTATGTCAGGCATTTTGATAACAATTAGGTTTTCTTGAGCTTAAAAGATATTAAGAATAACGCTTTTTCGACGAATTTTGGCTGGTTAGTAGCTCTTTATATGGTGATGACTTTCTGCGGTCAATGTGACGTAGTCTCCAAACTAGATGATGATGATATATTGAATCCTCTGCCAAAGATGATGTATGGTATTGTGATCAGTGTGTCGCGCCTACCCTATTAAGTATGATCTTCTATGAAAATAACCGTTGCTAACTAATTCAGATGTTGGAATCCTTGCTGGCTTGATCTTATTGCGTTGCAATGATGCGACCTCTCGTCATACTTCCTCCAAAACGATCATGATCATGACACGCATACAGATCACACCTGAAGCAGCACCCGATCCGGATATAGTACGTAAATTATTTTCTCTATTAATCGCTCTGCTTTCTTAATATCCGCCCATTATTTTCAACGTTTCTCAACGAATTCAGGCCCGCAGTAGGTTCCGTCTCGCTCTGGTGAACATGTTTACAATCGCCAACCGCCGAATTAACGCTCATTTGCTAAGACAAGGTCTGAATCACGGCGCATTACCAGGCCCCTTACCATCTCACTCCCTAGACGCTAACGACGATGCAGATACCAGAGGTGGTCTGAGCGTGAGCACCAGCTTATTGCGCACCGCAGTCATCACGTCCCTACCCATTTCTTCATCCACTACTAGGTATGTCTCTACCGCTCTGCAAGTTGCTGCTCGCGCTAATCTTCTGTAAGGCCAGTCGCAACGCAAAAGATCGATGCTCATGCAGCCGACGAAATCCTGGTTCGGCAACGACTTCAGCGTCCAGTCGCTCCTCATCTTACGGTATATCAAGTTAATCAGACATGGACAGGTTCATCTATCTGGATGCGCTTTACTGGCGTTGGAGTGATGGGAGTCGCCTATGGCTACTTTATGGCATATGCCCTTAACCCCTTAGTCGGGTGGAACTTGGGCAGTGAGAGCCTCATTGCTACTTTTGCCACTATGTCCCCCTTAGCTAAGGGGAGTATTAAGTTTGGTCTTTCATGGCCTTTTGTTTTCCACTTTGTAAACGGGATTAAGCAGCTTGTGTATGACATGGGCATTGGCTACGGGAAACGTACCATCGAAGCTTCCAACAATTGGCCTTTTATCATCGGTGTGTTTGGAGCTTTGGTGCTTACCTTTGCCCTATAGCAATTATAGTTTCTACATGTTCAAGCGTATGTAATTGCATACGTGACATGCCTAGGCAATGTATGAGTTCAAATATCCACCATCATTGTCGTGTCGTCTGCGGAAGTACGCTTATATCTAATCAGAAGCAAAGGTTTCAGCAACCTCCTACATCGTGACAATAAACTCGAAGTATTCTCGGGCTAAAGCTAGCAGAGCAGGAGTTAGAAAAACGTCCGTATTTTCCCCGGCACATGTCAAGAAGCTAGATAATGAGATTCAGTCGCACACGGTGATAGGAACACTTCGAGGGTGAATATTGCTCATATTCTATTATCGCATGAGAATTAACCGTCATCATATATATAGCATGCGAACGGAAGAAGATTCCTTGACGTCATATCTATCGATGTAGAATCGATGACGTATTAATACCTGCAATACTTATTTGCCGATTGCTCGGAGGGCAACTCAGGCATTTAGAATTTGTTTTTTTACACCGCGCAGTTCACATCCCATGCGCTACGAACGTCAGAGATGGATACGCCGCATTTCCAACATGGCCCCCAAGCTGATGGTGAGACCCAAGGCAGTCCACTATCCTTGGAGAATCGGGCACTTACAACAGGAGCTTCCATCACTCAGGTTTGCTGTCCATTAGACCAGGTCATGAGATCGGCATTTTGACCCGAGATGACAGGAATTTCGCCCATTAAAGACTGTTTGCGCCCACCTGAATGCCTTTCACGCCTATGCAAATGATCCAAAGCGACAACCCATAGAAGCGAACCACTATTGTGCCCAATTAAGTATGATCGGCCTCCTAGATTAAATTCATTCTTTGAAACTAATGGGGCTGCTGATAGATGATGACTTTCGACAGTGCATCTTATATGACTCTGATGGGCCCAATGCCCGCTTGATTGGTATCGAGTATATGATAACTGCGAAGCTGTTTAAAACACTCCCGAAAGAAGAGCGCCGCCTTTGGCATTCCCATGTGTATGAGGTAAAGAGCGGTATGCTCATTATGCCAAATAATGTGGTACCAAGTTCGGTTTGGGAGGTGGCAGAGAACAAGGAAATGGCCCAAGTTGTTCATCTATATGGCAAAGTATACCATTTGTGGCAGATAGACCAAGGCCATACTTTGCCCCTGGGCGAGCCACAACTGATGACAAGCTACACAGCTGACCATCAATTTGATTTTGAGAGGCACGTTGGGAATCGGGACAGAAGATTCGATACTGACTATAAGAGGAAGGCAGAGCTGAGGGCAGAAATTGAGGCGCCAGCTACCCATCCAGGTGAGCAAAGAGCAAGACAAATTCGCGTAACGGTAAAATACTAAATAATGATAGATGCGGACCAAGCATGGAAAACAGGAGACTAAGCATTACATTGAAAGGTGGTCTTAGTCAATATTATTTAATCGAATTTTCTTTTTCTACTATATCTACTAGCTATTTACTTGACTCGTTTTTGGATTCTATAACTGTTCTTTTATGAGAACTTAAAAATATATCAATTTAAGAATAGCTAATTAGAAGTAAAAATACTATATTAATATAAGCGAATAAAAATTTAAATTTAATATTATGCATATTCTATTTTATAACTTAGATTTAGTCGAATATATAGAAAGAAAGTTAGTTAACCTCAGAGATATCATTATAATACTTATCTTAGATATTATTTACATATGAACTTTCTCTAAACTACATAATTACATAACTTTTAAATATTATAAGAGATTAAAGTCTGGGGCACGACATTAAATAAAATCCTGCGAGGCATGGTCGCTATTTGGAAGATTTCGTCCCACAATCCATATTGTGCATCTCAATCTCCACGTCATTGCGAACATGAATCCCGTTTTCGTAGTGTTCATGCCACTCGTTGGTGTGATGCGGAGCCGTGACGGTTGTGAAGACGCGATCCGGGGTCTTCAGGGGGACCGGATCCCCCAGAATAGCGTTCTCCTCGTTTTCAATGGTCTGGATCGAGCTGGTTGCGTTGGCATCCTGCATTTTCTTCGAACCGACTGTTGAGCCCATTTCGAGACCAGCATGAGGGATCCAGCTGTGATTGCTGTAGCTCACAACTGGCGTGCTGTGATCGTCCGAGCCGAGGGCTCTGGAGCCGAAGATGGCAAAGAAAATCGGACGGAGAAGAGGAAAGCAAACTGTTTAAAATGAGCCAGTGTCTTTGTTATATATAAAGGAAGAAAAGGTATGGCAATCGTACTAGAAACTATAGCCATGCTGACCTCAACAGCACCCCAGACGTAGTCAATGGCATAGTCGTGGGTCATCTGCGTGGTATTAGGGTTGGCGCTGAAAGAGCAGATTAAACCACCAATACTGGCAGTGCAAACCCTGCCGTAGCTATTAGCATAGAATCCAAGGTCGGTGGAGGTCAAGATTTTGACTTGCGTAATGCCGAAGAGGAAGAGAGTAGCCGTGGCAATCTTCTGAGCCGGTCGCAGATGAAGCTTTAAGATTTCAATGAGTGGCAAGATGAGGATGATTATATCCATGATAATATGGGGAAGCATAGTCGCAAAGAAGAAGACACCGTCTGTGATTTTGCAATGACCACCGGGGATCGTCTTGTCCCAGTATCACGGGCGAGCAGCGAAATAATACCACAGGCAATCGCATGATTATCCATATGATGGAAAGCACATATAATATTATGATGGGTATTCGGATGGAAGTTACTTTGAATAGCCGCCAATAGAGTGATAGAATGGCAAGCTTGCAGAACCCAATGGCGAAAGCATAGCTGATGGAACAGAAGAAGGCGATTTTCCGAGACATTTCAAGGATATGCTGCCTAGTAACTGGGTCGACGGTATCGGGTATCATTACGCCGAGTGACCAGTTGGTTGTCCCTTTGTGAAGAAAGATTGATTAGCAGATTGATTAGCAGTTGACAGATATGGAGAGGAAAGGACCGGCGGGTGATTACAGTAGATACAAAGGCTATTGAAAAAGCTGGTGAATACCTAAGAGAATATTAATTGGACGACGACTTTGATCATCAGGGTGGCACAAAACATACAAAGGCAACGAAACAGAAATAATCATCATAGCCCCAGACCACCTTCTTCATGCGTCTAGCGATCACACGACAGATCAGGGCGAGAGTAGCCAGTCCCCAGGGGATGGCGACGCCGACAAATATTGGGCTGGAGCCCTGCCATGGTTGGAGAACTGCGCGGACTCACGCTTCTTCATGGAAAGCGCTGGTGCAGGGTCGCGACCGACTGCTATTGTGATCATCTGAAACAAACCTATAGGACTTGGGGAGCGTGGTGGATGATATATATCGGCATTGCATTTTGATTTCATGAACTTGGCCCTTGCCTGGGCGAGACTGCAGATAAGAAGAACAAGGTTGGCCCCGAATGTTCGAGGAAATCTGGAGAACCAGCTTCGTCTTAACAGTATTGAGTGAGGAAACTCTGTCTTCCCTCCCGAGACTCAACCTTGTCTGTGGCGATTCAGACCCCGTAAAATACCCCTGCCACGTGGAAAATCTCAATCGCCACCACTTCTCCTTCAAGACTAGGCAGATTAAAATGGCGTTATGGTTGCCGCTAATAAAGATCCTTACGAGCTGAATGGCCAAGTTAGAGCATCATGATACAACTCAAACAAGTCAAACCTACCAAATATGGGCTGGGATGTAGGGGCTAGACTGTTCCATTTCACAACTGAGGCCTCACACCTGTAAAGTCAACTTTGCCTGCCTAAGTTACTTACCATACTCCCAGACAGTGATACTAAAGAAGGATGATTTAGAGAAAGCAAGCGCAGTGTTCGTGACCATGATAAACAATCGATGAATCGGCGAGAGGAGAAAGTCGAACGTTATGGCTGGTCGGCGAACGAAGTAATAACGTGCATGTGGGAGGAATGTAAGCCAAGACAAGAAAGCGGCTCGGAGCCACAGAGAGCTACAAACATATTCTGCAGAAAGACCATGGATTAGCGTTACAGGGCAAAGGTCCACGGTCCAAGAGTGAAAGTGTATTAATCCAGTAATTCTTTGCCGCCGAACCGGATTTTGGGGAACTTTTTTGATGGCTACATGAAGTGTTGGGGATGTTGCGGTGCTACGTACGGCATCAAAGCATCAATCTACCGATTTGTCGATTTCTTGGTGTTCAAGTAATTTCTCTTTTTTTCTAAAGCAGCTACAGTATAACCTCTATGGCTGTCTTCTTTGATATTGTTGTATGGCCAAATTGAGGATAAGGGTATCGTTTATTCTACTGATACCCGAATTTGCCACCAGTTTATGTGTCTTCGATTGTAGCTTTTGCTTGTGAGGTGTAATGCCCAACTCCTACTATCATCATCTCATAGGAATATAATTATTTGCTAGACTGCTTGAGGCTTTTCTAGTTCTATCTTCCCCCTGACTCGATCGAAAAACTTGCCGAAAAATAGAAAGACGGCAGAAGATATATACAGCGTCCCTACCCACATCTGAACTCGAAGGTAAGGGAATGTATCTGTGGCTTGGTTGCGTAGCTGTACAGCAATAACCTCTGCGACTATAGTTGGCGGTCCTAATGATAGCCAGAAAAGGCCCAAGGCACTGGATGCATGTCTCAAGCCAACAATCTCAACAGTAAGTGGTGCTGCAGCTGCCCATATGGTGCCAGACACCGTTCCTACCATGATCGCGAAAACGCAGATAGTCACCATAGTCTTGGCGAAAACCCAGAACACCAGACAAAGCACTCCAGCAACTAAGGTAGCGCCCGATGCGACATTCACTCGCCCCAGTGAGTCGCTCATGATGCCCACAACTGGGCGGCCAAATGCCTGGCCAAGATTGAGGATCGCGCTGACTACACTCGCCTGGCTCTGGGTCAGGCCGACCGAGACACTGTAACTTGACAAACTAAACAATAACGCGACATAAGCAAGAACGCTTAGGATGCCCCATATGAGTAGAAGAATGAATCTGATGTCACGCAGGGCTGATAATCCAAAGGCGGATGCATTTCCGTTTGGTTTGGTTGGTGAAGGGATGCGCAGGAGATTACCGCAGATAAGATTGACGACGAAAGAAACGATGCCTAGAATCCGCATCGTCCAAGCAAAGCCTAGATGAATGAGCATCGATCCAGCTGCAAGGGAGTACACAAGCCCTCCGAGACCGGCACCCGCCGCCGTGATGCCGTTGACCAGGCTGCGGCGCTTATGGAACCAATGTGAGACGACGCCAACAGATCCAACAAAGCAGGAACCCATGCCCAATCCAAAGCAGAGGCCTTGCGATAGAAATAATTGCCAGCTCTGTTTTGCGAAAGAAGAAGCCACAAACGATATGGATTGGAGGATAGCTCCAATAACGAGCGTGACATGGATGCCGTGATGATGCACAATTATAGTGACAACTGGTGAGACAAGCATAGCGCAGCCAATGCTAAGACCTCCGACAAAGGCGTATTCTAGAGCACTTGTGCCCGGGAAAGTGTCATTTGACAGGTAGTGAGACAGAATAACTCCGTATGCCTGGTACAGGTTAATATAAGAAGTCTTGTAGTAAAGTGCAACAAGCACACGTACGCTGTTTATGCCCCACGTATGGGCACTAATTAGAGAAGACGCAACGACACAAATCCAGCCGTACCCGCCCTCGGGAACGGAGTCTTCATTCTCTTCATTGTCGAGTTTAGGCCTATCTGGTGCCGAAGGGCTTGATACGGCGGTCTCATGACTGCCATCTGAGAATGAGGCCCGAGACATCGGTCTCGTAATTTAGCGATCGTCTCTATTATACAAAGTTATCACCCACAAAGAATAGTGAATAAAAAACATGTCTTCGATAAGCTTGGATGGATATACTGCCAATGTTCGGCGGCCTCGGCGCACAGCCGCCGAGATGAGCAGCTCCGCAAGTCTAGTTTACCTTGAGAGCTAAGATGCTATCCTTGCAGTTCTGTATGGATTGAATGACGTTTTTAGGCCTAGAACCTCTAGAGAATAGCGCGGTTACATTAGTGAGTGCCCTCAAGAGGCCGTCGGAAGACTCGGCGCCGAGGGGCCCGAGGCTGGCTCAGGACATTTCCCGTCGACAGACTCCTGTCATAACCTCCTGAGCACATATGTGCCATCGAACCTGCAGCTCTTTCCTAAATAGTGACTTCATAGGTCTGGCTCATCGTTGAACGAGGGAGTGAAACATGCGGCGTACGCAACACCGCGATATAACGAAAAATTCTCGCCGAAAATCCCCACTCCCTCAATCCTCGGCGCTCGGCCAGACGTCTCGGTCCTGCATCATTTGCCACCGACGAAAGGTTCGCTGCGATCGCAAAGAGCCTTGTTCTAATTGCATCCGGCATGGTTCCATATGTCAATATCCAGAGATGTCGGCCCAGGAATCGCCGAGGAAGCCGCCGTCGTTACAAGACGTGACTGACCGATTAGAAAGGGTAGAAGCGCTTCTGCTTGATCTATTGAACAAAGAGAGCATCAGTATCCAAACTTCAGTTCCTACAAAGGTTCCGAATGAGACTACTCAAACCTCTACCGATCCACCTCCTATTGTCAAAAGGCTCTGGGAAACACTTGTCACAGATGGGAAGAGAATTCAATATGTGGACAACACAAATTTACTGGACCTATTTCAAGATGTAAGAAGTTCTCTGATCAAATGTGTTGCTTCCGAGTAAATTGAGAGCAATCAAATTAATAAGGCAATAGGAAGATCGAATCAATCCGCCCGAAATTCAGTCATCTCAACGGATCGCCTCAAAACGAGGTCGTTGCCTGAACCTTACTGTAGGACTTCCATCTGTCGTTACAGATAACAGCGCGGATTGGCATCAATTGTATCCCGATACCCAGCTGGCCTTGATACTATGGACCACATATATCGAGAATGTAGATCCTGTTCTCAAGATCCTCCATATTCCCACCATGCAATCGGCCATGATTAGTGTGATCTCCCAATCACAGCCTCATAGTTATTCTATGAGTGCGCTGGCTTTTGCAGTGTACTTTGCTGCTGTGACCAGCTTGTCCGAGGAACAACTTCCGCACTTGACAGCAGAAGATCGAGAAGTGATGCTCCAGAAATACAAAAAGGGGATCAATCAAGTTATCACAGAGGGCCAGCTGTTCAATGAGCCAGATCTGACGGTCCTCCAGGCTCTCGCCATTTTTGCTGTGGGTTCAAATTCTCCAATCTCAATCAACTCAGCCAGCTAATTCCAGATGTTGAATAGACTAGTCTGCGAGTCCACGATAACAGCCGGACCGTCTGGATCCTCATTGGAACTACGATAAGGCTGGCGCAGTCAATCGGAACCCACCGAGAGGGGGCTTCCCTGCGTTTAAGCCCATTCGAAAGCGAGATTCGGCTTCGTCTTTGGTGGCATCTCTGTTTACTAGATTCCAGAGCACCTGAAGATCACGGATTTGCAAGGATAGAGAGCTTCAACCACGACTTGAGGCTTCCTCTCAACATCGACGACAACCAGCTGTTCCCGACAATGGAGAGATTGCCACAGGACGCTGAGGGTTGGACAGAAACTAGTTTTGCCATTACGCAGCTTGAGGTTGCCAGGCTACTTCACCAGGTGCTAGGGGAGAGAACGAGGAATATTGACATTCTACAGGAGCTCGCGGAGAAGAGAAAAATTATTGACAATCACAAAGTATCGATTGAAAGGAGGTTCTTCCCTAAAGGCATCTGTTCTACGATACAAAAGGCAGCCTCGAGCCATTATTATGCCGCTTCATCAAAGATGGTTTTCATGCTTCAAGTAAGAGAGGATCTGCACGTGAACAACCATCGAGCGTGTCCTCGTGCGGTTCATCAAGGACTCAGCGAAAGGCCTTTCAAATCAGCTTGCGACACACTCAGGAAGGGATGGTCTTTGGTGAGCGGCGAGATTTCTCCCAAGTTTGTCTGGGTCTTTAAGGCTTATACCCAGTGGTATGCGCTGGCCTATGTTTTGAGATACCTGTGCGCATTCCCTTCCAGGCCTGAGACAAAAGAAGCACGAATCCTTGTTCACAAAACCTTTGGTACAATATCCAATGGCTTACATGAGCATAACTCCAGCAAAAGCAATATTTGGCGATGCTTGCTTTGGCTACAGCGCCAGGCATCAGAGGCCGAAATGAATGCAGGAGACACTTCGGCTAATCATCAAAACCATACGACCGATCATGATAGCATGGAAGTGGTGGCAGATGGGTCCGTTTCTCATAACCAGTCCGGATCTTTTCTGTCATCTCATATAACAGTATCAAGGCATGACAATAAGACCTCATCCGCATCAAACGCAGTAGATATACCAAGCATACCAGATCAATCAATAGGGATGTACGAACACGCCGAAGTCGAATGGCAAGATGGAGATTTTGCCTTTGGGGATTCCATCGCTCCAGAAATGCTATACTTGCCAGAGTGGAGTGATATTGTCAATAGAGGTTTTGGATGAAAGAACAATTCGCAGTAAAGCAAGCTAGGCCAAGCGCGCAATGATGAAAGCAGTTTCAAGTATAACTCTATTACAGAATCACGTATCTTGTATTCAGGCAACTTCTAAACATGATTGAGGGGTAGCCAAAGAACAAGAGATTAAACAGTAAACATCTTAAAATCTGGATGAATTGAGTGTTCTATCTTAGTCCAAGCGGAGAGTCCCTTTCCGCATAGCGTGTACAGCTTGATAAGAGGACCGAGGCCATCAGGGGTTATCCAATACGCGGAAGCTATAACATCATAGAAGCCACCACGATCCCTAAAAGAAAAGGGGGATGTAACAACGCGCACAGCCCTACGTGCAATACCGGTTCAAAAATCCCCTCATCCGATACGACATCGGCAGATTGATGGATGGCGCCTGCAAGACAGGTCGGCAACCAACCAAATGGCTTTTGTGACATGCTTCCCGGACAGATGCTATGATGTACCCAGTTTGACTCTCTAGAGAAGCCCTTTTGGTACGTTTAATTTTACAGGAGGACGAATTATAAGCTACGGGGCTTCACCGATTTTCGCAAACAGAGTTATCCCCAGTTGGCAATGATATTCGGCTGCTAAAATACGATTAGTAACTGTCTCGTGGCCGGGGTCGCGCTCGTGTATTTGCTGATGTGGATGCTTGGCATGGATCACGAATGAAGCTTTGATTCCAAAACGCTGTTATCTTTTGCCTATGGCATCTTTGAGACGCCGCCATAATCCCAGAGCACTTTTGTAAGTCTCCCCGCTACATTTTCAGCTCTTATACTTGCTCCTCCACTTCCCGAACCTTCCTTCTACCTAATTTCTATGCATAAATCAGTAACGGCCAAAAGATGAAGGTTACATCGTTGTAACCTTGCGGCAACCCACCTTAGTGCCTGGCCCACACTCTTCCAATTTCAGCAATATGTGAAAGCTTGCCGATCTATAAGAGGAAGGAGTTTGAGAGTCCGCAGTAGTCTAGACTTCAGAAGCTACTTGTGAGTACTTGAGCACATGTACTTGACCAGTCGGAGTGGAGTCGCGACTTATACCCTTTGAGTAGGTCTTATGACTCTTGCTAGCTAAACCCACGATGAAGATGAATCAAGAACAGCCGTAAGACTGCTGTTAACTGAAATATGCGGCATTCTTATCGCGCGCGCTAAGTGTTCTTCCTAAACTAAGACAAGAGTTAGGCGCCAAATGCTCCAGTCATAACAGCAACATGCTCTGTAATCATCGCATAACGGCGAACTCCATGGTGGGCATAACAGGAAGGTACAAACCCATCGCCCAAAATGACGTCTTGGACGATTCCCACAGCCTAGTGATCGGTTGAACAGTCGTCCAAACGTGGGTGAATATCGCAGTGGACGAGACAGCCTCAACTCCTCTTTCAGGTTCCATGTTTAATGCCAAGAACTTCATCAATTGTCAAATACTGCCGCTAGCCGGCAGCTTTCATGTTTCTGGCCACATATAGACCACGTTGATGAGCTCGTATCGCCAGAGCCCGGGCTACCGAACCGATTTAGGGAGGAGAGTAAATCAGCTAGGAAGCCTCTTTCCGAATAACAAAGGTTCCGGCGTTTTATCATCACAACAGAGCTGCGTTAGGCTGTCATCAACGAGTGGGTCGAGGATGTCGTCGTCTAAGGATTGCGGCATCGTCGCCCCATTTGCACGGAGCCATCAACAGTTCCGATGAGGGATTGGCGACATTTGTAACATGATCAAATAGGAAGTAGATATTGATAACGAACTGGCACTTCGAATATAAATAATAGCTTCGTCGCCGACCTCTTCAGAACAAATAAGCCCAACCATCAACTCCTCCCTTCCGCTGTCCTCAATCCAACAGAAGCAGCAATGGCTCCCCAAATGTCGCTCAAGGCTGCACTCCTGGTGCCACTGGCAGGCATGGCAGCTGCTGCCCCGGCCGCGGCCCCGGCCGACGTTGGCATTAACATCGTTGGTGGAACAACAGCTAGTTCTGGCGAGTTCCCCTATATTGTTAGTCTGTCTAGCGGTGGTTCGCACTTTTGCGGCGGTGTTCTGCTGAACGCAAACACTGTTGTGACAGCCGGCCACTGCTCTGACTCCAGCGCTTCCTCTGTCAGGGTTCGCGCGGGAAGCCTTGTAAGTCAAACCCATCTGACCGCCACCGGTTATTCCCAAGGGGACATATTCTCTTGTCATTTATAGACGTGCGGTAACTAAACTTCTTGGTTAAAAGAACCGGTCTTCGGGAGGCACACAAGTTGGTGTCTCTTCCATCACAATCCACCCCGACTACTACGTTTCCAATGACATTCCCTACAATGACATTGCCGTCTGGAAGCTCTCGACCAGCATTGCTGAGACTAGCTCTACTATCAAATACGCCAAGCTCGCCGCCCAGGGCTCTGACCCTTCAGCTGGTACTACCATGACTGTTGCTGGCTGGTATGTGTTTCTAGACCCCTCATCAACTCTGAACCTATTCTAACAAGTCACGCACTTGTAGGGGTCTGACATCCGAAACTGGTACAACCTTACCCACCACCCTAAGGAAGGTTTCCGTCCCCGTCGTCTCCCGCTCCAGTTGCCAAGCAGACTACGGTTCCGGCGCTATCACTGACGCCATGTGGTGTGCCGGTTTTACCTCAGGTGGAAAGGACTCCTGCAGCGGAGATAGCGGTGGTCCCATTGTTGACAGCTCTGGTACCCTCACTGGCGTCGTTTCTTGGGGCAATGGATGCGCTCAAGCTGACTATCCCGGTGTCTACACGCGTATTGGCAAGTTCAACACCTGGATCAACAGCCTGGCATAAGTATATCTTACTATCGCCGTGGTTCTGTGTAGCAGAATGGCTTAGGAAACCAGTTGTTACTATTGATGTTCTTCTTGGATACGAGCTAGTCAAAACGGCTGCACTCCTTTATTTGATAGAAGAAAATTGGAATATTTCCACCCTAACAGGCATCATATTATGAAGTATCTTGATATTGGAATTTGTAGACAATTCATCAGATGATCGCAAGGGCGTTGGGCGGACTTGCCGAGCCGCCTTTCAAGTCAAGAGGGGAACTGGTGAGAAAGAATGTCCATCGACCTTGCTTTTTACTTTCTTTCGCCAAATCTTCAAGATCCCACATTTCTCCCATAGGCATCCCCCAGTCTGTGAGCAGAACATCATGCAAGCCTGAATGCTTAGTGTCAGTCTCTAGTAGATAACACAATAGCAGAACACACTCACGCCAAGCATCATCCATTGGGACAACCTCAACACCATTATTGTCACTTGCAATGGCAGCAAAGTGATGGTCCCACAGCCATTCTAGAGTTTCCTCACAGCCTTTGATACCGGCCCAGACATACGCGTTGGTAATGTACTTTGATCGGTCGCTGTCGTCATGTTTGTCGTACCACTTTGTCCAGCCCACTCGAACAAGCAGAATATCGCCAGGAAGAAATTCGATGCCACGATCCTTGGCAATTTCATCCAACTCTTTCACAAGAATCACATGGCTTGACATTGGGCTGTATTTTATACTTTTCCGCTCTGCGTAGTCCACCTAGTCGAGCAGAACACCGCGGCCGACCATACCGCCACGCTTGGTCCAATATTTAGACAGGTCAGTCTCCAGTCCTGCGCCGTTCAACACAATCCTAAGTGCTACTCACTTTCTATTCCAAGCTGGTTGCTTTGGATAAGGTCATTGTGGTGTAGGCCATTATAGTAGAATCCTGTGTGTGTGTTTCCCCAGTGGCCTGGGCTAGATCAGCATTAAATTGAACTGTGTCCCGCTTTCACTTACGTAGTCCATCCCACTGTCTACCTAGGACAGATTCTGATTAGAAACGTGACAGATATTGCCTAGAGCCGTGATTGCTTATGCCTACTGCTTTGGGTATTGAAGCTGATCTCATCATCCCAGGAATAGAAACTGAAGCCTGGCTTATTACGCCAATCCACGAGCTCATGCTTCAAGGTAGATCGACCCATGGTTGGCTCGGCAAGATTCTCCAGCCCCCAATTGAGAGAAACACTCATTCCAATTTTGATTTCATCCCTTGCGCGAAGGACGACCTCTGGTGTGAGGAAGTTGAGCGTTCCAAGCTGATCTTTCACGCCATCTTGACCAAATAAACCCCAAGCGAAGCCTTGTCTATAGGTAGTTAGTCACAATGTTTTGGGAGTATTGAATTCAGCTAAGGCTTACGGTTGCCCTTCGATGGGTGGCAAGTCTTTCCATTTAGGTAATGCGTCGGGTTTCATAGTTATATCAAGGTCACTTGCGTGAATACAGGAATATATCAAAGTGAATATAACCCAAATCAGATCCCAATGTATGTTCCAGGTATGTAAGTATAGGGAAGATGCCCACTCTTCCGAAAAACGATATCTGCTTGAGGGTCACTCCAGGCGCCAGTCGGTAGTCTTTTCCAGTCTCCTCATCGCAAAGATTATATAATTGAGTGCTCAAAACGTGAAAGCGGGCTACAGGCTGCTAATGGCCTTGCTACCAAAAAACTTCCGGTAGTGAATCATGCGATTGGACCTCCGCGCCACTTCTTTAACGGCAAAGTTTATCCGCCGCTGTGAAACCTAGTCCTCGATGCTTTCTACTTAAGCTTGTTCATCAGTAATTCACTTAGGCGTGATTACAGTGCGATTGCATTGCCTGAAACCGCTTAGCGAATCTGGATTAGCACTACTGCCAACTGCTTCATCTATTGATTAAGATAGCCTCGAAGCGAAGGACTGTATATCTCTGGCTTAAAAGAGGCAGGCCTTGGTAACTGTTATCTTTTTGAAACTCGCGTTTACTATCTCAAGCTCAGATATTATCTTACCGTCTCAAGCTATTAGTCTTAAGTTACTCTACAAGAATGAGTACTCCTACGCTACCCAAGACAGTCGTGGTAACACGCATATTGTAGTACTGCATGTCTCTTGATACAGGGTAACCTGCAATTACCTGCACATTTGGAGCACTTTGTCTCACTCACACAGAAAGTGGATAAAAACCAATTCTGTGCTTTTTTGAGTTTAGTCTTGGATCATCAATTCAGGGTTAGCTCCTTTCTGCTGCACAAAACTCAAATTTCCATCTGACATTGTTGTGCAAAATATCCCGAGTATTATTTTCGGCTTCGTTTCTACGTCTTATTTGCATCAAGGCATTTTCGTCACTTAACACAAGCTTCAAGATGTCAACGCCATACCGTTCGTACGAAATTCAGAAAAATGAGACCGAGAAGGTCTCAATCAAGATAGCCGAAGCCCGCTGCGAGGCTGAGAATCTACCCCTGACAACATGGGCATCGTCTTTCGTACTGTCAGATACACTGTACAGCCTAAAAGTTGACGCTGCGAAATTGCGAGGAGGCGGGCAGGACGAATACTCCATTCTCGAACTCGGCGCCGGCACAGGCCTCACCGGACTCAGCGCCGCAGTGATCTGGGGCGGAAATGCATTGCTAACTGAGCTTCCTGGCATTGTACCGGGTCTACAAATGAACATTAACCTTAATAAGGATATGCTCAAAGCTGGGAACATCAAGGCTGCTTGTGGTGCGCTAGACTGGAATTCTCCGGAAGTGGTTCATATCAGTCAACCGGACGGGACGACGAAGTCTGTGAGCACCAAGGATGGTTTCTCAATCATCCTTGCCGCTGACACCATGTACACCGAAGACCATCCCGAGTTGCTCTCAGATTCTATTGCGAAATGCCTGCGACGGGCGCCCCATGCCAGAGCTGTTATTTGCCATCCTTTGAGGGTAGCATATTTGGACCACATTAGAGAATTCTGGGAGAAAATGGAGCTTCTGGGGCTAGTGGTTGATGAAGAGGGCCGAAAAGAGCTCGATTTGACCAACTGGGATGATGAACGGTTGCAGGAATGGAGCAGTTGGAAGTGGAAAACCCTATAGGACTGAACAAGAATGCAAGGATTTATTCAATGCTCTCATCTGAGCCACTTAAAATATTTGCGATTAATTGTGGTGAGGTAGAGGGCTAGTTGTCTTATGGTGTCTTGGGTACAAGAAATTTGGCATCAACTGGAAGGCGGAAAAAAAATAGAACTAGAGGAGAAGATGATATTCAAAGATAGACTACCAATCTAGACAGAGTAGTTGGAAGAATGAAATGACCAATCGATAACTTGGAGTTTTCTTAGACCATATATGTCCCTTGTTGCGTTCAAGAGCACTTTCTAGCAGCAAGAGTCCAGCCAGTGAGACGGTTAGCGACATCACAAGAATAGCACTTAGTGGCAGTAAACGGGTTGTTGAGGTTGTTATAGTCGACGGAACCACTGTTGTACAGACGAGCGGCGGCAAACACGGCTCTATGCGGAGCGTTGGTAACAACCTTGGACGTCTTGGCAAGACACTGCTTGATGCCATCACCTGCCTTAGTGCCAGAGGTTCCATCACGAATCATCTGCAAGATCTGGGTATTGGGGCAAGGGTTGCGACCGGCGCAAGTTCCAGCGCCATTGTGGGATTGCATCAACCCAGGGTTGCGGACACCGTTGTTCGTAGTCGGAACGCGGACACAGCCGCCCGACTCTTGCATGACGATCGAGAGAATGAAGCGAGGCTCAATTTTAGCCTCGCCTGCGACCTGATTAATGGCCTTCTGTAAGTTGCTGATCTCAGTGGCACTGTTGTCCGCCCCCCAATTGTTCCAGCCGCAAGATTTACGAATGATAGGGAGGTTGGCGTTCCAAAGCTGGGTGAAGCTGCCCCAAGCGGCCTTCTTCGGCCAATTTGCGCCGTTGCCTTGCCAGAATGTATATTTGTCGGCGATCGCGGCGAGAGCATCGACGTCGTCTCTCAGTTCAAGATTCGGGTCGTTCTCGATGTCAGTTGGCAAGATCACAACTGGATCAGGCCGAGTAGGGACATCTCCCTCAACCCATAGCGGTCTTAACGCTGCTTCGGGGGGAGGGGGCGAGCAGTGTCATCCTCCTCAATCCACAGGGTCCGAAGGGCTGCCTCGGGTGGAGCAGCGATCTCGGTCTCCCCAATGTAAACTGCTGCATCAATTACGATTGCGAAGACCGCAACTAGAGGAGCTGTGTTGACGGCATTGACGAGCATCGTGAGGGTATTTTGAAGAGAGTGGGTTGTTCAATCTGTCTGAGTGGATCGAATAGAACTGTTGAAGACAAGTTCTTGAGTTATAGGAGGAGCAAGGGATATCACACCTTCTTATAGCTTTCTTAACGTTGAATATCTTACTGGGCCACAGATGACGGAAAATACAAAGAACTTCGGTAAGGCTGTGCGGAATTGCACATTCCCAGCCCCCGCTTCAAAGTACAACTCTGGACTTCGGCTTCAGCCTGAAAGATCTTACCGCAAGCCCATCCAATCGTCACTTGACCAAATCCTAGAAAGAAAATCCTCAAAGTCCCCTAGGATGACGTGATTTCCCATTGATGGCTTACTTCGTTACTACCTACTTGCCATCTTACGCTTCCAATGAAGCTGAGGACACACCGCTGTATAAGACTTCTCAAACAGTGATCAAGATTGTGGTGTGTGAAATCTGACGTTTTTACGACCTGCCTATTGCTTACCATGAGGAGTGTGTAAGGCTTCTACTAGAAGATACTGAATGACTAACATGATGATCAAGACACGACAATACGGTTATTGGTGATAGTTGTCCTGAATGGAGAAATTGTCTTGGGCTAATAGTAGTAGCAATCAAAATGGAATAATCATCAAAGTTTCAACAGATATAAGGCCAGAATATGTCTCAATTGTACATTCCCATTCACCGAGGGGACACTGCATGTAGTAGTAAGCACAACATTGGTGATGTAGCTGGGAGGTGGCCAAGCTCGGTCCCGGTCAGCAGGTCTGACGGGGGGTTTCTTGAAATCCAAAGCCATTTGATAACAACGTCAGAAGCGTGTCCTGCGGGCTAAAATTGTCAAATAAGAGGTCGCATTCTCCAAGTTTTCCATGAATGTTCCCTTGTTATGCGTGACATCAAAAGACTTGTAGTCGCCGCACTCCGCCCCGAGAGTGAACACCCTTCCACACATATGTTCCAGTGGGAATCTCCCCGACGATGCATTATGAGGACTTTGGGTGGGTGTACACGAATATTACATATCCATCAACACCTCCGACCCAATCTCAGGCTGTGAAATCTGAGCAGCTGTATTATTCAATGATACAACAAGTACAATGGCAGATTCGACCACATACAGTGTGTCATCAGCGACTATCACATGTAAGCATTAGTATTCAAGGACATGGGGAGCATAATAACACTAATCATCTTGCGAATCCAACACTGTCTCGGCCTCTGATCCCACCTCCGCATCAAACGTGAATGTTTCGCAAAGGGCCAAAATGTCTCTATGAACTTGTTTTCCAGGGCCAAATGGCAGTATATAGGCTTTGCTGCGATCCTTAATTTGAATTTATTGTTATGGGCGTGCATACAGTGAGCGAGCATGAAGCCTCTGCCCAATCCTTCATTGAGCCAAAGTGAATCAAACATTCTCCGGCAACTGTAACGACAGACAAGTAACATAAGAAGTATCATATGCTAAGAGGAGATAAATATAATGCAGGAGCCTATCATAAGAGACTGGGGTAACCCTCGGCTGTCCTTTTGTTGCCCCATCTTCCTCGGAATGTGACTCAAGGAATGACGTAAGGATTGGACCGAAACTCCCTCTCATGATGAAGTTCTTTTTTCCTTCTTCGGTCTTATGCTATGCTAATAATCTAACCCATAATAGAATCTTGATGGTCGATGGAGGGATGGTTTGAAACAATTGCTCAGTGCTGAAGGTCAAATGAAGCCAATGTGCAGGTGGCTTGCTCAAGTCAATCCGCTGATTAAATCCCTCTTGTCCTTGTTTTGGCTTTGGCCTTTTGTGCACCCACGCAAGGTAAGACACTGCGTGATCAACCATAAAACGGGAGAAAGAATTCAGATGCGCTTTGAAGCCACTGTATCTCGGAATATTGAATCTGAAGGCTACACCTGATGAGCTAACACGCTCTGCCTACTTATAATTTGACTTGGAAGCTATAAGTCTTATATAGGTATTATCCAATTGCAATTTCATGCCTTGAGAAGGATCAATTTCCCGAAAAATAACTCTGAATGTCAGGCACGAGCGAAATAGGCGATCATGAAGTCATGTATCACCACTCAGAGCTCATATATTCCTCGAAGCAAACCCAACGAAAGAAAGAAATCGAACTGAAAGCTAGCTTCAACTCAATCATGCTCCCTTGAGAGTCTCGAGTGCCTGGATACAGTTGTCCACAGGCATGCACAATGTCTTCAGGCTGATCTTCTCATCGGCATTTCCAAGACTCAAGAGATGTGCTGTCTTGACAAGGCTTTTGATCTCTCGGCCGTTGAGTTTGTACTTGGAGAGCTTGTCCAGGTCCTCATCGCTGATATCAAATCGTGTAGCGCAGGTCCCGGAAATGAAGTTCTTCTACACACAGTACCGTGTCTCCTGAATGAGGTCCCCGTAGCGGAGGAATAGATCAACACGGGACTGCATTGCCAGGTCAATACTCGAAATTCGATTTGTGGTCATGAAGCATATGCCTTGGTAGTACTCAAGCTTTGTGAAGAACACTATGTCTAGCATTAGTTCCAGGTCACGACTATAGAAGAAACGTGAAAAAATCACTCACCAGCAACGAGCTCATACGAGTTAGATCAGCATCAGATCGAGAGCCAAGGAAGACATCTGCTTCATCTAAGAAAAGCATGGCATTCCAGCCCCGGCATAAATTGAGTGCGTACTCCAAACAGTCCCCGACACGCTTCGGGTTGATCCCCAATGTTGCTGCGCTCATTGTATAGAGCGGCACGCGAGCTCTTTCAGCGACTAGATAGCAACATTATCAGCTATTTCTAGATGGCTTGCCCTTCTACGAAACATGCACCTACCCGCTTCAGCCGTATACGACTTGCTCACGCCAGGAGGTCCGAACATGAGAATAATTATGCCGCGTCCTATTAGCCAGATTAATTTTAGGTCAGTGTCTATTGGACTTGGACTAAGGAGACAAACCTTTATCCTTGACGAAATCCTCGAACTTAGTACTGTCGGCCAGCACCTTGTTCTTCACGAACGCCCGGGCAAGCTCCTTCTCTTTTTCCGGAAGGATGAGATTCTCGTATGATTCGTCGCTCCAATCAATGGACTCAAGTTCATCAACGCGGAACTTGCCTATATCATAGGTTATTAACAGGGATAGAAGTGGGAGTCCGATGCAGCTGAAAGTCACCTACCTCACAGCTTTGTGTTCATGTCTAATCCGATGACCCAAGGTGTGGTCAACATGCATTGCTCATCAGTAAGCGGGTCCAGATTCTCGGATCTAGCTTCGATGTTTGCCACTATCCTTTTTCCTGTCGCCAAAGGCCTATCCGTGGCTACAAAGCCCCTTCTGGGACCGACGGGGAGTGAACCACCATAGTGAGGGCCTGTATTGTATTGTGGCCTGGGATGTCCTCCATCGTCGCTATATTCAGACTCGGAGGTAAAAGAGCTTCTACACTCCGGGTAGTGTCCAGGACCCCCTCGTGGTGGTTCAACGTTGACGTGGGGATAGTGATTTTGGGGTGCTGGAGCTATGGGACGATGACGATGAGAGGGAAGAGGTCGAGCCGGGTAAGAAGATTGAGCTGGGTACGATGCATGGTACGGTCCATTCGGGCCATAGTTCAAGCTCGGCTCAGGCCCTGATCCTTGCATATCAGTCGGAGGTGTGAAGTAGGCGTTAGACTGGTGTGGCGGCGCAAAAGGGTTCTCGGCATGGCCACTGTATGGAACGAGATCCCCCTGATTATTTTCATGATAAGAAGGCGGAACTGCTGGGTTCCTATCCCTACTGATTTGTCTCGTCGTATCTTGAGCCCCTTGAAGGAACTTTGGATTATTTGAGAGGGATTCGGATTCCAATGGCCCAAGACTAGGGTGCTTCCTGTTGCGGGACTGATAGTAGGTATGAGTATCTATAATCACTCTTCCCGAAATCTAAGACGGGTAAGTTATCAGCACATGTGTAGGATAAAGAGCATAGATGTATATGTGTCACCAATAGCACAGATATCTTTGTTTGAGAAATAAGACTTACTGGTCGTTCTTCGTTCAGTGACTCTTCCAAAAGGACCTGTGTACCAGTGCATGACTTGAAATGGTAACCACGCAGCGCTTCAAACAAGCGCCCCCGCTTGAGCAGTCGCTCCTTGGCCTCTTCCATAGACTCACAAAATTTGACAGGATACACGGGCAGAGATGTCACATGGCGTTCTCCCGCGTAGAAATTTATACCAATAACGGCCTTGGCGAAGCCACACTTAGAATATCTATTTATTATTTACTATTTTTTATTATTTTTTATTATTTTTCTCTGCATTAGTTATATTATTCGGTATTTATCTGTTGTTTGTTTTGTTTTCTGTTTCCTTATTTTTCCTACTTTGAAAGTGAGCTTTGGTAGAAATCATCTTAGTTCATTTGTTCCATAGAAATTGACAATCACTCGTTGTTTATTTAACCTCAAAATATCCCATTAGTGAACTATGTTATTATTATCGGGTCGTTCTTTCTAGCGTTCGTTAGTCTCGCGGAATAAGCAGCAGCCAGGAGACAAGCCTCAAACAGGACTGTATTGTGTAGCTTGACTCAGTGAAGCATGCAAAATTTTCCACCACTTGATCTTTTGTAACTCAAGTTGGATGCAGACTTTGCATCGTAACCCCCAGCAGAAATTATAGACTTTTGTTTCAAACACCAAAGAGGAGCTAGTCAGTGTAAGCATAAACACTTGAGTTTCTCACATACATCATCGCAAGATATCGGGTAACTACAAGATTTTACTCGTGAACAGTTGTGTCCACCACTTCAGATTTCGACAAGGAGAGGTTCCTGCAGTGCACCAACGATCTCCACTTACGAGCAATGCGTCGGGTGAAGTCCACCTGGTCAGAAAACACAGCCACGGCATACAGACTTTGGCATCATAGTATGAGCCCTTAACCATGGGGTTTATTCAAGCAATTCAAACTAGCAGAGACGAATGTAGACATAGAGTGAACCCCAAAACAAAGGCTTGTTTGGTGGGAAGCGCCGCATTAGGTCATTGGAACGAGTCCATCCAGATCGTCCAACGAATTAAATGCTACATGTATGAATTCATACAGAACAAATTAAAATCTCAAGAAAATCATAGAAGAAGCTATTTATTCTCACTGTACATCACAGGTTCACATGGTATGCACTGTCAAAAGCGCTGTCGTTGCCTATTTTAACTTAAGGAGACGACATAGAGAAAGCTTTGCGAGGTTCTGGTGGATAAATTTCTTATAAATGAACGCCATATAGAATTAACCCATCATCTAACAGAATATGATTCATCCATGTCATCATCCGAGCTCGGTATCATTATAGGCAAATCTTCCGTTCCCTCCTCAACGACGCTGTCTGCAAACGTCTCATCAACCTCCATCTCATCCGCCGTTGACACATCTTCCTCGCTAATACCTTCATTCTCCGCAATATCTCCCCCAATCTTGTTATCTCCGTCCGAATCGTACTCGGTATATGACGATGCGTCGTCAAATGCGCCCGGCATCTCGCTTGGCAGATCAATATCGACACCATATCGTTGTGGGTGATCTCGTGTTGGGCAGGGCATCCATTTCATATTTTCAACCGTGATTCTAGCAAGAATCGCCGCAGTACTTATCGCAAATGTCCCAAAACCCCATGGGCTGGGATAGCCTAGGAATGCCAGTAGGAAGGTCGATAGAAATATAGACCACTGCACAACTCTATGCTGGAACTGCTGGCACAAACAACAAACATTAAACCATAAAATGGCGCATTTGTCGACATTTGTAAACTTTTCCCAACAAATTGGACCAGATGCTCCCTCACTGAGGGCTTGATACCGACTAGTGACCTGCAGATTCCGCAGGCGCTGCTCCCAAAACGGATGAAGGCATCCTGTCTTATCCCAGGGTTCCATCTCGCAGAAATAAATCCAACGCTCGGTAACATCTATCGCATGATTTAGAGAGGTTGTATGATACTCGGTATGGTTTTCCTTGCAGCCTGCGCATAGAAATTCGTGACGAGTCATCCTGAGCTCTGCCTTGATAAGCTTTTCTATCCTCTTGTAATGCTGGATGGGTAAACTAGTATATCTCGGACTCCAAACAGTCTCACGGTCGCACTTGGCTTTGATACCCGCCTGGCGGTCTGGGACTGAACCTGCGGTAAAGCCCACTTTGACTAGCTTTACAGACCCTCCTTGAGTCACGGTCGTATTCATGATATAGTTGTATCCCTCTTGCTTTATCTTTGAATTCGAGGGCTGTCGAAGTGCCCTTGCGACAAGGTCATCAACCATTGGCTGTGTCAGTTTTACAGTCTTAGATTTCGGGGATTTCCGTGGCTTTCTCCGTGCAGAAGGGGCGGCTGGTGCAGAATTCGCATGTCTTGGTTGGGGTGGCGGAGGCGTCAGCAACTGCTGAGGGGGTTCGCTAGACCGGCGCTGAGCTCGCGGCGGAGTAGGAGTGCTAACATCCCGGTCATTCGTGTGAATATTAGGGGATGTAGACAAGTCATTCGCACAGCCGGTAGACACAATGCGTCGTCTGCTCTGAGGGTTGGCGGCGGAGCTCTGACCTCCGCGCTGGGGAGTGGTGGGTAAAGAAGTTGTTTTGTCTCGGTTTTGTCTTCTCCTCTTCACAGGTATCGGGCTTCCATTGTCTAAAGAACTCGATTGAGCTCCAGTAGATTTTGGTGTTGTCGATTGACTGGCCGCCATGTTCAGTTTGGAGAAGCAATACTTGAAGACCTAGACTGCTCGTAGCTATAGTAAGAGTGGCACAATAAGCGAAGATTCTAGTAAGAAGGGAATGGCCAGAAGAGACGGCTCTTCCTACAGTCTTACATGGCTAATTTATAATCGTCTGGTGGAGTATTACTGACTGGACATCGGCTGCATGCAGGTTGCTCCTGGGGGCTGGGCTTGATACCTGGTTGCATGTGGCTATGCCAAATTGTACACAGCCTGAATACGAACCCTCCTTTTCTGGCCGGCGCATGATGATAACATGCTGGGGAATGCTAGCGCTGTGAATGAAGAACTGATTCGTGAGCGATAGGTTGTGAGATCTCATCTCAATCTAGCAGTTCCATGTCTCATCCCAAGAATGGGCTATTCAAAAATCATTCAGCTTTATATGAAAACTGCTTTGCGGGATTATTGGAAGGATCCTCTCTGCATACTCAGGGTCTTATCCATCGAGCTGTGTCCGCCTACTGTCAACCAACACACCGTTAAAACTGCCGTTGTATCCGCACGGTGTCTATCTTTAGAACAAACTCGGTAAAAACAATAGTAACGTAACATAAAGAGATATTGATAAAAGGCGGGGAAGATGAGTCGCTCATATTGTAGACTATCGAATTCATTTGCCATAGCCTCGGAACGATGATATGATGTACAGAGTTTGGGATTCAGATTGAAAATGTGATGCGCTCCCCATCGATTCTCCCACGCGACCGCCTCCGCTCATATCCACTTTCCACATTGTTCTCCTTGCAAGAGAACTTGCCGCCCACCGTCGAATGTTCCCGGCTGCCCTGTGGATACCTAACATTCGAACAGGACGCTTTCATGTGCTGAAATACAATCCAGACTTCTCTACCACAGCCATCACATTGCGCGCGGCATTGTCTCGGCGTGATGGTGCCCCATGTGAACTATTGGCATGGGGCACGGATGCCTGATTGCCTGTCAATAATTGCGGATCATTAAACACGGCGATCGCCTATAGGCTGTTTTTTTTTAGGCATTGCAGGGGTTGCTTCCCATATATTTCGAAAATCTCGGCTGGGTGCTCCGGACAAAACTCCCAGGCTGAAGTCGGTACCAAATCATGTTGATGATGGCTGCTGCCTGCAGGCTGCAGTTAATTATTGGTTGGTTTCCGGAACACAGAAGTGCTTCCAAGCAAGCAGGGAGAATATGCAATACAACCGAAACACGTCGGCTAGCTGAGGAACGTGCTTAGCCAAATTGCCGCTTTACGAGGATTGAAAACTGTCAGCCAATAAAGAATCTAACGTTGAGATTTTCCCAGTCCCGCAATGGTTAGAACTCCAAGCGCAGGCCAATGCCCGGCTTGTTAGTCCATGGTAAGGCCTATTCCAAGAGCAGGGTTAAAGCTGACCTTTGGTCCTTTGGTTCGTGAACATGTTGCCACAACGGGCTTGGCAGAAGCCCGGGCACCCGCTTCACTGGCGAGATGTTTGTGTGATCATCCCCCCGAGACTATGTTTGACATGACCTGTTCTCCGAAGTTGAGTTAATCCGACCCCCTCTTTTCGCCATAATAATTTCGTCAAGGGGGTTGGCTTGGTGTACAAATTTCGAACTGGCATAAGAATAAGACCAATACTATGGTTTGTCATCAAGTACTATTTGTTGAAATTACAGTGGCCTACAAGGTGTATTGGGCCTTGAGACCGCTATAACTAGCAGCAGTAGAAGTTTTTAGCTTCTAACTTATAGTGAATACTCCTCTATAACTTAGTTAAATTTTATACTAGAAAGTCGGTTTATAGTATATTTTATAGTATAAAAGAATCTTATTTTAGTAAGAGGAATTAGAAAATTATACTAATTTCTCTTATAAGTCTACTAACTAAAAATTACTCTAAAACCTACTATAGTAGCTTCCTGAGCTACTTTTAATTTTCTATAAAATTTATTACTATAGGAAATCTAAAAAATTAATTTATAACTATCTAATTATAAGACTAATATATATAACTTTTATAAGACTTACTTTTATCTAAAAGAGGCTCTTAAGCTAATCTATTAAGTATAGATATTAGATATTTTATTTTTAAAGATAAAGGAATTATTTAGTAATTAAAGTTTAGTTTAGGATAAACTGATTATAGGGTAGTATAGATATAAGTTAGGTAGTCTAAAATAATCCAGAATTTTTTTCTAAATTTTCTAAACTCTTATTTCAGCTATTATAGTCTAATAACCTATAAATAATACTACTAATACTCCTAGCCCTAAAGGGGAACTGGAGCCTGCTAAGCTATAGCGGTTATAGCAGCCTGTAGCTACTGACCTATAGTAGCTATAGCCGCTATTAGCTAGTGATCATAATCACTATCGGATAGCGGTCTTAATCACTATTAGCTAGCTGTTATAGGGGATAGCAATCGCTAGCAGTCAGTAGCTGCGATCGCTAACAGTTAGTAGCTACAATTGCTAACAGTTAGTAGTTATAACCGCTAGAGGTTAGTAGTTATAACTGCTAACTTATAGTAATATAGCTACTAACTTATAGTAGCTATAGTCTCTTAATTTAATACTCCCTCTAAAAAGGGGTATATAATACTTATTTATAGAGATAAAAGTCCGAAAAAAAATATACTAAATAGTATATTTTTAAGGATTATAATATACTAAATAGTATATTTTTAAGGATTATAATATACTAAAAGAGTATAGGGTAGATCTATTACTTACTATTTTATTAAGAAGTATTCAGAAGAAAACTTCTAAAAGGCTAGGAAAGCAGTAACTATAATAAAACCTAACTAATAGAGACTAGTAGTCTCTATTTAACCCCTATAAAGGTTATTAAGAGAGGAAAGCTTCTAGGATAAACCTAGGAGCTTTATATAGCTTTTCAAAGCTATAGAGGCTAGGGGTTTAGTTAATCTATTAGCTGGTATCTCTTTAGTATTAAGATAGATAACCTTTATATTTTCTAGCTTTATAACTTCCTTTATATAATTAAACTTTAATAGTATATATTTAGTTTAATTATAAAGATTAGGGTTAGAAGAGTTAGAAATAGAGCCTGTATTATTATAATAGAGGTTTATAGAGGATATAGGGTTTTTTAGTTCCTTATATAGAGTTTTTAACTATAAAACCTCTCTAATAGCCTCTACTAAAGTATCTGTTTTAGCCTCTATAGTTAATAGAACTATAGTTAAAGCTTTCTTAGACTTCTAACTAATAGGGGTATTTCCTAAGGTTATTAAATAACTAAAGGTTAATATAGAAGACTTATCTCCAGCAAAATCACTATTACTATAAGCTATAGGATAAAAATCCTTAGTAGCTTTATAAGTTATAGCTAGTAATTTAGAACCTTTTAAATACTTTAAGGTTCCTTTTACTTAATTAAGGTATTCTATATAGGTATTACCTAGTTAAGAAGATAACTACTATATAGGAAACCCTAAGTCAGATCTAGTTATAAGTATAAGATATATTAAAGTATCTATTTCCTTATAGTTTAGCTTCCTAGATAAAGGTTACTTTATACTATTAGGTTATAAGAGAACTAAGTTAGATTTAGAATCTAGAAGACTAAAAGTTTCTAAAGCCTCTTCTATATATTAGGACTAAGATAACTTTAAAGTCTTCTTATTTCTATCCCTTATAATTTAAATTCCTAAGAAGAAGGAAGCTAGTTCTTTATCTTCTAGCTTATAGGCTTTACTTAACTGCCTTTTTAGCTTATTTATAGCTAATAAGCTAGAACTAATAATTAAACAGTTATTAATATAGGTTATTATATAGATTTTTAAAACCTTATTATAATAGACTGCTAGGTTAGAAATTAAGGGATAAAAGCCTAGAGTTTTAAATAGAGCTCTAAGAGCCTCTTACTACTCTCTAGGGCTTTGCTTTAAACTATATAAGGCTTTATTTAACTATATAACCTGCTCTTTATCAGGATTATAACCTAGTTTAGTTATTAACTTAACTAGATAGGATCTAGCTTTTAAAAGCTCTATAAAGCCCTTAGGTATAGCTATAAATATAGTTTCTTTTAAGGAGCTATTTAAAAAAGTACCTATAAAGTTAACCTGTTTAACTTCTAAGTTAACTAGTTAGCTATAGCTAGTAAAATTTACTAAGTTAAAGAAATAGCTATAGAAGTAAAAATCTCTTTAAAATCTAAGCTTTCTATTTATATAAACCCTTTAGCTACTAGCCTAGCTTTAAACTTATAAGAGATATTATTAGAATCCCTTTTAAATTTTAAAACTAGCCTATTTAATAGGATTTTTCTATCCTTAGATATTTTAGTCTTATTTATAAAGGAAAAATAATTATAATATACTAGTTATTCTAGTTTATTAAATATAGCTTCTAACCACTCTTTCTTATTTTCTAACTTAATAGCCTATTTAAAAGAAGAGGATTCCTTATCTAGAATTTTCTTCTTAACTTTATAACTAATATTATAACTATAGTAAAGAAGTTCCTTAGGATCTATATCTATAGGATCTTCTAATATAGAATTTTCTTCTTTTTCTATACTAGAAGATATAGGAGTATTAGAATTTTCTAGAGGAATCTCTAGAGTAGATTCTTCTAAATTTATCCTTTTTTCTCTCTCTAAGACTTCTAATATTTCAGAATTCTTAAAATTATCTAATTCTTCTATTTCTCCCTCTAAAAGATTATTTAAAAGATAGGGATTTATAGGTTCTTCTAGATTATTAGAAGTTAAATTATTAACTTCTATTTTCTAAAAACCTTTATCTAAAGAACTAACTCTTTTCTAAAAACCTAATATAACTAGTTTTAGTTACTAGTCTTCTTCTAGGTATCCAGATTAGATAAGTATTAGAACTTAATATAGCTAATAGTCTAGCTAGTTCAGTTCTAGTATTAAGCTTATAGAATTTTTCCCTATTTTCTATAGGGATTATAGCTTTATAATAACTACCTATAGCTTTATAAAAAACCTAAGTTAGGCTTAGTTTCCTTAGAAGGTTCTAATTCCTTATAAAATAACTTATAGAGTATTAAGTCTCTATTAGTAATAGTAGTTAAATTAACTAGTTTAACTATAGCTTTTATTATAAAATACTAGAGATATATAGGAATATTAGTCTATAATATAGAGGCTTTTAATTTATCTAGGATTAGCCTAATAGATCTTTCTATAAGACTATTTTAGCTATAAATATAAGGGTTAGAGGTTAAAAAAGCTATCCCTTTTTTAGCTAGCTAATCTCTTAGTTCAGAACTAACTTTAGAGCCTCTATTATATTACGAATAAAGTATATACCTACTGTATTATATAGTATACCCTACTTTTCTTACTAATAAGAGATAGATTACTTCGGATTATTAGTAAGCCTAAATAATCCTCAGCTAAACTTACTCTAGATTACTAGTAAGCTATTATAAGCCCCTAGTATATATATATATTTATTTTACTAGATAGAATACTCTTTTAAATAGTTATTAATAATATTATCTATATATCTATTATTACTAGCTCTATAATACTTATATATTAATAGTAACTTATATTATATAGCCTAAGACTATCTAATTATATTACTTAGAATAATACTCTAATTAGTTTAGCTCTAACCTACCCTAGACCCTGTTCAGTATAAGTTATCTAACTGTTATATATTAATAACTCTTATTCAGCTAATTACCTTATCTTAATTATTATATAATAATAAAGAAGATATTATAGCTACTATAGTATCTTAAACCCAGTAATAGTATACCCCTACTACTAATAATAACTTACCTGCTCTAACTATTAAGGATAATACTATAGATAAAAATAGTAATAATAGTAGTAAGGATAATAATAATTATACTAAGGAAATACAGCTCTTATAAAACTAAATTAACTAGCTTTATATATATCTTATAGATATCTACTAGAAGTTAGCTAATATAACTACTATTATAGTATAATAGGCTACTATATATATTAACCTCTAGGCTTAAGCTATAACTACTATTTAAAAAAGAGAGCTAGAATAACTATTTAAGCTATTACTACCTAAGATATTTAATAGAACCTAAAATAAACTTTAAGGGTTTATAACTTAACTCTAAATATACTTTAATTACTTTCTAATTATACTTAATACTAGTAAGAGGAAGATTATATATATCTACTTATAACTTAAGGGAGTTATATTTAATTAGTTTAAACCTATTATAAAGGAATATCTTAGTAAATAGAAAAGCTAATAAATTATTAATATTATAATAAGTTTTAATTATTTTATAGAAGTTCTTAAGTAAACCTTTAGTATTTAAAATAAGAAGTATAAGATAGAATATAAGATTAATATACTTACTTAGAAAGAATTATATTTAACCTTTAGTACTTACTACCTCTAGCTACTAGCTAAAACTAGATAGAATAAGGAATATACTATATCTTACTACTTTAACTAATTTAAGAAGGAAGTTTAGGAAGAACTATATAAGGAAAACAGGTTAAAAAGTATTTATAAATATATAACTATAGCTATAAGAATTAATAACTAGTAATATTATTAGTAAATCTATAATAGAAAGGTAATTTATTTTACTAATATTAGAAAACTATAATAGTAGTATATTATAGCCTCTGGGATATATATAGAACCTATAGAGCTAGGAGCTATAGAAAAATATAAATACTATAACTATAATAAAATTAGATATATTTTACGCTAATATCTAGAATCTAAAAAAGATAAGAAAAAAGATTAGAAACCTACTAAGGATAGTAAGAAGTAATTAGAAGTAATTAAGAAAACTAATATTAAAGTCTTAGGAATAATATATAAAATTAACTAAGGAGAAACTCTTATAACTATTATAATCCCTAAGTATCCTCTAAAAGATATATCTATTTTCTAAGAAGTACTAGAACCTAAGAAATATATAAAACTTAGTATAATTAGAAAATAATAAAAGGAAATCTAATAAATCTTTTAAAAGCTTAAGAAGAAGCTTAAATAAGAGAAACTAGTCTTAGGATTTAGACTACTTACTAAATATAAATATATATTCTGCTATATTAATAGAGTTATTCTATAAAACTCTACTAAGAAAGAATAATACTAATAGATAAGGATAGAAATTAAAACTAAATATAATAAACTCTATATATATTATTAAAAGAAGATATAGGAATAATATCTAGATATATTAGAAGAACTAGTTATTTTTAGAAATAGTACTATTAGTACTATATAGCTCAGTAATAGTATATATAAGATACTAATCTATATAGAGATAATATAGATATATAATTACTCTCTGGAATTATAGATAATCTACTATAATAATTAGTACTAAATATATTAAATAGAGAAAACTAAGAATAATTTCTTTCTATACCCTAATAGAAGAATACTTAATAAATATACTATAGAATAAATATAATAATTTATATATTAATAATATAGTATAAAATAATATACTATTTTTAAGAAAAACCTAGAAGAATATTTTAAGGAATATATCTATAGTAAACTACTAGCTGAATTATATATTAAGCTAAGATATAAAGTTTATAAAAAGACTAAAATTAAACTATAGTATAAAAATAAGGACCTTAAAGATTAGATAATAGCTAAATATAATAGCTAAATTAAATAATACTATAACTAGAAGTATAAGAACTATCTAAAAGCTAAAATAATAGTACTAGAACTAGCTAAATATAGTAATAATAATATAAACCCTACTAAAATATATCTATAGTAATACTAACTATAGGAAGAAGAAATAAGATAATACTATAAATAAGATATACTATCTCTAACAGATAGTAAAGATAGTAATAATATAGAGAAATAAGAAATTACCTCTCTACTAATAAAAAGGAATAGAATAAAGCTTACTCTAATAAAGGAATACTAAATATAATTAATAAATTAAATAAGTAGAAAAAGAAATATAAATAATTTATCTTTAGTTCTATAGATAAACTAAGAACTCTTATAAATATCCTAAAATAAGTACTTAAGAATAAGGAAGACTAAGAATAATTTAAATAATAAGTTAACTAAGTAAAAAATAATATAAACTATCTATAATAGAGCTATAATATAATAAAATAATATTAGATTAGAAGACCCTAGGAGCTATTAAGAGAGGAAATTTAATTAATATTATTATAGATATTAAGATTAAGAGATACTAGCTTATAGTATAAATAAACTATAGAGTATTATATAATTATATCTTACTAATAGTAATTAACTAACTCTACTTACTATAAAGAATAAAGAAGAAGTCCTATAATATTATAACTCTAGATAGAATATTATTTAAGTATAATAATAGAATTATTAACTCTAAAACTAATTACCTTATAATTAAAATCTAAAGAAAAAAATTTAATATTATATATAACTTAGTACTATTAAATTCCTATAATATTATATTAGGATTATTATAGTTATAAGATATAAATTTACTAATAGACTAGTTTACTAGCTATATAGAGTAGAGGGATATTCTTATAAACCTATATTAGAATTAATAGAAATTAAAATTTTATTAAATATTAGAAGAATATAATAATTCTTTAATAACTAAAAGTACTATTATAAAAAACTAAAATAATAACTTATAATAATAAGTAGATATAGTAGTTATAGTCTTAATAGTACTATAACCTAATATACTAAAAAATCTATTCTACTAAGAATTATAATAAATAAAATAAATCTTAGACTAAATATAAAAATTAGAATAATCCCTAGAAATAGATTTTATTAACTAGATATATATAATAAATTAATAAAAATATAATTATAATATTAAGTTTAATTTATAGTATAAATAAGTAAGAAAAGAATAACTATAAAAAGATAAAGAAGAATATCTTAAAAAAGAAAGATTAAATTATATCCTAAAGGAATACTAGAAATATAATAAGCTATTTAAGGAAACTCTAGAAACCAGATTACTATAGTATAATTAATAGAATTATAAAATCTCTATTATTAATAAAGAAGAACTAGCTTTCTATAAACTCTATAATCTTATAGAACCTTAGTTATAAATACTCTATAAATATATTAATAATATATTAGTAAAAAGCTATATATAGTTATTAACTTTATCTATAGAATACCCTATAATATTTATATCTAAGAAAAATAATAAACTCTATTTAGTTATTAACTACTACTAGCTAAATAAGATTATATATAAAGATAGGATATTCTTACTACTAATTATAGAACTTAGAGATTAATTATAAGGTAAATAGTAGTTTACTATATTAGATCTAAAGGGAGCTTATAACTTAATATAAATAAAAAAAGGAGATAAATAGAAAATAGTATTTAGAATAAAGTTCAGCTTATATAAATATCTTATTATACCCTTCAGACTAATAAATATATCTATAATATTCTAATAAATAATTAATTAAGTACTTTAGAAATATTTTAATATCTTTATAGTTATATATCTTAATAATATTTTAATATTCTTAGATAATCTAGATATATATAAGGAATATATATATAAAGTTCTAAAGAAACTAGAAGATATTAATCTCCTAGTAGAACCTAAGAAAAGCTAGTTTTATATTAAGAAAGTTAACTTTCTAGGATATACTATTTAACCTAATAAGATATAAATAGAAAAAAGTAAAATTACTATAGTTTCTAAATAGGAAGAACTAATAAATATTAAGAAAGTATAAACTTTCCTTAGATTTACTAATTATTATTAATAATTTATTAAAAATTATAGAAAGATTACTATACTACTATATAATCTAACTAAGAAGAATAAAGAATTTTAATAGAACTTAAAATATTAATAAGTATTTACTAATATTAAACTCTATATAACTAATAAACCTATACTATAGATATTTAATCTAAGTAAGGAAGTAGAACTTAAAACTAATACTTTAGACTTTATAATTAATATATAAATTAGCTAAAGAGATAATAAAGGGAGATTATACCCTATAGTATTCTACTTAAAGAAACTATATAGTATAGAACTTAATTACTCTATCTATAATAAAGAATTTATAGCTATTATATATATATTTAAAGAATTTAAATACTACTATCTAGGAATATAATATAAAGTTAAGGTATATATAGACTATAAGAATATTTAGTACTTTACTATAATCTAATAACTTAATAAATAATAAATATACTATACTAAATACTTATCTAAGTTTAATTATAAAATTATATACTAAAAAGGATTAGAGAATAGAAGAGCTAATACTCTTAGCTAGAAATCTAAATATAAACAGATAGTTCCTAAAATAAATAGATAACTATTTACTATAAATAATAAAGGATACTTAGTATAGAAAACCTTAGGTACTATACTAAGGGAAATAGTATATACTAAAGTCTAGATAGAAGCTATACTAGATATAAAGATACTATAATAAGATATAAGAATAGTACTTATTAAGAAAATCTATAAGTACCTGCTCTTAGGATATTAAGAAGTTAAGAAAATATTTAATAGAATAAGATAATATTATAATTACCCCAGTCTATAAAAAGATATATAAACTATAATTTCAGAATATAATACTTATATATAAATTAAATCTATAAGATATAAACTATATAGAGAACTTAAACTAGTTCTAGTATTAGAATAACTATAGTAAGTAATATTCTTTAACTATATTATTAAACTATTATTATCTATAGAACCTATAATAGGAGTATAGTATAATAGTATCTTAGTTATTATTAATAAACTTATAAAGTATAGGTATTTTATTCTATATAAAGAAGTAAGTTCTATAGAAGACCTTATATATTAATTTCTATAATATATAGTTAGTTATTATAGATTATCTAAGGAAATAATTTTAAACAGAGGAATAACTTTTACCTCTAAATTTTAATAATTACTTATAGTATAAATAGGTACTAAGTATAAGCTTTTAATAGCTTATTACCCCTAGAATAATAGATAAATAGAATATCTAAACTAAATATTAGAATAATACTTATAAGTATATATTAATTATAAATAAGATAATTAGATATAATTATTACCTATAGTATAGATTATATATAATAGTTCAGTATAAGAATCTATCCAGCTTATACTTATATATATAAACTATAGTTATAAACTAGAATTCTAGAACTAATAAATACTTAATAAACTGGATATATCTACTGCTATACTTATAAAAGAAATACTATACTTATTATATATAGAAATAAAGATAGAATTAGAATTTATCTAAGAAAGAATAAAGAAATACTATAATAAAATAAGATTAAAGAGACTAATTTTAAAGAAGGGAGATAAAGTCTATCTACTCTATAAAAATATTATAATAATATAACTAAGTAATAAATTAGATTATAAAAAACTTAGACTATTTAAAATTAAGAATAAAAAATTAGATACTAACTATAAACTTTTACTACTAGATATAATATATATCTATTTAGTTTTTTATATCTTATTACTTAAAAAAGTATTAGAAAATACTCTAGATTAAAACTATCTAATTAAGGTTTATAAAGAAGAATATAAGCTAGAAAAAATACTAAAGAAAGAAGTTAGAAGTAGATAAATATTCTATTTTATTAAATAGAAAGAATATACTAATAATAATAATACCTGGGAACTTATTAAGTACTTAAAGAACTACTAGAAGCTTATCTAATAGTTCTATTAATAATATTAGGGAAAAAAGAAAGATTAGAAAAATCAGAAAGAATTAAAGTCTAATTAATAATTCCTATAGTACTAAGAGACTATACTATACTAATAGTTTATTACTTCTTTAAGATTATCTCCTTCTAAGTATAAATACTATTCTATTTATCTAAATTATATATCCTATAATAAAATAAATACTAGGATTTCTCCTGAGCTACCTAATACTAGTAATAAAGATAAGAAACCTTTACTAAAGCCTTCTAGAGAGCTAGCTTAGATAAAGCTAATTTATTCTCTAAATACTACTCTTTAGTAACTGAATATTTTACTATATATAAATTAGTAGGAACTAGAAATATAAGGAATAAAATTATATATACTAAAATACTATCTTAATACTATTATAAGATTAATCTAGCTTTATATACTTACTATAGTAAAAGGAAGCCTTAATTATATAATATATTTTCTTATACTTAAAATAATTTAAGTAAGATATAGTTTTAATATCTATCTCTTTAATTAGAAATATAAGATATTTATACTATTATAATTTCTTAGATAAGGATTATAATATAGTTAGTAATATATAGAATAATTAAGAATAAAGAAATTATATACTAAGTATTAGCTATAAAAACTAATCTTAAGAATAAAACTAATAGGGAGGGAGTAATATATTATAAATAAAGTATATATCTACTATATTATATAGTATATCCTACTTTTCTTACTAATAAGAGATAGATTACTTTAAATTATTAGTAAGCCTGAATAATCCTTAGCTAAACTTACTCTGGATTACTAGTAAGCTATTATAAGCCCCTAGTATATATATATATTTATTTTACTAGATAGAATACTCTTTTAGATAGTTATTAATAATATTATCTATATATCTATTATTACTAGCTCTATAATACTTATATATTAATAGTAACTTATATTATACAGCCTAAGACTACCTGATTATACTACTTAGAATAATACTCTAATTAGTTCAGCCCTGACCTACCCTAGACCCCGTCCAGTGTAAGTTATCTAACTGTTATATATTAAAGTAAAATCTCTTAGGATATCTCTTATATTAGTTTTTAAAGCTCTTAAATAAGTTCTTAATAGCTAGACTAATAGTTATAGCTTCTTTATTTACTAAACTAATAATCTATCTATATCTAGTTTTTCTTTTAACTAGAAAAAGATTATAAAGCTTTTTATTATAGGGTATAGGGTTTATTTTAACTATATCTCCCTCTATTATATCTAGAACTTCAGAAGGATCTTCTATAGGTCTTCTATATATAACTCTAACTACTTTAGCTCTAATACAGGCTAAGTAAATAAAGTCTTTATCTTTAACTAAGGAAAAGTTAGGAATTCCTTTAGTTATATTAGCTATTTTCTTAAATAAGACTAGCTCTAAGTAGCTTAGTTTTATATACTAAAAACTAGCTAAGTCTAATAGTTTCTTATATTCTTCTGAACTTAGGTTTATAGCTTTAGTTTTAGAGGAATTAGAAGAAACTAAGATAGAAGGGTTATTAACTAAGAGATCTTAAGATCTATAGGCCTTATTAGAACCCTGAAAACTCTCTATAATAGCTATATCAGCTTTAGAGTTCTCTAGGCTATACTTATAAGCTCTCTTAGTTTCCTCTTCTAAATCTATAGTTTTCTCTTCTAGAAACTTATAGTTTTCTAAAGACTCTTCTTCTTTTAATATAGAAGAAGAGATTTCCTTATAATTTTTCTTATTTAAAGTAGGATTTTTAGGAATTCTATTAATAGGATAAAATAATATTATAATTATTCTAGTTTATAAAAAGATATATAAACTATAGTTTCAGAATATAATACTTATATATAAATTAAGTTTATAAGATATAAACTCTATAAAGAACTTAAACTAGTATAAGTATTAGAATAATTATAATAATTAATATTCTTTAACTATATTATTAAGCTATTCTTATTAATAGAACTAATAATAGAAATATAGTATAATAGTATCTTAGTTATTATTAATAGATTTATAAAATATAGATATTTTATTCTATATAAAAAAATAAGCTTTATAGAAAACCTTATATATTAATATCTATAATATATAATTAGTTACTATAGATTATCTAAAGGAAAAATCTTAGATAGAGAAATAATATTTATCTCTAAGTTTTAGTAATTACTTATAGTATAAATAGATACTAAGTATAAGCTTTTAATAGCTTATTATCTCTAAAATAATAGATAAATAGAATATTTAAACTAAATACTAGAATAATATCTATAAGTATATATTAATTATAAATAAGATAATTAGGTATAATTATTATCTATAGTATAGATTATATATAATAATTTAGTATAAAAATCTATCTAGCTTATATCTATATATATAAACTATAGTTATAAACTAGAATTTTAGAATTAATAAATACTTAATAGACTAGATATATCTACTATTATACTTATAAAAGAAATATTATACTTATTATATATATAAATAAAAATAGAATTAGAATTTATCTAAGAAAGAATAAAGAAATATTATAATAAGATAAAATTAAAGAAACTAATTTTAGAGAAGGAAGATAAAGTATATCTACTCTATAAAAATATTATAATAATATAGCTAAATAATAAATTAAATTATAAAAAACTTAAGCTATTTAAAATTCAAAATAAAAAATCAGATACTAATTATAAATTATTATTACTAGATATAATATATATCTATCTAGTTTTTTATATCTTATTATTTAAAAAAGTATTAGAAAATACTCTAAATTAAAACTATTTAATTAAGATTTATAAAGAAGAATATAAGCTAGAAAAAATACTAAAAAAGAAAATTAGAATTAAATAAATATTTTACTTTATTAAATAGAAGGGATATACTAATTAAAATAATATCTAGGAACTTATTAAATATCTAAGGAATTATTAAAAGCTTATTTAATAGTATTACTAGGTTTAGAAATACTTATTCTAATAAACTAAGAAGAAAATAGTTCTATACCCTTTTAAAGAAATACTAGATTAATCTTAATCTCTGAAAGTATAGATTTAGAGAAAAGAGTAATTACTAAAGAGAAAGCTAACTTATAAGCTATCTCCTGTATCTCCTTATATTCTATCTATTCTAACTCTTTAATACTATTAATACTATAAGATACTATTTATATTATCTTATTAAGCTATATTTTCTTTTATTTATATAAATACTATACCTTAGTACTTATATACTCTAACTTCTCCTCTACTATATCTAACTCCTCTTTAGCCTATTAATAATAGATTCTAATAGAAGGGAGTATTATATTATAAACTATCTCTATATTATCTAAAAGATTATCTTAGTTATTATACCTAATTATATATAACTAAATAATATAATTAATATTATATATATTAACTATACTATAGACTAATTATTATAATATATTCTTTTATAAGGTTAAGATCTCTAATACCAGGTAGATTAACTATAGGGTAAGTTAAGTCTAGGGTAAATAAAGCCTATAGGGTAGGCTTAGAAATACTAGAGAGGGATTATTAAAAAAGGTATAGTAGAAAATATAGGCTCTAAGAGAGAAAATAAAGCTCTATTAGCTATAGAGTAGCTAAGAAAAATAAACTATAGAATAGATAAAAGAGTATATTAGTAATTTATAGAATCTCTATCTAGTAGGGAGAAAGCTCTATACTTATAGGTATTTCTAGACTATAAGAGCTTAAAAGATAATATATTACTTTCTATAATATAAGCTTATAACTATTATAAAATTCTTATATAGAGAAATATAAAATTACTAATATAAATACTATAGTAGATATAAAGTCTACTAATATAACTACTATAGTAATTATAAGGTTTACTAAACTAAGTACTAAGGTTTTTATATAGTAAATATAAGATCTACTAATATAAATATTATAGTAGATATAAAGTCTACTAATATAGCTACTTCAGTATAATATAGAATTACTAGTACAGATACTATATATTATAAATAAAGACTACTTTCAGGCTATAGGAAGTTATATATAAAGTAGATAGTACTAACCTACCTTATAACTAATAAGGATAACTTTACTCTAGATAAGTAAAGTCTCGAGTAAAGACTGTTATAAATACTCTAGTAAATATACTAGTATATATATATATTTATTTCTATAGTTTAAATACTCTTTCAGATAGTTATTAATAATATTATCTATATACTTATTATTACTAGCTCTATAATATTTATATATTAATAGTAACTTATATTATATAGCTATATAATAACCTAATTATACTACTCAGAATAATACTCTGATTAGTTTAACCCTAATCTACCCTAGACCCTGTCCAGTATAAGTCAGCCTAACTGTTATACTATAGTAGCTATTATAATAGTTATAACTACTAATATAATTACCCTAATAGATAGCTATAATAAGTTAGACTAGTAGCTTTAGTAAGCTTTTAGTTTTAAAAAGCTTTAAGTTAGTTATTTTATTCCTCCTTACCCTATACTAATTATATATTATTTAATTAACTAATATAGAGTAATTCTTAATCTACCCTATAGTCTATAGGGTAAATCTTAATATTCTACTTTCTCTTATCTTAGAGTTATTAAGCTTTATAATTTCTACCCTAGAGCTTTATATTTTTTATAAATATTTTCTATTTTACTATTATATACTAATATAGCTAAAAAAAAAATACTTTTTTAAAAATAGCTTATATATTCTAAGCTATAGAGCTTAATAAATTAAATAATAATATTATAATTTTTTATTCTTTTCTATTCTATCTCTCTCTCTTTCCTTTAATAAGACTACTATAATTAAGATATTATATCTCTAGATAGATCTTAACTAGGCCTAGCTAAATAGCTAGCTTTAAAATATCTTAATTAACCTAATTAAAATATAGTTTAGCTAGCTTTAAAGGTATATTTCTACTATTTTTAATAAAATCTAGTTAAGATACTTTCTAATCTTTATTTTTTAATCTAATTACTTAAAATAATCTTAGAACTAAAATTAGATAAATCTTCTACTACCTTATAAATCTATATATTATAGCTTATCTTACTATAAATACTATATTACTAAGTATCTTACTTTTAATAAGATCTCTAATTCTAATCTATATAGTCTTCTATCTATATCTACTTTTAAATATCTCTTTTAGCTATAATATTCTATAATTCCTATATATTAAGAGAGCTTTCTTTATATAAGTATAGCTTTTTAGTACTCTAGTACTTATTTAATTACTTATTTATCTCTTTAAGTTTATTAATCTCTTCCTTTAATAGTATAAGCTTATATATAACTTACTATATACCCTTTATAATCTACTTAATACTCTTAATAATTAGGTTTAAAGAACTATTCTAATAATATTATACTTATCTCTTAAAGTATTTAGATTATAAAATTATTTCTAATAAATTAATTAGAGTTTTTAACTACTAAATAATAAGTAGTTTTATTAGTATACTAAATACCACTAACTAGCAGTTACTGGCTGGAAGCCAGAAGCAGAGCGGTTCGCTTAGTCAGGACCGCTTTAGAACTATATTTATAACCGGTTCACTTCTGTAGCTAGGATATTAACTCAATTAATTTACTTTTAACCTATCTACTCTATAGCATATACTTTGGAAAAGCCTTCTAACAAGTTTAGAGAATAAGTCTAATAATATTAGTATATTTATTTATATATCTAACTTTAAAATTATACTTTCTAGATTTAGAGAAATAAATTTAGTCTCTTAGAATACTTTTAGTATATTTTCTTTAATAAAAAAAAATATTAAATACTACTATAAATATTAGGAAAAAGTTTTTCTTTATAATATAAATAATCTAAGTTTTTATTAAATACTTAATTTACTAGTTATATTTTTTTTTAATAAATTAAAATAGTTAATATCTAGTAGCTAGAGTAGATAAAAAGAATAAGAAAATAATATTTATTCTTAATTCTAATTTAAGTATTTTTATTAAAATACTTAATCTAATCTATAGTAATTTTATTTAAAATCTAATTATTTTTACTAATAGAAATTCTCTAGTTATGTCGGGATAGCTAGTTAGTCAGGGCTCTTGCGATCACGTGGCCTAACCACGTGACCGCTCCAGCCTCTATTTAACCCCGGGCCACGGGCCCGTAGGCCAGCTAGCTAGCTAGAGAAGAACATATACAGAATACAACAGAACCTATCCAACAGCATATGCTAAGGAAGTCCTTCCAACAAGTTAAATAATAAATTAAATTCTTAGATCTAGAATAAAAAATAATATTAATTTTTTATTATTAGAAATAGTAAAATTATCTAACTAGTTATATTAATTATCTAGATTAAAAAAATCTATTTCTAGTTATTAAATTATACTAATTTAGATCTTACTATTTAATTAGAATATATAATTATAATATAAATATTAATCTAACTTATTAAAAAGCTAGTCTTATTAAAGTTATAAATATTCTTATTAAGAATACTATATTTAACTACTATATTCTATATAAAATTAAATTATAATTAAATAATTTTAGAATTTTTATATAAAGTATTATAAATAAAGCATATACCTACTGTATTATATAGTATACCCTACTTTTCTTACTAATAAGAGATAGATTACTCCGGATTATTAGTAAGTCTGAATAATCCTTAGCTAAACTTACCTTAGATTACTAGTAAGCTATTATAAGCCCCTAGTATATATATATATTTATTTTACTAGATAGAATACTCCTTCAGATAGTTATTAATAATATTATCTATATATCTATTATTACTAGCTCTATAATACTTATATATTAATAGTAATTTATATTATACAGCCTAAGATAACCTAATTATACTACTTAGAATAATACTCTAATTAGTTTAACCCTAATCTACTCTAGACCCCTATCTAGTATAAGTTATCTAACTATTATATATTAATAACTCTTATTCAGCTAATTACCTTATCTTAATTACTATATAATAATAAAGAAGATATTATAGCTACTATAGTACCCTAAGCTCAGTAATAGTATACTCCTGCTACTAATAATAATCTACCTGCTCTAACTATTAAAGATAATACTATAGATAAAGATAGTAATAATAGTAGTAAGGATAATAATAACTATACTAAAGAAATCCAGCTCTTATAAGACTAAGTTAACTAGCTTAATATATATCTTATAGATACTTATTAGGAATTAGCTAATATAATAACCCTTATAGTATAGTAAGCTACTATAAATACTAATATCTATACTCAGACTGTAATTACTATTTAAGGATAGGAGTTAGAATAACTACTTAAGCTACTACTACCTAAGATATTTAATAGAATCTAAAATAAACTCTAGGGATTTATAACTTAACTCTAAATATACTTTAATTACTTCCCTATTATACTTAATACTAGTAAAAGGAAAGTTATATATACCTACTTATAACTTAAAAGAGTTATACTTAATTAGTTTAAACTTATTATAAAGAAATACCTTAGTAGATAAAGAAGCTAATAAACTATTAATATTATAATAAGTTTTAATTACTTTATAGAAGTTCTTAAATAAACCTTTAGTATTTAAGATAAAAAGTATAAAGCAGAATATAAAATTAATATACTTACTTAGAAAGGATTATATTTAACCTTTAGTACTTACTACTTCTAGCTACTAGCTAAGACTGGATAGGATAAGGAATATATTATATTTTACTACTTTAACTAACTTAAAAGAGAAGTTCAGAATAAACTCTATAAGGAAGATAGACTAGTAAGTATTTATAAGTATATAATTATAGTTATAAGAATTAATAACTAATAGTACTAATAGTAAACTTATAAATAGTAAATAACCTATTTTACTAATACTAGGAAACTATAATAATAGTATACTATAGTCTCTAGGATATATATAGGACCTATAGAGCTAGGAGCTATAGAGAAATATAAATACTATAATTATAATAAGGTTAGATATATTTTACTCTAATATCTAGAATCTAAAAAAGATAAGAAGAAAGATTAGAAACCTACTAAGGATAGAAAGAAATAATTAAGAGTAATTAGGAAAACTAATACTAAGGTTTTAGGAATAATATATAAGATTAATTAGGAAGGAACCTCTATAAATATTATAATTCCTAAATTTTCCTTAAAAAGTATATCTATCTTCAGAGAAGTACTAGAACCTGAGGAATATATAGAACTTAGTATAACTAGGAAATAATAAGAAGAAATCTAATAGATCTTTTAAAGGCTTAAAGAAAAGCTTAAATAAAGGGAATAAGTCCTAGGATTTAAACTACCTACTAAATATAAGTATATATTCTATTATATTAATAGAGTTATTCTATAAAATTCTATAGAAAAAGAATAATACTAGTAGATAAAGATAGAAATTAAAGCTAAATATAATAAACTCTATATATATTATTAAAAGAAGATATAAAAATAGTATCTAGATATATTAGAAGAATTAGTTATTTTTAGAAATAATACTATTAGTACCCTATAATATAGTAATAGTATATATAAAATACTGACCTATATAGAAACTATATAGATATATAACTACTCTTTAGAATCCTAGATAACTTACTATAATAACTATTACCTGAAGTACTAGAAGGAAAAGGTAAAGAATAATTTCTTTCTATATCCTAATAGAAGGATACCTAATAAGTATACTACAGAATAAATATAATAATTTATATACTAATAATATAGTATAAAATAATATACTATCTTTAAGGAAGATCTAGAAGAATACCCTAAAGAATATACCTATAGCGAACTACTAGCTGAATTATACCTGGAGCTAAGATATAAGGTTTATAAGAAAGCTAAGATCAAACTATAATATAAAAATAAGGACCTTAAAAATTAAGTAATAGCTAAATATAATAGTTAAATTAAATAATATTATAATTAGAAGTATAGGAACTATCTGGAAACTAAAATAATAGTATTAGAATTAGCTAAGTATAATAATAATAATATAAACCCTGCTAAATTATACCTTTAATAGTACTAATAGTAGGAAGAAGAAATAAGATAATACTGTAAATAAGGTATACTATCTCTAATAAATAGTAGAGAAAGTAGTAATACAGAGGAATAAGAAATTACTTCTACTAATAAAAAAGAATAGAATAAAGCTTATTCTAATAATAGAATACCTATAATTATTAATAAACTAAATAATTAGAAAAGAAAATATAAATAATTTATCCCTAGTTATATAAATAAGCTAAGAACCCTTATAGATATCCTAAGATAGGTACCTAAGAATAAAGAAGAATAAGAATAGCTTAAATAATAAGTTAACTAGGTAAAAAATAATATAAACTATCTATAATAGAGCTATAGTATAGTAAAATAATATTAAATTAGAAAACTCTAGGAGCTATTAAGGGAGGAAATTTAATTAATATTATTATAGATATTAAGATTAAGGAATACTAGCTTATAGTATAGATAGACTATAGAGTATTATATAATTATATTTTACTAATAGTAATTAACTAATTCTGCTTACTATAAAGGATAAAGAAAAAGTTCTATAATATTATAACTCCAGATAGAATATTATTTAAGTATAATAATAGAATTATTAACTCTGAGACTAATTACTTTATAACTAAAATTTAAAGGAAAGAATTTAATATTATATATAACCTAGTTCTATTAAATTCCTATAATATTATATTAGGATTACTATAGTTATAAGATATAAACTTACTAATAGACTGGTTTACTAGCTATATAGAGTAGAGGGATACTTTTATAAACCTATATTAGGATTAATAGAAATTAAAATTTTATTAGATATTAGAAGAATATAATAATTCCTTAATAACTAAAAGTACTATTATAAAAAACTAAAATAATAACTTATAATAATAAGTAGATATAGTAGTTATAGTCTTAATAGTACTATAACCTAGTATACTAAAGAATCTATCCTACTAAGAATTATAATAAATAAAATAAATCTTAGGCTAGATATAAAAATTAGAATAATCTCTAGAAATAGATTTTATTAATTAGATATATATAATAAATTAATAAAAATATAATTATAATATTAAGTTTAATTTATAGTATAAATAAGTAAGAAAGAAATAACTATAAAAAGATAAAGAGAAATACCTTAAAAAAGAAAGACTGGATTATATCCTAAAGGAATATTAGAAATATAATAAGCTATTTAAAGAAATCTTAGAAACTAGATTACTATAATATAGCTAATAGGATTATAAAATCTCTATTATTAATAGAGAAGAGCTAGCCTTTTATAAACTTTATAATCTTATAGAACCTTAGTTATAAATACTCTATAAATATATTAATAATATATTAGTAAAAAGCTATATATAGTTATTAACTTTATCTACAGAATATCCTATAATATTTATACCTAAAAAGAATAGTAAACTTTATTTAGTTATTAACTATTACTAACTAAATAAGATTATATATAAAGATAGGATACCCTTACTACTAATTATAGAACTTAAAGACTAATTACAGGGTAAATAGTAGTTTACTATACTAGATCTAAAGGGAGCTTATAACTTAATATAAATTAAAGAAGGAAATAAATAGAAAATAGTATTTAGAATAAAGTTCAGCTTATATAAGTATCTTATTATACCTTTCAGACTAATAAATATACCTATAATATTCTAATAAATAATTAATTAAGTACTTTAGAAGTATCTTAATATCTTTATAGTTATATATCTTAATAATATTTTAATATTCTTAGATAATCTAAATATATATAAGGAATATATATATAAGGTCCTAAAGAAACTAGAAAATATAAATCTCCTAGTAGAACCTAAGAAAAGTTAGTTTTATATTAAGAAAGTTAATTTCCTAGAATATACTATTTAGCTTAATAAAATATAAATAGAAAAAAGTAAAATTATTATAGTTTCTAAATAGGAGGAACTAATAAATATTAAAGAAGTATAAGCCTTCCTCGGATTTACTAATTACTATTAATAATTTATAAAAAACTATAGAAAGATTACTATACTATTATATAATCTAATTAAAAAGGATAAAGAGTTTTAATAGAACTTAAAATATTAATAAGTATTTACTAATATTAAACTCTATATAACTAATAAACCTGTACTATAGATATTTAATCTAAATAAGGAAGTAGAACTTAAAACTAATACTTTAGACTTTATAATTAGTATATAAATTAGCTAAAGAGATAATAAAGGTAGACTATACCCTGTAGTATTCTACTTAAAAAAACTATATAGTATAGAACTTAACTACTCTATCTATAATAAGGAATTTATAGCTATTATATATATATTCAAAGAATTTAAATACTACTACTTAGGAATATAATATAAAGTTAAAATATATACAGACTATAAGAATATTTAGTACTTTACTATAACTTAATAACTTAATAGATAATAAATATACTATACTGAATACTTATCTAAATTTAACTATAAAATTATATATTAAAAAGGATCAGAGAATAGATAAGCTAATACTCTTAGCTAGAAACCTAAGTATAAATAAATAATCCTGAAAACTAATAGATAACTATTTACTATAAATAATAAAGAATACTTAATATAGAAAACCTTAGGTACTATACTAAGGGAAATAGTATATACTAAAGTCCAGATAGATACTATTCCAGATATAAAGATACTATAGTAAGATATAAGAATAGTACTTATTAAAGAAATTTATAAGTACTTACTCTTAGGATATTAAGGAATTAAGAAAATATTTAACTAGATAAGATAATATTATAATTACCTGGGTCTATAAAAAGATATATAAACTATAGTTTTAGAATATAATACTTATATATAAATTAAATCTGTAAGATATAAACTATATAGAGAACTTAAACTAGTTTTAGTATCAGAATAACTATAGTAATTAATATCCTTTAACTATATTATTAAGCTATTATTATTAATAGAACCTATAATAGGAGTATAGTATAATAGTATCTTAATTATTATTAATAGATTTATAAAGTATAGATATTTTATTCTATATAAAGAAATAAGTTCTATAGAAGACCTTATATATTAATTCCTATAATATATAGTTAGTTACTATAGATTATCTAAAGAAATAATCTTAGATAGAGGAATAACCTTTACCTCTAAATTTTAATAATTACTTATAGTATAAATAGATACTAAGTATAAGCTTTTAATAGCTTACTACCCCTAGAGTAATAAATAAACAGAATATCTAAACTAAATATTAGAATAATACTTATAAGTATATATTAATTATAAATAAGATAATTAGGTATAACTATTGCTTATAGCTCAGATTATATATAATAGTTCAGTATAAGAATTTACCTAGCTTATACCTATATATATAAACTATAGCTATAAACTGGAATTCCAGAACTAATAAATACTTAATAGACTGGATATACCTACTATTATACTTATAAAAGAAATATTATACTTATTATATATAGAAATAAAAACAGAATTAGAATTTATCTAAGAAAGAATAAAGAAATACTATAATAAAATAAGATTAAAGGGACTAATTTTAAAGGAGGGAGATAAAGTCTACCTACTTTATAAAAATATTATAATAATATAACTAAGTAATAAATTAGACTATAAAAAACTTAGACTATTTAAAATTAAGAATAAAAAATCAGATACTAACTATAAACTATTACTACTGAATATAATATATATCTACCTAGTTTTTTATATCTTATTACTTAAAAAAGTACTAGAAAATACTCTAGATTAAGACTATCCGATTAAGATCTATAAAGAAAAATATAAACTAGAAAAAATACTAAAAAAGGAAGTTAAAAACAGATAAATATTCTACCTTATTAAATAGAAAGAGTATACTAATAATAATAATATATAGAAACTTACTAAATATCTAAAGAACTACTAGAAGTTTATTTAATAGTTCTATTAATAATATTAGGAAAGAAAGAAGGATTAGAAAAATTAGAAAGGATTAAAGTCTAATTAATAATCCCTATAGTACTAAGGGACTATACTATACTAACAGCCTACTGCTCCTTTAAAATCACCTCCTCCTAAGTATAAATACTATCCTATTTATCCAAATTATATACTTTATAATAAAATAAATACTAGGATTTCTTCCGAGCTACTTAATACTAATAATAAAGATAAGAAACCTTTACTAAAGCCTCCTGGAGAGCTAGCTCAGATAAAGCTAATTTATTCTCTAAATACTACTCTTCAGTAACTAAATATTTTATTATATATAAATTAGTAGGAATTAGAAATATAAGGAATAAAAATATATATACTAAGATACTACCTTAATACTATTATAAAATTAATTTAGCTTTATATACTCTCTATAGTGAAAAAAAGCTTTAATTATATAATATATCTTCTTATACTTAAAATAATTTAAGTAAGATATAGTTTTAATACTTATCTCTTTAATTAGGGATATAAAATACTTATACTACTATAATTTCTTAGATAAAGATTATAATATAATTAGCAATATATAGAATAATTAAGAATAAAGAAATTATATACTAAGTATTAGCTATAAAAACTAGTCTTAAGAATAAAACTAATAGGGAGGGAGTAATATATTATAAATAAAGTATATACCTACTATATTATATAATATACCCTACTTTTCTTACTAATAAGAGATAGATTACTCCGGATTATTAGTAAGTCTGAATAATCCTCAGCTAAACTCACCTTAGATTACTAGTAAGCTATTATAAGCCCCTAGTATATATATATATTTATTTCACTAGATAGAATACTTCTTCAGATAATTATTAATAATATTATCTATATATCTATTATTACTAGCTCTATAATACTCGTATATTAACAGTAACTCGTATTATATAGCCTAAGACAACCTGATCGTGCTACTCAGAATAATACCCTGATTAGTTCAACCCTGACCTACCCTAGACCCCCGTCCAGTGTAAGTCATCCAACCGTCATATAAAGCTCTCTAATAGTTATATTTATAAAATAGAATTATTTTAAATAGTAGTTAGTACTTAATAAAGTAAGAAGCTTAATTAATACTAATATACTCTATATTATAATTATATAGTAAGAGATTAGCTATATTTTCTATTTTAATAAAATATAATAAAAATACTTAAGAATCTAGATTAAAAACCTTTTTAATAATAACCTACTCCTCTAGATTAGTAAGATTCTGATTATTATACTAAAAATCCTCTTAAGCAGTTTAGCTATATTTTTAAAAAATTAAGATAGTATAGCTAATATTATAAAGTTTTATAGTCTTTTAAATACTTAATTTAGAGTTTCTTTATAAAGCCTAGAGTATAAGAGTTATTTAAGACTCTTTATTCTATATTTATATAGTTTTTTATTAAATAAAAAGAATTAAAAAATAGAAAGTTAAAATTTTATAGAAAGTAGAATATATACTGGTTTAGAATATATACTAGTAGATTATATTATAGAAAATAATTAATAATTAATTAAACTATTTATTAAATATTAAACTATAAAACTTAGTTTTAGAATAAAACTAATAAAGAGAGAGTAATATATTATAGATAAAGTAATACTATTAGTATTATATAGTATTTTTTATTTTTTTTTCTATTAATAATTAAAGAATTACTCTAGATTACTAGTAAATCTTTATAATTTTTAATTAGATTTACTTTAGATTACTAATAAGTCTATATAAGCTATATAATATATATATATACTTAATTTATTAGATAGAATATTTCTTTAGATAGTTATTAATATAATTATCTATATCTTTATTAAAACTAGCTTCTTAGTACTTATATATTAATAGTAACTTATATTATATAGCCTATAATAATCTGATTATACTACTTAGAATAATATCTGGTTAATTTAACCCTGATCTACCCTAGATCTTATCTAGTATAAGTTAAATAACTGTTATATATTACAGCAAAATTAGGTTTATCTTACCCTTACTCCAAACAGGAAAAGATATAACCAACTTCTAAACTCTGCCAACACGGTGCCACTGTGGTCTTCAGCTGATTTTAGGTACAGCACAATCAAACTGCTCCTGGAAAGAAACGCATTACTCAACTTACTTCGACTCTATTCGCTAGTAAATTCTTTCCCAATAGAAATATTCGTTCTTTCCCACTAAGGATCTTTTCCTAGGATCCCGCCTTGTCTGATATATCCCCGGCGAGCACGGTATCATTCAAGGCCAGTCCGGCTCGAATCCAAACTGCGTCCTGGTCATCACGCGCTAGGATGGCCTTTCAGGGCCTTAGCTAGTCTTTCTAACTTGTCGTTAGGCCAGTAGTCCTTGAATTCATAGAATCCGTTGACAGAAGGCACACTTGGGTCTAGAGTAACCCAAGGTTGCTTGTCCGCAGTGTAGATGTGCATATCAGGTACGAAATTCCATCCTACCGGGTCGTCCAATGTGCCAACTCTGATTATCCTTAGGCTTTCCCCGGCATGTGCGCCATAACTGCTCCAAACTGCCACGCGACAATTCGGACAGCGTGCAATTGTCTGTCCTTTACCAGATTGCGTTGGGGTTTTCACATAGTCTGGATTTGTCGATGTGGTAAGTCGCACTGCTTGGGCTTCATAGATGGCGTTCAGGGCAAAAGCTGAGCCGGTCTCTCGCTGGCAATAATGGCAATGACAGGCATGTATGCGGATTGGCCGTATATCAAGGGAGTAACGAATTGTCCCGCACGCGCAACGGCCGGAGTAATATGGTTTATTATCAGAAGGCGATGACCCCATTGTGAATATAATGAATAATATAATGGAAACAAATTTTATTTAAAATTACAGGTATTGATATATTCAACTTATACTGATTTTCTCATGGGCTGTGTCTCTTAGGCTTTGCGTGATACTCAGAGCAAAGTCGCAATAACCCCACAAGCACGCAATTTCCTTGGCTACTTTGCAATTCCCAATGAGAATCAGCTAATCTACCATTTATTGATCTTCGTAATAATGAACTTTCCTGTACAAGAAATGCGGAATCGGCTGGACAAGCCGCCGACTTACTAGAACGTGACGGGTAAAGTGCCTCGTTCCTCACTCGCTGTCTCCTTGATGTGTCCCACATCCCAATCAAGATGCTTTGCAAAGCCTCCCATATACAATCTTCGTACAGAAGACAAAGTACAGTAATAAGAAACATTCCCGGGGTTCCGTTGTTTATCCCCCAATGAAGAGCGATTGATGCGACTACTGCACAAAAACATCTCACGAACAAATAATGTTTTGATCTTTGATGTGCCTGGAGGGTGGTGAGAAGTCTTGCTCAATGAATCACCTAAATTGAACTATTGTCTTGGCCAAAACTAAAAGCTTTCATAGTTGCCGTCCAATCTGCCCTTGAATTCACATTAAATAGCGTCCACTGCGGATCCCGCGTGGGCAATAACATCGGTCCTCCCAGCTTGTCCACCACCCTGCTCGGGCTGAGAACTCCTTTTTTGTGGTTGTCTGCCAAATATTCCAGAGCCTGTGGACTCCAGAGTCCCAGCAGCGGCTCGCAGTACCCTTTAAGGTTACGGAAACAGGTAACAGGCTGCTCGTAGTGTGAGACCAGCTGCCTCAGGGCGTCTGCTGTAAGGAATGGGAAATCACACGCAACGACAAGCCACGTGGTGTTGGGACGCAGGTTGGCAGCTGCCAATATTCCAGAGGCGGGACCTGCAGATTCGTTTGACAGGTTGCGCTCTTCGTCGAAGATGACTTTCAGTCGGACGCGAGGGTTCCCTTCCAGAAGACAGCCGTTTTCGGAGCAGGCCATCTGCAGGAGGTCGTCCAATTGAGAGTCTTGGGCGAGGGAGACGTAGATTTCGGTTATGCCAGGGAACGCCTCGCGGATAACCTCGATTTGGTTTTCGTACAGATGTTTTCCGTTCGGCGTGGACAGGAGATGCTTGGGACATCCCATTCTTGTCGCTCTGCCGCCTGCAAGGATTAATGGTAGGAACGGCGGTTCTGGTGAAGACGACATGGCGATAGTGATGGGCTTGTTAATTGCTGGTTCAACCGCCTTCCTTTTCCTATAGACACTCAATGTTTCAGTAATTTAGCAACTGGCGATGGTCATGATGCCATCAACTTACCCTTAGGAGATACACGAACTGGTCTGACGTAGTGGTTTTGCATCTCTCTGCTGCGTATACTTGAGATTATTCATACTTATAGCCCCGCATTTCCGGCCTGGTGGGACGCAATTGGAGCTTTGAGGTGGCGGAGAATCATGACGCAACTCGGCGATGATCTCATCGCCCGCCCTGATGGAAGCCCAGTTTAATGCGTCTTCCCCAGATGCGCTGATTATGTCATTTCAATCATAAGTAGGCGGGAAATACCTGTCATACATTGTCGAAGACTTCATTCCTACTTCCAAAGAGATCAATTCCGATCACCCGGAGCACACGTCTGCTTTGTGTGCATCAGATCAAAATAGTAGTTTGGATAAACCTTCAACGACTTGGTTTGAAGAAACAATCCACAGAAGGTTGATAATAAAATCGCTCATCAAGGCGAAAAGGTCCCTGAGCATAGAATCAATGATGCCTCTGACGATCTTAGGCATTCAGTGCCACATAGAGTAAACAAAACCCCCAACAGAAGATGTTGCTCGAAGAAAAATCGGGTTTTCAATCTCCGCTGGAGAGGTCAAGTATTCATTCGATGCCAATCTTTGGTAGTGTTCCTGGCAAGCAACCAAGATTCTCCAGCCGCTCTATTTCAAAGTCCGCGTGGCAAGTCCTGTCATAATCCAGATAGCTCGTCATTACTTCCGAACTAGCACAAAGAATTCTCTTTCTCCTTTGTAGAATGAGGGTTCGGTAGTTATTCTTATTGATGAGTGAAGGGTAATTTGCTCATAGTGCATTTCAACTTCAGTGACGTAATGGGCGTCGCAGGGTCTCGAGATATCTCCTACCACCGTCGACAGATGTATGATCGAGAAGTCATCGGCCGGTTTGAAAAGCAATCCTCATTTTAAGAAGAACGGAAACAGCGTTCCCTAATTTGGACAGAAATACTCGTTATATGCACCTAAAATTCTCATTTCAGAGATTCTAGGCGTGGTTCGTGGCAGCGTCGGTGGAGAGGTTTTCGAAATGTTAGATGCTGTCTTTCTAGGAGACTGGACAGCGCCAGTTTTTTACTTTCGTTATTCTCAGGGCATAGAAGGCTCGGCAACCGTGTCTAGGTAATACTTACACATCAATTCACAACTGGTCGTACAACATACTTCCCCTCGGATTGCAGAATGACTTCCCGACGATATGATAAGGGACATCTCAGTCATGGGACCGCAAACTCAAAATCAGAGCTATTTTTATGATCAAGATAAGCAAGGTAGCTTCTTAGTCTAGAAAACCATAGAATGTGTCAAGGTACAGCGTAGTCGGGAGAGGGTGTGCTGATTTCCGCGATCAATAGTACATGGGAGCGATTCTGGAAGCACCGGAAAGAAGATGGAATTAGTCTCAGACTGCTATCGGGTAAGCCGCCCAGATGTATCTATGCCAAGGATGAAGTTTTCCCTTGCGGTCCTCGATGGCCTAAGCTCGTCGGAAGATGAGAGCCGATGATGTACTTTGACCTGGCTCAGAGCAACCGGCTAGTGGCAACAGCCGAGAAAAGTCTGTTGGCCAGCCTCACAAACTCGGGTAAAGAATCCAAAAGAGAGTTTGTACCAGTCGGGTTGCCCGAAATGCTTAATGCATTTCCGAGCCAGAAGGACAATCCAGTACAAGAAATCGCCTGGTCCTATTCTTGGATTGCCAGCATTGTGCATCATCGGCGGATTTCCTACATAGTGCCTTGATGTTGATCAAACCTGATAGACCACTAGCTAATCAACCAGGCAACTCCAGGTTACATCGATACAAATGCAGTGAGTGCAGCGTGCGTCAATGAAACAGTCCGTTCGTTTGATGGTGTCCTCAAAATGGCGTCCATCCCCGCACCCGCATCGTTTATGCGGAGGCGGTCTCGGGCTAGATCGTGGATACCTAAATCCGGGGCTTCAACGTGGGCGTCTAGACTCTTACAGGCCTGTTAGCGCATGGGCAGGCAACAAAAGGCAACTTGGGGTGCATGTGGCGCTCTCAAACGTGGTGTTTCCGCCCTTTCCCGTAGTCGACTAAATAATCGCCATCCCCCTTGACTCCGATGATCTTCATCCCCCTTCTCAAGCCAAGCATTCCAGTAGTAGTTTCTTGGAACTTTACTACAGGAGTCTCCAACGCCATACTATTCCTTAGCCTTTGATCTGGTTTCCTTGGCAAATAGCATGGCACCAGATACCATGTCTGGCCCTGAGACCAAGGGGCCTGCGGCAAGCCATATCGAGTCTAAAGATGGACGGCCTCTCGACGACATATCACAAGTTCTCGAAAACGATGGCGAGAGGGCCAAAGTCGTCCATGCTGACGGTACTATCGATTATGTCGATGCCCACGCCCTTGGAGGAGAAGTGGATGTGATGCCACCAGGCTACTTCCGTAGCCCTCAGTTCATCGGCACCGTCATGGTATGGCGAACAAACATCCTGAATTGAAGATAACTCTAACGAGGATAGGCGCAATGTTTCGCCAGTATCTGCGGATACCTCGGATGGGTGCTCCCAGCCAACACGCTGTATGTGAAACTAGTCCATCCTTTGAGTTTATACTAACTTGACTCATGCAAGATCCCTTATCAACGCGGATCTCGGAAACTCGCCAAACATCGGCTGGGCAGCTACAATCTGGACTATGGGGTCTTCCATTGGATTTCTCTTCGTTGGCCGACTATCAGATTTGTATGGGCGGAAGTGGATGGTAATGAGCACCACGGGGCTCGGGCTGGTTGGCTGCATTATGGCCGCTGCATCACAGAATGTTGCCATGTTGATCGTGGGAATGGGATGCAATGGTGTCGCTGCTGCAGGCCAGCTTTCGTTTGGAATCGTCCTCGGTGAGCTGGTCCCCAACGATAAGCGAGGCCCCATCATCACCATCGTCTTCCTTTCCTCGATGCCGTTTGCCGTTTTCGGTCCTATCATCGCGCGGTCTTTGATCGAGAATACCCAGCAGGGATGGCGATGGAGCTTCTATATCGGCATCATCCTCAGCACCATCACGCTGTGTCTGTATCATTTCCTCTACCATCCACCCACTTTCGAGCAGCTCCATGTCGGCAAAACGCGAATGCAACAGACAAAGGAGCTGGACTGGATTGGTATCGCACTATATATCTCCGGGTGTGTTCTATTCCTCGTTGGTCTGTCATGGGGTGGCACAACCTACCCCTGGAAGAGTGCTGAAGTCTTGTGCACTCTTCTCATCGGGATCGCCCTTGTCGCTGTATTCTTCGTTTATGGTAAGTACAACTCCGAAGGAAGTGTGAGAGGTCAATGGTAATCTTACTAACTCCAACAACAGAGGGCTTCTTCTGTCATGTCCAGCCACTTATGCCGCCTCGCATGTTCAGAAACATCGGCTTCGTGGCCGTCATAGCCACAGCAACCATTGCATCCATGGTTTATTACTCCATGACCGTGCTGTGGCCGACCATCATACAGACTGTTTACACCACAGATGTCAAGGCCATCGGCTGGCAGAGCTCCGTTGTTGGTGGTGGCGTGCTGCTTGGTCAGACTATGGCGGGTTTCGCCCTCTCATACGTCCCCAAGGTCAAGATCCAGTGTATCATCGCGGCGGCGCTCGTCATGACTTTTGTGACTTCATTGACGTCTCTGTCAGAAGAGCGCTGGGCAGCAACTATCGCATTTGGCGTCCTGGCGTGCACTGCCGTCGGCTATCTTGAGAACATCACATATCCAGGCGTCACCTTGTTATGGGAGCCACAAGATATTGGTCTAGCAACCGGTGTACTCGGGTCAATCCGTGGTCTTGGGGGTGCTGTGGCCCAGGCCCTGTACACATCCGTCTACTCAAATAAATTGACCGAGTTGATACCTGAGTACGTTGCCCCAGCAGCTACAGATGCCGGCCTTCCCTCAGACTCGCTCCCCACACTCTTTCAAGGAATAACAACAGGGAACTTCAGTGCCGTTCCCGGTATCACGGATACAGTAACCGAGGCCGTGGGTGCTGCGTTGGTAGCTGCAAACAGGGACGCATTCAAGCTGGTGTTCTACACGACGATTCCTTTCTCCGCTATCGTGCTGTTAGCCGCCTTCCTTGTTCCCAATTTTGAGAAATTCTTAACAAAGAATGTTGCAAGAAAGCTCCAGGACAAGGAGTTTAGAGCAGACTTAAAGGCAGAGAAACAACAAGATGTGTAACTAGTAGGGCTGGAGCATGCGGGCCAGTATAGCAGCCTTCGATTGAGAATGTAATTAGAACATCCATCTTCAAACCAACAAATCTATGAAATAAAACTTATGATAGAAATGTGAAACTCTTCCAGATCGTAGTAGACAGTCTTGCAACAAAGCCAATATTAGTTCTGCCCATGCAAAAGCCCACGTCTGCGCGTCCGAGAAAGAAATGCCCGATACACCGAGGGGCAACCAGAAACGCAGTCCCATTGTCCATCTCATAATATATGCTAATAGCGTGAGCTTACGATTTATACTCTATTTGAACCACAGTAAGTCGTCATCAGGTGGTTGACCTCGCTCCAGCAACTTTCTACACGAACAACCAAGTAAACGCTCAATTGATTCGGAAAGCAAATCCTTCCACGGCATTTTCATACCGACTTCTCTCGCCACAATTTCAGACCGTACTAGAACCAGCCAGCAAAACTTGAGGTATTTGTTCAACTCTTCGACGTTTTCAAGGTGAAGAGGGTCGTGGGGCACTTTCAGTCTGCGTTGGGGTCTGTATAGCGCCTTGTCAAGAATGACTTGTGATACTTCTACTGGAAGACCCTTCTCACATAAGACCCAGCGCACATGAAGGACGTCGGACACTGAGGGCAGGAAGTCCACTGTCTTTTGGCTCTCCAGAAACTCCTCGTAGGTTAGACGCCCATATGGCTGGTTTGTACCCGAGAATTTGTCTTTTCGTTTTGATCTCATAGGACATTTGAATCCGGAATACGAGTTGAATTGGCCACGTGCGATGCCAAAGAACTGACGATGAGGATGCGTGGCGAGCTCGGACGCCTGCTTTGTTCCTGTAACTCGAAAGATCATCATCTGGTATATCCTCGTACGCCGATAGTCTTGATCGGAGGAGCGGCCAGGGGCCCATGATTCGGGGAAGGACGACAGAAAGATGTTGAGCGCAAGGTAAGCGTCCAGCGCGTTCTCCAAGTAATCGCGGCCGAGGTCTCGTGGGTAGCACATGCACAACTGCGCATCCCACCAGCTTGGAAATCCCACGTCTGGATGGGCGCAAATCTTGAGGAGCGTATCCATCTCACCGTGCATGAGAAGCGTTTTAAACATCTCAAGACCAATGTAACCATCCTTGTGGTCATCAAAGAACCTATAACAGTTGGACCACCTATATTTGTGGAGGAAAGAGCCCATCCTTCTTTGACTGTGTGGAAGAGGGCAGCGACATTTTTCGTCTGGCTCAGAATGATGGCAAAGCTCGTTGGTTGGTCTCTCGTCAACCTCGCCAAGCGTGTCCCGCCTCTCTGAGCGCCACAGGCGGGTTGCGGGCGTGATTATGCGGGCAACACGATCATCTAGAGCTATGTTATCCGAATGTGGGACGCCATGAGTCCCCAGATATTTCTGACGCTCTGAATCTGCATGTTGGTGGATGTTCCGCGTGAAGGCGTCGACGAAGTGCATGAGCTCCTTGCCCTGCGTAGGCGTGAAGCGGAAATGCAAACCGGCCCCGTCGTCTGCACAGGGGATTCTAGTGCGAAATTTGAGATTAGACCCGAATACATTCCAGGGAATGTTGTGTGCCTGGTGAGACATCTCGCAGTAAGTGTTAATTTCAATCTTGGCTGATCCTGGCTGATGCGGGAATGCAAAACGAGAAGAGAAGCATTGTAGTTCCATCATCTGCCACAGAAACGTTGACTAAGCACTCCACCCTTGTAGGAGCACTAAGATGCAACTCTCTGCCCTTCGTGTGCCTCGTTTTTCTATTCTTGTCTTCCTCTGGATTGAAACCAAGGACAGGTAGGTGTACGGTCTCCGCGTCCAGTCATCTATTCACGTTCAGTGAGGCATCTATTGTTGGTCCAACACCCATTCAGAAAACCAAGATCGCTCATATATGTTAGTGGGCTAGATAAAAAACACAGGATCTTTGTTTCGCCTACATTGAGAGCCCCAGAGCTCGGCAAGCTTGGCTGTTATACAGCAGTCGAAAGGCTACATAAAATGACATATAAATGACATTGGTCTTAGTTCCTCGAGAAACGATCTTAGATGCCTTTCAATAGAGACTCAATCGTGATTTGAGATTTAACGGATTGCATATCGGCAAGTATCTAACCTGCTTTTACTCATTCTCGTTCAGCCACATACCAGAACCCAGAGAGAAGCCCACAAACAGAACGAAAGAGTAAAAGGTAGACAGAAGGGTATCGCAGGTACTTCGTCCAGCAAAGTTTGGAAGCTTTACGGAAGAAACAGCAATGGTATTGATTGGGGCTCACCGTGGTTCTTTTACTTTCAAGAGGGTTGTTGTCCGGAGAGCGAGAAGTCCTCTGGCTTTGAAACATCAATAGAGAAGTCCATCACTGCAAATGTAGTAGATTCTCTGAGACCCCGGTAAATTACGAGCCGCGGGTATTCAAAATTATTAATTGGATACTAAGTCGTGCCAACGCTCCTCACCACAGCTGAGAACCGCAGTATCCAATTACAACGGTATTGGAAAGTTTCAGTAAAACAAACTTTTGAAATTGACTTCCTATCCGTTTTGAATATAGCCCTCTGAATGGCAAAACAAAATAGCTAAGATCAAATATTGAGATAGCAAGTCGACAACCCGCGTTTATCCATTCCACATTCATATCCCGATACGGTATGGCGCTCCAGGCCTTGGTATAGAGATGAAATTCGACGTAAATCTTATTCAGAGATTAGGCAGGAGGCCTTATAGATGGATATATCATCCAGGTTGATGTCAAAAATGGGGCCTGGGGGGTGCATCGCACGATGATCTCAAGATTGCTAGTTGCGGCCGCAGTAAAAATGAATTCATGCTGTTTATACTCCCCCAGTGGAGTAGCGGTCACAGGATTCACGTCGAAGTCACTATTGTCAACGCTGGCAATGATTTGGCATTCGGCGGTGGCAGGAATTGAGCCTGATATAACTGCGTAGTAATAGCGGAGCGCGTATTTTTTTCCTTCAATCAAGGTGATGGATTGTTCAATAGAATGGTCCAGGTTGTCGTCTCGGACTTCGGCCAAACTGGGACTGTCAGACAAATGCTCTTTGGGCGACCTTGGTCACGAGATGTTACTTACGCTGCTTGGGGAGAACTCCTTGGTTTGATTTTGGTGATTTCCATATTGGTAAATTCCCATGGGGAGCCATTTAAAGGGTCATCAAAATCGCCATTTTTAACGAGATTGGTAGTGCAAGGGTTCGATGGGCATTTGCATTTTTGGGCGCTCGCGCCAGCAACGGCAAAAGCTGCGAAAACAGCAGCAGATTTGGGGAACAGCATTTCAATGCGTTGTATATCAGTGTTTTAGTGAGGGATAGATAATACAGATCTAAGTGAGGAATCGATAGAACAAATGCGAGGACGGGAGAGGGCCTTCAAATATCCGACAAAGCAGGTGGACAAGAGGCTAAAGCTCTGAAAACGAGAGGCTGGCTAGCGTACTGATCAACAGCAAGTATAATTCTTACTCGGACTATTGGCTTGGTCTAAAACCTTGTTTTATTTTTAATGTTCTTCCATATTCTTCAAGCCGAAGTATTCTGAGCACGGCAGTAGCAAGCACGAATCAGTAACTGAGCATTCAGCCAATACTAAACCGAAGAGTGAGAACGAAGAAAAAGCTAGTTCGGCATATGTTGCCTAGACTTGGATCACATGATGGGCAACCACTACAGAGTTGACCGCATGCTCCCTGATTTGTGTAGATATACACAGATCTAGCCTGCCGCCTTTTGGCTGGGCCATTGGTCAAGATGGATCTTGGTCTAGAACGCTCAACACTCTCAGGGCACATGAGTCTGATGCTTCAATTAGCTCTACAAATGACTTCTGAACAATAAGTTGCGTCTAGAGGAATCTATACGTACTACGAAACGCTGGCATCGATTGGCTCAAGGAAGCCACGATCGATTCATGAGCCTTTGCATGAGATCCAGGAGGCTGGGGACTACCACAGAAACTATAAGGCAGGGGGTTTTGGCTTAACCCCAGCCCCCTCCCTAGCCGCGATCAATCGATAGATCATCTATTTTCGGGGGTTCTGCTTCGTAATCGCATCCATAGCAACCTTAAGGTTTGCAGACAAAGAAAGAGCTAGGTCTATGTATAACTCTAACCTTATTAACTAGCTGGAATCGAGACATGTTAACGTCATTATTGATATCAAAATTTGGCAGAAAATTTAGATGCAATACAACAGTTCTTCTCTCTCTAGAGCTACCACGGGCACTGAGACCTAGATTAATAATTTACACAGGTGAGAGTTGGAAAACGAAGCCAAAACAGAAATGGAAGGATCCAGACCCGACAAATCAACACAATAAAGACGAAAGGCAAAAGAATAAGCTCTGCTAGCCCAAGGCTACGGCCATGCAGAAGATAAACTCTATAAGCCTTCATACCGATGACTTACTTGTCAGCATCACTGTTATTTCAAGATCTTCGCACGCTTCGCTCGTTTCAAGCCTCCTTGGTATGAGTTCAATGAAGGATGATTACAAATAATGAGCTACAATGGAGATAGTGAGAATGAGTTCGTTATTAGCATCAGTGACATTCGTGTGAGCCACGTATCTGTAAGATTAAGTCGCGTTCCCTCATCAGATAGGTAGCTATCCAAGGTCTTTCATTTTCTCGTCTAGGAGATACATTCACATTGAGCATGACCCGAACCGTGGTGTATCATGTCAGGGTTAGTTATGCACGCAGAGGAGCAATTGTTCTGATAGCAATTCCATTCTCCTGAAGGATTTCCCGCTGTTTCTTGTCCGCGTTGTAACTATGACGAGTTATGCGGAGCATTTCTAACATCAGTATGGTTTGAGCTCCACGTCCAGCCTGCGAACGACAATTAGATGTTCACCATGAGTATTTCTTCCGCCCGAGTGGAGAAAAATGATTATATCCTTTCCCATAAACAATAGAGTTCGGCTTCTTAACATTGTCAGGGCCACTTCCTGTCTCAGCCCTTGTATAAGCGCACAAGCAATGCATCTCGATAGGGCTAGGGAGTACGCGCGTTGCGCCGAGACAGTAAGGAACCCATCACCACTGCCAAATAGTACGCAGGCACTCACAAGAGGGGATTGGAACAGGCATATAGGAGGAGGGAAATGAGAACCATGAAAATGTGTTCTCAACCTCCTTCCCCCACTACCAACCTCTCACCATGACAACCCTCTTACCTTAGTATGTTGCCTAGTTTATACTTTCACGCGTCGTCAGGATTTCCAAAATAGGAATAGAAACGCGGTCGTTAGGGATAAACAAAGGCTAGATTTACCTGTCACCATTTTATGAACAGGAAAAATAAGCACCAAGTTCGAATCCATGAGCTTCTACCTGCGATGTTACGGGTTGAAAGGGCCTCTTTCCCGTATCCTTTGTTTCCAAACTCTTTAGTCTTGCATATCGTCGTCAAATCTTCGTACAATCATAAAAGGGTATCAATATTTATAACATGTCTCTCTATCGCTTTGAATTCCACCAAATCACTCAATAGTTATGCGGCTCATCCGATGCTGCTCATACACGGGACCGGGAGAACCCATCTCTTGGTCAGGGTCATTCTTACTTCGCTTCCCAAAATAATCTTTAAGCCCTTTGCCGAAGTTGTGCATGCAGTATATTGCGTTGATGATGGTTATGACGATGAGAACAATCGTGATCAAGGCGAATGCGGCGAGGGGCTTTCTTACCGCCTTGTAGTATTCTTGCCAAATACTGTCATTAGACAAGACTCGGGCGGACTTGAAGATGAAATAAGACAGTGCGCCAAGATAGAGGATGATTGTAATAACCATGCCCCATCTGATCTCTCGGCGCGTGCACAAGGCGGCAGCGCCCAGGATGATGAGCGTGATTGGCATAGCGGCGATGGTGAGACCAAATTCAGGATCGCGGCGACTAGTGACTACTGAGACGAGCTGAATCATGAATCCAATCACGAAGAAAAAGTCAAACTTAAGGAGCCCAATATAAATCTAGACAGCGGTCAGGATCCTCTCGTTGATTTCGGGAGTTGGGGGTGTGAGATGAATCATCCATACCTGATAACAAAGAAAGCGCTTCTTCATCTTGTAATCAGCGCCAATAATTTTAAGCACGCTCCAGGAAAACTCCTGGTAGAGCTTCCAGGCTGCAAACACCATGATAATTGTAGACGAGCTAATGAGAGCGCAAATGGTAAAAAGATATGGCTTGGTAACTTCGAATACCTTGTCGGGGTCGATTGGCTTTTGCAGTTGGTTATTCTCCTTGGCGAGAACGAGTGCTGTGTAGACTTGGTCGATCTGAATTCCCGTGTAAATGGCGAGTGCAAAGTTGGCAAAACAGGCTCCCATGATTTGGATCGTATTCTTGGCCCGAAGGGCGTCCCACACGAGGACATTCTCATAAAGGAAGCCAAAGATGAAGAGGGGTAGAAATGTCGGGATGATCTCGACCTGCTTCTTCACATTATTCTGGATGCCGAGCTTGAGCCTCGACTCAAGCTTTACATAGACGTATCTATCAATATACCGTATTAGCACAGCTGTTTAATCAATCTACATGAGCTTGCAGAGATAGCCATTTCCTACTTACACCTCAAAGCTCAAGCAAATGATGGCCTGTACCAGAGTAACGGCGGCGAACGTCACAGCCCATTTCCGGCTCAGAAAGCTGTTCCATTCCGCACGTCGCTTGGATATTGGCTTGGACTTTTGCAAAGGTTCCTCGGCAGAGCTATCTCTCCGCGGCCAAGAAGGACGAAGAGATCCCAGCGTGAATTGACGGTGTGGTTGGCTCGCAGCTGGCTCCGGATGCATAGGCTGCTCGTACGCGGGCATTTTGTTGAGGAACGACGCCGTGTCGTGCCCATCAATATTCGGACTCGCCATCTTTTCTCGATTGAGGCAAGGTATGCGACTCGAGGGATAAAAGTATCGACTCTGGACAAAGTGTTCACAGGCTCGGCCTATGGCGATGGGGTATACATTGACGAATTGCGGGGAGCAGATACTCGATTTAAGCCGTTGGTCTCACCATAGTCAACTTCGAAACAACGGCGAGGATCTGAGCCGTGGTGAGACAGAAAGGGGTTTCTCCACGGGCCATCGGCATATTTCAACCTAGCCACCAAGGCAGCATCATCACCCGGCCAAGCGCCTCATTCGACGACCAAAGTCCCAAGGGGCGTTGGGGCGTAGCAGTAGGCTGTCAGAGTGGCAGATTCGTGCAGCAGTAGTAGGCAGAAGTGCCAAAAGAGTGGCTCAGTCAGTGGTCAGCCCCAGACCTGAGACGGAAAGGATTGGCACTTCGCCCACCCTTTTCGCCTCCCTGACAGCGATCTCTTCCTCAACCCCCATTTTTAGAAACGGCTAGAGTCCTGATTTGCAGAGCGATACCGCGTCCAGCGTCATTACCTCGTTTATCTTCAGTGGCCATGCCCATGCACGTCGTTATTGGGTTTCTGGCACATCCTTAGTTCAGCCCTGTCTAGATCTCGGCAACGCAAATCCGTGAGAATATTCATTTTTGAAATGTAAGAGGTATTATTTCCTTATTATCTTAGCCAGGATGACTTCTTACGGAGATCGATCGCGGTTATGAATCATTGCCAGACCCTCACGGAGCTACTACCGGCAAATGCCGTTACTCCCGTTGATTAAGAATAGGTAACTTAAAGGTGGCCAAACCATCCATTATTAGATTTTACAAGGTATAGCCGAATCTTTCATTTCCACAATGGCGCAAGTGGAAATAGCAGGTACAGGAAAACTACAATACAAGTTTGATAACCAGAACCTCCAACGATTCGGTTTCACTACCCCGTTGTAACTAGTATTCTATACCGCGGCCGAAATCAAGTGACGACCACGCCTGAGCCTGACTCGATCAGGTGGCTGTGTACAAATCAGAATGTTGCTCATGTTACAAAGGTGATTGATTTCAAACGATTCATGCCAAGGCAATACATGATTGGTCCCCAGCCAAACTGAAGCCCTCAAGGCTCAGTCAGCCATCCTCAACCATTATTTATTTGTTTGCACCACTAAAAGCAGACATGGCTTGTAATGGCATAGAATTGCTGTCGCCCGAGTTACTCTATATTATTCTTGAGTCGCTTACCTCTTCGCAAGATCTCCTCGCTCTGATCACAACATTTCACACACTCTTCTCGAAGAGCCGTCAAAACATTCTAAGCCAGGCTCTTTGCAATAGCTTTGGCGACAATCTGCAACAGGCGTTGGGTGCATTTTACGCTACAACAATCCACGTGTTCCACGATGAAGCCTGGATCACAGAACAACGGCGCGAGGTAGAAGCGCTTCTAAAGAACTACCATAATCGCCACCTAGATCTATCGACTAAGTATGAAGATATTGTTAACATGTGTCACCAATTTACATTGGTAGAAGTATGAGTTTGACGCGTGTACTGCCCTCACAGCCAGCCTCGCTCTTCTCGCTGGCGAACTCAACCATTTTGATGACCCTAATTTTCGGCTATTGATATCCGGGTGGTTTCAATCATCCAGACACTCCGCAACAATATTGAAAACGTATATCTGCGAGGAATAGCAGCCTGTGTAGAGTTATAGTAATATGTAATAATAAGCTACATATCGAGAGAACTTAAGCCAGCTCTAAACTGGAGAGCCAGAACTATTCAGCAGCCCATCCCAATTAAGCACATTGAAGATCACACCCCAGGAGACACAAGTATCGGAGACTTTTCCGTGAGGGGCACAAATGAATGCGCGTCGGACAAGATGCCGACGAGCTTCAAGACACGAATCACGTAACCTACCTACCTATCGATGATAGTCCTAGCAACAGTTAGCTTTGTTATTTTCACGAAAAAAGAGTAGGCTGCGCTGTCACTAGCTCTCGTCTTAGAATACTCACCGGAATAATAGTATACTCGTCAATCAGCAGTTTGCGCTCGACAGTTCTAAAGTGCATGCGGGCGGCCCATGTGAAAGTTCTCTCGTTGCCCTCGAGATCGACGTTATGACTGCGGCCATGCAGCATGATCTCATCGCAGTCAGGTCCAAAGGGGAAAACCTTGTATACTGTGTGATCTCGACTTTTGAGCGGCTTCCAACTCTCCTTACCGCTGTCGATGAGGGCTGAAGGTTGTGTCAGTCATAGATCATTGTTGTTCATTTATTACGACCACTCACCTTGCCGGCCCTTGATCTCGGCAGCCTCTTTCTTGAATACCGCGTCTTCTGTGAAGTGTGCGCCCCATTCGTCAATCTTATTCTCATCCATTGTCATGTATAAGGTAGCAAGCAGAGACTTGATGGGCGCGGACAGGACGCTATCGTCGCTCTGGAAGGTTTTCAGAGAAGGTGCCATGATAATGTATGTGCTGTCAGGTCTCGATACAGGAATCGCGTCAGTCGAATGGTTGACGAGAGGGGTGAAATGGAAATACGAATGAGCTCTATCAAGCCATTATAAGTTCAGCAAAGCTTGTCATTTCAATGTTACTGCGGGGATCTATCGGGGGACATGTCCGCTACCTAACATGTGTCGGCCGGCCATGTCCGAAGACTGTTGGGAAACGCTGGCACGTACTTTAGTCGGGCTTTCCAGACCGACATCTACGTTTCGGTACATTTGTCCGATGGGAAACTTACACTTTTGTCGTGAACTACGTCCTGGTATCACTACTGTGAACAATATGAATTTCTACAACAAGGCTCTGTGAGGCCTGAGAGTTGAATGGCCCAGTGTCTCGTAATCTCTGATGAGCTTATATACCTCTATCACTTAAAGACCGTTATTGCATCCACGAGGAGGGTTTGGCCTCGAGCCCATGACTACTTACTATAGCGGAAACCATTTGGCAGATTCAGCTAGGGTTTACCATCGTTTCTTGCTTCTGACTCTTCTAACAGCACAATAAATTATGATATTAAGACAAGAACAGCAAGAAGCAAAATCAGTGAGGTATGATTTGTTCAAATCCAGTGATCGCATGTGCAAGTTCAAGGAAAGTACTTTGGATAAGACGGAGGCTTGTACTGAAGAGCTTCATCATTTTTTCATTCTTGAGAAGGTGCAAATCCACATGCAAGTCTAATACAGTCCTGGCAGCTAATTTACCGCATCCACGATATGGGGGACGCGCGTTGTCCGTACACAGACAGCTCTTGAGCCCGTCAGAGTTTCATCAGAGCTGGGTGTGACGTAAGGTCCAGATAGGGACAAGGGTCGGAATCCGGGAAGGGGAAAGGCGACTCAAGACGATCAATCACCAATCCGTCGAATACGAAATGAGGCCAATGGACGGTGAAAGCCAAGGCCTAGCTTTTCAGGGGTAAAATCGCATTAATTCCCCGCGGTATCGAAGAGAGGCGAGTGCTGATAGGTCTGCTTTCTGGAATGCGCGGGTCTGTCTCATTCCCGTGAGAAGTGGAGGTTGGAGGGACGCTGTCGGCTGAAATGACGCACCCACGGCAAGGGGAGTTTGGGTTATGACGTGGGCGTCTTATGCCCCGTTCTAGAGCCCTTCGAGATCTTGGATGGGAGTGGGGATAACCCACTGTCCATCCTTATGGCGTAATGGGCCACCAGAGAACACGGATCGTATGGCTTGAAGTTGAAGAGTACATTAGACAGCACTCGTCCGCCTACTCTCATTTCTCATCACCATCAATCACTCAGCAAGCATTCAGTCCCAGACTACTATTTCCCACCACCACCTACACCCTTCAGCAAACACACACTTATCTCATAATGGATTTCGTCAAGAAGGCCGCTTCCGGTATGGGCAGCAACCACAGCAACACCCAGGCTCAAGGAGGCCAGCAGGACGACTACGTTGACAAGGGTAGGTCTCAATCCTCCCCACGATGGGACCAGTCAGTTTGATTGCGCCTGATGCTAACCCTCGATTCACTGCAGCCTTCGGCCAAGCCAACAAGAGCCAGGGCTGGGGCCTCACCAGGGAGAAGCAAGAGAAGATCACCGACGGTGGCCGTCAAGTCTACGAGAAGGTCACTGGGTATGCCACGATCCCTCAAGCTCCATCTTATAATAACTTTACCTGGGAACCATTCAATTGCTAACCATACATTCTCCTGATTTAGCAACAAGGTGGACCCCAAGATCTCCAACTAAGATCTCAAATGCTCGTCACAACGACGATTGTATTTCTTAATTTAGTCTCTTAATGACCTACCGCAGACAACGTGCTAGCGATGAATCAAATACCATTTTTTGTTATCAGAAGAACGTCCAACGTTGGTGGCTTCCGCACGTGTGAATTGAGCGATTCGTGCCCCTTGCATACAGCCAAGAAAACTGATAATTTTGATAGATACGGGTGAGGGATACCACTACATCTAACATTGTCTCTCATCAACAACCTTGATTTGTAAGCCTCGTCTAGCTTTGATACCCCCGACTGCGTCTTGGTCTTCATCGTTGTGCGGAGGCTACCGCTCGACACTCACAGAGTATGAAGAGGGTGATAGCAAGGATAGCAGAGACGATCCTGCCTTGGACTACATGTTGAAATTCCATGGGGTTGGCCCGGTGCCACTACACCTAGAATTACAACGATTGGTTGGCAGATCTCCTTGTGTTCGAGATGGCTATTGAAATACAGCTATTAGAAATGCAGAGGTGTTGGAAATGATGCGAAAGCAGAAACACTCGATCACGTCGAGATACGGCACGAATAAGCGCGAGGGTCATAAATGGCCTGCCCTCGGCGCATTAAGGCTGTGACTTTCACGCACAATGTTCCCTGTTGGGTTTTCATTTCCAATATAGCGCAATTTCAATTCTTTGAGGCGGAAATCCTCTTCAATCCATCATTTTTTCATCAAGCAATAAATCGATCAAGGTTACAACAAAATACCACGTTCTAGCCCTCGCTCTCAAAGGCATGGGATACACACACGGAGCGGATAAGACTAAAGCTTGGGAAAGAGGAAAATAAAAGACAGATTGATGGTAGCAATACATGACCACACAATAGCCTTTAATCGGTCTGTTTACAACTCACTTGTTGTTCCCTCAGAAGCGTGTGCAATGAAAAGTGGCAGTCCACACGGCAAGATTAGTTACAATGGACACCCTTCATCAACTGCATTCTTCCCGGCATGATTACTCTGTCTCAATTACCACCATTCCTGCATTCAGAACCTGCCAAGCAGACCATCTAATCTGCATATTTGAGGACATCGAGCTTCAACCCCTTGGCGTTGCGTCCTAGTAGTTAGCTCTGTGGTTCCCAGCATATGCCCCAAGCTCCACGTCCTCTCCCCGGCCGCCTGCAAGCCTCCTCGCCTGCTCTTCCACAGGCAAATCACCTCCGACACCTGCCCAGAAAGCGTGATGCTTTTCACGAGGCCCCCAAGCCCAGCCACTTCCCACGCTGATGGGAGTGTGGTAATAACTAAAACCCAAGAAGGCAGTGAGCAATCCAACCAGGAAACTCACGATGACGTCGAAGCCGTGATGCATGAAATCGAACCATCGAGAAGCGGCAATAAATATGGCGAGGAAGATGGGTACGAGGCACAGGGCAAGGAGATAAATCGGAGGGGCTGCGGCCTGTGTACGAGACAGTCGAGGTCGGGAAGTGATTGTCCGCGTATGAGAGTCGTACTCTGACCCATCATGATCCTTCTTAGCTACCCAAGAGTCGAGCAACCCGGAAGAGTACGGCGATCCGGACCGTGGGAAAAAGGGAGTCGTGATCCTCAGTTTGCTGGCCAGAAACAGCGACAGGTAGGTAAGCCCAGCGGCGCTACACGACGAATGGCCACTTGGGAAACTGCGAAAGGCCTCATTTAGTAGCTTGGTGTCGGTTTGTCGGCAGATGCTTGCCGCATATAGCTTTCCGCTTCCGACAAGATGATCCGCCGCGTTTGCTAGATCAGGGTCGCAGACTGACAGCATGTAGGGTCGAGGTTTTCCGAGCAGGCCCTTGGCGGTTTCGGTGATGAAGAATGCAATTATGACGGATAATGCGAGGCCAAGCCACCCGACATGAATCTCCCATAGCTTTCGTCTGATTATGGACGATCGGCTCGTTGACTTCGAGAAGCTGTTTGCGCCAGGGACGAGAAGGAGGACGAAGAGGAAGATAACGACGAGAGGAACAAGTACGCAGAGGACCATGGCCAGCCAGATCGGAACAGTCTCGTCTGATCGAGGAAACCTAGAATTTGTAAGCTCCAATGCACAAGATTACAATTGAAATAATATCGGAATACCCACGTTAGACTTTGGTCCTCAAGTGAGAATGGTCTCTTCGTGGGAGACAAGCGCCCGAGAAGTACTGCCGCGATTATGACAACGATCAAAACCAGCCAGTCAAAGGTGTATGATAATATAAGCCGCTTCGAGAACGAAGCGGGAGCCGGGTTGTCATATCTCTCCATCTTGCGATAGCTGTGCATACCGGTTTTGGAGATGCGTCGAGGAAGCAACCAATACCCGGCCGTGGCGATCGCAGGTATATGAGCTTCAGCACAGCAGCTAGGAGATGATACAGTACGCGTCACTCGGGAGCTGTAAGGCACGCGGATGAATCCCTTATCAGACTAGCTGCAGCCCCTAGAGGGCAAGCCATCGAATTTTCGGCCCCTAATCTAAGCCTTGCCGTCATAGGTTCACCCTTGCTCCGGCCAACAAAAGATGTTTCGCTCGGGACGTGGGGAAGGGGCCAAGCCACAGCTGATTTGCGACGGAGCAGCCAGATTGGCAGTTGAGAGGCAACGGGAGACGTAACCAGTTCTAGCCTGTTTTGAATTGTGTTCCATTCTACCAGCAGAGGAGGAGTCTCAAACTAGATGTACTCTTATTCAGGCTTGAATTAGGCGTATCTCTTTCTTTTCAGGTCAAGCGTGTAACCATGTCATTTACACGGAGTCAAACTAGGATAACTTGCCGTTCATCTCAGCTGATTATATGCTAGTTTCATCATGTATTCAGTATCCAAAGATCGGTTCAGCTCAGCTATTCATTTCCATGTCATCCGCGGGGTTTTCTCCTCAGTTAGCGAACGCTTTTACATCTGGTGACTCAGGCATGGTACTTTTTCGAAAGATGTTCTGCGCCACGTTCAATGGGGCTATGGGGCTACTGTCCGACGGAAATCCTTCCCCATCCTTGCACGAAACAATGCCATTCGGCTTGACAGAGCGTTCCGTGATATCCTTTCACCCATGGGTATCAGCTACAAGGGGCCGACGAATCAGCGTATGGGCATTGCTAATACGACGTTTCGTGTTACACCTCATCTCCCGGTGGTACTCTGCCAGAGTTCCTTGGCTGGTAGATCCCAAATGCAAGCACAGCCTCTTCCTAGTGGGCGGCTGCTCGGCGACGGCTTGGCTAGCGTAGGAACAAAGACTGGAGATGGGCCATTTCTTCAAGAAGGCGTTTGACGATCTCGATCCTAGAAGTCGTGCTATAGCTTCTATGGTAGAGTCTAGACCGTGAAGAGGTCAATGGTGTTCATGTTGATCCCCAGCCGTCTAATGATAAACAGCTTTGTTGTGCAAGTGGAGAGTCAAATCCGAGATGTCCGACATGGTTTGACCCTGGTGGCTCCACTTCTCTGTTCTGTGGGCCTGATACGCCTGGACCGTCTCGACTTCATCATGACTCTCACCAGCAGATGCTCGTAACTCCGACCGAGACCAGGGAGAATCCTCCCACATCCCATAAGCCAATTTAAAAACTTGAGGAGAGAGCGGGAATCTCTGCCCACGTGCTTCGACTTCCGAGAACCTTGAGGACGAATCAAGTCGAGACGGTTGGGGCTGCTAGGTAGGTCGTGGGTCTTCCTCCTGTCTGCAAGTACACTACACGAGATATCCGGCGAAACATGTCTAAAGTCCGACAATAACAGCTCTGCATTAAATAATTACCCAAATTTTCCCGTATATCCAAACTGTGGTCATCACGTTACTGCTTTTTCATAGCCCAAACGAGAGAACTTCCGTTGACTAGGAGAACGTCTTAGACAAGTCACTAGCTAACTTGTTGATGAGACCACAGTTCCATGGCTACTGTGATGATAAGATAGATCTCAATAACAAGAGGCCCGATGGAAAAGTATGAAATTTGATTCGTGGAGAATCTCTAATGGCAATGGACCCCATTACTAATGGGTATCTTGCTAGCATCGTCCAGGCGACCACAAACTCGCCTTGTGTATCGTCCGTGTTTCCTGTCTAAGGGACTCCAAAAGCTGTGGCCCCTAAAATCATGAGAAACAAAGAAAGTAAACACTCCTCCAGTGCCAACCTTCCTCAATAAAGAAGCCCCACCCACAATCCTCGACTACCAAAGAAGTATTGTTCGCAAAGGGATCCAAGAACCCCGTTGCCAGCTTGGGCAGTTGGCGAGAAATATGGCTTCTAGGAAACTTTGAAGGAACGTGGGTAGAGGGAGAAATGAGTCAGTTTTCGGGAGCTCAGTAGTGGCTGGTAGCCGACTGTGTATCAAGGCTAGGTCGCACTGATTTTCCTCTGATTCGATTCGGTCCTCTCCTTGGGAGGAATACGTTCTCAGGATGGCGGGAAGACAGGTTTTTCATGATTGTGGATATCAGAAAATTAGTAGGAGTCCAGATCAAACTGCCCGATGTTTAAGCACTGTTGTTTTTCTCATGTTTTTTCAGGTCATTTCTAGAATATACTCTGATCGCACTTAATTTTGGTCACAGATAGAGCCTTGGCATGTCGAAAAGTGAGCCATGACCGAACCCTTCGACGCTTAGTATACTTTTGCCGCAAGAAATGGAATACCTCCTTGTCATTTGTGATTATTTGAAGCTAAGCTTAGTGTAAATATATCCAGATTGTCCCTTTGTCGATGTTGGGGGAAATAGAACGGGGATAATACTTCATCGCGTTCTTGGTCGGAAGCCTTGACAGCCTGTACTGATGCGTCTTGATTATTGTTAGAGTCTTTGCTGAATATAGAACGACCAAAACTTACGATGCTTACAACAAGCCCATTCATTATCATTTTTGGTTCACCCACTTGTTGAGATGAGGCCACGGTCTAGATTTTGGCGCCGGCATTTGTTTGTAACACAAGCCCTGTCATTCGAGGTTTGATGCACGGGAGCCCCTTCACTACGTGCTCGTGGTTTACGCCAATCGACAATTACCACGATCTTCCCCTCCTAACTCTTAGACGTTACAGAGAGAAGAGCTTTCCTATATATTCAAATGAGGTAGGACAGGTCCATTACGAGACAATGTTTGAGGTAATGCACCCAACCTAACGCAGGGTTTTTGACAAGGGTTTGAGGAATGCTGTCAAATCTCATCCGCGAGGTATAGCAGGGCAATGTCCATGGCTAAACGGAGATGGTTGATGTGACGATTCGCCACAGCTAGAGGTCACCAATTGAATCGAAATGATAGAAGACTTGGATTTCCATCTAGAGAAGATCTATAGATCAGCTATTTATTCATGTGTAAAGGAAAGGTTATCACGTGAGATGTCCCGTGGGTTGGTCTCCGCCGCACAAGTGCCTTCTATCGGATTAATGCTTACCCGTTTTGTGGTATAGGGTAGCCAAAATAATTTGGTCCGGCAAGTTCCGATTCCAGGTAGAGAAAGGAATTATGGTTCTTGGACAGTGACTCAATTCGGAATATCTTTCATCCGACAAGCTGAGCAAGGCTACCCTGCACCCATCCGTTTGATGATGCTCATGAGCAGTGACGATGCGAGCATTTATGGGAGCCTTGCGTAGGAAATATTTGGTAATCGCTGTAAGATTGGGTATTTTCTGCACGTTACTGGCGACATATCCATGTGCTGAAAATAGTAGAAAATAGTACAGGCATTGTCTTGAACAAGGTGACATTGTAGTAAATACCATCAAAACTTTACCAAAAAGCGTTGAGCGTTTCCTTTATCCACTCATAACTACCCTATAGGACTGAGCATTACCAAGCCACAGCCGCCAGCCACAACCGCAAACTCAGCCACAGGCCATCGAGGTTTGGGCGATTCAAATGCCTGTGGATGTGCCCTAAAGCCGCCTAATACAGCGCCTAAAGGGCCTAAAACCGGCGCATGACCTCACCACTTGGCACTGCATCATTTCTTGGAAGGCTACGTCATCGTCATTCAGCGCCTTCGCTGGATGCGCGTCACATTCATTATTGCCAAGCGACAGATTCTTTTTGCTTTTATTCAGCATTTTCACCCCGCTGTTTTATTTCTGCCTCCCCTCTCTTCTTCTCCCATCCACCTCACTTCGATATCCAGCATCGTTTCAAACCATCCACCCAACCCTGCTCTTGCTTCGCTACCCCGCCCGGTCGCGACGACAACCAAACCGACATCATCCCTAATTAATTTCGTTTCCTGCCAGGAGCTTGCTCGATCTGACCACACCACTGGCACAGCCTATTTTATTTTCTCCCCCAAGAACACAATAATCAACCGGCATCATGAAGACCGGTTCCTTTGGCATCCTGACCATCATCCACGCCGTCCTGGCGCTGTTCCTCATCATTGAGCTTGGTCTCGTCAGCTATGGTCAGTACCCAAACCCTTGGGTGCCCAACCGTCCCTTCCGTCTTGCCATCTGCTAACATCTCCATAGTTGTTGACATCACTTGGCGCTGGTCCGCCGTCCAGTTCCTCCTCTTCACCGTCGTATGGTCCATCCTCGTCCTCGTTTACGTCGTATTCGCGCCCGCCTTCCTCCCAAGAGCTCACATCCCCATCGCTGTCCTCGCCGTTCTGGGAATCACCATGATCTTCTGGTTCGCCGGTGCTACAGCTGTCGCCGCCGATATTGGTGTTCCCGACTGCATGGGCAACCGTTCATGCCAGGTTACCCAGGCCTCTGTCGCCTTCGCATACTTCATCTGGGCTGGATTCCTCGGTCTCTTCGGTCTCGAGGCCATGGCTTACTGGAAGTCCAGAGGACCTGCCGCCAACGCCGATAAGGTCTAGAGGCACTGCATCAGATTGTCGCGCGCACGTTGAGATTAGACTCGCTTGCCTGTTCAAAGACTATTTGACGTTGAGCTGAGTTTTGATATCCTCTGCACGCTGGAATGCTATATTGGAAATGTGAAACCATCGAGCAGCATGCTCAACAAGATACCCTGGCGGTTTGGAGAGTATACCCGCGCAAGCTGGAAGTAGTCGGAAGAAGAACTAATGAATCTATGGTGGTTGTACTGTTTGCTTTCCTTTCTCTTTTGATGAACGATATAATGAAGTTTCAAAGTGTATACCAGTCACATACCTATCCTTAACCATACAATATAATTGTCTGAATGAACGAGCATAATCGACGTGGATCTCACCGCATGGTCTGTTACTATCCGTCCTGCGCAGCTCCCTGACCAAGTCACAATGGATTGATTGCAAGGTCTGACGCCCTCAGCGGTATCTCTTATGGGTGACCTCATTGTGCAAGCCAACTCACTTTTTCCTACATTCTCCGCAGCCGATTCCGGAAACACCCAATTTTTCCCGCACGAGAGTTCCATCTCAACCCAGAGCTCGAGCGCATCATTGTCGAAATCCCACATGCCAAGCTAGACCACTACGTTTCCTGGCGTAATCTTGTCCATTGATCCAAGTATCACTGGCAAGAACGCCTCAACTGTAATTTCCAAAGTTGAATAAGACAAGCAAATCGGGAAACGAAGAACATGTATGGTTAAGTCGATATGAACATTGTGTTTTACTTTTTTTACTTTGTGAATTTATGTAAAGAAGTAACGAAGACCGGCGTTACTTGTATAAACCCTTTTAACCAGTTGTTCCCATGAACAAGAAGATTCCCTTTCTCTATATCCCATTGTTCCCCGTTCCATTCCATTCCCTTCTCATTATTCTTTATACAAACAACACAACTGCGGCGGCAACACCAGCCGCCAAGGAGAGGCTGCCGACGAACTGCGCAGCCCCAGCGGTGGGAACGGCAGAGGGCGACGTGATGCTGGCGGTGGAGTTGCTGTGCGGGTGCGAGGGCACGGGCGAGGCGGACGTGGCGGTGATGAGGCCAGAGGGCGTGCTGGAGGAAGGCTTGTTGGGAGAGTTGGCAGAGGTGTGGCTCGGGCTGGCGGGACCGGTTGTGGCCGAGGGCAGCTGGGGGAGTTGCCGCTGGTCACGCTGATGCCGCTGCTGGAGGGCTGCTGGGGCGAGTTTCCGCTCGTGGCGCTGGGATGGGAGGAGACGTGGCTGCTTCCGGTGCCGATAGGGCAGACGGTGGTGGAGATGGCGATGGTCTCGGTCACCTTGGTCGAGCCGCCGGCAGGGCAGTTGGTGACGGTGGGAGCGCACGAGGTGACGTAGACGGTGGTGCCGTAGACGGTCGAGGTGGTGAAGTCGCCGCCGGTCGGGGTGGGATGGGCGACGAAGGACGAGTTGAAGGGTCCGGTGTGTGTGTACGAAGACGCCGGCGTGTTCGTGCTGACGGGGGTGGACGCTCCGGGGGTGGTGATGGCGGAGGAGAGAGGGATGGGCTCGCCCTTAACGATGACGATGCTCTCCCAGGAACCGGTCCTGTCGCCGTACTGGTACTCGCGGATGCTCTCGGTGGGAGCGGCGGAACCACCAGCATAGTCGACGACCTTGATGGACTTGTACCAAGCGTTGAAGGGAGCCTGGGAGAAGTCGGTAAGACCACCGGCCCAGTCGATGGTGCCCTGGCTGTTTCCGGGAAGACCTGCAACCCAGGTACCCAGCTTCACCTGCATAGGCGTCTGGGGGTAGCGAGTGCCGCTGGCGGCATCGGCGTAGTTGAGAGTTCGGACGACCTGGCCATCGATGATCCAGTCTAGCTTGGAAGCAGTCCACTCGATGGTGTAGGTATGGAAAGTGGTCAGGGGCGCAGAGACCTTGTGGAAGGCGCCGCGGTCGTAGACGGTGGTATCTCCCTTGCCGAAGTAGTTGGTTTGAACGTTGACCTCGTCATAACCGAGCCATTCCCAGTCGATCTCGTCAAGATCGGCAGACTGAAGCACGATGGAAGTGACCAGGCCACGGCCAGGGGCGGCTTGGGCGACCACCTCGAGGCGACCGAAGAAAATGTACCTGCTGCTAGCGATGGTAGGTGCTTGCTTGTCGTTCTCAATAGAGAAAAGAGCGCCCTTGGAATCGTAGGTCAAGGTGGTACCCTCCAGAACATTGAAGCCAGCGCATGCACCCTGTGTCAAGTCACAGTCGATTGACTGGGTGCCCAAGGCAGCAGCAGCAGGGCAATCTGATTCATCATGTTAGTTTTCTACAGTCCAGAGGCATTGTTCATGTATATGGCCATTTACCCTTCTCAAGGGGATTGCAGTCGGTGAAAGTCTGTGCTGAGACTGAGGCGGCCAGCGCGATGGATGCAACGAGTGCCTTTGCAATCATGATTGCGGTATATGCTCGGTTCGAGTCTTAAATGAATGTATATATGTGTGATATGTAAAGAAAGTTGATAAGTCGTGAATCAATATGCTCAAATAAAGAATGGTGTCAAACAATCCAGTGTTGGCAACAAAAAATCGAAAGAAAAATGAAGGTAAAGCAACACACAGTTGACTCGTGAGGATGAGACAGAACAAAGCCGGGCAGATCAAGAAGAGAAACAGCACTTGGAGCCAGTTTCTTATCAAGATGTTTCAATTCACCTTTCCCCTTGGCGTTCTGAGACCGTCAGGGGCTAACCGGGATGGCCGTTTCACCAGAGTGGGATTGGCATGACGGTGGTGATTTTCCAACCAATGACCCCATGCCCACGCCGGCTTACGTTTCACAGCGCGCCAGGGGCTCGCCCTCTTGACCTGCTCTTTTGGAGGGCCTTGGAGCTGCCATTGGCCTCAGTCTGGCCCACGCGTCCAGCCCGATCAGGGAGGTTATTGGCCCGGTGTTACGTGGTAAGACAGCTAGTTAATGGACTATCCGAGCCACTAGCCATTGCCGCCAGCCAAGCTTTTCGCTCATCAGCAGAGCATAATAATAGGGGTTGATGCGTTGCCGGCATAGGCTTGACGGCCCAGTCCCCGGGTCTCCTGCTAGACCCAGGACACAAAGATGAGACGAGATCAATCCAGGGTTCTTTCTTGCTTTTCTTTTCAGTCAGTGATAATTTTACTAAAACACTCCTCTTGAGTCTGAATTGTACTTTCTTGATCGTCCCAATGGCGCCTCCGACCATCAGAAGCAAGCAACTGAACGGGTCGTCATGTGGTGAGTTCTACATCGCTTCTCGAACGCGAAATCAATCCATGTTCGGCAGCTGGAGGGCAGTGGCAGGACCCTGCCGCTACTCAGACAATGCATGCCGAACATTAAGCCTAAACGGGGAAGTCATTGGCAGCTGGACGCATACAGTGTATGAAATGCTTCCATCCCTTGTTGATCGACTCCCCGGCGCGTATCTTCTCCACCAGAAACGGAGCTGATGACGCCTGACAGTATTAAGCACCGTGGTAATTAATCAAGTGGCGCATAATTGCATCGATCTGATCGGCCACTTGGTCGTTTCAACAGCCAGCCAGGTTCAGAAACTAATGCCCATTCGAGTAGTGACGATGCGCTGGTAATGTCAGACCTTTGAACCTCGTGAGCCCACCTCGGTCTCATGTCCAGCCACCTGCCCTAAGGGCTGCCCTCCTGGAGCACACAAAGGTGGCTGAGCGAGCCTATTACTAAGGTTTGGCATGAGAGCGTTGTTTAGAATCGATATCATCCCCAAATAATTCGCCATGGGATTGTCGTTGTAAAACTACGGTGCGTTATTTTCCCCACTGAATGGAGTGAAGTAGATGCCTGATATGAGTGTGCCCTGGGAATATGAACAAAGAAAACTGTTCAGTGAGGGTCGGGCAGCTCTGTGTTATTATCGACCGGACCTCGGAACTACCAGACTTATCTCACACATCCTGTACAAATGACAGGATGAAACGTTACGCACCCTGAGCGGGAGTTAATGCAGAACCTTATTTTCTATAATTCAATTATTAACCGCATGATACTTCATGATGGTTCGGATCTGAAGATTCGAATCATCTAAAAGATGTTCAATAATGTGCGAGAAGAGCAGCTTCTTAAATACTCCAGGTGGATTGGCAAGATAGCTTCTGGTCTACCTATTTCCAATCCACATCGAAAAAGTTCAATATACCCTGCCCAACCAGACAGGGAGTAGCTCTTCAATACAAAAGTCTTTCGGCGTTGCCCGGTCTTGGTCCTGGTTTGGGTGTACCGCTGTTATGCCACTGTACTGAAAGGCAAAGCGGCAACGACGTCTTTGACCATGTCATACCCAAACCAAATCATGATCTAATCCCAAGTGTAGGTAAACCTCCACGCAATTTCCTAAGATTTTGTTACTATCACATTGAAAAGTGAGAATGGGGAGGGAGAAGGGGGATAGATAATAGTATGTTGGGATTGTTGCAGCTAAATCGCTGGCGTTCGATGGAATTGGACTCGTCCTCGTTCACAAGAATCTCTTGAACAAATCTCTCCACCGTCTCCCCCGTACTGAAACAGATGACGGTGATGCTCTTAAGAAGCCCTTCTGAATCTCGATACGAGGCATATTTTCCGTCCGATTGGCTTGGGCCCCATTGTCCATGCGTACTCAGACTTCCATCACCACACGCAATCAAAGCCCCTGTGCAACGGGGCCTAATTTGCTGCATTTGCAAATATTTGACTCCAGAAAAGGAGTCCTTATTCAAAAATGTAAATTTGATACATTTGGTCGCGGGTGAGAACGGACCATGGTGACGGGCTGTAGGGATGGACAGCTATATGGCTGGTTCTGATTTGCTGCCGCTCTCTGAGTGTTTTGGTTGGGGTACAACTCCCAAGGTGCGATGGGCATGAGGTTTGACCGCCATCGTATCAGTCAAAACTCCTAGAAGATCATGGCCATCCCTTAGAGGAGAAAGAGCCGAAGGATGCGTCTGCAGCTTCATGTGATAGTTCGAGTTGTACGGACTACAGCACAAGCAACGACTTGAAGAAGTTGTAGCTTAATTACAGATGAAATTAGTATACAAGAATAACAGCGACATCATTTATTTAGGCTCTTGTGAAGAGAGGAAGGTTTTTATTTACCAGAAGATGCGGGCCCTGCGTAAGGAACGTATCCTTGGTAACAGCTTAGAGGATTTTCACCAGTTCGCCAGGCCCAAGATGATGTGTGAGAGAGCAAGATCATTGAACCCTGGGATCGAGTCTCATGCAGGGCGAGTGTGGCGGCGCTTAACTATGGGCGACTACATTGCTTCCGACACTTGCACATTCATATCAGTCCAATCACTCATGGTGCTCTGGAACGATGTCACCATAAAAAGCGCTTGTTGGCAAGGGATTAGGTTCTTAAAGCTACCTGTCCACACAACAAATCTGGACTCTGCCTTACTTCCCTCTGAGAGTTCAATGCCGAGTCTAGAACCAACCCTCTTCGTCACCGGTTATGTTTCGTTTGTGACTCATCACACAGTACTATACGCGTAAAGTCACCTTTCCTACAGACGCAGCTCCCCTACCACCTCGACTATGGCTCAACCAGCTTGGCACCCACATGGACTCATCTTGGAATGGGGGATGGAGTCGCTTTACCTCACTGCCCAGGTGACTCTCGACCCCAACGGAAATCTCATCGCCCCTAAGGAGCATTTGACTGTCTAGTTGTTCGAGTTCCTCTTTCATCGGCACACCTTTACGGGCAACTTCATGTGTTTTCCCCAGCAGCCGCCAGAGTCTGGGAGCCAAAAAGCCTGTGACTTGGTGATCCAGCACCTGACCGCACAGGGCGCGTGGCAGGTTGCCTGCTTCGCAAAGACAAAGAGAGCAGACAACACAGCAGGCACCCTGGTCCAAGCACTCGAGCACCAGGCCCTTGAGTACTGTACCGGCTTTCTCTCCGCGAACCCACTAGTCGACGTGATCTATGCTTGTACCATGGTCGGGACAAGTATTCAATGTTGGATGTATAATAGAGGGGACGATAGCATGGTTGGCTTTTGGAATGGATAGCTTCAAGGAAGCTTTGACTATTATCTGGACATTGGCCTAGATGAGAATCGGGGGCGACTCTTGGCTGCTTTCAATAGCATGAAAGCCATGCCCACTCATACTCGTCAATAAGGTAGCCAGCCATTGCCTCTCCTTACAGACGAGATTTATCAACCCAAAAAAGAAGACAAAAAGAAACTGAGAAAAAACATACAACAGCGGGTATTCGCTGGTCGTCACCGACCCAACTACTAATCCACCCCTCATCCGTTTAACTAGGCGAGAGCGGACGGGATCGCGTGTTTTCGAATGGGTATGGTCGTATGTGGTAGTCGAAGCTATCGTGGGAACTATATGCCCTAGTATCCACTATAACAAAAAATGATTTGTCAACAATCAGGGAATTACGTATTAGCTTCTACAATAATTAGCTCGATATTGTATTTATTTCTGATTAATTGTTTTGATATTGTGTTGAAATTCAACGCTGGAGGTTCTGGGTGTGCCATGTTCCATGTCAGTCGCTTCAATGATTGGGGGAAAAGATGCTTTTTGTTGGTTCGCGGACTAGCAGTTGGATGAACGAGAATTGGCTAGAATCGCAGCACAGCTTCTCCTCACCCTAGGCGGACTAGCAAGGTAGCTCTTAGGTAGTTGCCTTGCATCATAGAGTTCCCTAAAGCTAGTAGATAATATTGAGGGGATGGATGTAGCAATGGATAAGACCGGAGAATGAACGTATAGAGTCTACACATGAGGTTGAACCATGGCATAGACTGGCACTTGGCGACGAGAGGCTCGCATGCATGTATCATGATCCCGATGCTGTGCTTGATATAGAAACCATGTTCTGGTTGACCACAAAGCCTGAAATGTGTGATTGGAGCGCAAGGCTTGCACACAAGATACGCTATTCGCTCTCATTGTCCTCTTCAAAACCTGCCACGCCAGCCTCTGTGGCCGAAACATCGTTTTGCTCAAAGTAAGAAAACTCGGCAAACTCGTTCTCGTCATCCTCGTCGTCGTCGTAGTCGTCGTCGCCATCCTTGTTCTGCTCCTCATCCTGATCTGTGCTATATTTCCCATGCTTTTTCTCATCTTCACTATTCCTCACAAAGACCTCTTTCCTCCTCGAATACCTGAACCGGCGAGCTCGATACGCTAGAACGACATCCCCCTCTACCTTATCACCGTACTTCTGCTCTGTCCCTCGATTTGCAGACACAGAAGCCGAGACATCCAAGCCAGTACCCGCGATGCCAACGTCCGCTCCAACCTTTCCGTCCTTACTTTTGGACCTAGTGAACTCTCTCTCGACGGAGCTCGCGACCGCTACTCCAACGACCATGTAAACAGGCGTAGTGAAGAAGGACTGGCGCACATAGGCCTTGATCTCCGGCGTCTGCAGCGCCCTGTTCACGTAATCCGCCGTAGGTGAGAAATGCGTAGCCCGGATTTGGGTCGCTTCAATGGAGTCGGAAATCCCATTCTTCCAATTCCCCCTATTGTTGGTGCCCCTCCTATGATGGCTGCCAGGGCCGAGGACGCCCCAAGCTCGGCGCCGAATCCCACCTCGAAGGCGTTGCCGATACTCTTCTTCACCTGCTCCTTCTCATGGATGATATGGGCGATCTCGATGGGCTCAACAGCATTGCGATTCAGAGTATCGATCACGTTATTTGGCTTCCTCAGGACGGTTCCGAGGACCAGATCCTCGGGGGCAAGAGTCGCTGAGGGAACGATCCAGTACTTCTTCGTGGTGTCTCCGAAACTCATCGTTCCCTCTTGTTGATGGCGGATAGCAGAACCCCGAAGTCTTGGGAACGAGATGGAACAGCTGCCGGTATTTTGGTTGAAGCCAAGCAAGATCTCAATTAGGGTCGGGTATTTGGACGAATTCGCTCACGGCGGGGGCGTAAGCTGCTGCCAACCGGGATTTTCGATAATGACCAAACCGATTCTGACATATCACTGGCTAGATGAGAGAGGGGGCTCTTGCATGTGTCCAATGGCGTCATGAGCCCTACAGTCTGAGCCGACTAATCATGCATGATGCATGTAAGCTCACAATAATCCCCTCCTACCCACAGATTCGCGACGAGGCATCACTCTCCTTGAAGAAGCAAACAAACAAATCAAGAAATGGCCGCTTCTGCCGAGCTCCAGAAATTCCTCAAGGAGAATGGCCTGGATCTTGAGAAGCGGAACAAGGACCGAGCGACGGCCATACATCGAGCTGTTTTGAAGAACAATTCCGCTATTGTAGGGGAGCTTCTCGATTTATACCCCGAGGACTGCCGTGATGCACGAGACAAAGACGGCCGCAAAAGAAATCGCACTCCAATCCAGAACGCGGCTCAGCTGGGACTGCACCAGATCGTCGCGCAGCTGCTCGCCAAAGGCGCCCAAGTGGACTCAAGGAGCCCGTTCAAGTGGACGGCATTGATCTTCGCCGCCGCCGACAACAGGCGCGAAGTGGTGAGCACGCTGCTGAAGAACGGGGCTGATGTTCATGCGAAGACGGCGCCCGACGAGAGGGAGAAGGGCGGAGGAGAGATCACGGCACTCCATGTGGCCGCGCAGCTGTGGTCGGCGCAGACGACCTTGAAGCTGCTCTTGAGCGGAGCTGATCCGAACGCCGCGTCTGCGAATGGCGACACGCCTCTGCATTTCGCCGTCAGGGCTCGAAGTATCCCGTGTGCTGCTCTTCTCCTGTTCCACGGGGCGTCCGCGACGACGAGGAATAAAGAGGGGATCACAGCCAAGAGACTCCTTGAAAACCTATCGACAACCGAGAGAAGAAGATTCGACCACGTGTTCTCCTGTGCCAAGGCTAAGAGTAACCACAACGTATTCCTCCAGGAATATCCCAGGAAGGAAGAAGTTCCAACTCACATAGGTCAGGCCATCCACTGGGCAATCGACAAGAACCTGGAAATGGCCGTCGCATATCTGCTGCACGCTGACCCGTACGCGGTAGAGGCAGCGAGCCCTCGAGGATGGCACCCGCTTCACAGGGCGGCAAGACATGGGCTGGAGAAGTGCGTCCAGATGCTTTTGCAGCACGGGGCAGAGGTGGACTGCCTGAACAACGAGGGCTGGACGCCGTTGATGTTCGCAGCGAGGTTTGACAAGACTGAAATAGTCCAGTTACTGCTTGATAAGGGGGCAAATCGCGATATCACCAATGACGCAGGGGAGACTGCCCTACAGCTTGCTCGGACACATGGCCATCGCCAAACGGCGTTGCGGCTCGCAGTCCGATTTGTCCCCCCTTCGCAAGCCGGTCAGGAGAAGACAAACCCGCCAAACCAGAACATTGCAATGGAATCTTTGAACTTGGAGGCTGGCGGGGAAACGCGGCAGGGGAGAACGGACACAAAGGACACGGGGATGCTGAAACCCCCAAAGAGCCCGCGAAGGACACCGTCCCCAAGTTTAAGCGAAGAAGTAAAGCAGGTCCAAGGCAAGCCTCATCATATCTAGAAGAGTATTAACGAGGGACTAACATGAATAGGCGAAATGTTTGCACTGACTGATGCAAGCATAACAACTGATTCGGCATCGGCCCCGGAGAAGTGAGTTTACATGCATACCCGCCACGAAGCTCGTGATACTAACTAGCCGATAGAGACGCATATCTTGACAATTTCTTTGCAACTCTGGAGGAAACATGGTACAACAGAATCCAATGGACGCCTGATGATGACGAAGCCACGATAAATTCCGGCTTCCACTGGAATGGCCCCGTCAAGATCGCAGTGTTAGATACGGGTGTAGATCTCGGCCACGAAGATTTCGCCAAGCCCGCAAGGAGGAGAACTAAGATCGGACGCAAGAGGGCAAAGGGCATCCCCGAGAAGACCCAACGCGAGAGAATTGTTGCCGTTCGGAATTTTGTCGGCGAACCTGGGGAGGAAAACGACGTCACTGATGAATTTGGCCACGGAACACACATTGCCGGGTTGATCATGGCTGTTGCTCCCCGGGCAGAACTGTATATCGCTAAAGTGAGTACCGGCAAGGAGATTTCCGAGGCCCAGCAAACCAGAAAAGCCTCTTCAAAAGCAGCCAAGCGAAAGTCTCGCCGTCCCGTGGAAGAGGTAAGTAAACAACCCTGGACCCAGGACTTCTTGCGGCGTTGGAAAATGATTGTCTGATTTGACCTCCTAGGCAATAAGATGGGCGATAGAGCAGAAGGTGGATATCATCAACCTTTCATTGGGATTCTCGCAGTTAGGGTCTTATGAATTAACCCGGGCTCTGGACGATGCTGTCAATGCGAACGGTATCATCGTGTTCGCCGCCGCCGCAAACCACGGTAACAATAATGCCATTGCCTGGCCGGCGCGTAGTCCAGACCTCGCCATATGTGTTTCCTCCGGCGACAAGTTTCAAAAGTTATCACCATTTGCTCCTCAACCGAGCCCGGACTTCCCCATGTTTGTGGCACCTGGGGAAGAAGTCTGGAGCCAGTGGCCAACCAACCTGGGAGGCGGCTTTCGTAAGATGAGCGGGACCTCGGTGTCAACTCCCATTGCTGTGGGTATGGCCGCAATTATCCTTGGGTTTCTCAATATGACGAATGTATGGGATCCGCAAACCAAGGAGACATGGCTTGGCCGTGTTCATGAGTTCGAGATACGACGGACCAGGGGCATGCGAAAACTCTTGACGCATCTTTGCCGTGATCGGAATGGTGTCAAGATTCTCTCGCCCGACTTGATGTGGGAGGATAATCATGGGATTGGGGATGATCCGCTCCAGGCTCTGAACCTCATTGCATGGCCTTTTAAATCCATGAAAGGGTAGCATGTTGTCTACGATGAAGGTTCAGTTGGGGTATCATTGTCTAGAAAGCTGATGGCGCCACTCCAGAACCTCTTGCGCTACTTGATCCACCTGCAATCCACAATGAAGCTATCATAATAGGCATAGATATGAAAAATTCAGTAATTTTCTTTCTTACTTTAGAGCAATTGTATATAATAGGGGGCGGGGCGGACGAAGAGCATCAAATATTTGACCAAGCTCGAATGTGATCCATAACATTTATGAGAGTAAGATACAGGCCGAACATTAGCGATTATTTGTATCCCATCATTTGTGTTTTGACTGGAAACTTGTCATCCAAAGATAAAAAAAAAGGTATAAATGAAAGTATATGTGAAGTAGCTGTCTATGAGCGTAAACCAAAATGAGTACCGCATTGTAAGGAGACCGCACCGTTTGAGCGAATAGATTACTGTTCCATCTCAATAACAAACTTGCCGATTCCTCCCTTGCCACTGAACACCTCCTGGCATCCTTGCAGAACCGCATCCACGTCTCTCAACTTTGCTACCCTACCGACCACCGTTCTGAGCTTTCCTTGATCCACCCACTGCCCCAACCTCGCGAGGTCTTCTGCACTCGGGTGCATGGGGATGTAGTCGAAGCCGACATTGTATCTGCCTGCCCTGAACTGGCGCCAGGATCCAAAGGCTGTCAGGCCATATCTGACTACTGTAGGCAGACTCGTCATGACCTTGAGCATCTCGCCAAAAGGAGCTCCAGCAATGGTAAGAATCAAGCCCCCTTTCTTCATCAGGTGAAGACTTCCCATTGATTGATTGGTGATGTCAAACATAAAATCTAATGAACCTGCCTCGATTTTTGTGGCATAGTTGTCTTTTGTGTAGTCGATAGCAACATCGATCGCATCTGCGCCAAGGAGGCCATCTGCCTCAGCAATCTTGCTAGTTGAGAGGGTGGTAATGACTTGTCCTGCTTGGAAGACCCGCTTGGCCAGCTGAATTGCTGTGCTGCCTACTCCTGACAGACCTGCCGGGATGAAGACGGTTTTCCCCTTGAGCCCCCCGACTAATTGCTTGTCCGCTCTGTCAAGGACCTGTAGGGCCGTCAACGAAGCAAGGGGTATTGATGCCGCTTCGATATGGGTCAGGGATTTGGGCTTGGGGGAGGTGGCATCCACTGTAGATATCGCAAACTCGGACGCCGTGCCCCGGTATTCCTCCTTGACACGGCTGTAGACCTCAGTGCCAGGTTGGAGAGTTGAGGGGACATCTTTGCCGACAGCTACTACGGTTCCAGAGACATCGTATCCAAGTTTGAAAGGAAGTCTAGTATGAGGTATTGTTAGTTGGGACCAATTATCAGAATGAATTAATTAAAGACATACGGGCAGGGAAGGAGATTCTTGCCCATTCCAGTGGCTAGTTTGACATCAACTGGATTAATAGATGATGCGTAGACTTTGATCAAGATTTCATCTGGGCGCGTGATCTCTGGTTGAGGGAGATCGAGGATCTCGTAGTTTTCTGGTTTGCCAAATTTTTGAGTAGCGAGAGAACGCATCTTGAGTCCCGGAGTGAGTTCTTGAGGGAGATCTTGGGTGAATTTATAAGGTATTGTCTGAACTGCTGTCTGTTGGTATTGCTGTTGAGTAGATTCCTCGACAAACGCTATTTTCCAAGAGCTTTAAGTACTTCATCATGGCTAACTACGGGGCTCTAATCAAACTCGGTGGTCCACTGGAATCTTCTAATCAAAATTGCTGGTCTATTGGAATATTCTACTCAAACGGAATTCCGGATTGCAACTAAGAAGCCAACTGGACAAAGTACGACTGACTTTCGATGTCACTGACTTAGAACTTACAAATGTCCCCGCGGAGTTCAAGTGGAGTTTTGATTCCCAATCCAGCTTAGATCCGGAATCTGGGTGGCGTCAGCTTGGAATTGGCTGTGACAGATTCCGGATCAGACGCGGAGAGCCGGTTTTCTTGTTATTACAAACAAACCAAAGTCTCGCCCCAGTTGAAGCCAGACCAACAATGCCCCTCTCCCGTAAAAAGTCGTGCGTGCGGTGCAGGGAAGCTAAGACGCGCTGCAACCAGGTCCTCCCGACCTGCTCCCGTTGCCTCGACAAGAATGTGCGGTGCGTCTACGAGTCCGAACGTCTCGCCCCTTACCCTCAGGCAAGCCCTCGCCCTGCACAGCGTCTGCAGGCTCCGAATAGGTTCCATTTGGGCCCCATCGATGACATTTCCCCTGGCGACATATTCCCGACTGGAGACCCATCTCCTCCGCCGGCGTGGACCTCGACAACTGGCGTGCTGCACGGTGAGCTTAACGAGTCCAGCCCGCCCAGTAGCATACCTCTGGCCATCATAAAGGAGGTCGAGCAGAACGTCAACGAGGATCTCTGGCTGCTTGAGCAGGCCGACAATGCTCGGAAGCAAAAGAACATGCAGCTCATGACCGCGTCGGACAGTTCTTTGCTGGGCAAGGCCTACTCCCGGCGTAGGATAGGTGGCCAGGATGTACTGGCATCGGTTGTCCTCGGCCAGCTCAAGAGCTACCCGCGGATGCTCATAGAGGGAGACAAGCTACCCCCATTCATACATCCGCGGTGCTATTTGGACGAGGAGCTGGCCCCCGCCTGTCGTGTCAGCGGGCGACACGTGTGCTTTTCCACGGAGCTGTCGATATGTGTAAGCTTGGTGCAGATGTTTTACTCGAAGAGTTCGAAGAATTCGGAATTTGTGTGGAAAACGATACACGATGAAGGGGAACGGATTGTACAACAGGTGAGTTCTCATTAACTTCAATTTCCTATTGGTTTAGGGCCTGAGAATGGATAATGGAGCTGATCATTGAGCAGTACGCGTCTTTTACTAGTCAGCAGCAGCTTGAGGGCCTACAGTCGGTGGTGATCCTCTTACTCTTACAAGCTGAGGATCCAGCGTCTGTCGAAAAAACTGGAGGTTTATATCTCGTGAGAATAGTGACTGTCAGCACCTGCACACCTAATTGAAAGACGTGGGCAATGTTGACCTTTGATCAGGGACTCGTGGGGCAACTCGTTCGGTATCACTCATGGCGCTCTGAGCCGGAAAACGAGCGACCTAGAAGGGCGGATTGGATCTGGAGAGAGAGCATTCGAAGGCAAGTCGTCTTGACAAACACACCCACTCCGCCACTACTTCCCCACTAACTCGGCATGTATAGGACTGCCTTAGTTCTAAGCGTTGTTGACTTTTTGATTGAGGGCATGATAGGACCGGGCGGAAGTAGTTGTAGGGCAAGCGAGACGTTCCAAAAGTCAACGCTCCCTTGTGGTCGTGATTTATGGGAAGCGCGCAGTACGAGAGCCTGGATGGACTCCTACGATTCTCTCATCGATAACGAGGGCAAATACCCATTTCTCAAAATTCAAGACCTGGTAGTGTCGACTGGCGAGAGGGAGTGGTTAATATCACCGGAGAGTTCTCATGACGAGCAAGACAAGCAATTTGCTATCATGAGATGGTGTGAAAATATGGAATCTCTCGGGAAGCTTATCTGGATGTCCTTGCCCTTACACTTGTCAATTGTCAAGCACGAGGCTCGCACGATTATCTCAAGCGGATAATGGAGATTGGAAGCTTTGATGACATGTTATTCATGACCACAGCACATAGAATTTGATTAGCAATACCGTAACCATAGAACCATCTAATCATGGAAGTTATTCTGAACCGAAAGAATTTTTTTGTGAGGCTTCTTTTGTTCAATTGATAATCTTAGAAAATGGAATGACAGAGCTTATCAATTCCGAACCAAATTGATAAAATGCAAGAACACTCGCCTTCTTTTTCAGACTTTTAGTACGTCGGGCATCTATTATAGGAATATGACATCTATTGTTCCATAACTAGAGGTAGAGCTGGTGAATAGTAGCTTAGAAGATGGCTCCGCCGTTCTTCTCCGCGAGACCTTCCATGCCGACCTTGAGGAAATTCTTATCTTCCGCAATCTGCTTTCCCGCCTCCCCATGCTTGATCTCATCCACATCCCAATTGGCCCAGAAGAAGCGGCCGTGCAGGAATTTGGCCTCGGGGGTAGCCGCCCAGACGGCCGTGTGGCCTGCGAGGTTTGCTGTTCGGTGATGTTGTCAGCCAACCGCAAGCCATATTGTTAAGGCAGCGTAACATACCATCGTCCCATTTGATCGGTAGGTCTGCCATGCCATCCCTTGCGGCGGCTTCGGTTTTCACGGCACCTGGATGGAAGCTGACTATCTGGATCTCGTCCGCGCTGATGTCCTTGGCAATCTGCTGGACAAGGAGGGTGCCGGCACTCTTGGTCAAGCCGTAGGTCGGGCGGTCCGCGGCCAATGCCCACATGTAAGCAGCAATGGTGGACACATTAACCAGGTACTGAATCCGTGATCAGATGAGTAAGTAAAACAAGTTCAGGTTATACTTGGACTTGGAAGATATCAAATTACGCATACACACCTTTTGCCCCTTTCCAGTTGTTTGTTTGTAGAAGCGCTGCGTGAAGTCAAGAGGTGCTCGCACATTAACCACAAAGTCGTTCCAGACATCGTCAAATTCGGTCTCAAGGATCGGCTTCTTTTGACCAAAGCTGGCCGCGTTGAGCACTAGGGTGTCTACGTAGACCCCGTCGGATTCCAGCTGGGTCCAGAGCTGTTTCGACTCCTCGAGATTCGCAACGTCAACCACCCTGGCTTCAACGATGGTCGCTGGGCTGGACTTCTGGGTGTCCTTTTTGAGTTGAGCAACAGATTCTTCAAGCACTCCAGCCCGGCGGCCCGTGACAATGACTCGATCCGCCTGGGCAGTGATGAAAGCTTCAGCGATGGCGTATCCAATTCCAGTGCTGCCTCCAGCTACCAGTACGGTCTTGCCCTTCTGGCTCAGCTCCGGACGGGTTGGATGTATGGCAGGATATGGCTCCTTGTGGTACTTCTTGAGAAATGGCAAGCTCATGATTGCGGTATTGGGCTGTTTTGAAATTGAATTGGAAGGTGTAAGTCAGGTGCTTTCTGTGTAGAGACTGCATCAAATCGGTCCGCAAACCAGTCAACACGCATCGTTTTTATATTTCTTCCATCCTCAGCTATGCTGTATTTACACTGCCAATTTGTAATAACATCTGTTGCAACCTTAGCAAATTCTTTGTCTTGCGGGCAGTTTCCGCAGTATATTCGAAATCAAAACGCGGTTCTACCACATGAGCGCTGCGGGTGTATCCGCAGCCTTTGTGTCTGCAAAGCGAGGGCTTACTCTGGGGCTGATGGTGGCTTGGCCAATAGCGTGCACAAAGTGACATGAAAAGATGGTAGCATGGACTCATGGTGGATGATTTCAAATCAAGCCGGCGGAGAAAGCCCGCGACATCCGCCTCCGCCGCCCCATTATCGTACTTAATGTTCAAGCCGTTGCCTCGAGCAGGACCGCATGTGCCTCTCCGCCTGCGCAAACCACCCGCCAGGTAACCGTGAAGAATGCACGCTTGTGTGGCGTGTAGCAAGTCGAAGCGAAGATGCAGTAAGCAGCTGCCCGCCTGTCGCCGATGTCACGGAAAGGGGCTCCGCTGCGAATATCCCCTGGTCCGCATTGTAGCCGCCTCTGATGCGTCCGCCTCCAGCGGGAATCCGCACACAGACACTCCATCGTCAATAGGTAGTCTCTCACAAGAGAACTCGCCTTTGTCAATACATGCCCAGAGACTGGGGACTCCTTATCCGCCCGTGAACCTTTGGTTCCTTGCCCCATCGTCTTGGGACATTCAGCGAGAGCATGGTAATCTCTCAGTGTCCATTGCATATCCCGACTCTGGTCTGAGGTACTTTATCGACAGATTGAGAGCATGGGTGAGTCAATGGACGTTGGGACAGCATTCCAACTTTATCCACTCCCAGCTTTATGGCAGCGACATGCCGGAGAGCCTACAGCATGCATATGCTGCCTTCCAGGCTTATCAACACTCGACCAACTCCAATAAATACATCGCTCTTCAAATCGTGAGAAGCTACACGAAGCTGATTATCCAGGACCAAACCATGTGCGAAGGCTTCAGCGGCGGGGCGTGTGACATCCGAAGCCATCTGAGCCGAACACAAGCTCTCTTGATCTTTCAGCTTATCCGACTCTTCGACGGAGATATCAGATCCCGGGCCGAGGCTGAGTCAACCACAGCGACTCTGATCCAATGGGCCAATACTCTCATGGAAAAGACCAAGGCCGATTTGGAGGCTGGGACCAGTCGAAGAATGGACCAACTGCATCCATTCTCAACCACGAGCGATCTTGATTGCGACGGCACACCCGCCTCTCTGTGGCGGGCGTGGATTTTCTCTGAGTCGATCCGCCGGACTTGGATCATAGCAGGACTGATGGAGGCGGCCTTTTCGATTCTAAAACAGGGGCATTCCCCTTGTCCGGGAAGCATATGTTTCACCGGAACCAAGGGCCTGTGGGATGCAGCCTCACCCAAGGCATGGATGGCGGGTATGCAGGATGCCAAGCAAATGAGGTTTCGGCTCAGTTGTGCCGACATTGTGCACCTAATGGAAGATGGTAAACCGTCTGATTTCGATGAGTTTAGTCGTTTGTTGCTTGTTTATGGGCAAGGGCTGGAGAAGTGCCAGGAATGGTGTTCAACGGATTAAACAATAGATACGGAAAAAATAGACGCAAAAATGCGTAACGTGGTGGGTTTTATTGTTAGCGTGTATTTTCATCTCTCCGTGGAGGCATTGTACAGCTTCTTTTCAAGAGGTTCATTTTCTATTCCAGGAGATATTTTTGGACCCTTCACACGGCGGGTTAGCTTCAACACTGGAATCTAGAGCAAGGCGCGTTTAGATAGCTAGACCATTCAACTTCATGTTATTTGATGTTGTCTCGACCTGCGTGATGGAGGCCAAGAAATTGAGATCGTTTTTAACGTCGTCGATCTCAAATTTGGATCTCGAAGGCTGGAGAAGTTGTCAATGCTAGGGGAGTAGCTACAATGACCATACACATGCGGCTTGCTAGCGAATCGAGGACTGCTTCCGAGTCAATTGCTGCTCCGTTTGTTGCTGATAATGCTACAATGTTGTCTTGGCCGGATAAGAATCTAGGCATTTGGAGGTCAATCAAACAAGATAAACCAGATGAAGAAATTCCAAGCCGTAAGCATATTCGAAGAGGGTCATTCGAATTTCTTTGTTGGAGCTGATTGAAGGATCAATACTTTGACTATAGGGTAGGCAAACATATGGCTGAGTTGACTAATCCCAACTTCGGCTCGTCTTCGAAAATCCGAGACATTCAGTCTGCTCACTAATCGTTGGTTACCCACCGTGACGATGCCTGTATACCAGTCAGCGATCAAAACACATACATCCCATCCCAGCTTTGAGCAGAGACTGTCCACGCAACACAGAAATGTATTGGAGATCCAGTCTCTACATGTAGGTGTTCTGTCAAGTTGTTGTGCGAGGATTCCTGACGTCAACCGGGTCAATCACAAGTCCCTGAGACATGACTTTGTTGCTCGCTGCTGACAAACTCGCTTTTCGGCTCGCGGCGGTCAATTTCGGCCAGCGAGCCCCATTTTAACCGGTTAGTTTGTCCAATCCGGCCAGCGACATGTCCAACCAAATCGTAGATCGGACCTCCACCAGGTGATTAGAGGCTGATTATCAAAGGTGCGAACAAACACCAGTCAATTGTATATCAATATCGTCAACTATATAACACGCCATTACCGTCTGCATAATGGCCGAAATAAAAGCTTTAACAATATCACCATTCAATCAATCTACCGGCAAACAACGCTCAATCCCAAGCTCACCGCAATAACCAATAACAACTCACCTATCTCCTCACATCACAATCTTGCTACCTAAAATGTCCAAGATTCTCACCGTTTTTGGCGCCACCGGAAACCAAGGCGGTTCCGTTATCAGTGCGCTCCTCGCCGACCCCGTTCTTTCCAAGGAATACAAGATTCGCGGCGTTACTCGAGATACGTCCAAGCCAGCCGCCAAGGCCTTAGCTAGCAAGGGCGTCGAGTTGGTTTCTGTATGATAACTCCCTGTTTGACTCATCTGAACAAGACTCATCTGAACAAGGCATTTAACTAACATTGCATCTAGGCGGATCTCTCCTCCCCGGAAACGATCAGGGGGGCGGTCGAAGGTGCCCACAGTGTCTTCATTGTCACCAACTACTGGGAATCAGGGTCTGCAGAAGTTGAGTTGGCCCAAGGCAAGGCCGTCGCCGACGCCAGCAAGGCCGCTGGGGTCAAGAACCTCATTTTCTCATCCCTCATTAACGTGACTGAGGCGAGCAAGGGGGCTCTGACCCACGTCAAACACTTTGACGCCAAGGCTACCGTCGAGAAGTACATCCGCGAGATCGGAGTTCCGGCGACGTTCGTCATGCCCGGCTTCTACATGTCCAACCTTTTTGAAATGATCCGAAAGAATGAAGATGGCACCTTTACATGGGCTTTGCCTGTCGATGGAGACAAGGCTCAAGTTCCCGTCTTTGACGCTTCTGGAGATACTGGTAGGTTTTGCTACCCTCCTATTCGAGTTTAACGATGCTGACATTTCCTCTCAAGGCTTATTTGTCAAAGCGGCGTTGAAGCTGTCTGAGTCAACTGGAAGGCGGATTTTGGCTGCCGCCGAGTATATCAGCCCCAACCAGCTCATCGCCGAATTTTCAGAGGTTACAGGCCATAAGGCGACTTTCGCCCAGGTTCCGGTTGATGTTTTCAAGTCGTTCCTGCCCCCGCAAATCGCGGATGAGATGAACGACAATATGCTGCTTTTGCAAGATCCCGGCTATTACCAAGGCGCGGACCTCACGGATAGTCTCCAGCTTCTGGATGCAAAGCCTACTACGTGGAAGGCGTTTGTAGCGGCTAACAAGGCAAAGTGGGAGTAATGGCATCAAGAAATGTAATTTATTCACTAAGAAAGTCTCCCTGGAAGTATGAAAGAGAAACCCGATAGGCAGTTAGTACTTGTTCAATCTTCAACAATGAATCCATATGGACAGAAAAGAAAGGTTACACGAGTGATGTGCCATCAAGCATGATCAAAATCGCCATTTGAATCGATTAGACGCTCCGTCATTCGACATGACACGCCATGACGCCCATCTCGGCTGCGAGTTATAGTGAACACTGGAGGACCTGAGCTTACATATCCATGGCCTGCATACATTGTTGATCACTTCAGTGAAGCCGGAGTCGAAGCTGGGGTCAAATACTGAAACGAGAATATCTTGACCTCTGAGATGCGAAGTGCGCTTGCAAAGTGAGTCTCTCTGTTTGCTGATGAGAAGTTAGCGAACTGATTATTCTTCTAGAAGTGGAGGGCCTATGTTTGAAGATTCGTTGGAATTCAAGTATACTCAGTACTGGACATTGAATTTTCTCAATGAATTCAGATCCCGCCGAGGCTATGATCTTTCCCCATTTATTCTCTACGTGTTGAAAGACACGAATACACTCTCAGGAGATACTTAAGTGGCGGCCCAGATAACAAACGACTTCTTTCCAACCGTCTTGGATCTCTATGTTGATTGCCGTTTGAAGCCATTCCAAAAGTGGGTGGACTGGCTTGGGTTGGAACTTCGTCTCCAACCCTACACGGCTTCGTTTGGTAGCAGTATAATATCATCGTTGGTCGATGTTCCAGAGGGAGAGTCTCTAGGCTTTGACGGCACTCCGGATTAATTCCGCGTCTTGGCCGCTGGGCGAGATAATGTAGGAGGTACGATCCTTTCTGATGAAATGGGCGCGTACTTTGGTAAAGCTTACGGCGTTACTTGGAAGTTTCTGCTCAGTACCGCTAACAATGACATGTCCTTGGGAGTCAACCGAGTCGTCATTCATGGCTATCCGTATCAAACATCTCAGACAAGCCTCTGGCCCGGATATGCTCCATTCACTCCGTTTGGCACCGTCTCTAATGGCTTCGCTGACGCTTGGGGTCCGCGGCAGCCTCAGTGGAAGTATGCCACTCAAGCCAGTGGATATCTTGCAAATGCTCAAAAGTTTCTTCAAGAAAGCGGACCATCGGTAGACATCGCGATTCTCAACGAGGACTGGGGTGCTACTGCTGCATGGGACGATACCAGCCTCAATGTAGCAGGGTACTCCTACCCGTTCCCAACCCCCGAGCTCTTAGTTCGCAATGATGAGGTTCGTGGGGGAAGGCTCGCCCCGAATGGTCCAGCATACAAGGCACTTATTGTTAACAGCACAGCCATGAATCTTGAGACCGCGAAATTGATTTTGTCGTATGGCCAGAAGGCCTTGCCTATTGTACTTGTTGGTGACCTACCTACGACAACTCTCAGCTACTTTTCTGACGAAGAGAAGCAAACTCGCAATAGGCAAAGAGTTCTGTCCAATGTTCAGACCTTAAAACTACTACGACAGCGAGGACTAGCTCCGATGTTCCGGCTGCTTTGAAGAAGCTTGGGGTTACACCTTTGGCACAGTACTCTTTAGGCTCAAATACCACGCTAACAGCTCTGAGAGACGTATCAAGGGTTTAGGCTATATTTACTGGATTTATAACGGAGGTGAAATCAAGTTCAGTGGCTCTATCAAGATTGAAGGTGAATCTCAGCCATTCCGTATTGACCTTTTCTCCGGGCTGGTCTCTGGTATGCCAGTCTTCAGCATGGCCGATGGCTACACTTTGGTGGACGTTAACATAGCATCGGGCGCAAGTATTACTATTTAGTGAGTTTTGGTTTATTCATATGATTGATTGTTCTTACCAATATATAGTCTTGGAGAAAATAACCCTGTTGGTGTCAGTAACAGGCTATATAGTCAATTAAGGACAGCAATCAGCGCGAGTGTACTCCGTTTTTGCTGGTGTAGTAGAATTGACTCTGACAAACCCATTTGGCGCCTCATCTCTCGACACATACCTCGTTTCAACGACATGTCGTAGCCATGTAAGAGATGGCTCGGTTTACGTTGCGTCAAATGTAAGTTGCAATGCGAAGAGGAACACAGGAAAGAGTATCAGTCTATCTCCGGAAGACAGTCTTCCCTCCCCAATTTCTTCATTCGCGTGGACTCTGTCTGTGGAGGACTGGGCTCCTACTGTTGTCAACGAAACTGGGGCAGATTCCTACAACACGACGAAAACTAACCTTTCATCCATTGCCTTGAATGAACTACGTCCTTGGAACGAGATCGACGGTTTGGAGACCGCCAGTGGTATTGGGACTTACAACACTGCGTTTAATATCAACAAGAATATCGCGGAAACTCGGATTTTACTAGTTGTGGGTAATGTAGAAGGCTCTTGGGGGACTGGAGATCAACGGCAAAACGGTGACTGAAGTTGATTGGTTCGGAAGTGAGCCTTTGGATGTGACTGACTACATCGACAATGGGAACAATAGTAAGAATATTTGAATAAACCTATCATAGTGGAGTAGCTAACTTCATTAGTCCTCGAAGTTACTGTTACAACAACTCTTTGGAGTAAGCTGATAGAAGTTTGGCCTGATGTTTATGGGTCTTTGGATCCGCAGGAGATTGGGCTGACCGGGCCAGTGACCGTTACATATGTCTATGAGAAGCGGATGTTTTAAGGCTAGTAAGGGACTTTAAGCCACGCCACCAAGTTTGTTAGCTAGGCACCCGGGAATCGATACGAGTATTCTGCTTAGCTCTCTATCTCCATAAACACCATGCCCCAGCAATATCTTTATACTTTTTCACTTGCAATGGCGTCAAGGTTCTGTTTACTTGTTATTTTTTCCCCTATATAATTCAGATACTTTCAAACAGCATTTCTAAATATGAGACCCATGTTAGATATCGAACTGTGACTCATGGCAGGCAACAGCTGCCTTGTTTGTAGCTTACATGCAGAACTGTCGTCAGCAACACAGTGAGTCAGCAAAACGGCAGGGATCTAAACCCCTGTGGGTACTGGACAGGTAAATATAACACGGGTCTTTGAATTTGTCTGGCGGCTTTCCAATTGATCCTCCTAATCACTTACTAAGAACGATGAACGAACTCCCAACTGAAATCTATCTGCACATCTCGGGCTGGCTCACGGTCCGAGAACTGGCGAGGCTGAACCAATGTAGCAGGATTGTCAACAAGAGATGGGAATCCTATTTACTATCCATTCCCGTGGCTAGGGACCAATTGATGTACTGGGGCTGCTGCTGCGGGCAAATATGGGCTATCCAGAAAGCTATCTCATACGGGGTCGAGGTGAGCGCCGTTGGCATTTGGTCAAATTTCGAAATCGCAGAAAATCCGGTTCATTCGAATTGTCTGAATCTGCCGGACACGAGATCTACACTTGTGCTTGCCGCACGGCAAGATGACTTGGTCGCCTATGAGTTTCTGCTACGTGCTGGCGCAAGAATCGACCCTGCCGATAACAAAGGCAAGCGATGGGAACTGTTGGCCAATTGCCTGTTCAACTTCCAGCGGCCGGAACCGCTGCGCCTATACCTGAAATTTGGATCAAAACGAGACATTCCATATTTCCAGAATGAGCTCGACAGAACCCTCCGCAAGTCAGTATTCAACCGTGTTGGCGAGGATACCTGCCGAGCATGGTTAGATCTTGGGGCAAACCCCCTCGCGGTTGGTGGAGGCCACGGTACGGAGGGAAGCGGATCTGCTCTCGCAATGGCCATGGTGACAGGTCCAGTTCCTTTGGCACGGTTAATGAGAATGCGGGCATCGGCTGATCTTTCGCTCGCTCATCTTTATTCGTTTGTCCACTCGGGTGTATGCGTTCCCTCGTATCACGAATCGGTGGCATGTATATCAATCCTTGCTGCCGCGCATAATCTAGCCGATACTGGACTACCAGAAATGATTGATTTGTCTTTGGAAGCGCACGAGAACATCAACACGACAGTAGTATCACAACTTGAACTGCCTGGCCCAAGACAGTGGTACATAATGAACGCTGTGATGGCGTATGTGCTCCGAGTTGACTGTGATAGGGATCGGAAAGCCGGAATTCTGTCTCCTTCAGAGGGTCTACAGTATTTATTTCACAAAGGGGGTCTGGCTCTCAACACCCACGCCGGCCACCTTGGTGGCTATCCGACTCTCTCGTTACTTTGCCTATTCTGGCATAAATGGGATCGCCTTGATGGTCTGCTGAACAATGAGGTCTACGCCATACTACGAATACTTGCGCGCAAGAAGGCAGCCTGCGGACTCTTACTCGGTTTCCTGTCTTCAATTCGGACTGGGCGCAACAACACGCGGCTCGTCAAGAGCGCCAAGCAACACCAAATCATCACTGATCGTTGGAGTAGCCTCTTGGATCTACTGCTCATAGGAAGGAATTGCTTTCTTGTATTTCAGGATGAGATGAATAATCTACTCTTTCGCCTTTTATTACACACCATGGATCAGCTTGTCAAACGAGATATTGCACTGAGCGACATCACATCGGGAAGTGTCTCGCCGGATATTGATTGCTCAACTGACGACTGTGAGGTGATAACAATTCAAAAACTCATCAACAAGGGCGCCGACATCAAATGGACGCCAACGTGGGGTGAGTACAAGGGCGGTTCTATACTGGGTTGGATAGCTCGCCGGTATATTCGCCACGAAAGCCTCCATATGCCTACAGTACAATATAACCAGCAACGCTCATTTGTGAATACTCTGATTAGGCTTGGTGCAAAGCGGCCTGATGATATTTTGTCGAAACTTCTCTCAGAAACAAACACCGCCTATGAGAGATGGGTCCGGTTCGTTTTTGGCGAGGTTTCGGATGAAGAGGTTCTACTGTGGAACTCAAGGGCTGCCCCTTTACTCGGATGAAGAAGAAATTCAGTGGCTAAATGGCTAGAAGTAATAGAATGAAGCTTGATGTTTCTCACTCACACGATCGAGTGGCTAACAATGTACTCGCGAATAACTAGCAACATTAAGAAAGAGCCAGGAAGAAAACTTATATTGGAATATTCGAACAAATAAAAGACAAAGAGCGCTAAATATCTGCTATTTAGTTACTGATAACCGGTGCCCTCCCATCGTACTGTGATCCCTCAGCTGCCTCAACCATGAATTGAGCCACACTAGAACGCGAAATCTTTGGCATGAACCCAGATCCAGTCCCGTCATCAGGATATACTTTGACCTCTGCAGCTTCGGTCTCCGTGAGCATCCAAGGCCGGACCTCGACTGTCTTGATGTCCCGGGCGGCTCGAAGTTCCCTGTCCACGCCTTCGTGATCCGCTCTGCTGAAGCGCATATTCGTGTGAGTGAACACCATGCGCATGAGAAAGTTGACGCCCTTGATGGACTCTGCAGTGCCGACGGAGGACATGACAACTATTTTCGGGATGGGCTGTGCGGCAGCTCGCATCGCAGATAGAGTATTCTTGACGCAGATGGTCATGAAATCTGGCGGCGAGTTGGGATCAGGGGCTGAGAAAGGACTGTCGGTAAGTCTTCGAGCGCTGAGAGTGACAAGTACAGCGTCTATCGCAGAATGGCTGGAGGCAATCGCCTTTGAGATGTCGGCTTCATTAGCAGGAGAGCCCAGGGAAATGCTGAGGCCCTCCCGTTCGCTGAGAGAACCGCTCTTTCGAACCAAAGCCGTCACTTGATGTCCTAGGAACTAGTTAGTACTTTCGGTTGTCATCGTAGACAATATCTACAGTGGTAGGCTGCGCTTACCTTTCTTTAAGGCCTCGTCAATGACGAGCTGCCCAGTGCGACCACTGCCACCGATGACGAAGAATCTCATGTTGTCCGAGGTAGAGGCTGTATATAGTATCTTTGAGAAGTAATAACCGAGTAGGAGGGCAAAGAACTAGTGTTAGATGGAGTAACTTGAGCTTGGGAAGGTCGGATTTTGGTGCTGAGATGCGGATTGAAAAGACTTCTGGATGGATGGGATTCAGCAGGACTATTTGTACCCCAAAATGAATTCATAGACAGAAATAGGTCCATTAAGCACTAAGAATTCTCCTACACTAGATGACCAATCTTGATAGCTCAGATGTGACGCAGCTTTGCGGATTGTTGTCGGTAGAGGGTGTACCGGACAATTCGGCATTCTCATTACCTGGACAATTCGGTATTTTAGCATATCGGACAATTTGCTTAGTAGATCTGGCGGACAATTCATGTAGTAAGATTTTAGCCTCATTCATGCTCTCGCTAAAGCAACAGGCTCACCGTACTTGAATATGTAGATATATATATTAAGTGGAAGGCCGTTCCATGAAATATAGACAGACAGATCAAGCAGCTTCTGCAATTCTTTCCCACATCTCGTGTTAAACCAGCTATCTCAACATGTCTACAGCTCAGCCTCTAGCTATCATTGGTGCCGGCCTCTCTGGCCTCTGCCTAGCTTTGGCACTACACCAACAAAACATCCCTTGTGCTATTTATGAGTCTCGCCCAGCACCACTCGACATCGGGGGAGCTATCATGCTGTCGCCCAACGCACTTCAGATTCTCGACAAACTTGGCATCTACAAACGCCTAGAGCCTCGAGGATACGCCTTTGAGAAGCTCTACTTCCAGAATGATAACAAGCTTCTTGACACATTTGAATTTGGTTCAAAAGACAAGTATGGATATAGCGGTATGCGAGTCTACCGCTATGAGTTGATCCAAATCATGCTGGACATGATATCAGAGGCCGGCATCAAGCCTCACTATGGCAAGAAGTTCGCCCGTATCACCAAAGAAGATGACGGTGGTGTCTCATGGGAATTTGAGGACGGGACAATAGGCCAGGCCCCCCTTCTCATCGGCGCGGATGGCATCCATTCCCGGGTCCGTTCCTACATCTACCCACAGATCGCCCCCATCTTCACCAACATGGCCGGCATATCTGCTGTAGTCCCTACAAAGCAGGCTGACCCAAGCGGTGAATCCAACTTGCCTGTTACAATCATGAACAAGGACCACGGCGCTTTCGTTGCTGCACCTCAGCGAAAGGAAGGCTCGGAGCTGTTCGTGGGCAAGCAGTTTCGGTATACCGAAGAACGCGACAGAGAAGCATGGGAACAGCTACTCAGCGACAAGAACTGGTGCGTGGATTTCTTGCGCACTGGGCATGAGGACTACCCACCTATCGTTAAAAACATTGTTTCCCACATTGACCCCAACACTGTCAACATCTGGCGCTTCCACATCATTCCCAAGCTGGACTCGTGGGTATCAAAGGGCGGGCGTGTTCTGATTCTTGGCGATGCCGCGCATGCGATTCCCCCAACGGCTGGTCAGGGTGTCAACCAGGCATTTGAAGATGTCTACACCTTCGCCAAGGTCATAGCCAAGGGTGGATCGAAGGCGATCCAAGAAGCACCACAAGTTCTGCGAAACTGGCAGCAAAAGCGTCAATCTCGTATTGACAGGGTTTTGCAGCTCAATGATGCTATTAACAAGAGGAGGTTGCCAGCTCAGAATGGAGAGAGTATCGTGACGGAACCCTTTGATATCCACTGGCTGTATGGTGTTGATTTTGACGCTATGGCCGACGAAATGGCAGGGAACTAGTATGCGAGCATCTTGATGATGAGATATGTGTAGCTAAAACGGTACCGCATTCGTCTGGCAGTGATCTTGGGCCGTGTTGTGGAGAGCTTTTGATTTAGGATATCATGATTCAGTTAGTGACACAAGCCATTGAATACAAACAAATAAATACTTTAAGAATATACGCCGTGTGTGAAATACTAATCTGAGCAATTGGTCCTCTTTTCTTTCCATGCTGTTGTTCACATAGTGTTAGAAACAGTGTTTAGGCCCCAAGTTGGCTCCAGTCCAATGTCCAAAGGATAAGTCCAATCAAACGCAAAACCATCCATACCAACACCAAAAAAGCCACTTGTTAGATCTATAGACATGTCCATTACGTCCGGCAACGGGCCAGAGATGTTTCCAGCCCCAGAACTAAGAGAAGTGCCTTGGTTGACCGGCACACCAAGCTTGTCAGCAACCTCTCGCATGATCCTTGAACAGTTTTCAACGTTCCTTAAAGCAGCTTGGACAACGACCTGACTAAGATCAGTACCTGGTCCCTCAGTTTGAAGAGAATGCGCATATGCCAAACAGGCCCCGACAAAACAGTAGCCCAGGTGGTCAGAGATTCCAGCCTGTAATCGATCTGCACACCAAGCTTCAGCCGCCTGGAGAGATCGAAATAACTCGCCGGTATCCCAGACTGGGAAAATCCCAAGATTCTCCTGTTCCTCCTCTTGCGAAGTTACAAGCTCCAATGAAATGGCGAATATGGCTTGGATCGTGATATGGCGAAATAGACCCGGGCTGTTGACGAAGAGCCTCTTGAGGGAGGGTAGCACCTCGTCGCTTGCACGTATATCACTTCCACGACTGCTCTCTAGAATTCCACTGACCTTGGCCATTTCGATCGAGGCGGTAATGCAAAACCTCCGAGAGAAATGAAAGGTCGGGTTTCTGATTGAATGTCCCAATATGGGGAGATGAAGGGCTAAAAGGTACCGGGAGAGTATGATATTGGCGATTGAATTATGTGCGGAGTTCATCGCGGTCGTAGCTGTGTAGCCAGCTCTGAAGGTTTGTTGCATTCTTCCTTTGGCTTTGCTCAGATCTTTGTGGAACCGAAACACCTCGTCATATGACATGGTTTGGTCAATGCCATTCAGTTTATTAACGAGCTCGGAGCGAAGAAGGAATGAGTCTAAGAGAGCTAATTGGGGAGTTGTTCGAGTCTGCTTTTTGGCACTGGATCCTATCACTTTAGTCTCATCAGGCTCATTCGTGAGCTCCTCATCCGTCATATTGGATGGAGGACGAATGTCGTAATCCGAAGAAGAGATCATCGTTGGTTGACCGGCTTGGAGGGATAACATGAGATTCAACTCGAGAACAGTCGTCCATAGCCGCCGGCGCATCTCTGCCTGGATAATGGAAGGAGTGGACAGGATAAGTCGAGGTTCGCGGTGAAGACCCAGATACATTGACCGTCTCACAAGTTGACCAACTGATACCCAGCATTGGTGCATCTGATCATTTTCAGACGCGTTGGCTTCAGCAATTATGACAAGACAGGCCAGCTGAACTTCCTTAAAGGAGGGTTTTTCCTTCGCCCTTTCAAACGAATCCTGGAGCCATCTGCGACCTTCATGTATCCATTGATTTGCGGCATTCTTCCAGACGAGACATTCTGGATGGGCGTTAATTCCCAAGGCCATGCAAAGCTGAAGCTGCAGGACAAAAATCTGATCGACTGTATCTCGTTGCTGCCAAAACTTCACATATTCGGAACGGAAACTAGGGACGTGAAGAACCCGTAACCACCCCTCAAAGTGATCAAAATAGTTTTCGAGGAAGCTATCAGCCAAGGGTTTATCTGGTATTCTCGTCCCGGCGCCTATCGGTGTGACAGGGACTGCGAAATATTGGTCGATTTGTCTACGGAACGACTTGAAGTTGGTGGTCGCTTGATGTAGTTGGGACTTTTCAGTTTGAGCCTTCGCAAGTGGCCGGAGTATGTTTGAGTACTGTTCTTGTCAGAATGATACCTTGAAATCTAGAAATACTTCAACATACCAAGCTGGTGCCGTTGATCCAAGCGCTCTGGGCACCAAACCTGACTCCTGAGGCGTCACAGCCGCCAGTTGCAGTCTGACTCTGAGTATGGGATGCGTCATGTATCGAGGCCCGATCATTGGATAGCTGTTTTACAGTTGCCTCCAATTCCTTTATCCTCTGAAGCAGCTGATCACTATGCGGTGACTGCGAAACATGGAGGGATCGTGTTCCTGTATTCGGCTCCCTTAGCGAAGCAGAAGATGATGCGCTCTGAACATTTATCACCGATTCTACTTCAGGGGATACGTCTACGTGTATCTGCCCCGGAAATGCGGAAGTGTGTTGTGAAGACGGCGAATCACAGGATACTGAATTCGCTTGAGTCTGCGGTGTCGGAAGATCGGGGCCGTGGTCCAGGGATCCAGGGATTTCCGAAGGCGGGAAGTTGCAGTCGAGGATTTTTGCCTTGGTACAGTTATTGCAGGGTCTCTCCTGATCGCATTTCACTTTTCTCCTTCTACACTGGAAGCATGCCAGGGGGGCCGGCGGCGTCTCTTGAGCGGAGGTGTCGAAAGTGGTACGTCGGGCCTGCGACCAGGTTGGCCCGCGTTTGGTCCCCGTACTGGCATTTCGAGACCCGTTCCGAGAGCAAATAGTCTCGATCGAGAGTCACCGGGATCGCGGGTGGGAGAACAGCGGACGAGGAGACATCAATTTGGGTGGAGGAACTGCGTTGAGTTTCGGAATTTCCGGTCAATTATTTGACGCCTTCGGACAATTCGGCAGTACGCGAAATAAGTGGAGAATCAATCCAGCGCCGCACATTAACTTGGACGTGATGACAAGGAGGAAAGTTCAAGCTCAGTACATGATGGTTTATATGACAAAGAGGGCCGTGGCCCAAGAATAAGATCATCCAGTTCATTACCAAAAATGGGGATTGAGTTTGTAGGAAGACCATGCAACGAATCCCGTGATCGAAGCGAGCAGAATATCAGGTATCATGGGCTTGCGACTTGCAACGCGCATAACCAGCCCGACACACTGGAAGAAGGTGCCAAGTAGCGCGGCAACGGTTCGTGTTCTCGGAAACACAAGCATCGTCGCGAGAGTGACGTCCATAATCGGGATCAATCGTGTCGACTCGTCGTCAGGCGCTCGATCGACCTGGTATCGGTGGAACGCTGGAGTGTATTGCCCATGGGTGAAACGACTGAACCCGCCGAGGTATGTGATGCCAATGAGGCCGCCGAGAGCTACTTTTTCCATATTTGTGGCCATCGTTTTGGGCGGTTAAGTTGTTGTTGACGTGGAATCAAGTTGTCGGAAATGAAAGCTGACGCAACCCACTAAACCCTGTTTCCTGGACAATACCTGTCTCCTTCAGATGCTGACTCAGAATGGTTTTTTCCCTTCGCCCCCGCCCGATAATCTGTTAATAACGAGAGTTCTCTGCTCTGAAGTCGAGTATGCAGCGCTGGCACAGCATTTTGTGTATACGGCTGGGATTTACCACATGGGGATGTCGGCAGCGAGATGTTAGGCAGCAATATGGGGGTCGATTAAAGGTTGACGGGCACTACCACACCCAAAGTCCCTCATAGCTAGAAGTGCCCGGAGGACATGGAAAGTAGATCACAGTCATGCCGTGTTTGCCGAACTGACCTCATCCCACTAAGATTCATGGAATAAGGAACTTTGGGCATTGAGCCACCACATGCTACCCTAAATCTAAACAATTGCTCAGCCCTGCCGGGCGCCGTCGATCCTACAGTCGCGGTCATACATAGAAGCTGGGCACTTTGATTCCAAGAGTATGGTACTGGGCGTCAGCCATTTCCCAGCTAGCCAGTATTTATTCATGCTGTTGGCTCTCAATAGCGCGGGTTTTGCATGTTACAATCATGATGTGAGCAACACTTTGAACAGGAACCGTAAATGCACTCATCACAATGGACTTCACCAAGCCTTGCCTTCATTTTGGCATCCATAAACCCACACTGGGCCGGCATTATGATATTCAAGACTCTGAGCGGAACATCAAAGCATACACTGCAGAGATATCAGTGTTTTCAGTTGGAAAGCCGGACCTCACTCTTATCCAAGGCTCAAGCAGGAACTCCAGCTCGATGGTGGCAGCCGCCCATCTCAAAAAAATCGGCCGCACTATAAGAATTGCTTTGGGAAATACGGACCATGCGCCTGGGCAAGTGCGCTGGGAAGAGATGAAGGCCGGAAGCGCTATGAAGATCTGCCATGTCTGGGCTCTGACATTGACCGACGGCAGCAGGAGAACGTTCGCATGGAAGAAAACATCAAACTATCGTGCTGATAGAGCGCGTGGCGGTATCTTCAGCACCAGATACAAGCTTGTTGATATGATGGGAGGTGGTGGCAATGTTGTTGCTGTGTGTACCACGTCTGGCACATTCACCGAACATGCAAAGTTGCAGATTAACCAAGACCTGGGACCGGACTTCAGGGTGTTGGTTATTATGACATTTATTTCGCTTTTCGAAGTCCTGAGAAGAGCGCGAGCTGCGACTCGAAGCGCTTCCGGTTCGTCGTAGCTAATGTCTGAGGTTGGCTAGGTTGTTCGTTGGACATCGTCCATAATTTTCTTCCTATTGTCAGCTCTTGTCGCTCTTCAGATCTGAGGTTGTCAAATGAGAAGCTAAATACAGGTTGTTGTATTGCTGCCTTTTCTTTAAGAATGAAGAGATAAGAGTTGATATTTTGCGTCTCTTTCTCTTTGTTTACCCCATTTGTCCATGCTGGCTCTTTCTGGAATTCCAGAGGGCTTATGGAGGTGTCCGAGTCATTGAAAGTTGTCCATACTACCATAGCGTCTTTGTTAGTGAATATGTAAGTGAATTATAATGCTCCTTTGTAGCATGGTAGTCATGGAGTGAGAAGGTGTGTGCTCCTAGACATGTGGATACGGTCGGCGATTTGCACTGACAGCGATGAAGTGATGGTTATACTGTAAGCTATTGTTGTCGTTTCATGATGATGAAGAAACGAATCGAGCCAAAGAATTCACATATTCTCCAATAAGTCCGCGATACCATGCTGCACAAGAATGTCTCACGATTGCGTTTAAATGCAGCTTGAATAACTGTCTCATTGGTCCTCTGCCGTTACACTACACAGAGCCATAGCCTCTGAAAGCTATGACGGTGATGACATTCGTAGAGATATACGGTAAAAGGATTCATTTCTTTACCAAATGATAGATTAGCTAAATAACTAACCGTATGGACAAAGAGCCAAAGAGTTTCGAGGCCAAATGAGAGAACATAATTTAAACACTAGTTGACACTATTTGAGGTTGAATATCAGGTAGCTGAGGTATCGATTCACAAAAGAGGGTGACACTTCGGCGAATCACAGTTTAGATACAGATATGATCAGTGATTTAAAAAAACACGTTTGCTTTGTACAATGTACAAATATTCACAGTTGATTTGCAGCTTTATTGTTGTTAAACTCTATTATTCTCTTTCTCTTCCGATTTGCAGTATTGCTTCCAAAAAACTATATATACTGCCGATAGCTACACCCAACTCCTCCATCCCGAACTCTGTAAAGTTACCTTTATACTATCAGGCTAAGAAAAATCAACCAAAGTTATATTCTCGGTCAACAAGGTTTGAAATAGGAAAGATGGCAAGCATCACCCAGCTTCAATATACTGAGCAGCGTTTAGCGGAGGAGATCCGAACCATAGAAAACACCATGGCGGAGTCTGTACAGAGAAGAAAGCAGTTGAACGAGGAGTTTTGGCCACGGTATGGGCGGATGGACCGTTTTACTGATGCAGCGCAACAAGCCAAGCAGCAGTTCACGGATGATTTGAACCGGATGATCGAGTTGGAGGTCTTGATGCAGAAGAGAAAGACGAAGCTGGTTTCTGAACTTAACAACGTACGGATCCAACTTGATTTCCTACAATGAGATGTCAAGTAGGAAAGAGGCGAAGCAAGGCTGAATGAGAATGCTTTCATGTCGAAGGTTGAAGTAAGGTGCAATGTATTCCGTTTTGAAGTTTGATTTAAGGGCTAGTAGAGTCTCCATGTCACACGCAGATCTTTACTTGGTTTCTTGGGGGCAGACATTCCCTTGTTGTAGCATGGAGTTTATGTTCAGCCTGCTTGCGAGTTGTCCAAAAATCCAATGGCAGGACAATATACCCAAATCGGCAAATGGGAGGAAAGACTGTCTGGGTCATTCTACTGTCATGTCGACTCAATACATGTTGTGTCTGGGTTGAGATTGTTTTGATTCAGCTGTTTCTTAACTCAATTTGAACCTAAGCAGAGGCGTTGAAGAATAGCGAGACAATTAGAGCTTGTGTTCCCGATGTCCAGCATCCGTGCTGTCCATGCGCAATCCTTCATCATCCTCCTCGGCGACTCGTAGATCCGGAAACTGGACAGGTAGCATCCTTCTTGGCGTCGATCCAGGGACTACGCTGTATTTGGAAAATCCTGGACACCTCTCGCACGCAGGAAATCTTCGTCTACTTCTAGACGGCCGTTAATCTCATCCGCTGGAGCTCGAAGCATCTCCAAAATGGCATCGGAGAATATTGTCTGTAACTGGATCAGCCTTCGAAGGTTATTTCATAACATTGGATAAAGGCTTTACTCACAGCCTTTCTAAGGTCAGGCAAAAGCCTGACGTTTGGCGTCGCAGCTGATTGAATCCCCTGCTGACTGTGAGTTTCATAATCGTGTCAAGCGAGATGGAGCATGAGCACCAACCACTGCGGGCCATATAGACGAGATGGCCATGTTCGATTTGCCCTCTCGCTTCCAGTCCATTGCAAGCCCTTTTGTGAGCACAGACATCCCGACCTTGATAGCGGCGTATGCTGTCTTGCCTCGGAAGAAGCGCGAATAGATGGGCGGGCTAACCACAATGATCCGCCCCTTCCACTCGTTCTGTTGCCAGTGAGGCATTGCAGCTTGTATGGTCGCGTAGAGACCATTGATATTCACATCTTGAAGTAACTTGAACCGTTTCATCGACGTCTTCTCCACTGACGACCACCATACTGCGCCGGAATTATAAACAATCACATCCAAAGAACCATAGTACTTCGATGTGAAATCAACCATGTTCTTGACAGACTCGGGGTCTCTTGTATCAACCTGAAAGGCTACCGCTTCTCCGCCAGCCTCCTCGATTTCGCGAACGACGGTAGTGATGGTCGATTCATTGGAGTTGGGATCGGGCGGGAAAGGGGTAGTTTGTTTGGTGGCATCACTGACTGTCTTAGCTGCCACAACCACTGAAATGTCGCTGTCAGTTCTCCGCCTCTAGCCTATGATCAGGGAATGATTGCTTACCTCGATATCCATGTCTCGCAAGGTCGATGGCTATCTGGCGACCGATTCCACGAGAAGCCCCAACTACAAGAGCAACCAGATCCGATGGCTTGCTCATATTTTCTCATCCTTAAGTAAGCCAGAACAGATAGATGCGGTAGGAGGACATCCCGAGCCGCCGACCCGGTGTGAGATGAAGGAAGAAGCCCCGCAATTGGAATGAAGCGAGCCACGGCAGACTGGCACAAGCGGCAGAGATTGGCTCGGACGATCCCTGTTTTGTATTACATAAACCACTATTCTGGCAAGTCTGGGGTCGCGCCTCGGCTAAAACTTAAGGGGAACCGAAGACGCGATAAATACATGTGATGTTGTCATCTCACCCTTTCAATCAATTGGATGTGCTCAGCCATTCTGTGTTAATAGACCCTTGACATATAACGACAGAACTCAGTAACAGACAAGATGGCTCCTCATAAGAAAAAGATCGAGGCGTATCTCGACTGTGGTGAGTGCCCTTGCAAAAGAACATCAAGCACGCCCTTCTGACATTTCCATGACGCAGTCTCTCCTTATAGCTTCCTCGCGTATTCATACCTCTCTCAACGCAGACAGGCACTTGAAGATCTGAATGTCGAAGTAGAGTAAGGGCCACTATATGTGCGATAAGATATCAGCTTTCTAACCGTGGCTCACTAGATTCATCCCGGTATTCCTAGGTGGAATTATGGCGAGTTCGGGTAAGAGATCCCCCCAGTTGATGTATGGCTGGCCTCCTCTCTCTGAAAATTGAGACAGGTAACAAGCCACCTATGGCTCTCGCCGCCAAGTCCGCCTACTCGCCGTATGATATTAAGCGAGCGCAGAAGTACTTCGGATTGAGGTTCAAAGTTCCAGAGTTTTTTCCCTTCCTGTCTTTACTGGTACGTATATCTTGTGTTCCCATGTTACGTGTGCCTTTGCCACTCACTCAACGTGAATAGCCGCAAAGATGCCTCACCCTTGTCAAGGAAGCATATACGGAACAGTACGACGCCCTGCACAAAGCATGCTTCCAGGCCCTGTGGCTCGACCACAAGGATCTTTCCAAGCCGGAAAACATGCTTGCGGTCCTGCAAGCTGTCTTCGGCGCCGAGCAAGCGCCTAAAATTCTTAAAGATTCCCAAGGTCCGGATGTCAAGAAGAAGTTGAATGATGTAACAAAGCATACTGCGGAGACTTTAGGCGCGTATGGGTGTCCTTGGTTCTGGGTGCATGATGGCAAGGGGAAAGCTGAGCCCTTCTTTGGAAGTGACAGATTTCATTACATGTGGGATTTTCTAGATCTCCCGCACCAGGATCTGGAGCTAGTGCCTGCGCCGGCCTTGGGGAAGCTGTGAGTATCATTGTGTCCTCACCTTTTTGCTCAATCGCCGATTGCCGAGGATTATGATAGCGGATATGTTTTCTAGTACATAAGAGTTCAACGTCTGATTGTTGTAGGGGGTTTAAGATACTCGAAAATAAAACCGAAGGTTCACTCGGGGGTTTCTGGAGTTTTGGTACACGTAACGTGTTTGACATAGATACAGCTCGTTCTTTACCCTATGAAGTCCCGGATCACCCTATGGCCTCTATTAACTGCCAGGATTTCAGCTAATCATCTAGACGCTCTGGTGAAAGGCCACGTCCTTGACGCATACTGTTGGTGATTTGGGTAAGACTAGAGTTACTGAAACTACCCCCCGTTGTCCGTGATCTAGCTCGCTCCTAGCACAAATCATAATCTCAGAGGCAAATCCTCCCCTGACGGCAAGTTGAGTCATCCGTACGAAGGTTCATGGAATTTTCCTTCGTATGACTACATCTTGGGCGGACTAGGAAAGGGTATATTTTTAAGCTTTCGTATTCATTGCGTTGAGTTGTCGGGCCCTGGCAGCTTCGTTGTTGTTAAACTCTATTTTCTTTCTCTTCCGTACCTAGGACTCCTCCACAGTGTTGGCAAAGTAGTGATCTTTGTGTGCGGCAATCTTATTGTCTCCTCCAATGCCAGCCGTTTCGCCAAAATGTCCAATCTCCGCCACTTCAGGATCAGAAAGTTCGACATTGAGAGTCGCCCAGTTCTCCTCGAGGTACTTGATCTTCTTTGTGCCCGGTATGGGAATGATATCATCACCCTGTTTGAGGAGCCATGCAAGAGCCAGCTGCGAAGTGGTGCAGCCCTTCTTCTCGGCCAAGGCTTTGAACTGACCCACAACCTTGATATTGTTCTCGCGATGTTCTTCTGAAAACCAGGGGAAGAACTTGTGGCGCCTATCCTTGCTGTCACTCGCCGGCTCACCAGCGCCAAAGTTCGAGGTGAGTATGCCTCGCCCGAGGGGGAATGCACGACGACGGCAACACCGAGCTCGCGAGCAGTGGCAAGAAGATCAGTACCCTTGTCGCTCTCGATTTCACGGGCAAACACTGAGTATTCTGTCTGGACGGCTGCCACTGGCGCTATTTTGTAGGCCCTACGCAATGTGGTTGAGGAAACACCTGAGAGCCCAATATGCTTGATTTTCCCCTCGCTTTAAGGAATCAGTCAGTGAAATCAAGGGAAATTTGCGAGATGGCGAGATATTGGATCTAAAACTTACGATTGTAGTTTGACCAATTCTCTCATTGTCTCCTCGATTGGTGTCACGGGACTGGCATGGTGCACATAGTCTGAAACAGACAGATGGACGTTAGCATCTTGACAACACAAACAAGTGTGCAAATTGCCTTACAAAGGTCGATAGAGTCTATACCGAGAACGCGCAGACTCTCAAGGCAGGCTTCCCTAGTATAGGCAGCGGAAGTATCATACTTAGGGCCCTTAGTGTGATCGTGGCCTTTGACGAAGCCAAACTTGGTCACCACGAAGATGTCATCACGCTTCCCAGTCCGCTTGAACCACTTTCCCATCAATTCTTCACTATCTCCATAAATACTGCGATACAACTTAGACTCATATTCCACGTAGTGAGGAGGCGTGGGCGACGATTTCGTTTGCAGCCACGAGATCTTATCAGAAGGGGTACTTACTCAGCGCTGTCCCACATGGTCATACCCAGCTCATGGGCACGATCCATGACAGCGAAACGCTCTTCATCAGACGGAATTGCTCCATAGAAGTCGGTCCCAAGTGCCATCTGGCCAAAACCTATGGCAGACACAAGGGGTCCGTTCTTGCCAAGTTGACGGAGCTTCGAGAAGGTAGGCATCGTGGCTGGAGATGAAGTAGGGATGAATATGCAATTATGGAGTGTTGAAAAGAGAATAAATCTTTTTATTGGTGGTAGTGGCACAATAGCAAGCGGGAGGCTTGTTGATGAGTTATTCTCCCTATAGATGAAGCAGGAATCGCTGTCCTTATATACTTTTTTACTCAGCACTTGGCTGTTTGTGACGTGGCTCATGTCATTCGTATAATGTACCCGATTTCTCGGTTTTAAAGGGATTAGGAAGCACCCGAAGCCATCTTCAAACGAGTTGTATTGGTTTCACCGGAGATATCGCATGCCTACATCATCCGTACGGAGGAGTGGTATTCAAGTTGGGATACTTGGAGATGGATCCATACGATCTAAATTGCGAAGTGGAGGATGATCCCTGCTTGCTCGATCAAGTTCCAGGCCAATCAGGGCATGGCATGTCCGAGCTGGCGAATAAAGCAGGGGTCACTTTAGGCCGTGGTGGATGATGCAAATGATCCTTTCTTGCCCCCACTTGAATATCAGCTGAAGAATAAACAGGACTTCAGGAGTAATTTTGTAACACCATCACGCATCGATGCTCCATCTCCCTCGCCGTTCAGTGGAAGGACTGGATCTTAGCAATGGGACAGGAACTAAGACTGCCCGGATCGAAGGGTAAGCACTACACGGGCAAACGGAAAGTGAAATCCGGCTGCCATACTTGTAGGTGAGTTGAAAACCCAACGTCTCCAGCCCCTTATCACCCCATCCCTTCCATCGCTTGGTGGGCGCGCCCCTCGGGCTCACTAATCGGTAGATAGGATCCGAAAGGTCAAATGCGACGAAAGCTTTCCAGTTTGCCATCGATGCATGTCAACCGGACGCACATGCGAGGGGTATGGTATCTGGGGTGGAGGAGGAGCTGGCGGGAAGCCCGGGGTTGCATGTAGCACGATAAATCCTCGCTCACGTCTACCTCCTCTGCCAGGAAACAGCAAGCCCGGCTATGGCTCTATCATTGGCCCCTTATACTCACCGGCATGCCATTATCCCGTCCTCCTCGATGCAGGTGATAAAGCTCGCTTCGAGTGGTTCAGGCATCGCTCCGCCCCAAAGTTGCCGGGCACATTCGTCACCGGATTCTGGACGAAGCTGGTCTTCCAGGCCGCTTCGACGGAGCCCTCTGTTCTTCATGCTGTTCTTGCATTGGGCACAGTGCACCGAACACCCACCCTGAGCGACAACACCGCATCCTCGCAAGAGGTCATCACTCTGCGGCACTATACCAAGGCCATCCGCCACCTTCAGTACCACCTGAACGCCACGGGACGAGCCTCTCTTCATGTTTCGCTGATAGGATGCGTCATCTTCATCTGTTTAGAGCTCCTTCGTGGCCATTTTGAGACTGCACACCGCCACATGGATAATGGATTGAAGGTCCTGGCCGAAGCTCAAGAGTCGCTATCAGCAGTGCCTGCCGTACATCAACCTCGAGCCAAGATGCTGGATGGTTGGATCGCCGAAATGTTTACGAGGTTGAGATTGCAGTTCAGGCTATTCCACCAAGGCCGTCCACGGCCCTGCTTTGATTTTCCGGTGAGCCTACGAGGGCCACTACCCAGCACTCGCTTTAACTCAACCAACGAGGCCTGGCAATATCTGGGACAGCTTCTTGATCGGGCCATTGAGATTTCGAATCAGGCCCGAGCGGAGCACGACGCCGGAAGTGCTCTTTTGATCAGCACTGATGCCTTGAAAGCGCGCCAGGAACACAACCGCGCCGACCTATCACAATGGCTCAGGATCTACGATCTCTCATTGGATATTATCCGAACGGAAACTCCGAGAGGTGATCAGCGAACCAAATTATATTTGCTCATCCTTCAATACTACACAATGGCAGAAATCATGACCGCTACCTGCATTTCTCCCTACGACGAGTTAGCGTACGATCTGCAAACAACCAAGTTCCTCACTCTCATACAGAATGGCATAACTTTGTTGAAAACAACACCGGATTTGAATGACAAGCAGATATCGATGGGTAACTTCGTCTTCAGACACCTGTCCATCATTGACATGGGTTGGATTGCACCTCTCTTCTATGCCGCGACCAAATGCCGCGTACATCAGATCCGAACCCAAGCGATGCGACTTCTTTCGACCTCGCAACATCAAGAAGGTATCTGGGACTCTAAGCTGTCCGTCTGTGTGGTTCGCAAGGTGATCGAGCTAGAAGAGGGTGGGTTTTACAAAGGGTCACTGGGTGGTTTGGACAACTTTCCGCTCCTACGCTGTCCACAAGAACAAGACTTAGTGCTTCCCAATATACCTGAAAGCTACAGAATTCATGGAATTGAGATGGACTTACTCGGAGAGCCTCTGGATAGGGTGAAGCTGACCTGTAGCAAGAAACAGAATGGTGTGGATCGAACAGTGTTCGAAGGGGAATACATCTTAGCTTCACAGGAATGGAGATCGGTTAGGGTAGATTCGCTAGATTGAGGATATCAATATGATTTGATCAACATTACTTTCAGAGGATTCTTCTGCCCTAGTGACTAACCAGCATGAGCTGCCGATAGGTCAGAATAATAGTCGAAAGCTCTCTAAAGAAATACAAGGCGCATTTGAAAGCCAAAGCCGTTCAACATTCTTGCCGTCCATAAGCGCAACTTCTATGGCCATATTATGCATTCACAGTTCTCCGTTGGCTTCAGATGAGAAAGGTTGATTGGTGGAGAAAAATGTAAGGAGGATAATTGCGTGGATAAGATCAGCCTGTTAGTATCACGGATTATTTCGAAGCTAGGCTATGGTCCTAGTTTCCATTGTTTGCTGGCCCACTAACGTCAAGATATGCGGGTAAATACAACTGAACAATCTGGAAGTCAAAAAGTCACAAGACTTGGTAAGATATAAATATCTATCTATATAAAAAAAGGGAATATGTGATCTGTGTATATGTTTTAGACGAGTCGAAAAACTGTGAAGATGAAGTATTCATATTTCGCCACAGGTCTCTTTGGAGTTCTGCTTCCTGCTTCTCGAGCGACATGTTTTTCCACAAACCCAACAGTTTCTACCATGAACGGAACTTATGTGGGCAAGCATCTAGGAAGTTTCAATCAGGATGCGTTTCTAGGAATGCCATTTGCCTTACCTCCTACAGGGGAGAGACGTTTCCAGCGCCCTCATTATATCGACCAAGCCTTTTCAGAAACTCGAAATGCCACTAGCTACGGACCTGCCGTAAGTGGAATGCAAAACTATCACCTTGAAGAGACTTTGCGAAATTCACCTCTCGGTAGTGCCCGCAATACTCCCCACCGAATGTATTTGGGAACGATATTTCCGAGGACTGTTTGAGCATTAATGGTTACTCTCAACTTGTAGAAGGAGCGCTAAATCTTCATGGCTGACGGTCTGCTTAGTTGTTCGCCCCGCTGGTATTTCACCAGACACCAACCTTCCGGTGTTAGTTTGGATATATGGGGGGGCTTTGATGGCGGCGGAACATCTGACCCTCGTTATAACATGTCCGGGCTTGTTCAGCTAAGTCAGGAGATTGGAAAGCCTATTGTTGGAGGTAAGCCATTGTGCTCTTTTTCCATGGCACTACACAACTAAAAAGAAAAAGTTTCATTCAACTATCGGATCAACAAACTTGGCTTCATGCAAACACCAGAGCTTTTGAAAGAAGGAAGTACCAATGCTGGAATTCACGATCAAAGGCTCGCACTCATGTGGATCCAGGAGAACATGGCCTCGTTTGGTGGTGATCCAAACCGGGTTACGATCTGGGGTGAATGTGCGTACTCGCCCCCCTTGTCTTGAGTGAAGCTCACCTTCTTCTTGCAGCTGCTGGGGCACAAGCTATTGGACTCCACATGTTTACGTATGATGGACGAGATGACGGGCTTTACCACGCTGCTATTATGGAATCTGGAGGGCCATCTGGAGCTCCGATGCACGATCTTTCATTTTACGCTGGCTTCGTGGAGTCTCTCGCCGCGCAGGTTGGATGTACTGGCTCCAGCGCCATGGTTAATTGTCTCAGAGCGGTGCCATTCGAAACATGGCAAGCTGCTAAGACGACGAGTCTCATATGGAACCCCAGTGAGTTTGAAGCCTGACCAACAGTGCATTTGCACCGCGGAAGCTGATGGGGTGGTTCAGTGGTGGACGGAGAACTATGGAGTGATTTCCCGAGCGTTCTTGCTAGGGAGGGTAAATTCCTGCGCATCCCCGTAATCATAGGTACCAACAGTGACGAAGGCTGTACCTTTGCAACGAGAGGTATCAACACCGAAGAGGAGCTCGTGAAGAGCATGCTCGACTACCGGAGGTACAGTATTCGCCCACCGATGGCCAGAAAATTGTTGGAACTTTATCCGGACGATCCTGCATCTCAGCCTCCTTATTACCTAAACCCAGACCCTGTTGTATTCCCTGACCAGGGACTGTTGTGGCGCCGTGCCGCCGCCATCGAGGGAGACATGGTCATGGTTGCTGGACGGCGTCGCGTGGCAGAGCAACTGACAGCTGCTGGAGCTCCCGTTTACAGCTATCGATTTGATACTTTAGGGGTCAGTACCATGCAAAACTGTCTCTCTGGACGTTAACTAACACATGCCATGTGAGCTTACAGTATGGCGAAAGGTGGGATAGGGGCGTTGGCCACTTCCAAAACGTGGCATTCAGCTTCCAAAATATCTCAGGTGGACTTGGCCCGATGCCGGCCTATGAGCACTACAAAGAATTGAGTGAAAATATCGGAAGGGCGTACATATCGTTTGTTTACGACCACGACCCCAACTCGAGCCGTGGAAATGATAGTACGCTGCCCGTGTGGCCAAAGTACGACCTGTCTAAGCCGAAAAATATTGTTCTCGATGCCAACGGAAATTATGTGGAAGACGATACATATCGAAAGGAAGGAATAGCTTTCCTGAATGAAGTAGGATCCAATATCCAGATTCTAGCATAGAAGCAACACCTGTACCTCTATAAAAGGAGAACTACATTGACGGTCCGCTGGATGCCTGAATGAAAACACTAACTTGTGTAGAGTTGGACGGATCTGCAACATAAACGCGGCTGGGGAAGCTCGCGATAAGCAGCACCGAGCTGAGCGGTAAGTTGATTAGCACTAATCAACACACAGAGCCTGTATTGATTACGGTCTCTTGATGCCCTTGGAGGCAATGCTCAAATCCGTCCGCCCATTTTCAGCTTGAGGAGGAGATCATAAGAGAAATCAAGCCCCTTGATAGCCTCTTGGAAAGGCTTACTTTCCAACAACTGCAAATGTCCGCTGACTGCCTGCACGACGATGTCTCGAAGCACGCGATCATGATCGACTGTAGAGTTATAAACCTCCTTCAAAGCCAGCATAAAATCCTCAGAATGCCAGTGTGAATCCACTTCGCACTTAAATTTTGTCGCTGCTAGTGCCTTCAAGCCGGAGATGTTGTATTTCTCTGCCAAGGCGTAGACTTGAGCATGCAAGACAAGATGTGAAGGAGCGATTGTGTTCGTGAAAAATGTAGTCTCAGCCTTAGGTTTATTCTTGTTGGATTTCTTTGTACCCTGTGCGGCGGGAGGGTAGATCGCTCCACCAAAGATGCTCCCTTGGCCATGGCCCTCCAGGTTGAAGTATGTGGGAGTTTGATGGCTTGCTGACTTTGTTTCTGGAGGTGAGTAATCGAGAAAATAAAAGTATCGGATCATCATCTCAACTGCGACCGGGTCGTCATCGGGAAGGGAGATTTCGCCGGTCTCAGCTTCCTGTTCATCGAAATAATGATTAGAGACTTCGAAGAGCTATATTGTACTGAAATGATGACTATGACGAAGAGAGTACCTTAAAATTATTGCGGCACGCTGCCTCGAAAAAGCTAGAGCGTGGGCAGACGAGCGCTCTGTGCACCTTGTACTGGCTCCCACCACATAGGATGGTAAGATCGGAGTAAGACCCGCTTGAAAAGAGTCTATTTTGAGAGTTAATCATGTGCATATAATGCATCCAAACCACACGCCCAACCTTTGAAGAGAGCTCGTGAGTTCTTTAACCTGTTCATTCGGCGTTGTTTTGAGATATCCCACAGGGGCCAAGGTGTTTGGCGTGGTAGCGCTGAAGTTGAAAGCCATGGTAAGATACAAGTAAGTGGGCCAGCCAAAGTCAGTTGAAAATTAAGTTGCGTGTGGACGACTGTCTCGTAGCTAGTCTTCATACGTGATGAAGAATGAAAGGTTGAAGCTTCTGTTGGTTACATTCAGGCGGCAACCCCGCAAGTGCTGCACGCTCAATTGCCTCACTGCCCAACGAACAATATTAACCAATCGAAGGACACGGATCTTGTCAGTTTGTTTGGTAGTCGTCATGCAAACTTAAAAGGTACTCCGCATCTGGCGAAACGCTGACGTGACAGCTTGGCGTTGCTCCTGAGGCTTTGGATCGAGTGTAAATAATCAAATCAAAAGCAGATATTAATATTAATAAATAATTGATCACAAAGGTTCGTAAACACCTCAATAATTCCATGACGTAAGACTGCGATGTATTCCTCGAGACAGCCTTGCAAGGCAACCAAAGGGGTCAAGCATATTCTACCCTAACCTCGTAATCTGGGTCTTGGATTCAGACATATCTCTCAAATATTGCTTGCGTGCTCTTGTTCTTTACGTGATTATTGATTGAAAGAGCTGCTAGGTCGGCGTCTATCCCCACTGCGGTTCGTGTGAGAATCCTCCGTAAGCAGAGTGCCATTACCCCGACGACGACATGGGTGAGAGCCGGTAGTTGGCCGATTGTTGCGTACTCAGGTGGGTGCTGCCATTCCTTCTCTTTTCTTCACAATCGTCCCAGCTACTCTGTGTTTCCACGTGCACACATACGATACAACACATTCACTATGCCTCTGGTACGCTGGGTATCGCGGGCAAGCCATGCCACAATAGCAAGGCGAGCTGTCTCCATCCAAAGTCATCTGCGTCCGCAGGTGGTAGCTGTGTCCTCTTTTCTCCGAAGCCCCCGCGGTTTTGCTCCGACGCCGGCTGTGCCCCTTTCTATCACTCGTAGCATACAATCCACACATGCTCCCACGACAGCGAATCCAACATCTCCTAGCAGTCCTGACACGCAAGTAAATTCTTTTTTGATATGGCATTCAATCAACTAAAAAAAGGAAGAGACTAACAAAAAGCAGGTACACCACGGCGTATGCCCTGTTCGACTCACTGTGGGAGGTATTTATATTCCAATTATCTCACCCCTTACGCTTAATAGCAATAACCGGAGACTCAAAGATCAATAGGCTGGTATCACAACATGTTTCGTTAATGTCGGATCGGATCATCCCTCCATCCTCGAGGCAATTGTCAAAGGCAAGAGAGAGCGACCTGACACATGGCCCAAGCTTATTACCTGCCCCTCTGAAGTGACCGCTATTTCCATGGCCGATGGCTATGCGCGAGTCACAGGCAAAGCTCAAGCCGTCCTCGTCCATGTTGATGTTGGCACTCAGGCGCTCGCCCACGGTCTGCACAATGCAAGTGTTGGCCGCGTTCCCGTTCTCATCCTTGCGGGCCTGGTTCCTTATACCGAGTCTGGGGAGCTGCCTGGGTCGCGGACAGAGTATAGCAACTGGTTGCAGGATGCCCCGGACCAGAAAGGGCTCGTTAGACAGTACTGTAGATATACCGGCGAGATCCACACGGGGCTTAACGTCAAACAAAACATGGCTCGCGCCCTCCAGTTTGCAAGCAGCTCGCCCAAAGGCCCGTCGTATCTGGTCTGCGCCAGAGAGGTCCTAGCCCAGGAGATCAAAGCATACTCCTTGGACCAGAGCAGGTGGGTTCCGATTGGAGAGACTGCTCTACCTCCCGACGCTGTCCGCGATGTTGCGGAGGCATTGGTAAATGCCGAACGTCCTCTCATCATCACAGGCTATTCAGGCCGCGACCGACGGACACCCGAACTTCTCACAGCCCTCGCAGACTCCATTCCTGGGATTCGTGTTCATGACACAGGTGGTAGCGACGTCAACTTTCCTTTCTCCAACATCGCTTCTGAGGGCTTCCGCCTCGGTGTAGACGAGTGTACTCAGGACGCCGATGTCATCCTGCTTCTGGACTGTGACATTCCCTGGATCCCATCGCGCAATCCTCCATCGGCTGATGCCCGCATCTATCACATTGATATTGACCCCCTTAAACAGCATTTCCCAGTGTCTTTCTACCCTGCCCACAGCCGCTGGAAGGCTGATAGCTTCACAGCACTCACACAATTAGTCAATCACATCAAGTCTGACACTGCACTAGCAGAAAAGCTCCAGAATCCCGTCTACGTTGCCCGTCGAGATGCACGTGCAAAGGTACATCAAGCACGAATGGACCAAATTGCTTCTCGACCTCGCCTAGGCGATGATGAGCCCTTGGATTTCGACAACATTGGCCAACTTCTCAAGTCCGTACTCCCGGAATCCACCAACTTTGTCATCGAAGCGGTCACAGCCTCCCACGCTCTTCACGATCAACTCCAGCCAACACGGCCAGGGAGCTGGATCAACTGCGGCGCAACAGGAATCGGATGGAGCAATGGTGCAGCGCTCGGTGTGAGAATGGCTCTGACGGATTCAGAGGCCCAAAATGCACGAGACAGCCAACAGCAAGGAGGTTTAGTGTGCCAGGTTGTCGGTGACGGGAGCTTCATGTGCGCGGCGCCGTCAAGCGCGCTATGGGTGGGCTCCAAGTACCAAATTCCGCTCTTGACGGTAGTATTAAACAATGGAGGTGAGAGGAAAAGCCAATCAACCCGAATAAGAACCGGAGAATGTCGGCATACTGACACATCATGAAATATCTAGGCTGGAAAGCACCGCGGAACTCTGTGAAGCTTGTCTATCCTGACGGCCTGGGTGCGTCTGCTACTGATGACGAAATTAACACTGCGATCCGACCAAGTCCAAACTACGCGGCATTGGCAGAGGCTGCCGCTGGATCGGAGGTTGGCTGGGATAACGAGATAAAAGATACACAAGGATGGATGAAAGGTGTTAGGGTCCAGACTGTTGGAGAACTGAGGGAAGCACTTGCGGCGGCGGCGTCTAGGCTTTTGACAGATAGAAAGTCAATGCTCATTGAGGTGTTGCTCTAGAGCACTCCTCACTTTTTTTGAGTTGTTATGTTACTTCATGTTGAATACACGCCCACTAGCGCACCGTATATATCACTGCTCGCGATCTAGATGCGGAAAGGAAGCACCCACATGATTTAGTTCTCGCCAACGATACCCGCTGGAACTCCAACAAGGCTGAGATAGAGCGTGGACTGCTGCTTCGGAAGCCTATTGATATCATGATCGGCGCAGAGGTCCAAGTCTGGCATCAGTACTAGAGCAAGATCTCACACAACAGACCCGAAAACCTCTAGCAAGGCGGCAAGCGAAGCCTCATATATTGTGGATGCTGCACTTGATGATGAACGACTGGCACGCACTTACAATCTATCTTGAGATCCTCAAGCCCTTCGAGGAGGTTGCAACACGTATGCAAGGGAATTCTGGCACTGCATCAGGGAGTCGAATATGGGACATACTCCCTACGTACGAGTTCCTACTTCAACATCTGGAAGAGTTCAAGTCGCGATACAAAGATCATAAGGAGAAATACTTTCATCACAATATCAATCAGGCCTGGATGAAGCTTGACAAGTATTATGAACTGACGGACGATTCGCCTATATATGTGGCAGCTGTTGTGCTACGTCCGCGCATGAAGTGGAGCTTCGTTCACAAGTTCTAGAACGACAGGGCAGACTGGCGTGACAAGGCTAGGCGTGACGTCGGACAGCTATGGGAAGCCGAGTACAAATATCGTGTTATCCTCATTCCACAAGAACGGCCTCCGGAGCGGCGCAGAATTGTGGTGGCATCAGGCCTCAGCGACTTCCGTGATAATCTGACATGTCCTGTAGTCCGACTAGAAGAAGAATGGGATGAATACGACCGCTGTCTTTCAAGGACAAACGGTCCGGAGGATCTGGCTTGTACGACTAAATGACGTACTGAATAGGCAAGCGTAGCGTGTGGTCTCATCTCTCACATATGGCCCTTAGTATTTTGTTAATACCTTGCATGTCGGATGAACCGGAACGAATCTTCAGCCTTTTGACGCCAACGAACCGTGCGAGATTGAGAGGTGAAACCATTGGAGCGTCTTCGTGTCTTGCGCATTGGGACAGGCGGGGGCGATAGATTTGCTAAAAGTCATAAGTGGTGATATAAGACGGCTGGGCACAGCCATTATTGGTATTGAACCTTATGTACGGCCGAGCAAAAAGGCTGAAGTTTAATGTGTTATGATACTGGGTATAGTGTCAGGTTGTTAAATTCTTGGTGTTTGGGAATTCCCCTTTTTTTTCCAGCAGCTGCATAGCTCTCTCACTTACTATAAGTCAGCTCCGCCGTGGCAGATATCAACCGTGCTCGGGAAACTTATGGGCAACCAGCGCCGAAGACCTGCCTAGTAATATATGTTTGTTGGTGTCAGTGACAGGCTATATACCTAGTCAATTAGGCTCAGCAGTTAAGCGTGAACATGCTCCGTTGTTGCTAGTGTAGTAGAATTGGCTCTGACAATGTCAATCAACTGCAATTAATGTCAATTGACCCCTGAATTGATCATTAATAATCAATGTCGGTATGTTTCTCCACAGAGCCGCATCAATGAATTGCAATCTGGTCCGAGTTGAGTTGAAATGATTAATTAGCAAGCCTGGTGGAAGCACCCAACCGCTATTCGTGTTATCGATATAGTGCAGGTGTATATCAATCCATCCCCTCGTACCCCGTCGAAGTTACATGCTATTTGTGTGTGGCTCCTACGTTGCTTGAGATCATATTCGCTGCTGTCAAGCGTCTCACTTAATCCGCCCAAGTTTTGATGGTGTAAGAGAAACCCTCCGCATGCCCAACCGACTGGATCTTTTGCCACTGTCACCCATCTATTCGGTCGACTCGGGCCTGGCAACTCGGCTGGAATGTAACTTATTGTTTGATGAATACTGGACGAGCTATCTTGGCAGCTACTGCATGCGACTTCACAAGAATTATCATTACTCAACTCGAAAGATATATTGTAGAAGTCGATTTATCGTATAGTTTCTCGTATATACTCGGCAGTTCGGGAAGGCTTACCAGCATTGAAAAATTCCAGTGTAACAGTCGCTAGCCGATAACACCTTAGACACGGCCACCTTTCATTCCGGGGAAGTGAAACAAGGACGGAGGGGGGTTTCCGCGTACAATTGAGCATACAACGAACTCGGCAGTCCGGGAAGGCTTACCAGTATTAAAAAGTTCCAGTGTAACGGTCGCTAGCCGATAACACTTTAGATACCGCCACCTTCCTTCCGAGGAAGTGAGTGAAACCAGGACGGAGGGGGTTTCCGCGTGCGATTGAGCCTACAACTTACCTATTGTAACTCTAAGAAAGTTTGTTACAACAACGATCTTATAAAGCTACTATTTTACCCGAGGATGTTGCAAATACGAGGGCGGAGGTAGCCCATATCAACCCCCAACGTAGCTGCTACTGTTACGTTTCAAGAACATGTGGAGAATCTATTTAAATCACGGCAACACGCTTCGTGTAGCCGATCCCACTGCGGATAAATGTTATGTAGAAACTAGTCAAACATGAATAAACCCGATGTATTCGTCACCGTTATATTATGGACGCAATTCAATAGTGGGGAAAGAGTCACAACTGGACTGAATGACACACGAGCTTTTAGGCTCTCCTCGGCGTGCGGCTCGGACCGTAAATCTTGAAAGACAGGCTTGCCGTAGGGTCACAGAAATAAGGCTATAAATGCCCTCGTCTTTCCCTCTCAAGTGATTTATTTGAAATACAGACATAATCACCTAACTCTATATCAACGATCCGTTCCTGCCCTAGCTCACCATGAAGGCATTCGCTGCAATACTCAGCTCTTTGGCCCTTGTGCACGCTCACTGTTAGTTATCCCTCTCCCCTCTCTATTTCGTTAATCACTTCGTAACAAGACCAAGACAGCTTCCAGTATACAATCTACGATGGCAAAGAGTCAGAGAGGTTCGAGTATATTAGAGAAATAGAATTTCCCTGGGACTTTCCCGACATGGACGTTACTGGACCAAACATGACATGCAACCGTATGAGTGAGATCCCTTTCACAAAGCAGGATACCAAAACCCTGGATGTCGTAGCGGGGTCGGCTATTGGTACGTTTACATCCTGTAAGGATTCAGGGCGCTTTCTAATTCAGGCAATCTTTAGAACTTCGTACACCAAGTAGTATCATTCACCAAGGTCCTCTGCTGTTCTATATGGCTAAGGTTCCTGACGGGGGAAAGGTTGAAGAATTTGATGGCAAAGGGAACGTGTGGTTCAAGATTTTCCAAGACGAGCCCTCAATTGTTGACGAGCGAATCAGATGGCCAAACTTCGGTATTCATTCTCTCTTGATGAGTAGTTCTTGGATCCTTTGCTGATATTTGTACAGAGCAGAAGCAAGTCTCAGTGAAAATCCCAGAATGTATTCCGGATGGCGAGTACCTGCTCCGACTTGAACACATCGGCCTCCATGACGCATTCCACGAGCTAGGGGCTCAGTTCTTTATTTCTTGTGTGCACCTTAACGTCACTGGAGGAAGCGGTTCATTTGAGCCTGCCAGCCTGCTCTCCTTTCCTGGCTCATATGATCCAACTGACCCCGGACTTCTCATCCATATTTTCTACCCCGTCCCCACCAACTATACAGCTCCAGGTGGTCCCGTTCTTCAATGCCACTAAGGTCAGGGGGAGAATGCCTTCTATCTTGGACTAAGGATGGGTGGTATACGGACATCAAGATACTACCCAACCATGTCGATAATCACGGCACCGTATCGTTACGATTCGAACTTCAGTACTGGCCTAATAATGAGTTGAATAAGATTCCAAAGGCGAAGGAGAAAGTATAAGAAATATTCATACTTAGCATTAGTCCTGTCGCTCAAAATACATGCTTTTCATGTCATGATCGTCTGCAAAACACGTGATACTCAACATGTAACTCGATAGTGCCATTATGAATCAGTCTTCATCGCCTCTAGGACATCAACCATAGACTCAAGTCCATATGCTACTGCATCTTGCAACGCCTTCTGACGATTCACCTCTGTCACAACGTACTCATATTGCAAATCCAACTCCATCATCACAAGGGTTTCCCCTCTAATACTTTCCCTCAGGAGAAAAGGCAGACTCGTATCTCGGAGAAGCGTTTCGGCGCCATGATTAACCGCCCCCAAACAATATATCTGCTGGGCAGCACAGCACCGACTGCACCAGCCCAGTCGTGCTCGGCAAGTATGACACATCTGGCATACCTATCAACAACACCACGCCGCCTTAAGCATGAGAAACGACACCTCTCTTTAGCAATTGTACCCCTAGAGTGAATAGTCGCGGGCCTGTAGACTTCGCCATTCTCATTGATTTTAGCGGCTAAAACTTAAATATATTTCACTAACACAAGAGTATAAGGGCTATATTACATGAAGGTATTTTCTGCTTTTGTAAAAGATAAGCTAAACTCTGACATTGATGGTTTCTTAATCTCCGGGTTCATCATGCTCAATCACCGGCTGACAAAGTATGTGTGCAACACTGCCAGCCAACCACCTTATCCCGTTTCTTACAACAAGCATTACCTGATTGAGGGCATTTCAGGTTCCTTGTTGACGGATAAAATCAGTCTTTAGCCTTTTTTTGTTCTGTCCCCACGGATCAACCCTCACATTCTGGAACGACAACAAGCCCTCCCAGAGTTAACATGGTAACTAGCCAATTTATAGGAAGCCATTGGATAAAAAAGACCAAGTTGACTCCCCCTAAACTAAGGATATTTGGACGTATTGAGACAAGGACAAAGATCCGTTGAGCTCTAGAGCTCTGTATGAAACCAACAAGAGAAGAGGTTTAAGCATAGATGTAACAGTAATCGTTCTCGATAGTAGAGATTGTGTGACCAAAGTTAACATCTCCACCAAGAATCTCAGTCATGCGCAGGATTGTGTCCAGAGTTGTGTTCGCAGAAGGCGGCCGGTTCGCAAATGTCTCTGTTCCGCCTACCTGGCTCTTTCGACCATCCTGATCCAACCCTTGCCAAATAGTCCAAAGACGGTCGATTTGGCTGTGGAGAAGAAAGAAGACTGGGTCGCTTGGGGAGCTGTAAAAGTCGTAACCGTCACCTCCCAGATACTGATGAGCGAAGCCATGGACGAGATGATCAAAATTGCCAAAGAAGGCACTATAGTCCGCAGACTGGAGAAGGGTGTGGGCTGCTGTGTAGGTGAGGCCTGTGTCGCTGTATGCCTGATTGAAGTCGCGCGATAGACAGTGCGGTGGGTTTTTGACACCATATGGATCATCGGCGGAGTTATTTCCTGGAACCACGGGGCCGAGGTTGACGGATAGGTTGGCGAAGGCGCCAGTTGTAACACAGCCACCACCAGTACCAGCCTTACGGGTGATATAAAAAGGGCCAGGAACATCTGGCAGACTTTGATTGGTATCTGGGTGGGAAACGGCCTTGCCATTGCCTCCAAACCCCGCTGGGCCATCCTCGAAGATAGAAGCCTTGGACTGATCATCACTGTACTTCATCCAGTCCCAGTAGGGAACATACCCCTTGTAGCCGCACTCTTCCCTTAGAGATTTCTCATACATCCACATGAATTGCCTATGCCATGGGAGAAAAATCCCCGAGGTATGAGCAAAATTTGTCTGATTCATGTGCTGGTAGGTGAAGTCGTCTGCCCTAACTCTGGCACTGGGTGCAAGGGTTTTGTCGACCTTTGATGGAATTGTGTGCAGACACTTTACGGCACGGATATATTCCAGCCTCTCACTTCTGCTCAACACATCCCAGGAACGGCGCACGCTAACGGAATGCCTGCTGCAGGATGTAACGGATGCATTAGAACTCAGAATTTTGTTGATGTTAGTTTCGTAAGTCTTTTGCATGTCGTTGAACAAGGTCTCTGAAGAAGAGTCTCGGACATTTGCCTGAGGAAGTGCCACGGATGGAACGGAAAGGCAGAGGAGGCCCAGAGTGGCCGCGATGTTCTTGACCTGCATTCTGAAGTGGGGAGCAAGAAAAAGGGGACCGGAAGCAGAGTTAGAGCCAAAGCAATATACGCACCAAGCCAAGAAGTGTAGATTGATTTGAAAGATTCCTGATCAACCAGCACTAGCGATCCAGAGTCCTTTATAATTCTCTATTCAACCCCTAGCAGCGGCATACACGGCATCCAACCCAAATTGCTCTCCTCGGCAGACCCTACCATGCAAGGATTCAGGGAGTTGTGACGAAACAAGACCATCATTACAGCATTCTCACTGCGCCGATCCTTCTGCATGTCTGATGCAGACAGGGGCTATGAGAAAGACGTACGCACAATCGGGGGTGAGAATATTTCATCGGGGAGAGCGCGGAGTAGGTCGGCAATGTTCTCATCAATTTTCGGTGCCGAGGGGCGGCCCGTATCGGAGAAATCTATACCCTAGGGACCGACGCCGAGAGAGCGAATCTTTCCCTTGTCGAGTAAGATCTATTGCCGGCAAACCGTGAGATGAGCAGGGATTGTTGGCAAATCCATGTAGTAAGCCGGCAACTGGGCATTGTTTATTGTTCTTTAATCAACGGCAGCCCCTAGAAAACAACAAGGTTCTCAGCTTCCTTATTCTATCGATTACCCTATCCCCATGAAGGGCAAAGGGCCTCGGCTGGATCATTTACAAAATAAAGCCGTGATGTGGCGACTTCGTTTTGGTGGGTATGCCATGGAGCTTCTCCAAACCACTGACCCAAGTCCACTCGGAAAACGAGAAACACATAAGCACCTATAGCCTTATAAGGCTTACGTGGTTCCTACTACAACGCTGGCCAAGTAATTCCTGTCATGAGTTTAGCTTTGGTTGAAACATTTACCAAGGCTAGACCCTGAACAGCGGCGTGAGACGACATAAGCTCCTTAATATGTCAGATTTTGTGTCAATGCATCCTTTCGTTCGTATTAATCACATTCAAACAGATAGCGAAAAAACATTCATGATAGAACATGGGTCATTCACGGTGTATGAGCCCACTAGCATCTACCAGTCAGGTATGATCATGTTATAAATCACTAAAGACACATATAAAAGTTCAAATAACGACTCAAGGGTTGGGGTTTCCTCCAGTAAATACTTCAAGATTACCAAATTAATCATGAGTTTTCCTCGGTAAAGGGAACCGAAGTGTGAATTTTCATGAAAGATCTCTCTACATACTAGGTAGTGTAGATTCTGGTGAACATTCTTAGGTGTAGGGTAATACCAAAACTGAGGTCAAGCCTTTCACATAAGGTGCCCATCCTCCTATTTCCTAGCTGTTGAAGTTAATGCTCGACTGCTTGAAGTCAACGTTTGTTCGTTCCACTGTTACACTGTGGCGGTACATGAGGTGAGTGGTCTTTAATCCTGGTGGCTTCCCTCTCCACCCCAGTGCTTGAACTTGCGGGCAGGAAGCTCTAGCTCAAACATGCAGTCAATTTCCTCTTGGCTTCTTCCTTTCATCTCCGGGATAATGAACCATGATGCTATAGCTGTTATTGCGCAAAGCCCACAAAATAACCAGCCAAGCTTGGCCCCTGAGTTTCCGGCATCGGGGTTGAATATGTACGGCAATATCATACTCATCGCCGTAGAGGATGCTTGCTGAGACACTCCACCCACAGCCTGAGTTTTGGCTCTGACCTCGAGCGCCGAAGTCTCTCCAATGATCGCATATCCAGCCGGCCAGCTTCCCAAACCGGAGACAAATATAACGAGAGCCATGGCAGCGGCGGAGATATACGCGATCAACACGCCATTAAAGGAGCCCGATACGCCCATGGCGCCCCATAGTATGGAAGCCAGAGACAGGCTTACGAGCACTGCCGTACGGCGCCCGACTCGAGTGAGGATCCAGATGCCCATGCCATTGGCTATGATTCCGACAACAACACCGCTAATCATGAAGATAAGACTTACGTTGGACTCCATGCCGAGTAATTGAAGGAAATAGCTGATGCTGCCGAGATGGTCCAAACCAAATGCGGTTGGAAACAGGTTGGCGAAGAAGACAATACATGTCCGCCTTCTGTGTCGGGGACGAAAGGTGTCCAGATAAGTGGCACCAGCTTCGGGGTTCACCTCATTTAATATGCCAGCTTTAGCTCTTTCAATCATCCTAGCAGCGGAGACACGTGGTTCGTAGAGACGTATTGCCGCACGCAGACTGGCCTCTTCCTTCCCTTGGCGAAGTAGATATACGGGGCTGTCTGGCATAATCAAAGACACCACAAACGGGACAAGGGCAAGAGGGATTTGAGAGCCGAATGCTCCCATATACCCTGCTTTACCCGGCACACTGTTCATTGCGAAAACAACGACTGTTCCAAGCAGCTGGCCCAGCAGATTGAAGGTGGGAAAGAGAGCCATTCCTGGCCCACGGAGGGAGACTGGGGCGTTTTCGGAAATGTAGGTCATAGCCGTAATCTTGAGAAGACCCACGGAGACGCCCTGAAGCACTTTGCCAGCCAGGAAAACACCGCGTTTGGTGTTAACATCTGGTGGGATGAATGACAAAAAGCTGATTATGACGGAAACAATCAGGACGATGCTTCCTAGCATGAAACTTCGCTTCCTGCCCATGAAGTCCTGGGACCATCCTCCAACAACGCTCCCCAGGGCGTTGCCAAGCCTACCAAGGCCGGTCCAAAGCGAGAGCCAGATCGCCGGGATGATAACCTGCCCCTCATATAGGGATCCATAGTCCGCTTGAAAGCTATCGACACCCGTGATGTTGCCCAAGATCATAGAGTCATAGCCTAGGGCGATCACAGCGACGGAAAGTCCCAGGCAGAAGGACACTAACTTTGGGAAGCGTTTGACGCCTGCCCAAAGACGCAGTTCTTCATCTGCATCTGCATAAGCAACATCTAATTCCCCATCGTGCTTTTTCTCTGCAGACATCCGAGCCAGATGTCCGCTTGTCGAATGTATATCTTCGAGCTCCACCGCAACGTTTTTCTTTCCTGGCAGCCGCATGTTATTTTCGATAGATCGAACACGAGTGTGTGGATGTGGATATTTCAAAATTAAACCCAGAGGTTCGGAGGGATGAATCGACCTAAGTACAGTGTATATCGTACTTGGATAAGAGTAAAGGCAAACCTATGCTAGGTTGGTTTGTCATTGAGGGGTTCCAAAACAGAACGAGATACTTGTCGACAATAAATAGGGAGGCTGTATCAGATTTTCGAATACGAGACTGGTATGTGTTTGCGGGGATGTGACACTTGTATGGTCTATCCAGCCTGGAATGGAAGAAAAACGCGTGGAGGGGGTTAACTTTCCATGGACCAGTCCTTAGCTCCTGTCAAGCTTGAGATCACAATGCTTAACAACGACAAATTTTCGTGAGAGCTAGCTTATGTCGCTGCTGGGTACGAGAGCCGGGAGGGCCGCCTAACCAAACTGAGGTTTCATAGAGGTGGCTCTACTGCTCTGCTACTCCACATGCACAGGCTTACGGCTGGCTTCCGGTCTTTCGACTTGGGCTATAGGCTGTGAAACGACAAATATGGAAATAATATTCATCATTTCCAAAAGTGCCGGGAAGATGTATCCATCTGACCCCATCATCCCTCGGCATTGCGTTAACACAACCCACTTGCCGATGTTCACATCACCAGATACGTTCCACGGTATCTCCCCCCCCCCCCCCCCCCCCAGAGCCTCGGCCACAAAGAAAAGGACTTATTTCTAGACAACTTGAGCTTCAGTGTAAATTATTAATTAACTTACTGTTCAAGATAGGATAGGCTTGACGGCCCTTTTTCTCATAATTCCAATTTTAGCGTTTTGTTTTGCGTCTAAGCCACGGGAACTCGTCAACGACGAGGATCAGCACCAACCCACCTATATACAACACATTAATCAGCTCGGCAGATCCATGCAACTTAAATACCACCTTCTCGTAGCAAGGGTGTCATTGCGGGGAAAGGACTTCATGGAAGTCTTTTCAAAAGTCAGTTGGAGAACTGGACTTTTGTCATAAACTCCGGCCCGGGCGAGTCCCACGCCGATTGTGATGATTGGATGTCGCCATAAAACCCGTACACGGAGAACGGAAATTATACAAAGATCCGAAAGGATGGCTTTCTAGAGAAGTCTTTAGTCGAGGTTTTCTTGACAGATTTGATGAAGCCAGACTGCAGGATAAACGGTGCCTTGGAGATGATAAACAATATGATAGGCTTGGACTCGCATTCTTGGCCAGTTTGCAAGGATATCTTGCAGATGTAGAACACATGCAACGGAAAAACCAGCTCGTCCCGACGGGGAGATTTCCCCGCCACATGGATATATAAAAGCTATCGCCCTTGTAATTTACGATTCTGGGGAAACCATTTACCTTACTTTCTGTGCCCGATCGAATATACCACGCTATTTATACCAGAATCGCATCTTGGCTCATTCATTCTCCCAATCGCCATGAGTCCTTCAGCTATGCAACAACCCTCCGCTCTGTGCCATATCGTCACACCTGTTGGCTGCCTCGGCTACGGTTTGGATGAAGATGTATGCAATGCAGAGCTAGGCAGACTCCGGCAAGAAAGCGATACGCCCATCGCCATCATCTTGGATGCCGGGTCCACGGATTCTGGCCCTGGGAGGCTGGCCCTGGGTCAGCTGGCAGCTCCAAGATCTAACTACGTGCGAGACTTGACAAAGCTTCTTAGACTTTGCAATAAATACAATACCCCGCTTCTCTTCAGCTCAGCAGGCGGAGATGGGGCTGATGACCATGTAAATGAAATGACAAAAGTCATTAGTGAAGTGGTTGACCAGTCCAAGGAGTAAGACTTGTAAATCAGCGTCTGAAGAAATTTATTAACGTTCGGACACAGGAAATACAAAACTAAGATCATAACTATCAAAACTGAAGTCCCCAAGGATCTGATTAAAGAGCGTCTGGCTGGCGGCAAAGTAACTGGGTGAGCCTTGATAGCCAGACTTTCAAAGATGAGAACTAATCCAGCGCGTATAGATGCGGTCCTGCGGTCCCGATGCTAACAGAGCGCGACGTCGAAGATGCTGTGAGAATTGTTGCTCAAGTCGGAGCCGAGCCATTTGTCGATGCCATGTTCGCAGACCCCGACTTCAACGTCATCGTGGGTGGCAGAGCCTATGACCCCAGCCCTTTTGTGGCCTACTGTTCCTATGTGGCCATGAAGTCAGCTTCAGGGAAGGTTCCATTAGAAACTCTACCCGAAAGTGTTTTGGGCGGCTTCTTCCACATGGGAAAGATCATGGAGTGCGGCGCCCAGTGCGCGACACCCAAGACTCGAGCCGCGAAGTCGACAATATACGACGATGGCACTTTTGATGTAACGCCGCTAGAAAAAGGTGTTAGATGCACACCACTGGCGGTCGCAGCTCATACGTTGTATGAGAAATCACGACCGGATCTGCTCTACGGCCCAGGCGGCTGCTTGGACTTAAGCAACACAAGCTATGAAGCTCTGGCAGATCAGAAGACGGTCCGGTGCCGCGGTGCAACATTTAAGCCTATCAGATTAACTGGAAACAATTACAATGTGAAGCTGGAAGGTGCAAAGGTTGCTGGATACAGATCAATGTTTGTCGGAGCGTACCACGATCCGGCTCTTACCAGTCAACTGGACCACCTTCTTGACGATATTCGTGCCTATGTTACAAAACAGCATGCCCATGTTACAGAGAACTGGTCACTTTTTTTCCACAAAATTGGAGCAACTGATCCTGCCAACGCAGGGTCGGTTTGTATCGTTGGTGAGGCTCTTGCGGATAGTCAGGACGTTGCTACTACGGTCGTATCAACGGCCAGAGTCGCATGCATCCATGCTCCTTATCCAGGGCAGAAAGCAACTAGCGGCAACATGGCCTTCGGCATCGCCGGGAAGACAGATATCGAATGTGGTCCATGTCCCCAGTTTTGCGTCTACCATTTGATGGAACTCGAGTCAGGAGAAGAGGGCTCAATTCAGGATGGCAGTTCCCAAGGCCCAGCACTCTTCCGTAGGGATCAAATAACATTGGGACTTAGCTCTCGCCCGCCACCGCTACCTTCTAGGGTCGGAAATGATCTCAAGCTTTCAAACGGAACCCCTAGCGAGGGTGGTACAACCGGCGAGCAGGCTTCAGTGCCTACCATTACCACAGACAAACGTGTCCAATCGCCTACAACTCTAGGTGAAGTTGCCAAAGTAGTTAGATCCAAGAATTCCGGCCCGTACGAAATAACTTTTGATCTCCTTTTTGACTCAGAGGAAGAATACTTCAGTATAAAGAAATCCGAGATTCTGAGCAAAAAGGTCATCTCGGATCTATATTCTATTCCTGAGGAGGACGTCATTTTCGCCGGCTTCTTTGACCAGGCCAGAGCTTTCAAGGCTACGATTCCACGGATGGCTGCAGGGAAGAGGTCTGTGAGTGGTGCGGTAGGCGATGGGGATGTTCACGGAAGCCAGCACTATATGCCGCTGGTACGCTTGCGTTTGCCTGATGAGCTGCGCAAGGCCTTGCGGTAGAGAAGTTGTGTACGCTCCGGCTTAGATGTCAGCGACCATTTGACTAGGAAGTATATCCATTGAAAACCTTGGAAACATAGAAAGTTTTATCAGGTAAATATATATCGCCCTGATGTGTTTTAAGGTTTAATTTAGAAAGAAGAAATTGCGAAGTCTTGTGTGTCTCACTAAGAGCTGTTTTCAACTTACTCGTAGCCGTTTCATAATTTTGGCGTGAAACCTTTTCAACAGTCTTGCATTTCCACGAATAATAAACCCGTCACTCAGCTAAGACAGAAGGGATATGTAAACTTGCAGGGACTTATTCTCTTCAGCGTTTCTCCTCGCCCCAAGCCTATATATCTATCTAAACTTGCACTATCTACTTTGTCAATTTGAATCCAAACGAATGTTTCCACCATAATACCCATCTTTCTAATCCTCCAGATCTAATTCTGTTCCCTCGAAATCCCCATCATCCCCTCAGGCCCAGCACCCAGGCGTGTATAGCTGTTGGCCGCCTTCTTCCACTGCATGCTTGGAAAGAACTTGATTGTAGCAGATAAAAGAAACGACCGATCAGCCAGAATTGCGCATGGCGCGGCTTAAACAGGAGAAATTGTTCCATTTCTAACAGCAGCGTTGTGTCCACGAGTAAGTATGCCAAGGAGGGGGAAGAACTTGGTGAACAAGGGGTTGACTTTCTCGGCGCCGTAGTTGCCGTTCTCGTCACCACGGTGGTCACGCATCAATTCACCGACAATGGCAAAGAAGCTGACGACCTGAATGCCTGCCTTCTCCATGCGAGTGTTGGAGATATCGCGGACGAATGTAGAGTAGGTTCCCGAGGCCTCACCGTTTGCCCACACAGAGTAGCCAGCCTCGCGGAGAGAGAGGGCCAAGAACGTGGTGCAGACGTCGGTGGCGATACCTGCAATGATGATCTGAGTCTTGTTGGCGGCGGTGACTGCTTCCCGGAAAGCGGCATTGTCCCAGGCATTGATCTCGCCCTCGCGCTTGATAAAAGGAGCCTCGGGGTACTGGTCGGCGATCTCCTGGAAGAGAGGGCCGGTGGGACCTAAGAAAAATGAATTAGAACTGATGAAATTTGGCGGGACATAAAGATATAATGTGTTCAATGCCGCTATGCGGCATCGGTGCTAATGAGCACATACCAGTCTCAGTTGAAGTTGTCAGGATGACAGGGATGTCGAACGTCTTGCCAAGCTCTGCGTGTGCAAGTGCAGAGTTCTTATAAAGATGAGGATCGGTGTCTCTGGTCAACTGGAAAAGACCATCTTGGATATCAACAACAAGTACGAGCTGTCTCTCGTTAGCTCCCCCATCCCTATGTGGCTTCATACATTTTGAAATAAATATACCGCGTCCTTTCTGTTCAGCCTCTCGTAGGTGTACTCTATAAGACTCGGTCAACGTTTGGTCAGAATATCTGGGAATCGGGAAGCATACTGTTCTGCTCCTGGGCGAATGCTGTCGCAACCAGGGCGTTGAAGGCAAAGCTGAGAAACTTCATGTTGAAGATGGACTTTTGTGATCTAAAGAACAAAGATTGGCGAGGAAGAGAGTGATGTTCAAAGTGCTGGCTTTGGATCTGATGGCAAGTCCGGTTGAGCTTGTTGCTTTGGCTTGATAATCCAAACAACTCGAAGCAGCGAGACACGGGGCCTTTTATAATTCTCTGAACTCTACCCTGGCATCTACATTGTGGATTTTTTTTCACCATCATTCCTCATGAGATTCTCGTCAACCTGGTCAAAATCATCAGGCTGGGAGAAGACACTTCCTGATCCCGACTATGCGCGCGGGAATTGGTAAGCCCCACCTTGATGCCAGCTAGAAGATAGCTTTCGGCCTATAGTAAGCAATTACCAAGATTCACAGATCGTGGTTCAATCGACGATGCGGCCCTCGTCTGTTCATGGTGGATTCATCCTGCCTTGGCATACGACCTGTCACCAATCAGGTAGGGTCTTACTGCATAAATCGTCCCCCAGCTGAAGGTTACTTTGACCCAGATCATTACATCATGTGCCTATTTAATGTAGTTTTCTATCTTCGAGTGGTCGCTGAAGATTCAAGGTACATCGTTACTAATAGATACAAGATGAATTGATCCGGGATTTGGTATATCTCAGGCACTGAGACCACATAGTTGTTCAGACCTTTCGAAAAGAATTAAGCTTGCATACTACACACTTGGAAGCATATTTCCTTGGCCTATTTACTAGGGTCGGGGATCTCGAGGTAGACGTCAAGTCGCCACTATTGCGGAACCAGAATTGAATTGGCCAGGAAGCCGACCGACAAGATCAGAGACATTTCACTCAGAACGTAATGCCAAGTAAGTCTAGCAGCATGAAGATCGCTGCCAAATCATTAGGTGATGCTTACAGGGCCCCAATCTGACGGGCCTTGCATACAGTTTAAATAAAAGGCGGATATAATGCACGGCTCTCGTCCCGCATTACCACCCAGGCGTTAGTATGGATTAGGTCATATGCTCCGAACATCACCAATTCCCATATAGAATTTCCGACTTTACTTGCGCAGAACGTAACGTTGCCACACGGCATTCCTGAAATAAGCTATAGATGCTCCCTTTTCGCGTGATATGGTGCATTAGAAGTGGGATACTTGCAAGGAACTCTTGCAACGCCGATGAGCGGTGACTCAAACTTACCGGAACTCTAACACGGCCGCCTTCCCTGACACTCTCCTAACCTTTCGCATGGGCTCTTAGAATACGGTTGCCATCGGTAATTTGCCCATATCCGTACCCATGAAGAAGCATATTCGCTTTCAATCCCGAGTGCTTACTCCTTCAACCGAATCCTAGCAGTAAGCCGACAGTAGCCAACCTCTTCGGTCATTTAGACTGTCCCGATTCATTTGGGCTCGATACCTCGCCGAGAATGGTCGGCGGTCTAATTTCCACACTGCATGAAATCCAGCCTCATGAGGCTTTAATGTTTCATGCGATTGCTGAACGTTGGGTCCAAGCTAGCAGCAAAATTGCTCGTGGTGGAGTATATCTAAACCCCGTCTTTCAGGTAGTTACGATCACGGTACGGTATTTCCAAGGTTAGCAGGTACTTGCTCATCTAAAAAGCATATCCCTTGTGAAGATGCTGAAGATAAGCGGCAACAATGCTTACACAATACATCGTCGATCTTTTCAAGTTCCCGATTGTTAGACCTACAGATCCGGTTGCATTATGTCCCTCTTGAATTCCCAAAAGAAATTTCGATATCTGCAACGTGAGCAAGACGTCAACTCTCCGGAGCATTTGAGTTTGCGTTTCCCTGAGAAGTTATTAGCCCCTGGGCCAACAAACCGCTGGTAGCGTCTATTGGTCTGCCATGCTATACTGCACTGATCACATGCTGCTCGGTTTGGTTGAGCTTGATTTTCGGTTTTCATGATGAGAGAACTATTTTTTGCGTATACAGAAGCGTTTTGGTCCAAAATATTTTGATTAACACCATCAACTGAATATCATAAAGCGTACGATGAGACTTTCAAAGAAGAAATGGCGATAGAAGCCTTATTTCTGATCACCTGATCTGTGCCTGGTGCTTCTTGCAAGAAAAGAAGATGCAAGAAGGGCCATGAATGTCTGAGACATGGCTGATGGGTATTTAGTCAGAATTCAAGTATCAGAGAGTCTTCAAAAGTGAAACTGGGCGATCCATTAGACCACCGTTCACTAACCAGGAAAATAGATTGTGTTGGCCAAGTCAAACTCATTTTCTTGGACGCGTCTTAATACAACGACCATACTAGATCATTTGATATTCTTAACCATTGAGGAAAAAAAGTGCATATTATATTGCTACCGTTCTTTTTCGATGATGAATGTTTTTTTTTTTTTTTTTTTTTTTTTTTTTTTTGGCTGGGCTAGGAATAAGAACGCGTCTTGCCTAGGGGGACCGAAGGTTTAGGGTAGGTAAAATGGCGTGGCGTCGCTGAGGCTAAGGGCATCACCAAAATAGCCGTCATTCGCCCACTCCAAGTAGGTATTTTTAGACAGAGGTTACTGCGTGACAATAATACAACACACAACCACATGGGACTGGTCATTGTTCAACCAAATAAGCAGTTCTTATTATGTAAATCTAACAATAATGACAATGATTCAGCCTAAATAGAATAATCACGAATAAACACACCCGCTCGACATGCGTCATCCGGATCGAACAATAACAATACGACGCCCTGGGGTTTTGGTTCGAAATTGGCCGCCTGTATGGCCTCGTCCATTTCGGCGCTACAAGGCAGAGGTTCTTCCACATCGCCTTGGTCAGGATCCCAATCCTCGAACCCTTCCCAAGGGTCGTTGCCAATATAGGATACACCATTGCGTGTGAACCTGAAGACGACAGTGGGAAATCCGTCGGGATGCGAGTTCGGGACCTGCGTGAAGTATATTTTCCCCCCGATATCACAGTACCGATTCCAGAGCCATTTGGGGCCGTTTCGGACCCTCTCAGCCACGCTCTGGTCAGAAGCGTCAATATCAGCGTTGTTGAGCCTTTCCGGTTCAAACTCATCATCGTCAACAGATGTACCTCCGAGTAAGACTACTGGAAGCGTCATAACTAATGTGTTCGTGAAGAATTCAGGGCAATCGTCGTCAAACATACGATGCGGATAAGTTTCGTAGCAGTACGGGGATTGTGGGATACCAGAGGCATCTATCTCAAGGGTTTCGTCTCGGTAGATACACATCTGGACATCTTCCCCCTCAGGGATCCTCTGATGGTTAAGAAATCCAAGTATCTTTTGTTGTGGTATTCTATGGCATTGATGTTGTGGGTACTCGCTGAGTATTTGAGCTGATTGCAGTTGTAAGCCAGGTATTTTGGACAATTTCTTCAGCCTCCCGAGAGTGATGTTGCATTCTTGGAGATAGAGATGACGCAGCGTCTCTGCATTTTCTCCGACGACGGAAAAAAGGATGTGGTCCTCGACGATCATAGAGGTCAAATTGAGGGATACCAGTCTCCTCCAATTTGACCGCTTGGTTTCGGGGGAAAACCGCAAGAGACGGGTAGTGATATTACAGGAGTTGACCTCTGGCCTTGGCCCATAGTCGCCCTCTGTGCCTAGAGAGAGATGTCGGACATTGGTGCAAGTTTCTAGGGAGGCATTGAGACCAGCCAATTTGTCCCTGGTTGGCAGAGGGAAGAAGAAGAAAGCCGTTGAAAGAGATATGCTCAGAGTGTCAAGGTGCGTAAAAGCGTCTGGCCGAAAAGCCCCGAAGGCGCCATTGCCTTGTAGCTCGTCTTGCCAAGCAAGCCTTCGTACTGGGAAGGGTAAATTTGCCATTGCGGGCACTATAAAGAACAAGAGACCATCGTTGCTTTGATTCCGATCGGATAACGGCCACGCAGGCGCTTGGGCTTGGATGTGGCCGACTCGGACCGAGTACTCGGGGGAACGAATCATGCGCTTAGAGCTCATCGGTCGTGAAGCCATGGTGTGAAGATGGGGCAGCAGGCAAAGCAATTCGAAGAAAATAGGGGTAAACTCTTCCAAGGCTTCTTCACGATTGAAAAGTTCCTCAGGACGAGACAAGGGTGAAACACGTTCTTGTGAAGCTGCTGCCCTGTCCCTTACGACGCCGGGAAGCCAGAATGCATCAGCACATACTTTGTCTAGCAGGGCCACGGCCTTATAGAGCATGATATATGACTCTGGTGAGAAGATGCCTGGTACATCGGGACTAGCCTAGATCAAATGAGTGAAATAACCGGGAAACCAAGCCAGTTCCGACCATTCGACCTCCCGAACGTGTTGGGCAAGGTGAGGAGTGCGGCATATGTTCTCGAATGCAGAACGGTCCTGTCTTAGCGGCGAGATTATGATGCGTCGGAAAAGAATGGCAGCGGCGGACTCGACGAATGAACGGGACGTCAGCCGCAGGGAGGCAACATCCTCGAGGCTGAGGCAATCATCCTCCAGAATCGTAAAAAGGGCTTCCGTAGACAGTGATGCGAAGCCATCATTATCGATGGCAGCGTTGGACGGCTGGATGGGACTGGACATATTTGCAGGCAATGTGCAGGTTCCAGCGGCAATGTTATGTCTGTGCGTGGTAGCGGCTGCCTCAGCCAAGCAGATGTATTATAGAATACTTTTGACTCCTCGCTGTGTTGTAATGTAGGGTCTAGCATCTTTTATTGTTGCTTTTTACTTCAAGCCAAACTCTCTCATCCGCACTAGTCTTTTGCCCACTTGCCACGAGCAAGTTGAGTTCAAACTCTCACGGTCGTCACGAGCCTCACGCATTGACAGTGATTTTAAGATTGAGACACTCAACCAATACGGTGAGAGCATTCGAATATAAAGTTAAGAACAACATGAAGAACAGCGAAGAAAGATGTCAGACCCGAAATCTCAACACAATGAATACACTCAAGCAAAAACTTTCTTATTTTAGAGTCTGCGGCTGGTATTGTCTGATCATTACGTGCTAATAATACAAAAGAGTCAAATCTCACGTGGTTGTGTGTTGTGTTATTGTTACGCATAACCCCCTGTGGGAAAATAATACGTAAAATCGGCGATTTGACGGGCTATTTTTGTGTCTGTGACACAGTTAATCGCTAAACTCCATCGTGTGAATCCATCCAAGCCAGGCTATCCATATCGAGAGCATCGGCAACGGAAATGAGTTGCTCGGCACTAAGCTCATATTGCAGATCTGAGCTGTTGAACATGCTGCTTTCAAAGTCGCCTTGGCTATCTTCAACAGGCGCCTCGTCAGAACAGCCGCTCTCTTGGAGGATATCACCTGCTAAGCCTACGGACTCATCTCCGCTCGATAGCAGTTGTTGCAAGTTAGAATCCACATGTTTTAATTCCCCTTTGATCATCCCAGCTATCACGCTCCCTCGGCTGCTCATCTCAGAAATGATAGTGTAAGCTCGATCCATCCAGTGACTGTGGTCTTGTACCAACGATGAGTGGGTGGCATTTGACATTAGTAAGGCGATTGTTGAGCTGAACGCGGCATCCAAATCGAAGGGAAGAAATGTCTCTAAATCACTTCGTGTTAGACTCCATTGACGTCCCGAAACGTACGCCGGGGTAATAGAACACAAACCTAGAAGCCCCTGGTCAAGTAGGCACCAGAGAATCCGAATAATCTGCTGTGAAGATTCAACGCAAATGTTGAGAAGGCCAGTGATGCTTTCGGATTGCAACCACCGCATCAACTGGTTATTAGCCCTATCGAGCTTCGCTTGCAGGAAGATGTATAGCAACGGCCTGGTGCTCATTATGATACACTATTCAAATTAGCTTCAGTGATACTGAATAGTTTGGCTGGCCGATTATACACACTTGATGTTGAAGAAGATGGATGTGCGCCGCTACACGAGAAATTCCTTTGAAAGCTTTCTTGGTTTGAACATTGAACGCACTGTTGACCTGTTCGGCCACACCGGCAATATCTCTGAGCACAGATCGAGTGGCCTCCAGATATCGACTGCTAATCTTGCCTTCAGCACCATACACAGCTATTGTCTTTGTTAGCATAATTTCCTCCCAATCGCTTACACGGAGACTTACTCTGATCGATTTTGGATAATATTTGAGATAGGTTGACTTGGATTTTCAGTGCGCTGCCAGCCATTGGTGGAAATGGGGTGCTGATGCATTCCTCCAGTATACCGGCAGGAATGCCCTGGAGAGAAGACATTTGTCGCTCCAATATGTATATGTTCCACCACATGATCTGGCACTTTCGGACATAGTCGGCGTCAAGCAGCGGGCTGTACATTTCAGTATGCAAGCCATTCTCGAGGGCAAGGCGAAGAGCATTGCCGATCTAGTTTGAGTGTTTAGCACTAAGATCGATTTTCAATGGGTTGACAAAATGTATACCGTGCGATGTGCTGGAGACCGACGATTGAGGCATTGAAGATACAGTGCCTTGCAGCAGAGCACTTGTATGAGCTCTAAGGGGTCGGCATCGAAAAAGGTGAGGTCTGGCATTACTTTCATGGCTTGTGTGAAGAGTTCAATCCCCGCAGGCCAGTGCGACTTGACGGCAGGGGTTGCAAAGGCTTTGCCGAAAGCGAGGAGTAGAAGATACTGGACATACCACAGAGGAAACCTCTGTGAATATTCAGAAGGGTTTTCATGAAATTGGCTCATTCGATTCATAAACGAATCCTCATCATAAAGGTAAAACAATCCTCCACAGTGAAATTTGACTGCATTTATCAGGTAGACAGCAAAATCCGGGGTTGGGAGCACGGAGTCGTCAAAGTCATTAGGCGACGAGGCTTGTGATCTAACCCCGTTCCACCCGAAGTCGTATACATCGTCATGGAACAATAGGTTGTCGGGGGGTAGCTCTTCCCCAGTGAGGTGCTCGTGAGTCATGGCCAGTACTCGTCGTCCGAAGGACCAGTTGGAGGATGTGCCCATAAACACTAGTTTAGATATCAGTGATTGGGGGAAGAATGAGGAAGGCGCTGGAGGACATACGCAGCTTTCCCGAAGATGACTGGACCCAATTTGCGGTATAAAATGCCAGAGGGTTTGTCAGGGGTTCCTCTGATCCGCTGGCTAGAGCCTGTTCCAACGGGCGGGATCGAATAGCTGGAGGAGAAATGTCTGACGCCGTGTCTAGTGAGCGGCTCAAGAAAGAGAGGCTTCTTTGAGACGAACCGCTAAAGTGACCTATTCTCGGAATTTATGAGCCATGCGTCTCCAACCATCGTTATTATTTATATTCGCACCTGTTTCTGGACTTTCTAGCTGACTCTGGATCGTGATCGGGGAGATGGGGGTTCTGCCCATGGGTTGATTGGGAGCCGGTCTTTCATTCTGATAGCTAGATTTTGAGCAGGGTTAGCCAGTCGCCGAGGATGCGAGGGGATTTGTCATCGTTCACTTGCCTTCTCTTCATGACAACCCTCGCTGTAGGTGAGCTGGTAAAATTGCAGGGCAGAGATCTCTTGCTGCATTGTTGGCATGGGAAGATGCCATTGCACCGAATTTTCTGTTCGTGACATCTTTTACAACTACAAAGCGAGTGTCAGATAGCAGAGTTTCATTCTTCAAACATGGGAGGGCAGACACCTACGCCTTTGATGTCCTTCTCCGCCCACCGGCGCTCGGCTGAGGAGCTGTGCTGGCCGACATGGCCCGTAGCCTGGCCTAAATGGTTAAAATATGCCCAGTATGAAAGGCCAGACATGATCAGGCCAGAGTCGGTTACACCCTGCTATTAACGCCAGCAGCCGGGAGTTCCGATGGTGTCAAGCTTTTCCCTAGCCAGGTTGGAATGCGGGGTTTCAGCATGGCCTGCGTGGTGGACAACAGGAGCAGCTTTCCCCGACAGGTCACGTTTGTGTGGAGATTAGATAGCTGTATCGTGCTGGTGTTATCTCAATGAATCGTCGATATATATGCAGCAAAGCGAGTCTCAGTCACGAGCAATCTGATGAGGATACGTAGTACTAGCCGTTCGCTTCCGGTACAGAGCAGCGGCAGCAAATACCAGAGATATACCATTACGCCAAAACCAACTCGGCCTAAATGAGCCAAAGATCTGCCTTGATAACGACAAGGCCTTGGCCATGTCAATCTAGTGGGTACCTAGACTATTCCAGAGATATCTTATCTGAGCCACATTCAAGATAAACGCCATAAAGTATGGCAGGGGACTGAACTAGCCCAATACCACCACTCCGACTCATACATCCAGATATGAGTAGCTGTTGCTCTCAGGGGCAACAACCGCCTGATTTTAGAATAGTGATCCAACCAAAACTCTGTGATGTGACTCCCGACCGAGATCTTTGCATGTCTCGTGTCAATCAATACTTTGATAGAGAAGCCGATGCGTGAGGTCGCCAATCTAAAGCAAGACCTTCAGCTCCAACTGAAACTTTGGGTTGATAGCATCAGCCATTATACGGTACCCCGCGTTTGATTCGCCGTAGCGTAATCTGTCATCTGTGTTATGATCGGTGGATCGTGAAGCGCTACGGCAACTTGGTCGGCTCGTTTAGGAACGAGATCCTCCCGATATCGGGTCGGCTTCATTGCCGAAAGCCACCGTTGTGCCAAAAACCATGGGAAGATTATATAGGAATCGGAATAAAATATGTGACTTGATCCATCTACTCTATCAAATTCCAAGGATCATCTAAAACTCACACTTCATTATCTAACATCTATTGTTGTCTGGAAATATCAAATTCCCTTCATCGATCATGTCTCAAGCACAAACATACTATCTACCCCCAACGGACCTGGTGCCCAACTCACCTCGCCCACTTATTCATTACAAGAATGTCCTGCCACGGGACAAATCCACTGGATGGTGCAGCCCAGGAGAGGCTTGGCAGATGTTTGAGAACAACGGATGGCACGTGAACTGGCTGGTCCGCTACGGCCATACCCAGATGTCTCATTTCCACTCCCAAGCACACGAGACCATGGCCGTGCTATCAGGCACGGCAACCATCAGATTTGGTGTAGGAGACACGTCAGATGACTTGCACGCCAACACACACGGCGATGCTTGGGAAAAGGGAGGTGTCGAACTCCAAGCCGAGGCTGGCGACGTCTTTGTCATCCCTGCTGGCGTCGCGCACAAGACGCACAAAACGTTGCCAAAAGCCGCGCAGACTCTTCTGTCTCCGGGGACAGGCCACGGGATCGAAGCAGACGATCCCAAGAAGGCCCTATCGGAGATCGAGCTCGACGGCTTCACCATGATGGGTGCGTACAACAGTGGTGAATGGGACTTTGTTGTCAGTGGCGGGGATTACGAGCAAGTTTGGGCAACCCCGAAGCCACTTCTGGATCCTGTGTTTGCGGATTCGCCAGAAGGACTTCGCGGGCTGTGGCGTGGTAGTGGTGAGGAAATGAGCACGACGTCCAATCGTATTAGTCGTCTCTAGATGCAGTATGTATGTAGGCGATGCAACTTTGATCGAATTAGGTAGTATGAATACACGTTCTGCATTGGGTTCACATGTCCAAATGTCTATATCCCCTGAGTGATAGATCATAAACGCTGTGATGCTGATTATACGTAAGAGTGCATTAATGAAATGACAGCTCTATGATTTTGATTTTGAAGCCACTCTGCAACAATGCAGCCGACATTCCACACCACAACAAGCTACATGTAGCTTCTATTTTGCACACTTCGATTGTTAGCTACTCCCAGGGATCTTCCTACCGTATCTATCAACAGCTTGGACGCAGGGCCCTGATAGGCCTTCCTTAATCGAGGGACAGATATGCGGGCACTTTCCTGGTGCTTCCTCAGTCCCATCCGGCGTGGAGCATCTGGAGCTGATAAATTGTAACGCTACGGCATCGGCTCGGCAAGATCACAGCCGTAGCCTCAAAATTGCCGTAGTCCCACCACCTTGAGCATGCGCACAAGCATAGCGTGTCGCAGTATCACCAAATCTGTAGATAGTGGTGTCTTTCTCTTGATGAGATAATGACTATTGGCCGACAGTGGGGTGAGAGATAGATAGTGTTCAACGAGGTGTGCCCCCCACGGTGATGATTTGATAGTTGGGTATATATGAACTGATTGCCATCTTCATGATTCCTCCAGTAAGCCAATATACAATCAATTCAATACCATCATAACTTCTATCTCGTTTGAAATTCGCAATGCCTTCTGCTATTGACGACTGCCCGCTAGATGCCATCATCATTGGCGCAGGCTTCGGTGGTTGCTACCTGCTAAGAAACCTACGCAAGCAAGGTTTCCGCGTCAGATTATTTGATGAGGGGGTGAGACTCGGGGGCGTATGGGCTCATAACACATACCCTGGCGCTCGCGTTGATACCGATGTGCCATTCTATGAGTTCTCCGACCCCGAGCTGTGGCAAGAATGGTCATGGTCGGAGCGCTTTCCAGGCCAGCCAGAAATTGTTCGCTATTTCGATTTTGTGGACAAGAAATGGCAGTTGAGCAAAGACATTGTCTTCGGAACCAGAGTCACTGAAGCATCATTTGATTCTGTGACTAGAACTTGGACCGTCAAAACCGACAAGGGTGCCACTGTATCAGCACGTTACTTCCTCCCTGCGATGGGCTTCTCATCAAAGCCATATACGCCAGATATCAAAGACTTGCACAAGTTTGAAGGATTCACCTGTCACAGCGCTAGGTGGCCCCAAGCACCTGTCGACTTGACAGGGAAGCGAGTCGGAGTGATCGGATCTGGAGCAACCGGCGTACAGCTAGTGCAAGAGCTCGGTCCCATTGCTGGAAGCTTGCATGCCTTTCAACGCTCACCAAACTGCGCATTACCTATGCGCCAGGAGATCATGGGTGATAGCGAAGACAAGACAACATACCCCGAGAAATTCCGAAACATGAGATTGACAAAGAGCGGATTTGACTACGCTCCCCTCACTAAAAGGTCGAAAGAGGTTTCTCCCGAAGAGCGCGATGCTCTCTGGGAGAAGCTCTGGGTAAGAGGAGGCTTTGCGCCCTCTCTAGGCAACTATCCCGATGTCGGCAGCGATCTCGAGAGCAACACCGTCTTCTACCGCTTTTGGCGCGACAAAACACGGGCTAGAATTCTCAAGAACGACCCAGAGCTGATTGAAAACTTGGCACCTGAGGATCCCCCGTTCCCATTTGGCACCAAGCGCCCATCTTTGGAGCGCACGTACTATGAGGTCTTCAACCAAGATAATGTCACATTGCACTCATTGAAGAAGAACCCCATTGAGAGAGTTACAAAGAATGGAATGATTATGGCAGACGGCAAAGAGATTGAGCTTGATGCCATACTCCTTGCCACAGGCTTTGATGCTATCACAGGCGGCTTCTCGCGGATAGATATTCGAGGGCTCAAGAATAAGTCACTCACAGCTGAATGGGCCACCAAAACTAGGACTCACTTGGGTCTTGCTACCTCGGGATTCCCCAACATGTTCTTCATGTATGGTCCTCAGAGTCCAACAGCTTTTGCGATTGGCCCTGTGCTCACCGAGATACAAGGCGAGTGGATTGTCAAAATGATGGTGTCGATGAGAGAAAACGGATATTCGTCTATCGAGCCCACGATCAAGGCCGAGCAAGGATGGTCTCAAACCATCGGCAAGGCCATTGATGCAACTCTCATGCATCTAAATGAAACGACTTGGTATATGGGCGCGAACATTCCCGGCAAGAAGCGCGAGGCGTTGAATTATGTTGCGGGTACGGATACATATGGTAACCAGTTGAATGAATGCATGAGAAATGGTTTACAGGGCTTCACCTTGTACTAGAGCAACCACATTACGTATCAGCACTTGGAATTGAATTGGAATTTTGAGAAATTGAGTCACACATATTTCATAACATGACATGATATACTAAGCGGGTGATCTTCGTGACGAAATTATGTAGTAGACCACTGGTTCCTCAAGACAAGATGTGCAAGACATACCATTATGCCTAACTGTCTAATCAAGCGTCATAATATTTTCGAAGACTTAATGCACCTAATTGTGGACAGTTACAACTTATGTATTTTTATTGCTAATTGTCCTAAAATTGAGCGGCCAAGAACAGAACTGACAACCAACCAGAGTACGTCCGGTGAGAAGCCATTTGATAACAGCACCATGCTTCCCGTTTAACCCAGTTTTCCATAATTCTTGTGTTGTACCGCAATTGCTTTGATTCTCAGCAGTGGATATTTTTAGACTCTTTTCTAAGACTATGGCCTTTCGAACACTCGATGTGATTCTGCTCGTGTCCCTGAGAATCAACCCTCTGCCAGATCAGAACTCTTCCGTTGCGCCAACACTGATTGTCTCTGAAACTTGATCCCCCATAACGCCACTGGTCTCGAATATATAGACCAAATCCAAGGCTCGTCACTATCATACCAGGATGGTCCTTCCAGAAAGGTGGGACGAGATTTCAATTTACCAGAGGGCGCATAATTGTTGGTTTAAGATATGATCATGACGTTACTTCGAACAATTCCGTCCGAATCAACGGCTTCGCCTTGGCCTCTTGCTATCGTGATGGAAAGAAGCACTGTTTGCCCTCCAGGCTCCATCACAGTCATTTTGCCACGGAAGGGTACACCTTGTAAGACCGGCGGTACAATGTTCCCTCAGCTTCTGGCAGGGGTTGACGATAAACGGACCATCACTATCAGTGCTCCCGGCTATCGGCCAGTTGTAGGCCGTGTTGAGTCAGTACAACCTTGCACAGATTTTCAGCTCAAAGAATTGCCGCGTGTCCGCCCCATTTCGGTTGAGCTTGTGCCTGTGGCAACCCCATGCCTTATTTCCCATCTGGCAGGTGATATTAGGCTTTCCACCACAGTCATGGAGGGGTAACCCGACCAAAATTCAAATCTACAGCTATAACATAATGAGCATGAATAATGCCTACCGCAATGACAAACTCTAACTCCAACAGTTGGGTTTCAGTGAGGGAAAAAGACAGGGTTTCTCCGAACCGGAGTCATCCTAGTCTACATTGTGGAGAGGGTTCACGCAAACTTTTCTTACCATCTTCAGACTCCAGAGCGACAATCAGTCCCGCTTTTCATCTTATCCCCGTGACGGGCCACAAGAGGTTGGAGATGCCGCATTCGGAGGATTCAAATGCAATTGTGGTGTCATAAATACTACCCCCAGTCATATATGAGGGCCCTTATCGCGAATACACGAGGGAGGCAATGTTTTGCTTGCTTTAGCGTGCAGAAGTTCTTGACGCTGACCGCTCGCTCGGGAGGCCCTGATATAAAATAGTCTGTAGCTCGCCTGGGCCGTGTGCCGGTAGCCTGGCTCTGCTAGCTTTCCATCTGATCGATTCCCACTCTTGGGCACTTTGAGCTACGTTTATCCGTCGTATCGTGATGGTGTCTTTCGAATTCCGGAGCCGCAGTGCTCTTCAAGTGAAGCATGAGCGTACCCCCGAGGAGAAGTCGTTGATCCGTCGTCTGGACATTTTCTTCATGACATTTGGGTGCATTTCTCAAGGTCCGTTGTGCCACTCAGGCTTAGCTACATCGTAACAACCTAATCGACGAACCTGAAATTGACCAAGCGCCGCAGTCATCAAATATTTGGATCAGACCAACATCAACAACGCCTATGTGTCGGGTATGAAGGAGGATCTTCAACTCTATGGAAATGAACTCAATTTGTGAGTACCGCGGGAAGAAAACGTCATCTGAATTCCCAGGCTAACGGTGAAATAATCAACATGCAGTTTCTCAACCTACTTCAATATCGCGTACTGCGTGATGCTCATTCCCTCGCAGATCATCCTTACATATGTGCGACCAAGCTTCTGGCTACCTGGACTGGAGATTGCTTGGGGCATCATAACTGGACTCATGGCGGTTACCAAGCACGCAAACCATGTCTATGCGCTGCGCGTCTTGCTCGGTCTCTTTGAGAGCAGTGCCTGGCCCGGAATGGTCACCTTACTGAGTAAGTCGATATTCCACCATAAACTGGTATTTTGATGAAAAAGGATAACTGACTCATCTGGATGGGTAGTGTATTGGTACACACCTACCGAGCTGGCCAAGCGTATAGGATTCTACCATTCGTGCCAGGCCCTGGGCTCCATGATGTCAGGCGCCATGCAAGCCGCTATCACTGAGACGATGGATGGTAGACACGGAATCGCAGGTTGGCGGTGGCTTTTTATCATCAACGCAATCATCACCATCATCTGGGGTATCTTGGGTATCTTCATGATGCCCGACGTTCCCAATAAACCCAACCCGCTCGCATTCTGGTTCAGAAAGGGTGACGGCGAGCTGGCCATGCTGCGTCTCGCTCGCCATGGTCGTGCCGAGTCCAAGAGAGTCACCTGGGCCGGAATCAAGCGCACCTTTTCTGGCTGGGTCGTGTACTTCATCGCCATCTTGTATGTCGCCAGTGTATTGGGAACCTACGGAAACGTCTACTTCTCCCTATTCCTCAAGTCGCTCAAGAATGCAGATGGGACGGCAAGATGGACAACCTCCCAGGTCAACGCCATCCCCATCGGCGCATATGGTATCAATGTGGTATTTGTGTGGATTTGGGCACTACTGTCAGATTTCATCCGATCCCGGTGGACGCTCATCATCGCACAGGCTTGCATTGGTATCATCACCTGCATTATCATGAGCATCTGGACCTCCCATCCCGAATCCACTGGTCTGGCTGCGGCTTACGCCTCGTATTTCCTCGCCTTCACTTGCTTGGGTACCGCGCCACTCATCTTCTCGTGGCTCTCCGATCTCATCCCCCAGGATCCGGAAGCTCGAACTCTTACCGTTGGTGTGGCTGTTGCAGCCTACTACGCCATTTCATCCTGGTCCCAGGTTCTGACCTGGCCAGCATCCCAGGCCCCGCATTACAAGTATGGATGGCAGTCAGCCCTGGCTTTGCTGGTTCTTCTGATCATCATGACATGCACGCTGCGTTTCATTGATGTCAAGTACCTTTCCCCCAAGCGAGAGGAGTTCCTTCAGCAATTAGAGGCCGAAAGAGAGGCCGACGATGCGGACAAAGCCTCTGTGGCTTCTGGCGAGAAGGAGCCTAGAGTTGAAGAGACAGCCCAGAAAAATTCTTAAGATGAACATATGATGTATTTTCAACGCTCAGGGAATTAGCACCCTTGCTTGACTATTCAGAGATTATATGAGTAAATAACTGCTCATAAAGAGCCCTCATACAAGCTGTCGCCTGGTGAAGCATCCATTCACTTTGACTTGCGTCTCTTTGTTCGAGATTGGTATCTTAAATCCAAAAACTATGGCCGCCTCTCTTTACTCACGCAATTGATATACTTCACAGAAAAGGCCACTTTAAACAAAGCGCCAAGGCAATAAATTAATCACACCATCTCCGCTTAGACCATACCACAGTCAAAGTGTCAATCACGGTCAGAAGTGCAAGTTGCCGAAGATTGTTGGTAACGCAGGCGTTTCCGGCAACCCATCAGGGCTCTATACAATCGCAGCGTAGGGAGTTTGTCCTAATCGCACAAAAGTCATAGCCGCAGAATCTTCTCAGCATTTTCAAGGGGGATTAAGCGTGATAAATTGATTAATCCAGCACATGAAATCATATTCAATTTTGTGAAGATCTTGGTGCTGAATAAAACAAGCAGTGTCCTGACCACCATGAGGAAGGACCTCAGGAAAGCACAAAGATAGACCGGCTATTGTAAGAAGAGGCCTTCCCATCTGTAATAATAAATTGATGCGAACTACTTGACATTTTACTGGAGTCTTTGTGCAGAAAATACCTTCTGACAAACAGGACATTTACACGTCAGCTCTTCTAGCGCTGCACAGACTGTGGCACAATTCAACTTGTGAGGTGAGATGACATAGTTACCATGACGTAGCTCATCCCATGGCCAGACGGAGTCATCTTTCTCGTTTCAAGAATACGCGCTGGCCTATCATCAGTCATGATGACAGTGGGGTCGAGACATTCTCGCCAAAACAATCTTCAAAATCCGGCTGACGCCCTCACGACATGGCCGATCAAAGCCGATATCTATCTTGGATTCAACGCTATTAAGCTAGTTTAGCTTATCGTCTTCACTTCTATCGTTTACTTCCGTTTCATCATGTCTAGCGACAAAGAGCCGCAAACCTCCCGGCGCGCTTGCAACGACCCAGTTGGGAACGGACCATACGCCGCGCCAGTCAACGGCAAAGGCTGCGGCTGGTGTGACAATCAGGACAATTATGGCTACGGCTCCAGTGTGTGTGGACGCTGCGGTAGGTGTCATGGCGTGGGAGTACCAATAACGGCATTGGACCCGTCCAGTCCATTTACTTTGGTGGAAAGTGGGCACTTGGCAAGCTGTTCAACAAAGGAAATGAGAAGGAGAAAGAGAAGGAAAAGGGGAAGAACGAGAGTAACTAGCTATGGTGGTTGTGATATTCACTTCTGAGTATGTCACAAGTTAAATGTTGGTTTCCTTTTGGCTAACTATTTGGTAACAGTAATACACGTTGAGCGAACTACATGCAGTTGAATTTACGTATGAGGAACATATTCAATCAATATTCAGTATCATTGAAATGGTATTTGGCGCTATGAACTTATCTTTGTACTTCAATAGGGGGTCAAACGATCATCCACAGCAACAGGCCTTGTTGAATCTGACCGAAATAACCTTGTCGTTCACACGCAAGTTTCGGTCGCTATACATCAGGTATCCACACAAAGAGATTACAGAAGCATACACTATCACATAACACAAGTCGTATTCATGCACCTGCTTTCGTTTCTGGTCATCTATTTCCGTGGTGTGCTGCGTATTCAGTTAAGGCTGTTAATTACGGACCCATCTCTATACCGCGGTTCTGTTTTAAATTCCCTTCAAAGCATGTGCTTGAGTTCTAAATCGCCGGGCAAATGGCATAATGTGATCGGCGGCTTATGCTGGAACCGGGGAACTGTTGTCAGTTGAGTTTCGCTTCGCAACATTTAGAGTACGGTAGGTTGTGTTGCTCTTGTGCCATCTAGTAGTTAGAAATTCTAGATCTGTATATATTTTCTTCTTGAGTTCTAGATGATAATCATTCCTTAGGTAGAGGAAATATCTTTTACGCCAAACATGAAGAATGATCATAAACACTAAGCTTTGGGTCAGATCGTACAACACAAGTTCGTTTCGGACCAACGGAGGATATAGTTCAAAGATAATATCATACAAAGTCCGAGCAAGATCGTCACTTCGGATTCGTATTGCTGACCCTGGCCTTCGGTACATTAACGAGCAGGCAGGAACGGTTCATGGGTCTACGGGACACGCCGAGCATGTAAGCGTCCCCTCCTTTTCGGCAGACTCCAAAGATCCCCCAGATGTTCCACCAAATAAAATCGATCAGTCACACTGCCAAGCAGAGCTAGTGGCCATCGCCGAGGCTCACAAAGGGGGGAGATCGATCTAAGACATGTGCTAAAGGCAACGGCAACGGTAGAGACTACCCGTAAAGTGCTAATATGGGCTAGTTCAGGGGTCTTGTTGGCCGCTCAGGAACGTTCTTGTTCCTATCAACAAATCAGCAATGAGAATAATCGTCATATGGTCTATTTAGTGGTGTGAAAGATGTCAAAAAGGTGCTTGGCATATCCAGAAAAGGGGCACATATCCGAATTGGAGCTGAGTTTTCAACCCAGATCAGCTCATCTTGGATACCCATCTGTGTAAGCCCGATCCTATTCACGAGGAAAATTTTACAAAAACCGAGGCATAGATGATGGGATTTCGAAAATGCCGCTAGCGGTGCTTGTCATTCTGTTCACACGACGAATAAGCCCTTGGCACTGACAACACCGACACTTCCGTCGTATCTTGGGGGCCATCTATCCCCACGGGGGCTGCATCTTGGCGCGGGGTAACACCCTGGCTGCCATGAGATGTTGTGCCATTAGGAATGGGGCTCGTAGTGCGGTGGCTTTGGGGAGCGGCAGCACGAAATAATCAAAGGAAATCAACGAGTGGCACTTTGATCACAGGAAAGATATAAATTAGAGCAAATACCGCATGGAAATCCATGGTTGTGAGCCAGCTCAACCAGCCAGGCCGAGGAGAAGCCCAGAGTAGATCCAGAATCCTGTCTCTACCCCCAGCTACAGCCTGAGATTCCTGCCCACCATGATCGTCTCCCACCTTCTGCATCTGTTTCTCCTGGTAGCAGTCCAGGTGTCTGCCGTCCCTACTGCTGTCCTTGAAGGGCGGGCCAAAGTCGCCACCGCGACCATCAGCGCCCCCTTGGCCACGCTCCTGGGCAACGTCAACAATGGTGTTGAGCAGTTTGGCGGGGTCCCCTTTGCAGAGGGGAACCAGAGATTGCAGCGGCCCAAGAGATTGACGTCGCCACTTGGCACAGTCGACGCTACGGGACCTGCAGGGGCGTGCCCCCAGATGATTGCGACTACAGACGACAAGGACTTTCTCCAAAACCTTCTTGGCAGCATTGCTAATCTCCCATTCGTCCAAGAGGCTACTGGACAGAGTGAGGACTGCCTCTCTATTACGGTGGCCCGCCCTGAGGGGACGAAAGCGGGTGACAATCTCCCGGTCCTATTCTGGATCTTTGGCGGAGGCTTTCAGGTGAGTGACCAGGGTGACTTCATTCACATCCGTCAATCCAAAATGGAGTAGAGTCCGAGGCTAATACATCTATCTATGTTTCCAGCTGGGATGGTCTTCCATGTACGATGGCGAAGGTCTAGTCAACTACGCCAAGAGCATCGGCAAGCCCATCGTCTTTGTAGCAGTCAACTACCGGGTCGCTGGCTACGGTTTCCTGGCAGGCAAGGAGGTCAAGGCCGCCGGCGTGGGCAATCTTGGTCTGCTCGACCAGCGCATGGGCCTCGAGTGGGTAGCTGACAATATTGCGGCATTTGGCGGCGACCCAGAAAAGGTCACCATCTGGGGCGAGTCGGCCGGCGCCATCTCCGTTTATGCCCAAATGGCGCTGTACGATGGAGATCACACCTACAAGGGCAAGCCGCTCTTCAGGGGTGCCATAATGAACTCGGGCAGCGTTGTCCCGGTGGAACCCATCGACGGGAGGAAGGGGCAGGCTGTCTATGATCAGGTGGTCAAGGCCGGAGGATGCTCAGGCCAGGCGGACACGCTCAACTGCCTGCGCGGTCTCAGTTATACGGCCTTCCTGAATGCTGTGACTTCGGTGCCTGGCATTCTGTCGTACAACTCTCTTGCGCTGTCTTACCTTCCACGGCCAGATGGAGACAGTCTCACGGACTCCCCTGACGCGCTGGTCGCTGCTGGCAAGTATGCGGCCGTCCCCATGATCATTGGCGACCAGGAGGACGAGGGCACGCTGTTCGCGCTCTTCCAGTCGAATCTCACCACCAACGACCGCCTCGTGAACTACCTCAAGAGCTACTTCTTCGACAGCGCCACTACGGCCCAGCTGAACGACCTTGTCAACGCCTACGGCAATGGCCTGACCGCCGTCATCGAGGGCAGCCCATTCAACACGGGGCTGCTCAACGAAATCTTCATCGGCTTCAAGCGCCGTGCTGCCATCATGGGCGACCTCGTGTTCACGCTCGCCCGCCGCGTCTTCCTCGCGACGGCGAACAGTGCCAATCCCAATGTGCCATCCTGGTCCTACCTGGCCTCATACGACCAGGGCACGCCAATCCTCGGCACCCTCCACGGCTCAGACCTGATCCAGGTCTTCTTCGGGATCAAGGACAACTACGCCGCCAAGGGGATCCGCGCATACTACATCAACTTCGTGTACTCGCTCGATCCGAACGAGGGGAGGGGGTCGTACCCCGAGTGGCCCCGCTGGTCGGAGACGAACAAACTCCTCCACTTCTTCGCAAACAAGTTCGAGCAGCTGGATGACAATTTCCGCAGCGCCGGGTACAACTGGCTGGTGAAGAACATCAACTCGCTGCGGTACTAATGGGTTATGGGGGGAATATCATCTCATCTGGGTAGGGGAACGTGACTGATGGGTTGGGGTACTGGGGTCTGGGGGCTGGGGTAAACAAATCTACGTAGTAATGCCGATAATTACCTTGACTCGCGACCCACACAGGCAGGTCACCTGCAGCCTGGAGTCCCCTGGACCATGCCAAAATGCCGTAGCGGTGTGTGGGAGATGGAGATGGGATTCCAGGCGGGGTTACACTGCTCGCACTGGGCTGAGGGACTTTCGCCCGTCTGGTCGTGGTCGATCTGACATGATAATCGCCCAAGCATCCGCCGTCCCATTGCATCCCGTTGCCGAGGTTTTTGGGAATCCGCCAGCATGTGAAGCAGATATCATCTGGTCTGCCGTCGTTTTCGCTTTGGGCCCCCTGTTCACGAGCCCGCATCGGATGTCGTCATGGGATGTGGAGGAGCCAATAAGGCAGTCATCTTCATCATCCTTCGGACGATACTGTCGTTTCAGGTACGAACTCCGTGGGGTAGATCTCTGTGTGGGTTGCGAGATGCAGCCACAGCCCCAAAGAGCTGGTGGCCTGGCTGGGCGACAACTGGAGTGAGACATCGAAATGCTCGTCTTGAGCAGAGCACTTTCTTGAATATGGAGAATCACATATTAAGATAGAACGAAATAAATTCACAGTTTATGTTAAATTATCTGCTGGAGTCCGTAACATGACAATCATCAGTCATAAAGCCGAAAATCCAACTCCATGCTTGGGGGTATCGATTTCAGTGTCACCAGTTACCAGCCTGTTCATCAGCTTGAGTGACCTCTCCCATGAGGTGGTGTGGGTGTCGCCAAAGCCAGTTTTATGCATGCAAAGTTCACGCATTGCATGGCTAGAAGCAACTTTAATTCCGAGAGCGAAGGAGCACCATAGGACGAGATGCACAGCAGCACAATCGTCTGATCGTAACGCTTATGGACCCAAGGCAACAGGGTCGGGGTTCACTACATACGGATTGTCCCACATCGATCGAGTTAGCCACCCAGATCACAAGTGAAAGCCGCAAGGCCTTGGACCAAGAACACAGAAGTAATATAAGTCAGTTTCTCGTTCAGATACTGTTCTTAAATTCGCCCGAGTTACTATCTAATTGCTTGTGTCACAATGGATGCAATGGCAGTCAGTCATTGTGGATACTCACTCGCCGCTGCCATGTTGAGACCAAAAAGAAGCAAATTGAATGAAGCTTTATACATACGCTTGAGGGCATAGAAATCATTGTGGATGAGACATCATTCTAGCTTGGCAAAGATTCTAGCAAGACCGTCACGGCGCGGTCTTCATTCCAAGACCTCCAGTTATTTTCTCCTACAATCAGTCACACCCTTCCCTTCGGTAATTTGATTATCGCATTCCAACCCCATGTTTCTTCTTTTTTTTGACAAGATGCTAAACATGTTCTCCCTCAATAGCAGGTATTTCATTCCAGGTTGAGGACGGGGGAACATCGGTCACGGAGGAGCTGGTCAAATGCAATAAAGCTTTCCAGTGATCGGACCAGTTCATTTTTTATCGCACCCAGTTTACATTAACAAGTTCCTAGATTGTGTGTCAAGACTGACATTCGTCACATTACCATTAGTCCATCATCAATATCTGTTCACTACGCAAAGATGCCTTCCAAACATGAAATTATTATCTTCAACCCACCCAACATATCAAGCAGCTTCTTCAACTCCGCCCAACTGCACCTAAAGAATCCCCCCTCGCGGCTACAGAGCTACGAAAAATCCACGTGTGACAGTGAGTCCTACCAAAACGAGAGACTTTGGCACTCCAGTAAAGTTACCACGTCCTTTCGGTGCATCGGTGCCGGTCGCGCTGGGGGATGTCGGGTCGCTGGTCGAAGACGTCTCTTCTACACCGCCGTCTCGGAAGCGGTTGTGGCGGAGTTTCGCTGCTCGTTACCGGCTGTTTGAGTTGATCCAGCTGAAGTGGTCGTTGCAACGGTCACTGTGAGCGAAGATGGACAATGCATGGAAGAGAACGCCGAACTTTGAATCGATGGCCAGTCATCAGCGTCCCCTCCGTCATCGTAGAAGTTGGTGGAGTATGAGTATAGCTTGTCCGTTCCGCCCGTGAGGACGACCATGACGGAGTGAGACTGCATGTAGCAGGTATCCACGCTCTCCGACTGTGTGGCCAACTCGGCACTGGGCTCATCAGCCTTGACCGTCGTCGTGGCACATTGCTGCTCCGCCAAGTTGCAGTCCCAGGACGTTCTCAACCCTGCGATAACGTGATTTCCGTTCCATGATGATCCGGAGATGTGTGTGATGGTCTGTTCAGGGAAATCGGTCGAGGCGCAAGACAACGCGTACACTTGGGTGGCAGTATTCGCAGTTACGAAAGATCCCTTGAACGAGCTGGGGAACGTAGCATGGGGAAGGAACATTTGCCGGTGAGGCGTGTAGGGCCGAGTTAGCGTAGAGTTGTGTCGTGATGGCATTGTTCCCGCGCGTTTGTGTTGTTTCCTGAGAACTTGAGCTTTGAAGGGTATCGTCAAGGGGAGCACTAACAGAGGAGGGGGTATTTTCCGTACAATACACCATTTCCTGCTTTAGTAGATGAGTGTCAGGGCTCTTGGCCGTGGCCAAGAGCTGCATGTCGTTTATTTCCATGTTGGTTGATTCTACCTTGCCATCAAAGGCCTGTCCGTCCAGGGTAAATACGAAGAAGGATCTGCCTTGTACGCCGCAACTTTCACGCACAACACAGCATCTTATGCGCTGACCAAGGAAGGGCTTCCCTGGCCTGTATTGAGTAATTCTAATAGAGTGAAAGCCATCCAGGATCAAACTGTGTTATTCTCTTCCATTAATGTTGTATAATAATATGCCAGAGTGACATCGTCCACGCGGATATGATTAATGAAACAGTTTATCAAAAATTAAATACCGTGGTCTAAACGTCCTTGCATGACTGATCAGTAGTGGCTTGTTTTCAACATAATTGAAGAATTGACCGACCTTTAACATTGTGGATTTTTTTAGAAGAAAGAAACAAGTTTCCCAATTAACTGTTATGGAGATCAACAAAGGCCTCAAGTCAAATACATCCGGGGGTCCTGTGCTGGGAAAAGATGAACCTAGGGTACGAAATAACACCTCCTGCCTCTCAAATCAACTATTTCTTCTGCAATGCGAGATTTGAGTTAGAGTGGTGGGAGGGTTGTGTGAAGTGAGGTGGAGGATAACTGCGCCGAGGTGCTACCATCAATGCGGGCTTGATGCTATCATGAAGCTACATGCAAACGCTGCCCTCAATTTCGATACAGATAGCAGTTCTACATTAGTTATATTCACCGGCCTTTGCCGTGGGAAGAGAGCTGGCTGGAAGCCATCCTAGATAAATCGCCGTCCAGGCTAGAGTGCATCCCAGGCACGCTTGTTTGAAACTAGCAGAACGAACACAAGAAATGAAAAGCTACAAGCAGGCATCGAACCCGAGTGAGAATTTTGGTGCCTTAGAGTTCAATCAAGTCGCGGTTTGTTTACTTTACTTTGCTGCGTGTGCAACTTTGAAGTCACAAGGCTTATCTTATCGCTCCGCGCGTCACTGTGCATTGCTCCTTCCTCAGGCCAAAGTGACGTGCAGGAGCCACTCACTTCACCTTCACCCACTTTCCAGCATCTACCTTTCAACAGGCTGCATTTCTGCAACTCTCCAAATTCATTCTCCAGCTTCTTTCCTCATCTCATCCGCTGACTCCATTCGCCCTTCTAGAAGTCCGAATCGAGTGCCATTTCTCATGCCTTCCCGATCACGCCCTTCGCGGTCCTCGCGATCGCGAACCAGCCGGCGAAGACATCAGCGAAAACGCCACGATCTGAAGAAGAAAGCCCCCGAGCACATTTGGCGATCCGACCAGTATCGTCTTGTGCGCCGCTTGCAGTCCGAATTGGAAAAGCGCTACGAGATGGTCAGGTATACTGAGGCAGAGCTTCTTCCTCTGGGATACAAACTCGGTGCGCCCCTCGATGTCGATGACCCCCAGCCTCTCGACCTTGATTCCAGATTTTTTGTTCCTTCTACCCGTCTACCAGTTAGAAAGGCCCTTCGATACTACGCCAAGGAACGCTGGACACCTCGCGAGCCTCTAAAAATCCCACACAGAGCAACATTCCATGGGCCGGATGCAAAGGACAAGTTTAAGAGAGAAACTTTGGGCTTCTACTCGGATCGTGGCAGCGAGGCAAGTGGAAACTTGGACTACTTTTTACAGGCAGCAATGATGTATGAGCCCAGGACCTGGCGTTGGACTCACCACTCGTATGTTCCTCTTTCCCATCTCCTTCAAACCGCCTGTCATGAGAAGCCAGCTAGCTAATTACACCATTTTCAGGCGATCTTGCTGGAAGGGGAACAGATATATGCAGCAAGCTTGGCTCAACAGCTCTCGCGAACCCATTCTTCATGAATGTGGATGGGAAATGTGGATGTACTCTGAGGATGATCACGGCAATCCTGTCCCAACCATTCCACATGCTCTTGGCGCTATTTTCGACAATATGCCAGCCAAGGAACAACAGGTCCAGAAGATGGAACTCTACCTGCTTCTGATGCTCATCCAAAGCCAATTGAAGCATACAAGAGCCTGGCCTCGGCATCGAATCATCCCTGTACGCCCCTCATGTTCCCATTAGTCTTTCCAAAACTCGCTAACCAATCAAACTACAGGCTCTTGCAATCAGCTTCCACTCACGCTTTACTGCTCGGATCGTTCAGGCCCATCTCGAAAACGGCCAGGTTGTGTTACGCCTTTCACGACTTTTGAATCTGCATACTGCCAAGCGCCCGGTCGATGGGAAGATCATCATAAAATGGCTGGGATGTCGGCCAATGGGTGATACTAGAATGGGGTCGCGCCCTATTATTCATCATGACGATGGAGACCAGGAAACTGTCGAGGACAAGGCCGGTCCTGCACAAAGCATAGCTATTGTAGGTTGAAGGGATGACAGCTCGATTGTCCGAAGATGAGTCTTCGTGCTCTCCATTTTGTTGGCTCGATCTTTTCTTTTCCTTCTTGCGAACTACCTGGAAGAGACAAAAACTATGGAAGGACAATGGTTCGACATGAAGCTATAGCACGCACACTAAATGGTTAACCACTCCGGGTACAAGGGGTTAATCTGTATGTTTCTTCTTCTGTAAAATGGGATCGATAGATTCAATCGATCAAGGTAACATGACATAGTTCATCCAAAAAGCCAGTATTTCGTCGCAGCGACCCAGTTATGATCAATTACCAGGGCATCCCCAAACCTGCGTAAACCGGCCCCCTCCTTGAGCCAGGTAATTCTGTGAACGTTTCTCATTCAGTCACCCTAAGATCCTGTTATTCTCCCCGCCCTGTTTGATGCATGTACACGTGTTTGCGTAATCAGTCTTGTTATCTTTCGATTTGTTGACTCACCAAGTGGATGTCAGAAAATCAGGGACTGCAGAACCACCTTGACAGTCTAATCGAGGCCTGTATTGGAAAGTTTGGTTAAGGATCAAAACACCCTTGGAGCTCCCGTTGTTCTGACGCCCACTGATTGTTTCATTGTAACTTCTGTTGACGTAGAGTGCAAAAGACAAGCAACTTCGTTTCGTGCCTTATCGTGAATCTCCTGGCCAAACAATAACAGTGACCCACACGGGAAACTCCTCCGCACACCTCTTCTCTTTTCTGCGTCCTTCACTATTCTCTTCCTCACTTCCTTTTTTTCTCTCCTCCACCCTCCCCAGCTCTTCACTCCTACACCTCACTCGTACATTTCACTCCTACGCCCCACTCATACACATCACTGCTGTCTTCGCTTCCGCCCTCCTTATTTTCAAATATCCACCTCGACTCAGTTAGTTGCTTCAGCTCCGCACATGACAATGGAGGGGGATGAGAAGCGTCCTGGAACCCCCTCTGACTGGGCTAAAAGCATGAAGAAATTCCGTCATTTGTCTCCGAACGCCTATCTTTACAAAATTTCGCTAGATGGAGTCAGGAGACTGGACTATACCTCCGAGCTTGAGTTCAAAGACTGGCTCCTGCTCAGGATTCTACCAGTGTTTCACAAAAGAGAACCAACTCCGACCCTTCTCCATGGCTCAAATGTCGGACCTCAACTGGCGAATGAAACTCGACAGTACCTGCAGAAGCAGAGGTGGTGGTCAGCTGTACAGTCACGCAGCGACGAGCCGACATATTGGGGTGCGATGGCCGCATGGAAAAAGCAGATCGTGACATCGCCGCTCCAATGAAGTCACCGGATACGATCATCGCGAGTATGACCCGGAAAATCTTTTCGCCTACAAGGTTTGTGTTGAGCCTGCGTCGGGATCATCGCCCGGGCTCACCCTAGAACCAGAGCCTAGCCCCAGGCCAGCTGCGATCGCAGGCCAGAGTTCAAGACGGGAAAGCGACATGGCAAGCGCCCGAACTGCAGAGGCACTCGGATTCGAAGTTGATCCCGTCAGTCCCGTGGGAGGTTCCTATTACTCGCCCGGAAAGGTCTCCGTATCGACTACCAGGGTCAGACCCGAACGGAATCACGAGGTAAGCCCGTCCTACAAACATCACAGGTATCCTATTGTTTTGTTACTAATCTCTTTTTTCTATAACTATAGAAGAGTTCTTATCTCGCAGGACCTCGATGAGATTTGCATCACAGTTGCCGAATACGACAAAGAATACGTCGATTAGATTACCAACGGGTTTGAAAGCGCAGAAATGAACTCTACCCAAGGCTCGCCTACAACTTACGTACAGTCGCGGCAGAGGAGGCCGCAGGGGCAGGCGCAGCAGGGGAGGAAGAAGAAGCACGAGGGTGACGAAGAAGGCAATTTTCGTGAAAACCAGCTCGACGATGACGAGGATGACGGCAGTCACATTGTAGAAGCGACGATGATGGCCACGATCAGCGGTGCTCCGCCGGTCTTGAAGACCAAGGTGACATTAGGTCAACTGGCTTTCTTACCATGAGGGAGTTTGCACCCATTCGAATTACCGACGACACCATTGGCGATATCATGGCCCTTTTACTGAGCATCACTCTTTGGCTCTGTGAAGACGACAGTAGAAGTACGGGCTTAGATTAGTTATCGGTGGGGTTTTGAGAATAAGAATGCTTTGCTGTTATTGAATGTAGTAAATCGGAATAATCACGAGAGAGACCATGACGAAATGGGCGAATGCCCAAGATACAATAAGCACCCCAATAACGAGCTCAATAAACAAAATCAAATGCCGATATCGCATATTTCTGCCCAGTCAAGCAACTATATAAAATCTGGCACACCTAGAACGTCCAGCGTCGAATTTCAACACAATATCAACTCAGTGGTAAACACAATAGCAGGCCAGATGTCGTAGAATCATCTGTTCCTTTCTGAATATTACGTTTAACAAGAAGATAATGTGCCTACCTTACATGAAAAGAGCTTCAGTATGCTATGATTTTTTTCAGCCACTTGCCAGGTTGGGCCTTTGACCAGTATGAAGAAGAAATCACATCGCCCAGACTTAGGACGCTTGTGATTTGCGGTGAGAACTTGCTCACTTTGCTCTCACTTCTGCTGGGGAAAAGGTACGTCACTCGCACTGCACTGCTAGTACGGAGAACAAGTAACTCGAGTTTCTAAGGCGACCAAAAACAAACTCCCAACGCGAAGACCCACACTGGACTCTCGTCTTCACGCTTCTGCCTCTGTTTTCCTTCTCTCTTCCGCAACTTACGCGTCATCACCTTCTCCAAACATCCATTTTTTACCTTCCTTCTACTACTCCCAAACTCACATCTTTCTTTACTCAGTTGTCTTCGCCTGCTTTCATCGATCTCTTACATTCTCTCCGTCTACCGACAGACCATCCGTCGTTGGCATGATTCCGCCTTCTTGAGCCTACGTTCCAGCTCATCGATTACGACAATGGCTCCTTTCAAGCAATTACTGAATCTTACCAATCTTCCCAACAATGAGAGGTCATGGGCTACATGTATCAGAGAGCACCGCCGCTCACTTCCTCAAAGTAACCCTTCCACTGTGTCCCTCGATAACCTCGAGCACCATCTCAAGTCGGCTTCAAAGCTCAAGTTCCCGGACTGGCTGTTACTAAAGGCCGTACTCGTCGAAGTAAACGAGAAACCAACCCCCATTAATCTCCTTGGCGAGAACGTCGGGGCCTCGCTTGAAAAGGATAGTCGTTTGCATCTTCAAGGTGAACGTTGGTGGCCAGCTGTTGAGTCCAAGAGCATTGAACATGCTTCCTGGAGGGAGATGTGGCTATGGAAGAAGGCCCAGCTCAAAGTTGACAGACGGACTACGAATTTACTCACCAAACTCTCACCAGATGGTCTAGAAATCTCCTCTGACCTGGATGACTCTGCTGAGCCCGCCGAAGATCGCAGGCCGACTGCCCAGCGAGGCCAGGACAAAAGGCGCTCAGACCATGCAGCCGACAAGCGAACTGTAGTAGAGTATGGCCGGACTTCAAGTTCTGAACCCGACAGTCCAAGCGAGGGAGGCAGCACGGTATACAGAAACTCTTCAGACGAGGACATGCAAGACGAGGCTCCAGCCAGCAACGCAATTAGCCAAGGCAATAACTCCGATACTGGCTCATCTTTCAAAGCTCCAAGCTCGAAAAGCAGCATAGATGATGAATCGACAATGAGCAACGATACTCGCACCCTCAGCGATAGCCCACCAGATGAAGTCTTGGTCAACACAGCGCTGGGCCTCCTGTTGGAAGGAATCACCGAATCTCACCCTGATGTTGATGGCAAGTTCGAATGGACGGTTTTCCACAGGCGATTTGAAGTTTCCCAGCTCCAAGACCGCGACAACGAGGAGAAACGCGAGAAGGTCATGACGGCAAGAGTGGATGGCTGCCTCCAGACCATCGAACCTGGCAAGCTAGAGGAACATTCCGACGCTTTGTGCATCCTCGAAGTGAAGCCTGTCCGACGAAAGGCCAAGAGACTTCCTATTGCGATGCAGGAGGCTGCCGAGATGGCAGCCTGGATTTCAACCGAACACGAGCTTGGGCTACTACCAAGCTTCCAATCGGACGCTGCGGGCAACGTTAAACGGTACGTGTATTCGATCCTAACTCACGATATTATTGTCGCTCGTGATATTGTTTACCATGGCTCCTGATATTGTTCAGCACGGTCCCTGATATTGTTTTGGTTGCAGACTAACCTTTTATATCTGCAGGAGGTTCCTCATCTCGCAGGATCTAGACGAAATTTGCATAACTGTTGCAGAGTATGACTACCAGTACATTCGCTACATTGCGAATAAATCACCCTCAGAAGGCTCGGCCAGAACGCGGCACAACAATCAGCGGGGCCAGAAAAGGCAGAGGGGCCAGCGGGAGACGCGGGAACAAGGAGAGGAAGACGAGGAGAGTGGCCAGGAGAGTGGCCAGGAGCGGGAGAAGCAGCAGAAGCTGGAGGAGGTGGTGGTGGAAAGTCCGGATGATGAGAGCGACCCCTAGAGCCGGGTTCGTGACAATCAGAACGATAATGAGACCCGACGTGACAATACCAACGATGACAGACATGACAATCACGACAATCACGACGATGACGATGATGAGCATTACGACGATGAGCATTACGAGGATAGTGAGGCGACCGACGAGGGAACGAACGAATACGCACAACACAATGACGAGAGTGACAATACCCTTGATGGTAATGGGAGCAACGGGCTTGAAAGCTCTGAAACCACTGGCGAGACCACTGACAAAGACCAAGGAGAGAATGATGTCCCTGGGTCTTACGACCCCAAGAAACGTACGCCGGGTTTCCTAACAATGAGGCAGTTCGAGCCTATTCGCATCACTGAGGATACTATTGGGGACATCATGGTCCTGCTATTATCTATCACAGTGTCGCTTTGTCGCGAGCACAAGCGCTCCATTGGCCAACAGTAAATATTGGAATTACGATGTTCATTGTACTGTAGGATATTTGCTTCCATAGCTTCAGCTAAGCACTGTTGATCTAAGTCATTGCCACTGTCTCGAAAGAAGAGGAAGACTTCAGGCAACAGTAGCCCCAGATAGTGTAAATGAAAAGTCCAGTCCTTGCTTCACCTCGCTCGACAAGCTGAATGGGTCATACAAATAAAGTGCAGAGGGTGTGTTAGCTACGACCAATGTGGCCTCTTCGCCGCTAGCCAGAGTAACTGATCCAGATCCCTGCACAACCACATACCGCGTCCCTGAGCTCTTGTACACGGCGAGGGTGGCAGTGTATGCTCGGTTGGCCGTGATGCTGACGGAGATGGTGCTTCCCGAGGCGCGCAGAGGGATGATGCTGGCGCCCATGTAGAGCGGCTGACGGGCGCTCTTTACCTTGTATGTGCCGGTTCCCGTCTGGTCAACATTCTTGAAGTTGATTGAGCCGCGCTGGTTGAAGAAGACTTGCTGGGCCTGCGGGTGGCCAATGTCTGCGTAGGCCATCCGTGCCCAGTACGTTCCAACGATGGTGGCGATGCTCGTACTGCCAGCAACACGCTGAAGGGTATGGAATGGTGTTTCATTACTGTTGGGAGAGTATCGGAGCATCATTTGCCGGAGTGTATCGGTACCCAGACCGCTGTAACCATCTGGGTTGTTGGTGATATAGGTAAAGAAGGGCCAGGCTTGATAATAGTTGCCAGTATTGACAGAACCATCAACGAGGACCTGGAAGGAGTCTCCAAGGACCTTCCCGAGCTCAATTTCCGTCGTTCCAGTCGGCTGATTGTACTTGCTCCTTGAAGCGCTACACAGATTGGAGGTCTTGTAGGTGTCGGCAAACCAGTTGGCAAAGGTCTCCCACCAGGCTCCGGTCCGTCCCTGGTCAACCCATGTCTTCTGGTGATAATGCACCCCGTGGCCGAACTCGTGAACGACAACACCAGATACAGTAATATAGTTCTGCTGGACCTCGAGCCACGCCATGCCGGTGCCAGCATCGGAATGCATCACGCCCGCTGCCCCTGGGAGGGAAGCGACCGAGTATACATTCACCTTGGTCCATGGCCCAGCATTGGACGCATCATTGTAGGACAAGCCGGTGGACCTAAAGCCCAACGTCGTGACAAAACAGTCGTATGCGCCTTCAAGCATGGCGATAGCTTGGTCGGCAGGGCTGCCATTGTTGCCGTAGATGCGGAAGTGCGCCGAGTCTTTGTAGACACTTCCGCCTGGACCAATGTTCGGATTCGCTGTAAAGGTTGCCGGCTCAGCTGCGACAGAAAGATCCGGTGTAGGAGCCGCCCAGGTCCTTAAGGCGGCCTGGGAGAGGATCACAAGCGTAACTGAAAAGGAGGGAAGCATGGTGAAGGATAACCAGGCCAGCTATTCAGTGGGGGAGGTTTCAACAACCGGTGAAGGTTGAGTGAAAATATCTTGCTGGCCCCGTTCCCAAGTCCCTCGTGAGTACATTTATATGTCTTCATGTAGGCATCCAAGGATCGTGATAACCGTTAAAGACTTCCCGTTAAAGACTTCCGGATCCTGCCAACACATGCGCCAGTCCCATGATACCAAATGAGCATTTATTTGTTCCCATCCGAATAATCGCTCGAATCAGATCTAGCCAACACCTAGGGAGGCCTGCTCTTTCCATGACTCTGATACATTGGAGGAGTGCCGGAGTATGCTACCGCGGATCACGTTGACAATGCACCGCTTTCAGAATAGTCCTAGAGCCGGCGGTGAGCCCGATTGGCACCGGCAGGCGATCCCGATCAGCAGGATCATCACTGGTGGTTATCTAAGTAGTCTATAACTCTCTATTGATAGCGTGATTTGATTGAAACGCTCTTAACGATGTAACTTCGGACATTTTATACGCTCTCGTCCAAAAATCCCCCTTTGTTGAACGTGCATACTAACCTACCCTATACCCAAGACATCACTAGACGCGACAATCTCAATCGCTTTCAGGCACGATAATTCGCAACATTTAAGACATTTATGCTTTTCCATACCATTTTCCCAAGACTTCGTATTCAGATGAGATAAAATTTCGTGTTAGTGTGCTTTGATACGTGGAATTCAAATCATCTAGGCCAGGGTGCGTATCGGGATGTGGTGGTGACAACAACTGACATCTCAAATAGGAGGATCGGAGAATGCTACTGATAAAGTCTGTCTAGGAATGGAAGGTCATTAACTCTCTAACAGGCGGGCGAATCACTACTACGCTGCATTGAGCAGGTTCAAGAGCATGACGGAGGGCTGCCCGGTAATGATCTAATGCGTACTGAGAGCCTGAGATCACATTCCACTGGTCGTGAATTGAAACCGGCTCGAGAGTATGCTTAGATTGCATCAGCACTCGCCAGGGTGGCATAATTTTATTGTTGTTTGCACAAGTGTTCACCCCTGAGTGAGTGCCGTGTGCAGCGTAGTGCTGTCACTGTGTATCTCCATCTAAATTATATTAGATATCATAGTACGATTAACAAGTCACACTGTTGATTAAATTGCGTTTGTCATTTCACCATCCTCCCTGCAAGTGGTCTAATCAAGCAGCCAATCCAACACCTCGCTCAAGAACTTGGGCTAACTGATTTCCGCTGAATAAGCCCCCGTGATCCAATCACGAATTTCTTGGTCTCGAACTGAGTCATGCCACATCCCCTGGCTTGGCTTGGCTGTCGCTCCTTTCCTCGCCGGCCGACGGGGCAGAGAATGATCCCATCGTGGTCGCGGAGTCGCGATCCCGGAAGCTGTTGACAGGGAGTAATCCCCTGTGCCCCAGCTCCGTACCCTGATTGTCTTAACGGTGAGAAATCTAGCTCAGCTGAGACTCTTGAGCTGGTATGGAATTACGGCCAAAAGCGTTTGGGCGTGAAAGTATGATCTGCCACCAGTTTATGCAAATACCCTCTGTTGATGCATTTGCATGATCCGGCCAAAGCGATCTTTTGCTTTGGTTAAAGCGATCATCAATCGCAGGGTGCGCGCGTTTGACCACACAAGACAGGTACTGGCGGGAGTAGAGCAGGCATCTCCGCGACATCATGGAAGGTTAAATGCGGATTTTGATATATCAACGCACATATTTCGTGTCGAAAAGGATGTCTAAATCCTGGATATGCAATCATCGCTCGGTGAATGTGTAGTCGATTGTCGTTGCTGAAGATTGCCGGTGACTGGACTGTAATTGCAAGCCTGACGTCGTGGAGGAGAGTAACGTGATCTGACCTTGGTGAAGGTCTTCTAGCTTGGCAGTCAAGTCGCCCCCTCAGGCAAATCAGCCAGAGCAAAATGGCTGAAGGAAAGGGAATGCCTTTCCAACCTTCTCCCCCACCGCCAATTGTTGGGATTTTGAAGATGGGCCTCAAAGACTGGATGCAGCAGCATGGTCTGTTTGTCAGGAGACTCGATAAAGGCGGTTGAGTCTTCGTAAGGCCAACTCACCGTCAGTGAAGCCCCAGACAGCTCTCTCAACTCCTCAAACCGGCCCCAGTCCATATCTTTGATGATAGCATTTCGCGCTTCAGGCCACACAATGACATCTATCCAAGCTGGATGGGGTACCTTGAGCTGCAGCTCCGTCGGTCGTAGCATCACGGGCATCTTCTCGTATGTCTCCTTGGAGCGACAGACCAGCCAGCGAATCAGGTGTGAGAGCGTATACATGAACCCAATCCGCTCAGCCAAGGTCTTGACGGTTGATCGGAAGACTTGAGCTGCAACAGCGTTGGAGAAGGACCGAGCCCAGTCGCGTTCCAGGTCATCGGGGCGGTTCAGTAGGGAGCTGATACTAGGAAAGACGGACGCGCTGAACTCGGCCTGTTTGCCGGACTTTTGGTAGCGAGAGTTCCACGCCTCGGTGATATTTTTGATAACTTCGTCGAGTTTCGTCGTGGGTGCCAGGTGGGGAGGCACTCTTTGCCAGTCGGGAACGAAATTGGCCGTCATGGATTTCTCGTCTGTCACTAGATTTGGACTTGTAGGGCTTTGAGATACGGTGGTACTGTCGCTCAGCTTCCTGGAGCTGAAGTCTCCAAAGCCATCGCCGAGACCCAAGTCTAGAAGCCTGATGTCCTGGCTGGGGCTGATTGTGTTGATCGTAATACCCGTACCAAACTCCAGAGGTAGGCTGTAAAGAGCTCTTTGGCCGGTGGGAGCTGCTCGCGGTGCGTGCATGTTTGCAGAGGGCTCGCTGTGCTCGAGGTCCAAGGAGGGTGGCGGCGAGAGCGTCGTTGCCCAGTACGGCCCCGGCACCCCCTTGCCATTGCTCGCCTTCTCACTTTCGTAATGGTCGATGAGCTGCTCAGCCTCGCGGAGTCGGCCGGTGAGCTCCAGAATCTTCTGCTCCAAGGACCGAATGTAGGCCTTGTTCTTCGCCCGGTGATGCCGCTGGTTGTCGCGGTCAATGGCGCGCTTCTTCTCGGCCTGCTCGGCTGTCAGGTTCGAGATGCGGCGGGCGGCGTTGACGCTGCTCATGGCAGAGCTGCTGTCTGACGATCGCCTTTCCATCTGAGAAGCCGACGGGCAACGGGAGTCAATTAAATGGGTTCGTCCGCGCTGAGTGTCCTTTGGAGCTCCTGAGAGCCGTCAAGAGGTCAGGCAAAGGATGTCAAACGTGTCATGTTAGCAAGCGATGTGGGCGGCTCCCTCGACTCTGTGTATTTAAGAATGGGCGGTGCGATCTCTCCACTTTTTGGGCAATGATGGCATGCTTGTGCGTGCGAATGACACCATCGCCAATCTGATGCTGTGTCATGTTAGTGGTCCCACCCGGCGAGCAGGCTGTGTCCGATGGCTGAACGCGATGAGAAGCCAGGTGAATGCTGCTCCTGCGAGCCGGTTATCAGTCTGATATTGTGATCCGGGGAGTCTGGTGTCAAGGCAGAAGGCTTCATGGCGAAGAGGAGAAAGGGGCTGACCGTCCTGGACCGCTCATCACCAATATCAGGATAACCGTGTCTCACCGGCTCTCGCCATTTGACTCAGACTACCCCGCCCTTGTCAAAGCACATCATTAGTGAGCCAATTGACACAAGTTGCCCAATCTCCAAGTGGCAGCTGAGAGCTGAGCCTTGCTTTGCGCGATGTCTGCCTTTTTCACCCAGCTATTTATTCAATTGGCCACCGCATCTAAAATGCTAACTCTTCTTTGCATTGGATTAGACTTTGGAATCTCACTTTTTCAACAAGCAAGCTTCACCGACCACAGTAGTAATGGTGGGTGCACGGTGTGAGATTGCATCATTCTCATAATACTCACGCAAAGGGGCGCAAGCTCGAGCTGGTAATTGTCAAGAGAAGGAAGGTTTGCTACCTACATCCAGACTGGCACCGACAGAGTTTTGTAGTTGGAGTTTGGACGAGGTAGAAGAAAGCATGATAATGTTATTGCCCCATTCATTTTCACTTTGCTGGGCACTTGACTCCCCCGTGCTTATTTTTTCCGGGAGGCTTGCTGGAAGCTAGTCAGCCATTAAATGACTGTCCCAATCCCCCAAATCCTTGCATGACAAGTGTTGTTCGCAGTTGTTCATGCAATCTTTGCACCTGTCCATATAGTAAACGTGACACCATACACTCGCATCAGCCCCCACGCTTTCATGTATAAATACAACACAATCCAGGCCGGAGCTGTGGGTATATAGATCAGGCAACAGCTCAATCGGGTTCTTTCGGCATTTGAATGGTCCCTGCATCGGGATCGAGGAGATCAGGCGAGGATAGGTTAAAGATGCCACATGTTGCATCGTGCATTAAACCATCAAGACCCAATTTTGAATGGATTATGCTTCTCAGCTCTCCCTTCTCAGGGCTGGACCTGCATAGCCAACAGTTGACCGACCAAAGCTGGCAATAGGGGAAGGCTGCAGCCTGCAGGTTTTGAAAACTACCGGCTGCAAGGGTCGCCCAATGGCGCTGTTTTAATTATAAATCAGCGGCGAAATCCGTGACATGCATGGATGCTGTCCCCAAATAAGCAGGTGCTGTAGCACAATTGCCGGGAGTTTCGGTAATGGACCTGTCAGCGACCAACTTAGAATATTTGACCCAACAGACGCGTCGTCGGAGCGAACAGAGAGAACGGCTAGTCTGCCAGGTGTCTGATGGATGGTTAATAACTTATGCTCGACATGCGTATACTAATGTTGTAAATAATGCGGCAAAAATAACTGGCAATATCAATCTATGTGCGTATTCAGTGTCTAACCCCTGTCCGGTTCCTGAGCACGGTGCACGTTGCCACAATCTCTGAAATGCAAGCACTTCGCTAATTACGTCTCTTCCGTTCCTGAAATGGATTCCCGCTCCTGAACAAGCTAGTTGACCAAGATCTTGCCAGGAACATCTCGGCACCGAGAGCATTTGACAGGTGGTGGCCGTGCGTGATGAAGCGGACATCCTGGCTCTTGTGAAAGCTGCAAAACTCCCTGCTGAGAATAATGTAGCATGTATGAGACCGTTTTGCCTGCTTGCCACCTTTTGCCGTGAATTTCAGGTCAACTAGCGTTCAAAACGGGCTTACCGAGTATCAGATATGTCTGCGAACAGGCCCTGGGCACATGGGGCAAGGATTCTTAATTTTACCTTTTACCAAGAAAAGAACCAACACGCGAAGGAATTCTGAGTCAGATTTTAGCTGTCTTATGCTTATTTTGCCCTGAGATATATAGATCGTGGATAGCCATTGACTATCGTGAAACTTGTTCTCTCTATTGCACTAGGAACTAGCAGTCTCAACCGCCAAACCGCTACAGTAGCCATGGTTCTCTCCAGCACTCTTCTGCTCTGCGCAGCTGCGCCAGCTGTGATGGCTTTGTCCGTCGGCAAACGCCAAGCCGCAGGGGCCTATTCACTGCCGAGTTCAAGTGCCAACTCAACCGCACGAGCAGCAGCACTCAGCGTTAAGCGGGCGGGTTGGGAGTATGGCCCGTTCTTGGACACAGCTGCACCTTTTTACCCCAAGGGAGAGTTGGGTGATGCTGTCACTTTCCAAGTGAGGCACGAGTAGGTTTGAGAAAACTGTTGGAAATAATTATCAGATGGCCAGGGACTGACGTGTGTAACTAGCTGGAATACCACTCAGCAGGACCCTCAAAGTGCAAAGTCCTCGGCTGATGCCCAGGCCAATATGGTTTCCATTGTCTCTGTAAGCTGTGCACCGTCTCTACCGTCCAAGCTAGGCGTCTACTAATCAAAAATAGACGGGCGGTCTCACGACGCTGGAAGATTACAATAAGCTGTACGACAACTCATGGACCAACTCCGCACCTAACGGACCTTGGAAGGGCATGTTGCAAAACTACACGAGCGACCTGCTCTTCGGCATGGAGCGTCTCTCCACCAGCCCCTACAGCGTCAAGAGACTGCAGCCTACGGACAGCCTACCCTTCACAGTTGATAACGCAGCAAGCATCAGTGGACAGTCTCTGGAGGCCTTGCTGGCAGGCAATCGCTTATTCCTCGTGGACTACTCTAGTTTCAAGGACCTGCCCCTGTCTGCGGGCAAATACGCAGCCGCTTGCCAGGCTTACTTCTACATTCACCCTCAGAGCGGTGACTTCCTCCCTCTGGCTATCAAGACCAACGTGGGCTCCGATTTGACTTACACGCCTGAGGACAGCGAGAACGACTGGCTTCTGGCGAAGATGCTCTTCAACATCAATGATGGTTTCAATCAGGAGTTTGAGCATTTCGCGGCCTCCCACTGGGTTGCTGAGATTGCCTACCTGGCCGCGATCCGAACTCTTAGCGAGGAACACCCTATTATGCCCATTGTTCACAGGTGTAAGTATTTGCATGGTTTCAACTTGACAGGTAATTATTGTTAGCTAACCTCTAAAAGTGATGAAGCTGGCTTGGGCGATGCGTCCTGCTGCCGCCGAGAGACTCCTTTTCGCTGGTGGTCCCGTTGAACGACTGTATCCTTGGACCGGTGGTTTAGCCCTTAAATATGCTACTGATCTCTACCTTTCTGGAGTCTCCGGCTCTTTCACTGGAGGCTACTTCGAAACTGATCTTGAGAAGCGTGGCCTCCTCGGTAAAGACGGTGTTCCCAAGTTCAAGACCTTCCCTTACTATGAGGATGCTTCCGTTATCGTGTCGAGCATCCAAGGCTTTATGAGCACACTCGTTGATTCATACTACTCTGATGACAAGGAAATTCAACAAGACATTGAGCTCCAAGCATGGATCTCGGAGGCTACCGAGGCCGAAATCATTGATTTCCCTGCCTCACCACTCGGTACCAAGAAGGATCTCGTCAAGCTTCTGACCCACATCGCCTACCTCGTCTCCGTCAAGCACGGTGTCTCAAACACCAACAGTGTTGTCGCCACCTTGTCCCTGCCATTCCACCCATTCGCCCTGTGGGCTCCTCTCCCAACGGAGAAGGGAGTGACCAACGTGGTACCCTTCCTCCCAGGCGTGGAGGCATCCGTCGGACAGCTCTTGCTCGAGGTTTCATTCAACCGACCTACCTGGGTCAACTCGGACGAGAACATCATCCACATGTTTGCCGACTCTGACGTTCTGAGCAAGATGGACACCAAGGTACAGGGCGCCGCCACAAAGTTTGCCAGCGAGATGACTGCTTTCAGCGGAAAGGTTTCCTCGCGCACTTTCGACAAGGATGGGCTCTCCCAGGGAATGCCCTTTGTCTGGCAGGCTCTGGATCCTAACCAGGCCGGATACTGGCTTGCTGTTTAGATTTCCTTGCTTTGACCCTTAAAAAGTGTAATATCTGCTGGCAGTTCGATTCTTTCAATTTGAGTCATGGAGTAGATTACTAGATTTTCTTAGAATAATTTTACCTCTTTAAACCTCTCGATTGGGCAATCTTCTTTCCAGTGCCGTAGGGATATCTGATGGATTATCAAACCGAAAGAATCGGGCAAGCGAAATGATAAATACACAGTATTTCCCATGAAATGATTAACGATGACAACTGCACCTTTCGTTCGCCAGGTGAGAAGATCATAAAACTATCCAGCTACGGTTGATCCACCTTGTCCCATTGATTTTATGTTGTGGCAAGACACGTTCAATAGACAAGGATTCAGTTGGTAGCACTTATACCGTCATAACTAAGGTGCATATCGTTTCATAATAACGTAATCTTCAGTGTTGATTTATTGCGTTTTGGGTCTATTTATCTAACAAAATGAAGCCCCCATGTATAAATAGGCATCGTTAGAGGCTTATATTGGTCCCATGGCATGACATGAAAGTCCATCTTCGATGAGTCCCATTTCTGGCTGGCGCTCATTGATCATGATGTGCCCCGACCAGTAAATGTCAAGCAACTCAAAGGCTGACCACAACCTTTTGTGCAGAAACGCCGTTAAAAAGATGGTCGATAGCTCCTTGAACACTCTCGAGACCCTTGCCAAAAACAAAAGGCGTTGGAGCGGGAACATAAGCACCACTCTTGAGTGCCTGCGGTAGGAACTCTTCAAAAACAGCCTTGGCGTTGGGCGTGCTGTTCAGAGCAGGGGCATAAATCTTCTTGGCATACACGCCCTCGGGTGGGTTGAGTTCACCTGGGAACACAGTGGCAACTCTCTTCGCACCCTGCGACTTGTCTGCGAGCTCAAAGCAGTGCTGGTAGGCGTCTTTTCCCACGGCATCAAGCACACCAGCGACTTCCCGACCTGCGACGGCACCGATAATGTCGGAGATGGCTGTGGGACTCTTGTAGTCGAATACGTGGGCTGCTCCAAGCTTTTTGACAAGGTCAAAGTTGCCCGGAGATGCAGTGGCAATGACCTCGTAGCCAGCATGGCGCAGAAGCTGGATCGCATTGCACCCAACGCTGCTGGCGCCTCCCCAGACCAGAACAACTTTGCCGGTAGAATCTTGTGCTGGGAACTTCGGCAGTTGAAGTCCTAGCCACTCAGGAAGAAAGAGGGCCGAGGAGGCGGTTGAGATGCATAGAGGGAGAACGACAGCGGTTTCAAAGGACATGTCGTCCGGGATCTCGGTGGTGGTGTCTACACTCACGACGGTGTAAGCCTGGAAGCCAGCCTCCTCATGCTTTCCAGTAGAAAAGGCCGATGCCGTGGCAAGAACCCGATCACCCTTCTTGAATCGAGTTACATTGGGCCCGACTTCAACCACCTCACCTGCGATGTCTTCTCCAAGGATGGTTGGATACGGAAGAGGATAGACTGCTAGCTTCTGCAGCTTGGCGTCGATTGGGTTCATGGCGAGAGCGCGGTTCTTGATGAGGACTTGGTTTTCCCCTGGGGCACCCAACGTCGATTCCTTGACATTGAAAGGGTAGGCCTTCGCGGCGTCAAGCCAAGCTGCTGTGTTGGCAGCCATTTTGAGAGTGATGAAACTTGAATTTAGACTGGTGCTGAAGATTTGAAGGTGGGAGATGGCTTGTAATAATTCGATTGTGCCTTCAACCAAGGGGATCAAGTCCAGATTTTATACTCTTGGAACATCTAAAACGACTTGGTGTAAGTTTTGAAGCACACATACCAGCTCAAAGGAAGTGGAGTCACCGCGGTACACTAACCCAAAGGGATATGATAGCGTCTGATCCGGGTGGCATTACAGAATTTACAGGGACCATTGACGCCTCCGTTTCTATTAGAGCAGAGAGAAACGGGATATTCGATTTCCGAGCTGTCTTTATCCCCGTGAATAGAGATAACTGCGCCATTCTGTCTTGCAAGCCGGACTTCGGAATTTCCAGAACAAGTTAGCCTTGAGCGCTTGACGATGACGATTGCGATTCTCATCATCACAGAAGCCTGATATCGCAAAGCCGTAGTTGGATTTGTACAAATATCAATTACACATTTCCGCAAGAATCATCAGAGGCTTATCAAGTTTTATGAACCCGAATCCATTATTTTCCCCGTCTATTCAATAAATCCCGACCAGATGATTATACAGGCGCACGTCAAATGATGTCTATCAATGTTGTCGACCTATCAGCAGGAGTCAGCAAGGAGCAAATCAAGACTGGCCGTAGGAACCTACCGTTGCAAGCACTGTCGCCATCCCGATGCCCATGTCAGACCCAATCCACCGTAGGCATCTGCGGAAGTAGCTACGGATTGCCTTGGGAAGATAGCTCGTCTGGCACGCGGTGTACATAGGATACATGAGGAGAAACCCGCCAAGAAACCGCCCGGGGTGTTTTATATCTGAAGCAGTATCTTTCTCCATCAAACTTGTCTGTGGGTTGTCCGCAAGATGGAATAGGACGGAGCCAGCCATGTCTTCAGCTATCTGGGTTCCCCGAGTGATGTATTGCTGTACGCACTGTTTCCCGTCTCCCAAGTTGGATGAGAGGTCTATAATCATAGAAATGAGCAACAGCCTCGCCCCTCGAAAGGTGTTCCAAACCCCAGACACGTAGAGATCAAAATAGGAATCCACCTTTCCCGGCCACCTCCCCACTGCGGGCTCGCCATAATTTGTAGCAGGGGTAACATGGCCGGCCGTGGAAGGTCGGAACTCAGGGCTTCGCGAAGACTCCCAGTCCTTGAACCGGTCTTCTAACTCAATTGCTTCATCTACAAGCAATCTGAGTTGGTCTAGGGACTGGCAGGCGTTGACCCTCTCAGATAAGATGTGGAAATCAACTAATAAGCTGTCAAACGCACCCCCAATATTCAAAGCTGGGGGCGAGAAAACACCAAGAAACTACATGGTTAGCTCAAGTACACTAGCGAAAGGACAAGTAATGTTGAAGAGAAGCCTTTGACAGGTATAAACACGGAGGCCTACCTTGTTATCTGGATTAAACGTTAACGAACCGGCTGACTTTCCGAGGCTCACCAAGGCCAGAAATCCGTCAGCATGGGCGTCTATTGATGAATAATTCGTCTCGTCTGCCATTATCATCTAGAGTCTCCAGTTAGACATCCATTCCTAGGGCATACACTGTGTCAGATGCAAGGAGTATGGAATACCTGATACAGCCCAAGTAACATGACGACTCGTTTGAGCTCGGCTGCATTATTGGCGTTAGAGTATGCAATTATCTTGGCTAAAGACGTGAGTATTTCCTGGTGTGCCCTTTCACCCTGGGCAATAAAGGCTGGTCTGTTCAACCCCTTCCCACGGCTAGCAAAGGACACAGCCCGACAAGCCTTGACAAGGTCAGAATTGAATCCAACCTGCCGGAACAGGGCGTCCAGATCAGGGAGGTAGCTGCGGGAGAGGTTCTGATTCGTCGATACCATGCCATAGTCGAACAGGAAACACCGGAATCCAAGCATTTCGCTTTCAGCTTGGGATGTCTCCAAGGGGATTAGATCATCCGGGAGTATGTTGGTGCCCGGCAGGGGAACCCGTTTGGGTAACGAACACTGCCGAGCCCAGGACATGATTGTGGGCTGTGGAGTTGGGCCCTGTGCCTCATACTGTCGATATATCATCCTGTCCCCGTGCTCATACCCACCGCAAGGGCGGTTCGCCTTGATACAGCGCATGCATGACTAGGAATAGGGTTAGCGTTGCGCGGATCTAGAACCCCCGACTCATGATAGAACCTCGGTCGAGCGACACGGAACCTCCAGAATCAAATGATACATACCGGGCGTCCTTCATCACACTGATATCAAGAATCACAAGCATTAGCACCTCTACAGTCAAATGCTTGGAACACAAGATGGGTTCGCGTATTAGATCATACAAACCTTTTTCCGCCGCACCCGGCAAGAGTTGCATCCTTTAGATGGGCCGTGGTACACCATTGGAATGAAGAATCTCGTGCTTATCAATCTTGTTGAGGTGGGCTATTTCGGGGGCCGCTATGTGACGCGAAGGGCTCTGCCGCCAAGAGCCGGGGGGAACGTATCTTGTGGAAAGGCAGGTCGAGAAACCCACGAACTTCTGTGTGGAAAACAGTACAGATGAGATGGGCTGATGATGTAGGGGCGGACTGTCAACGGGATGAGTGGAAATGCAATCGGGCTGAAGAGGCCGGATCTCCGAAGATGCTCCCGAGTGGCATCAGACTTGATCAGATACAGTTAGTCTTGCGCGTCCAGCCCCGTCTTATGACAGGGGTTCGGATCTGGCGGTTCTCGGCTGTGTGAGAAAGAAGCTGACTTGGATACATATACTGCGTGGTGCAACGAAGACAACAAATGATCGCCTTAGAAAATAAAGATGTCCAGGCTCTCACAAAATCAAATTATCCTAAATTCGGTTCAGTGTGCCTGATTACTATACTTCAGTGTCGAATTATTCAATTCACATGTATCAGGCATAAAGGTCAGAGTACGAATACTACATCCGTCTTATGTTCTCATGAAATCGCCCCTGGTATTTGAGACTCTTCTTCTATGGCACATGTGAATAACTCTCCTCCAATGAGTTGAGAATGCCAAGATACATCCCACAAATGACGTCGCGAGAGATGAATGGCGGAAGCCATTCTATATATTCCGTGGAATGTCCGTTCCTGCACATTTCTTTGATTAGTTTGTAGGTCATAAGCTACCATACAATTTAGAAATGAAATTCTTCTTTATCGGTAAATCAGTTTGGGTATTATTGCAAATACCGCCATATTCCCTTGAAGTTCATGTTGTGGACTGGTACTCTTCGCCATTTGCTCCTCTCCCCACAGGTACTATTGATAATCCCATCATGCCATTTGGACAATAAGTGTCTCGCAATTCATACAAGAAAAATAGCTTTGAGTTTCAGTAGAACTTTGTCAAATATACACATACATATCTTTGATTCTTTGACCATGAATATGCTAGCAACCTTGCTTTTCTTCGAGACTAACATAAGAGAAACTATCGAAAGACGAAGAGCAAAGGAAACCAATGTAAACCTAGAAATTCGAATTGAAAAGAGAACTAGATGAAGTATAAGACAGAGCATGTTCGCTGTATTTCAACATTTATAGTACGTATCTGATGTAGCATTGAGACCTGATCAAACGAAGTTGTTCCTTTGCCTAGACAGTCTAGTCTAAATGTTATTAACTTTTAATGCTCTAGGTATCTGTTGTATAAAATCAGCGCAGAAATGGCTATACACCAACTAAGATCGTGTGAGATGATAATGTAGCTACAAGTTGACTAATATTGTTATCTACCTATGAACAAGATTTTAATGCAAGTCCTCAGGCTTCACAATTACCCAATTTTTATCTGCCGTGACTTCCAATCCCTCCTTTCTCTGGGCCTCTGAATGTTCTTGTATCATCTCATTTAATTCCTCCATCGCACTTTCTTTGCGGTTCACCCACAAGTGAATGCCCCCTCGAGCGACATCGACGCCATGAAACAGCATTGGTCCATCGCTATCCGGGGTATCGCCACCGACAAGGATAGGTTTCTTCCATTCGTCAATATACGTGAGGATGGCAGCCCACTTGCCCGCCTTCCAGGTCGCTGGCGTCCACAGGAATGGAGTCATCACCGAGTCCAGATTCAAACTTCCATCATAGTTGCCTTCTGTAATCTGCTTGCGGGCAGTGGTGAGGCCGCCTGTGGCATTCTTCATAAGCAAAGTCACCCCGATGACGTTTTCAGGCTTGACATTGTAGCCATACTTGGGATCTGATGCCACCATGCGGACAAGCTCCTCGGAGGCAGCGCTAACTACGTAGACCTCGATCCCGTTCGCCATCAGCTTGTTGTACAGCTCCACCTGACCGGCGAAGACTTTAGGTGGCGAAATTTGCGTGGATATCACTTCATCACCGTCATAGTACTTTGCAGGGACAGTGCTGTTAAGCGACATGAGCTCATCAACATAGCCTTTGAGATTCCGCAGCGAGATACCGCTGAAGATTTGCGCAACCCAGGGGTAGCAGACCGCGTCATCAAGTTCGCAAAGGCGGTTATAGTAGCTGTACAGCGACTCAGTGTGGTTGCTGGTGTCCTTGAATGGGATCAGCTTCAGCGATGGGTCCATAGTGTCTCGAGTGAGGATGCCTTTGTTTTCGAGGAACGGCAGAAGCGACTCTTCCAGATCAAACTGATAGCTTGTGTTGTCCATGTCGAATGCGGCGTAACGTCCTGCGTGAGCGTTCCTAGCAATCATCGCGTTGAGCGACCGGGCTGCATCCGCGGGCCAATGCTTGAGTTCAGGGCCAGCGACATCGTTCTTGGGTGCAGCAAGGGCCGAAGGGGCCAGGAGCGATAGAGCCGCCGCGAAGGCATCAGCGTGGATTCTCATTCTGAAGCGATGGGGTTTCCCTTAGATCACGGAGGGTCGGAAGACAATCTTCAAAGAGTTCCAAGTGGCAGTGCGCACCATTAAGATCCCAATTTGAAAACAGGGCTGCGAATCAATGATGAGCGAAAACCTGGGGGCTGGTGAGGCTTTTAGCAGGTTTCAGAACTTTGCCCTTCCCACAACGATCTTGGCTTTTTGGTGAGACACCCTTGTACTTTGAGCAAAAAGGCGCAGCCGTGTGGTATAAACTACGTTGATAAAGGTGCAGATAAACAGATAAAAACCAAACTGTCATGTAATATGATGTAATGAATGTCATCAAGTTCGTTTAACACACGATCACTTTCCTTTTTCAGCTAACCGAAATTGAATTCTTCAACAACCCTTGCCCTGGGAAACGGAATGTGGACACTGCGTACGTACCTTACTGAATACCGAGCTAAAATATTTCAGGTAATGGTTCGTCTGAGGCTCTGAATAAGGAAAGAATTGATTGATCGGTTGTAGGTGTTATCAAGTGTTAGTTGCCCGGCTCGTGCCGACATCCTTCCCAGCCTTGGGGATTATCAATTGAGAAGTATATTTAACATCACAATCGCCTGGTTGGCGTCAACATCACTGTTCGTTTATCGTATTGCTCTACCAAGCAGTAAGTGGGGATACCACCAAGAACGGTGATGCGGTATTTTCGAGTACGAACAACACCATGGAGCATCTCAGCCCGTCGAAGTTGGTAGAGTTCCTATTAATAGTCGGGAGTGAATTATCATTATTGAACAACCGGGGAAGTTCGAGTTGTGAAAACTTATCATCAACGTCTGTATTTTAGAAAGGCGAAGAGACCAGAGGCTCGCGGATAGCTTACACGAAATCTCATCTCGCGTCATCCACGGCCCTTCTAGCGATAGATCATAAAGTTAGCCCTAAAGAGCTCAGGATAAGTATTAAATGGGATATGTTGTTCACCGAGGCTTGACTAAGTCTTAATTGATCTGGAGGGGCCACATTGTCGGCCTTGCAGTTGGATATATTCCTCGTTATGCTATATTCAACGTTAACTTACACTCCGAATATTCGTGAAAAAGTCCGATTTACCATGGGTATCTTTGACCAAATACGCTATGGTATTATCACAATTTAACCCTGAACTCATATTACACCCGTAGGGGATGACTTGTGAATGGTTGACGACGTTGTTGAGATGCTTTTCAAGGCTGAAGCGGGTTTGTCAAAGTGAATCGATGGCACACTAGGTTCTCTAACTCAGCTCACGAAACTTCTAGGATCTAATTGAACATACCCTTATTGTTAATTCCGTTGGCATCCTATATCTAATCCGTAAAACCCTGTGGGCAACTCTACCCACATGGAAAGGAGTGGGAAGCCTTTCACGCGATCATGACGAAGGAACGTGTTTTAAGGCAGTTATTAATTTCAGATATTGCCACCCTCGTCAAAAACCCCGACGAGGGGAAAAGAGTGGCGGTATTATGGTAAGTATCCTCCCTGTATTTCAGCATTCATTTCTCCACGCGTAATGCCCCCAAAAAAGGCCAATACTAAATAGATGCCCTCGGAGTGTCTATTATCGAGGAGAATATTTGTCAAGTACCGATTACATGACCATACCTGAATCTAATAGACCTTATCATAGGTGTAACAGAGTCGACCTCCTTCGATGTCCATTACATCTCTAACCGTGGTAGTGATGTTGACTGTCGCACCAACGTGTATCTTAGTGTCGAGCGTGACATTCCCCGCAACTTCGTTGTTATAGTCGAATCGTACAAGCGGGCCTGAGATATCCTCGAGCCTCTCAATATTTCTTGTTTGCCATGACCACCAAGCCCGATCCATATTGGCATGGTGGAGATAGAAAATCGGATCACCAGCTGATCATATCAAGTCAATATAAATGAACACCTTCAAACCAATGGGAAAGGGGTGGTTTGGTACTTACGGCTCGCATAACCGTCGGTGAGGGTGCCATACAAGCCTCCGACCCCTATATGTCCACCTCCATGGAACGTGAGCTCCGTCGTGCGAGTGAAAGTTCCAAAATTAGGGGTTGCTATTCCGTTTTTCACATTATCCATCGAGGACACGTTAAAGTGCGAAGGGGAAAAGTCTCGTCGGACACAATGCGGGTTGTACGCAAGGCTGTCATTTGGACCTAGATGGTTCACCATGCCTTTAAATGGTCCATCTGGGACACAGCCACCTCCAGTTCGATCTGGGATATCGAGGCCACCAGAAGTGACGAATATGCCTTCCATGGGGTGGGTAATATTTCCTGGTATCCAGTCCCCGTTGCCGCCGAAACCTGTCTTGGCATCGAAAATGGGCGAGTTGAAAAAGGCCTCTGGAGAGCTTGTGTCAAGAGTCCAGTCCCAGTAAGGTTGAGCTCCATTGTAACCGCATGCTCGAAGCTCCTTCTCGTACGCATGTAGAAGAAGACGGTGCCACGGATAAAACACGCCCTTGAATAAGGCGCCGATTATTAGCCTTGACTAACCACTGAGATGGGAATTGCCATGCATACCACAAAATGAATATCTTCCATCTGAGCAATGTGCGTTCCCAAAAAGTCCTCGAACCTATTCGTCACGCCTGGCATATCGGACTTGGAAGTGATGGCTGGTTTCTTGAGGAGGCACTGCACAGCCGAGATATATGACAGTCTCTCTGTGACGCTTAGAGTGCGCCTTGATACCGGCAATCAGCTTGGAACTCTTGGTTCTGCAAACAGAAAAAACAGCTTTCTACTCACCATTCCTTTCGGACTGTAGGTTTCGAGCATTTCGGGATTAATTGCGCGTGCAATGGTAAGACCAGCGATACTAAGATAAGGAGCTTTAGACAGAACGCCATTGGAGGCGAGAAGAAACGAATCAAGTTGTTCATGATGTATAAATAAAAGGTTTGGCAGGATAATGAGTTAGGGATAGACAAATTGTGGTACACGGCGCTTGCTATTTATACAAGATGATTCGTACATGCCCTCTGGACATATCCCTTTTCTTTCTCATGGCTTGTTGATTTGGTTACGTTGACGATGCAGATGAAACCCCTCAGATGCTTGTAATTGTGGCACTGCCACCTCCCTCGTAATTTGGTAAAGACCTTGAAGACAATAGCTGGTGCAAGTTGTCTGCTTGGTTGGACTCAAATTGGAAATATCTGATCGACTGTGGATAATAATGAGATGAAATCTCCTACGTAAGACCCGAGACGGCCACCGGGAGTTACCTAAGACCCGAAACGCCGCCCAGATGTGGACCCCACACTCGAATCGGCGGTTAATGGTCTTAACACGGGGGCTGAGTTACTCCATTGCTGCTGAGTGATCTTACGCAATGGATCCCGGAAGACATGGCTTGGCTTAATGGCTCTAGGAGACGTGTATTAGCATTCTGGACCATGGACCTCTCACCACTAAACATGGCTCCACACATAGCCCTTATACTAGCGAGTATCGGAAGTCAATATCTGTAAATTTGTAGATGGAGTAGGTAAGATTTTGGCTAGTTGCTGGGTGTTATTGAGGATGCTACCTTTAACGGAACTTGTAGATGGTAGCATGGCTTAACACCCAATAATTGAGGACGTCCACACCAAAGAAAAGCACATATAAGCCACCATCATTACCATGGCCCCACCATCATCTCCTCCTCCTTCTTCTTCTTCTACTTCAGAAGTTTGTCTTCCTCACACGGTTACCAGGATACTACCAAATCGCTCGCCATGGCAGAGAACGCCCCCGGAAAATACCTCTACGACCCATCGCTTGCCGCTGCCGCTACCTGTGCCGCCTTGTTCGGAATATCCACTGTTGGTCATTTCTTCCAATTGTGCCAGAGCAAGACTTGGAATTTCATACCTTTCTTCATCGGGTCCATATGTGAGCTCTGCTCTCTAGTCTCCAAATGCTCCTGTACATCTGACAGTATTTGTCTCTTTAGTTGAAGCCGCGGGCTATGTATCACGTTGCGTCAACACAGCCGAAACTCCAGATTGGTCACTGGTACCGTTCATAATCCAGACTCTTCTCCCTTTGTTAGCCCCAGCATTGTTTGCGGCCTCGATATATATGATTCTGGGGCGAATTATCAGAACTCTTGACGCCGAACAACTATCCCTCATTTCGGGCGAGGTGGTTAACCAAGATTTTCGTGTTTGAGGCCATCCTATCATTTGCGGTCCAGTGCATTGGTAGGCGTTTATCGTTAATTTTTACACGGCCAGGTTATAACATCACTCAGGCGGTGGGATTCTTTCTGGCGCAGACAGCAAAAGTACCCTCGAGCACAGCCAGAACGTCATACTAGTCGGTCTAGGAATAAAAATCCTCTTCTTTGCATGCTTTATCGCTGCCATATCTCTCTTCCACGCTCGGATCATCCGCCAGCCAACGACCGACAGTCTCGGAGCTCGAGTGCCCTGGAGACAATCTATCCTCATCCTCTACTTTTGTTCTGTCCTGATCCTGGTGCGGTCAGTGTTTCGGGTTGCTGAATTTGCAGGACAAGACAGCGTGCTCCAGAAGTCCGAGGTCTACTTGTACTGCTTGAACACAGCACTCGTGCTTATATGCTCAGTGACATTCAACGTGTGGCATCCAAGTAGGGTTGTGACATCCCACAACGGGAAGACTAATTACACTGATATTGAGCTGGAAAGCGACCAGGCTCAGGCCACAGCGCCTAACAAATAGTTAGGGCCTTTTCTTGACATCTAGCGGAGGGTGGTATGGCTAAGAGCTGGTGGATGTGTCTGTGTATTACCAATTACTTTCTATATACAAATCAACTTAATAGAGTGATGATTTTAGGCTAATAGACTCAGAGCATATAGCTAGAGCATGAAAGCTGGAATGTCAGTCCAGAGGCAATTGAGCATTGCATCTACAGATATGACCATGGTCATAGTGTCACAACAGCAGTTATGTTACAGCTAAGCAGCTGAAGTGCATTACTCGGCACTACCTGGCGTGGTGGACCCTCAAACTCGCAGTCCCCTTCACATTACTCAACCCTTGGGCACGCTTTAAATACGATACGTTTCAGGGGTGGGTGGTTGTGCCATGACGCGTCTGTAGTATTAAAGCTCCTGTAGACCGAAGCTAGCATCCTATCTTAGATTCTAAATCAACTTTCACTTCTTCTTGCCCGGCAAGCAGCAGGCCGGAGGGACATCAATGGTCTCCCCTTCCGACTCTCCGCGACAGCCAGCCTGTGTTCTCTGCACACACCGGAAAGTCAAAATGCGATCGCGAGAGCCCATGTTCAAGCTGCGTAAAGGTCAGCATACCCCGAACTTTAGCTTCTACTCTTCAAATACCTCGGCGCTCACTCTTGAATGGTTTTAGGCAGCTGTATCATGCATTCCCCGCATCAACTCCACGACGCGAAAGAGACGACGACCGAATGCCGAATTGCAATCAAGGCTTGCACGATGCGAGGAGCTGCTGCAACATTTTGCAGATGGCCGAGGGGACCTTGAAGCCAAAAAAAAAAAAAAAAAACCACCGTCCCAGTCTCGAACACCTGCTTCCAGCTCTTCGTCCCCTCCTCGTGCGACCGTGGGAAGGTTCGTGCCAGAAGACGGATCTGTCCGTTTCACGAGTAGCGTACTATGGCTACGCTATCCGACGAGGTAAGCTTCAAGATGATGTACCGAGAGAGAACTTGCCATTGTCTGACCATTCTTATGACCAGCTTCGGGCGATGAAAGCCATAATGGAGAGCGATGCAAGTGTTGATGGAGTGCAAAACGTAACGTTTCCTACACCGTCGTTTGGGAGCACTGAGAAGCTTCTCGTTGGGGGCGAAGCTATCCTTGAAAGCCAGCCATAGCACCCCCTCCGAGCCATGTGCTCTGCTTGTGGCAAGTATTTTTGGACCGAGTCAACCCTGTGACCAAGCTTATCCACGTACCTTCAGTCCAGCCTTACTTGGCTCAAGCGACAGCGCCGTGGCCCTGGCTGCCAGAGAACATTGAGGCTTTACTCTTTGCCATATACGCCGTCGCCGTCGTTGCATTGGACGACAACGAATGCATCTCCATGGTAGGGTCTCCTAAAAATGCTTTGTTTCAGCGCTATACCTCGACGTTGAGGAGCGGCTTGCACCGGGCTCGATTCCTCAAGACTACCGATATTGTGATCCTTCAAGCACTGACACTTCACTTGGTATGGAACAGTATCGCTATAGTCGATTATTCCACTTTGTGGGCTAATGCATGCTGCAGTTATCGCTTCATGGGCGGCACGACGCACATGTGACCTGTGTGTTAAGCGGTGTGTGCATCCGCATCGCCCAGAAGATGGGACTTCACAGGGACGGACAGTTACTGGGTCTGCCTCCTTTTGACACAGAGATGAGGAGCCGTGTATGGTGGAACATTGTACTTCTCGACTTTCGATCCGCTATATCATCTGGCTTCACGCCTTCGTTGATGTCCCAAGCCTGTGACTGAAAGATGCCGACTAATATGAACGACGGCGACTTCTACCCCAATGCGACTGAAGTTTTTCAAGGCCGAGATGGCCCAACCGACATGATTATCTTTCTATTACTTTGCTGGATGACTCAACATCTATTAACGCAGCCCGGTATAGAGGATATCATAACCTCCAGGGAGGAAAATGCTGTTTCCACCGGAACAGGGAGTCAAGACCAGAGCGCCAAGCTCGAGAAGTTGGCAGAAGGTGTAGAGGGCCATCTTGACAAACTCATGCAGCAATACTCTGATCCTGCTGCAGGACCTTTGCATCAAGACGCATGGCAGATCAAATCCGCTATGACCACCAAGATCCGCAAGATGTGCCAGCAGCCCGGAGGCAGCTTGAAACAGGCTCACAACCCACCATGGGAATGATCATTTATTTCACCTTTCCGTTGACGCTATTGAGCATGTCGCTGGCTTGTATCGGGCCATGGCAACCAAGAACTTGTTGTGATTTGTTTCTACCCTCTTTGAGATGAGCTCTTTACCTACCTAGTTGGAGAGCTTCACAGCCGCACCTCGGGCGTATTGGTGGAGCGAGCCTGGGAACTCATACCAGTCATATACCATTACCATCAAGACCTGTTTGATTTGTCATTTGAGTTGAATGTCGTTTTGGCTTCGTTTGTTTTGAAGGCCTGGAGCAAGAGGAAAGGAATACTCGAAGCTAAATTTGAGCACGGGAGGAAACGCCAGCCTATGTGCAAAGACTGAAGAAATCGATGCCCTTAGGCGGCGTCAGTACTGGCCCCTTGTCTGGCATATCGTTCTCATCGCCTCCCATGGCCCTGGGCTTTTCGGGCCCCCAAGACATGCCGTGGGACCTCCAGACTATGGATTTCATGAAGGGAGGCAATTTTGGCGACTCTTTCTGGATGGATTTGGAATTCGACACGCACCGCCATGTACTCGGCTCCGGGGAAGAAACCGACATTACCCTCCCGGGAGACTGCTTGGCGGATCCTCAGGCACCCTAGTGAAAGATAAGTCGACTAAGTACCATTATTAAGTAGCAGTAAGTCACTTGTTCCCATTATTCATGTAAAAAATCAGGTTAGAGTCAGTCTAGAACTGTTGACAGATCTAGCATAGTAATGATATCCGAATTGTCACGACTACCAATATTAATACTCGCGGAATATGTCTCTACTATCTATAGGAACTATCTAAGCTTCTTTGATATAAATACCGTAGGGTGTAGCCGATTAATTATGAAGGCCGTTAATACGTAAACATAATAAGTTCCTATCCTACGATTTTCCAAACTTAGTCTAAACTCTTCGTCTTAATGTTACACCACTCTGTGGAAATTTATCATCTTATTCAACCTGAAAAGTTACTATCATGTATTCGTGCCAGGTGAAAACCATCAGGTTTTCTTTGTTACCTCCTTCACAAACTGCCGGGAAAGTTTCAAGCGCGGGCCTTCCAACCATGACTCCGCATTCCTTTTGACTAGGCAGTACTCCATTTCCGCCTCAAGAGGTCCATTTGAGAATAGTGTCTGACTGATAATTGGCTGTTCCACATCACCAACATTATCATCTTGACCACTCTCGTTCTCGTCATCCTCTTCATCCTCTTTGCCATCATCATCGTGCTGGTCTGTCTCGTCTTCAAGATCATCCCACTCGTCTTCCGCAAACTCATAACTCGTAGCATTCTCAAAAGGCTCAAAAATTGGTTCATCACCCGGCTTCGGCTTCCACAGCTGTTGTCCCGTCATGCCGGGAACTTTCCACAACTCTTCCGACGAGAGAGCTATCATGGCGGCTTGGTTGTAGTCCGTACGGATGATGTCATCCTTAGATTCGAGATGCGTAAGAGCCCACCTAAAGTCCTCCTTTTTCCCGCTCTTCTCCCAGATGAGGCTGAGCTGAGCTCGCAACGCTTCATCCACGGCGTTCGAGAAAGCCATTTGATTTTTCACTCTGTCTCGGCTTAGAGGCGAATCCTGCAGGTCATATGGGAACCCTTCCTGGTATATAAAGCCATGCATGAGGAAGAGCATCATGCGAGCCGCCAGGAAGTGGCCATTCGGAGCTCCTGCGGACAACGCCTCAGTGGTCTTCAGCAAAGCCTTCCACCCTTCAAGTAGCGCCTTGTCCGCCTCGACGATCGCATTCCGGGGAGGTTCTTTGTTCCGTTTGTACTGCTGGAGTGTGCAAATAGCTAGGTAGAGGCGTTGCAGGAGGCCGGGTAATTCACTGTTGGTAGCTGCTGCGTCTTTGTTGCTTCTGATATTTTCAATCCCTTTGAGTATGTCTTCCGCCTGCGACACCGTCTCATCGATTACTGCTTTCTCCCTTCTTGAAGCCATGCTCTTTCGATTCTCCTTTGTTGGACGGCAGCTAGCCGGTGTAGAATCAAGTCTTTGTCCCTTTTTTATGACCGCCTCTTTGAATGCAACCATACAGATTTCTAATCTTAATGCTAATTTTGAACCCACTATGCCAAGCCTCCGCTTCTTGCAATGTGCCCAGTGGCACCATCACGGAAATATACAGTATTCTCGCGTTAATACCTTAGATCTTACAAGCCAATTAAAATACGGTATTTCCAACGGCTTCTACGAGCAACGGCGAAGTCATAGAATGATCAAAACCACCATCATAAACCACACAGTCTGTAGCTCCCAAGCAACCAGCCCTCGACTTTGTAGGATCCTGCCCCCAGTCAACTCAATCCCACTAACCAATTAGACCTGAAACTATTTCCCCACAGAGCCCTCGGAAACCAACCCATAATGTTCGAAAAGCTCAGCGTCGCTCCCATCAAGAGCCTCTGCCCTTTGACCGGCCATGATTAGCTCCCTGCACTTGTCGGTCCTCGGGCGTATGCGAAACGGAAACTCAGCCGGGCGGGAGATAACGCCTGGGAGAATGTTGAGCGGCGGTTCAACCTCATGCCCTTCTGAATCGACTTCCTTGCTGATTTGAAACGCAGCTAGGCTCTGTACAATGGCAAGGAAAAGAAAAGAATCGGCAAAATTCCTGCCAGGGCAAATCCTGCGCCCGAAACCGAAAACGAAATCTTTTGGGTCAGGCTCATCGTACGGGGCGTCATACCTCTCCGGCTTGAAGTCTTCAGGGTTGTGATAAACACTGGAATCCCGCGCAAACAAATGGAGGTTAGTCTGTATAATAGCTCCTCTTGGGATCAGGTATCCCATGTAGACCAAATCTTCATCGCTTCGGTGCGGCAGGCTTAATGGAACGACTGGCTGCCACCGATACATCTCTTTGACGATACCCTCCACGTAAGGCAAACTAGGGCGGTCATCAAAGTTCGGAAGCCTGTCGGAGCCGACAACTCTTTCAATTTCCTCATGAGCCTTTTGAAGTACCTCCGGATACAGGATCATAGCAAGGTAAAAGAAGCTCAGAGTCGAGACTGTGGTATCTGATCCACCTCCATATAATGCTGCAGCCGAGAACTTGAGTGCAGACTGATACCCGGAATCGTATTGATCTTTGGCGTGTTCCAATGCGCCTGAAACATAAGATTTCCTGTGTCGGTTGCCTTCCATCTGCCGTTGTACGAACTGGAACGGCTTCTCGGCTGCTGCTAGAACCTCTGCTTTCCAATCGCGAGCTGCTTGCTTGAACCCTGTCCCGGGAAACCAGCCAGGCAGGTATTTCAGAGCAGGCACAATATCAACTAGCCAGTTCCCAGGTGATGCTGCCTTATTGAAGATGGCCATCATACGAGTAACAAGATCCAGAACTGGGTCGCGACGAGTCGTGTCGATAGAATATCCGTACGTCACCTTAATGATCGATGAACCCGTTGCACTGCAAGGACGATAAGTAAAACTTCTGCACGCGTTCTTTGAATGGCCAAAACAGGAAGCGGACTTACAGCTCCAGGTGATCAAGCAACTTGCTGAGTTCATCCAATATAAGCCGAAGCATTCGCAGGACTTCAAATCGCTGGGCCTCTCGGAATCCCTCAACTATGGTCTTTGTGCCCATATGTTGGTGCATAAGCTTCCGATGAAGTCGAAAGGTTTCATTGTATGCGAGTGCACCCGTGTAATTTTCGAAGCCGCATCTAGAAATGAGGCTTAGTGGATGATCAAAGCACAATGAAGGTAGTATATCTTACAATCCGAAACCGAACTCAAGCCAGGGTCTAGAAGATGTCTTGAGAGACTTCTTATCCAATATGTCGACAGCAATCTGTTTGTCATTGAGGGTGACAATAGATTGCCCAAATACAGTCACAGAAGTGACCGGGCCATACTCCTTTTCGTGCTTCGACCAGTGCTCATATTCTGGGCTCTCCTCGGTCGGCAGATCATAGATGTTCCCAAGCAGAGGTAGTGCTCGAGGCCCAGGAGGAAGTGGAACGACTAACCCCTTGCGATTCCGCTGTTGGAAAACGAGCAACGATCCCAAGGTGACGGCAATTCCAACCAACAAAAGATTACTTGTAACTTCCATGGTAGTATTTGGTTTTATCAGTTAAGGCAGAGTAAGCTCAAAGCTATACGTATATGGATATATTATCTAGAACCACTATCTCGTGGTACTCGACTGACTTGAAAAGGGTTATGATGAGACTAGAAGAAAACGTCCGACTATTGTGCATCGGCGCCCAGGCCAGATACAACCGACGCGAGAGCATCTAGGCTGGGCGACCAAAGGCCTTGAAATGGCCGATCCAGGCTAAAACGGTGTCTTACTGCATTTTGATACTGCATGCCAGCATGAAATACTACCCAATCTAATCATTGTTGTGGGTATTCGGCCGTGTGATGCTTGTTTGTTCGCTGTTAATTTCAAATACTACGGCAGCTCAGAGGAATATCTTAGCCGAAGAACATATTAAGTTGTCACGGCATGTGAGCTCCCGAAGAAGTGGCTGCTTACGATCACAGTGTGGCTGATTCGCTTTGTAAAGATATCGCCATTATGCTTCTCAGTGAAGATGGTGGGGGGCGCTGCGATGTTACAGGTAAAGCTATCTTTGAAGTGACAGTATGACCATCCTCCTTGGCGGGATTTGACTTCTCTTTTGCATGATAGTCCTTAAATGTGACCCTCTTCATGAGCTGTCACACAAAAATTTTCTTCTGTTATCGTGTCTTGGCTTACTCCTCGCACTCGGTGGTTACAATACCCAGATAGTCCAATCGGGTGTGCGTCTACGCAATGTTAGCGGTTATTTGCATCCCCGAAAATTGATGAGGCGGAAAGCAAAATACCCTCAGATCAAAAGTATTGTCTGCTGGATCGTATCCGAATGGGTCACTCCAAGCAAGGATCAGCCCGGCAATTGCCTCGTGACCATCGGGAACGGTGAGGAATCTCCAGCCATCGCCGACGTCGCTTTGAGACTTCCATAGGAACTCTCGTCCTCGATTCGTGCGTAGCTTTTCCTCCAAGATTAGTACTTGCGTCTCATCTGTGACAAATGTCCAATGGGGGGGGCAACTTGCCTTGAAAGCATCAAGATATATACCCATTCGACCAGCGAGCTCAATGATACGCTCTCCACCCGGTCCATCAATTTCAAAAGTTTCAATCATGTCGTCAGGGATCGGCGTTCCATTCACCTCTTCAGATCTAGCAAACACCGGGCCAAGGCCACTGGCATCGTCAAAGTCCGCACGCATATTGCCTACAGCCTTTGTGATCTCCGTCTTCTTGATCAAACCACCAGTCTGTCTCGTACCAGTCTGCACGCTGTAAACGGTAATCTTCTTCAAAGCTTGTAGCTGAGAACGGTCCTGAGCCCAGAGGAATGCGTCATGTGGAACAATGTCGTCATGAAAGTAGCCGCCTGGCTGCATTGCTAAGCCCCCTTCGAAAATTCGTAAACGGAGCTGGTCATTCTCCCATAGAGGACGTCCAAGGACGTTAAAGGCGCTCTGTGTCCAAAGAAACGTCTCTGCTAGGGGCGGATTCGGGATTTCAGGTTCCGACAGCAGCGAGTCTGTAGACAGTGACCTAGGGCAGAGAAGAAGTCCCGCCCGAATGATGCGTGGCTTCCCTTGGACGATCTAAGGCAGAGGTTAATATGAAGAAGGATATTGAGCCCATTTTGTGCGAGATACACTCACGCCAACATTACCAGCCATTCCCACCACAGTCTGGCCCGAAGGAGCCAGAAGCGATCGTTGGCAGTGGCCGACAGCAGTTTCGCCCACTGAAAAGGTGGTCCCGGTTGATGTCCGAATCTTTTTCAGTAAGCACCAGCTTGTAGTTCAAGGGAAAGCACTTACCGAAATGCCCTTTGGTGCTGTGAAGGTTCCCGGTGCCTTCGGCCATGTGTTTGCTGCGCTTGGGGCCAAGGGGTCTATCGGTGGAATATGGAGGATCATCTCAGCGATCCATTCATGTTTCTGGAACTCAAGTGTCCGCTGTTGCAAGTCATGTTCTTTGTTGTCAAACCCGAAAAGTCGTTTCTGGCTATTAATATCGACTGCAATACCAGCTAGGTAGTCTTCACTATCCCAGAACGTGACCAAAGTCTTGGAGGAATAGAGCGCGTCCCATGAGGATATCCAAAAGGAGTGGGCGAAAACTTGGTCGGAAGAGGCGGTGGGCCAGGACACTATAGAAGTATAGGGAGATGCTGCATTGTCTTCAATAGATTCATCAACGTCGCCCGCTGAAACAGCAATCTTCACTCGATAAGACTCGGCGATCTGCCCACAGGCGAACCATATCCGACGGCGGTTGGCAACTCCCATGTATTTACCTTTGAACCCAAGTTGTGGTTTGCTCTTCAAGTTTGCCCACAGGTAGATAGCTTTCATGCTCGAAATCCCGTCTAAGAATCCGGGTGATTGGAGAACTTCCTGGAGCTCGAAAAAGCATTCCATTTCGTCCTTGATTCTCCTCATCCAGAAGTCATGGTTGTTGTGATGCGCAGAGTGGAGCGCCCACGATGCCTTGAAGAGATCCATGAGCGAGGTGTCATCAAGAGCCGAGAAAATCTGATCTGTGATTTCGCGTGGGAGCTTAGAGAATAGGTCCGATTTCACTTTATTGCCCAGGGCTTGATCAAGGGACGCAATGCCCGTGCCACGCTGCAACTTTTCAATCTCTGTTGTAGAGAGTGGTGCCATCCGTAACGGAGATACAACAAATAATTCTTCCCCAGCAATGCTGTACCAAGACTGTTCAGGTGTAGGTCTGAAATCTGTGCCAGGTAAGGCGTAATCGAGGTTCAAGCAGGTCGAATCGGCGAGAGAGCACACGACGCCATACATCACGTCCTTGTTGATGAGGCCAATGTCGTCTGAGCCTGTCAGGTATCGAGACAGAAGCTTGAAACAGTCCATGTGGAAAGGGAACACGGGGTCTTCATTGTCATTGTAGTCAAAATAGCAGGGCATTGCCTCGACCTCGACGTCTTCACAATTGGGATCATCACCCTGGTCGCAAGTCATGACTCCAAGGTCATCATAGCATCCCTGCCCGGATATGAAGGCCCTGGATTATTAAGAGTGAGTCTGAGTGCATATTGAAGAGATTACTTGAAGTGTATCTGGAGGTGACAGCATACTTGCTCAAACGAGTGCAGTGGGCGTTAATTCCAAGCACGCGACAGTTTTCAGTCCAATCGATATCGGCCGGCTGGATAACTTTGGGGTCATACAGCCAACCATCATCTTCCTCTTCCTCTTCCTCTTCTCTTTGGTCATGATTTTCTTCAGCCTCGTCGTCTTCTTCTCTCACGGTCCGGGGGCCAGCGTTGGGGTCTTTTACGTAGTTCTCATGACCACGGATACGGACATAGGTCATGGGCCCGCAACAAACCATGCAGTAACAGTCCCAGGTGCCCATCTTTTATTCTATAGTAAGTCAAGCGAAAGAACAATGGCGCGTTCCAATCGAAGAGGGAAGCATTCAATTTATGTGCGTGAATCGTCGTGAATTTCATGATTAGGCAGTTGCCGAAGCTCAATCACGTGTTGTGAGCGCGCCCAGACGCCAAGACGGTCAGCATGGATTAATTTCATAAATTGAAATTCCAAGCCTTATCAAGCATCGCTGCATGTCACTCCTATTGGACAGAATACGACTGCTGTTGGGAATCCAGTCGCTCCAGTTGCTGACTCGACTTCCATGAAGAGATGTGCGGAAGAGGCCTTGGGAAGGACGTTGTTACAGAATCACCGCGCGAGGTTCGTTTATGAAAGGCGAATTAATGGTGCCACTAAATATAAAATCAATAAGAGATCCTGCTCTCGAAAAGCCCATTGAGACATGTTGGAGCAATGCCAACCTCAATGAGAAGAAGTGTCTGTAACTTCACGGTTGGAAAGCAAGTGGCTATAGGGTAGTCAATTTTGAGGGTCAATCTCAGTGCGAGGCGGATGACTAATCATCACCGTGCCCTAACATTTTGGATCACGTCGCGTCTGTGCATCTTCACCAGCACCAAAGACGATGAAGCTGCAGCTCCGCCTACGATCCAGGCAGTGACTAGGCCGACTCCTTCTTGGGAACCAACCCGAGACTGCAAGGTACATGACTACCCCTTGCTCATGTCTTCCCCCATGGGTGTAACTCGCTAACAATGGTGGTGTGGTTAGGAAACACGAAACACGACACCGCGATCACCAACCCCTTCCTTGCAAACGACGCTCACCCGCGATGACATCAATAATCTCACCAACTTGAAGCATCACTTGCCTGGCGCAGAAATCTTCAGTGTCTGGTAAGGGATCGAGCTTTAACCACGATCACTATACCCGTCAGAGACGCGATATCTGCTGAAGTTATGCCGTGCCTGGTGCATCCCGAGACCACCGTGAACACCTACGCGACATAGAACAAAGTCTGCAGAGCTCTTGTGGTCCCCCGTGAGCCCAGTCCGCGATGCCCCAGCCCGAAATGTATACGTGCCTACACGTGATGTTCCCCGTAACAAGGATGCGCCAACCTGCGAGCTACTGCGCTCTCGTCACTCCCCGGCTGCTCGCAATCCTAGTGGAGCGTTTGAATGCGTATTCACGCCCGCCAACTCTCCATTCGTGTGCATCCATAGTCAAGAAGATAATACTCCGAGGCCACCTCTGTAAAGTGATTTTTGAATATCCCCTGTTGGATGCCATGGTGAATGGGAGCAAGCCAGCAGATATGCGAGCTGGACCACTTCACATCACATCAGAAGTGACAAATCCCCAGAAATAGATTGGCCCTCACGTTCGTACATCGACTCATCGTTGAGCCTTTTTCCAAATAATCAGCTGAAGACGACACCCGAATCCGGCATGTTCCGTGAGTCTCCACGATGGTACAATGTCCCTTAGACGGGGAGTCCCAAGTCAATCCTACATGCGATGCCGCGCCAGCTGAAAGATCATCCAATTCTTAGCTAGCCTTCGCGTCATTCGCTCAAGAACCGGGACGACTGAGCACGACGGTCTCACCAGCCTTTCCCCCTTACAGAGCTTGCCGCAGAAGATCATCATTCGGCCGATCCATCCAGCAGCCACTAGACAATTGATTGAATCAGAGCAGTCGACTGTCAACGCGACTGCCCCTCTTGCCCGTGATGAATTAATACCGCAAGTGCCGAAGAGGGCCAGGGCTGAACAAAATTAGGGACGAAATAAGAGAGACGCACATGAGACTATGCGCTCTAGGCTAGATGGTACAGGGGTTTGGAATCATCTCAAACCTCTTATTTGTAGGGCAAAGTGGGGAGCTGAAGTCTGCTATCAGATCAGATCAAAGTTTTTTTTATCTGATCATCAGATAATCCTGCTTCTCCACGGTGGCCGGTCCCGCATCAAGCCCATCCCTCATCCATCCACCCACACACCTCTTCAATGTGACCCTCTGGCTGTTCCCCGCCAACAAGAAATCACTCAATTCTCATTATCACATGTCTTGATGCTGCTTTAGTATTTGGGGAGGCATGTAGGGGTGGGATCTACCACTCTAGACCGGCCATCTTACCAAGTCTGCGATATCCGGTGAAGGGGGTTGCTTTACGCAAGCTGGCGCTTACTCGATTGGTTAGCTGTCCATACTTGTTGACAAGGGAAGCGTCTCGTGTGGTTGCCAAGCAAGGAAAACATGCATTGTCGGAAGCTTAGTGCCGAAGTGAAGCATCTAGACCTTCCACACTCAATATGCTCATCAATCCGTAGCTTGCCATCAGTTACTGGGTGCTTCCCCGCAAGAGTCTTGCTTGCTTTTTACATAAAGAGGCTACTCGGCCTCGCTTACGCCCCCATGTTGATTTCAAGTGATACACTCTTTTTCTCTCTGGCCCATGTGAGTGAGCAGCCGCCCTACCATGTTCGCGCGCTGGCACTTGGTCCTTGTGGCCTCCGTGGGCGCAGCATGGGTGGCACAGAAGGTGATTAAACTCATCATTGTGCGACGATGGTTTAAGAATTTGGTGAGTACTGATAATGAATGAACATTACTGGAGCAAGGACTCACCAACGGCAGCCTCAACCGCCTGACCACAATTTCCTCTCTGGCCACCTGGCGGCCATGACCGAAGCCTCGCAGGCTTTCCCGCCCGGAACACATCCACAATACTTCTATACTTACCTGGCGCACAAGTACAAACTGCCTGGAATCTTCTACATTGACCTCTGGCCGCTGGCCGTGCCGCAGATCGTCATCACCGATCCTGATATCGCGATGCAGGTGCTCACCGTGAACCCATTCCCCAAGCACCGGCAGATCGAGGTCTTTCTCCAGCCATTCACTGGGAAAGGAAGCATAGCAGCATCGAATGGGGACCGTTGGAAGTATAACCACCGCATGGTCGGTAGCGGTTTCACTGCGAGCCACATCAAATCCATGATAACGATGATCTCGGAGGAAGGCTTCACCTTCCACAATCGCTTCAAGGAGATGGCCGAGCGCGGGGATCCCATTGCCCTCGAGGAAGAGACCTCAAAGGCCATCTTTGATGTCGTTGGGAAGATTGTGTTCGGATTTTCGCTCGAGGCTCAGAAAACAGGGTCGCCTCTTCTCGAGGATCTCAGGGCGACGATCGATCCTGCCACGGCTGTCTTGTCAAGCTTCAACCCCATAGCTAGATACAAGAGCTGGCGCAAGCTGCGCGATATTAGAAAGCGCGTTCACGACTCTCTCAGCGCCGAGATCAGGAAGCGCGGCGCTATCATGAAGGACGAGAAGGAGCTCCCGTCCCGACGCAAGGCGAAGAGTATCATGGACCGGATTATTCTTGATCGCATGCAGGATGAGCCCAACGCGCCCTTGAATCAAGCCTTTCTTGACGATGTCATAACAAAGCATGAACTTCTTCCGCGACTCAGCTACAGGGGTTAAATAGCTAATATGTGTATAGTCTTAAGGCTCTTTTACTTGGCGGCCACGGCACCACTACCAGCACATTCACATTTGCCATCATGTTCTTGAGCCTCCACCCCGACATCTTGGCTCGGTTGCGCCAAGAGCACGACGAGATCTTCGACCCAGACTTCGAAACGACTATCGAAATCATCAACTCAGATCCCTCCCGGACAAACAAGTTGGACCTGACAAACGCGGTGATCAAAGAAACCCTCCGCTTCTACCCAATCGGATTCACCATCCGCTCCGCCCCAACCGGTGTCAAGTTCATTGAGCACAATGGGAACAAATGGCCCGTGGCGCACGGCGCGATGGTGATCCCCTCAGCCCACAGTACCCAAATGGACACCTCCTTATGGAAAGACCCCAACTGCTTCAGGCCGGACCGATTCCTCGGGGAGGAGGGGGCGAGCCAGCACCGGTTTGCCTGGCGCCCCTTCGAGCGGGGTCCCAGGGCGTGCATCGCGCAGGACCTGGCCATGGACGAACTGAGGGTGATGTTGCTATTGGTGGTACGATGGTTTGACTTTGAGCTCGTCAACGAGACCCAGAACAAGAAGCCGCGTGTTGGGTTTATGGACCTGGATGAGAGGATTGGGGATCTAGCGTTCCAGGTCGTGGGGATGGAGGCGAAGCCCAACAAGGCAATGCGGTTCAAGGTTCGACGTAGTGAAAGATCTTGACATGGATGGATCTATATCTCTGTAGCTTCCAACTATATTGCGGTTGTAAGAACTAAACTTGTTTAAAAAAATCGTTTATGTGCTCAGTTCAGAATAGGGAGTTCTGTGAACCGGTATATCATTGCTCATCATCCCACGGCAAGTGGCTATTATAAAAACAAGGACCGTAGAGTAACGTCGCCAGTATCAGTATTGTGATTAGCATAACTATGCTTCCTATTGTGTCGTAATAGCCAATTTTTTGTATATAAATAAATAATACTACCTAGTAACTGCTCAATAATCTTTTATTATCTTACACTAGGTATTATCTATCATTATTATGATTGTACAAAAAAGTTGAAATATCAAAACATTTTTGCAGTCCCTGTTATTCTGACACCCATTCGCCACGTGTACTTGTAATCAACCATCAGATTTATGAGACACACGATACCTCAAGCAAATGGTGCAAGTCCTCTCATATGCTCATTACTACACTTCGGGTTGTTTTGTTACTGCAAGGAAATACTCATTCTTTTGATGAGGCGCTCAAGGAGATAAATTACTTAAAAACACGTAGCGCTGTCGACTGACAGCATCCGACATACATTTCTGCCTCTTTGTGCAAGGTCTCTACCTGAGAACTGTAAACTAAGAGCTTCAATAAAGTGAAAAAAAGAGAGAGAGAGAAAACAAAGGCAAAAACAAAAGGAACACAACACAAAAACAGTTTTCAATCTCTCTCCTAGGGCAATCATCCCGCCATCTTTAAATAACCCCGTTGCTGAAATCAGGGCCAGCCAACGCCCCAAGGTGCCTGAGATCGATTATGGGGGAATCCCTAGGAGTTTAAGAGAAGGAAAAAATTAAACTGCCAGCACTTTCTCGTTTGGCTGGGCCATATAAGGTTGTAATATGATGCCATGCCATTTATCGCAACAAATGATGACATTTCTGCCATTCATGGTGTTTAAAGATGCTTCTGAGTGGTTGTAAGAAGCCATCAGGTAACCCTGCTAGCATCTTTCAGGGGATGAGCTCCCCGATCTTACTGCTAATTTCGCCTACCCGAGCTGGCCAAGCCTGTAAATTCTCTGGGTCTGTCAATTCGTGAATTCCCTCACGACGAAAATATTCCTCGGCGATCTTCAACCTACATTTTCTATCTTACAATACGGCAACATCTTGCGAAGCGTCATGGCGCTCGTTCCACCTCTTCTTCGCATGATGGCCGTTCTGGCACATTCTCTAGTCCTCCTCATCGTGTTTTCGCCAAGCGCTCAGGCCATCGGTGTCAGCGCACCCAGAACCATCACAGCCGGCCAGAACGCCACCATCTCAATCACCGAGACGATAGACGAAGACTCGGAGCTTCGGAGTAAATACGATGGCTATCGCCTGTATCTGGCACTGACGCCGCCAGGCTGGGGAACGGGTCCGGAGTGCTGGCTGGTGAATAATCTGGATCTTGGCCCACAGACCGTGAACATCGTCATTCCCACAGACGTGGCGCCAAACAACACCGAGGTTCGCATCGCAGATAGCTTTATCAAGAAGGGGAGCGGAAAAGAAAGCGGTTACTCGTACAGCAGCACCGTCACGTTTCTTGGTGGTAACGGCACCTGGAGCCAGCGGGAGCTGAACGGGCGGACCATGACCAACGCGAACAGACTGCCTTGCTTTCTTCTGGGGTGTGTGCGGAAATGTAATGACCGCTACTACACGGGAGAGAAATCCAGCGAGAAGGCAGCTGACGACTGTTCTGAGCAGTGTCTTAAGAACTCTAGAGCGTCGTTCATGAAGCATCTATCTATGACCGCGTTGCTGATGGGGATCGCAACTTGTGGAATTGCTCAGCTAGTATTATAATTCATTATTCAACTCCTGCAAAACACTCGCGAAGGTACAGAAGGTGAGAGGTGGTGCGATATTGATCACGGCATGGCTATGGGTATATATAATCAATTAACTCTTCCGAAGTCACCAATCCACTACAGCAACTGAACACAGTTGATCGTCTTCCGTAGTATAGTGGTCAGTATGCAAGCTTGTCACGCTTGAGACCCGGGTTCAATTCCCGGCGGGAGAGTCCGCCACCAGCATTAGATGGTTTCTTTTTTTCTCATCTGTAATAAACTTGTTTAGTTCCCTGAGTCACTGATTTATTATTGTTTAAATACTGCTTCTTCTTATTTCGAAAGTAAGACAGGACATAGGTTGATCACTTGGGGCTGTGCTGGCAGAAGAGGTTAACCTCCTTCCTATATACGATTCTCCTACTGCCTGCCTAAGCGCTTTGTTATATCATTTAGATCATTACTAGCGATATCTGCTGGATTTGGTGCATTATTCAAGTCGCTCGTACTCCGTACACATTACAGCCTGTATCGGGTGGTTACCTGTGCATGACTTCGATCACTTCAGCTAGGTGAAGGCGTGAGCCTACTTTCTAATAGATCCCATCGCAAAATGAGGTGTGCACTGAGCTTCTTCAGTCGGATTTCGGGGTGAAATGGCCCATGTGACAATCCTACACCCAGCTGCACCCCAAAATCCCCGGCCACCCATTGGCTACACCCTGAATCCTGCGGCTTACTTACCACAAGTGTGCCTTGTGCGGCTGAGCCGCAGCAAAAGATAAAGGAAAGATCGTTCCCGCTGTCAGAGTCTCTCAGACTATTCCTCAAGTTCTCATGCCCTGCACCGGCGCGACATGTTATCCCGAATGAGGTCCCAAGCTACCTTGGCCCTGGCTGAGTCAACTTCATCCACGGACTTGGTTCTTAGAGGAACGATACTCGAAGAGAGTCAAGTTCTTGCTGTCGTTAACGCCTGGGCTGGCGCGCGAAAAGTTTCTGGCAGTCAGCTCGTTCGTCGAGATTGCGACAAAGAAAATTATTATAATATCTCGATACCTCGCAAAGCTCAAAGTTCCCAAGGAGAGTCTTCGTCTGAAGTACACGCTGACATCGATGGCCAGCCCGTACGAATTCCTATGAGCCAATTTGAACTGATGACTGCAGCTAAAGACATCTTGTCTGCTCTCGTACAACTGGAACGAGAGTGCATCTTGATCACACAGACTTCAGGCAAATTCGCAGGGCATAGCAGTGACGTAAATAAGCCCCAACTGAGGGCTATCGGCTCCGAACGTGATCGTCTACTAGTCAAGATTCATGACCAGCTTATTGATAACCCTCACCCGGCTGCCCGTTCTGCGCAAAAGAAATTGGCGGCGAAGTATGACATGATGCGAATCAGAAGACGAGCCAAAAGGTATGATCGGAACAATGCGCTAGAGATAACTGAGCTTGGTGAGTTGTGCCAATTTCCAGTGAATTTACATGAGCATGCTACTGACTTCAAGCTCTCATTATCGTTCGACTAGAGGTATCGAAGGAGCCACTTCATGAACCATACCCTGAGTTGGATGAGATACTCAAGATGATATTTGAAGTCTGGGAGAGACTCAATAAATACTTCGACAAAGCACCTGATGAGCCCAGTTACCCTACTATCCTGGATGAATTGTGCCTCGAATTTCCCCACGCCGTACGGCATTTATGTACAACCATGCCGTGGACGATTTGGCCAGCTCTGGTGGTATTATGGGGTGTCTGTTGGATGTTTAAGCCCTCCATGGTTAAGCCATCCGTGACGGAACCCATGTTCTCTGTTCGTCAGTGCGCCACGCCCCTCTCAAACCTAGAGCTGGATTTCGACACCTCGCAACGTAGGTGCTTTGATGTTCCCCTACTATTTGAGAATTCGCTAATACAAGTCCCCCAGTGAAGCCCGCAACGCTTTTTGATTCCCAGGATTCGTACCTGCTAGATTTCGACTCCAATCCTTCCTGGCTTGAAAGTGATAGCCTGGGATATGGGTATGAACCTCAGAAGATTGTTAACTCTATGCCACCTAGTAGTGATATGGGTAAATTAGGGATGGAGATGTTCGGTCATGTTGCTGTCTCTGATGCCGGCTTACTTCAAGATTCCTCGCCGAACCACGCTCAAGCCTCCAGCCAAGAGAACAAATCGTCCGAAAGTTATTCTAGTGGTGAAGGAGAGAGCAACGGACCCTCGGCTTCCGAAATGTACGATATGTCACCAAGACAGCCTTCAAGGTAAGTTTAATGCCCATTAAGGCTCGTTCCCGAGTGACGCGTGGGAAATTTTTAACTGAGTCGAATAAAAGTAACGAAGAGGATCCTTCATTGATCTGCGAGCAATGCAAAGAGACTTTCTCGAACGTTTTCACACTCCAGCGACACCAGGCGGAGCAACATGTTGGTGGCCCGAATAGATTTCCTTGCCCTCATCCACCCTGCAAAAGATCCCAGGCTGGGCATGCTTTTAAACGAGAAGCGCATTTGAGAAGACATCTCGAGTCCCGAAAGCATCAATCTCCAGCCAGGAAGGTTTTAAAAAATGTTGCAATAAGTCCAAGCTTGACTTCCAACCTAAGGCCCATCATCTCAAATGAGAGTAGGGAAATGTGCTCTCGCCCACCCCAGGTAGATCGTACGAAGATTACAGAACAAAGTGAGGAATGCATGAGTGATGACTTAGTTCATAAGTGGAAGAAGGAATATGAGGTCGGGATGAAAGCTCTCCAGGCAAAGGAGCAAGAATGTGAGCAAATAAGACAGTTACTGAAAGCTAAGGAGTTGGAATGTCAGAAGGAGCGGCAGTTATTGGATGGGCTCGCGAAGCTTGTGCAGAATTAATACTCTAGGAAGGGAATTATAGCTATTGTAATTTGGATTTTTGTCGTATTTCTCGTGAGATTATTGCAGCGACGGGTGTAAGGAATACCCTTAAGTAACTGGATTCGCAAAACTGCGGGCTGGTTCTTCGCGTACGATAAACTGACCTGATAAAAGTAGTCAATCTCCAACACGATTTTCCTTCACCCAAAGCAGAGTTGCATTATTGATTCAGGCAGAAGACAACCAAAAAATATAGATGAGCCACCAAAACTCCTAGGCTATCTTGTGGTTGATCGCTCTCCGTCTCTTTCTCCATCTTTCTGATCGTTGGAATTTCTTCTTTTCTTCCTCCTTAGTTTTGGACGAAGATAGCATGTTGCGGCTGATAGAAGGGCAACAAATGCTAGGACGCCAGTGACGATTCCAGCAATTGCGCCTCCTGATAATTTATTTCCCTTTTCATTATCGTCATCGTCGTCATCTTCTCGGAATGATAGTAAGGGCTGATTTTGAATTGACGAGATGCGTGGCAGGGCAGCGGATAGGACCAGGGGCAACGCTGCCGCAAGGAGGAAAAGTTGGAGAGTGAAATTTCTGGACACGTTCATCTCGCCAGATATAGGTTTCATCCAAAGTATTAATGATCACAAACATACCCCCCTCCATCAAGACTTCTATGCGGGCTTTATACTGTATAATGCCAATGGACATCGTCGCGAATGCTTTGTTTGATGTGGGCCGGAGATACGAAGCGCATAAACTTGGCAGCGGCTTATACAAGCTACGCCTCCTTGACAACGTAATCCGATCCTCATGGAACCAGGACCATCTTTCAAATCATGATGAAGGTTAAAGGTAAGAAAATTAAATAAAATTTGTCTTTTAATGGATGTCTTCATGTACAAGGATTAATTCTTTGCTGTTTCCTTCATTTTTCTTCGTTCAATCTCTGACCATGAATGCGGAGAGATGTTGCTGGCTGTGATTACGTTGATCTCAAATTCGAGGAATGCACCATATAATACACCATATAATACACCATGCTATAGATGCCCTCGGTTTTACTAACCGAAAAGGCTTACGTACCACGGCGAAACTGTTATGCTGGCTCCCTGAGGAGAGCCCACATCAATGGATGCCCATATGCCAGGAGGATATCTTGTTTCCGAGTCTAGAGCGCTCAGCTTTTGATAATGTGTAGCATGGCTGATACCTAAGACTGTAGTAGTTTCCCTTTTAGCTCCTTCCTCTCGGCCGCAACTCTCTTCTCTTCTTTTCTTCGCTCTACCCACTCTTCACATTGAGCCAGAGCAGCATCCGCGTCATTCTTGTGCATTAACAGAAAGGAGATAATCTCCGCCTGACTGAATGTTGCTGGTGGAACCATTGATGGAAACTTGACAGCTTTTGCTCCCAATTCATCCTGTTCTTTGCTTATTACGCTGCCGTCTTCAACTCCACTGTCCCGACTGGCTGGGCCAAGAAGAAAGCTGAAAAGATCAGCAATGACTTTGCAGTCGGCAACAGGCAGCTCTATCTGCATGTCAACGCGGCCAGGGCGGATCAGCGCCTCGTCAAGGTTCTCGCGGTGATTCGTGGTCATGACAACGATCCGGCCATCTTGGGATGTAACGCCGTCTAAAGTGTTCAAGAGTCCTGACAGTGTCACTGAGCCCCGACTTCGGCGGCCAACTCTTGCCGGCGCCCCATCCTCAACGGTCTCAGGATCCGAGGTTCTCGACACGCCCACGGCGTCAATGTCTTCTAGAAGTACGATGCATGTATCGAGCAGACTTTCAAACAGGTTCTTGAGAGTGCTGTTGCTAATGTCCGGGACGTTGATCACATAGACATCCAGGTCAAGCTCACCTGCTATAGCGAAGCTAAGACTGGATTTTCCAGTACCGGGTGGTCCGTAAAGGAGATACCCACGGCGGTATGGGAGTGCACGCTGAGTATACCAAAGACGTGTCTCCTCGCTTAGAAAACCTTGCATGTCGCTGAGAAATTGCTGCTTCCGCTCATGGTCGAGGATGACGGTTGACAACGGGCGTGCGTCCTTATCCTTGAGCTTCCTCCAGCTCGAACTTGAATTTTCAAATATTGATGTCTTGCCTCTGATTTCCTCAAGATACTCGATGCGACACTCCTGCATCAGTTGCTTGAGGATCTTGTTGGACCAGCCTAGGCAGCTGAGCGTTGTCTGTTCCTCGGTCCCGCGATCGCCGCCCTTGTCAACGTATTGGGTCTTATATGATATAATGGAACCGCTATACCAAAATGTAAAAGATGTCCGCCAGGGCTTATATTCGAGAGCCTTCTTGCCGCAGTTTCTAGAAGCATCGCTGGGATGACCCTTCTTGAAGACGCTGGCAGAACACGCTCCGTCCGAGCCCTCCAACCCACGCCGTTTCAACCAAGCGAACAGCATCTCGGATGCCTCGTCTTGCTGACTGATATGTATAGTCATAGCTTGAAATATTACGGTTAGGTTATTGATAACAACGTAGTTAGGAAGGGGATGACAAACCAAAATGTGACTTCAACATCCTCAGAAGACGATTAATGTAGGTTTGCACAAATCCGACCATGCCTAGAGCAAATGCGATAGAAGCAAACATGTTTAAATCGCTTGCAAGAACTGCAGAGAATCCACCCAGCATACGAGAAATGCCGGGGAGGAAGACTTCGAGAGCTGAGACATGCTGGAACGGGTTTGAAGGCCGTCTGGCTGAGAATGTTGAGTTTGTTCCATCCATTTCTGGGATATAAACGGGAACGAGGTATTCCTGAAGATTTGTGATCAATAGGATGGAGAGATCTGATGCGAGACCGAAAATTTATGTGTCGATAGGTCGCATGTCAAGTGGGATGATATGCATAGAGTTTCGCCTTGTTGGGCAACACATCGCGAGCATTTAGGCAACAACTCGCTGCATAGCCCCCGACGCTCATTGGCTTGTTGTTTATCGGGCGATCATTACTCTGCATACACGATTTGGAGACATCGCAAGATCTGATGGAGGCCTATCTTTAAACTGGCAGCTGGGATTTGCATGAGTCGGGCTTTATTCAAGGGTCGCTCGGCACTGGCGTGCTACACTTATTGCTTATTTAGGATTGATTGGTTTGATATATTATCCAGGTACTTTTACTTCTGCATGGCTGTGACCTTGGGCTAGCAGAGTCTGTTCTGCTTTTCGTATCCATTGTGTCAACGCCGGGTCCGGCATCTTTGTACTCAAACTCTCTTACCCGGAACATCTTGATACGACAAAGGCTGATCAGTCTGTAAAATAAACTCTAATATTCGATCATGCCTGAGCCAGGAGCCACGAATTCAGTTCTAAGGTAGAATTTTGCATAGCGAAGCCTCCAGCCTATAACAGTCCAAGATAACTCTCGATAATAATGATTGCTTGGACTTGGACATTTCACTATAAATATTATGTGCTGGAATGAGTAAATGTATTGTTTGAATGCTAATATATATCTTAAATTTTAATACATTGACATAACTTCAACAAGGCCTTTTCATCTCGAAACACAACCCGACTCCAATCAGACTCCAGTTGCTGGGCCACCCAAAAACACGAAACCCATAGCTAAGTAGAGGGTAACTCTGAAAGTGATATCTACAAAGTAAACAAAGGCTAACAACAGGGCATTGAAGAGCCGGCTGCCAACTGTATCCAATCAATTGTAATGCGTTGCTTGTTGCATTTCTGGCTGGGAAGGCTGGGCCGCTCTGCTCGGCTGAGGCGGGCTGAACACCTGCATCCCCCCGTCGTATGTTCGAAGCGCGAGTTTTTGGTTGCAATTAGTGCAATAGTATTCGGTATTCTCGCACCAGTGCAGGATGCAGGGCAGGCATGTGAGGCAGACACAGAACAGACAGAGGACAGCACCGACAACACTGCGCAACAGTTAGCAGAGTACCTTGTATAGGCTTGACAGCATTTCGGTATATATAATTTGGCGTCATACATTTGCATAGAACCGCCTTTCTTGCTCAGTCTTGTTTGGGCCCGGCGGTTGCAAAAGGGGCAGTCGATGAATTGCGGATGATCTCCAAGTGAGGTCAAGGGAGTGACCATTTGCGGAGCCCCAACAGGATGACCACTGGATGTGCTACAAATATATCGCTGTTAACATGGTTCAAATGTCTACCCGAGCTGATTGCTCGTAGATATGGAAACGTAAGGAGATTCAGAAACATACTCAACATGAACGGGTACATTAGCGCCTCCTTTAGTGGATTGAGTTTCATATGTCGGCGGCGGAACTGGCAAGACTTGGTCTTGGGTGGCCATGGCTGGCGAAGGGTGGTTATTAAGCCCAGCAGATATGGGCTGTTCTGAGGTTGGCTGTTGTTGATACATGCTCGATGAAATACCTCTAGGCGCAAAGAAGATAGAACGCTGAGACCAGCCAGAAAAACAGCGGACAGGATATGTATTACTGATATTAATACTCCAAGTCCCCTTACCAATGGGCAAATAGGAGAGCCCAATGAGCAGACCAGCCAACTTGGGCCACGGAAGGCGCCGCACTGCGTTGTGCCTTGCCCATTCCGCAGCATGGATTTCCTGCCCCTGTAACCATCAGCCTTGTAACAGTTGGTGCTACGTATCTATGGACCAATACCTAAACGACCAAATGCCATTTAGGGCCAAGGCGTCAAGTGTGGCGCCTAAGATCTGGCATGATCTTGCCGAGACTGGAACCTTGATTTGGCCCCTGGATCACTCGTGACCACAGACATTGAAGGGAACTAACTATTTCAAGAGAGCCTGCAAATTGAGTTAACACCAGCATTGAGCCAGACGCCTTTCAGGCCTGGACCCTAGTCTTCGGGCTGACCATGGTGCCCAGAACAGCCACGCTGTGGGCGATGAACTCGGTATTCGCCTTCCATCTTGGCGGTATCTAATCATCATTTCTGGCAGGCAAGCCTGGGAACAAAAGATCTTTCTATGATGACATTTAATTAGCGTTGGCCAAGCATTTAAAACGAGATCATGTGAGCCTCCCCGTACACCTGTCTTCTGACCTCCCTCCCTAAGTATATAATTGGATTGGCTTACAAGACTGAATAGAATAGGAGCCTTGGGGGCAAAAGAATGCTTTCAGGGATATCACCAAACATAAGCAAAGTCCAGCAAATCTCACCTGATGTTCGCTGCTGCTAAGAAATGGATTGAGTTCAAATATAGGACGCGTATGGGGGTGGCGCATGCCAGGATTCCAGAGACTTAGCAAACAATTCTAGCGCTTCGCATCGTACATCACCCCACTAATTATGATGATATCACCCTCCAAAATGAGTGGCAGGGATTGGCAGAGCTGACAGGCGTGGATATGTGGCGGTGCCGCCATTGAACTTTGAGTCTCAAAGAACGCGCCACCACTCATGTAACACGAAGTCAGCTTGGAAGCTGAAATAATAGGGTTTCAGCTTCGGTGAAATTAGCTTTCATGTGCCTTAATTCAGATAATTTCAACATCCGCTACAAGTTTGGGGGTTGGCTCTCCCGACTCCCTCCCGACTCCCGAGTCCAAATACACCAACTGTATATGTACAGTTTCATCTCAATCAATTTCTCAACCCTCTCCGTAAGATCTTTGGCTTCTCTTTTTGGAGGTTTATTGGGCATATATGACGGGTTCTACTACAAGACTTTGGAAATAGTGGAAGCTTTCTCCCGTTTATACCCCTACAGGTCATGTGAGATTTCACGGCACAGATGGGAGCCAAAAAGCTGCAATCCCATCAAATGCAAGATATATGTAATCATTCTACAATTAGCGGAGGTTTGTCACAAATGAAAATTAGGCACTAGAAGCAAAATTTCTCAACTGGTGTGATAATTGGATCTGGCAAATATAGGAAGATGGAATAGCAACGCTACTTCCCTTTTTGCCTCACTTGGTTAGTTCACACCAATATGATTTCTCAGCTGATGGAGTTTACCATCCCGACAACAAGATACCCTTACGGAAGTCGCGGGTACATCTCCTGCCTTGGAGTATTCTAGCCGTCTTGTGGCAGACTAAGGTCCCCTTCACTCAACTTAGAGCGTGTACTTGAAAAGAGGCGAGCGGTCTCCCATCTTCTCGAGCTCTTCATCAGTATACTTGGCCCTGATTTCCTCTTCGGTCATTTGCGATCTCTTTCGGTTAATATTCCGGTAGAGAAATTCTAGAAGTAGACAAGAAACAATGCAAGCCCGGCAAAGGCAAAAGATGCTCCAAAGCCGGTGGGGTATGTCGGTTTCTCGTCTTCGATATAAATATAGCTGCCGATGATACCGCCGATATTCCCGAGGCAAATCATGAAGGCAATACCCTGTGCGCGCTTGGTCGGCCCAGCGAGGTTTCCAATAGTCCATGCGTTGCCACCGGGATTGATAGGGTAGAAACCGACCGAGCAGAGGAAGATAGCGAAGTAGCAGACTGCGGTGTTGTCCTTGACTTTAGCCGAAAGAGAAAACAGGATGGCAAAAGAGATCACGACCAGCAATTGGGCTCCAACGATGAAGGGCATCCTCCACTTGAATTTGTCGGAGAAAACGGCAGAGACATATGCCGAGATGGCGCCTAGGACGTATGGTGGGATCGTGAGAAGCTGCGCATTGCTATTAGAATACCCCATATTCTTGATGATCTGGGGCATCGTGAACTTCATTCCGTAGTTTGGCACAGTGTTCGACCAGTATACGAGAGCTTGAAGGTAGATCTGCCAGTCGGTCAAGGCAGAGCGAAGAATTTCCCACTTTCGACTCTTCTCTGCCTCTCTGGCTCGCATGCTATTGCCCTGAACAGCTAGCTGCCGGAGCTCAAGGTATTTCTTCTCGTCTGGTGTGAGCCATGACGAAAGAGCTGGCGTATCGATGAGGAAGAAGAAGGTCATGATGCCGGCGATAGCGGAAGCGATTCCCTCCAGGATGAAGATCTACCGCCATCCTTCTAATTTTCCTAGGCCGTTCAACTTGGAAATCCCGAATGCTAGAAGGCCAGAGAAAGCACCAGCCAGGGCACTTGCTGTATAGAAGAGGGCGATGCGGACTTGCGACTCATGAGGGAGATACCATCTTGAGATGAGATACACGGCTCCGGGGAAAAACCCAGCCCTGTCCAAAAAAGGGATTTTGTTAGCAGTCCACTCTACGTATGTGATAAAATGAACTCTTGTTCTTGGCTGCTTACTCAAAAACTCCCAAGAGTAATCGACAAACCACGAGGCCAGCGAAATTCTGAACGATCCCAGTCAAGGTGATCACAACGCCCCACGTGGTAACTAATATTGCGAGATAGGTGGAAGGCCGTTTGAACTTGAGCAGGAGTGTGTTGCTTGGAACTTCTGTGGTAATCCGCGCGATCAGTTTATCTTCCCCAAATATGCACTAATAATTATCCATACCGAGCAGAATATATGGGACAAAGAAAATGGAGAGAGCGATATTGTACTTTGTTCCGTCGAGTTTGAGGTCTTCCATCAAGCCTTCGATCTTCGCATTACCTGGGATCGAAAAGATGTCAGATACTTCCGCTATTGCAGTTCGATGGAGATTGTAATGCTTCCCGCGTTACATACCAATATTGGCTCGGTCGAGAAAGGAGATTAAATATAGAAAAGCGAGCATAGGGATGAGGCGAATATCGATCTGTTTTTCAACAATTAGCAAAACGTTTCTTTCCTCTGACGTCGTTCGTTTCGGGCAGCAACACACCTTCCTCAAGGCCTTTTTCTTAGCATCTTCGGAAAAGTTTTCAACGAATGCACGATCCTCTTCTGAGAGTTCGCCCAGACGCTCAGTGTGACTGAACTTCTCGGGCTGTTTCTCATTCTGAGAGACGATTGAGGCACGGTGGCTTGTAGTCTCGATATTCTGAGCCATGGCTATCTTGCAGGAGCCAGCGACTCTTTGTTGACAGAGTTGAAGGTAAACTCGAGGTTGAAGTTGTTGAAATTATCCAAAGAACTGCTTTTCGATCTTCGGTTGATAACTTGAAACGGTTCGTCGAGAGGATTTCGGAATATGGATTGTCTTGCAACCTTTTACGTTGTCGAAGGAGGTCACCGACAGTCCAGATGGCTTGAGCTACATGCAAGTTCATGCACGATACAGCAATGCTCAGGGAAGATGCTGCGAATGAGCAACCCCAGACTCTAGCCAGAGTCATTGCCTGCCACCATTGTTGAGGCTAGTTAGCATGCAGTTTGGCGCGGCAAAAATTGTCGCCCCATGATTCTCCCCGTGGGGCAAATGTGCCCCTCAGCGAGTGTACTCTAGCACTTGTCTAAGGTCGGAATTCCTAGAGGAATTGAGTTGATGAAGTAATTCCGACGGTGGAGTGTCGGCATTTCAGAGATTCCGACATAACACAACTCGCAGACAAAGCAAGCAGATAATATTCCGACCCAAAAGCTGACACTAAACCATGCTTACTCTGTAGGCATTGAGAATATATGAGCCAGGTATTGTTTAGTAAAAAGGAGAGCAGCACGCATCTCCGACAGAGGGGATGCCCTTGAAAACGAACTAATTCCGACCATGTGGGTATGTAGATGAATCTACACAGTAATGCCGACCCCTGAGGCAAACCAAGCTGATAGCGAGCGGCTCTCTGTGCATAAACCAATATCCGAATCCTGCTCGGATTTCTGTAGGAAGCGGAGAGCATTGATGTGCGATTAAGAGACGGCTCTAGAATATACCCGCCGCGAGTGAGAATATTGCCGGCCACAGCTCCTTAAAGGAGAACTTAAGAATACATATCTTGTACGAAAATATCCTCACCTGGACTGAAACCCCATATACAATCCTAAAGAGAGAAAAACATTATTAATGGTTCATTGGTTCAGAGCAATCAACCTATTCATATTTCTTCTTAACAACGTCCAAAATGGTTGGCAGCACGAATGGTATTGCCAACGGCAACTCCAACGGCAACCATGTCACCCTTGATGAGCCGAGCTTCGCAACCTACCCAGATCTCAATGGCAAAGTTGTATTCCGTATGTATCACAGAAACTCTTTCCCCTTTCATTCTGGAAGGGAAAGACCGAGCAGACAATAGAGCACCCGCTAATCACCGTATTGCATAGTAACTGGCATTGGCCAAACTGGCGACCAGCATATGTGGGGGAATGGTGCTGCCACTGCCCGTATTCTGGCCAAACAGGGGGCCAAGATTTTCGGATGTGACCTGTACCTCGAAGCTGCTGAACACACTCGAAAGCGTATTGCTGCCGAGGGTGGTGACATTACTGTTGTATCTGCCGATGTCACCAGCGATGAGAGTGTGAAGAAGGCCGTTGATGCCTGCGTCGAGAAGTATGGCCGCATTGATATCCTCGTCAAGTAAGTTACAAGAGATTTCCAGCTCAAAGGCAACTTCATTTAGCTTTTACTAATATTTCTCCCACTATATAGCAATGTTGGTCGCTCTGAGCCCGGTGGCCCCGCTGAGATGACGGAGAAGGTCTGGGACGCCCAGACCAATGTTAACCTCAAGTCCGTCTACCTCTGCTGCCATCATGTGTTGCCATTGATGGAAGCGCAGGGCGGAGGTGCCGTGGTCAACGTTGCCTCCATTGCTGGTCTCCGCTACATTGGCAAGCCCCAGGTTGCATATGCCGCCACCAAAGCTGCTGTGATCCAGTTCACCAAGGCTACCGCCGTCATCTACGCCCCCAAGAACATCCGAATGAACGTTGTGGTACCTGGTCTGATGCATACACCGCTGGTCGGAATGCTCGCCGACAAATATGCCGCAGGAGACTTGCAAGGGTTCATTGCTAAGCGAAATAAGGCCGTACCCATGGGAAAGATGGGTGATTCGTTCGATGTGGCCATGACGGCTGTCTTCTTGGCTTCTCAACAGGCTAGATATATCACCGGACAAAAGATTGTGGTTGATGGCGGCATCACCTCATCGACTGGCTGATAGGCTATTGGTTGTCATATAACAAAATTGACAGCTTACTTCTTAATACAATAAAAACATTGAAGACCGAAACAGAAATTATGATGTTTCAATGTTCCTCCTTCAATTGTATTGCTGAAAAAGATCGATACCCTCTACTCCAAAGTTTTCAGGCAAGGCAGCGCTGTCGAATCCAATGTCCATAATGACGTCCAAACCATTGCTCAACCCGAATGTTTCCATGGCGTGTTGCTCCTTCAGAATAAATTAGAACTTATCAAGAGATGAGAGGCAGGGTGATGTGACTTACAAACGCGGAATATGGTCCGGGAGCCGCTGTCTCCGCTTCATCATGAGGAGCCATTGGGAAAACCGGCAGGTCTGTATCATCATTCCCCAATAATGGCCTATGAGGAGGTGAAACACCGGGCAAACCTTGTTGACCCGGAACCTCTGACCAATCTGGTGTTGGGCCATGGGCTGCTACGGTATTACTGGGCGAGTTGAGGGTCCGAAGAACCTCAACCCTTGCGCGGGATTCCTGCATTGCATAGTCAGTAATCAGGCGTGGAGACCATATATATTAAGTCCAAGCAAGTTTTTCAATCTGGGAGGATGTAGAATGACGGGATTCTTACATCAAGTAGTTTCTGGGCGTAGATGTTGACACTGTTATCAAGTTTGCGGTGAACTTTCATCGCCTTCTCAACCGCAGACTCAATGTTATTCCAGTCGTCTGACTCCTGGTACAATGCTAAGTAGACCAAGAGAATGGAAATTGCACAGAATATGAAGTGAGAGGTCATCTAAACATTCATCATCAGCAAGCTTCTATTCAGTCATGATGTCTTTGATGTACATACCCAGAAAGTTGCATTGTACTTGAATTCATCGGTTCCAAAGTCTGCAGCAAGAGCAATCATGGCCATAGCATTGTCGACGCATTTCCTGACACGCTCGGGGCACTGGCCTGAACGTGGGGTGCTGGGAGCCTGTTGAAGAAACTCCTTGAGCAGAAAATGGCGATAAATAAGCATATTAGCAAAAGAAGAAAGCGGCTCGTATGGTTCTTTGCTGGCGCCGAAAGATCCAAGGAACGTCGTAAAATCCCTGTTCACGGGAGCTGAGCTCGTTTTGAACAGGATGAAAGAACTCTGGAACGTCGCCAAGCCAGTCGGCGAGTTCTTTCTCTAACACGGCCACGGTGGCTTCTGTAGGCGCAGTGGTGTTTCTGACGGCTGGATATAGTTGTGTGACTATGTGGCCCATGATCATAGTAAGTCTATCTCGTTGGGTATCAGTTTGCGAAGGACACATCGTGGAACTAGCTGATGGACATACCTAAAATGAGCTACGACGCCTACCCATAACTTCTCCTCAAGATTACCAAGTCGAGACCTAATGGCAGGATCAATTTCCATGGAAATGGCGACGGTAAGATCATGCTCTTGAATTGATATGGGTCTGCCCAAGGTAATGGCCAGATATCTAAGAGGATGAGCTTCAAAACCACGAGGTAAGTTCTGATTGTAGGAGACCATAGCTTACCGATCAACCATGAACATAGCATACAATATGGACTTCCTAAAGTGGGCCTCTTGTGGTGTGCAAGCAGTTGGTTCTCTTTGAATATCGATCATCTGACCCAAGCGGATTGACAATCCCAATGTCATCCAGGCACTGTTGAACTGGCTCGAAGTGATTTCCAATTGACACTGTATGCAGAAGGTAAGCCTATTGAGCATTTACAAAAAAAGAAGAAGTTAATGAATCGTCTTGTTCCGGTACCTTTAGTAGTTGGGCTTGTAAAATGGCAAGGGTCGGAGGAAACGTGTTTCGAGATTTTTCGAGTCTAAGTTCAGCAGCTCGCAGAAAGCGTTCCCTGTAATTGTATTAGCTATTAAACAAAGGTCTTCCGTGATATAGATGCTTCTTACGATTTTCTTTTCCAAGGTGACAATGGCTCGTTTCTCCAGGATGCCGTCCATATGCATCTGTCAGGTTAGCTTCTTATTTAAGCACATGGACGGAAGGCCGACATACCCATGCCCATAATCAGGAGCACGATAGCCATGTCCGTATCATCGCTCAGTACACTTTCGTTCTCCGCATAGACTTGCCGTAGGAGCTCAAACATCTCTGCTTTGGGCACATACCGGTAGGTAGTGTTTGCATGGTCAAAGAAGCAGTCAAAGTAACCTTTTGCGGTCTCAATGCTCGGTAGAACAAAAGTTATGGCCTGTTTATTGGCGTGAAGACCGCCTTGTTCCTTGCTGAACAGATTCCGAGGAAGACCGCGACCGACCTGTGCTAGATGCCCAGAGACCTTCTGGAGAAAAGCGTGGACGCTTGCATCACCTGTTACTCCAATCAGCCCATAGCTTTCAGGGAGAGGGGAGAGTGTGAGACAACGCGAGAAAGGTTACAACATACCCGAGTCATGCTCAATTCTGGCGGTGCTTATGTCGTCGCTGTTGGCGTTTGAGGGAACAGCCACGTCAGAAGGCGACGGCGGTACAACTGAGGTATCGCCGCCAGCTACATTCAAATGCGTCTGGTTCTGAGCCGAGCTGCGAGTCTACAACTCGTTAGCTTTCTGCAATTTCCTCAGGTAGGCCAACTTAGTAGGCAGTTATCTTACAGTCCTACGTCTCCTTCCACGTTTGTAGTCGGAATTATAAGCACAGCCTATGTTCAAGATGTCAGTATGCTACTCGCCTTGCGAGGGCATAAGAGCACGTACGAAGCCCGGACCCAAGGCAACGCTGGCAAGGCTCACAGCCATCGCATTTGGATTTTCTTTTCTTGCATCCGTCGCAGGCCCTGTTTCCGCCAGTCAGTTCAGGCTGGGGCGGAATTGACAGGCCATGTCAACTTGAGGCGTGTAGCGAGGTGGCAACGAACCTTGTGACGTATTTCTTCTTCGGCAAGTGGCTTGGGATTGATGCCATTGAGCAGATAGTAGTACGCTCAAGCAATTAGCAGAAATGTAGATCAGATAATACTAGGCAGGAAGACTAAGGTTGCATCTGCCGTAAGGATCCAATACCGCCTGAACTTGGATGATTGGGGTAAATTCTCAGCTGTGGAGGCGGCTCGTGTTTTCAGTGAGGGGTTTCAGAAGCCTGTCGAGTCATCCACCATTGATCCAAAAGATCTAGGCTTGGGGTTCGTCTGTGGGGGGATGGGACTGGGGCTTTCATCTCCGCACTCTATCCCGAGCCACCCTTCCTCCCCCTTTCCTCCTCACTGGGTAGCCCGCGTCGTTAACGAGTCATTTGGTAAGCTTCACAGACGTAATGGCGTTGGTTTATTTATTTTTTAACTGCCTCTAAGCTCTGCCTGCCGAATCGAACACTTCTACCATGAGTCTCTCAACCCCTTTTGAATATGCCTCGACGGCTTCTACCTGTAGGGTGGTCAATTCGACCTTGGTGCAGTTTTCTGCAATGTATTCGTGATACCCATTCCTCACATTTCGGTTCTGATTAACCTTGACCATTCCTCGTGCCATTCCTACCCGCACCATCTCATCTGAGAGTGGGTGAGTGCCATGTAGCACGAGTGGTGTTGCATCGCCCAAAGCCGCATGGATCTTCTCCAACCTGTCCAATCTCCAGTGTTTCTCTGCGCCTCCAGCAGGATATGGGCCATGGACATTCCCAAAGCTAGGGGCTAGGAAGTGAACACCGGTCTTCTTGACAAAGTCGGCGGCCATGCCTGGGTCAGTAAAGACACTCTCTAGGTCAATTGTCGGCAGTCCGTCCTCCCCTCCCTCCATTCTCCCAAGCTCAGCCTCGACGGTGATGCCCTTGCCTTTGGCTCTATCCACGACGGATTTAACGTACTTGATGTTGCCCTGCTCGTCATACATGGACCCGTCAACCATGATGGAGTCGAACGCGCACTCCAAAGCCAGGTCCGCATCACTGGGCTTCAAACAATGGTCGAGGTGGATGGATATAGGCACTGAAGCCGCATGAGCAACCTCGGCTGCATACTTGATAAATGCAGGGCCGTGGAAGTGCAAGGTCCATGGGAAGAATTGAATCATTGCGGGGGAACGGCATCGCTCTGCCGCCTTGATCACTGCAAGAACGCCTTCCGCATTGTATCTATCATTGAATAAAATCAGTCTACTGTCGTTGACTTTGTACCACTCGGATAATGCGCATATGAGCATGTGGTAGATGCTTGGGTTAGACTTACACACAGAATCCGCCAACGGCATACCCACCCTTCCGGGCGTTATGGATAATCTGCCACGTTCGGTTGTTCTCGGGATACGCAGCCATTCTGGAGAGTAATGAGTGTCTCTGTCTGATGGTGTGCTGGAACTATGGCCGGCAAAGTGTCTCCTACCCTGGCCTTTTCAATCACGCGCCGGCTATTAGATGCCATCCTGAATTGGCCAAGCATAAACAAAATCGGATATGATAACTTTAACTTGAGGCCAGAGTAAAAGCCGACCTGCATTTGCTTGACGAGCCCCACCAGAAGGAGAGCGACACCATTTCCGGCTTCGACGATGAATTCCGATGACAGAATTCCGACACCACTGTCTCACTTAGTCCGATCTAGCAGGTAGCCAAGCACCGAGCTGGAACTGGCTCCAATTCATTTCTGCAGCAACTCTCGGTCATCGGCGGATAACTCTTATCCGATGGAAAAGCGTCAGGCCCACCATGATGCCGAATCCAGTGATGGCTTCAAGAATGCGGAGGCGAGGGTCCATGAAATACCCCAGATATGGCCAGTCTCGCGGCATTTGAAGATTCAGTTGCAGATGATAACATATCGAAGATGACGGCCAAACACTTTGTCGGTGGCAGCCCTGCCGAACTGGTGGTAGATGCGCTCGAGAGTCTTGCTCAGCTGCGACCAGGAATCCAATTTGATAGACAGCACAAAAGTATGAATCAACTTCCTCACTCTCACTCTCGGCCACCAATCCCAACCAATTCTAAGGCACAGACGAGTAAGCAATTATGCAATTATTGACAATCGAATTGCAGTCGTCTACTCAACACTCCACGACCCCTCTAAGCATGTAGCACTCGTCTCCGGCGGCGGCGCAGGCCATGAGCCTGCCCACGCCATGTACGTCGGCCCAGGCATGCTGAGCGCCGCCGTCTCAGGCAACATCTTTGCCTCTCCGAGCGTGAATCAGATCTACAGCTGCATCCGCAACGCCAACGGGGATGCCGGGACCGTCATCATCGTCAAGAATTACACGGGGGACATCTTCCACTTCCACCAGGCGGCACAGAAACTCCGTGCCGAGCTAGGGATAAAGGTTGAGGTTGTTGTCGTCGGTGACGATGTCTCTCTTCAGCGGAGTAAGGCTGGCAAGGTCGGGAGGAGAGGGCTAGCCGGCACCGTGCTGATGCACAAGATCTTGGGCGCTGCCTCGGCGGCCGGTAAACCTCTTGAGGCCCTGGTTGAGTTGTCGAAGAAGGTGAACGCTGGTTTGGCCACCGTCGGCGCCTCACTTGACCATGTTGATATTCCTGGTCAGAGCACGGATGCGCAAATTCACCTCACGGTAGATGAGCTTGAACTAGGCATGGGAATTCATAACGAGCCTGGGGCTGAGTTGCTGAAGCCGAAGCCGGAACTCAACGACTTACTTGACAGAATGCTCGGCTATCTCCTGGATACCAGTGATTCAGAGCGAGCATATGTCAATGTTGCACCGTCTGATGATGTGGTTTTGATGGTGAATAATCTGGGATCGCTGTCTGTTCTTGAGCTTGGCGCAATTACGATCAATGTCACACGGCGACTAGGTATGACCCCTCAAATATGTATTAAAGCCCGCAGTGGGGGGTATTAATAGTGCTCAGGAAACCGTGGGATCAAGCCCGTACGAACCTACAGCGGAACCTTCATGACCAGCTTGAATGGGCCTGGCTTTAGCATCACCTTGCTCAAAGCAGATTCAGAACTTTTACCGTATCTTGACGCTCCTACATCAGCGGTCGGCTGGTCCGTCCCTTATATTTCACCAGAAGAGCGAAACGCGACCGGTAGAGTCATTGAGACTCAGTCAACTGAGAGCAATGTGAAAACCGTCACCAAGAACACATCAAGCGCGAATGGTAAGTAATTTCTTGAATGGAAAGGCACTTGCAACGTGTTTGCTAACAATACCCTGAATCAAGTTGATGGAAAATTGGTGCGTTCAGTTATCAGCAGCGCCTGCCGTGCTGCAATTGCTGCCGAACCGTCCATCACCGAGGCTGACACTATTGTTGGCGATGGCGATTGTGGCCTGACACTCAAGCGTGGCAGCGAGGCGGTGTTGAAATTAGTAGAAGACCCTTCAGCCTCCGAAGACAATATCCTTGATCTTATGATCAAGATCGCTCACGAAGTTGAAGAGAACATGGATGGCACCTCTGGAGCTATCTACGCTTTGTTCTTCAGCGGGCTTGCTGCTAAGCTGAGAGATTTGGATAGTTCGGTGACAATGGGGCTGCAGGAGTGGGCTGTAGTTGCGCTCGGAGGACTGGAGACTGTCCAACAGGTCACGCCTGCTCGGGCTGGGGACCGGACTTTGATGGATGCTTTGGAACCATTCGTCGAATCGCTCAAGTCCGGAATCAACCCGGGAGTAGAATCCGCAAGAAAGGGATCGGAATCAACCAAGGGGTTGAAACCGGCATTTGGGAGGGCTGTCTATGTCAATGAACAGGGTTGGGAGCAGGTCCCAGATCCCGGAGCCATGAGCATACTCGCGATTGTAGAGGGTATTTCAAAGGCTTTAGCTGGAGGCCAATAGTTCCCAGACAAATTTGGTTTGCCGCTGCAAGAGTTGGGCCATTTACAAATACAGTATCCCAGATGAGAAAGAACAAAGTATCAAAACACTCTTTTGGGTCGAGACTCATAATTTTCAGGGCGGTTGTGGGCCAGCACGTGGCTAGACAGAGTCTATTGAAGATCACACTCGGCCGCAAAAAGTAGATAATGTTTCATATCGAGACTGTCAACTTCTCAAGCCTGGCTATAGCGGTATTAGCCATGGAGGGAAAGACGGAATTACATTAGATCAATATCTTTTATCCTCGTCGGCCTCCCGCAAAGCACCCTCTATGTCTATATCATCAAGGGACAAGAATCTGGTTTTCTTGTAGAACTTCCAAAAGAGAAACGCCGCTAGCACCAGCGGGAAATCCCTACTCAGGTCAGTATGCAATGTAACATAGGTCACTTCTTTTTATTGCTTACAAGTAGGATGACACAAAGGAACTGGGATCCCAGTTTCCTTTGGTGAAAACTGTAAATCCGCTCGTGAGAATGATGACGAAGCACATTCCCAAAGCGGCGATTGAGCTGTGCACTGAAACCATCAGTTAGTCACGGTTGTTTCTGTGTTGTGAGCTACCCGGACTCTCTGTTATCACTTACAAGAGAAACGGTTTCCCCATGGGAGCCGTGTATAAGAGATATTTTGCTTCTTTAGGGCCAGTCGCAGACGGATGTGGTTGAATAGAATGGTTGACCAAGAAACAAGCGTTCCGGCCGAGGTCAAGCTAACCAACCACCAAAAGACAGTGATGGCACCATTCGAGAGACTCATGAAGCTAAGGAACATGACGGCGGTGTATAAAGAAACACAGACATACGGGACACCCCAGCTCGTGGTGCGCAAGAAGACACGAGGCGCATGGCCCTTGAGAGCGAGACCATAAAGCACACGGGTTCCAGATAGAAGGCTCTGGTTCGACGCGGACCAGGCGGAGGTAATCACAATCGCGTTTACAACACTTGGAATGGCGGGTATTCCAGCTGCTGAAGCTGCAATAACAAAAGGCGAGGCAGTTGCATCACTGCCGTCGTTGTTGAGACGCTCATCATCGCTCGGGACCAACATGCCGACGACCAAGATTGCCAGCAGGTAAAAGACAAGAACTCTAATGAACACATTTTTGCAGGCTCTCGGGATGGCCTTGCGCGGATTGCGTGTCTCCGCGGCTGCCATGGCGATCGACTCGGTTCCAGCAAAAGAAAACACCGCGCCTGTCATGACAGACCAGTATCCCAGAAATTCACCCCAGTGGCCAGTTCCAATATACTCCGCCCATGGGCCGGGCGAATACCAGTACTTGAAACCGATCCGCGGTGTTCCTGGCACGCCGCCCAGGTTGATGACGAGACCGAGAATGATGAGAAAGATGACGAGGAGAATCTTGAGCCAGCCAAAGATGTACTCGACCTCACCAAAAACCCGGACAAGAGAAAAGCCAACTGCTACCGTGAGCACCATGAAGATGACGATGAACACGGCAGGGCTGAGGTCCGTCCAATACTGAAACAGCACACAGATGGCCGTGATCTCCGCCGGGATGGACAAAGTCGTCCCGTAAACCAGATTCCACCCCACTGCAAAACCAAGCGCAGGATCGACAAGAAACTCAGCATGGCGGACGAACGCACCGGTCACGGGCATGAGGGCAGCGACCTCTCCCAGCGCAAACTGCACCGCGCACACGACCAGGCCGACAGTCGCATACGCGAGCAGCGCACCAGCTGGCCCGGCCTTTTGCACTGAAGACCCGAGGCCAAGGAAGAGCCCGGTGCCGATGGCTCCGGCGATACCCAGCATGGCGACATGGCGCTCAGAGAGACCGCGCTTCAGGTCGCGCTCCTCGTTGGTGGTGGCGATGGTGACATTGTGCCCGTGATTGTGGACTTCGGCAGTCTCTGTCACCTCTTCGTCTTTGGTGGGGTAAGACTGATGCAGCCAGGGCGAGTGGTTGGCAGCCATGGCTTCCCTCGGATGGTCGTCGAGTCCTGTGAGGGAGGAAATGCCGTTCAGGATGAGGCTCAGTTGGTTCGGGAGGACTTTAAGGGTCGGTGTCGCGTGCTGACTTGGAGAAATCAAGACCAGGATGGATGAGATAGCGCCATCGCCATGACAGGCAAGGATGGTGCCATCATTCCTGCAGCATCCTCACCAATGGCCTCGACCTCTGCGGGGGGTTCTACGTTGTGGCACGGTCCTCTGTTCAACAGGATGGAACCTTGACTTTTTCAGAAATACACATAACAAGCTTAGACCTGCCGCCAGAGTGATTATTTGATTCCAATCCTTAATTCCTTCATCTCTGTGCCAAGATCTGTTGCATGGTTGTTCTCATCCAGAAGGACCAGAACATCTACCCTTTCACCCTTTGCTCTAGTTCAAGTTTGTCTAGAGTGGCAAAGTCTTCTTTCTACATCAGAAAATTCAGACACGCGGCTGGACCCAACGACGAACCGGATTGATCTCTCATTTCCGAGCCGCGTGGAGCAGGGATGTCATTAGCCCCGTCCAACAATAGCTCCCTTTGCCAAAATGAGAAGGTAAACTTCACTGTCTCTGCATATCCTATGGCAAAGATCACGAACCCTGATTTAAATCAATAGACACTTCCCATCTAGCACCTCAAGTCTCGTCTGAGAGGTATCATGAACATCTAGACAAAGGCTGCACGTAATCGAGGCGCTATCGAGGAGGTTACCCCACGACCGACAAAGCAAATTTTCGCTTCACAGATCCCACAGATGGAGCCTTTATCGGCCCGTTGTGGGTTTTGCTCAGTGCTTGATAACAATGTCCTGATCTCGTTGCCACCCTTGGACCAGGGTCGCGTATCCGCTCATAGTCACTTGTCAAATCTTGATGGAATATTGCGAACACACATGAGCAGTGACATGTACCAAGAAAGCGTCGTGTATGGGTGCGAGTCAGGGTCGGCACTAGATAATGCCATCAACTAGCAAATATCTACCAATGGGCCAGTTAGTCAAAGCCTCTCGGTAAGGCCTGCCGGTGAGGAACTAAGTCGAGTTGTGCTCCATTTTAAAAAGGAGAGTTGTTACCCTATACCTGTAAATTGAATCGGGCAGCTAATAAACCCGCACTCTGTTATGCCATGCCAATGGGAAGCAGGCCTTTGAAGACTCGATCGGTGCGGAAATTCGATCACAGTCTAGAAAAATGGGCTTATTCCGCATGAATGTAAGTTAAGCAGGTTGTTGTTGTGATAAGATTGAAACTTTGCCTATGCTGATTTTTGAACTTTAGCTGTTTCTCACGAAATGTCTCACATGAGTGATCAGATTTCCTTCGACCCCCAACACAGTCAACATCACCTACATGGTTCAGACGTACTCTCTTGCCATTTGAGCCAGATTTCCAAATATAAGAACTGCATACACCACTGTCGGACCTGTTTTCATAAATGGCTGATGCCGTCTCTGCCACATATATGCACTTCCCCTACCAGGATTCTGGCAACTGTCGGTCGATGGTAGTAAACATCCCGGGTCAACGAAGTTGCAATAAATCATTTGGAATGTCCAAGACTTAGGACGGGAAATCTCCAACCACACTGTTTAAAAGCCCGTTGATGTATCCTTCCGTTATGCCAGCATCAGATATAAGAGCCATCCACTGCGCGAGCCCATCCTTTGGTGAAGTTTGAGGCTCCGGTGTAGCGTCAGAGAGATTCCTCGCTCCTCCAGGCTTATCATCCATCATCGTAATGGTACGTTTGGCCAGCGTTTCAAACGTGTCACGGTAAGGAGCAGCGGCCTTCCACCGCTCCGCCATGAGCACCAACATAATCGTACAGTCGGTGCAAACACTAGCCACCCGACCTTGCCGATACGTCTCTCGGACAGTAGGGGAAGTCCACAGGCAATGCAAAAAAGTCAGCCCTGCGAGAAACAGTTCGTGAAGTCCAGTCCAGGTGTAGCTAGTGGGCTTCCCAAGGTACTGGGACCGGTAGCTGTGGCATATGGACTCTGCGGCGCGCATACAATCCAGGAACACGCTCTCGACGGTCCCAGAGTGATGTATTATTTGAGACCTATATAGTTGAAGAATGGTATAGTTGTACTCCATCTCAAACCAGTCTGATGTCTGGAATAGTGCTAGAGCTTCGGTACAGGGCGGCAGAGGTGGGATTTCGGCGCGCCAATTCTCAATCTCGGCCCGGAATTTCTGGACCTGCTCAAGACGAGAATGCTTTGGTGGGCAACATGACTTGGAATTGGAATACAGAGTGGTGTGTAAGTGGGCTAAAATGTGTCGGATCCGGAATGTGTGAATAGCCCGCGTCATGCCTGTTGGCGGATCAGTTGGCGACTGCCGCGACGAGTAGCATGGCCCACTGGCTGGGATGTCGGCGTCGTCAATGTCAGTTGGATACTGAGTTTCTCTGTTAGATCTGATCGAAGATGATCCTCCAAGATAGAGAACAGCAAAGAAAAGCATTGGCAAATCTTACTTCAGAGTCAACCTCGTGATAAGGTATCCCTTGTGGTCGCCCAAGCATGATCGCTGCCTGTGACTCCATTGCATACGTGCACCAGAATACTCTTCTGTGTAGTTCCAGTTGCAGCGGATCATCTGTCGACCCGAAGGTTTTGGAGTTGCGGTGATAACCTCGGTCGATACACTGACGGAGGGCCAGGCCAGCCAGTTTCCTGGCGTATGTGAGCTTTACTTTGTTCCAGTAGGCCCAGCTAATTATGTCTTACCAGTGGGATGTACCAATGGAGGAGCGTAGAGAATATACGGCGCAGCACAAGATGGCCTGGATCGACTCTATATTGTCCAGCGCCAGGACTTGATCGCTGTATGCTTGTGCAGAAACATAGAGTCCCTGTTACAAGGTTGGTCATACTGTGATCCTTACTTCGGCTCGAATAGGCATTAGAGCATACCTCAGCTGAGTAGCCATAGGTTGGCAAAATCAAAGCCCCGACTGCATACACCTGCCAACGGTAATCAGTCATTTGGCTTTCAACAAAGCATAGGCGGGATCATTACCATATAGAGGAAGAAGAGTGCGACGGGGTCAGAGGCAACGACGTCAAATTCAACTAGTCCACTGACGATAGAGAGCTCCCACTCTCTGAACGTTGGCTCGTGAAGAAACGGGTATTGAGGGTGGATATTATGAAAATAGGCGTCGCTCAGTGTCACCGCCGTGTCGTAGCCGGGGAGGAGGCATGGAATAGGGTGTGTGGGTGAATTATTCGAATGTTGATCCAACCCGGAACCTGAATGTTTCTCCGCGACAAGGCCGCGCAACGATGAGTTGAGAAGCCGGGAGAAGGCAAATGTGGATGATGAGCCTAGGTAATGAGGCTCGGCACCAGCGGCGCTGAGACTTAAAAGACCTACCTTGGATGACAACTCATCTAGCCCAGTCTCCCCACGCTGCTCCTCGTCCTTGTATCTGCGTGGATGAGTAGAAAAGGAATCTTCGGTGGGCAGAGAGGTGGCGGGGCCGTTAAACTGAGATTCCGATTCAGAAGGCGCGCTATGGAAAAGATGATCATTGGCAAGATCCGGGCGGTGGTGTTTGAGAGTCTCTTCGAGGAATGCAACTCGCTGCTCCAGGAGCTCGAGATAATTTCGAGGCCGATGCTTTCTTGTTGCTGGGTCTTCTACCAAGCAGGCTGTCCGGTGTCGTCAGTAAGAAGGGCCAGAAGAGACCATGAGCCAATTGAATAGGCATATGAGAATGCACTGACAGATCTCTGAGCGGCGACAATTTTCACAGCCGGATATGTTGCTGTCACACTAGATGCACGCTCTGTTAGTAATGTAGTGTGAAGCCAGAGTGGATGACTCACTTTCAGTTTCTTCTCTTTGCAGTTGACGCAGGCCATCAACGTTCTGTTTGCCGATCGGACTCGTTTGGGGCTTCGATAAGCCCGAAGATTTGCTTCTCTTGCATTCGGAAACATGGTGCGGATGGAGGTGAGAGTGAAGTTGGCAAGTTCAATGAGGCGCCGACCAGCCCATTTATTTATCGTCCTTATCAGTGGAGGCGTCAGTGCACCGGATCTGCATTTTAGGGCGCTGGTACACTGGATGCCGTGCTACAAAAGGTCAAGTTGCATGCTAGACACCCTCTATAAGCAACCACCCAGATCGCTATCATCTGGGGTAAAGTATGGGGTAGTCATAAAACTGTGTCATAAGTCCGATATACTTCGGATATTCAGCAACGGATTTATGTTAGGCCGTGATATCATGGTTACGTGGAACACTCTGTTCCTCATTTTTATAGATAGATATTGGCTTGAGGTTGAACAAGGTCTACACTACAGGCTGCGAATTACCTAAAGGCGTGATCGTACTACTCCTTCTTTCTCCATGCCCTTCAGCTTTTCCACCCTTGCCGGAGTAATCTCGAAGGCCTCAGGCAGTCTTGTATCCGCCCAGGATAGCCCGGCCATCAGCTTGACCAGTCCAGGCGCCGCCGTGAATATTCGTGCCATTCCGCTATAGTGAAAACATATTAGTCTGCTTTCTAGTGTATTTCTAGCCAAGGGCGAAGGATATTTAATAGAACTTACTGCCCGTTGTGGCCGGCACAGACCCATTGACCTGGAAGTCCAGGGAGTGGTCCCACGAAAGGTAGACCGTCAGCACTCTAATCCTCACTGTTAATTCGTCCCAAATAATCCTATATTAGGACCAAGAGAATACTTGCCATTGCAATGATTCCGCTCCATTCCCTCCTGTGATCCTCTGTCACAACCCCGGGCCACCCTGTAAGCTGAGCGTCCGTAAAGTCTTTCACAGCCTCCGTCACGGACGGGAAGCCGGCAATGTTGTCGTCAGTGGCCCTCTCCGGGTTATTCTCGAGCCATCTGTAGAATTCAGCCTGCCCGGGATTGGAGCCCCCAAAAAGGACAGGGCCGTGGGTAGGTATTCTTGGGTTGATTGTGATCAGACTTCCCCCAGGCAACAGGATACCATACGAGTTTTGAAGGGCCTTGGACCCAATGAAGCTCACGGGTGGAGCAATCAGGTTACACATGTGAGGCGTGGGTTTGATGAGACCACGCAAAGACGGCTCAAGGCCGGGACTGTAAGCGTTGGTCGCGTGGACAACCTGGGCGCACTCAATATCGCCGCGCCCAGTTTTGACTGTCCAGTTTCCCAATTCTTTGTGGGACTTCATAATTTGTGTGACTGTGGTGCGTGTCTGGAGATTCACACCTCTCTTTAGATTCTCGCTCATAACATGGGCAGCTAGCTTCCAAGGATGTACTGTCGATGCAGGCCAAGCATAGCATGCTTTTGCATCTTTAATTCGCGATACCTGCACTGTTGTAAGCAATTCAAATTCAAACTGTAAAGAAGCATATGCGACTCACTTCTCTTGCCTTCACTGGGTCATTTATGACTTTGATGTGATCAATATTACCTCCAGCTGCTTTGTAGCGCTCAAAGACTTCTTTAGCATCATCTGCCGACTCCCAGGTGATTGGTACATCTAGAGTATCACCAACCCAAAGCTCGCAGTCGACGTTGTTGGAACGAACATAATCAACTACACTTGACCATGTCTCCTGCTCATTTTGAAGGATCTACATTGTATGGTCAGACATTCTTGTGATGATGATAGTAAGCAAAAACCTGTTCCAAACCAACCTTCAAAGCCTGCTCAGTTCCAAAGTCATCCTCGTACTCCATGAAACCGCGCCACTGGTCAGGCTTACAATGCCCTGCATTCCTGCCAGTGGCACCGGAGCAGAACTCGCGGGCTTCGAGAACAACAACCTTCTTCTCGGGCCATGTCTCCACGCAATGCTTCGCTACTGTCGTTCCCGTCAACTATTATATTGATGTCAGTGGCTGGCAAACTTGCTATCATCCCAAAATGTAGAAGACATACACCGGAACCAATGATCACTATGTCCGCTGTTGCGGGTAGTCCGGGAGCGGTGCGGTGGTTCATCAGATGGTGACCCTGCATGTCTTGAAGCCATGTTGACAGAGGGCGACTGTCTTTTGGAAAGCTGTAGAATCCAGGTGCCATGGTTAAGGAGAGCGTGAGATATTTGTGATCAGGGTGGTATACACTTGCGTTACCAACACCCAGGAATGTTGTTCTGCTTTTAGGAAGGACGCGTGATTTTAAGATCGGCCAGTGATGAGATAATGGCAGTGAAAGGTGAACCGATCTCGGCTACTCCAAGACGTCCGATTGGCGGAAACTGCCACTACTTCTGGTTTCTAGATTAGCTTTCCTCGTCATTGCTTACCTACGTAGAATTCAAATCCAGAGGCTGAAGGTGGTTCTCAAGCTGAACGACAGATGCACAACACAAAGATAACGGCAAAGTCTGGGGCTTGATTCGGAGCTATGATTGGCTGTGGTAATGTCTTACCGGAACCTTCCGCCAATCAGAACTGGCTTCGGCTCAAGTGGGGCCAGCCTCTCTTCCGGTCTTGGGAAGCTCAGGCTCAAGTCAGAGATGCACATGGATATAAACAGACTTTTCCCCCAGTTTCTAAAGTTGTCCTCGATATGATTAATACTCAACATATAATCACACAGAATCTCCATTCTTTTTCTACTTATCCTGATCAATATGTCCTCGCCACAGGTCGAAAGTGGTAGCAACCAGCTATGGCCTCCTGGGACAGTTCGCCTCGAGGCCAACAAAGACAGCGAAACCCTCATCTTACAACCTCAACCTACCGATGACCCGAATGACCCACTGAACTGGCCGCAATGGCGTAAATATCTTAATATGGGCCTCGTCTGCTTCTATGTCGCCATGGTCGCCGAGTTCATCAACGCCCCGACTCCCACATGGGGCCCTATGAATAAGGAGCTTGGCTATAGTTTCGAGATATTGAATGATAGCTATGCTGCTGGCTGTGCAGACCTAGGTGTTGGATCGTTGCTTCTGATCCCCTTCGCCCTCAAGTTCGGCCGCCGGCCTATCTACCTCTTCAGCACCATAATTCAGTTTGGCATGAGCATCTGGTCGGCTAAGATGCAGACAGTTGCCGATCTGATGCTCATCAACGTTATCCAGTGCCTTTTCAGCAGTCTAGCAGAGTCAATTGTGCAGATGACTATCGCCGATGTCTTCTTTATCCACGAGCGTGGCAGAATGAACTCGCTTTACGTATGGGTGTGGCTTCTCTCTAGCTACATGGGCATGCTAATTGCAGGCTTCGTCGCTAAAGGATTGGGTTGGCGATGGGTCTGGTGGCTGAACGTTATCATCTTTGGTATTACTATTTTCCTTGTCGCCTTTACCTACGAGGAGACCAAGTATTGCCCACCTCCCGAGGCTACCGTACCAGGACGGCTGCCTGCTATTGATGAGCATAAGTCAGGCGATGCCGAGGTCATTGCGAGAAACAAACTCAAAAAGGGCCAATCTGCATCAGGAGATATTGATATTGTATCAATTCCAGCAGCTGAGATTGCGCCAGCTCAGGGTGTTACATCAATCACGATCAACCCTAGTATCCCTAAAAAGACATACTTGCAGAAGCTGGCACTTACAACTACCACTCCAACGTCAGGCCAGTCAGATGATTCCTTCCTTCGCCACATGTATCAACCCCTCATTCTTTTGACCACGATCCCTGCCATCGCATACACGGCATTGGTGTATGGTGTGTTGGTGGGACTCGGAGATGTCATGTCTGCTCTCATCTCAAGCTACCTGACATTGCCGCCCTATAACTTTACATCAGACCAAGTTGGACTCATGAGCCTTCCCAGAGTGATCGGTGTCACCATTGGCGCCGTCATCGTCGGTCCTTTGAGTGACTGGTGGATTGTTTATTACTCGCGCCGGCGTGATGGTATTTACGATCCAGAGTCGAGACTCTGGTGTATCGCCCCTTTCATCCTTTTTGTTCCTGTTGGTGCACTTCTCTTCGGATTTGGTCTCAACAATCATATGCCATGGCCCGTTGTCGCGGTCGGACTGGTTCTCTACAATATTGGAGTTACGCCAATTAACAGCTTGTTAATCACGTACTTGACCGACTCGTACACAGATGTAAGTCTACCCCTCTGGGTTGCCGATAGTCTTGGGCATGATATTTAACGCTAGAGTAGGTTATTGGCGATGCGTTGGTGGGTGTCACACTGGTACGCAACACGTTTAGTACTGCCTTCATCTTCGCCCTCGAGCCATGGATCGACCGGATCGGGATCAAATATGTCCTTGTTACAATCCTGCTAATTGCATGTCTCATCTTGGCGGGGTTCGGAGTCTTCATTCGGTTTGGAAAGGGGTTCCGAGGACGTACTGCTTCACGATACCAGTACTATGCAGCTCGTCAGTACAAGACCAGGGCCTAATATTGATGGATTTGATACCTCTTTAAAGTAGCAAATTCAAATGCAAATTGTCTTACTATGCTCAGCAGCTAGTTAATGTAGGTAGCTTGAAAGGATCAATTTCGCAGGCCCTAGTCATGTAAGTGCGCCATCAGCCTCACGCATCAAGTTAAGCCACAGCTTGTGGGTGGGAGCGGACCTCAATTGTTAGTAAAGGCCTCTCAGAACGCATAGATTAGTGTGGAACTATGCTTGCTTATCGCCTACTTTACCACCCAAGCGAGCTATCACCTATGTACTACCCACATTCACAACCAGCCAGTGAGCTCACACGCTCGGTCATGTCTGGATACTGCGCATCAAAACTTGAGTTGTGCAGAAATCAGATCAGCATCTGGCAAATGAGAGTATTCCAAGTAGATAAACGAATACTGCGCCCCATTCCTGTGGTAGGAATTTCTTGGGTTGCTAATTTTAATACTTGAAAGCATTCTGATTTTCCGATACTCCTCTAACGATCATATCTGCTACAACGCACCAACTGGAAAAGCTCCCGAACCATTTAAAAGCTTAAATACCAGCTGATATTGCAAAAATCCTTTGCAGATGTTCTGGGCTTGCGTAAGTACTTTTGAATGTCTAGTCAACCGCATAAGCTCATTAACTTGTGTACGATGTAGTGTCAGTGTACCAGCGGCTTCAGTGTAGCACTTGACTATGGGTGTTCATATTGCGGCCATACGCGATGTTTGAATTGCCTTTAAGAAGCCAATGAAATATCACTCCCAGCATGGCAGAATAACTCAGGTACATCTAGCCTCGAAAGCTAGAAGCTCCATTCGAAACCACATCAGTCAAGAGCCTCCGGCGACCAACTCATCGCTAGCAATGAATTGAGTACTTCGAATCTGGAATTATCGTCTAAGACACACGCTATACTTACCCCAAGCCCTCCTGTTCACGCAAATACCGTTCCGCGCTATTGCACCGATGAAATCTCTTCGAAGGCTTGGCAGGTTGCGGCGCTGACGAAGAATCTTGATCAGCTGTTATTTCTTCTTCGTGGGGATTTTACTCCTGATGCGCATCGTGCTCTGCTACTAGCCCTTCGGCTGCGCAACCTTGACTTTGTACATTTGATCTTGCAGAAGCTGCAGTCTCACGAAAATAACTACGTGGACGAACATGGGGTCTCGCCGCTTCATTATGCCATACATCATAACTCCTCAGGAACGGTGGCAAGTCTGCTGATACGTCATGGCACGAACGCTCACGAAATTGACGACGATGGTCATAGCCCACTTTCTGACGCTATTGATAATGGCTACGAAGACTGTGTACTAGTGTTTTTGGAGTGTTCAGAAAGCCGAGCTCCCTCGAATGAATTGGAATTCAGCGACCAAGTGCTTTTTCATGCAGATAAGCATCTGGTGGTTGAATTTCAGTGGGAGGTCCCTTGCGTATTTGAAGAAGTGTGGGAGGAGTTTCCGGGCACGAATCCAAGAGAATCAATGCTCGATCTCGTTACAGTTTATGACTGCTGCACATGTGGAGGATATCTTTCCAAAAATTGGCCTGGATTTGGGGTATCGCTGTTCAAACTTTTGATAGAACGCATCGTTGGTGAGAAATACTACATGCACGAGATCTTGGTAGTGAATGAGGAAGAAATAGATGTACACCTGTGGCAGCGGACGAGGGAAAACTCAACTTAAATCTTCCAACAAGAGGCGACGAAAAAATCGACATCTGTAAGGCGATATGCTGGATGTGCGCCGCCATCCGGCCAAATCCTCATCTAGGACTTTGCAGTTGTCAAAACCTCTAAAAGGAGTTTGGATTGGCGATGAATCTTGGGAGCTTGCAGTGATTTCATTCACCCTTGAGCCACTGGAAGACTTTCAAGTCGATCAGGCGTCTCTAAGCGCAGGGTGTTGGGTAAAGCTCTTCGACACCGCGGTGGTTCTCGAATATCCCATCAAGAGATCATGGGGACGTGGTTTGGAAATGCCGTTCGACATGATGATTCATCTAATGGCAGTCGAGAATTATTATTGCTTGGATCCTGGGATCATTCTTCTCGGCTATTTCACTGCGCTTGTGCCTATGGCGCAACAACACGGCGGCCAGAGCATATAATGGCATCTTGAGTTCGTGGATGGCACGGACGATTGCTTGCATGTCTCAAATATAACTTCGATAAAGGGAGAATGGTTTAAAACAGACGACAAGTCATTATTGCAGAAGCCCAAATGCTTTGTCGGCTGGTCAGAATTTGCGAATATTGCACTTGGCACACAGGCTCTCTGTAAAGAACACAAGTTCAGAGCTAGTTACAATGCTTCAGAACGCCGCCAAGTAGCTCGCGTAGAGGGTTTCGAGGCTGGGGTCCAGGCTGGCTTCACTCTCGGCCCAATCCTCAACCTGGCGCCAAAGGCAACACGGTCGTGGGTTTTCCACTCCACAGTACAGCATTTCGGTGCCCCTTCGAGCTATATGCAAGCTGTTAATCTAAGCCGAGGGAACGTTGCGCTTGTACTAGACTCGAAACAAAGCAAGCGTGGCTTGTCCCTTTCTTGAGCCTAGCGCTCCACCTATGCTAGCGCTACTGGCAAGAGATTGGGAATATGAATCGTCCCCAATACCATTTGCTAACCTTCAAAGCGATGGAGCCGAGGCAGCTTTCTCCGATCTCCATAGCAACGGAGACCTGATCGTCTCCGGCACAAAGGAAGATGGGGAAACTCTTAGGTCACTATTTTTACGTATAAATAGCAATCTGCTGCAAACACAACGCACCAGAATGCCTTCAAAGCAAGGGCGCATTTTTTCCTCGGAGCTTCTTGATATTGTCATTGAACCAAGCAGGGGCAGTCCCTTGAAGAGGGTTGATGTTACTGAAAGGACAAGAGCATGGCTCCCCCTGGTCGAGAAAGTCGATTGTGTTGGCGTCTGCGCAGATTTGGGTCTCGCAATACAGCCAGTGAAACCACAAGGCCGCAACTGTGGCTGCTTCGCTCTCCCAGAGGACAAATTCTATCTAGCAGCACACATGTGGTGTTTAGACCAACTCGCCCAGAAATCAGGCAGTGGGTTCGACCAGATCGTGCAAGGAAAGTGCAGGCTTGGCGAGGGCCTCATTTGGAAGACAGAATGCCTCCAGTGGGCGAACTGCACGGTGAACAACAGGCATGTGCCCGTCTGGGGTGAGAGCCGTGAAACCAGTATCCTGCAGCAAATTTCCGGAAATCGTAACGACAGCGACTTGCGATGTTTACAGGGCACTACATGCAACGGTTCGATTGAGAAAGAGGGAGTAGTTGTGTTTAGAGACGTAGAGCAACCCAAGCGCTTAGAAAAGATTAAGGCACTGGCTGCGAACTGGATACATTGCTAGATATATCAGGCAACGAGAGGCTGTTCGATGCTTAGAAGCAGTCAGTAGTTTCGTAAACCAGCTTGATAGAATGAAAACTCTTGTTCGCAGATGTAAACAGCCAATAGAAACAGCTAAAAAGCCAATTCTTGCCACCTTAATTTAATGTTGCATTTTGCTCATATATAATTAGATTGCCAAGACTTGTGGTCTGAGTGCTGACACGCCCAACCTCAATCTCCCCTACTTTATCATCGCCCATAATTTGAGACGCGTTGGCGATCACCCCAAGACATACCGCGATACCTGGATTGAAATGATGGCGGGGGTTCGGTACATGCTGAGGCTCATCGGCACATTTCTACTTGCAATCGCGCCAATAGCCCTGGCAGACGCGACTATCTACGATGAGCTCGACAAGCTGACGCCAAATTTCACGCGCGTCATCAATACGCCTGGCTACAACGTTACCGAGGAATTTCCCGGGACTCAACTGGATTGGGAGCTCTCAATTCGCCTCTATGCTGACGTGCCTGGCCAGATTGACGGCGAGGATGATAGATATATTTCCGCAACCCGGTTCTTCTGGGACCCTCCAAGTAGCGTTCCTAGAGGAAGCGGCGGGAGTGTGGATGCAGATTCACAGTTCTATTATTGCATCAGCCCGTTGAAGTATGATGATCCAGAAGTCAAGGATAGTGACGAGGTAGACCCCAGATGCAATGGTGTGGTTTCAGACGCGTGCATTCAAGATCTGCAGAAGATGACCAGCACCCAGTCCTGGTGCGCGATTCTGGATTGGCCCGATTCATGTATGGATCATTCTAAGGATAACTCGCAGTTGCATAGTAAGTCAATTCCTGGCTTAAACCTGGAGCCCAGGTGCTTTCAGAATTCTTCAAGAATGCAGGCCTAACTTTACGCCCAGTGTACGGCCGCGTCAATATCACAGAAACTCCAAACTCATTTGTCGCATTCCCAAGCAACCGGGATGGGCATAAGAAAGGAGATACAGAAGACTTCCGAGACGCGTTAAAAACCGTCTGGGTTGTGATGACGGGCTTTGGAGAAGCCACTCTTGGTGGGAAGTTGGCAGAAACCTCCGAGGTGAACCTCACAAGTGGAATATCTTGCATTCGCGCTCTAAGTGCCAAGGGAGCATCTTCGATGGGCAATAGCAAGACGCTTTCTATTCCTTCAGTATCTTCTCTTATAGCGGGTCTTCTTGTTACTGCAGTCTGGCTTCTACCGTCGGAGTAATTGGAACTTGTTTCCTAAACATTAAGCATCAACCTTGCTAGTTTGAATAGGATAGGAAGCTATGGCATCTTTACGTCCATATCATCACTTCAGGTTCGTGAAAGTTGGTAGAGATAGTGTTCAGTTAAGCCAGATGATCTGGCTTGCTTCTTCATGCTATCTGATTTGAGATTTGATAGGCGCCAGCCTGAGACTATTGTTATAGCTTGTGTTAGGAACCTCTTTTCTATAACCTGAATGAAACATTGTATTATATACTGATTGGTCTAGTCGCGATGATAATCTGAGCTCTCCCTACTCCTACTCCGCCTCCTGTCGTTGGCCTTGTCCTTCTTCATATCGTCAAACAATGCTACTGCTGCAAACGTCGCTAATGCGATTGGAACGTTATCGATCAACACCTGAGCCAGCTTATCAAGTAAAAAAGAGATCCGTGACCATTTCTTGGAGGGTGGGACCCTCAGCAGCTTGGGAGGTGCCTTGAGCCATCGCTTTGGATCCCAAGCTTCCCTCTGACGCTGGAGGTCACCCCATCCTTGGTCAACGATGTTGTCGAGCAGGTAAATGGCCCAGTCTTGACAATTTCTCGACAGAACACTATACAGGCCGCCGCTGTCTCCTTTGCCGAACTTATCATTGTGTTTGTTGAAAGCTCGCTTGCTTTTGGCCAAGGCTTTGTGCCATTCTCGAGAGTAATGGTGGTCCAAGAACTCCTCCAACACTATCTGAGCTGCGCAGTTGTGAGCAGAGGAATAGGTTTGTAGTAGGCTGACTTTTACTTACCAGTAGCAAGTAACTCCTCGAGGCTGCAATAGATAATGTGCTCTTTGTATCGCCTAACCTTGAGGATCTCGTCTTCGTACATTTTGCGTCGCCAGCGCCTTGTCGGAGTGCACCACACTGTCTGTACCGCCAGTTCTTTCATGGTCTCATCCTTGAAATCCATGCTGCATACTCGATAGTTAGGCTACATTCTCATTTCGTTAGTCTGCCGTATGGAAGAGAATATGACTTTGGTTTTCGTACCTCAGGTGCATCTAGCTCACAGAAATAAACGCCCCAATGCGCGCATAATTCATTTAACGGGTCGTCTTTCAACGCCACGTATTTCATTGGCCTGAAAGGTTTATATTCAATGCCGACCTTCCAGGCCTTTCGCGGTTGGGGCGAGCTAACTTGGATGCCGTCCTTAGACACTACCCTTTTACTTCCCGACCTGCTCGTGCTGATATGGAAATCAGGGTCACGATCCACATCACACCAGCCAGGACCTGCGAGACTGTGAGTAATAGTGATGTTTGTCAACTCTCTAGCCCGATCTCTGGTCGCTTCTGAGCGGCTTTTTGAATGCGCATCAAATCGCCTATTCCGGCCGCGGCGGGTGAGATCTCGCCACCGATCAGGATGCGTGTGTTCGCCGAGAGCGATCGAGGATTCGGAGCCTGGGCGTGACACGCACACAGGCCAGTGGTTCATCTGGTGTACGCTCTCCTCACTATATTCGGAATCTCCCGGGGTTCTCATACACCGATCGGGGTATCTCAGGTTGTCATCCCTGTCTGTAGGGCAGAATTGGGATATTAAGTCATCTTGGCCCAATGCAATTCGTGAGCTGAACCTAGACGAGGACTCGTGAAGAGTCAAGGCCGGGTCTGATCGTACTTTGGGGTAGATTGGCGAGTGATATGGGTATGGGACAGTATGACGATATTTGAGGCTGGGCCTCTCATCATCTTCCACTTCATCGGGAGGACATGTCTGCTGTAACCAACTGTATATCGCCTCAGTGCGGACAGAGTCACGTGGAGCGTCCGAGTCTCCAGGACGATCCCCCCCATCGCTTCCACGTATCCGAAAGGATAAGAATAGATTCCAATAAGATTAGGTGCCGCCGAGTAAAAAATGATGAAAGTAATTTTGCCACGAAAACGCTAGAGGAACGGCGGAGTCTATATCAACGAGACTCTGTTTTCATCGCCACCATGGGATGAAACCACAATGTGCATTTTCCAAATATATCCTTCCCCAATCTTGTGAGTGAAGCCTGTGGCAGTTCACACTATAGTGACGGACCAAAACCTCCCTCAGCCACCCTTTCTCTATTCCTACTGATCCTATAGGTCATATATTGTTGGGTATCCTATAGGTCAGACATTGTTGGGTCGTATTCATTGCACCTCCGCCAATAAGTGTACCAGCGTGCCGACCCGCCTGCAGGCTATACGCTCTGCCAAAAAAAAATTGGGACAGATGGCAGTCCGAATTGGGTATTGATCTGTCTGTTGCTTGCCAGCTGAGGCACTGCTCCTAGCTAGGTCTTACCGGCCAGTGTCACGGTTGTAACCTAGGTAAGGAGCATCTGCCGGTGGACATGCTTGACCGACAGTCATACGGTGCCTCTGCCATCTCGGTGATAACGTGACTGACTCCTGCAGCTTTAGCTTTTTCCGCAGCAGGACCCGCTCATGAATGCGCCCAAGCGAGGTATCTCACAAATGTGATGTACTGCTAGCTCGGTTGGACTCTGGCTTTTCGTTGGCCTGCTGGTCCTCCCCTGCAACATTGAGTGGCTCGTATGGTTTCATTGCATGTCGTCCAGGCTCAGCGGCCTCGGGTACATATAGCATGGCGCAGCTGAGGGACTTTGGGGGGATTGATTTCGGGCCTAGCCCTAGTCAGACGCGGGATGCGAGTAGCAGAGGAGAAGCACTCGAGGAGCATGCGTTGTGAGCTCTATGTCCATTCCATTGGATTTCTTCAACTTACGCATCTTTGAAAGTCAATTTACAGGTAGACGGCAAAATGCTCGATACCTTGAGGCGAGCGCCAGGCGTGCTTTTCCGCATGCTGATGCCCATCCATTGGATCAGCTGGGAGGTCAGTGTCGTGCCGTTCAAGGTGATTGGAAATGCGGACAGCGAGCAGAAGCGTAACGGCTTGATCGAGGCATGGGTGAAGACAATGAGTCATCAGCTTTCGAACGTCATGGTCACTGTAAGGCGGATTGACTCGCGAGATCTATTTCTGGAAACAATACTCACTAGTTCCAGGGCACCATCTTGTCCGGTGTGATTGTTGGTAGCTTCACATGGACCATCTTCGACCAAATGCTTCCTACTGCCATGACTATAATCCGGATTCTGTGGTACTCAAGCTTGATTCTCTCCATGACTGCAGTAGGCGTGGCCCTGCACCAAAGCGTTTTCCTAGCAAGAATGGTCAACGTCCCCGAGTTCCATGCTGTAATGGTCGACCTTCTTTGCTTCGAAACTCCGATGGGCCAGATGAAGCCTCGCCAGGAACAAGCTTTCATATGGCTTCTCGCTATTGGGCTCCTGGAGTGGAAGCTTGGCTTATGGTTTGGAGGCTTCGTGGTGTTCCTATGGAAGTTGACGAAGATCGGCCAGCAAGACCAAACATTTTCCGACAGAATGGTAGGTAGTCTGTGGAACCTAGTATTGATTCTTGCTGACAACTTAGCTAGGTTGCTGGGTTCGTGGGTTTAGCCGTGTTCATGTCCGCATTTATATATTTTTTCAGTATTATCGGATTATGGCGAGGAGCTCTCAAGTCAAGGCATACCATGGAAATTAAATAAGCCATATTAAGCAACGTGAGATTTGAGCTCTTTCCGATTATGTTTTCGAAGCTAGCAGGGGGCATATGCCTGGGTATTTTGATTTTGTTCTCATCCCCAAATCCATGTAGTTGGCCCTATTATTTTATCGACATATATCCGCTTCATAGAAGTTTGTAAAGAAGCGAGAGGCAGAAATGAGTTAAGGTAATTGTTTAAGATGCTTCGCTAGATCGTGACACAGAATGTGAATCTAGATTTGTGTTGTAAGCCATAGAACTCGGCCCTCCTTTCTTCAAGACAGCGATAAGTAATGATCATTAAACAGATGCGCAACTGATATCCAAGCACGAAATAGAGGTTTGCCATATTTTAAAACTGTAAAGATAGTTTAATTATCTATGTTAAGCGAGGAAAGTTCAACCGATCGTATCAAAAATAGAGGGAGACGAGAGTTATTCCATCTGGCTCTCGGTATAGGGTATCCTGTTCAACATGCCCACCATCTGGCATTTAATTAAAACGAGCTCACGCTCAGACGCTAAGCGCGCCCCTGGTCAAAAGACGCGTTCCGAATGTTTACATTGTGAAACTGTTCAATTGATTCTCGATTTCCGGCTACCCTATGAACAAAAGAACAGCCAACCCCTAGAGTTTGCAAACTCGACACCGTCCCTTCAGCACGATGTCCTCTAAACCTGCTGCCGGAGTAAAACGTCGGGCTGCGTGGGACGAGCCGCGCAGGCTCCCCCCAAAAATGCGAGTCCTCGAGTCTCAAGTCGCCGTTAACCAGTTGGTGATGTCTCAGCCCACCTCTCCCCAGATTGCTCCCATCATCACGCCTCCCACTCCCGGTTCATCACCCTTGCAGCCCGCTTCTTGGGATTTTCCTAATGAGAGCGCGGGAGACCCGGGTGATACTCATCTTCGGAGGACGCTCTCTAAATGGACCCAAGAGGAGGCTGTTGAGTTCCTGATGTCTCTTGCAAGGAAAGACATGCGGGTAAAACTTGCGATCGAGACCGAGAACCGCAGGATGGCCAGGATGGGGAAGAAAAGTTATGATAAATCTCGGGCATTGAATTTCGATGATATTCTTAAGCGTGTGGAACAAGATCTGTACGAGCAAAACCTCCGATCCTGGAGCCATGAGGGAGCGTCGGATGAAGCCATGGACGTTGCGACCCGCATCACACTGATCTTCCGCCGGTTTTCGGATCACCTCTCACCAGATGACCCCTCGGACGTCAAGTGCGGTACCATGGTGACGGTGGCGACCATCTGGGACCTTGTGATATTCGCCCCGTCCTCCGAGGCACGCAAACAATGTCTCGCGTCAAGTTTGGAGTGGGAGGGAGCTACGCTAAGCCTATGGAAACGAATGAGCGAACTGGAAAAGAAATCGTTCGCTTCACATGCCGGAGTGGTGAAAACCCTTATCAAGACGGCAATGGAATGGGAGAAACACGACAGAAGAGAAGACATGTTCAAACGCTGGCTACGAAAAATGAAGAAGGCATCGGATGGAACACTGAGTGCCGAGTATGCGGAATGGGATACACGAACGCGTCCTTCGAAGACCCGAAACCAACTAGTCGAGTGCGGACCAAGTTCGCCTCCTCTTGCGAACTTGACCTTGGAGTAGTTGTCACAGTTAACACTATTGTGACAACATTATCTCACCACTATGTTGGGGTTACCCGCTATGTAAACCCAGCATAAGACTTGCCTGCTGACACAAAGTCCTTGAGAGATTTCAGCGTCCAAGTCTTCAGGAGCTGGCAGGTCGCTTTTCTAGAGGCTGCGTGAAAGGCTCACTCTTGATGCTCAATATTCGAACGCGAAATCCTCGTACGGAAGACTACAATCTCCAGATGCTGTACGCGGCTTTGATAAGGATCTCTTTGTCTCCCCAGGTAGTTTTGGGTGTCGATGAATAACATTTATGAGACCACTCTGGCAAAAGATGGCAGGCTGGGGCTAAAATTCAGCAAGTACGGTGTCTAAGCTTCATTAGCGATATCACGCAAGAAAGCACTATTCTGCTTTCGCAAGCTCCGTTCCTCACCCAAGCCAAAAGCCGAAGGAGGCTCAGGCGTTCTCCAGGGTTGTCCCGGTGTGCATGGGGATGAAATGGAGTGGATGGGAAGGAAAAATCATGTTGTATTAGTGGACGATGCCAAGCACAGGAACGCGGCAGAGAGGAAATTTGCAACACAAGGATGGTTTTGTGTTGCCGGAGAATATAGCTGCTCATGTATCTGCCATTATCAGGAACTGCTACAGTATAACATGGCCCTAGGCCGTGTATACTGCGAATAGTTGATTGGAGTTGTGGTAGACAACCACAATGACATACACCCTTCCCCCACGACAATCTCGAGAACCGCCTTGGCGATATACTATATAGTTTACATATGAGAGCTTACTCTGCGAGGCTGATGTACCTCAAATTTCTTTTGTGGTTTGCTCCAGCCCGGCTTCTGCTCCGCCGAGTTCGCCTCCCGAAGCCCCTCATCAGACCGAGACTCGGCGGAGCAATGGTTAGCCTCCGGCCCCTCCCTGGTCCAGTTGCTACATTTTCCGGGTTCAAGAGCAGGGTACTACTGAGATCTTCCAATTGTAGTCTTTTATTTGCCCGAGGTTACTTATCTTTCACTTTTTACGGATTCTAAATCAAATTGACGCTCGCTTCCAGCCCAGGCTTGGCCCCACTACCCAGGTCCTGGCTCGGGCATTGATGGACCCAGTGTGTTCTCATTTGACACCCTTCTACATCGATGTCCGCTCTGCTAGATGAGACATAAACTAAATCAGAGTTACCCCCGATGAGATCCACGGTGATTGCGGAATTATGACTTAACCCCTGAGAATCTGAACAGGAAAGGCGGCAAATAAAAGGACGTTGGGACCGTCCGTTCAGCTGAGCGTTCCCCAAAGTTCCTCACATGTCTACCTACCTGAACATGAAGTCGATCCAAGTCTACAACGGGCCGCCTGGCAGAGGACCAAATCCCTGGAAAGTCATAATCATCCTCATCGAGCTCGGCCTCCCCTGGGAGAATCTTTGGATCCCATACAAAGAGATCAAGCAGGTCCCGTATACGGACCTCAACCCCAACGGCCGCCTGCCAGTAATGATCGATCCTAACACCGGGGTCACACTTTTCGAATCTGGCGCAATTATACAATATTTAATTTCTCTTTATGATACGAAATACGTCATCAGCTACAGTGACGACAAAGTCGAAGAGAAATGGCTACTCAACAGCTGGCTCATGTTCCAGATGAGTGGCCAAGGTCCCATGCTGGGCCAGAAGATGTGGTTCACTCACTTCCACCAGAAGAAGAATGTCACGACAGCCATTGATCGCTATGCAAACGAGACGAAGCGAATTGTCGGTGTGATTGATTCACATCTTAGCAAGCAGAGGCAGGCACGCAAAATTCCCGACGCGGACCCTGTCTGGCTTGTGGGAGATAAATGCACCTACGCGGACCTGGCGTTCGTTCCCTGGGATATGCTGCTAGTATCAAGCTTATTTCCCGATGGCGGCTTTGACCCTGAAGAGTTTCCCGAGTTCTATAAGTGGCACAAGAACGCAATCGACCGTCCTGCGGTACGTGAAACACTCCGGCAACAGGAGCATGCCAACACGACGATGGAGGATACCACTGCGGCTGTGCTCCCTGAACGTGAAGATTGAGAACCGCAGTTGCTCGATAGATTTTACCCTATACAAAATAAAAAGCTTATTTATGCTACTCTTTGAATGTTTAATACCTGGATACAAAAGAACAAGGAGTAGTATCACCCAACGAAACGTGAGCAGGAGTGCTCAAGTGGTGTTCAATAGAGGGCCAGCTGTCGTTTTTGCTGCGTTGACGGCATGGAGCTACAATTGAATGTTGAATGAAACCCGTGCTGTTGAGTGATGAACCCTTTGGATGGTTTGGATGGGACAAGGCAAATTGTCAAGATGCCTATCTGCTTTGTTGGACTGCCCAAGGCGGACATACATGATAGAAAACAGCGTGCACGATGCAGGCTATAAAATCTGCGGCCCTAAATAAAAGATCAGCGTATTTCACTCTAAAGCTTAGAGTTAGATTGAGGCAAATCAATGTAAGCATAATAAACATACCAGTGTATCCAGTGGAATCCAGGGAAAGAGCTTCCAACATATGAGCCGAAGCACCGAGCCGGATTCATACTGGCCCCTCCGTAGCCATATCGCGTGAAGCCTGTTCCAAACGAAAGGCTACCAAGTGCAATGCCTACTAGGAATGGGCCAAGGGTAGGTCCTATGATGTTTCTCTGTCGCGGATCAAGACCCACGCCAAAAGCAAAGAAGAGTAAGATCGTGCAGGCCATCAACTCTATCGTAAACGCGTCCCAGACCGGCACAATATCAGTGTAGAGCCAGCACCCTCCAACCTTGAAGTCTCTGGTGCCGTAGCTGGCGCGAGCAAGCAAGCCCCCAAGTGCCGCGCCTCCAACCTGAAAGGAAACGTATAGTACCGCCCGAGGTAGTGAACATAGACGTGCAAAAAGTGTTGCAATCGTGATTGTTGGGTTCAGATGGGCCCCTGACACAGCACCGAAGCAGAAGGTAAACATGGTGATGTAGAAGAAGTTGAGTATGCCGCCAACGAGAGGTCCAATGAATGATGCGTTGTCGAAATTACCCCAACGCTGTGTAGGCATTGCCGGGATGGTGGCCGGGGATACATTGGCGTAGATAGTTAGCCAGACAAGCATCAACGATCCTGCAATGCAAGTCAGCCCAAGACTATCAAAGAGTGATATCATTCTTCTTACCGACGCCTTCCATTAATGCTGACTTCCATAGGCTGACCGTCAGAAAAGGCTTAGGGTTGAAAATGTCCCTCAGACTCATCAAAGGTGCCGCATCAGGAACCTTCTCCAGGAAAGCCTCATTGGAGGGCTCACGGGACAAGGCGACTCCATTTCCTCCAAGCCTGCCAATGAACGGGGGTATATTTATTTCAAAATTTGGACCCCTTTCCATTCCAGATCCCGTTGATGCTGCCAGGCCTTCCGGATCTGGTCCGTTGATTTGTGGCACCCGGTGCCTTGGATTCCCAGCCATGTTGAAGTCTCGTGGATAAGATGTTGCCTGAATTTATTTGTCGTGCCTTGTTTTAACGATGGGGAGGATAGTACACTGAACCATTACCGCCTTGGGTGTTTAGGTTGGCAGATTGCCGAGCAGATTGCTGATGACAAATGAAAGACGTCTGTATAAGACCATGCTTTCCAAAGTAACAAGTAATGGAAATAGAGTTTCCCAGCCAAAGGGCTACAATTAGTACTTCAGAGCCGGGACGGAGTCTCGGCACACACCGCCATGATCGGCACCCTGTAGGTACCAAGTCATGTCTTCGTAACTTACCTAGCTTTTGCTCGGCTTCTGAAAATCGCCGGAGCTACCCGTTTCTGTCCAGCGGCTTCATCGAGGTACATTGACAGGTACATCTCTCGGTTGTGGGTCATTAATAAGCATTGTCAAAGCTTACGAGTGATTATAAGATCTTATAATTACCGAGTTTTTTAGTTGAGTGATTTAAAAGTTTGCTTTATATTAGTAAGGTGATTGCACCCATTGCCATCCAAGCACCTGTTCCGACTGTAGTTACATTTCTGCTTAGTTTAGGTATTGTCGGGACTATCAGTTTGCTACCATGGCCACCTCTCCCATCCCCCATGCGTAGACATCATGATGCTTTTGTCATATTCAAACTAGCTATTTCAAATGCTTTCTCTATCTGAATTGTGAAATGTCCTCGGTAATACCAACGGCAAAATGTGCTAGCTGGTCTCGTCCGTTCTTGGATACGTTGGACAGTCAGCCCATAACCCTCCATCATTCTCAAATTGAGACACAGAGTGTGGAGGCTCCCCCAAGGCCCAATTATAGTAAGTTTCTGGATTGCAGTCGGGCCACGCCATGGCAGAAAGGTTCGGGTTGGTTAAATAGTCGAGATCAATAAACTCCCAGTTTGAAACTCCAAGACCATCGTCACCCGGAGTCGGCCTAGAGAGTGGATGGTATGTCGATGCGTTTGTGCTTTCATCGCTATCCTCTTTATTCTGAGACTCAAAATGCTCGTTGTGATTAGCTCTTGCTGAGCGAGCCCTCTTCAATAGTCTACGGAGGGGCTTGTATAGGCCACAGCTGTGCACATCCAAGTCTGACAGCGGACAGCTGTCAACATTTCCCTGGCAAGAAGAAGACGAAGATGAATGAATCCGGTGGCCAAGGCGAAGAGCGCTATCGATTGCATTCCAGGCTCTCTCAACTGGTCCGCCGTGGGTGCGCTCACATAATTCCAAGAGCAGAAAGGTCAAAGCGTACCACTGAAAATATGTCTCACAAAGCCATCTCCAACGACGGGTGCTTTCCTCTTCGTTCAAACGCACCCAGTTTTCGATAACTGCAGTTGACTCAGCAAATAGGTGGTCTTTTGTATCGGAGGAGAAGGCGGCAGAATTACCCCTTTTTAGGAAGGGATGATAAGCAACAAGCCGCATTTTGGTGAATACTATGTTGCAGATAGTGGATGTGAACCAGGCAAGGGGATTTGAGAGATCTAAGTGCTTCAGGTACAGCTCATGAAGTCGGTTCTCGATACCGGAGATGGCATTTGTCTTGTCCTTGAGGCACTGTGCTGCAGACGGCCTCCCACTCTTGCCCATGGGACTCGATGATATATCCTGCAGATTTTGGAAAACTTGTACTGACTCAAACCGAACGACGCTGAAAGTCATTTCTGTAAGGCCGACCCGAGGCTGTGGAAGATGCTCCATACTTGCGTAAAGATCTGAATCATTGACGTTGAGCGGTAACTGGGTATCAACCTTCCCAAAAGGAATCATGGTATCATAACCAGTGTCCTCTGATGCCCGCGAATCGAGAACGCATATGCCCCACCACAGTCTCCTCCGCATTTCCACCATGAATGGAGGCAATTTGAAGTGAGTTCCATCACGGTGAATGCCGGCATTATTTGCAAGTCGCACCAAGAGCGACGTCAAGGTTGACATGGAACGCGCACTGCTGTGAATCCTCAGCCCGGTGAGATAAATGGCAAAAGCTTGCAAGGTAATGATCTCGTCGGTCTCAAGAAGCCCTGCCTGGACCAAGGCTTGGTCGGTACCCAACCGGAACAAGTGGGCAAGTGTGGCCTTTTCGCTTCCCAGGAGTTGCAGGCATTCAGTGGGCGATAGACTTACGACAACGGCATAGTAAACGGCCATCATTAAAGCTTCGAGTCCTCTAGGTATGCGACCAAGTTGATGTGACGCCCGAAGGATGAGTGGCTCCACTGTCGGTACGTGTAGAACCTTGATGAGGATATCGCAGTTTTGCTTGAAGAGCCCCCAGTAAGTTGGTATTTTTCCTGGGGGTGGGTGTATCTGCGAGAGATTCTGAAACGGAGAACCAAAACCTAGCATTCGAGCATGAGTGCTCATGCAGTTGTCTGGTACCATGTCTGGGTACCATTGTTCTGCTTTCTCGGGAGGACTCTGTAAGAGGCTCTTGAGGTCTTGGACCTTAACACTCAGGGTCAGCAAGGGCTAACCGGTGAGTAAAACGAGACATAACATACCTCATCGTCGAGGCTAGCCCAAGAAGTGCCAATAATGTATCTACTCCTCCCATTTTCCAGAGCCAACCTCCCGAGGTCATTACCCAAACCGTCAACCTCGTCGATAGATGGGGTCGGATCAGACTGCGACGCAGAGGCTGTGTCATCCCATGTCGGACTGTGTGGAGGAGACTCATCAGAAGCTAACCTCTGGGCTAGTTCAGGGCCGATATGTTTCTGCATCCGATTGATGGTACCTTCAAGTCGTCGCAGTCTCTCCATAATGACAAGGGACGGTGGCTGCCGGGCTGATTGGCGTCTGGGAACATAGAGGCAATCGGTCCCTAGCCTCTGGCAATTTGAGCAAGGGGAGGTCCTGTCACACTTTTTCTTCTTTCCCCGGCATGGTAAGCATGAATAAGGGTTCAGTATGCGTGGTGTTAGGGGTGACAACGAGGATGGCTGAACGCAGTCATCTGGTCTCGAGCTGGCGTCTAGTTCTTGGAACATGATGCCCACAAATTGGAACGGTTGTCTACCTGGACAAGTCCGCGTACTCTTGAGAAGCGGTGTTTTTCGGACACCGCTCTCTTGGCAACTTCAATGTTTGTTGAGATGGGGTTGGAGTCGACAAAATATGACATGGTGGATTACCAAACCGGTGTCCTTGCCACCCGTAGATTATTAGTGCTGATACCGGTATTGCCGATCGGGGTCTTGGCAAAGACCGTCCCTACTCGAATCTAAGCTAATCAACTTCTCCCTCAATTCCAAATATGTCCCTGAGTAGTGGGCGGGGCAAGGCATTCACAGGTGTGTAGGTTGTCACGGCAGCTTCTAACCTTTTTAGTCCAGCCGTGAACTGAAATCTAGGACTCGGTGGTGAATGCCAGGCGGTTTACATTAGTTTATGGGAAATAGGATACCTGCAAGAGTGGCCCAAGCTAAACTTCATTATATCACAAGCCTTACTCAGTCGGCTGACATCACCGCTCTGTTCATCATGGCGTATTAAAGCTACAGGGTGATCACAAATACCACGTGGATGTATTTGGATAGGTACAAGTTGCGGCAGACCAGACCTACCCTCTTCTTCTTGCATTTATAATCTGAAATCAGCGAGTACCTGTCATAATGGCTTCAAAGGGTGGCGCTGACAAGCTTCTGCACCTGGTACGGCTCAGGCGCACATACTACGCACTGAACGAGCATTTGCCCATTCCCCGGCCTCGTGTCGAGCATATAGTCAAAGAGTCGCTTCTGCATGTGCCAAGCAGCTTTAATTCACAGTCAACTCGAGTTGTGGTTTTGTTTGGAACAGACCATGACAAGTTATGGGACATTGTAACGGACGTTCTTAAGAAAAAGGTTCCCGAAGCGAAATGGGAACCGACAAGTCGCAAGATGGCCATGTTTAAGAGAGCTGCCGGAACTGTAAGATCAAGACTTTCCTTAATATCTTGGATGTCCGAGTTGCTACTGACAGTGGGAAATATCAGATCATGTTCTTTGAGGATCAGACAATCGTAAACGAAAGCATTGCCCAATTCCCGTCATATGCCCAACATTTTGGCACATGGGCAACGCAGTCAGATGCCATGTTGCAGTACACCATTTGGCTTGGCCTCGAGGCGGAAGGGCTTGGCGTCAACCTGCAGCATTATAATCCGATTATAGATGACAGAGTAGCTGCTGAGTGGAAGATTCCTGCGAGCTGGAGATTGAATGCCCAAATGGTCTTTGGTGGTTATGAAGACACCCCTGCCGAAAAGGGCTTTATGCCGCTCGAAGAGAGATACAATGTGTTCCAAGGCGATGCCGAGTAATCCTATGGGCATACATAACGGAGAGGTTCTGAGGGATGCCAATTGAGTATAGAGATTGGCTTGGTTAGTTCACGGGTAGATCTAGTTCTGGCTGTGGTATAAAATTATACATAACTATTGTTGTTAAATAGCTTATCACCAAAGCTTATTTGTGCCATCTCCGGAATATGATATTAGTTACTTTCAAACTGCCTACTTGTTAAATTTCTTGGCGATTCAATTAAGAGGTTGTGGAAGGTGTGAACCTTACCGAACAGACCAAAAGATCAAGCATTCCAGACACGACATGTCTGAACTGCCTTCGGCGTTAGTATATTAGGCGCCTCGGACCACAACGACAGTGCCCACACTGGCTCTGTTATCTTATAAAGTCTTAAGCCCCGCAATGTTGCAGGACGACTTTGTTCTTATATTGGTCGTGCGTCTTAAAGCACACTGGGTCGGATGAGAGGTGAGTGGACTTTGCGGGGTGCACGTAATATAATCGCGAGAGTCGTAACAACTTATAACCTGAGATTTGCTCAAGTACTTTTTAACTTTCTTAACCTTATCCGTATATGATACCCTAATAGATAATGCCCTATCACAGTCTAATGCAAATTTTGATCAACTTCTTATAAAGATCTATCCATCTCGTTCCAAAAGTCACATCTCATTACTTGAGCCTCTGTTATAGGCTCCATTCCAAGTTCTCCCAGCTTTACTAAAAGCTTTGAGCAGCCGTTTCCGCGCCCCCAGTGTTCCCAGATAGGTGCACTAGGGTCCTTATGCGGATTCGGGGACAGAGTACGCACAAATGATATCCAATAGTTCATAACTACAGAAACCAAAGGGGCATTATAGGTCGAGAAGCTGGCTGGCGGCTGGTATCTTTTCGGGGTCTTAGTACCAGAAGGCCCAAAAATGAGCCCTTCTTCGTAACCATGCGGGCAGCCCAGTCCCATGGCGGCGTATTCTTCATCATATACATTCATATGATAGGACCATAGCTTAACAGACTCGGAAGAATTGAGCTCCTGACTGTCGTTAAACTTCCCCGCGGCGACTAGAATGGCTAGAGCTGGACATGTAAAGGTAGATTCACCATACGCTTGCTCAGCGGATGGGAACCATTCGGCGTGCTGTGAAACTGGAATTGTCTGCGGGTAGTACTCGGTGATCTCGGTGACCTTTGTCTTTGATAACCGAGGATAGTTGCTGCCTATGAACAGACGTACTTCTTCCTCGGTTGACGCATTTGCAGCGAAGTAAGCTCCCTCTGCAATAAACATATTAGCTAGACGGGTGAGATGGACTTTGGGTTTCATTATTACGACTAACCATTTTCGTTGTTCCCGATGATCATTGGGACTTTAATGAATTCCCCTCTCTTATACATGTCTAGAGGCTTGTCCGGAATGAGGTCTCCATCAATGCAAGGTGTCCACGGCCAAACTGGCAGCGGTTGCGATGGACCGCCGGGAAACGGAGTCGCGACATTACCTTTCTGAAGTTCTTCGGTTGTCCTCTCGCGTAAACACCGCAATTGTAGCTCGGCATTACCTTCACGACACCCAACGGTCTGAATAAAACGGTCGTACTGCCACTCTAGTTCTGATGCGAGCGGCTGTGTGGGCATGAAGGTTGACTCCATTATAGCACCTGCGAAGAGTCTAGTATTGGCCGGATTCAAGAGGTGAAGAGCCACGGAGCCGGCACCCGCGGAGCTACCGTGAATCACTACATGGTCTGGGTTACCACCAAACTATTTCATCCTCGGTTAGTAATTGACGGCGCAAGGACGATATACTACATACCTGGTGAATGTGGTCTTGAACCCATTCTAGAAGCGCCAATTGATCTAAGAGGCCGACATTCAAATCGCCAAAATTCTTCATGGGTTGGCCAGCTAGAAATTCATAAACGCCCACGCGCCAGTTGAAATTAACAAGTACAATGTTATTGTTGGACTTTTCAACGACTTCCGAACCGTTGTAGTTGGGGCTGTAGTTGAGATTGAAGCCTTTCAAGAAATTAGGGAGATTGAAATGACGAAAGAGTCTGTACGCACCTCCACCTTGGATAAACACCCATACTGGGAGCTTAGATTCACGTGTTGTGTTGGATGGGCGCCAAATGTTGACGAAGAGGCAATCTTCTGAGATGCCAACATCTACCGTCTCGTTCGTTCCAATGCAATAATCTCCAAACTAATCATCGGTGCTTATATCAGCACAGCGATTGGTAGTAAAGATTTGTGACCGTAAGTTACAACTTACTGAAGTAGCTCTTTGTAGGTCTGGTTGTTGTTTAGGTAGCTGTGGAGCACGGAATCTGAGATCTCCTAGAGGAGCTTCGGCATAACGTATACCAATAAACTCATCAACTTCATTTGAGAGTCTAGTGCCAACATATGTGGCATAGTCTAGCTCCACCTTTGTAGATAAAGCGTTGGCTGCGTGGCATCCGGAGCCTATCACGGCGGCGATGGCTATGGCTGACCACATCATGGTGTCACCAGAACGATCGATACGTCAAAAGTAACCGAAGAGAGTCTTCTCTGTAATGCGTTGTCCTTGATTTCACCTTTTATGTTACTCTATAGAACACCTGAAAGGTAAGTCAATACATTGCTGTCCGGTACCTCGAGCTTTGTCCCTTTGGTCGATCTTTTGGCTGAGCCAAGTGGGGCCTGTCGGAGTCTTGGCAAATTCCTCAAACGTTCCGCGCCACCAAGCGACCCAACTGCGACTCCTCCATGTAAGCCTTCTTCCTCGCCAACACCGCCTTGAACACGATTATCACTCACATGGGTGCAGCGGTAACGGCGATCAGAGATATTTGTAATATGAATAAGCTGTTTCTAAGCTTCTGTGATGAATAAATTACTCATATATGAAATTGGAAACGATGGCGTTGAGAAATGTATATGACGACCGCTCCTCTGCAATCATAATACCCAAACAAACCTCTCCTCAAGACCTTTACCATCAGTCTCTTTGATTTGACTCCCATTGCTCGCATCACCTATTTATCATGTCTTACCATGGCCGTTTAACCAGAGAGAACGCAGCGCTTCTCATTGTCGATCATCAAGTCGGTCTATTCACTGGCGTCCGAGACATCGATACGTTGAGTCTCAAGCACAATATCGTAGGCTTAGCCAAAGCCGCGGCGGCCCTGAAAGTTCCTATTGTTGTTACAACAACCACAGAAGGACTCTGGGGCCCTCTGATCCCTGAGCTTCAAGAAGCACTGCCCGGTATTGCCCGTCTAGAACGAACTACCGTCAATGCCTGGGATGATCCTAGAGTCGTCGCTGCCGTAGAGGCGACAGGAAGGAAGAATCTCATTATTACGGGAGTTTCGACAGATGTCTGCTTGGCGTTGCCCGCCTTGTCGGCATTGGCCGCTGGCTACACATCGTATGCCGCTATTGACGCGTCTGGTGCCTTCACCAAACAACAAGCGGATGCGGGAGTTATGAGGATGGTTCAGGCCGGCGTGGTCCCTGTCTGTTACTCGAATGTTATCGTTGAGATACTTGCGGATAATGCAGCTGCTGAAGCCAATGCTGTCTATGCTGCATTGGACATGCCATTTGCGAGGCTCGTGGGTGACCTCAATCAATACTTCTCAAACAAGAACTGAAGTCACGTAATATTGCTGGAACTATAAGCCCTCTTCACAACGAGGGTTTCCGACTTGTTGTTGTGGTCTATCTTAGTACTCCGAGTTTCAACCATAGCAATATCTCAAGAATTTAGACGACAAGATGGCACTCTTCATTCATCCCAAGATGCTTCGGACTAACTGTAACACGGCTGATATCATTGTAATCATGACCAAAGCTGCCTGCCATCAGATGTGCACGGCAGAGATAGCATATTGCCATGGGGTCTTAAGACCTCATAGGCTGAGGCTCAGCAAGAAGCACTTTAGCACGGACACCCGCAACTAGATGTTGGGAGTTGTATGAAAGAAAATCGAAGTTTTGTTGCTTCCAACTTATAGATATCTGTAAAAAGCATGGCTCCTCACGTGGTACACATATTCCAGCCACAAGCAGATCGGACCACCTCAGTCATACAGTCTCAACAGGGAGTATACTAGAAGGAATTTGCCTATCTTCGAGAACACTCCGCAGAAGGCCACACAGAGTGAATCGGCGCTAAAGGCGTGTGAGAAGGCAACGTTTTCCAAGTGAAGCTTGTCAACCAAAGGGGGATGCCCCTTGTACCGACAACGAATTTTTGGATATCTAAACTCTACCTTTGCAGGCTGGTGGCTATCATTACACTATTTCTGCCTTAATGCCGTAGGGTAAATATTTTCTTGACGGCCAATAGAAACAATTATCTTAGTAATTTATTAGCCACGTACTTTAATTAACTCGACGGGATAGAGTCCTCTGCAGGCAGCGGAAGAGACCACGACACAACAATCAATCAGCATATTATTGCTGCTCAAGAATTTGAGTTGAACCGTTTGAGTGCACTAAGTGGAAACACCTAACTAAGAAGCACAGGTTGGGCCATGTTGGCCGAAAGGGAATAGAGGCGGTGTTTGCCAAGACCCCGCTTCCATCTCATCTGGTAGCTGAAATGTAAATGTAAGCCGTGCATGCGACAGACTCAAATCCGGGATGAGGCACTAGCTGCTGGTAACCCGACCTCTTCCCTCATGCGGCAATGTACACAGTCAGAGGCCCCGAAACTAAAGTCTCACTAGAGCACCCCACTGAGGCTTTCAACATATCCGGCGGATTCGTAAGCTTCGCATAATTGACCCCATCTAAAGGGGGGGGGGGCATAGAGGCCGTCCTGAGATTCCTTTCGCCAGTTACTTGGTCAATTGGTTAGGTTTCCAGGTGAGTGTTCCAGGTCGGTACGAAGAAAAGTCCGAGCTTCAGCTGACAAATGGAAGGCTAAATTTCTCAAGGAAGTTACTTGATTCGCAACCACGCGGTCTATTGCTAAGATCGTCATGTAGTGTCTTGGCCGTGCTTGATACTCGATTGTCGCTGAGACGCTGATTGGACTCTAGAACATAGGATCACCACTTCTCAGCTCATGCCGAGGACATTGACCGTGGTGCCTGCAAGAGTCTACATACAACACTTACCTGGAGCAAAGCCTTCTAGTTCCCCCAATCTCAAACAGCGAGAGGCCGGCAAAGATGGGTTCTCAGCTGGCTAATAACCTTGAAAACCTTAAGGAGCATCTCACTTATGACAAACTTGAAGCGCTAAGAACCTTCTGGTTTGAGCATCCGCCACAGGGTGCCAGCCGTATTGTTGTCGCGCCCGAACACCACAACCGGTGGTTCTTCCCTGACAAGGAATTTGACTATTCCTACGTGTAAGCAATTGCTGAATGCCCCTGATCAAAATTTTCGCTCACAGGCATCAGGACTCAGTTCGGCCCTATACTAGAGGCCGTAAGTAATTCAGGAGTTACATCAGGACAGGAGATCTTGTCGATTGCTCAACCCCGCAACCCCTTGGATTGGCTGAGTCTCATCATCTTGTTGGATCAGATCACCCGGAACTCGTACCGTGGTGACAAAGCGTCTATGTGTTTCACGTGTTTTGATCCCCTGGCTCTGCAATTGTCTCTCCAGGCAATTAAGCGAGGCATCCCCGATACGGCGCTGGAAATTCGTTGGGTCTTTTCGCACCGAAGTTGGTTTTATATGCCATTGATGCACTCAGAGGACCTGCCTACACACATCAAGGCTGGACTTGAGTTTGAGCAAATGAACCAAGACATTTTAAGCCTATTGGATGGGACAGGAGGTGCGGATGAGTATGGGGAGAGGGCAAGGGATGTCGTACAGGCAGACCCCGAGGCAGCAATGAAAATGGGAGAGACTAACCGAGAATTTGAGGAGAAACATCTGATGATTATAAAGAAGTTTGGACGATATCCTCATAGGAATCAGGCGCTTGGGCGAGAGCCGACGCCGGAAGAGACAGGATTCCTTCAGAATGGAGGCGACACGTTCGGTGGCTGAGGCATTGTTGTACAAGTATTCCGTGTCTCTACTTAACAAGACGATTTCTGCTAGCTAGTGGGTAGAGAGAGTATTTACTCAAGAGCACGAGATCCGGTGCAGATGTATCAACCCATCTCTAGTGCAAGACATTCAATTCTTCATCTCAGCCGGGAAATTAACAGGGCAATAGCTAGAATTGTGGCATATAACCATTCGTAACACACGCATCACGCAATAGCAATACCGTTATACCCAGTTCCTCGGATGGAATAAAAGGCTAAAGCGACTACGAATCTGAAACGGTCTTTAAATTCTTTCATACATCGCCGTCTCCGAGCCATCTCTGCGCGAAAAAGGATCAGGAGTCGGCCCACCCCTCAAAGTCCGTGTCCGCGTCCGTGTCCGTGTCCGTAGGAAAAGAAGGATCAACCACGCATGATATAAAATACATTCTTCCCCTGTGCGAGTTGGGTAATCATAGCAAATGGGTACGGCCGAGGGGAACCACTCGTTACACCCAACGACTCAAAACAGAACCAAATGACATGCATAACAAGATGTCTTCAATCTTCCTTGCCGCGATGATTCTCTCTACCACCGCCGCAGGAGCACCGACCGCTGAAATTGGACATTATGTGAAAATTTTCGAACGGCAAAACTGTGTGGGCAGCTTTTCGCATAGGACAATATTTCCTGGTGAATGCGTGGACGCTCCCGCTGGTAAATCAATCTTGGTGGCTCATCCCGGAGGCACAAACCTGGTTGGCTGGTTAGAATCGGGGTGTCTGGGGGAGAAAGTCCATCAAGTAGTCTTGGGAATGGCTTGCTACAATTTCAACGAAGTTCATACGGGAAGCTGGTCAGTTCTAGCTTGAGCAATAGTTGTAGGGCCAGCCCCGAGTACGCACTTGTCATATACACATCCGCCAGAGCCCTCTGAAGAGCTCATCCAACCAATATATACCAGAAACGGCAGTCAAACCATCACATACGAACGCTGGAGGTGCTATAGTAGACTATCTCCCATTTCCAACGTATCCTAAGGAGCCTGCCACTAGCATTTTAACTCAAGGGTAACTTGATTAATATCAGTACCCTAAATTGTGTTAAAACCCTCTAAAGTATCTGCCACAGCCTAATATAGGGTATTCGACAGAGGTAGTAAGGCCACTTCTGATGACAATTGATTAGTCGGCCATGTATACCTTGCGGAACGGTCTTCTTATTGCTCTTCGACCAATCGACATATCGTAGTTCTTATATCTCCTGGAAAAGACGTGATAATAAATAGAACGATTTGCGTTGCATGTTATCGGGATTTTAATTCAACATGACTAGATAGATTCATTCATTTAGTTTTAAGCATAACTCTAGCATCTGTCATGGAAACTTTACTGAAAGTAGCTAAAAATGGATAACCATGGGCATGCGAAGTGTGTAGCGAGTGTCAACGAAACCCCCGCCCTCTTCCCCTCTAGTCACATCGCAACAAACCAATTACGAGCACTCGCTGTGTACCCTCCAAACTTCTTCAAATAGATCATCAGGGTCTATAACACCAGGACCCTATGGATTTAAGTAGTGCCCACCTGAATCTACAGTCGCTAGAGCAGCGACTCTAATGGCCGAGTCACGACATGTTAACACAGGCAACGCGATATTACAACATTAAGTAATCCGTTGCCCCTTCATTCTTGATATTAAGCCTGTATCGATACTAAACTAACTTTGCTTCTCTAGGACCGACCTAATCTTCGATTCCTACCCTCTCTGACGATGCTATAAGTGCTCCGACGAACACCGGAAAGTTACTACAGCATCTACGAGAGGCAGAACCCTTGGCTATAAAGTATCGACAGCTCCTATCATGGGCAAGAAAATGCTCGGGACTTTTCTGCAAAATTGTGTAGAGGAGGTTGGGTGTATTGTATATAAACTTAGTAAGTTAGAAGCGTGGCGGTTGACTATTGAATCTGGCATTAACAACCACTTCAAAGCAATCAGTGATACGGCTTTCGAAAGTCGCCCAGCGAGAACGCAGCAACCCATCCCAGCGCTGCAGCAGGAACCAGAGGAGCCAGTCTTAGATCTACGGCGCCCTAAGAGACCGGATCTCACCCAGGAGTATTCATCAAAAAGGGGTGGCAAAAAATATACTTCCACTTCCTGCGCAAGGCGCTGGTACCTCGCCCGTCACTATCCATCTCTCAAGCCATTTCGCCATTCAGCTGAGTTTCCTCATTTTACGTCAACCCGGCAACCACACTTCCCTCTTCAATAAGAGAGTTGTCTATGGTCATTCGTTGAAAAACTTTGCTGGCTTCGAAAAACGAATCATCGTGATCCAGCACGAACAAAATTCCTATATATCGCCCTCGAGACCCCATATCGTTGATAGACTCATGGCTTTTGGGGTGCGTCGTAGATCCAGTAGAGGAAAGTAAGAAGGCCGAAAATGCAGCCCAGGCATCCTGACTGTTCGAAATCTCCCAGTTTATACATTCAGCAGTGTCCTCATCGCGGAAGCTGCTAAAGACCCCAGCCTGACAGGGCGTCTCCCCAGCACCGTGATTTTGGTAATACCGCCAATCTGCGACATCCGGGGATGTCGATTTTCCTTTCTTTAACTGCAATGAACGCTCAAGGTGAAATCCAACAGCTGCAAGCTCGAAATGATTGAATGCAAAACCATATCGAGGTGTGCCTATTCGCCTGTTCCGGAAGAGCGCATTAAACATGTTTCTCTGGTCAGCCATAGAATTCGGTTCAGAAAGAGCAATCTTTGCAGGCTTCCCATTCTCTACCACGAGAGAGCTGGGTGTCACGGCGTCGTCGCGGTCATTGTGGAGATCTAGTTTTGATGCGATATTGTAATACGTGTTGGGCACGGCGTCATCGCAGCATTCGGTGTCAAGAATGTCGGCGACGTGGTGTGTCCACGGCGGATTGTCTCCAATCACTAGGATGGAGTCCTGCTGAACAGTGACCTGGACAAATGGCACCATAAGACTCAGAAGTGGCAAATCGTCAGATAGAATTGGAAGCCCCTGCACTTTCCTTGCATAGTTAGGACTAGCAAGACCATATAGCATATAGTCTGATTTGCGGTGCGCAACAACAAAGTCTCTGACAACATTAGGCAAACTGGAGGTGGCCAAATGCGTTTCAACCCGATCTGATGCAGTTAAAGTGAAGGAGCCACCCGTGGCATCAATAACTAAGGATGCCCGGCTACCTATACCGACAAACCACCCATTGTCGTGCTCATATGCATAATAGGCCAATCCTTCCGTTTTTGATAGAAGATTGCATATTCTTGACGCAGCGTCCGTGATGCGCTGAGGTAGGCTGATTCGAACTTGGAAGGATTTATGTAGGACCATGTTCTAGGCACACATGCAGGATGGCTGAAAATGGAACCAATAAAAGAGATTGAAAGTAGATCTCTACGATCCCGCCAGCTTACGCCCTTCAACACTATCTATTTATTATTCCTAAGCTCTGTGCTAAAGCCATATGCTGACGTAGATTTCAGCCAACCACACTGGCTTCAGATCGCCCAAACCACCCCCAACGCATTAATTTCGTCATTGAATGGAGTTCCATTCCACACAGAGCAGATGTGATTAGCTATGATGTGCTTGTCTCTCAGTCTCTAGCACACGAAGCTGAGAGATCGGTAGGCTTCCGCCCTTCGTAGAAGAGGCTTGACTTACTCTGCTGCCCATGTCTCGAATTTGCAACACATGAAAAGGTCCTGTATCTCAACTCTGTGCCCCCCTGGTACGTCAAAGAAGATATTCATGACGTACCAGACTCCGATGATCGAGGATTCGCTATCAGAAGGTCTGAGCATGGTATAATTTCTTGGTCCCGAAAGTTCTTGGGAAATAATCCAACATCCTATAGCGTTTTTCTTTTGACGACATTCGCCACATTGTTTTGGGGGGATTCAAATGACTACCAGAGAAGCATCTAAGTCCGCTTGAATTTGTGCAGCACTAGGCGTTAAGTACTTTCTTGTACAAATATGCTTCAAAGGCAAGAGAGATAGAATCTCTCTTGCGGTTTGATAGAATTCTCTTTTTGTGTTACCGAAACTTCTACCAAAGTTAATATGCCAATACTCACGAGGCAAAGAACACTTGCTCTATAGCAGCTACAATCAAGTCCGCGCAGAATTGTACTTTAGACTACAAATAAAATCATGTCCATCGCTTCCGTGCCAGTACACAAACAGGGGTCCAGTTATACACCAAGTCAGGCGTTGTCTTTTGCAGCATCGCATCTAGGGACTGACTGCACGCTTGCTGAACACGTGAAGCAGTCTTCAATCGCCTCTCTATTCCACTCAAGATCTCCCGAAGCGCAAGAAGGTACGTATTGGTACCAAGCTGGGTTATACTTTTTTTAAGTGTCATTCGCTGGAATGACAGAACGTCAAAATTCCCTTCTTCCAAAGATGTTGGAAGTTGCGATACCCAACTGGGAACGAGGATGAAAGAAGTTAACCAATTGACACCAAACTCGAATCTGAATACTTACGAGTAGTTCAGCCCTGCAAGTTCGAATAGATTATTGATGTTACGTTCGAACTCATGCGCCAGGTCGCTGCGAACAACTTGGTCCACAAGGTCTGCTTCTTCCCATTGTAGGTAGCCGCCGGGTTCTGCAGGTGAGGGTCAGCTTCGGACAATACTAAGAAATTTTATCCCATACTTAGCATTCTATGGATGTTACCGACTAGGAGTGGAAGATCACTAGGCAAAATATTGCTTGCCCACATACGAACATGGACAATGTCGAACTTTTCCAGCAAGTCAGCCGGAACATCTTGCAGAGAATCTAGAACTCCAAACGATAAATTTTCTGGCCAATCCTCTTTTGGAGGAAATTGCCGATTTGAAACGTCGAAGCCAAAGAGTTTGATCGAGTTTGGGACACTTTGCGCTAAATCAAGCAGCCAAATCCTTGATTTAATCATTAGCACAGAATCTCGTTGCGCTGGATAAACTCACCCCGTGCCGCACCCAATCTCGGCGATAGATTGACCATCTTCCAAGCTGATATCAGGATGAAGTAGCTGTCCTTGTTGAAGTCTCCATAGCAAATGTTGCGCGTCGAGCCTATGTTGGTCCGATCAGAACTCCTGATGCCTGAAATCTAGGCTCATTCTAACTTTGCTACTCACCTAACAGAATCTTCAACGGCTCTGCCTAGAACGTAATCTTCGGCAGACATATTGGGGTCAAAAATTGTGTCACGGGCCCAGTTGGGAGTACAACTGGGAGCTGCAGTTTAGTTAGAGTGCGAGGAAAATTAGATCTTATATGCAACAAGGAATGGCCTAAAGAATTTGATGGCATCTCGACGACGTCATTCATCTTTTGTAAGGGCAGCACGAGGAAAGCGCAAAGCTTTATATCGCTCATGCCAAGAACAAGGCATTTGAATCTTGTCATCATTGAGTCCTTGTGTTCCTCGGCAGAGGGGAATGTGACGATTTGAAAGCGGCATCTTTCCCCGATAGCCGCCGGCATTAGCATTTCTCAATTCCAATTTCTAAGTCACATTCTCATGGTGTATTATATCTCAACTTCATTTCTACTACATGTGTGAATTAATCCCAAACACAGGAACGTAGCACATAACTTAAGTTATCTATGACATATAGCACCTACCAGAGCGCCAATGAGTCCCATAAATATGTGCGATAAATATAGCCGTACTGGTCGTAGGATACATTGGAAATACAACAATCTTACAATCTCAAGTCTCATCTACCTCTAGCTGCGCAAGTAGATAGCGGCCCCCCGCTCAATATGTATCCGAATTCTGCAGCGTCGAAGCCTTTCACATTTCACTTTGATCCTAAGGGGACTCTTGAGGCCACTGCCAAAATTCTTCGATCATCCAGCGAGGACCATTATGCCTATGAACGTGAGAATATTTGGTTCGCTGGCATAGGTCATAAGGCCTCTTTCACCTTGGCCCCAGATGGGAAAACATCGACGGTTTCGACTGGGACAAACACAGTAACGACTGACACCAGCCCCGATGTCACGGTCCTCACGGATACCATCACAACCTTTATTCAACAACACAACGCCGCAAATCAAAAATTGTTTGGATTCGTTGGTTTCAACTACTCGGCATACATCCGGGGAATAAAATTTGCCCCGGGTAGATGGCCCCTAGTCAACATCTTCGTCCCTCGCATTTACATTGAAGTTAGTGGGGACACAATTCAAATTTGGAATGGCAACGACGATGATATTGCGTCCATGAAATTGCAACTTGGCGAACTGAACGCCGAGGCACCATCGAATTCAACGTTTTTACCTGCCCATATAGCCTTGAATCAGGACCGTGATGAATACTTTCATGCCGTGCAACAATCTTTGAGTTCTATCACTAGTGGCAAGTATGAAAAGGTCATTGCATCCCGCCAAGTCAAGATTCTAGAACATGTGGACATGATCGAAACACTTATCCGTGGTCGACAAAGGAACACTCCGAAAAGAACATTCATCTTGCGTCAAGGAGGCTTCGAAGCAACAGGTTTCAGTCCAGAACTAGTCATGTCTGTTGACAATAACCATGTTATAACCGAACCATTAGCGGGCACTCGTTCAAATGTCGGCACTGATGAAGAACGCCAGAAGCTGAAGGAAGACCTAATACGTGACCCTAAAGAGATCGTCGAACATGTTGTCTCCGTGAAGGAGGCTATTCAAGAGATGGATCAATGCTGTCGGCAAGGCTCAGTATCCGTCCATGACTTTATGACGATTAAAAATCGTGGAAAAGTACAACATATTGGGTCCTCGGTTCACGGGGAGTTGGACCCTCTCAAGAAAGCATGGGATGCATTCAATACTTTGTTTCCATCGATTACTGCGAGCGGAATTCCGAAAACTTCAGCCATCGAAGCTATCGCCAACCTCGAGCCTCGGCCTCGTGAATTGTATTCTGGAGCAGTTCTCATCATAGACAACTGCAAGGTTTTTGAAGCTGCGCTCGTTCTGCGATCAGTATTTCAGGATAGGAATGGGCAGTGGGTGCAAGCAGGAGCAGGTATTGTTGAAATGTCAAAGGAAGAAAGGGAATACACCGAAACGTGCGAGAAACTACAAAGCTTCGCGCCTTTCATCGCTTTGAAGCCCTCAAATAAGTGATATTAAGAGCTTGCCAATCCGAATGGAATAGAACCAGCTTGCGTTATGTCGGCATGACAGAATTATAAGCGACAAGAAATCCGAATGAAAAAGTTTGATTGTGTATGATGCTATGTCGAGAAGGCTGATGTCACTAGGGGCTGAAGAAATTAGTGATTGTTCATGCCATTTAAATAACATAAACGGAAGTAATAAAAACACAGTTCATACCTTTAACCATATTTAACACCAGAGCAGTCCGAGCCATTATACGCTGACTAAAGCTCTTCGTTCTTCCTCAAGCTGCTAGAAGCAGAGTTAATAGATAAGAGGATGTTATAAATCCACACCTAAGTACGCATATCACGTAGAGCCCCCTATTTTCCCTCCATCCTCCAACTTGGAAGGGGAAAATTATCCTTTAATTCGGCTATTACCTAAGAGTATAATCCACCCTTTGTTCTGATCCCGTATATAGTCGGGTCCTCAGCTTCTCAGCCACGTCATTTGAATGACACTAGGTCGAAATATGACTGCCTTGGCAAATCAGGGAAATACATGACGCCTTGTATAACTCCTAAGTTGAAGGAGGCTCACAAACTAGAGCCTGAGATGGCGAACACCAAAACATAACTGGAACCGTATATGGGACAATTTTCGGCTACATAAGGGCTAGTAATAGCATAGCGGCCCTTGATGTAGCTGAGAGGCGTGAGGCATTCCTGAGGAATGCTCTACTTCGCCCAAGGGTTAAATCGAAGACAGCTGCTCCTAATGTCCCTATTATTATCCATATATCTATCTATATACTGACCTTATTCTAACCTATTAGAGTTTTAACCAGCTCTTTCTTATTCTATTACTAGTTATACTCTTTTCTTCTTTACTACTATCGGATTATAATATTATATTTATCTATATAGCTTTATTAGTAGCTTTTTACTTTATTATTATATCTATATATCTTTAATCTTCTCTAGTAATTGGTTTAATCTATTTATCTTATTTCTATTCCCCTAAGATATATTATATACTATAGTATTTAAATATTTAATTATATATTATTATTATCTCTTAAACTTATAGATTACTATAGGGAAAAGTATCTAAGCTTATAAATTAGCTATTATCTATTTATATCTATATAATATTATATTAAAAGCTAATTTTCTTTTTCTAAAGAGATAAAAAATAAATTAAAAGAGTTCTAATATATAAAATAAGTAGCTAACTTAAGCCGGGTACTGCTTAGCAGGTATTAATAGTTCTAGCCCTGGTTAGCTGATAAATAGTTATTATTTAGCTTAGTAGTAGGGAAGCAGTTGCCCCTTATAGATTATCCGGGAAACAGGATTACTATTAGAATACGAGGGATCCCGTCTGCTCTCCGTATATTAAGCTAGTAAGGGGCTGATTAGTAGTTAGGTCGGTGACGACAAACGAATACCGGCTGTCGTATGTTGGCTTTTTGTTGCTGCCACCAGCTAGCTACGCTTGGAGCTGCAACACGTCCCAAGACTTTCTATGTAACAGACGGGTGATGGATGTTATGCTCTGAAAGGGAGTTTAAACAACCGCTGCCTGACGTGCGAATCGATATTTGAGTAGTGGTAGGAAGCTGAAACGATCTGGAATCCTTTCACCTATAATACATCATGTCTCTCTTGTCTAACCTGCCTTTAGATTTTTTTCCATGAACTCCTGGTTATTCATTTTGGCCTACGAAGATGTCCCTAATGGAGCTAATCACAACTGCGTCGAGTGGCCCAGTCGCATGTAATCCCAAAAATGTTCCCCTGCTGGCTGTCTGGTTATCCCGGTTTTTTTTTTTTTTTTTTCATAAACTGCACAATGGAGGTCAGGAACTGTGTATATTGAAATAAGAACCTCATCTCTCTCTATGCTCAATTTGGAAACCAAAGCCACTTTGTTAGAATCTTCTTAGAACTGATATTTGTACCAAAATTCGAATGATTCAAATGGGTGCTAAAGTTCCATTTCCCTTTTTCCTAAAACTTTACTAAGGCGAAGTGTACAGCGTGGCAAGTCCACTGCATAAGCGTCCAACAAGATGGGACTGCCATGCTTAAGACAACTCTTTGCAGGAAATGGTATTACCGATGTTATTACCGTCCTCCACGATATGTCGCCCACATGTTCCTCGTTCTTAGGCCCTGTCCCGGAGTGAATTTGTTCCAGCAAGATTGCCACGCACTGCTCATGAAATTGTCCGTTGGGTCGAGTCCAGGGAGGTCAGGGCATGTATCTCGGCCAGGCGGACAGTTCAAATCCGGCCCATTCTCAGTTATGAACAGCATGTGGACAGGTGTGTCGTCAACCTATTGACCCATAGGTCAGTAACTTGATGTGTTCTTTCCAAGTTCTGGTAACTCACAAAGTCGTTGTCGCCGTTGGCGCACGAAAGGGGATAATCGCCACTTTCGATATACCTAGCACTAATCAGCGATAGTCACCGACGGAAAGAGTTATACAGCCTCACGTGTGCATGAGGCCCATCCAATGTCCCACTTCATGGTTGGCAAGATCGCCCTCAGTGTATCTGTCTGGGAATGGCACAAATGATGGGCCGATGCCACCAGGAAGCGTGTTCGCTTGAATAACAACGCCATCCAGCTTGAAGTTGTCAGATCCTTCCTCATAATCACTAGGTGGGGTTCCAATCTGTGAATCCGATGTTAATACTTGGCCAGCCTTCAATATCGACCAAGGCCGAGTGTATTCTCTATCCTCAACTTGGAGCAATATTTCTTAGGTAAGGAAGAGACTTACGCCTAGAAGACCAAACCCGTCGGTCAATAACACGGTATATAAGTTCAAGGTACCGTATCCACCTTGTCGCAGGGCAAATTTCATATCAGGCCAGCGGTCAAAGTTGACCCTTGTCCAAGTTGCATTTTCCGTATAGGTTGTGTTGATGAGATCAAATGAAAAGCCATGCGGGGTCCATGCTTTGTTGAGCACGTCAATTTGGGCATCAATTTGACTCTTCTATATAGAGATCTGGAAGTCAGCAATCATATACCGTGCCGAGTGTAAACATCAATAATTTTCAATACATACCGGAATATAGCCTCCTTGCTCAGTCTGGTTGGCATATACGACATGAACGACGGTAGGAATAATAGTTGTGTCGATATCTCGGACTTGATGGACTTGAAGTTGCTCCTTGGCTCTCATTTCGCGCGCCATAGCGCGAAGAGACTCAGATGGCGCTGGGGTGCCGCATCGAGGATCATTCACACTGGGCATGGATGTGAATAACTCAGCAGCCGCGCACGACATCAGCACTGAAAAGATACTAATAGAGCGCATCATGGCCGTCGTTGATCACCTAAATCAAGTTTCTGAGGGATTGTCTTGGATTCGAACATATGCTAAATTGAAGCTTGTGAAGGAATGAGTTGAATAGACGCTTGACGTACGCATATATATAAGAAAAAAGGGGTCTATATTTCTGGCATCGGGTAACGATACTTGATCATATACGCCTAGTCCCCGAGGAATCCGAGTTTTGCTAATCCAGGAACAGGACATTCAGCTTTGTTGCTGAGTTTTACCTACCTATTCGGACATTTTCAGTAAGCGCCAAGAGTGGGATAGTAGTCGAGTCATGCTTAAATACGAGATGTTTGAGTTGCCAAGGCATCTCTGTACTAGTCAGGTTCCTGTCTGGCGTAAGAGATACGTCCGGACCCAATCACGTTACGTATTCAGCGTTGATCCTTATATAGAGGAAAAGTTCTAGTAGTATAAAGGGGCATAAGCTGAGACTTATTTTAGCATCATGAGAGAGAATTCGCCCCCTAGTCACTTAGCTTCACCGACATCTCAACCTTTAATACGAACTCTTGTTGCTACGTAAAGTTTAGCTGTTCCACGCTAACACAGGGGACAAGGATAAGGCTCCTGGCTCGAAGCGGTAACATTCTGGCGATGGTAGTAAGCGGGAACAGGCCGACTTCCTTTTATATACGACTATACCTATCAGAGAAAACTGGATCCTGTCCTATCCTCGTATTCTAGGAGTATTAATATCTAAAAGGTTATACCTTAGCCTGAGCCCAGTCACATATATAGCATTCCCTACGGACCCTATCTGTATCTTTAAAGCTGCTGCACCTCGACTAACTATTCACAATGTCGGAAATATTGAGGGTTTAGAGTCTCATTATCACTGTGTAAGTCAAGCCATTCAAACTCTCACACTCGTAATAATTAATTATTCTAGTAGCTGGAATGCCAGTGGCCCATGTACTGCCAGGCTTCAGGCGATCTGCTAGGGACAAGAGCAACTTGGGAGCCGTTTCATTGAATGTACGACCGGAGCTTCCCTCGGCTTCTTCATAGGTAACCGAATGGGTTGAGCTAAGTAAATAGGGTGAGCTAAGTGAGCGTTGCCGCTATGAGCTCACCCTTGGGATTACACAAGAGCCATCCATGAACCTGAATCCACGAGATCATTCGTTGCGCTTGGCCGATGCACGTCCGTATTTGTCTCGCACTATTCCTTGCATCCATGCCGGCCAAGCAGAAACTGCAGAAAGAAACGACCGACTCTCGGGAAGAACCAAAACGCCACCCCTCTTGCTCTCCAGCCTCTCAACAATTTTCTCGCCTACGAAATCGGCTTCGAGAATGTTCTGCCCCTCCTCGTCAAGACGCTTCTGGATGTCCTGAATGATGGGTGTTCTGACGAACTGGGTGTGGACTGCATTAGTGATTACATTTGGCGCATGGTAAAAGTACTTAAGCTCGCTTGCTAAGACATCATGAAACGCGCCGGCGGCTGACTTGCTGCCGGAGTAATCACTACACCGGGGCAAGGCGAGGAAGGAGGCTGCGCTCGCCACGGTGACAATATGGCCCTTGTTGTTCTTGATCATATCGGGGAGGAATTGTTGCACAGTAAACCAGTGCGCGAGAGTGTTGACAGAAAATGTCTGTAACAGTCCCTCTGCGGAAGCATCTAGGATACGGCAAGGACGACAGATACCAGCGTTGTTAATGAGGATAGTGGGATGGCTGATGCTGGTGCGTATTTCCTTTGCAGCAGCTGCCACCTCGTCTGGCTTCGTTATATCGCACTTATAGAACAAGATACGAGGCTGGTCTTTGAAGGCCTCGGGTGGATCTTTCAAGTCAAGCATGCGACGCGAAGACCCTTCTTGATAAGCTTGTCAACAACAGTCATCCCGATGCCGCCAGAGCCACCGGTGACGACGGCTATCTCATTGGACCAGATCCAGTTGCTGGGGGGACTTGCACGCCAGGAATTGCGCGCTATGTCATTTAGGAATCTATTTACCCAGCGAATAAGGTTGAGTGCGACCGCGATGCCCAGTGCTGTTCGGATCTTGCCATTGTTGTCCAAGAAGAAGTTTTGTAGTCCTGACAGACTGGGAATGTGCTTTTCAAGGGCAGAAAGAAGGCCTTGCGTTGTTTTTTGTGCGAATGCGGCTGTCAGAAGAACTGAATTCGGGACCAGCATGGGTGGTAGGGATCTTTGAAGTGCCAACATGATTACCATAATAAGGCTATGTATGTTGTTGAAGCAAGGTACGTTGAGTGAGAGCGTAGCTGATCTGGTCTAGATGAAATATGCAGTGGAGATTGAGAAAAAAACTAGAATGACAAGAAAACAGCCAGCCGAATAAAACACCATTACCGCATGGTCAGGGGAGTGGATGGGGGTAACATGGCCGAATTTCATCTTAGGGATGCATAATAATCATAATATACATTAACACGGATCAAAGGGGATTCAGTACAATGCTGCACAACCTTACAATAGAAACCCTGGTGGGCCAACATACGGCGAGCCAACATAAGTTCTTGATAGGTCGCTCGGACTAAGACCAACCTTTCCCTTCCTGTCTCTTTCCCCTGCTACGATTTCTATATCCTGCATATTTGTTGGTCTCACATGAAGTACGTACATATACGAGTTGTCGCCGGGGCCATGTTGGTCTTGCATAGCTCGTCCGTTGGTAAGACAGTTTTTCCTCTTCCAACCCCCCTTCCAAAATATCCGCATGACGATGCCAAGCGTACAAAAATCCCCCAAGCCTGAAAATAATGGCAACATTTCCGATGAATACGATGAAAGAAAACTTAGCCTTGCAGAGACGGCCGTCCGCCCGGAGTCCCCATTCATCGCTCCCAACACCCGTCACAGCATACAGGCGGTGCTCTGGATCCCATTTTCTCTTGAGACGCAATAGCTCCAGGTAGTTCGGGACGTGACAGAGTTTCTTCCAGTTCTTCTCTTCAATGTTGGCCTCATTCATGTACGCATAGCTGTTGGGAGCAGCTGCACTGAGCTTTGGCATGGAGTCATTTGTGATGAGGGACTGTGCTTCTTGGACCTTTTGCCACGGCCCTTTAGGATCAACATGGCCAATAAATTGACTTGCGCAATCGCATCACGCCATGCAGGTAGGACAGAATTGTATAAGCCTTGAATGGGCTTGTTAAAATTGCCGACACTGAGGATCAAGCTGGCACCACTTGAGACGAGGTCAGTAATTGTCTTTCCGTATTCTTCTGGCTCCTCCTCGAGGACCTTCTTCGGTAAGAGCTGTCCTCCACCTTGAGCGTCCCCGATGGTCAGGAGTCCCTCCAGTAGAGCGAATCATGACTGTTATATGTTTCTTTTTCTAATTTTTTACCCTATTGAATGAACATCGGTGAATTATCCTTCATATACTGTTTAGCGGAATTTGTGACCGCAAGTGGGGGTATTGGACTTGCGCGATCCCTTCCACCACTGCCACGGTTTTATATACTTATACACTTGACCGCTCTATAAGTTCTAATATGATTTTAACTATGAATATGTACATAATTCGACTTAGGGTAGTTATAGTTTTCTCTAGACAGGAGGCAATACATATCCATCATGCTTTGGGTTGAAAATGGACTATAGGATCTCCAGCGATGACACCCCTGCTCAATCGCCCGCTATATATCCTCGTTGAGTCCCCCCTTCTCGAAGCTGATTATGGGGAAGGTAAGCAAAGAATATCACTTGCGTCTGTTGTGTCTTTAGCGGTTTGACTTTGGAATATACCCCTATGACGTAGTGATCAGCGACTATCACAGCACTTCCTCGCTGATGGTGATCAGAGCGCACCTAGAGCTTTTCTGGTAGAACTCTTGCGTGTTTCTATGTTTTGCACAAGTTTGCTCCACAATTCATGTTGATAAACCTCACGCGTTGGCTGGAGATCTGTAGTAGTAAATGGTCGGAGCACGCATTCACTAACGAGTCGTCTACCTTGAAAAGGATTAAGGGAAGTTCATTTGCGCCTATAGATACCACATATTTGAGGCTGGTAAAGGAAGCTAAAGATCTTAGGTTAGGTAGATTAGGTTCATGACAGCCTCTTCCAGTGTCTCTATCTGTATTAGGGTCTTGTCTAGCTTGGCATGCGGCTTGCAACTAAAGGCTTAAGGGTCAGACACGCGGGGTTGGCTCTTTCCTCCCCTTTCATTGATTGGTATAGACACTATGAACATAAAAGATTGCGTCACGGATACACAAGGAAAGAACAAAAAAAAGAGGTCGGAACTTTATGCCATATCCATTTTATAAAGCGACACTAAATTGAAGTAGCTAGTGTAGCTTTCACATTATTCGTTGAAGCCTGATTATAAGCCAATGTGTTCTTTAGTGGGCAACGAATATGCAGCCTGAGGACCAAAAAAAAACTCTAGAGATTGGTTGGATTGCGAGCGCAGAACATTCCGATCGGCTACCTGTCCATGACGAAGAGTCCAGCCATTGCGTCTGTCGTCATAAATATAAATAGAACGTCTTCCCCCTCTGGGGAAGTAATCCATTATAACTAGCCATCAATGCACTTTGTTTCTCTTCTTGACCACGTCTTTCGTACTCATTTCCAGTATTTCTTCACGATGATGTTTGGGTTCCGAACAACGCCGACCGCGGCTTTGTTGCTCCTACTCGCCACTGCTGCAAACTCTCTACCATCACCAAGCGACTGCACGGTTACCCACACCGTCCTCTTTGGGTATAAGGCTAGCCTAGACCCTCAGATTGTGAAGGCAGTATGTTACTTTCCCTCAAGTGAATTTAATATTTCAGGAAACCATTTCCATCAAGTTAGATAAGCCTTGCTAATATATGTCAGTCTGTCGCACAATTTTTGAGTCTTAAGGAAGCTTGTGTGAATCCCGAAACCGGCAAACCATATATTATCTCTTTGAAGGGTGGTCAAGACAACTCTCCCGAGATGTCAGAGGTAAGCTGACTCCCATCGTGGCTTACAAGTTCTTCAGCGGATCGATTTAATCTAACGCGATGACGATCGACAGGATGGCGCTACACACGGGTTCGTAGTAGAGTTGCCCTCACCCGAAGCTCGTGATTACTACGTCTTCCAGGATCCTGCGCATCAGAAGTTCAAGGCGGATGTCAAAAATCTCATTGACAAATCTATCATTGTTGACTTTATCGATGGTGTATACTAAGACGGTTTGATTGAGTGTTGATGCAGTAGAGTTTGGGTCTTCGGTTACTGTCTGGCTACTTGCTACTGCTAAATAACTGATCTACTACCACAACCAACATCTCTTGAATGAACACTCATTGTCAATGCTACCAGATAGGATAAGAAAATCATATGTGATTAATTTAAGAAAGGCACACTCTCTTGGTAGGCTGAATAAGCTATGTCCCATTCAAGATGAACTTTGATTAAATATCAAATTTGTTCCAGAGCTGCTTACATCAAGAGACTTCCTAAGTTCTCCTACAACTTTCTTTGCAGGTGAACTTGCTTGTAGAAGCTTGCACATCCACAAATCCATTTCGCTTACCCTATTTTATAGCATGCGTTTACCCCCCAACCCATGAGGTTAGGATCTGCAGCGTCGTGGCCCTCCGGCTATTGTGAATTGTATGTGATTGATTAGTACATAAATAGTGTTATTGTTGAATTTTGGGAGAGTCAGACTAATGTATAGTCAGCGATGCTACTGTCTTAGCTATAGGCCAAGTAGTCTGTGATGAACAGCCAACTGTGGACTGAGCAACGAGCTAAGAGTGCATTTAGATAGTTTCCACCCACTACTGCAAGCCATCGGGCTGGGGTCAGGTCACCAATTGTTTTCTGGGCAACTGGGCTATAATGGGGTGTACCATGTCTTTGATCGACCAACGGCCATACCCTTGTGGGAGACTCAGGCGCACTGTACTTCCCATTACAGTAGGTCTTGGAAAGTCGAAACATCTCTCGTCTGACGCCTCAAAAAGAGGAGTAAAAGTGGAGCTCGCCTCATGAATATCAGCATGGATTTCGTGCCACTCTGGAATTGTGACGTGGTGCTTTGACTTCCTGTCCTCTTTGATCTTCGACGGCACGCACGCTCAGCATCCTCTGGTCTCAGCTTGCCACATCTTAGAGAAGCAAAGCCATGTCTGACACCAAGCTCAATCCGCCAGCGGCCGAGTCTGCACCGGAACAGCCTTTGACCGCCGAGATCTTGCCAGACGATGACCCGGTACGACTGCTTCCACGCCACGCCAGCTCCCTGCCCCTTCTCGTCTTCCTAGCACAGTCTAACATTCCGCAGGATGTTACGGATGACGACTTGTCTACCAATGCGACGGAGTCTCTCAGTTCTAGTGTTCTTGCCTACCGAACAATCCAGGGCAGGACATATCACAGCGAGCGGGGCAACGCTCACTACTGGTAATATATCTCTCAATCTCTGTTTACTCTTGCAGGTGCTCTTTTTGCCATGTCACAAGCTGCATCTGAGCAAGCCAACTAACGCGCGTACACCCACAGGGGTTCAAATGATGCGCTGCAAAATGAGTCCATGGACATCAAGTACGTTGGCACTAGCTCCTAAAAAGCTATTGATATTGACTTTCGCAGCCACCATCTTCTCACGCTCGCTATCGATGGAAAACTCCACATGGCACCAGTTGGTAAAGACATCGAGGTTTGTATAGTTGACTGTGGACTTGATGCACTCCCCTCTGATAAAAGCCGTCTTATAGAAAGCCGTTGATATCGGAACCGGAACCGGAATCTGGGCAATGTACGCATATTCATCTCTTCCCTGTTACATGTGCAACTGAAGTAACCGGTACACAGAGACTTTGCGGATGAACACCCTGCTTGTAAAGTCATCGGCACAGATATCTCCAGGATCCAGCCTGACTGGGTGCCACCTAACTTGGAATTGTAAAATACCATACCTGGTTCCCCCATGCCGATCCTTTAACTAACAGAGCTCATCAGCATAATTGATGACTGTACGCAAGAGTGGACCTTTCCACCGAATTCGATTGACTTCGTCCATATGCGATACCTGACAGGCAGCTTGCCGGACTGGAATGCCTTGTTCAAGTCAGCTTTTACGTGCTGCAAGCCAGGAGGCTACGTGGAGAGTTTCGAAGGAGCGCCGTGGCTGGAGAGCGACGACGGCACTGTTTTGGAATCGAGTGCCCTGGCAACATGGGGTAAACTCTTTGTCAAGGGCGGGGAGAAGCTCGGGCGAACCTTCACCGTTGTAGACGAGCAGCTCCAGAGAAAGGGCATGGGGGCCGCGGGCTTTGTCGACATTCAAGAGTTCACCAGAAAGGTTTTTTTTCCTCTACCTTGTTAACTTTAAGTGTTGTTGGATGACTGGCTAACACCTGCTGAGCAGTTGCCCCTGGGAACGTGGGCGAGAGACCCCAAGCTGAAGGAAATCGGCCGGTTTGCACAGGCGGCCTTGGAGAAAGACATTGAAGGCTATGTGCTATATGTGGCCAACTTGCAGGGCTGGTCCAAGGAAGAGCTTGCCGCCTATTATGAGAAGTTCTACCGGGAGATGAAGGACAACAAGATACACTCCTACTTCCGAATAAAGGTGGTTTGGGCAAAGAAACCGAGTGCCTAAAAGCTTACTTCGTCTTCGTTGAAAAGAAGTGGTGACAAAGTCTTGCTGAAAGTGGTTTAAGGTAGCAGAGCAAATTGAAGGGGGATTGGCACGGTCTGGCAAATTGCATTAGGGGAGGGGAGGAGTAAAATCCAAGCAAGCCTTAACACGATGTTGTTCCGGACCACCTCCTCCTCTAATGTGAGTCTTAAGCTACCAGAGACGCCCGGAACGTTTATAAAGGCTCATTTTTTTCCTTGTTCCCAAAAGTGAAATCAAAAGTCAGACTACGATGGAATTACCAAACACACAAGCCCACCACTTTCTTCTCTCAGTAAGACTGTGACGGGATACTTCATGTATACTGCCCCCATGAGGGGTCTGATAGCCGTGTCCGGATTTCCTCAACACCCTTCGCCCCTGCAGAGAGTGTTAACCCATCGCCTTGAGGACCAGGGTCTTTCAGCTCCTCCACCTTTCTCGCTTTGTTTTTCCCTACTTCCAAGACATACCACCCTTATAATTGTCTGTCCGAATGAGGCTCAGCATGACGTCGGCGACCTCCTCGGGAGTAACCCATTGATCTTTTTCCGAGTTCAGCCATTGGATCTTTTTCACTCTCAAGCCATATGGGTGTCTTGACAATACCAGGTGCGACAGCAGACACACGGATAGGAGGCACGTTCGAGTTTGGTGGTTGCTCAAGCGCAGCGAGAGACCGAACAAAGCCAGAGATCGCATGCTTCGAAGCAGTATCCAATGGACATCCTATATATGGAAATTGTGATGCAATGCTCGATATGAGGACGATTGATCCCGGGGTCTTGTGCTTGATGAAATGACTAATTGCCAACTGCGTACATCGAATGGGGTGCGACAGATTGATATCGAATGACGCATAATGGTTCTGTGGCAAATCGGAGCTAGAACCAGTGCCGGGCGGAATCCAGAAGTTTGAAGTTGGCTGGCATCAAACGTTAGCACGTTGTTATTTTATACACGATCTTGTTCCTTATTGTACGCACCGGCTCAAAAACACCGGCCCTAGGACATATGATGTCCGCATGTCCGAATTCCTTTTCAGCCATTTCAAACATTTCTTCCAATTGCTTCCAGTTGGTGACGTCTATCAGCATAAAAATAGCTCTAGGCGTTGTGTTTCCGTCACTATAGGAGGAAACAAGCTCGGCTGCTTCGAGCCGGAGGGCCAGATCTGCGAGTATGACATTGCATTTGTTCTCGAGAAGTAGCTTCGCGAAGGAGTAGTTAATTCCAGATCCAGCACCTGTTACAATCACGACTTTCAAGGTTACGTTGAGCGCCATTTCCTCGTACTCTGCTCGCTCTATATTGCATTGGCGAAGAGTCAAATGGATAAAGAAAAGGAGAGAAGATGAGCAGTCGGTGAGCTCGACCAAGTCGATGCAACTAATATGCACATGCACGCTCTTATCTTGATGAGGGGTTGATACCTTAACGAAGGTTCGATGCTGGCTACAATGGGTGGCGATGAGACGAGCCTGCGCACGATATTGCTGAGTGCCTCAGATATGAGAGCATATTTCAGCCAAACAAGCAAGTTATGACGACAGAAGTGATAGTACGAGTCAATATGGAATCATAATGCAAGTTGCAGATTGAAGTGGTAGAAGTGATTTGAATTTGTCTGTCATTGCGATGGTCGAGAAAAAGAACCCAGCAAGGAGAGTTCTGAATCAGTCTTTTACTTACCTAGAACTACTTTCTCACCGGTTTCGGGAAACTAACCGGCTACCGACGCGAAGTTAACATCTATCTACACAATAGTAAGATATAAAACTGAGTAACACCGAAAAAATCGCTTCTATTGGAATGATCATCAACCGCCCTTCAATTATAGACGCCTAAAGACAAACCAGAATATATCAAGCTTAGTGACAAAAATAAAATAAAAATAACCTAATAGTAAATTAAAATATAAATGACGCTGAAGCTAGAGCGGAAAATGTATTCCGCCCTCGATTCCTACTAATCCATCAGGCGAGGCGAAAATAACGCAGTCGCAACGACTATGGTTGAACCCGATTTTGTCTTTTCAGCTCGTGGAAGCTTCCCATAAAGCTCAATGATGGTTCATTCAAACAAGAAGATGACTGGTTGTCTAGGCAATATCACTACCTATGATAGCGTCCGGCGTATAAGTATCTAAGTAAGGGAAGAACTCAGCCCGCGTACATAGTAATATGAAACATACAGTGTCGTGACCCCCCACAGTGATGATGTAACGCGACTACTACAGTAATGACAAATAACATAAATACCTATGCAACACTACTGCTTTTTAATCACATATAACAGGATGGACTTTCCTTCTTCTTCTTTCGAAAAAAATTCGCATAACGGACTTTGGAAATTATAACCTCTTCTCGTCTCAAGCTATTAGGGCTTGTAGGCTACATTTCTGCACTACCTTACCTACTCATCTTCGCCTAAATCTTGCTATTGCAGCCCCTTGGCGATAAATGCACAAGAGAGTACTACTTACCAGTGCGACCGGTTACGTGTAAGCTTTTCGTGCAACACATGTTGCTAAGTTTACGAATTGCTAATAGTCTTCCTATGCAGTGGAGGCTCAGTCTTAACGAGCCTCCTGGCCTCTCCACGATTAGAGCCAATTTCGATCTCAGTTCTTGCCCGAGACCTGAAACGTCTCGCAGCCCTTGAGGGCAAAGTGTCTCTTGTAACATTCCGAGACCTAGACGACACAGATTCATTGGAAAGCATCGCCAGTAAATTCGACATTATTTATCCATTGCGCCAATGGTCACCACGTGGACTCTCCACGAGCGTTCATCCGTGGGCTGGCCCAAAGAAAAAGGTCACTGGGTGGCGAACCATTTCACATCCACGTGAGTGTTTCTAGAGATAATCGTGACGGCGTAAATAACCTTATCACTGTCAGACTTCAGGAACATCAAGTCTGGGCGACTATGGGATCACCAAACGATACGTCGAAACTCGAGCATTCTCCGACAAACAAGACGACATCTTTGAGTATGAGGAGCGTCGAGAAAACATTGCGGCCTACCCGCAGAGAACTGCAGATATCTCCGTCATTCAGGCAGGAGAAGAAACTGGTATAAAAACGTATATCATGATGCCACCTTGCATCATTGGTCGTGGTACAGGACCGTATCGCCAACAGTCTCACCAAGTTCCAATGCTCGTTCGTAACGCGATACGACAAGGCCAAAGCGAGTTCGTGGGTGACGGATCTTACACGATAGGCCATGTTGATATTCAGGACCTGGCCAATGTCTTCGAACTCTTGCTGTCGCGACTTTTAGCTGGCGAAAGCCTACCATACGGAAGGCGAGGGATCTACTTCTCCAACACGGGCAGTCACACCTGGCTGGAAGTAGCTCAAGCAATTGGTGTAGTTGGTCACGAGTTGGGGCTTTCGAAGGTTGCTGAGCCGAAACCGGTTGAGTTGTCCGAATTGGCACGTCGAGAGTTTAATAACGACCGTCGCACCACCGAGCTAGTCCTAGCTGCCAAGTAAGTAGTAGTTCAAGCCCGATATGTTTCTTCACACTGATTGATAATTTAACCAGTTCGAGAACTTTGCCGGAGCTCGCTTTGAATATTCTTCAGTGGCAGCCACAGCGGACGAAGGTAGATTGGCTTGATATCGTCCGTCAAATATTCCAATCATATCTAGGATAGCCAAGAGACAAGGAGATGGATTGAGAAACAAAAAAAAAAAAAAAAAAAAAAAAAAAAAACAGATACGCTTGATAGCAAGGCCAATAATGTTATTCACAAAAAACGATCAGCTTCGAACTCATCGATAAGTATAACAAATTGGTCAAGTGGAAATCGTAGCTTAAGGACGGTGATCTCAAAGAATAATAGTGATGGAGCATGTAGCTAAAAGAAAAACATTGAGCGACATGGCGTAAAGAACACTAACGAAGGTAAGGAAGATCCCCAATTCATATTAAGACTTCCAATAGTATGTTATTACCAAAACTATCCGCCGATATCGGATCCTAATACCACTTGAATTGGGCCATGCGCTCATCGCTATAATCAATAAACTTATCCCCTTCCACAAACTGATAGATAGTAGCATCCGTTTCCATCATGACCTGAGCCATGCAGTCCACCTCAGAGACCTTGCCCTCCGCGTACAGTTTCTTCAGCAACTCCAGCAAGGCGTACTCTGCCCCCTTCATTTCCTTGGACTCAAGCCAGTTTTTCTTGCCTTTGACCATAAATGTATCTTCACCACCAGTAGGGTTAGGAACTATGTGCAATGCTGCAACAATGCTCTTAGGTTCCTGCTTAGGATCTTTGGCTAGTATTAACCTTGTGTCTGCGATCTTCATTTCTGTTCCATCGGGGAGGGTTGCAGGAAACTCTCCTTCATCCACCACCTCGCAACCTGGGAAATTGGTAGACAAAAAGTGTTTTGCCGACATGACCGCTACCTGCGGGACTATAGCGTTGAAGAACTCGGGATTCTCCTGTGCACGGGTGCGCATGTGCTCCTTGATGGCCTGAAAATGGCTCTCTGACTCAAAGAGCTCATGCTTTGGCTGCTCCTTTAGACTTAGCAAGAATGCGCTGAGATCAGTGTATTGTCGCCTGTTTGATTCGGGGACAGTTTGGAACTCTGGGCCCATGGCCTCCGGCGCAATAGTGCCTACATCGCCGACAAATTTGGAGTTCTTTCTCTCAGTGCCGATACAGACTCTCATCGCGCAAGCTCGAACTTTGCCGTTCTTGTGGAGTGTCTTGACGTGCTCATGCAGCGCTTTCTCGGCTGCGGCAATGGCTGGACTGTCAGTGTAGTCTCCACACTTCGGCCAGGTCACCTTGGGATCGATCCCGAGGATCAGGGTCACACAGACTATGCCTCCTGGGTCTTTATCTGGGTCCGAATTCCTGACGAGGAAAGCCTCGGAGCTATCATTTGGGTCCTTGAAGGTCACGACTTTGAAGAAGGTTGAGTCAACTCTCTCGGACATTTTGTTGAAGTCCCTCGCCACCAATAGTCTTGTTGGATATTGGTAAGGGACGCCATCAACAGTAAATGGGAATTCCCCTTCATCCCACGTGGTGCAACCCGGATATTCGCGCTCGGCTCGTTGATATGCCGCAGTGAACATTAATGATGGAAACTGCACGGGCAAATTTTCTGGATCAGAAATTGCGGCCTGACGCAGGTCTTCGTTCCCAGACACGAACTGTTCGTTGGGCTTGTCCTGATGCGGGAGCATGGTTATCGTAGGCTCATTTGTTGCGGTACTGAATTTGCAGCTGACCAAATCCGCGCCCATGAACACATGGATCAGGGCATGCTTGATATTGGCGTTTTCCTCAAGCATCAGAGTAAACAACGTCAGCATGTGTCTTTTGGCCTCCCTCAACTCTTCGGTATGCAGTGCTGCACCCGCCTTCATCCAGGGCTCGTCCGCCCCCTTGCCTTTCAGCGGCGGGGCGATGATCATAGTTGCTGAATAGATCACACCCGTAAAGTCGTCATCCAGTGTGAGGACAGTTTTGGCAGGGTACTTGCTTTTTCGACCACCTACGCAGAGCGTAGTCTCCCCCATGTCCTCAATTGTGCCGGCCTTTGCGCAGGCGGGTTCCGCGTTGTTAAGCCACTTGCGCACAGTGAAGTCGAGAAAAGGCTGAAACGAGGCACGAAACTTTTTGGCATTCCCGCTTTCGAAAGCGTTCTTCCATTCGGCCTCCATATTTTCCGACCACTCTTTGTTGATCTCCCATTGAACATCTGGAAGCTCAATCTGCCGTGTTTGCTCCGCAGCAGGGCTCTGAACCGGCCTGGCCCCAGGGCCGCCGCCAGGAGTTGAGTTGGTACAACCCATAGTATCGTCAACGACGAACTCGTGAGCTACTAAACTAAGTGACTTCGCGCGATAGGAGAAAGAGTTGGATGGCCAAAACAAGTGAGCAAACCGGTGCACAGAAAACCGAGCCTAAACGTGGATTCGTGACGGGATTTTATATTCAGAGGATTGTCTGGTACTCATGAGTCATGCCGATAAATCTTACCATCTGGACTCTGGCCGCACCTAGACAGGGATCTGGCAAATGAGGATACGAAGGATGCAACGCTGTTCAGTAGTTTTCATTTTCGGCGCCTGACATGGGGGTCAGTTATTCCCGGGTCAGCCCTATATTTAGGCCTCCTGGAGTCAATATATCTAGGTATGGAAGGTGGAACGAACTTGGGAGAGAGAAGCCTGTGAGTCACGAAGAAAAAATATCAAATAGACTAAAGCTCACAGCCGGGCTGTTCAGGAGGCATAGAACGCCTCGTGTCGTCATGAACGAGAGAGCCGCGCGACGAAGCAGAACATTTCACGGTTCGTCTGGATAGTCTGGAAGCTGGTACTGTTCTTTAATGTCCGTGATGTCAATGGCTGTCTAGGGCAGGCAGATATTAGGCTGGAACAAACTACGCAGGAAGCGGAATGGGAAAGATGAATGGACCACCCAACAGTGGTAGATATAGGGCGATGATTGCTACTCTTCTCTTCGTTTCCACATGATACAGGGGTGCTACTCGAGTCTACATAAGAAAAACGAAGCATTGCTAGCGAGGCATTGCTGCGAGCGAAACTCATGCCCCAAGAAGCCATTGTGTTATTCTTTGGGAACATCGATGCATACATAGAATCAAAACGAGAATGACAAAGAAAAACTCCACGAGAAACCTTCAGAGCCGTATCCCACCCAAAGGGGGCCCAGAGGAATCCAGATCGCCCAGCTGCTTCTTTTATATGTAACAGCCGGGCTTCCCTTATTACTGGCTGCCTCGCCTCCACTAAAGTTGCCCCAGACATAGCTACCAAGAACTACAACGAAGACCAATATGGCAAAACGAAAGAAAATGGTAAAATCTCGATCCAAATGCTTCTTGAATCTCTTTTCAGCCTCTGCGTGAGCCGTGCGATGCCTTTCCCTGAATTCGGAAGGCGACTCGTTGTAGGTTATGGTTGTTGACTCTGTACGCCTTGATGTACGTGTAGTGTCCCCCAAAGCAGTTCCTAGTTGATTGCGGAAGCCAATATCATGCTGATGTCGCTGCTGTAGGGAGCTGAACGGATGTGTGCCTGCTCCGACACCCATAGTGAAGGACTTGGAAGAGGTTGCCCCAGAGGTGAAGTTAGTCGTGTACTCTGTAGACTGCCCATCTGTACGCGACTCGTAGTAAGGATGTTCTTTCTTTTTATCGTCGGCGCTGAAGCTGTAAGTCTCCATTAGAACTCTTGTTTGACGTACGATTTTTTTTCTGAAAGACCGGTCTGATGTGGCAGGTTCTTAGAAAAGATGAAAAGGTTTAAGAAATTAGGCGTCTCTCGAGCAGAGAGGATTGCTCATCAAAGCCGTATATCACACCACCGTGAGGCTGATTTCACCTCGCTTACCCAATGCAACCCTGCAGCCAGCTCATATGGGATAACCTCCATTGGTCATCAAGCACGTCACCGTATAGCTAACCGAACGCGAGACATCAGATTGGGCTTCTCCATTCCCGTGCAAACGAGTTTCTAAATAAGGAAAATTTGTTTCGTTCGGCCGGGACTCTTTGCGTCTATATTCAGCCCGTATGTGGTCAAGGCAGAACGCTCTAATCATACCAAGGAGAGATATAAGTTAGCGATGTTAGCAAGTGTATTAAAGAAGGTCCGAGGTTTAAAGTTGCATGGGAGCAGCTCAGATAAGAACGGCTATGTTTCTCTTTCGGAAAGAAGTGTATGAGCCCAGATTTCGGCAAGGGAAAAAAATGGTGTAGAGACCGCTATAGTTCAGCACATCTCAGATGATGTCACTAATAATGAGCACTTTTCGGAATAAATACCACACTCTAATGAAGTAGGTTTATTTGATAGATTTTAGCTGTAGACTTGGTTTTGTGACATGGCGGTCTTGGCTGATTTTGACCACCGCCGTCTCCATGTAGTGACTGTGGCAGTCTTAGTATCGGGGCCTAATTGATTACGCTTCACTTCTCCGTCTTCCATAGAGTCGATGTCTCGTGGTACCTTGGTCTTTCTCGGATGGCCTAATAAATGAGATATTATGGTTCTTATATTTGCTTCACGTAGGGGATCGCCTCACTACAAACAAGAAAGCAACGATCAATTTAAATTCCAATTAAAGCTACAGGATTGTGCCGGATGTATGTACTCATGAAAATGTATGCCTATGCCACCAAGAGTCTCCCTTCATCCGCTGATTTGGCCCACAGCAGGCATTTGTTTACACCATTCACTCTGCCCGTTCTCAGCAAGATCAACCACCCACCTTGCAATGGCGTTGCGATTGCTCCAGCCAGCGATTTTGGAGTCACCAAGATATCCAGCGTGAATGAAGCCTTCCCGATCTTTTTTCCAACTTTCTTCATCCGTCTGGCCCACAATGTTTTGAAAGCGGAACAAAGTCCATTCAAGGTCCGTCGCTTCCTCACGGAAAACTTTTGCGACTGCCTGAATAGATGGAATGGCACCAGGGGCGAGCACCCTAACGAGAAGCTTGATTAAAGTGACGCGGAAGACGAAGGAGTCTTTGGGATCTGGTGCAGAGACGGTTGAGGAGGCGATGATGCGCTTGACGTTGTTATCGCGCATGGCAGGAAATACTACATTTCGGTAGTAATCCTCGAAGGGGGATATAGGAGCCCCAATTGTCGGCCCAAGTAAAGAAAGAATGATGTCGACACCAGACAGGGCTTTCGTGAGAGCCTCTCTATCATCCATGTCTCCCTTGATGACCTGTTGATCCTCTTAGAAAAATATTCTTTGGTGGCATTTACCATTTGGACTTGGGCAGCTTACGGTGAGCTTAGAATTCGACGAAATGTCATCGGGTATCTTGGAGGGGCTGCGAACATAAGCAACTGTGCTATACTTGCGGTGGAGCAGCTCCCGGAGGAGACTGATGCCTGAAGGGCCGGTGGCACCAAGCACGAGGACTTTCTCGATAGTCATTGTCGAATTTGTTTCCTGGACTGCTTTTCAACTGATTTCCTGTCGTACAAAGGGACTTGTGCCGTTTGGAAAGGCGTATCTTGCCTCATTTATACTACTCCAGCCTCAATATACTTACTGTCTGGCCTGGCTTAAGAAGCTCCACAACGCCGCTCCGCAAAAAGCAGCGGATTTCGGTGCCACTTCTTCGTAAAACCGAACCAAAAAGGAATAGCTCGGGTTTGATTACAAAACCATGAGATGATGCCCCATATTTAGTTGCCCTTCAGAAGGTCCCCCTTCGTAAAACCAAACATAAACAGTCCAGCTTGCGGATCATCAGGGGAAACGCTCATATTTATCCCACACGGTGGTATTAAGACTCCGAAGAGTGCGGAAATTTCGGAGACTCCTATTGATTCTCCTGAACCGCAATGCGGATGCAGGTTCGAAGTAGTGCGCCCAAATCCCGAACTGGATGTGGGACTTGTAAGTCCAACGAAAGGTGCCCCAACCCCTAATGTTTGATACTGACAATCGAAAGGCAAGTAAGAATAAGCACATATGCACCTTGGTACCCATGCCGGACTAAATATATGTAGGGAACGGCATGTTAAGTGTGACGAGGCGAAACCGTGCTGCCAAAACTGTAGCAAATCTGGCCGGACCTGTGCCGGTTACCAAATCAAACCCAGGAAGAATCGATCCGTAAAATATGCAGCAGGGTTTGAAGCCAATCACTCCTCTGGATTCACCCTGTCTTGTGGTCCCGACATAAATTCCCTCTATTTCAAGAACGACCTTGAGGCCCAGTATTTCGATCAATGGAGCCACCTCTCTCAGTCATTTCTCGGCGGCTACTCCTCGAGTAAGCTATGGGCCGTATTCATGCCTCAAATCACGCGCCAAGATCCTATCTTACGCGACGCAGCCATAGCAATTGGGGCAATGAGTAGGGCCATGTCTACGAGTTGTGCTGGAGGGCATGTCGAAAAGGCCCTCCATCTTACAAACGCAGTCGACCATTATTGCAAAGCACTACGACTCCAGGCACAAGCAAACCTCACATCCGTGGACATGCAGAGTCTGATGCTAGGTTCTATTCTCTTCATCTGCTTTGAGGCTTTTCGCTCCAACCAAAAAGCAGCATTGCAGCACATCGCCCGCGGGACTCCCTTACTTCAGCAATTGTTCACCCACGACAGGTCAAGTTCTCACATCCGCAAAATAGCCCCGGACCCTTGGGAGCTCCTCCACGAGATCACAAGGGTATATGTATATCTGGGCGTTCAGACCCAGACCGTGATGAGCGGACGACTAGACAGAAGCCAGTCCGCGATTCGGACACTGGCTCAAGACTTGCAAGCCAAAGGCTACAACGCGGAAAAAGTTGATGCAAATTTTGATTTCTTTTTGAATCCTCGGAGGAAAATCGACCTAGGTTCTTCCCCAAATAGCTTCTCCACATTGGCAGAAGCTTGCGAGCATTGGTCCTTTACGGAACGCAAAATTCAAAAATACTTCCCTCAACTTATGGCGTCCATGCCACGCCTGATCATTTTCAACGAGACATTTCAGGATGTTGACAACTTTTTCGATCAGCTCGAGCATCAGGCTGAAATGGACATCTTTGTGCGCAGCGCCCATCACTATCTTGAGAGCTGGTACCGGGCATTTAAACCGCTGCGCTTGAGCGCATCTCGCAATCGCTCGTCCAATCCGGACCTGTACCATCAGACCATCTATCTTCACCTCCAGTATCTCGAACTTTATCTCTTTGCCATGTTCCCAAAGCAGGGCAACTATGATATAGTGTGCACTCTCACGCCTGCATTTCGCCAGATGAATGAGCTCTGCGAGGACTTGGCCAAGAGCTGTAGGAGAGAGCTCAACGCAGATGAAGGCGTGTTTTCGATGCAGTCAACCGTGCTGTGGCGTTTGATGTTCGTTGCAGTAAACTGCCGAGACGCAAATACCCGCAACGAGGCGATCCGTATCATGGACAAGTATCCCCACCGGGACGGGATATGGAATAACCACGCCTTTCTAGCTATAGCAGAGCAGAATCGTAAGCTCGAAGTTGAGAATGCAAAGGAGGGCTCGGAACATGAGCAATGGCGTAGGCTCTGTTGGAGGGTGTTCCGTTTCGAGGACGCTGGGACTCGCGTGGTCTTCCGGTCCATGCGCAAGACAGATAATTGGACACTGGTCGAAGAGATTGCAGATCTTGAGCAGGTTAAACGAGATGGTTGGAGGAATGCCATGTGGGAAAGAGTCCCGCTGCATACGAAAAACCTCATGCTCCAGTGGGGAAGGACGACAGGCATCGAGGCATTTCGAGATCCTTCACGGTTATCGACCGGTTGCGTATCTCTCAACATCACTTGACACCAGTAGGATGTCAGGATATTAGGGGGAAACAGGTTAGGCACAGCACATCGCTTTCGGCTAGTCGTATTGTATCACATAATAACAAAGTCAAGTCGTTGATACCGAAGCTTTGTTCGTATTGCAACTTTGTAATTTGTACGATTAAGATTCTTAAAGTGGTGTGTGTATGCTACCAGCAAATCATAAAATAGTAGAAAGTATGCCTCATTTCTTAAGCCTCATCCTGGTTTTGAACAGGAATGTTCTTTAGCTGGTGTCCAGAATCTGGCAGAGGAGATGGAGACGCTTTGCTCTTGGCACGGCGGCGTTTTCTCCCTCTCCAAGTCACCCACAGAGTCAGAGCGGCGATGAACACTCCAACGACAGCAACGATGATCCCAATTAGCTCTGCTTTGCTTAGCTTATCTCCATCGCGAGATGATGAGTTGGTATTGTCGCTGCTCCCATTGCTGGTTGTGGATGACGATGTCTGCTCCGGCCCTTTTGTGATTGTAATTATTGACGTGACACCGTTGCTGACGATCTGTGTGCTTATCACACCCGGTGCAGCTGTCCGAGATTCTTTCGTCGTCGCTGTCACTGCTTCGGATGTTTGTGAACTAACACGAGAGTCGGAGGTAACCCTAGCTAAATACTCTGTCAGCGTCTATCCTCCGTTGATGATGACTTCCAATCCTATGAAACCAAATCATTCTGGTCAAAAAGGGCGCATGCAAATCCTAAGGGCCGCGCACCAATTTGTGGGCAACGTCAGTGACGTGCTGCACGTAACAGAAAATTCGGCGCAACCAGACAAACAATGACCGCTTGAAACCATACGATCACCCAGCTGCAAATCCGGGGTCGTGATGATGATCCCGAGGAGACTACGGACACGAAAACTGTCTGTGTCACAACCGACACCGTGACAGTCTCTGTCACCGTGAACGCACCTGTCGAGCTGGCTATCACGGCAGAGCCGATGCTTGTGTAGCCCTTATCAGAGCAGTAGGCGATTAAAAAGCTTGTCGCGTCCCGTTGATCATCGTAGTTCGAGCAGGCAGACAACACGGAATCAGATACCTTCTTCAGTGTCTGACCCAACGTGCTGGCCCGGCACATGTAGGCATTTGTGCTGCAGCCAATGTCCCCCTGGAGATTACCTGGCCAGTTGCAAAAGAGGTAATCAAAGTTGCACTTGGCACATGTTTTCATGTCCTTCCAACCGGATTGTGTCGTCCAAACGACCTGATCCTTATCCACGGCCTGCGCTCCGCAGCCATTCAGCAGAAAGCTCAGTAAAAACAAAGCGAGAAGAGGAAACTTGTGTTGCCTGGACATAGTCACGCATTTAATAAGGGAAATATTGAAGTTCATAGAGTCCAAAGACTGCGTGATTTGTTATCTACAGCGTCAGATTGAGTGGCAAGATTGAAGGAACGACACAAATGTGCAGAGAGGTTAGGCTGACGAGCTGAGGGCGAGAACTCGTTAGATTTAGAATACTCCGCCTAGAAGAAGCTGCGCTACTGCACAATGTCTTGATAGTGCATTCTTTTGTGATAAGTCTACTAGGTCGTCTCACTTCTCACCAATAAGATCAAGGTGGCTGCGTGCATCTGGGTTGTTCATTGGGCAAAGATTTCAGCTCTCCGTAGCCCGCATGCCTAGTGGGACTTACAAGATGCACTCGTTCTCCCCTGTCTCGAGCAGACACAAAGGTGGGAGTTTCAACCCACTTTTCAGCCAAACAAGCATAATCCGAAGCTAACATCTGTCGTGTGAGTTGCGAGGTATGGCCATGAAACATCTCTCTTCCTGCGGTGCAGGAAGAACATATGGCTCACTTCATAGCTTCACTTGTGGAAGTACTTTGTAGATGAATGCGGCGAGATTAGCGGTGATGAATAGCGATGACTTACTGTTGAGAATAGCATCTCCTCATGTCTTATCATTTAACCACCAAGGCTTTACCGACAAAGTTGTACTAATTCACAAAGGCCCCAAGAGAGGCCGGTGTTACCTTCAAAGGGTTTTGAATCAATAAAGGTATATTCCGATCATCTATCCGATCTCACTTAATCACGTAGCATTACCATCATATATATTTAACAACTAGGGCTTCTTCTTTCTTCTTTCTTATCTTTCAATCCTCCCTCTCAATCCTTCTAGAGAGCCATTTACGGTAGCTTATCTTCAATATCCCGAACTCTATTCAACTCTTACCAAGAAGAAGAATCCTGCCTATTTACCCCGATTATTTAGTTATCCCTGACTGCAGCATGGCTAAAAGAAAATCTGGATTGCTCCAGGCCTTTGCCCAAGTTTTAGGCAAGCCTCCCAAGAAGTCTCGCAAGAAGTCTCACAAGAAATCCAAGCCAGCGTCGGATAGCGGAAAAAGTGATTCGCCAGATGAGCCTGCTGCCAAGTCGAAAGGAAAGGCGCCAGCAAAGGAGGATGTCGGCGAACCATCCACAGCGCCACCAAAGGTGAAATCTGAGAAAGAGAAGAAAATGGACGCCCTAAAAGCTAAAAAGAAAGACTTGAAGAGTCAACTTGAAACGACCGAGGAAAAAATCCGCCAAACTGAGAAGCAGTATTGCGATAATGAAATGAAGTTCATAAATTGGTGGCAAAAGCGAACAGATATAGGCACCCAGGCGGCAAATGAGCTTGCACAATTGCGTATGGATGCATACAAAGAGCGCAAAGACCAGCTTTTAGCAGATCTCGACAAGCTAGAACACGAAGGTGATAAATTATGGAAAAAGATTGGCCATGCTAAGGTTGATATCCGGGTGGAAGAGTATTCTGATGATTCTTCGGACTCCTCAGATTTCTCGGATTCCTCATCGGATTTTTCGCTTTCTTCAGATTCGTCTTTTTGAGGGGGGGATATGATGCATTTTTGGTGGTGGCATGTAGCCATGAAAGCGTCGAACGGTATCCTCTGTGCAGAAGACTTCGGAAATTATCTCCAGCTATAACATCTTCAAAATTCAGCTCAGTTGACATAATCAGAATCCCCTATAGGAAGATGAAAACTGCCCAGTTGGTTCGAATTCTCAATCGATGGCTCAATTTGATGTCCTTTAACTCCATACTACCCTGCTACCTTGGCTAGACGCGCAATCGTTGAGTGAAATACAAGGCACAACGCGTACCTAAAGAATCTTTCTATGCCTCGACTCAATGGTAAATCAGCTGTTTCATCACTAGATTTGTGTTACCCTGATATACATTATGGGAGGAATTAAATGGAGCTGCAGACAGCCTCTATGGAAATATTACCCAGTGATGTGGAGATCATCAAGTGTTTTGATGAACAAACCAACTCATTGATTGAGGCTATCAGGTGGTTTGTTATTCGTAGGCAGGGAGGTTAGATAATAGAATAACATGTGAACTTCTGGCAAGAAGCTTCTTCAAAAGCTAAGTGTTACGAGATTGTGGAACGTAGCACTTCCACGCCGCGAGGGAGTTGGTGATACCGTCGGATTTCCACATTTATAGCAATTTAATTTGCAATTCTCACACTATCAAAACTGAAATACCCTAGCATTTACACATGAGATAATTTTCCAACTAATTAGGAACCGTGGATATGTCGACACTCAATAAGCGTAGCATTTATGTTCCAACTCAGGACAAGGGCAGAAGAAAGTCGACAAGTCCGACGACAGGCCAGTATCATGCCTTCTCAAAAACCTTTTGATGTTTCTTGAGTCTTTTTCTGAGGTCTTTCATGTAGTATCTGAGGGGCATACTTCGAATCCATAAGGGAAGAGGTCGATAAACAGATTTGACGCCGAACTCGACAAGTTTGTACGTCCTAGGGTGGCGATTGACACCAAACTCTTGACGCATTCTCTCGGGAAGCAGTTCTGCCGTGACTACACGAACAGTAGGCATGAACATGCGGAAGTAGAACGGAGCCTTCCTTAAATACAGCAAATCGTCACCAACTTCTCTCGCGTGTTGCGTAATTTCCAGAGTGGCAATCTTCTCATCCCAGTACTGCCAGAATTCGGCCCTAGTCTTTGGCCACATCTCCGGTGGCACCCGCAAAGAGCAAGCGAGGATGGAGTACTCCTGGAAGATCTTCTCATGGAGTTCCTCGTCATCGATTTTACCATAGATTCGTGAGTATATATCGATTCCGATCGCATATAACGTGGCGGCAACCCACATCTGCAGGTCGGGATCGTTGGCATCATAGTGCTTTCCCTTGTCTTTTCCTTCGTCCAGCTTTCCGTATACCTGGTCATGGATTTTGCCAACCAATTCGACAATCGTTCGCTTCTCTTGGGGTGTACCGTAGCTCATTGCGTAAACGAATGTCATCGTGGTGCGAAGCCGGTCGGCAACACGATACGAGAAGTTGCTGTGTTGATTAACACCCTGAGCAACGCCAGGGCTTGCCACCTGCAGCATAATAGCGGCGGCACCTCCGCCAAGAACGATGCCTTCCTGGACGATAAGATTGATGTGCTGTGGATTGAAGTTGTCTGAGAGGAAGTCTTCCTTGCTGAACTGGAAACCCCCTTGGGCTTTTCGCTAATTGGCGACGTCTCAGTGCCATTGCTTAACGTGTCACTCCCCATCGTGAAGGTATTTTGAGAGGTCTTGTAAGAATATTGGTAGTCTATTGTCACCGGTCGAGTTGTAAGGCTCTTGTAAGGTGGTCTAGGCATTTCTCTGTCTTTTCTCGGACTGACTACGAAGACTTATATACTCCATCGCCAAACGGCCTTCAATAGTCCTCTAATCCGTTACCAAAGCACCAATCTAATGGGGATACAGATGGCCATCGTTACTGACTCGACATTCGTCAGTCCTATATCAAAACAGCCCCCGCTGAGTCGCTTCGACGACTGACGACGAGTCATCTCGCATACCCATTAGAGACTATAGGCGTTCCAAACCTCGGTAAGCCGGATGAGGAGATTTAATCAAAGCTCCAAACCGAGGTCAATCAGGGCCAATCGGTCAGCAAGCAGCCTTGAGGGGTCCTGTTGATCATACGAGCAGGGCAACCACCTCATTGTGAGAACGATGCTCCACTCGCATGCGGTAACTGTGGGATGAGATTTAGACATGCAAAGAGCAGCTCACTGCACTAGATGACATATTACAACGCCTGTCCAATGGTGCGTAAGATAACCAAATAACTTACCTCGCCATGTATCGTTGCAGGGGGGTGGGATTCGCCGCTATTGGCGGGCTTCTCACAGGTGCATGCCAATGTCCCATGGCAGATAATAATTACAGGGTTACAGGCCAAGCCTTGCCCCTCCATATTCTATTTGGTTTCCTACATTGGAGATCCCTCCCCGCCCTTGTTGCCGTGCATTATGGATACTCCCTGTCTAAACCTCAGCTCTGCCATTAGTTAGGAGGTCTATGGCGGCCGTATCGCAGTCTGTACTTCCTTATGCCATTATACATAATACCACCTTCCCCGCATTGGATTCAATACCGAATGCAGATCCTAGGCCGAGGTGGCAGGGCTTTACGATCTATTTAGGAGATTTCTATGAATTATCACCTGGGGAATCCTTGTGGAGCTCTGATACACGGTTGTTGGCCAGCTGAGCACACCTTCATCCTGATCGATCCTCGGAATAGACGACTAGATGCTACTGAAACCGAGATGGGTGACCATCGGCCACCTGATTCGCAATATGGCTGCTAATCACAACGTCAAACATGGACACAGGACATCCATACATCTATTTGGGCGGACAAATCACGACCGCTTCGAGACTACCCTCGTTGCTAGTCCCAAACCCCTCCTTGGACAATCCGATGCATCATAACTCCTCTTCGCAAAAGAAAAGTATATGAGGACAGCAGCAGTGAACACCCTTGCTGTACCTTTGCAGCCAGTATAAGAATCTAGTCGTGACGGAGCCTTACTTGGATCCCGCAATTTCTTTTTCGGCATCAGGCAAATATCATGGGCTTGAATAAGGGCGTAAAGGAGAAGGAGAAGGCTCTCGAGGAGTACGAGGAAGCTTCAGGTGGTAGGTCATCAATCCCGGCAAGCCTCTAGATTTTGTTCGCGCTGACATAGACTACAGCACTTGAGGTTCAATCGACGGATTCCAACATCAAGCCGGGGAAGATCAACCTTGTGCATATAGAAGATATTCAAAATCCAGATGAGAAAAGGAAGAAGGAGAATATCAAGAAGAAGAAGAGAAAGAACAGAAAAAATGCCTTCGCCCGATTCCGCAAGCACATGGTCAAGTATTGGCTATGCTATGCCATCCTAATCATTGTTCTGTTGGCAATTGGATTGCCAGTGCTGTGAGTCTGATGCCTCTAAGAAATTCGCACCACAATTCTTGTCACTAACCATTCATAAACTAATAGATTCCTCAAAATCATTCCGGCTCTAGCACAGCGCATCATTGACGACACAGATCTGCCCATTTATTCTGCGGCGCTCAAGGCTCTGACAAATGATAGCGTGTTGATTGGCCTCAGGACTGCTTTGGATGTACCGCTCGGCTTGACTGTCGGTCTGGATCCTGTAGAGTTATGGCTCTACAATGCGGACTCTGAGGGATTCAACCCATATACCATGGTCCGTCTTGATGAACAGAAAGTAAAAGGACACACCGAGATTTCTGTACATGATAATACGGTCGGCGTGGGTGACCGTGACGAACTGGACAAGTGGCTGACAGGGATGCTGAACAATAAAGAGGCCGAGATCAGCGTCAAGGGAAACACTACCGCTCATCTAGGCGCGCTTCACTTTGGCGTAAATCTCAAAAAGACGGTCAAGGTCAAAGCGTTGAACCGTCTAGACGGATTCGGTCTTGTCAGTGCCCGAATAAAGATCCCTCCCGCTGAAGACGGCTCCAATCTCCTCGGGAACATGATCCTTCCTAACTGGTCTGACCTCACCATTGGCCTCGGAAATCTAACATTCAATGTCTGGGCTGGTCAGCTTCTCATTGGCCAGGTCTCCGCCTTCGATGTTCTGCTCCCTCCCGGTAACTCCACACTGCCCTTCCGAGGACAGGTCTTCCTTGAGACATTCCTGAAGAACCTTCCTGCAGTCATTGGCAGTCAGGCGGCTTCTCTTGGGAGTGGGGCAATCGAGCTTGGTCTCAACGGAAACTCAACCGTAGTCAATGGTAATCACATTGGATATCTGGAAAAGGTTTTGAATGCTGCGAGGTTCACAAGCCAGGTTCCTCTTTTGCAGCTTCTCTCCGACATGATGCAGAGTGTAGCCTCAGGAGACACTGACCTGGGCGGCTTACTCGATCTCATCGGAGAAGGTTTGGACTCCTTATTGAATGGTCTTCGGGGTGGTAACAGCACCAGTGATAGTGGTGGAGGAGCCTTCTCGGATATTCTCAAGGGCCTCAACGAAACTTGGTTTGGTGATGGGAATTCGAAGAGAGATTTGAGGGAAATAGTCGTGTCAAAGCTGCAACGCTAAAGGATAATCTCAGTTGTAATCCCATTAATCAACATGCTTTCCTTCTGGTTACGCCTTAGCCCCGAAAATTTGAACAAAAGGCATTGTCCGAGAATTGGAGGTCAGCAAAATCCTCTGCTCGGTACTTTCATCTCACCGATCATATGGTACGACAGTGGGAGGGGCTGATCCTTTCCGTATCTTCCCCGTGACAGCCTAAGATGTGCCTCGGCATGGCATAATCCGTCTATCTCACGTTTATTAAGGGGCAACTGTGTTTCTCAGCAATTTACATTGTTCTCAGCGAACAAACTCAAGTATTCTCTCCGAGGCAGCCTCATACCGCAACGTGTTACATCTGCAGCTATGGCACAGCCATTGATCCTGTCACCGGAGCCGCAGCTTCCTGGGGTGGCGATCGCCGAGAAAGTCGCAGTGGAACATTTCGAGCACCAAATAGAAAGTCCATATTCAGAAAAGAACGGGCTTCTACTCGAAGAGATGGTCGATAATAATTTTCTGTCAAAAGATTCTATGGGAATGGTTGATGAAGTCCCTGAGAACAACAACGAATCTGCTAGCGAAAATTTAGCAGCAGATGTTCACAAGACACCTCAAAAAGCTACAGAAGATAGAGAAAACTCCATGGCTAAGAATCTTCCCAAGTACACGATGGACGAAATTGCAAGACACAACACGATCGCAGACTTGTGGGTTGTTATTGATAATGATGTTTACGATATGACCGAGTTCCAACACAAGCATCCGGGCGGCTACAAAGGTAAATATCAATGGTTCCCGCAGTAAATGAATTTCTAACAAGTGATACAGTTATGAGAGCAGTTGCGGGAAAGGATGCCACCAAGAAGTTCTATAAACATCATAGAAGGGCTGTTCTTGCGCCGAAAAAGGAGACCCTTCTGATTGGAACGGTGAATGAGAGCGGTCAGTTGGGTCAGTCAAAATATAAGAAAGGTTTACTGCGGAGGTTTGGGTTTGGGTTTGGATCAAATTAGTGAGGGTATTTAGATAGTCAATCAAGCATCGAGCTGCTTCAGCTACACATCGTATGTTTTCAAACGCACAGTTTGCGCCATAGCATGCCATCGGATCTTGAGTCAGCGACGACAGTCCATAAAAGCCATGATCAACGATCAGATAACGCCAACACATTTATCACCCAGGTCTGTTCATGTGCCAACCTACATATAGGATGATGCAGGTCGCGGGGCATTTTCCCCCGCAATGAGAACGAGGGTGGGCGACGCTACCCCGAGGCAGAACGCCTCCATACTTACATGCATGCGGGGGCACGAAGCATTCCAAATTGGGTTTACAATTCGCCGCTGATCAGTCACGCATAGATACGTCAGAAATCACTGTCGCTTACAAGGCTACAGCCAATGTGCCGAGGCTCCTAGACACAACGAATTTGTTATCTAGGAGTCTAATTGTAGCCAAGAGCAAGGCGGTAGGAGGTTCTTCGTCGAAAAACACCATCTGATGTCGTCAATAAGCTTCCATCTCACTAAAATTTATTTTCTGCAACGTTTGCTGTGCAATACTGATATCCCTCGCATGCTCGCGCCATGGCTTGCCCGGCAGGATTTGGAAATGGGACGCCCACAAAGCCCGGGGCTGCCTTCACCAAACCTCACATCTTTGAAACAATCCAAGAGCCACGAGAGCTCCGGAGCTTAACCCAGGATTGTATCTTCCTCCTTGGTGGGCATTTTGCAATCCTATGCCAGTTTGCCCATCCTGGGCTGGCTGAAGGCTCATTCAAGCACTCCAACTTTGCGTACCGTATAATGAATCGACTTAAAACGACCGCGAGGTTCTTGAACGCAGCCGTAATGGGCACTCAAGAGGAAAAAGAGGCCATATTCGGCGTCATTCATGCTGCACATGCAGATGTCAAAGGCGCAAATTATTACGCCGATGACCCTGAGCTGCACAAGTGGACAGCTGCGACACTTTTTGTGTCCCTCATCATCGTCCATGAGGCTTTCTTTGGAAAAGTGTCTAAGGCTCGCCAAGAAGTCATGTACAAAGAGTCAGCGGTGTATGCAACATCCCTACGCATGCCGCCCGAGATGTGGCCAGAGACACTAGATGACTTCTGGGTGTATTGGAACCATAATATTGACACCCTAGAGATCACTGATTGGGCAAAGAGTCTGGCCAAGGATCTCATGTATCCCAGACATGTACCCCTATGGTTCCATCCAGCTGCGCCAGTCGCGCGCCTGCTTACAAGTCATTGGCTTCCCGAGAGGTTCCAGGCAGCATACGACTTGAAGCCCACACCTATCAATACACTCATGTATCATTTTGTTGTTGGGAATACGGCTCTTGTCTGGCCTTTTCTCCCTAAGGTGATCAAGCAGGGGCCAAGCAGATACTACATTAGTGACATGAGAAAGTCGGTGAAACGCATTGAAGAGACGGGCACTTGGCACGAAATCAAATCCTGAGCAGGCAATGGGTTAGATGCCTACATTGTGTCGCCTTGAGGCGGTCCACCGCTCTTGTGTGATAAATTAAGGTCCGATCATCTGTAAGATTGCTCTTTCAATTAAGTTTAAATATCTAAGTGAGATAGATCTATAACACTGCTCGGTGATGCGTATTCAAGTTTCGGTGGATTCCATAATTCGTCGAAACTGCTCAACAAGTCTCTCTTCTCCTCTATGGCCACATCTAGCATTTCTAAAGCTTCGCCGGTTGGTGTTGGAGCGAAGCTGGAGTTTGGAGTTGTTGCCATGATGCTAAGCTCAGGGAGAAGATACGGTGTACTGTCGCCATCGATGAATGCCCCTTCTGTCCAGAGTTCATCGCTAGCCGCTATACACGTTCCCAGGAGAACATCAAGCTGAGATCTCATGTAGGAGTAGTCGCTGGAAGTGCGTGATTTTGACAGGTAAAGGAATGCCCTGGTTGCACATATAACAGCTCTCAGAGGCAGAATAGAGGCTGTGCGGTGGAGTTCGTTGATATTGACTTGGTGCAAGACGCCTGTTGCCCCCTGAATAATTTTCCTCGTCATATCGCTGACAATGTTATCCCTCACGATGTCCCATACATGAATCTGTCTGGTCGGGACCCCAGAGGTATTCATAGGTACCCGGGCCATTGCTAATAAGCCCCGAGCAAAGAGCAAGTATGTGTTGAGCCGCAGGGTTGCTAGCGCCCAGTCGCCGTTGTTCATCAAATCAGTTCTATCCGGTCTACCTTGCCCCTCTTGGTAAAGCCGGAAGAATTCGCCTAGCGACTGCAATGTGGCGAAATAGACATCATATTTGAAAAATGCCACGGACGACGCAACCGCCGAGATCTTTGTCGCTGTGTCCGGTGTGGTCCCCTCTAGTGGGTGTGACAGAGTTGAGCTGCAGACTATCTGATCAATTTGCTCGCAGATAAGCTTTCGATGGAGAAAACAAGATGTCTTCTGCAATCTGCACCAGTACTCATTGGCAGTCTCTCCGACCATGAAATAGTATTGAGACCCCAAGTCTTCCATTGTCAGCGGCATAGCTGTTTGCCGACTGAGTTCAAATGACAGGTTCAGATTATCTGTCTGCTCCTCAAGTGCATAACGCAAGTAGTGAAGACGCTCAGCGATAAAAGCCGACCACCATATACGTCGTCTCAGGGAAGAACATTTCGCCATTTTCGATTTGGTCTTTTTGGGGAGGCCCTGTTTGAGGTGGTCGGCGATTCGTTGGAGCCATTCTCTAGATTGATCTCTCCCAGATCGGATACCTGATGAGGATAAAGAATAAATGGCTAAAAGGAGAGCTTGCACCTCTACTAAGGTCTCAGTGCTATGTGCTATGCAATTCTAGAGTCAAACTTAGCTACCCTCTCAACTTTAGTTTCCAGGGAGACATGCATACCTTCAACTTATTGAAATGAACATCAAATGCTTCCTCGCGACTCGTAAATCCGTGACGAATCAGAGTAGACTTGCCCAGCCACGAAACAGTCGCAAGAATCAACGCATGGTGTAGTGGGCTTTCGGGCAAGAATGGCGCCTTGCGGTTTTGCCAAGATGTGTATAGCGCTCCAATATCCAGAACTGGGACCTCGAAGTAAACATTGTCTATGTAACTTTTCGCACACGTAGAGCCCAGGTTGTCATGCTGCACCGCCCAGCAAGTCTCGTCCTCCAATTGGTCGACGGTTTTCAATGCTGGGCTCGCTAGTGCAAAAGGAGTCGACATCCTCGCGGGCAAAGCAAGCAAAAGTCGGTTGCTGCAAGGATGCTGCAAAGTGAAAATGAATGTTTCAATCTCTATATCAGACACGCTTAACCTTGGAGAATAGATACTTTGTTATTACGTTCGCGTCTTGATTGTGTTTCAAAGAAGGCTGTCTTTGGTTGCCGAGGCTCGAGGGCAAGTCAGTAGCATATAGTCATAATTGTCTCTCAGGGATGCATGTACAATTCAATGCTAGGTACTGTCAATGTACTATATAATTCCAACAGTGCTATCAAGGGCCTGCACGGCCGAGGCAGTGGTTGTCGCCTGAAGGCGATTATTGGGCGCGTCGGGTATGACGGGCGCGTCGGTTCTCACAACCTAGTAAAAGGAGAGTCCGCCGATGGTCGGTCGGTCATTGATGGTTAGTGGGGACGGTCACTTAACCGTACCCACAACGTCTGCTCTCATTGGAGGATTTGGAGCGTGTCTGATGCTATTTCGGAGCAAGATTCTCTGTCAACAAATAACACGTCCGGTGAGCAAGAGAAGCACCAGCAGGATCGCATCAGTTCGTTGCTTAAAAAATGTGGAAAACATATAAAATAAATGGTTTTCTCATAAGATACGAGAATATATCAAGTACATAAGCAACGGTGATCAACTAAGGAGCAGTTCGACGCATCAACTTGTCAAGTTCAAGCATTTGCTTGAATGGAGTTGGATATGTACGCAAAGCATGACTCAATGTCTTCAATATAACATCAATTATTTCGAGACCAAGACTCCAGATATGGCTTTTAAGTTCATTGTATTATTTACGCCTTGCTGAGAAGCTGACCACAGGATGTTCATGTCGAAGTGTTCTGTCTCTAGGGTAGCCAGATAAGCTTGCTGGCTGCGTGATCTGGGGAAGTCTCCACAGCGCCCCACTTGTGGCTTGTTTCCCCGCATTCCCCATTTCTTGCTCCTGCTAATGGCCAGCGAGTTACTGGATGCACAAGTATAGCATAGCAGTCTGGGTGCTGGGTAATGCTGGGCCGCTGCGCCTGAATAGGGGCCATAGTGTAGAGTATTAGTGATGCGTCTGTTCTTCCAGCGGGGCTAGCGTTGGCTTACTCTGTCCCCCTCACATTCCCCGACTGTTTCCCCTGCCCCCAATTCATCACTGTCTGTCCCTTCACAGTCACGGACCTATCGGATTCGACTCTGTCCCACCGATAACCCTCCATGCCCACCTTATTTGATCACTCAACATATACCTTTTGCACGCGGCAGGCTTGTCGGCGCTTGCTAGGCTTCAGATGTGATGTCTGAGTCTGCGGGGGACTCGGATGGAGAGAACAGCCGGAGGAAGCGCATCAGGCAGGCTTGTCTCAATTGTAGGTACGTGACGACCATTCGAGCGAGGAGCACAAACCCCGCCCGTTCGATGATCACAAAGGCATTGCTAACGCGACTTTGATAGGCGGAAGAAGGTTAAATGTGGCGGTGAGAAGCCCGTCTGTACTTTCTGCAGCCGCCTGTCGCAAACCTGCGTGTACACAGAAGATGGCCGTAGTAACAGGCGAGCCTCGTTTCATCTGGCCCCGGATGAGGAGGCACTCGAGTTTCTCAAGGTAAGGAAGATCCCATCTGGATAAGGGCGAATTGATTCTCATTGTATTGCGTGTGGGCTGACCCATAGTAGAATGAAATGCAGCTGAAATTCGCAACCCTGGACGATCGCCTCGGGAATATTGAAAATGCCATTGCAGGGTACCTTAATTTCTTTATACGTTGAGTTTCTGATGACACAAACTGATTCGTCTACCCATCGCGTCTAGAATCAAACCGCTGTTGGCATCGTTGGCGTCGATAGTCGAAACGAGGCCCCAAACCTCTGCCTTGGTTCCACAGCCACAAAGCCCACAGTCAGAGTCTCGATGTGCAAGTAGTATCATGACAAACATCTCGCCCCAGCTACAAACCATGACTCCGCAGAGCATATTCCCTCCTGTTCATACTTTGCTATTTGCAGCTGATGTGTACTTCCGTTTCTGTCACAACCAACCATATTCCCTATTCCACGAAGCAACACTCAGGCACCGGCTGGCATCGGGTCAAGTTCCTACCTACCTTGCATGGGCGATATTGTCCGTTGCACGAAGGTTTTCGAGTTTACCGGATCTACATGAAAGCATCTCTGACGACCCCTTACCCCTTACCAAGCTGGCATGGGATTCCCTCGATCTACCATGGGAAGGTGCTAAAAACGACCAAGAAGCAGTCGCTATCGTACAAACCATCGTCTTGCTTGTTAATATAGAACATCCAGGTAACATGCCCCTCTGATACCTCGATTTACCCTTACATCATCGAACCTAACGTCTTTGTAGCTGGGAATTGTGCTGGCTCCTACATGAAGCTTGGATTTGCTCTCCGGATTGCTTTACATTCTCGATTAAACCTGGAGCCAGAAGATGATCTACCGCCCGTGTTTCGAGAAGAGCGCAAAAGAGTGTTCTGGTCTGCTTATCTTCAGGATAAATTGATTTCCCTCTCCCGTGAGCGTTCCCCAGTCTTACAAGACGAAATATGCCGCATCTCGCTTCCCTGCTCTGAAGTCGCATTTCGAAACAGTCTTGAGGAGGAATGCCCAACGCTTGATTGTTTCAATGGGGAACGTGTAGATGAAAAGGCGGCAGAGCAATGCTGCCCTCTCGCTCTGATAGTTGTCATTGGATCTGCTCTGAATCGCGTGTCGAATTATGCCTTGCACGAAAATCGATTCTCTGAGCTTGGACTTCCCTGGTCGCCCTCCTCGCCTTATACTTCAATCTCGGCTTCCCTTCTGCAGTTGGAAGTCAACTTTGGATTGAATGATCCAACAGAGGAGGCACTGGGAAGGTTGGTAAATGGGACTGCGGACCAACAAGTGAAGGGTTCTTTTATCTATGCCAAGGCTATCTTCCATCTGTCTCACTGCCTCCTCCATCACCCCTTTCTCCTACATCAGCGACTTCAGCGCTTGCAGCAAAGGGCCCCTGCAAGTTTTGCAAAGACAGCGTGGGATACATGCAGAATGCACGCCAAGAGTATCACGGGGCTAAAGGATCTGAGGAACCAAAATGTCCTTATCCTTCCATCGCTGTACGCATATTGCACCATGATTGCGGGCACGATTCACGCGTTGTGCCTGAGTGACCATGACCCGGCCATCAGTAGTGAAGCTAATACCCACTTCAAATATGCCGTCGACTTTCTTCATGACCTTGCTCGCTACTGGGCCCATGCGGGATTGATGGTATTCTTGTTCTCCTCTATCACGTCTTCTGATTTGAGACTAATGAATGATAGGCTACGCGGCTTGAGCGATTCCGGAAGTCTGTTGAGGGGAAACCACTTCTGAGTTACACGCGAAAGGAACATAGTGGGTTGCTTCCAGTAGATGCAAAGACCTTATGGCAGAGTGTGGATTATGCGCTCCTTTCCACCCCTACCCGCCCAGGAAGCCCGAGTCTCCAAGCCGAAGCGATGCAAACTTCTGAGTTCGAATTTTCCCCCAGTCTGCTCTTCGATTTTCCCGTACCAAATTTTGGAGGCATGCAAAATGTGGACATGGGCGATTTTGAGGGATTGATAAGTTTGGACGAAGGAGATATCGTTTAGAAATGTCTGGACCTCTTCTATAGTTTGGATACTGGCGCTGCGCTCATAGAAATCATCTTATTTCCAGTCTCCCTCAGTCTCCATCCGAATCTTCCCACTTCCCGTGACCGGATACTGGGTTATGCTCTCACCATTGCCGACCCAGAAGACTCTAACGGGGGGTTTGAGACGACCCAGTGTCTCGCGTACCCAGGATTTGAGTTCTTCAAGTTTAGGTTTTGTTTGGTTCGGACGCAGTTCGAGAAATGCATTAACGGACTCGCCGTAGCGAGGGTCTTGTAGCCCAACAACGCTGGCCTGACCAATAGCTGGATGATGCAGGAGCCTCTCTTCGATTTCGATAGGATAAATGTTCTCGCCGCCTATCAGCATGGTCAGTAATCGATAATGTTTACTAAAAAAGAAATATTGCCTCGGATACGAGAGTGAGACTGACCTCTGATAATGATATTTTTGATACGCCCCGTGATGGTTAGGTAGCCGTGTTCATCGATGACTCCCTCATCTCCAGTGACTGCATCCACATAGTGCCGTCTTGGTCCTTTATCATGACTTCGGCGGTCTTCTCAGGGTTCTTGAAGTACCCATGCTGCAAGTGCCAGCCAGAAACGCAAACCTCACCCCTTGTTCCACGTGGGACTATTTTATTTTTGGGATCAACAATCTTTGCTGAAACATGAGGCAGAGCCGTGCCCACAGTCTCTAATTTCCTTTCGAGGCTATCTTCGACTCTGACGATAAAACTTGTTGGTGCAGTCTCGGTCATTCCTCCTAGGTAGTCAAAAATTCATGTTCTGATACGAGGAAAGAAAATCGATGTTCCATAGACTCACCGTATGGGCTAGCGATATGACGGAACCCTAGTTTCTCACCCATCTCCAGCAACATTGCGCGTCGGACTTTTGTTCCAGCGACAAAGCCTTTTCGGATAGTATTGACCAACCGTCCAGTCTTCTCGAGCTCCTTGATGACTGCCGTAAACATGGTTGGGACGCCGTGCAGGACGGTACAGCGTTCTTCAAGAAGCATTCTCACCACTGATGCTGCGTCAAAATCTGGCGCAGAGTAATGATCGATGAACCGTGAGTAAAGGCGGCGAGAAGACCTGCAACGAGGCCGAAACAGTGGAAAAGGGGCGGGCCGCAGCACACAATGTCTTCTGGGGCCAGCTGGAGGTAGTGTCCCATGTAGAAGCCATTGTTGCCTATGTTACTAGATGTGTAGATTAGTGAGATTTGCCTTCAGTTTGAAAGAATACGTGGCCTCCGACGCACAAGTGAGTAAGCATTAACGCTTTTGGGGAGCCCGTTGTGCCACTGGTGAACTGGATGTTGACGGTAGAGTGTTTGTCAACCCAGGCTTGACGCTTATTGAGCTCCGAATTGCTGATGGAATGTGCGGCACTCAGGATGTTATCCCACGTAGTTGGTGGGTTGCCGGAAGAGAGTGTTACATCACGATGTGTTTGAGGCTATTCTGACAATGACTGAGCTTTTCGAAGATGGGAGCAGTCGGCCGGCGATCCAAGACATTGGATACGAAAAGTATCACAGGGTCTGGGACGCAGAATTAGCCTGGGGAGCTAGGAACGAATGTATGTTAGTCTGGCGGTGCTCACCGGTGTGCTTTAGAGCTCGCAGGTACTCTGGGACTGTGTATGTCTTATTGATAATAACCAGACAAGCGCCAATACGTGCAGCAGCAAAGAATATCTGTACGAAGCGTTCATCATCACTAGACAAGATAGCGATACGGTCACCGCTTTGCACCCCAAGGGCTAGCAATCCACGAGCAATGACCTTGCTGCTCTCGCTCAGCTCCCGGTAGCTGAGGCGCGTGTTATTCCACCCGATGATGATGCAATATTTGTCTCCATATTTGTCTGCTTGTTGGTCTGCCAGTTGGCCAAATCGTCAGATCGACTAAAGCTGGCTCATTCGGTCCATGGACGAGAGATAAAGCCTGGTTGGACATCTTGTTGCAGATGGAGTGCATATTGACAAAAAGACGGAAAGGGTTGCTTTTTCTGATGGAGCAATGACTTAAACCAACACACTATTAGGTTTGCTCAATGATTTAAGTGATACCTCGAATGTAAGCCCACAAGCCTCTACCCACGGGGTTGCATCCCGACTCTTCGCACGGCAACGATATGCCGTGTGGCCCGGCTACAACTCCGGTATCACCCACTGAGGATTGGGCTTTTCACAGATGTAATAATTTCAGAAACGATGAAGAAAATATCCCTAGCTTAATTTACACTTGAATTGATTATGGTAATTTAACCTGCACTGTCGAAATTTCTCTACCAAAGACGAAAAAGCTATTGCGCCTACGTCATATCTCCCTTTGCTCTGGAAAGTGCACCCACTGGCTTGAATAGCGTCAAGATATCAATTCCAGAACCGGGTATCCTTTTGGTACTAATAAACCGACCCAGGAGGCTTAATAGCCTAAGTGTTGAAGCCGGATACGAGCTTGACTCTGTATTCAAGTGGTTCGACAAAGAGACTAGCCTGAGAGTTGCAATCCTGTCTGGTGGGCAAAGCATTTTGTGTCGGCGCTGATCTGCAAGGTAAGGCTCTCACTTGCGGGGGCGTCTATTTCACGGTAGCTGACAGCATTTCAAGAATGGGTGGAAAACAACAAGAAAGGGGTGCCGATGAGCCTGCCGGAGACTGGGTTTGGTGGTGTCTCCTTTCGCCATGGTAAGAAGCCAATCATTGCGGCAGTCAATGGCCCTGCACTTGGAGGTGGGTGTGAGATGGCCGTCAACTGCGATTTGGTGGTCGCATCAACTCATGCCACCTTTGGCTTGCCGGAGGTCAAGCGCGGCGTCACACCCTTTGGAGGCGCGCTTCCATGAACCATGAGAACTGCTGGCCGCCAAAGAACGACAGAACTGGCATTGACGGGACGTACTGTAACAGCGCAAGAATTCAAGAAGTGGGGAGTCTGCAACCGAGTCTGCGAGAAAGGAAATGATGTAGTAGTAGAGGCACTTGAAATGGCCAAGATGATTGTCGAGAATAGTCCGGATGCTGTTATTGTCATAAGAGAAGGGCTTAAGATGGGATGGGAGTCACTTGATGGGTGGTCTAGAAAGATCTATGATACCGAGAACATGCAGGAGGGATTGAATGCACCCACAAGAAAGCGAGCCACACGATGGAAGGAGAGTAGATTATAAGAAAGCCAATACATAGTATGGTAGCTGGAAAAAACAAGCAACTGCAATGATAGCACATTATGGAAGGCGTCGTGGTGAACTTTACCATTTCATTGTTCCAAGATGCTTGTTTCCGGTCTTACATGCGAAAAGGGGGATCTGTATTTCTGTCATCTCACGCATCTCTTTTTTTCGTAGAATGAGTACATAACAAGCCAGGCGCTGATCTAAGTCTAGTGTCTCTCCTCCTGAGCCTCGACTTGAGTAGTTTCGATCTGCAGTAGTGTCGGCTAATCGAAATCGGAATTCAGGTAGGTTGGTGGGCACGGCAGTATATAGCCGGCTATACATCTGCCTTGTCCAGGAACCGACCAGCCCTAAAAGACCATCCGCGTATCGTATTCAATTAAAGGTTGTATAGCAAAGAGAAATGGCAGAACAATCCCTGATTAGATGCCAGTTGATATGAGTGAGCCGTGGAAAGAATACGAGTTTCCCGCGAAAAAAGTGACATGGCTGCAGCGAGACACTTTGTTGTTCAATCTCAGTATCGGATGCCGCGCTGATGAACCGCAGTTTGTTTATGCGAGCCACCAACGCCAATGACATATACCCAAGATGATGTGAGCGCTAATTTTTGAACAGGAGGGTGACCCGAGGTTCTCGACCTTTCCGACATACCCATTAGGACTAGGTGCGTTACCTTCGCTGGTGTAGTCTAGAGCGATGGCTGACCAACTAGATAGTCTTCAAATTAGACCACAGCGAAGTGATTGGCTTTTACGGAACCGTGGGATCAACGGATATTCCAGGTGTACACAAGCTTGACCCCAGAGGATTGGTGGATGGGGATAGAACTGTCGAGATCTACAAGCCTTTGCCAACAACATTACTAGGCCATGACTTCGAGTTCCGCTCCAAGCTGATCGACGTTTATGACAAAGGAAAGTCAGGAATTGTAGTTCGGTCCGAAGATTGTTTGATAGACGCTAAATCTGGGGAGCAGTATGCAAAGATTATCGGCAGTTTATTCTACGTTGGACAAGGAAACTGGGGTGGACCAAGAGGGCCAAGGTCTGATAAAAAGCCGTGCCTGATCGACAAGCTGATCTGGTTTTCGAGGTCGAAATTGGACAGGAAAGCGCTCATTTGTACAGGTAAGGGAAGAAGTATGGCGAATCAAAATCGCCTGTCGTCGGTACTGACTGGAGTAGACTGAATGGGGACTACAATCCGCTCCATGCAGCTTCTGAAGTGGGAAAGGAGCTGGGATACGGTGGCATCATAAACCACGGAGTATTCGGGTACAATAAGATTGCGCATGAAATGGTTCGACGATTAGGGAATGGCGATCCTTCTAGTATGCTCAGAATTTCAGCTAAATTTGCTGGCCCTGTGCGACCTGGAGACACACTGGTCATTCACTTGTGGAAGAACGGTGTAGTAGCGGATGGATCAGAAGAGGTCCAATGGTCTGCACAGGTCAGAGGAACTGGACAAGAATGTCTATGCGACGGTACAGCTGTGATAAAGCCCCCCACAGACTTTGAGTAAGATCTGAAATTCACGTTATTAGGCATGCTGGCCATGTGATTGAAACCTGGTCCTTGCTTCAATCTCATCTCAAACTTCTAAAACAGGCATATTACTGGAACAGAGCAGAAATAGCAAACCGTATGGACGTCGTTTATCGCCAACAGAAAGCCACTAATATTCTTTGCCACCAATTCCTGAAACCTTGGAGACAAGAGAGACCCCTTTCGTGCTTTCATGCCCAATATTCCCTGTCTCTAAGCCACTTCACCGCTCGCGCGGGTATGGAATAGCCGTACTAAGGCTCCCAGTGGTGCGGTCTAGGTTGTGATAGTTTAGCCACAGAGGCTTAGCGCGGGGAAATAGTGTTCCTGGGGCCCCCTGGCAAATGGACTCTTTGTCTGGCACTGGTTCCCCAGTCCGAGGTTGCCTTGTCGTTATTAAGTAGATTGCATGGACATTCGGACGGCATATATAAGGTGTATGAAACTCAGCCCTGGTGTATGTGTGTTGCCCCTCTATGAACACTTGCATATTGCAAAATCAGCACTCAAGTTAGCATACGACAACCGATAAATCGTTCAAAATGGCAGCGAAACCCAGTGCTATCGACAACCTAGCTTCGGATCATGTGGAGAAAACGTCTGACGATGTTGAAATTACACAAACAGAGACCCTTCAAATCGATTCCGTGGAAATTAAAAGGCTGCTTCGAAAGATCGATCTCCTCATTCCACTCTTAACTGTTCTTTATGTTCTGTCTTTCACGGGTACGTTGTTCATAACCGTAGGTGCTCTAGCTCTCTACGACTTTGGGACTAATCTGAGTAGATCGATCTAATATTGGGAATGCTCGGGTGGCAGGCATGAACATAGACCTCGCTCTCACCGGGCCTCAGTACAACATGGCCCTCACAGTGTTCTTCTTTTCCTATGCCCTTTTTGAAGTGCCGAGCAATGTGGTCCTCAAGATGACGAGGCCTTCACGATGGATGTGCATTCTCGTCATTACCTGGGACACTTTAAGCATCAAGCAACTCAATAGATAAGACGGTATGAGCTGACTGGTGGCTATCAGAGGTCCTCACTCTTCAAGGGATCGTCAAGACATATGAACAATTATTGGTTACTAGGATATTCCTTGGGGTTGCTGAAGCTGGCTTTTCCCAGCTGCTACATACATATTTACGACTTGGTACTGCCGCTGGGAAAATCAAACCCGGGTTGCTATCTTTTTCTCAGCGGCCTCCCTAGCGGGAAGCTTCTCAGGCCTTCTTGCCTTTGGAATCCAACATATGGAAGGTATTGCTGGCCTTGGAGGATGGCGTTGGATCTTTATTCTCGAGGGCATCTTGACAGTGCTTATTGGTGTCATAATCCTCTGGGTGCTCCCCGATTCTCCCGAGACAGCTTCCTTACACAAGAGGAGAAAGCGATACTCATCCATCGGCTGCGGCAAGACGCCGGGACTCAGGCACGGGAAGACTCATCAGAAAAATTCCAATGGAAGCACTTTCGTGTTGTTTTCTGGATTATCGAATCTATCTTGGTGTTATCATGTATTGGGGTAACAGGTGAGTTTAAACATGTCTTGGCACGAGCAAACGATTGAGACTAACGGTTCGATTAGTATCTGTATCTATGCATTCAGTTTCGCGGCCCCAAATATCATTCGGCAGCTGGAATACTCTGCAGCCAATGCTCAAATTCTCACGATTCCCATCTACTTGGTGGGGGCGATCGCAACATATGGTCTTGCCAAGATCTCAGACCGACGCAACGCCCGCTGGCCCTTCGTTATCATATGATTCTGCATCTCTGGTGTAGGACTTATCGCCCTGTTGTCTATTCCACACCCTCGCTTACCAGGTTTGACTTATGCCTTCTTATTTTGTATTCCCGCTGGTCTCTATCCAGCTGTTATTGGTTGCGTATCATGGGTTAGCAACAATCTTGCGCCTTCCTGGAAGCGAGCCATTGGAATGGCCTTTTTGATGACATTGGGCGGCTTTGGCAGATCGGTTGGAGCAAACATGTTCTTGGACGAACAGGCACCCCGCTACCCGCTTGCCTACAGTCTCTCACTTGGCGTTGTGGTTGCTGGTATGTGTGCAGCAATGGTGTTACGCTTCGCTGTCGATCGAACCAATTCGAAGAGAGATGCGATTCCTGAGTCTGAAATCAGGGCCAAGTACACAGAGGGTAAGTTGTTGACTTCACCGCAAGCCCGTCATTTTCCGAGTTGCTAATAGCTTCTTTCAACAGAGGAACTGCATGAGTTGGGAGACATCTCTCCATTGTTCAGATACGTTAAGTAATGAGGGTATGGGCGGAACGTTTCGCGGCTACAAGTTCCAATGTGACCTTGAGGCCTGTGAAGGATTCACGTAGATTGGTTAGCTGATGGTCTTTGATGGTATGGTCTTTGATGATATGGTCTTTGATGATATGTTGTATAATTTAATAAACCTGTTGGTTTTTTTGACAATGAAATTCAACCCAGTTACGAATCTATCTACTGAACCAGCTCTAAAATTCCAACTAACCACATAGCATATCTTGAAGGATTTGAAAATTTTCAACACTGCTAAGCAAAAACGGTGCTTGTTAAGAAGTACTCACTATAAAAGAAATGAAGGTTGAAATAACTTTTGGTTTTACACACTTCCGTGTACCTGGTTTTCGGAGTACTTAGTAGTTAGTTGAGCTCTACGTTTGGTTGTTGAATCTCGACCTTTGCAAATTCTCCTGTGAACTGAACATATTGTAGATCAGCCATAAGTCTTGAGGATTTCACCTGATATTTCTGAGGAACGGATTTGCGCTATCCTCTGTGCACTTCTACTCGGCGAGATTAGACAGGCGCGGGTATCAACAGTTGCTATGATCCGTCCCCACACCACGGCCATAACTCGGAAAGCCGAGGTATATAACCTAGATTCTGTATATCAATTGTGAATTACAAGTTTTTTTCTCACTACTATAGCCTGTGCCTCAAACATCAAGACTCTCGTCGATAGCTCAATTATTTGTGTCGTCAGCAAATATTTTTCAAGATGGGTGTCCCGTACGCTGATCCTCTCTGGGTATCAAGGGGCCAGAGCCCATACTACCAAGACAAACATGTTGCATTGAGGAAAAAAGTCAGGTCTTTTGTTGATGAGAATATCCTCCCATACTGTGAGGAATGGGAAACGAATGGTTCAATTCCTCAAGAGGTAGGTTACAGAACTGCTTTACCACCCCTTAAGATGAATCGATTCTCACCTGCTTAGGTCATCGTGAAATTTGCAGAGAACGGGCTCATGGCCGCCTCAGTATTCCCTCTGGCCACTGAGTACCTGGATGGTATCCAGCTCCCTGGAGGAATAAGCCCCTCAGAATGGGATGAGTTTTGCGATCTAATCGTGATGGATGAAATTGCACGGTGCGGCTATCTTGGAGTGATTTGGGGGCTCGCATGCGGAAACATCATTGGCCTACCTCCCGTGATTCGATTCGGAACGCCGGAACAGAAACGAAAGTTTATTCCTGATGTCTTGAAAGGAAAGACTAGATTCTGTCTCGGAGTGACTGAGCCGGACGCTGGTTCCGATGTCGCCGGCATCACCACTACAGCTACTCGGCAAGGAAACAAGTATGTGATCAATGGTGCTAAGAAATGGATTACAAATGCCATCTGGGCGGATTACTGCACCGCGGCTGTGAGGACCGGAGGTCCAGGACAAAAGGGGATCTCTGCAATCGTTATTCCGCTGACCTCCGCCGGGATAATTCGGAAGCGACTGTTCAACTCTGGAGTCTCTTCTAGTGGTAAGAAAATACGTATTACTTTCTGGCGTAGATATTGAGGATACTAAAGCTATGTTAGGATCGACTTACATTGAATTTGACAATGTTGAAGTCCCAATCGAGAATCTTATTGGAGAAGAGAACCAAGGCTTCCGAATCATCATGTCAAGTATGACTTCTCACTCTATTATTCTCTATGGACGTGAGCTAATACTTGCCTTCTCTAGATTTTAACCATGAACGGACCTGGCTTTCTTGTATGGCTTTACGTCTTGCAAGAGTATGCATTGAGGATTCGTTTATTTACGCGTCAAGGCGCGAGACGTTTGGCAAGAAGCTTCTCTCGAACCAAATTATCAGGGCCAAATTGGCAACTGTAGGGCGTGAGCTGGAGGCGAGTCAAACCTATCTTGAGCAATTGGTCTATATGTTGGCCCAATCACTGCGAACAAGTGGAGTAGAACCTCCGGGCATTGGCGGTCTCCTGGCAAGCTCAAAAGTGCTTTCGTGCAGAGTACTAGAGCACGCTGTTCGCGAAGCCCAGCAGATAATGGGAGGTGTCGGTTACTCCAAGGGGGGTAGGGGCGGACGGGTTGAGCAAATCAGCCGCGATGTTCGTTGCATGGTAGTTGGCGGTGGAAGCGAAGAGATTTTGACAGAACTTTCTCTAAATCAGGAGATGAAAGCTTTGGGCAGCAAGCTATAATTGATAGTTTGGTTAATGCTAGCTTCAACCAACGAACGAGCGTCTAGCAGCGAATAAAAGCCTAGAATCATATAAAAGAATATATATTGAGATATCTTTGGGAGTATTGCTCTATATTCACGAGGGTGGAATCGCTCTTAGTTTAGTATCCTCACTGAACTTCTCTCCTAAGCTGCTAGCGTGCACACAAGTGTCCGCCATGTCAAGAGTGTCAGGCGTCCGGCAGATGATTTCCAGAAGCCTCAGATACTCTATAAAAATTTTGAGATTGAAAACGAATTGTAGATAAGACCAAAGTTTCTTAAAATATGCAAGAGTATTAACTTCTCTACTGATAAAGTGAACGTGATTTTTGATTTACAGTCTGGCCGGGCCCTTCTGTGTCTGAGCCCCTTGAACAGAATCCAAATGAACCACGTTCAAGCAGATACCCAACACCTCTCTTGTGTCTCTTGGATCAATTATCCCATCATCCAAAAGGTTGGCACTGGTGTAGTATGCCTGACTCTCCTTCTCCACCCTCTGCCGAAACTTTTCAATGCCAGCCTTGTATGATGAAGAAGGGGCCTTGGCTGCCTTCCCTAGATTCTTCTTTGCCGCGCTTACGGACTGGACAATATCCATAACCCCTGCTAGTTGGCCCGGTCCTATCACACTGCATCTTCCAGATGGCCAGGTAAACATAAACCGAGGCTGATAGGCTCTGCCACACATAGCGTAGTTTCCGGCACCATATGAAGATCCCAGAATGACGGATATCTGAGGTACTTGAGAGCAACTCACAGCTGCTACAAACTAGGCTCCTTTCTTGATAATAGCTTCTCTTTCCGCTTTGGAGCCTACCATGAATCCGGTCACGTTGTGTAGATAAATGATTGGAATACTTCTGAAATAAAATTCAGTTGGAGAAGAATCATGGGCAAGAGAATATCGTCAGGCTCACATACCCTTGATTACAGAGGCGGATGAATTGAGCGCCTTTTGAAGCTTCATCTGGGTGGATGACAGGGGTTTGATTCCCAACTACGCCAATTCGAAAGATTTCGGGCGGTAAAAGATGTAGTTCATAGCTGGATTGCGGGTTGGCACTTGGAAACAGTTGGTGTACATCGGTATATCGTGCCCAGTCCACTTCATCATCCTGGTGTCCAACCCTATAGGTCAAAGTATTTCCTAGGTCATGGCTGCCTTCGGCGCAACTTGAACTTGGCTCGGGTTCAGTGAAATGGATACCTGGGTTGTCATCGTCCACCCCGGTTTCTGAGTAACTCCCATCAACCATATCTTCGGCAAGGTCTATGAAAAGAGGGCCCACTGTGCTGAGGTCTCGTGGGTCTGCTCCGGCGGAATCCATGCTGGTTTCGTAGATCGCGTGGTTTAAACTGGCTTGTCCCATTGCCGTTGGGGTGGTTCTATTCTCCATATCATTGATCCAATCCTGATAGTAGCTGTCTTCCTCCGGGAGGCTGTACCCTAGATGTCGCACATAGTAGTCGATATTCAAAAGGGGGAAACCCTTCGGATGTAATCTATTAGGTAGACTGATCTTCACTTGAAAGTTGGCTCTTTCCAATGTGAGGAGTGTTATGGCTGTCGTGGGTAAGTAAGCCTTGTGCTCAGCTACTGACAAGATATACACTTACCGCTATAAATAGCGTCATAATGCTACGGGTTCTTCTCCTGTCTATATCCCTCAGCGCAATGGTCGAGCAGTTTATTGCAGTTCTCCTGCCATCTTTCGTATATTGTTGGCCATCTTTCTTGCTTCTTTGAGAACCCCGCGAGTATTAATTGAGCATTCTCAGGATCAGCTTTGGCACATCGGACGGCGATAAGACACGCAATTGGCTTTTCATCCGTTTTGAATTTGTCTAGGCCATCATCAATTTTCCACAAAAAAAGTCGCCGTGCCAGTTTGACCAACTTATCGTCAGCCTGCGGGTGCTACCGCTGGTCCAACGGAGACCCGGTCCCGGTATTTGCGTGTTGCTGAGGTAATCGAAGAACGCGAGTACAAGTACTGGGCGAGTGATCCTTTGGCTAGCGTACTCGGTAAGTTGTGGTGTATCCGCGTCGCTTTGGGCCTACTATGATGGTTTTATCCTCCTGAAAGTGCAAAAGAGTTCAGAACTCAGGGGCCAAAGGAGGGGTAAGCAGTACGTATAAAACATTACCTTATATATCTTTATATACTTTCTTCTATAAGCCTGCTCAGTATTTCGAACGCCTTCTTAAACAGTTAATACTGTATTATTATCAGTTATTATTATACTTGTCGATTGGCAGTCTAGCGCCAGTCCGGGCTCCTTTGAGGTATCTATTACTATAATTATATATATTTCTATTGCTATCTGAGTAGGAGTACCAGCACATCCCAGATTATCGATTATTTATAGTATATGGGAATAGAGTCAGATAATCAGCGCTTGAGATAAAGAATGGCTCCTGGTGAGGTCAGGCAGTATAGATAAATAAATATGCCTTGCTGGATGCCTTAAGTATTGATTAGCCCAACCTATTATCTTTAGCCAATTGGCCATTCAATTGAGCGATTCATATAATTTCCAGTTGCATCTCGGTCTTCCGACTGGAAGTGTATATCTGACGGTTTAGTATCGTTATTCGGCGAAGATAGAGGAAATAACTGACTTCAAGTACCTCGGCTGGCCTGGCGATAAAGATACTATGTCAGTTAACCCGCCTTATACCACATCAGAGATCTGTAAGGGCCTTAAAATCTTATAGATTATTAACTATTTATTCTATAAAAAGCTATAATACATTCAAGAACCCGAACTTAATAGATAGAGATTCCTTATATAAAGCTACTTATAAGCTTTACTATCTCCTTTATTCTCCTTATCCTAAATCTGTACTTATACCTTTTATCTACCTAATACAGCCTTATAAGCAGGGCGCTATAGTATTAGTCCCCCTCAAAGCTTATTACAGAAATTTTCTTCTATAAATAAAGCTCTCTCTAAAATCTTCCTAAGATATCTCTTCTTAATACCCTTATAGTTAAACTAAATTCTACTAATAATAGCCTTAAGAAACAGTGTAACGGACTGACCCCTGAGGGGCTCCAGCGTGGCTAGCGCTGCGGCCGTCAGCCCGGCTAAGGGCTATCCAATTAGACCAAAAGGATACGACAATCAACTGACTGCCCGGGTCAGTTGTTGTAGCCACTATAACTCAGTGTAACAGGTATCAGTCAGAGCCACAGGTCTGATCCTTGACATACAGACCGAAACTTAGTTAAAAATAAATTATATAGATCTAGTTATATATAGCCTGATCTTGGGATATCCCTTGAATATGGTAAAAACCTCTAAAAAAAAATAGAAGTATTATTCTATTATACTAAAGATATTAGAATATCTATAATATCTTTTTATTATTATTTAAAGATTAAGATAAAGTAATTATTTAAATAAAAGTTATTAATATATAATAATTTAATAATTTATACTAAACTAGATCTAGAATAGATTAGAAATATAACTTGTTGAGATTTACCCTATAGACTATAGGGTAGATCAAGATTACCCTATATCAATTGATCAAATAATATATAATTAGTATAGGGTAAGGGGGAATGAAATAACTAACTTAGGGCTCTCCAAAGCTGGAAGCCCTCTGAAGCCACTGGCCCAACCCACTGTGGCTGCCCGTTGGGGCAATTGCGTTAGCGGTCACAACCGCTGTAACGGCCGCTGTGGCGTCCGTGCTAGCGATCCCGTATTGCGCTGAAGCAGCTGCATTAGCGGACTTCGTGTCCGCTGCAGCACTTGCATTAGCGGACCTCGTGTCCGCTGTACGAGAACCTTAGTACTTAGTTTAGTGAACCTCGTAACCACTATAGCAGCTGCATTAGCGGTCTCGTATCCCTCTGTACGAGAACCTTATAGCGGTTACAAGCCCGTATTACAGAAGGCAACGTGTTATCTTCAGGGCCCTTACGGCCTGGAAACACCTATAAGTACAGGGCTTCCTCCCTGCTAGATAGAGATTCTATAAGTCACTAATATACTCTTTTATCTACCCTACAGTCTATCTTTCTTAGCTACCCTGTAGCTGATAGAGCTTTATTTCCTCTTATAGAGCCCGCACCTTCCACTACGCCCTTTCGAACGATCCTTCTCTAGTATTTCGGAGCCTACCCTATAGGCTTTATCTACCCTAGACCTAGCTTACCCTATAGCTGGTCTACCCTATACTAGAGACCTTGACCTTTCAAAATAACTATTTAGAGTTATTCTAAATAGATAATTAAATTATCTTAGATATATAATATAAGTTATAATTAATATACAAGTATTAAGGAGCTAATTCTAATAAATATATAGATAATATTATTAATAATTATCTAAAGAAATATTTAAGCTAATAAAATAAATATATATATATATATTTATATTAAGAGATTACCTAGGCTTATTTATAATCTATTATAAGCTAGCCCTTAGATTATAGAGATTATTTTTAGATTTTAAGAATCTAAAGTTTATAGGCTAGAATTAATAAATGAAAAATAAGTTCTCTATATAATATATAATTATATCTATATTAGTTTAATAGTAGATTAATATAAGCTTACTTATCTCTCAAATATATATATATATATATATATGTTATATAGTTACCTCTTAATAAAGCTAGTATAGTAAGCTATAAGAAAGATGCTTATAGTCTTAAAAACTTATTATAGATACTAAATAATATAGGAACCTATATAATGTTTTACGGTTTAACGCAGGATAGTTAGATCTAGGGATAGCTATCGGTAATATCTATTTTTGCTACCTAGGGATGTTAGGTATATTCAAGGCTAATTGGATCGCTCTAGAATGACTTATGATGCAAATCGAAGTGTGTGATTTGGTCATACTTCGTTAACTCGGTTAAGCGATATAGTCTAGTGTCGTAATGCAGATGACCAATCGCTAGACATACCACGCCCACGTGGCAGTCTGCGGACAAGTTAAATCAAAGCACCCCCCTTATCATCTCCCGAAGAAACTCAGGGAATAATTGCTATTTTCATTTCTCTCGCTATGTCTGAATGGAAGAAGTCCGGATCGGTATCTCGCTTTCGCCTCGAAACCAATCAACGTTACAATGAAGCCACCACGACGCGTGGCAGGACTTCGCGTATGTACACTCGAGCAGAACATGTCGCGAAGCGCTCAGCTACCGGTACATTGAGACAACCAGATCGATTCCACAAGCTCGCGTGTCAAAGGTGCAGGAGGCTTAAGAGGAAGTGCGACAGGTCGCTTCCTGCATGTCGCGTACGTGAGCGAATAATAGCACGGTCGACCAAGTAAAGCGACTAATTTCATGGTTGGGACAGGTATGCAAACGAGGAGATGCTTCCTGCAGCTATCCCCAATTCTCCAATTCATCTGTGGCGCATCCTAGAATATGCTGGCTTTCAGAATTTGTCAACAGTCTCCTACCTAGCAATATCAAGGTCGAATCTCTTGAGACAGGTATCGACCTCAAAGCTTTCATCAGCGAATTTCAGCACTTGACTGGGAAAGAAACCGATCGCGGAAGCTGCAGTTCGCGGCCATCATTCCCTAGCGATGTAGCCCTAGAGAACACCCAAGTCATATCGAATGAAACTTCAAGCACGCAACTTAATCCAATCCGAGACCTCCCCTCCGATATTACTTGTACAACGCTTGTTCAAGCTTACTTCAATCAATTCCACCGAACCTACCCAATTTTCGACAAGAGCACAATACAAGCCGAGGCTGCAGGGATGGCTTTCTTTGGTGATCATGAACCCATTGATATCAATTTCAGGTCTGTGAGAGTATATTTAATTATAACACTGGGTGCCGCGCTACTTCATCGCGCCCGAAGAGTCAGTGACGAGACCCTTGCCAGATTCCGGGTGCCTTACCACGAAGTTGTCCGTATCTGTTTGGAAGATCCTTCAGTAGAGTCAATACAGATTCTTCACTTACTGGCTCTGCATTCCATTCATGATCCGACAGGCTGGCAGCCTTGGGTTATCACTGGTCTCCTTGGCCGTCAAGCCATGTCAATTGGGTTGAACCAAAACATGAAATCTGGTTCCGGTTCATCGTTTTTAGAAATGGAGTTGCGCCATAGACTCTTCTGGTCTATCTTCTCAATGGATCGCCTCGTTTCAGTTTCCTACGGGTTGCCATTTGCCATCGACGAAAACGACTTTGACGTGCCACTTCCTGGTGTGACGATGGAAGAATTTGCTTCGTCACAACATGCGGACTACCTCCTCACACTGCAAATTGCGCGACAGTCTATCGCCCTCCGTGATCTGGAGGGAAAAATGCTGTCGCAGATTCACCTCCAGTCAAGAGAGCATCGAACCCAGTTCGGAGATGGCAGAGACCACCACCGTGTCATTGACCGATTTTGTGCGCAAGCCCAGGACTGGTACACCCAGGGCTGCTTATATTCCCGAATGGATGACAGCGACGTGCCAATACACACCACTATCTCGTGGTTGACAGTCAATTACCATAGAATCTTGGCTATGTTGTATTATCCATCCAAACTCAACTCGCAGAGCAGCACCTACGGGCCAGGTCGACTCCAACATATTGCTCAAAAGTATATCCAAAGTTTGCATGTACAGTTTCAGGATGGGCATTTGGCTTTTAGCCATATCACTATAAACAGGCTGCTAGTCATCTGCCGCATTCTCCTTCACTGCTGCTCGTCGACTACCAGCCACGCTGAACTGGAAGATGTCGTTGATAAGTCCATCATAATACTCGAAAACTTTTCGCCGGCATGGAAATCTGCTCATCTTTGCTGTCTACAGTTCCAGCGGTTTAAAAGAATCATCGCCGCGGCTTACAAGGACAACGACTTCACAAGTCCCATCTCGACCAGAACAAAAAATAGCACACTAGAGTCCCTAATAGATGAGTCAGAAAGTCTCATAGAGAGGATTATGGGCCCTTCAAGCATCCACAACTATCTTGCCATAACTCGCAGTTCGGACAGAGCACAACGGAATGAGTGTATGTACTCTCAAGCCGACGCGTTCCGTCTAGATGGTTAAGACAAGGCGTTCATTGAAGTGAGGCGCTCCCAGTACGAGATAATTGCATTGAATTGCTTTGCAGGGCAAACGGGATGCAAATTTCGGTTTATCACTAAAGTCGTTCCATGCTCTTAAATGGAATCGATTGAAAAAGGATAAACACAACCGCTGGCTGAAATATCTGTACGATAAATGCAAGTCGCTGATAGCTAGCGACCACAACCGCCGTAATCTCTAACTGCTGGAAGCTTATACAACAGGAGATTGCCTGCGTTGACACGTATATATAACTTGGGGAGGAGAGGATGAAGGGAGCTAGAAAGCTAGGCAAGTTCAATACAAGCCCACTTGTCTCTCTCTCTCAAACACACACACACACACGCCTCGCACCCCTCGTTTTCTCATATAAAGGGAGTATAGGAACGGAAGCAGGCAGTAGTAGCTAATGGGATATGTTGCGGAGTTTAACTATACTCTATCAATCTTGCTGTCCCTAGCAAGGACAATATAGGTGCGATACTTCTTATAGCCTCTTAGAACTCCTTTTGATAAAGCTCCTTAAGGGGCCTCTGACAGAATATTCCTTGGAATAATAGTTCTGAAGGCATAAGCAGTCCACATTCCGTGCCAAACAAAATTTAAAAAGACTTCGAAGGTACCCGTACTCTCGACGGACCATTCTGCTGCGCACATTCTTCTAATCAGTATTGATGCTTAGTGCTTCTCGCTGGGATTTGGATGTAGGGTCGTAATAAGGTCTCTCGCCCAAAGAGATGACACGATTGCCCTGCCGATGACCTGTAAAATCACTAATAAATAAATTATATAAGCATATGGGATTAAATCGTCATTTTAGGAATAGCAGGCGAAAACTTACTCCGTGCCAGTATGGTAGGTAGATCGGCTGAATTGAAAAAGCGGATTAGCAAGTTACTTGTTGACACACAAGATAAGACTCTTTAGGAGATCAAAGCAGGCTCACTTATCCCAGATAGCAAGGTCTCCCAACCCCCACTTGAAGCGGACCTGGAGGTCGTGATTCTGAGAAATAAGCTTGTCGACTAGGTATTTGCGTGTTAGTCCCTCAAATATGCTGAGAGAGTGAACATCGTGACTTACAATACTCCCTCAGGATATCGTTTTCGTACTTGGTGACGCCATGAATAGAGCCATCCCGTGCCGATACTCCGGCGCCGTAGAGGCTCTTCCACCCTGTGACGGGGTTTGTTCGAACGACGGGGCTATCATTGTAAGCTCGTTGACTCGAAAAATCCAACTGAATATTGAGGGCTTGCTTACTGGACAGCTTGGAAGTTAGAGCTGGTATTCTCCGGAGCCCCTCGTGATCCGTTGACGACCTTGAGGTCTTGTTCCTCCAGGACCCTCAACATCCGTGGCTACGCGTATGTTTGATTAGCGTCATCTGTTATCTACTGCCATAATTGAGGTGGGAATATGACTACCTGGCTTGTTGTCACCGTCATTTCATCAACCATTTTCCGGAAATGTGGCGACAACCGGTTGTACGCTTCATATCCGGATGCCCACAAGGTGTCCCCTCCACTTCCATCCTCAGGGTTTTGCATCATGTGTAGGACGGTATAGTCTGCGGGAATATTCTCATAGGCAATACTAATGCAACAAAGTTAGCACAAGACTATCATTCTCATTGCAGACCATGAAACTTGCTCTGTATGCCATTCATCACTGGCAAGTGGACGAAGCGAATTGAACCTCGCAGGGAAATGGTTTCGCATGACCTGTATTATGCTATGTCAAAAACTTCCTAGTTGAACGAGGGAAACTGGAAGCCATACGTGGGATGAAATGACCCAAACCTCATCGTCAAACTTTCCATTGACTTCTGTCGCAAGAGCTTTCTGGCTCTCTATCAAAGCATGTCTATGCAGCTAACCTTTCCCGTTAGAACTAATCGCTCCTCCATTGGTGCTCAATTACGCGGTAGATATACACACCTTGGACGTGCTAGGCTTCCCCGTTAGCTCGCCCAGTTTCCCTGCCAGCAGTTTTAACTGATCAGGGTCTAGTTTCTGGTTGCGGAAGAAGACCACTCCTCGTTGGGACGCTTTGATATTGCCGTTAGTTCGCACGAAACAGTAATGTTCTGAATTAGACTTACTTAAAATTGCGAGGTCGCGCAAGGCCTCATCCTTATTAAGGAGATTTGACACCTGGAGATCTGGGAACTCGGTCCCGATGGCAGGAGTATGTTGGAAGGAATAATACTGATCCAAGGAACCGGAGTACTTGAGTGGATGACAACGGAGGTTTTGTGATGAAGAGTCTTGAACAAGAACCTTCTCGTCCAATGTTGAAGGTTGAACACCATCTGTGAGAGAAGCCATTTCTCCAAAGCAGGACTATTTGTGAAAAGATGTTTTGACTCTTGCGAAATGCATGGGAAGTACGAAGGACGACCTGTAGCGTCGGAATATATATATATATATATCTATTGACTCTGTCTTGATTTGAAAGGAATCAGTGATAAAGGGACCGAAGTCGGTTTAAGTCAAGGATGCTGGTGTTGTGCTAGCAATGGGTGATGACAACAGGCCCTGCTGCTGGCTACGCCATGTGGGCCAATTTCGTCGTTACATGTTTCAAATTACCGTATTTAGCATTCAGAGCGGCCTTGAAGTCCGCTGAGCATACCACTTGCTTGAGCGGGGCGAGGTCCGCCTCTATTCCTCCCTAAAAGATATGGGTCCCACGCGGCGGATGTGGTAGACAGACAAATTAAATTACCCTTGTTGGCAGCTGGCTTCTCCTCAACTTTGCGCCTTTTCACGCAGAGGGCGCCGGGTGGTTGCCGTGGTTGTTTTGCTGTGTATCACGAGGTACGTTGTAGCATGTAGCATCCCTTAGTTTCCGTTGTCGGTGCGAAAATTGATGAATAGTGAAGATCAGTTTACATAATAACTATTTATACCTAAAAGCCAATGTCCGTACAGAAACGATCTTTCCTGGTTTCATTCGTGTCCTCAACCTCGGGATTTTGCCAGAATTGTATTAAGTATCCTCACCAGGTTTGATTGACCACAATGGTGATGAGATCCGGGTGCGCTTTACGAGCTGGCTATGTTAATGGCCAGCGGAACTTGTAACCACTAATGTCATCTAAACAGGCAGGTTTACATTCCATGACACGTGCGAAAGGCCGATTAGCCAGGTTACTAGCTGTACTAGTATTTGAGCTCAGTATCGGACGTACAGCCAGCCGTGTTTGAGTTGGTAGAACTACCGGATTAAGCACTATCTTCTGAGAAAGGAAATGCAGCTATCATTTATAGCATTCAAGGAGTCAGTTGGCGATAATGACGTGTGCACGTTATGTCTGTTCTTCCTGAACGACGGGAATCAAGCATATGTCAATGAACCTGTTTGGATGGGTGAGCTATCGGCGGGAAAGTCGGAAGAAAGCATGTCTTTGGATGTAACGAGCAACGCCCGTACCAATTTGACAGGCTGTCTCTATGTGTCAGACGTAGAAGTGGAGCGAGTCAGATGCTATTGGACTTATATCTGTGTAGCAAAAATGCCTGTTGGTCTTGCATTCACCGTCCGGAGAAGACTTTGTAGCAGAAATCATCTTTATCGGAAGGAGAGGGTCAGACTTTCAAGACACAGAAACCCAACTGTGTTCGTCCGTTCTACTGGGAGACACTTAGATTGGAATCTTGATCCTATAGATTCCGTTGCAAGCTAAGTCCTAGCATTTTGAGGGTGAATAATCGATACTATTGGGGCAAACATTTTGCATGCCCTGAAGTTGATGGTGCACGTGCATGCTGACTGAGTATCCTATCAATTTACTTGTAGAAGAATTAAACCTTCTCATCTTCGTTCTTGCCCATTTCAAGAAGGACACGAATTCGATCTTTCTGCCTAGGATGGGAAGAGTGATGATATTTTAACGTTCAGGACTCCGTAGCCAAGGCCTCTCTACGAGACATTGATGCATGATCGAAATACGGTATTTCGCCAAGAGAAACGACCCTGTTTCCTCGACGCTTGCCCACAAAGTCACTGTGAAATTCTAGGTTAGGCTACCATAGGAGAGCAAATGTTAAGAATGTGGGATGAAACTTACTCTGTAGCAGTATGGAATGTACACCGGCTGGTTAGGAGACCTGTCAGCTAGGCAACCATAACGGCGGCTTGTGAAATAACGTACTTGTCCCAAATAGCTACATCATTCTCTCTCCACGTAAAGCGAACCTGTAGATCGTGATTTTCGGAAACGAGTTGTTGTACTATTTACGGCCACCTTGAGTCATTTCACTTCTAGCAGAACATAAGAATGTGCAGGACGTACTGTATTGGGTTAGGAGTCGGCTCTCATGCTTCGAGACTCCCTGAATGTAGCCCCTCCGCGCAGATGGCCCTGCCCCGAATACACTCCTCCAGCCTGTGACCGGATTTGTTCGCACAACCGGGCTATAAGACTGTCAGCATACTCAGTCGATCCTCAAGGAGAGTTCAAGAAGGATTGCGCCTACTGGGTAGCTTGGAAATCAAGTCCTGAATTCTCGGGGGCACCTCGATCTGTAGTCAGTTCTGTGCCATTAGATGCGGCAATTTTAGCCAAATCGGCCTTTGATTTCCCACATTAGCTGTGATCGAGACGACTTGTTAAAGGCATACGGACCGAGTCATGGAACGTCTTTAGTCCGTCCAACAAGTGTCGCATAGGCGGCGAGAGTCGGTCATATACCTCGTATCCGGAGGCCCAGAGTGTGTCGCCGCCACTTCCATCCTCAGGACGAGTGGTAATTTGGAGGATCGCATAGTCCGATGGCACTCTCTCATAAGACATGCTGAAGTTGGTGTTAGCGTCAATTCAGCAAAAGGGCTGGGCTGGTAGTACTCTGAATGCCATCCCTCACTCGCGAGACCCCGTAATGGACCAAACTTCTCGGGGCGGAATTTGCGCATGTTCTGGACCCTGTTTAGCTTGCAGCTTGCTAGAAACAAAAAGCAGGATGATAATACCTCTGAAGAGATCACGGAAACCTCATCGTCGAACCTACCACCCCCATCTACGGAAATTCCGGCATTTTTATTGTGCAGGATATGTTTGTGAAGCTGAATACTTAGCTCAGTGCATGAGACATGGATGAATGAACACACCTTAGAAGTAGTTGGCTTGCCGCTAAGCTCTCCAAGCTTTGTTGCCAAGAACTTTTGCTGATCGATGGTAATCTTCTGAGTTCTGAAGAAGATCACTCCTCTCTCCGATACTAGGATACGCGTTAGCCACCTAGCGCCCGTGAATATCTGCAACTTGCCAAGTATTGCCAAGTCCCTCAGCTTTCTGTCTTCGCTCAGGATATCTGCTAGCTGCAGATCGCGAAACTCGGTGCCAATCACTGGCGTGACGTCGAATCTCATGTATTCATCGAGGGAGCCGCAGTACTTTAGCGGTGCTCTTAAAGGCGTCAAGGTTGGCAAGCCTTGGAGTTGATCCGTGCTTTCATTGATTGGTTGCATAATGAACGTTATCCGAAACGACCAGCTAGGTAACTCAGAGCTTGCTTGCCCAGCCTACTGTAGACCATCATATTCTATACGCGTTTTGAGAAGGGCAGTTGCTGGATTTATCTCACAAGTTTACCTCGATACGCCGATATCGCGGTGATGTGATGGCTGGAACTAAGACCTGGGAGGAATAAAATATCCCGGTATGCATAGCGTTATGGCAAGGATCGCATTTATGGCATCAAAGAATTGCTCTTATGGGAAGCTAGAACGGCAACAGAGTCCGCTCGTGTGTTGCAAGGTGTACCGAAGCTAAGCTATCTATGGAAATTTTGGTGCCAGTATCGACGGGGTGGATCCCGTCCCTGCTAAGGCGAAAGCTAGCGGTAAAATATCGCTTGAGAATGCGGGAGAAAGGATGTAAACACGAACACATGGAAGAATATCCACGCATGCTAGTTTCCTTGAACGCAAGCTTTACCGGCCCTGTCCAATCTTGCTTGTTTCGCGTCAATATCGGACACCAGAAGTTCGGCACGTGCAGGGTCTAGTTGGTTGTTGGCGATTACCGTGTATCCCTTTCCAGAGCCTCTACGTCTTAACGGCAAAGCAATTGGCACCTCCAATCACAAGCTGTCTGTTCTACCACGTTGGAGATGGAATGAATATCGCCATGTAAAGATACGGATATATAAGGTCAGTCAGATCATCTACTACAAGACTGTCTGCTCAGGTCAACACCGCCGTCTCAATTCTGCACGCCTGCCTACCGCCAGGATGGAAAATCAGCTCTCATTCTGGGAGAAGATGAAATCTTACTCCGTAATTGGGGTTGGGTTCTTCGCCGATGGGTGGGCGAATAGTAATATCGGCCTGAGTAAGTATTGAAATACGTACCTCTGGCCTGTTAGTGGTGCTAATTCATACGGGGCTACAGTTACTCCTATGGTCGGATACATCTACTTCCAAGACACAAAGAATACAATCCCAGTAAGCCAGTCCGGTGCGATTAAAGCAGGCGGCAAAATTGGTATGCTGGTCGGCCAGCTCGTTTTTGGATTTCTTGGTGATACTCTTGGGAGGCATAAAGTATATGGACGAGAACTATTCTTCACCATGTTCGGTATTTTGATGTGCACCTTGCTCCCATGGAAAGGCCTAAGCCACAACGGTATTGTAGTTTGGTTAACTGTTGGACGCTTTATCACGGGTATCGGTCTCGGCGGCGGTAAGTTCACATTCTCTGACTGGTGATAGAACCGCAGTATAAAGTGAAGAGAACGAAATTGACAGTTAATGTCTAGACTACCCCATGTCAGCCTCTTTGGCACTCGAAAAGGCCGACTCAGCAGCTCGCGCAAAAGTCGTCATGTGGACTTTTTTTCTCTCAGCAATCGGCTATGTTTCGGCTTCCATCACGTTTGTTATCCTCCTTGCGGCGTTCAAGGGCTCTATTGAGAACGACATACACAGTTTGCAGTGGGTTTGGAGACTGCTCATGGGTTTACGTAAGTTTTCCGATTGCTTGCTATGGTATTTACTTTGGCAACTAATAGTGCGTTTAGCTCTCCTTCCCTGCCTTCTTACCATATATTCGCGCTTAACAATGAAAGAAACGAGGCCGTATGAAAAGTGTACGTAAACAAAAATGATGATATTACGTCTGGCTCATCTTGTTCTTACAATCTCTTACTAGACGTTCGGCATGCGGGTTCCGGGTCAGCCGCGGATAAAACTCGAAGCATATGTGAACAGCTCCATGATTTCCGCTTATATTTTAGTCAGTACCGCCATGCCATGGCGCTGTTCTCCGCTTGTGCAAGCTGGTTCTTATTGTACGTATTATTTCCAGAGAGCCTAGTGTAAAGATACCCATCTGACAAGCCGTTAGTGACATCTGTTCAGATGGTGTTGGCCTGAACCAAAGCATCGTTCTAGCCGGTATTGGCTTTGGAAAGGGCCCGACACCGTATTCCACGCTCTGGAACACCGCTGTGGGCAACATAATTGTCCAGGCTGCAGGGTACATGCCGGGGTTCATCTTTGGCATCCTTTTGATCGGTTGGATTGGCCGCCGGGCCCAACAATCCTGTAGCGCCGCGGTAATCGCTATACTCTATGCTATCTGGGCTGGTGTCACCGGGACTGTAGGCATAGGAGCTTTGATGGCTCTGTTCACATTTACACAGTTTTTCCAGCTCTGCGGGCCGAATATCACCACATTTCTTCTCCCTGTTGAGCTCTTCCCTACCCGTGTTAGAGGTACAGGGCACGGATTGGTTGCGGCGTGCGGGAAGTCTGGCGCTATCCTGACCGCTTTTGCGTTTGGGAGTGTGGAGGAAGCGATCGGCTTAAAAGGTGTTTTAGGTCTATTTGCAGGCCTCCAGGTTATTATCACTCTTCTTCCAGCAATAATTCCAGAGACAAAGGGCTATAGCTTGGAAGATGTTGAGAACGATATACTGTATAAGAAGATGGCCTTGGATAGTCGTCCTCTTCAAACGGAATCAGCTGAAGGAAGTGAGATGGAGGGCGCTAATGACAGTGTTGTGTCTGCCACTAAGGGAGTCTAGCTTGGCTAATCACATGGCTCTTTTAAAAATGTCTCCCTTTTAGATACAAGGAGTGCTCTGGAGGAACCGACGGAGCCTGACAATCGGAAGCTATCTACTATACTCAAGTCTAGAACGGTTTAAAATGCATTTGGATTTCGCGTTATGCATCCAAGAAATTATAGGTCTGTTTGGCCCAACTATAAAATCACCTCTTTTATTGCCCTCCCCTGCTCGATATTTCGGGCAATTGCTTGGAAATATAGTAATTAGACCTTTCGCCAATTCCGCCCTACGAATTGCCCCGTGTAAAACTTGAAATAGTATTCTTTGCCCATAAGGTAACAAATATATCTTATACATTGCTAACCATGCAAAGAATGACGAGAAATCGAATTGGCCCCGGTAGATGAAAAATTTCCGCTTAGGATCAGAGAGTAGGGTTCGTACAATTTTCTTCCTGGGAATTTGATCCCTGCGAAAAGAAGATTAGTATTCCATAAGAGAAGAAAGTAACTGACTCCCTTGACCCTGGGATTGGAGATGAAGAAAACGCGTTGTTACCATTAATAGCTAGCTACTCTAACCTCCGTCCTCTATACCAGCGCTCATATCCTCTTCCTTTCTTGCACAAGATGTGGCCTGCATCCAAAGGCCCTATTTCTCCATACGAATTGTCCGTTTTTATCTTTCTAGAGCACGTAACGATTATGGAAAGATAGTGTCACTATTATAGTGGCCGTGGTTTAGTATCATCAAAGCCCACTGTGGCAGTCTTGGTAAGCCCTTTGCTTCCGCTTTCCTCGGTAGATGCCCAATCTCCTGTTGGGCAGGTTTCCAAGTCCCGTCCGTGGATGCTTAGAAGTTTCTTCTTATAGATAACGTCATTCTCGACATCCTCGAGGCTGTAGCCCTTGGTCTCAGGTACAAGACCTGTAAGAAGGACTATAAAGAATGAGAGGCCTGCGAACATGCCCATGACTCCTTTCATTCCAATTGCCTCTTGCGTATTTCCGAATCCAAAGGCAGTGATAATAGCCCCGAGCTTTCCTGCTGCAGCAACTATACCGTGGCTAGTGCCTCTAACACGGGTTGGGAAAAGCTCAATTGGCAAGAGGAAAGCGGTGGTATTGGGACCAGCGTTTTGAAGGAATTGAACCACTGTGAAGAGAGCGAGCAAACCGCCAATAGCTGCTGTATCAGTCACGCCTGCCCAGACAGCATACAGAACCCCGATGATGAGTGAGCTGCCGGCCTGTTGGACCCTACGAGGTAGCCATTCTAAAGCAAGATTGCCCAGGATAAAGCCCGGCAGATAACCCGCTATGATGACGATGATATTACCCACTCCAGCATTCCAAAGAGTTTGATAGATGGTATGCCCCTTGCTGTAGCCGATACCCTTGAGGATAAGGGTTTGATTGAGGACGATGCCATTTTGGCAGATATCACTGTTATGTTCAGTGCATCGCTCCGTTGTGTCGTGGTTAGGTTTGAACATACAAGATAAACCAGACGGCAGAGGCTGAAAAGATGGATGCAGCATGACGCCAATTCCAAAAGTATACTCTGAAATCACGCATCTGGTCCGAGAAAGTGCGTGGTGCTGGGACATCCTCTGAGTTCCCATCGACATGGCGAACATCTAGACTCTATTAATCCGCGTTCGCGGGGCTGTTGAGCTCTTGAACTTACACTTTTGATAGGGCACACTTTCCTGCATGGCAAACCGGGGATATATCATCAAGATACAGGGGATGAGAGCTGCGTTCCTAGGGTGAGCGGCTACTTCGTTCGGGTGGGGAGGTGGAAGGCGTACGCAAGCCCATCACAATTCGCCAGACATAGTCGAGATAGTCGACGTTGGCTTCGATGGAGTTTTGGAATGCTCTTAGCGCAATAAGGTAAGCAATCCCGCTGGAGAAGTAGCCCAGTGCTTGTGAAAAGAAGGTCCACATGACGACACGGGCACGGGCGTTAGGCTCAGCTTTTTCTAAGGCGAGAGCAGCGGACATTGGATAATCTGATACAACATTAACCTCGTCCCGCGCTCTACTGTTCTTTTCAGCGAAATATGTCCAGACTTACCACCGCCGAGGCCTAGGCCAGTAATCAGTCGGCCAACAGTCAGCCATGCTACCAATCCATCGCCATTTAAACCCTTCCATGGGGTGAAGGTACACATCAGTAAACCAAAGATAGCAAAAAATAACTCGCGACCATAGATTTTATGGCGACCGAGAGTGTCTCCCAAGAAGCCAAAAATAATTTGGCCGAGCAACATGCCAATCTTCACTCCACCCTTGATAGCACCCGCCTGGCTCGTGGGGATAGCATCGCCATTCTCTTTGAAATAGACATAACCTATCAACGGCGTAACTAATGGTTTTATCAGCGGTTTTGCATCTTACTTCATGTTATGGAGCAGGGATTTCTTACGCAGGCCAATGTCATTATTTGCCCATCCGTCAGCGAAGAAGCCTACACCGACAACGGTGTAGAATTTCGCTTTGTCCCAGAATGTGAGTTGATTATCCATGTCGGCGAAAATAGTGGCAGTGTAAGCGCAATTGGCGTTTTGGCTCTGAAGATGCTGTTGTTGGCAGTTACATATTGCCCTTTTATAAATTTGGTCTTGTATATTATCTTGTCCATCTTATGATGTAGGATGCCGAGTCGTGCAAACCATAATTTTGGTAATCTGTCTGAGAGACATCTCGATAGGACAAGGGGAAACAACGCACGACCAATCGATTGCTATGTATGTGAGAATTATTGGCTCCCAGAGGTCTGGCTAGGACCATGACCAATTCTTCCAGCCCCTTGACTCTAGGTGTGGGCTCCCATTCTTTCCCCTGGATTCACACGAAAATTTGGCACCTATATTAGCGGCCAATAACACTTCTACACTAATAATGACCGTCGGGGGGTTGGTGGGGTACTTTTCGTGAGTCTTCAGGCTAAAGCTCGCGTACACTCATACCCACTTCGTTGCGTTCTTGGGCCATGTCGGAGTGGAGCGCGGTTCTGGAAGTGGGTGACTATCGGATGGAGCGTCCCGTTCATGGCCATGTCTACGGCATTTTAAGACAGCTTACAACGGGAATTTCCAGCGAAGCGGAAAGAAAATGTCACATGCCTAGCTTAACAATTACGTGATTCCGTGACTGCAGCTCTCTATATTGCTTTACATTACGTACTCGGGCCGGACACGGAGCAGCATACTCTGAGCAAAAGATGCCAGGACAGCGTAATCGGCCACATTGTTGAACCATGCGGCAGGTTTTGCTCGCCGTAATCGGTACAATGACTGCGACTGCTTCCGAAGGGTAATCACAGTAGGCATATCGTATTGGGCTTCATATGGTGATAGGATGAGGTGCTTCGATCGTAATTGCTTATCAGAAACTTTGTATAATATATTCAAGAATACGACTAGTCCTCTTGTGCCACCTGATTTTATATCTTTCTCTCTATTCCCGCTACTAGTGAAGCAAGAGATTGCCACTTCTTTTCGACAGTCTTCTCGGTGACACAATGAGTGCGAGCTCTGCGGATCGTCCTTCTCGTCATGTTCACGCTCCGACCGAGAACGATGCGGGTGAGAGAGTCGCGTTTCTTCGCGAGTCTTCGTCTACCTATACGTACACGACATTTCGAGACGCCGAATCTGCCATTCAGAAGACCAAAGACCCCAAACATATGAAGGTTTCGCAATTTTGGAGCACCTTCTCAGTGATCCTCGTCACGGTCTTCGTCGCTCAATTTGACACGATGGTAGTGGCATCAAGCCACCCGGTCATCACTTCTTCATTCAACAGCTCAGGGGCCGCACCTTGGTTATCGACAGCGTTTATTCTCATGTCCACAACTTTCCAGCCTCTCATTGGCCGCTTGTCTGACTGCCTGGGACGCAAGCCACCCTATGTCTTATCACTCCTTGTCTTTATGCTGGCCACTGCTTGGTGTGCCTTAGCACAAAGCATGTTGAGTTTCATCTTGGCTCGGGCTGTGTGTGGTTTAGGTGTTGGGTGCGTCATGATTTTGGGCTCCATCATGATGGGAGATCTAGTCTCGGTGGACCTCCGAGGGCAGTATCAGTCCTACATAAATGGTATTGCAGGCTTCGGCTCAGCTTTAGGCGCGTCGACTGGCGGCCTGCTAGCGGATGTTGTGGGTTGGAGATGGTCTTTTGGACTTCAGGTGCCTCTTCTGTTTGGGTGTTTGGTCCTGGCATGGATTACCATACCTAACTATATCGGCAAATCGGAGAGCGGGCACAGCATATCAGATGCGATGAAGGCGATCGACTATCGCGGTTCGATGCTGTTATCAGCAGATCTTATGTTCCTTATCCTGGGACTTGTAAGCCACTCTTCCAATCTAGCAACAGCGACTATTGCTCGCAATTAACGTAACTCAGAATCTCGGCGGAAATGCCTTTCCGTGGTCACACCCATTCATCATCTCCTCCCTCTGCATCGCTCTACTACTCACTCCGATATTTCTCTACAACGAGGTGCGTCATCCGCAACCAATCGTGCCCCTGTCCATCCTCGTGAGTTCGCCTCGCGCAAACCTCCTATTGGCCAAATTCACCGTCGCCGCAATCATTGCAGCAATAAGCTTCAACATCCCTCTATACTTCCGTGCTGTCATGCTCCAGTCATCCAGCGTGACCGGTCTGCGTCTGGTCATCATCTACAGCGCCAGCTCAGTTGTGAGCTTTCTAACGGGCTACGTCATCACGTTTACGAGACGCATCAAATGGTCGCTGGTAATAGGGAGCGGTTCTATCCTTCTTGGGGCAGTCTGGTTAGGCTTCGGTATGAGTCGAAACACGGCCGCTATCTGGCAATGCGCCGCTCTCTTACCACTGGGCATTGGGCAGGGCCTCATTTCTCCGGGTTTGACTGTAGGCATCTTATCTGTTAGTCCGCAGGATGAACAAGCAGTGACCATTGCCATGATGTCACTATGGCGGTCAATCGGCCAGATGATTGGTGTGGTATACTCAAGCCTGGTATTAGAGACTTCTCTAGCTCGCAACCTAGATGCTTTCGTTACCGGTCCATCCAAAGAAACTGTAAGACAAAATTAGCTCGTCTTGACCTTTTGTTGACTTTCCATAGATCATTCGGAACGTTAAATACTCAGTGGATAATGTGCTGAAGATTCCCCAGCCGCATCAGGACCAAGTGATTAGGGCATATGATGCCTCTCTCACCTTGACATTCCAAACAACCTTAATTTTGGCTGCGCTGACCTTAATAAGTGTGGTTTACATTAAACTCCCACGATTGCAGAGGAAGTGAAAACTGGAAAGTAGCGAACTGCATTACCTGCAATGTTCTCGTCTTCTGTCTAGACACACGTGGGTGTCTAGTATCCAGCCTACTCAAGAATGTATACATAGTACAAATCCTACAGACAAATCTTAACTGAGAAGGCATTGATCGAAATTCCTAGAATTCACATTACTCTGTTAGCCTCCATAGGCCTTATGAATGTATCGTGTATATTCTGTCCTACAATAAACAGCGAAAATAAAACCCTGCCAATTTGGTTCTCTGCTTAACCTACGGCGTCTCGGGAGCTTCATGCAGAACCTCCCCTTTCTTGCCCCCGAAAGGCTTAGCGAGAATTGGTCTTCAATTCCCAGAATTCACCAATCAGGCCAATGGTGGGTTTGGTATTTCCTTTTGAGCACGGTGCTGCGCAAGATTATAAAGACCCGCACGGGGATTTACGATAAGTCGGGAACATCATGATATGTGGCACAAGATTGAATTTCCAGCTGCTTATCGAGGCTTCTTAGCTATTGGAAGGATCAAATGTCTGGGTTATACCTGTGTTTGGTTATATTGACTTTTCCTATAGCTACATATAACTAACTCAGGGTACCAACCCATCTGCTACCTTATACTCCATGTAGGGGGAAACACTGACTGCGGAGCTTGCAGCCACTTGAAAACCGATGAAGATAGGCAAGTAATTGATCAATTATAAGATAGTGACTGTGCTTGCACACCTAGCTCGAGGGAAAACTTCCTTTTGACTCAGCCTGGTTTCCAACGTCTGCTTTATAACTTGCCACTGGGACAGGCGTCAGTCTTGATGTCACGGTAGTCAATGCTGAGGCACTTGGTGTTATTCGTAGATATGTGCTAATCCATCCCCATCATGAGGCTTAGACCGCCATCTGACAAAAAAACCATCGAGGGAAACCCTAGTTATTGACTTCGAAGAGCGCTTCCCGGCGAGACTTAGATGCCGGGTCATAGTATGGCACTTCACCGTGGCTAACACATAAGTTAATGTGTCGATGGCCTTTGTAATCGCTATCAAGCTTGTTAGCGTTTTTATCGATGGAAACTTAGCCTACGGAACGCTAGCTTACTTTGTGGCGGTGTGGAAGCATGATCGGCTATTGGGTACTCCTCTGTTAGGTCTTGCGCGTCGTCTGGTCATGAACCAGGGCTCACTCACTTATCCCAAATCACTAGATCGTTCTTGGTCCACTGGAACCGAACCTGGAGATCATGATTCTCAACAATGAGGCGGAAGACTGTTGCGTGCAACATAATTAGTCGTTTTCTCATAGACTTGGAAGGCCTTTAACGGTAATTTTCTTACGATAGTCTTGTAGCACTTCACTTTCGAAGTTGGTAACGCCATTGATCCCGCCGATTTTAAGGGGGGCCCCGATCCCGAAAATCCCCTTCCATCCCGTAACGGGATTTGTGCGGACAATTGGGCTATGGTAAGAATGGTGAGACAGGATATCCATTATCCCGATAGGTGTTCTTACTGGCTGTAGTTTTCCTTGATTTCTTCCATCACTGGTAGGCCATGCTTGAGAAGGACATCTTTCGGAGCAGTCTGAAGTTGCGCAGCAGCTATTAGCCTCATCCCCGTCTCCGCAATTTGGAACTTGAATGGAGGCTCACCCGCTGTTGAAGTCCAGTCATACCATCAAAGAGCGCCTTCATCGGAGGCGACAGGCGATCATAAACCTCATATCCCGAAGCCCAAATGGTATCACCACCGGATCCATCTTCTGGGATGCTTACGGCATGTATTACTGCATAGTCCGAGGCTACTGGATTATACACGATGCTAGACGAATGACACCGATTAAAATCCATCTAGGGCCGACAGGGGTATTGCGTACTCGGTGTGCCATCCAGTACTGGCAATAGGAGGGATGTCGGTCCATTTATCAGTGTAAACTTTGCGAGTGATCTGGCCATATAATTAGGTCATAGTGACTTTAAATGGAGAGTGCAAATCAATGATTATCACCTCGGTTGAAACTGGCAAGATGTAATCGTCCAGATTTCCATCTTGGTCGATAGCTACGCCATGGGTTTTGTTGAAAACACCATGTCTATGAAGCTAGGAGAATTATGTTAGGCAGTACTAATCAATGACTGGGTACAGAAACATACATTTGAAGTAATTGGCTTGGCAGTCAAAATCCCAAGCTTGTCCGTCAAAATCTTTTGCTGCAGTGGCGTGATTTGTTGGTTTCGGAAAAACAAAACTCCTCTCTCGGAGGCTGAATCACATTAGTGGTGGAATATAAATGGCATAAATCGCTTTTGACTAACCCATAATTGCGAGATCACGAATCTTCTGGTTGTCCCACAATATGTCTGTGACCTGCAGCTTGGGAAACTCAGTGCCAATCAATGGAGTCACCTGAATCTGTTGATACATGTCCAGGGAACCAGAGGATCTAAAAGGCTCTCGTATGAGCCTTGGGCCTACACCAGCTATTGCGTCCGTAGTCATTGTTGATGGTAGAATATGAAGTGAAAGCGGCAATACTATTGTCAATATACCCGTTACAAAGTGAAGCAACACATTCCAAGTCGCTTCGACTGTAGAGAGCTTCCCTGGAGAGGTTATATACCACTTTCATGTCCGAGTTCCTGTCTTTGGCGCTTGCAACATTATTTGTCATCCGAAAGTCTCTGGCCAAGTAATTTGTTACGGAATGTTGTTACTATACAGAGTAGTGACAATGCGAGAAGGACATTAGCCGACCTCCGGAGCTTGCCCACTATACGCGAGATAGGTTTTATCAGCATGATGAGGACCCACTACCCTACCGCTCAAGTTGGACATCCAACGAGCAATTTCTGCTACCACTCGACGACTCAACCTGGACAGAGAATTCCCACGGTGCCCCGGGCGAGGGACGAGGGGTTAGTGTGACGCGCAAATTAATACTAGAGACGAACTTGCCTCGGCCTGTGAGAGGATACTGTAGTTGCATCTATTACCGTATTGCGCTACGACACACCGAGAAAAGTGGCCGGGCTAGTAGCATCGGACAGAGCGTGGGGCGAATAGTTCGAAGAATAGTTCTTATACCCGGAACCGCGTGAGACGTAGTACCCGCTCGGAGCTTCATCCGTATCGTTTTGCCTACTCGGTTGCGCTTACAAGTCTGCCCTGGTCTCTCTAAGGAGGGGGTCCTATACTAAGGAAACGGTCCTGCCCGACCGAAGCGAGATAGAAGCGGGCTCCACCCCGATGCTTTGACTTCATGAATGCAGAGTTTGAGCCTGGTTGTCTAGTGCGCTGCTTACAGACTTGGCGTAAATAATAATTCACGCCGAACCAGAAGTATGACATCAAAAGGTATTATCCTATATAGTCGATGGAGTTTTGAGGTACGCATGGCCAAGTAGCTTGAAAGCTTTCTTAAATCAGTCTCGCCCTTTTACATGGATTAAGAAAGAGGATTGTTTTTGAGTCAAGATAATAACGCGAGCCCAATTTGCATACGCCCGGCATCCAACTTTACCAAAGCCCAAGTAGTGGCTCCGACTATCGAGTTTTCGTGAACGAGGCTATCCCAAACAACATCCAATATGTCCTCCAAGTATGATAGTGCGCCAGAACCCCCAACTGAGTTGGGGCGGTTTCGGGTGCTTTCTTCAACGGCCGGTGTCAGAGTGTCACCTCTTTGCCTGGGAGGTATGTCCATCGGCGAGGCATGGTCATCATTTATGGGGAGTATGAATAAGGAAGACTCGTTTAAGCTCCTCGACGCTTATTGGCAGTCTGGTGGCAATTTCATCGATACTTCGAATAATTATCAGGATGAGCAGAGCGAGATGTGGATTGGAGAGTGGATGGCCAAGCACAACAATCGAGACCAACTTGTGATTGCCACTAAGTTCACGTCTGACTACCGTTCTCATGCTATCGGCAAGGGGAAAGCCCCTAACTTCATGGGCAACACCCGAAAATCATTGTACATGAGCATCAGGGCATCTCTCAAGAAATTACAGACCGAGTATGTTGACATACTGTACATGCATTACTGGGACTATACAACTTCTATTAAGGAGCTCATGGACTCATTGCACATGTTAGTGGAGGAGGGCAAGGTACTTTACCTTGGCGTGTCGGATACACCAGCATGGATCGTCGCAAGCGCAAACACTTATGCCAGCTACCATGGCAAGACGCCTTTCAGCATTTATCAGGGGCGATGGAATGTGATGATCCGTGATTTTGAACGCGAGATTATCCCCATGGCACGCATGTTTGGCATGGCACTTGCTCCATGGGACGTGCTCGGGGGTGGCAAGCTCCAGTCCAAGCAGGCTCTAGAAGAACGGCTAAAGAACAATGAGCAGCTCCGCCCGTTGCGCAGTGAGGGCAAGAATGGCGGACAGACTGATTTTGAGGAGGAAATGAGCCTGGCGTTATATAAAGTTGCTCAGGAGCACGGTTTGGAGTCTGTTACGGCTATTGCTCTGGCGTACGTCATGAGCAAAGCTGGTCAAGTCTTCCCAATTGTCGGTGGTCGCAAGGTTGAACATCTACACGACAATATCCAGTCACTCAAGATCACATTAACACCGGAGCAGATTGGCCATATTGAGAGCGTCAGGCCGTTTCACGTTGGATTTCCCAATACTTTTATCGGTGACGATCCATTTGTAACTGGTTACAATGTACGACTAGACAGAGCGGCGAAGATGTCGTTCCCTCACCTTCGTAAGTAAACCAGGCCGATGAAAGTGGAAATGACCAGATGGGGTTTACAGTCGGTATCGCTCAATTCAGAGTTCGCGAAGATAGTGGCGACGACTTTATTGATAAAGAATTAATATCGAGTGTTTGCTATTATCAATAAGGTCCCAATAATTCACTGCTTGCGACTGCCCGTTATATGACTGGAGCCCTAGATGAAGAAAGCTGTAGCTACCGATGTAACGAGACAAATCTTTCTAGCAAACAGTCGAGAGGAGTTCGAGCCCAAAGGCAGAGTCTAGAAGAGACTACCTCCCCTTCTGAATAGTATTTGTAAACACATAGCCCATATTGAACCGCACATCGCTACGGGGGTTCTTGTCGTAATGGAAGTATTAATAGTAGTGCTCCTACTAGTCGTAGTAGTCGGCAGTATTTGTAGTTGTAAATATTCACAAACCTCACACGCATATAACATCGAGCGTGAACATGTCTGGAGTATGTATTGATGCAATATTCATAAGGGCACAGGCCCAAGCTGTCCCGAACCATCCATTAACGGACATTCCTAATGAACGCGTAGGCTGAGAGCCGTGTTTTTTCGCAGTGAAAGAGCTTCAATAACGAGACTCTATCCATTGATTAGTCGGCGACACGTGCGATATAGAACAGACCCCGCGGTGTGAGCATAGGTTTACTAAACTAACTAGGTCCCTGGAGAAGCAAATCATGGATTTAGCGTGATTCAACTGCTAACCAATAAGAATGGCCCAATGTCCACGTGTTATGAAAGCTATCCAGCATTGACTCGGGGGAAAAGGAGGCCTGGCGCATGCAGGACAAACGTCGGGCAGGCTGTTCAGGTTTCTTCTATAATAAGGAACGGCCAGCGGTCGTTGTCCGACAAACTAATTCCTCTCCGTCGCCGTGATATATGCCCAGTGTCGAGGCGACTCCGCTTTGGACTGCCAAGGCAAATCTACTCTGCAACGTTCCCACACTCAAAATCAGCAGCCCTATCATTAACAGAGCACCGATCTGAATCCAACTTTGGTTTCGTCACTGCGGAGCAGAGCGGCGAGGCCGACAGAGATTTCCGGTAATACGAAATGTTGACATCTGCTCCATGAAAAGGGTCACTCGTAAGCTCAACTCGCTGGCCTGTAAGCGGTGCCGGCGGCTGAAGAAAAAGTGCGATCGGTCGCTACCCAGTTGCGCCGTAGGTACGCTGACACAAGCATGGTGCATCCTCACGCCCTAACATGAACAACAGGCCTGTGCCAAAGCAGGAGCCTCTTGCAATTTCCCGATTCCCTCCGATTCCGCTATCTATCATCGGATGTCTTGGCTTTCTGCCTTTGTTGACAGTCTACTTCCCCCAAATATTGGAGTCGAATCACTTCAGACCGGAGTAGATCTACGTGCTACGATAGACAAACATGCCACAACAGGGCCAATATCAATACCTCACCCGACTCCATCACCCACCGCTATCGACTGTCCCCCAACTTTCGACAAGGATGGCAGCGACCGGTTGGAGGGTCCTCCTGATTTCATAGCGAAACCAAAGCTCCCGCCACTTCGAGATTTACCACCTGGAATTAGCCCCATGACGCTGGTTGAAGCGTATTTTAGCGAATACCACCGCACATTTCCTATTATGAACAAGACCACGGTCATCAACGAAGCGCAACCCATGCTAAGTGTTGTTGAACACGAGAGTCTTGACATAAGCTTTGATTCTGTGAGGCTTTACCTCATTATGGCCATCGGCTTTACGATGCTCTCACAGAGCAACCAAGTATCCGGACAAGCTTCAGCGAAATTTCCTATGCTTTATCATGAAATTATTCAACTCTGCCTAGGAGATCCCTCATTGCACGCAATCCAGGTTCTTCTTTTGCTCGCCATATACTCCCTCCACGATCCGGTGGGGTGGTGCCCCTGGACACTCACTGGTATCCTCGTCCGTCAAGCTATCTCCTTAGGCCTCGATCGTGATGTGGAATCTGAGTCGCAAGTTTCACGCTTCGAGGTGGAGGCTCGACGTCGATTGTTCTGGTCTGTATTTTCCATCGACCGAGCAATTTCCGTCGCGTTCGGTCTACCCTTCGCCCTCGGCGACGGCTTTCAAGTTCCTCTTCCTCGTATCACTACCGATGAATTCACATCGCACTGGGAGGACAGCTTCTTGACGCTGCAGACCACGCGCCACTCGATTGCCCTGCGCGAGCTTGACGGTCACATGTTTTCTCGCATTCATCTCAACTCTAGAGCCGACGTCATGGAGGAGAAACAGCACCAGCGCATTACTGAGGAATTGAGTGTGCAGGCAGAAAATTGGTATACCCAAGGTTGTTTGTATTCCCGAATGGATGTGCATGACGGGCCTACTCATAAAACAATATCATGGTTAACAGCCAACTATCAAAGGCTATTGGCTCTCTTACATTGCCCTAGCCAGGCTAGTCCACACCTCACGGCACCGAAGCTGATTCGCCTCCAGAAGTTGGTGCAGAATTATGCTCAGTGCCTCTACGTGCAGTTCCAAGACGGTCACGTCCCAATGAACCGAATTACTGAGGCCAGACTATTAGTCATTTGCCGACTGCTTCTTTACTGTTATTCAGAAGTTCGAAGCACTGATGCTGGTGAGCTTGAAGCAGTCTCCTTTAAATGCAAATCTATTCTCAGTGGTTTCGGGCCTTCCTGGAGTATTGCTAGGCGTTCATGCGACGTATTCCATCAATTCATAGACATAATCAAAAGGTTCAACTCAAACACAGAAGGGGAAACTTCCAACCTTAGGGACGACCTGATGGAACCGATAGTATGTGAATCAGAGTTGCTCATCCGGCAAGCTTTAGGTAGTTCAAGTTTGTACAATTATCTAGCCAACGAACGCAAGTCAGAAAAACTCTGGTAGTTAATAGGAAAGAACTTACTGGCCTCCTTGTAGGTCATGTCATATTTCATTTCTCCGGCGAATGGATTGGCGATACTAAGTGAAGTTCTTTGACCCAGACTTCTGATCTTAGTTCTTATCTTGCGCGTGTGTCACGGCGGCACTGTAGGCGCATTTCACCAGCCAATCCTTGCAGCATCGAGTGCCTCCACAGCAACCTAGCCCAGTGGTATTTCTAGTACCCTAGTGACGGACAAACTATCTCTGATGCTTACCTGTGTCTGGGATCGTGCGTCTTTGTCCAAAGCGCGTTAGCCCTAATGTCGCGGCCCCATACCGCTGCCCCTTTCAAAGGCAGGAGGAGCATCGGGGTCGCTGCGTTTCCTGTCTTCTTATGATCTGTCACTTGCTCGGCCAGTATGTGGAGAAGCCAGTCCAATCACAAACTCCCACCACAACAATGAGATGTCCGATTCTCGCATGTTCGATATCAAGTCTTGAGGCTAATGCTGTTCACCCACCCATCGGACTTTTTCTAGGCATTTTTATTTTGTTGAACTTTATGTCGAGCGCCCGAGCATCACTTTGTATTATTACAAATGAAACTATACATTCAAGTAATCAGAATCATATATATATATATATATTGCAAGCCCCCGAGCATAACGAACTGCCCAACATTATTCAAGATACCTTCAATCATTCTATATCAAACAAGAATCACCCCTCCTACGCGGCTATGACTCCTCAAGCTACAAGCGACGCTACTCCAACCCTTCTCCGTGAGCCCCTCAAGTACTCCGGAGCACTTGATCAATTTCGCAGCTTCGATTATGCTCCTGCTATTGGTACAGAGTACCCAGACCTTCAACTTACGGACATTCTCGACGATGATGCCAAGCTCCGTGATTTGGCAATTACTGGTTAGCATCGTCCTTCCTGGGTTCCTTGTTATGCTGTTTCTAATGCATACTTTCAAGTCTCGCGAAGGGGCGTTGTTTTCCTTCGGAAGCAGCAAATCAGCACTGATCAAATGAAAATTGTGGCGTCCAAGCTAGGAGAACTCACCGGGAAACCGAGCACTTCCAAGGTACCATCCCATGCCAATTATGGAGAAGGATAGGCCATTCTAACATGCTATACAGTTACATAGGCATGCGATCGCTGAGAGTCAGCGGGAGCTCTCCGTGGAGATGAACGGGAAATTTGATGACGAAGTTTGGCTTGTTGCATCGCGGGTAAATTTACTACACTGTCTATGTCTATTGATTGTTCACATATACTTATTTTTGACTTCAGATCCGGCGAAGCCACTATGCCAAGAAGTTCCAAGTGCTACGTGATCTCGCCAGCGATGAGTGGCATACGGAGTGAGTCTCCATTAATTGCACTTTACTGGTCTTTACTGACTTTCACAACTCTGTTTAGCCTCGCTTATGAAAACGTCCCTGCCGATTATGGGCTTCTACAGATCATCACAAACCCCCAAGAACAGGCGGGCGGTGATACCTTGTTTGCTTCTGGGTACGAGGCATATGAGCGTCTTTCGCCTACATTCCGCCAAATGTTGGAGGGCATGGAGGTCGTGAAAATACAGGTATATCTTCCTTGCATATCTTCCCACAGCGTTTAAGCCAAAATAATTAAATGATATTAACAGTCTATAGGCGCGGATGGCCAGGGTGGTCGACGATCACAAAATCAATCTTATCCGCGAAAACCGTGGCTCTCCAGAAAATTCAGGCTCAGAGTTTCAGTCTACACAGTAAGCGTTTGAAAATACTCGAATCCTCCAAAACCATGATTTGTATAGTCCTCATTGTTCTACTAGCCCGGTCATCCGTACCAATCCCGTCACCGGCTGGAAGACTCTCGCTGCCACTGGTATTGCGGCCAGGGAAGGGCATTTCAAGGATGTTACGCACTATGAGAGTGAAGTACTCAAGAAATACCGTTAGTGACTACAGCCCATATACAAATGATATCTAACTTGTAAACAGTTCATACGCTGGTGGTCCACAATCACGACCTCCAGATCCGATTCAAGTGGGGTGAGGGAGACATCGCCATATGGGACAAGTAAGTCACTCGATCTCGACGGCTCAAATCGTCTAGTCAGGCTAATGTTTATTTGAATAGTCGATCTACCTACCATTGCGCTACTGAGTAAACCGCACCGCAATCTGATGATGAATTTTCCGAGCAACTAACTCAACTACACAGTGACTTCGATGGCAAGCGCCAAGGATTTAGGGTCCTCTCGGTCGGTGAACGCCCCTATTTGGATCCAGCCTCCAAATCCCGACGAGAGGGATTGCTCAATGAGCTACAGGGACCAGCCTCTTCCTGACAAAACTCGCCGTAGACTGCTTGGGGATCAATTGTTTTCGAGGAGCTTCTTACGCTAGGCCACTTCAAGGATGAAATTAACGGATCTTTAGCTCGTGGTGCGCTACTGCGCAAAAGCATGCGGACCGGTCTAATTTATAGAAGAGATTTTGCGATAGAAATTAAAAGCTTTCTGAATATCTCACCCTGGGAAATCCAAATTTCCCCAAAGCCTGAAATTGTGACAACTAATCAGTTTTATCTATCAACAAATGTTCACGGATTCTCATCACTTCCTCATCTGTTAGTCCGCAACAGTCCTTCACATAACGCTCAGCACCACCATAGGTATTTTTCAATGCCTCTAGTGTCGCCTTGAAGTTCTCCTGTCTGTGTAGCATCAATAACTGTATTTTCATATTTGGAAAATTCCTTCATACTTACGTGGAGATTAAACTCTTTTCCATCATTTTGAAATCACCGTCCCATTCCGGGCTCATCTCCGAGAGGCCAATGTTGGTAAGGCTGTATTCGCGCGCGATCTCTTCGTCAGATACGCCACATAGAGACAGAATCACGGCGATCAGTACACCGGTCCTCCCCCTACCTGCGCTACAATGAATAAGCAAGGGCGTTGGCGTAGACTCGGTTGCGAGATGTTTAAAAACTTGACGATAAGAAGTAGGTGCAATGCGTAGTAAGATATTATAGGAGTTTCTCACGGCCTATCGATAACATGAACTGTAAATGAATTCTCCCTGATGAGAAGAATAGTTAGAAATATTACGTACCTCATTCGTACTGAAATTAAAGACCTGTGCATGAATCTCGGGAGGACAGTTTTCCTTCGTGAAAATAGGGATCGAGACGCGGGTAATTCCTTTCCATTCAGTAGCCTTGACTAGCACAGCATCCGGGCTAACCTCGTCCATCGAGCGCAAGTCAAATATGGTGGCGATGCCGAGATCGTGAAGAACTTTGATACCCGCCGATGATATCTGGGAAGGCTCTGCCGAACGGAATAGAAACTGTGGCCGCAAGCCGGGAACAGTCACACTGCGGAAGTTTGCCACTCCTGGGACCTTGATGAAGGGCGAAGAGGGCGAGGCAGACGACATGGCGAGAAGTTTCGGTAGAGATGATGCTCTTCTAATCCGTAATATGGATTGTGGATTAAGTGTTCACATTCTACAGCGTCTTTTCATATGGTGGCTTCCGGCGAGCCCACGTATATATACTCGAAGTATGATACTTCTATTTTCAATGACTGATTTGAAATTGATTCAGAGCTCAATCCGATATCGTCGCGCGATAATCCGAGACCAGTATTGTGGGGCTGTGCATTCTTCTTTTTCCACTATTGGAAATATGGTGTCGCCGACACTACTCCAAGAGTGATCCGTTAAATCGGGGAGTCTTGCGTTACTAGACTTAGACAGAGCTTTAGGGTTGAGTTCAGATGCTGCTCAGAGGAAAGGCTAAATGTCTGACTTATCAAAGCACTAACCCAGCAGGGAATGAATTGCTCTGTGACTAAATTATGCGAGCCGCTCTATCTGGTGCACTTCACAAAATTGGGCTCTGTTTATTCTTTTGTTCCAATAATCATTAGCTAACCAGTTGCCAAGTTAGCTTCCCAACACGTGGTATCTCGTGTTGGAGGTGCGTTAATGATAGTCGTGGCGAGCAGATTTAGACGTAGCGTCCGTATTAAATACGGATCAAGAAGTTACCGGTGGCTGTCTCTTGGACGGTGCTGGGGGATACTCATATTATTGCTAGGTGAGAAGGCTTGCATTTGAAATTCCATGTAAGCTGACTTTGAGAGGAAAACAACGTGAGAGACTAAGACTCCGCGGTGAACTATCGGCGATTGAAAGGTAAACGGAGTCTCTTCTCTGTGCATGAACTACGTAATAACTTTCTGTGGGATGCCGCTGGTACCGTAGACTAACTAGGATGAATGTACCCAATGCCGAAAAAAGGTAGCTGCATCTCGTTGTGTCGCTACTAGGTCGCTAAACCGAATAGGATAGTAGTAACTTCGCTTAAGTTGGCTGGAATGTTTTTGGTGATGGGCCCGGTTTTAATAGTGTAACATTAGATGACATACTTGTCTGCCACGGGACGTAGATGTGCACTTCCATTGGCTGGTTGACTTCGAGAGGATGTGATCAATGTCGTGTCTTCATGATGCACACCCGCCTGCGGGACAGCATTTCATTTGTCCGTCGGCCCAAGACAACTTCACGGCATCGGTTCTCCACTGTGAAGTCAAGTCGAAGCGCCAACAGCTTGCGGGAACTCAACTCGGACCTGACTTCTCGATTATCTGTTCTCTGAAATCAGTTTATTAAGCGAGCAGAATTTTCTAACACGAGAGCAGCAACCAGTGGTCCGCGGCAATTAATCAACTTACTCGATATGGAAGCATCTCCGTATCAACGAATGTCGGGCTTGCTAGCCGTGCTAAAGGACACAGGACAGCTACATCAATTCCGCGTCCAGAAGCGGCACAACAAGCATACAAATCGAGCTCGCATGAGACGATTCACAACAGATGTCGCATCCGATGAGCCATCAGGGGCATTTCCTGAATCAGTAGCCACACACTTGAGCTTGACAGAGCGATCATGTTTGTCGATGCAAAGCCAAGCCACAATAGCATCACTTGACGATAGACGTATCGACCCCAGATTGAGTGGACTCTCATTTACTACGTCCTCATCGCCATGCCAAAGATGCAAGCAAATAAAGAAGAAATGCGATCGATCGCTTCCGGAGTGTTTTGTAAAAACCATTAGAACCAGTCATTGGAAATACCATGACTAATCTTATGATAGATGTGTCAAAAAGCCGGCATATCATGTACCTTCTCGCCTTTGACTTCTCAAGACGTTGCAGAGCTTAGCTCTCGGGTTGACTGGCTATCAACGATTGTTGATAACTATCTTCCCGAAGATATCAATATACGATCTTTCAGTACGGGATCCGATCCGCAAAGTATCATCGGTTTGCGTTCATCGCGAGCTCGAAGCTCAAGCCCAGCAACCTCCGAGATGGACAGCGACGAAATACTAGGACAAAAAGAGAATTTCCTTTCAAATATGATATCGCCGCACCGAAAGTTCAGCTTTGCTTATATCCACGAACTCTCTTCCGGAATCACTCCAATTGACCTAGCCCAAGCCTACTTTAAATACCAACACCGGTCTCAGCCCTTTCTTAATGAGGACGAAATTTTGGCACAAGTTAGTTCTTTCATACTCGGCTCTAAGCATGGGAACATAGATATCACTCTGGCCTCTGTGAAGGTCTATTTAGTCCTTACATTGGGTTCTGCCATGCTTCACCGGGCTCGAAAAATATCCTACAACGTGTTCGCCCGATTTCATGTTCCATATGACGAAATACTACAGCTCTGTTTGAGTTCAGCTACGGATGAATCGATTCAGGTCCTTCTGCTTCTTGTTTTCCATTCTACCCACACTTCTAATGGTCGAAACCCCTGGGTGCTTACCAATCTTCTTTGCCATCATGCGGTTTCCTTGAAACTCAATGCGGCAGTTCCACTAGAGTCCGGTCTTACATTACAAGAGATCGAAACTCGCTCTCGAATTTTTTGGAGTGTCCTTTCCATTGATCGATATGTTTCGGTCTCTTATGGTCTACCATTTACAATCACTGCCGACATAAATATCCCGCTTCCAAGTATTACTGTCGAAGAGTTTGCAGCGTCAGAACAGAGTCATTATTTGACTACACTCCAAGTTACCCGGCAAAACATTGCTCTCCGGGAGCTCGAGGCTCAGATCTACTCTCTCATACATCGTGAACCTACCAGTCAAGATCGTCATCGCCTGCTTAATCAGATTCGTCTTCAGATAGAGAATTGGTACACACAGGGATGTTTGCTTGCGCGAATGGATACTCGCGATAACCCGGTCCATAACACGATAGGCTGGCTGAACTTTAGCTACTATCGGCTCCTAACTCTTTTGCACCTTCCTTCACCCTTCAACTCCGATCTCGAACCGCCTGAGCTAATCGAACTTCATCTTATCGTACGCAAATACATCCATTTCTCATGGAATAACTTTCAGAGTGGATGCTATTCATTACATCATTTTGCCTCGAACAGCTTGTTGGTTGTTTGTAGGACAATGTTGCACTGCTATTCCCGTTGTGACCCTGAAAGCTTGATTGAGCTAGACGAAGCAATCTCTGAGTGTCTAAATATCCTCAAGGAATTTGACCCCTCGTGGGTATTTGCTAAGCGTTGTGGGTCAGTTTTCCAGCGGTTTGCAAAACTCGTCATGCCGGAACATCGCCTACCAGAGTTCTCCGACCATACCTCTCGGGCGGACGTGCTCGATTCCATAATAGAACAGTCTGATATGCTCATCATGGAAGCATTAGGGCCCTCCAGCGTGTACAACTATCTCAACAACTCGAGTAGGTCAGCTGGGTTAGCTGAGTAGACCATCTGGGTGAGGATAATCCTTCGGAATACATAATTCAAGATACCAAACTCCAGGGCTTGCCTTAATTCAATTTTCATACGTTTTCAGTCAATGGCTATCGGCGCTAGGTGGCGCAACCATTATCAGCACAGCGTCGATACGTTTCGGTGAATACCGCTCAAACCCGATTCTTACAATAACAAGGGGTTCACAATGATTTCAAGTGTTTCATTCAAACTTCCCGCGTCTCGTTCTCTGTCGCTCTCGAAGTCGATTACAAGCTATTGCGAAAGTCAGATGTGGGTCATGGAATTTACACACAGCTCACAGGACAGAAAGAATGTTGATTCTGCACGATACGTCTGATGAAGAATCATTTGGCACCAATTGTTGAAACTCTTTATAGCTATGTGTGGGCTGATTCGCCTCTCGCCACGCTCTGTCTGCAAATATTTCCGCGCCGTGGAGGTCCACGTAACAGTACAACGGCGGCACAGGGAAATCATAGGGTATCTGTGCGAAGCTAACAGTTGTTCACGGGTTTGATGGTATGGTAGTTATGGATCAAATCATTTTAGATACCATTGGGAGAGCTTGGCGGGTTATTAAAAGTGAACTGCGATAGTTAAGGACAGTTAAAACCATTTCTACGGGACTATTTCGAATGTATAACCGACGGGTAAAACCCCCTTCTAGCTGCCCTCAGAAACAAAAGTTGTATAGCTCATGACGATGTTGAGGTCTGCAGAGGCACACACCACCCAGCGTTTTTGAGCTGCTCCAGGATTCTCACGTTGCGAGAAGCCTCAATCCAAGTTGGGGAATCGCGATTGTCATGGTCCATAAACACAGAAGGTAGTTTGTTTCCAAAATCCTACCCCGTGGTGTCTAGTGTCCAATGCCCTAAGGAATTCTGGCCAGTTTCCTATCCACGTCGCATGTTCTTCCCAATAGACGTGCCTTATGATCTTAAGTAGCGCTAGCCAAAGCTTCCCGACGAGACTTTGACGCAGGGTCAAAATAAGGCTTTTCACCAACAGACAAGGTTCTATACCCTCTGCGATACTCGTTGAAATCGCTATGACAGGTTAGAGACTCCTTAAATTAGCAGGAAAGACGTACTTTGTCTCAACGTGGTAAGTAGAGCGGCTAGGTTCGTTAGTTGTGTAAAATGTGATCAAGCCGGGACCGAATTCTTACTTATCCCAGATGCCAATATCATTATTATTCCATTTCACGCGAACCTGCAGATCGTGGTTTTGGGCAACGAGACTATGAACTAATGGAAAAGTAATCAGCTTCATGATTATAGCTTATACCGGACAAAAGTCTCTTACTGTATTGATAGAGAATGTCGCTCTCGTGCTTGGTAACGCCTTGAATTCCACCGCGCTTCACACGTGGGGCGACTCCGTAGAGACTCTTCCAACCAGTCACGGGATTCGTGCGAACCAGAGGACTATAAGGGGGAAGTTAAATCAGCCAATCGCTATATTGTTTGGGACAGGACAGCATACTGGGTAACAGTCAAATCAAATCCAACGTTGCTTGGCGAACCGCGGGCTCCAATGATATCAAAGTTGTAACCCTTTGGAGCGTCCCTCACCAAGTTTTCCTATGTATGTTAGCGTGTCCCCTTCGAGAGCAAGACTTGCATACCTCTGAATGAACCGCTGTCAGGGTTTCTAACATGGAACGCATAGGTCGCGACATCCGGTCGTATACCTCATATCCTGACGCGAAAAGCGTGTCACCTCCACTTGGAGGGTTCTCCAGCATTTGCATTACCGCATAATCGGCCGGTATGTTCTCATAGCAAATGCTTCTGCCGTTAATATAATTTGAAAATGAGCTTTAGCCGAAAAATTCAAAGCAGTGCTTACTCGGAGTGCCAGAACTCAGCAGCAATATGGTTCGATGGCGTGAGACGACTCGGGTTAAGGAATGGTTTGGCCTGCGGTCGCTTAGTGCCTTGCAGCTTAGGAAGAAGTCCTTTACTAACCTTGCTAGTGATTAGCGCCACCTCATCGTCAGGTAGTCCGTTACTATCATTGACAAGTTCACCGATCTGGGCATTGACCAAGATGTGTTTGTGCAGCTACGATATCTGAGATTATTTTTCTTTGCAACTTTCAGGGGCGAAGGCCTACCTTCGAGGTTTCCGGCCTTCCGGTGAGTTCTCCAAGTTTGTTCGTCAGTAACTTTTGCTGATCAATACTGATTTTCTGGTTCCTAAAGATAATAACACCTCGCTGGGAGACTGAATAGATATTAGTTCTGTCAAATATTTTGTACGAAGCGTGGTAAACAGACCCAGTATTGCCAAATCCCGCAGCTTTTCTTCGTCGTCAAGAATTTCGGTAAGCTGGAGATTGGGAAATTCAGATCCGATGATTGGAGTAGAATCAATTTTATGATATTGATCCAAACTCCCCGAGTATTCAAGAGGTTGTCGAAGGGGTTGAAAGGGGGAGGTTCCCGCGGTTGGGATAACTTGGATGTTTTCTAAAGCCATGACTGCAAAGTACCGAACTATCGTGTGTTGTAAGAAAGAGTATAAAAATATTTAAGATTGACGTGGGCTTCCGCCCTATTTAAACTTTCCACGCTTCAATGTGCCGTCGTTTTGTTCTAAGCACTCACGTGCGTCATGATCATCACTTGTACAAGCGGCTACCGGGGCTGTGAATAGCAGAAGAACTGAAAAGTCAAGTGACCATGAATGACGATGGTGATGCGACTGCACGACATTGAGTCCCACTGAGGACAGGATGGAGGGGCTTCACAAGTCGGATGTGACTAGCCGGGCAATCTGGTTACTCTGAGCATGTTCCGCTTGATTCCAATCCCAACGAATGAGAGAGTAAACTAGTGAACTGTCTTGGATAGCTAAGTGTAGTGTACAACCTTCCGGAACGCTGTGGTGATGTCTCTTTCCAAAGTAGGAAACATACCGTCGCTAAAGCATTTCCAAAACTGGAAATACAACAGCGGCGCGATGCACCTCCAAAAATGAAGCGGGATCCACAAATGGCATTTTCGGGACAGTCACCATTCCTTAATTGAGAAAAACGGCGGCGCTCGAAGAGAAGAGAGCGGCCTCTGTCGCCTTCCAACGTTATAGGGTGCCATCTATTCGTCATTTAAGCCAAGATTAACAATCATGCGGCAATCAAAGGTGCCTCAAGACCACGTTGATCTTCGAGACCTTCAGATTGGTTTTCAAAGTACTCAGTGATGCTCTCAAGATCTTATCGATTGAAGCCCATGATGAACCATCATGCATGGAACATTTCCAGTTTGTGAAAGTTGCCGGCGATGTTATCTTCCCACGCTCCTACATTTACGTGAGTAGAATTCAAAAGAAGTAGGCGGAGCCTGGCTAGATTGGCCATTCAGTAGATAACGTTCAGACTCCGCGCGGCCAAGACGAGTCATTGAGCCTTATGGCCTAATCGTGCAAGAGTGGCCCTGCGAGTGGTATTGCTGATCAGGTTCTTAGAGCTTTGGTTGAATTTCTCTACAAAAAAGAAGTAGTGCCAAGCAAAGAGAAAACGCCATCATAACATCACAATAGACGGCATAATAGTATTTTATGCAGGGCCAGGGTATTCTACTTTTCTTCCGGTCGACTAGCCATTATACTAATTTCAACCAAGCAGATATGTTGCGCAACCAATAGCGTCGTGTGGCTGCCCACGTTTCCGAGTGTTAGTTTCTATTCACTATATTTTAACGCGCTACGTTGCACTGCCGTAGCATCTGGATCCCAAATATATAACTTGCTGGTTGCCAGAGCTTCTACCCTTAGATTTGTACAGCTACAATCACACGAAAATATAAGTCTGAATTGCCAGGCTATCATAATGAGTGCGCCATCTCTTCTAGACAAGGCAAAATTCTACGCCATTGCTGGCGCTGGCTTCTTTGCTGATGGCTACTTAAACTTGAGCATCAGCACTGGTACGTTGGTATCTGTGCCTCGGAATGATCTCACTAATTAGTCTTATAGTTCTCAAAATTTTGGGATACATCTACTTTCAAGACCAAGGAGGTGTGTTGTCGCCAGCTCAATCTGGGGCAATAACAGCATCAGTGTCTGTTGGAGTAATTATCGGCACGATTTTGTTTGGCTTCTTTGGCGATGCCTTTGGACGCCACAGTGTATATGGTCGAGAGCTAATCTTAACCATTATTGGAGACCTCATGTCCGTTTTGCTTCCCTGGAAAGGTTTCAGTAAGCAGAGCATTGTGGCTTGGATGGCTGTCTCGCGTGTATTCGTTGGCTTCGGCACGGGCGGGGGTGAGTCTCAATCCCCACTCATCTATAATAAATCTAATTCGTGTAGATTCTCCAATTTCTGCTGCCCTGTCTGCAGAGAAGGCCGGAAGCAAAGGCCATACCACCTTATTCTTGTCAATCTTCTTTCTCAACGCCATGGGAAATGTCGCTGCATCTCTTATGTTAGTCATCTTATTGGCAGGCTTTAAAGAGCATATCCAGAGAGACAATTTGTATTTTGAATGGGTGTGGAGATTGTTATTGGGTTTCGGTACGTTGAGCTATTACCCGAACCGCCTGTACGTTGCTGATGTCTGGCCAGGCTTGATTCCACTGCTCTTAACAGTCTACGGTCGATTCACGATGAAGGAATCAATCCCATACGAGAAATGTATGGTCTTACCTGAGTTGTTCAAACTTTACCAAGCTAATGATATCTAGATGTTCAAAACTCTGGTAACCCCACTCTTAGAAAACGAACTGTACACGACCAGTGGCGTGATTTCACAGAATATTTTAGCGACTGGAAACACGCCAGGGCGTTTATTGCTTTGTTCATAATCAACTTCTTATAGTAAGCAAACATACGTTATCTTCCGGGTTAAAAACTAACACCTTGTCTAGCAACTTCGCAAGCCATGGAATCTCACTCAACCAAGCTCTAGTGTTATCGAAAATTGGATTTGGTACAGGCAGCACGACCTACGAGAGTATGTGGCATACCGCTGTCGGCAATGTCATCATCTTTTGTGCGGGCTATCTGCCAGGATTCATATTATCTTGCCACATTTTGCCCTTCTTTCTTCCCAGAAAGGTGCAACTTGGTGTTGGTGTACTCCTAGTTGTATTGACATATGTCTCTTGGGCAGCCTCAGAAGGCCATATACCTCCTGGAGTTTCGCTGTTCTTCGTGGCGTTCTCCCAATTTCTGTTTCATGCTGGGCCGGTAATCATTGCATACATCCCCGTTGAGTTATTCCCCACACGTGTACGGGCTACAGCAACCGGCATTGCTGCAATTGGCGGAAGTATTGCTTCCATTCTAATTTCATATGCCTTTGGAACTCTGCTGGACAGTCTCGGCATCTCGCGTGTCCTTGCTTTGTCTGCTGGCCTTTTTGCAATAGCCATCCCTTTACTGTTTTGGATTCCAGAGACGAAGGGTTGTTTTGTCGAGGAAATTGAGAGCGACATCTTTTATAAAGACCCTCAATGGAAAAAAAATCGCGACTTGGGAAACATAATTGAGCAGTCGACTGTTGAGGATGCTCGAGTTGAGAGCTTGACGGCGAAGGGAGCGAGTTCAACATCTGACGGCCAGTAAAGTTCGGATGCTGGGAGTGGTAGTGCTTGAGACTCTATGAAGTTTTCTTCGGTGAGTGGTCAAGGGTGCATTACCCCTCCACGTATGTCTTATGTTTCTAATACGTTAGTTAAACCTGCTAGCTCCCGATCTAGGAGCTATCACAGCCCAGAGTTTCTTCAGGACGCCTTTTGGCATGACTAACAGATAAGACACTCAGTTAAGCACAGACCCAAATCGATGTCAACAAGAATTTTCGCCTATATGGTTTTAGTACGTTCCATGGAATCCAACCTCCGAAGACCTTTAGAAAGAGAAGAATGAGAAAATGTGAGGCTTATTAAAGTGACACCAGAAGAAGAATGGCTTGTAAATTCCTTCTTTTATTCACGTCTCTTTACCAAGTCGTTTTAATGAAGCCCTTTTCTATTTCAGAGTGAGCGCAGCTAGACAGCCTGTTGAACACATGAAATGTATTAAGTAGAACTTTTACAGAAGCGAAGAACTCAACTAATTGATTTCTGACGAGCAGAAATAGCAGTTATGGGCCACAAGTTGATTGGTGGTTATTGTTGGCAATATTAGGTCACCGTGGATAAGTAACCGGACAAACAACAAGTTATTTTATTTCCCAAACAGGTGTATAAAGGGTTACTCTCATATATAGCCTAATTCTCGGTTAGGTTAAACATGCGAGCTATATAGGCTTGCCTGACTCTATAATAACAGTCACTGCATCTGCAACCTAAATTCGTCATCAATCGAAGCTCGAAGAGTTGGTGGTAAAGCAGTAATAATTAAATGCAAGAAGAATAATAGATAAAATATAAATTAAGATAGAGTACCTATATATAAAGACGTAGTATAAGCAGTATTATTAATAATACTTAAGGAGTAGCCGAGGAATTTAGGGTTTTGCTGGAGCAACGTTCATATACAGTTGTTCGATATATTTGAACACGCATCTCTACACGGCCCTGGCTTTACTCTCCGTATGAGCCTCTCCACAACCAGATAGCCGACTCGGCTTTATTCTCGACCCTGTAACGGAAATTTAACTAATACGAATAAAGATGAACCCGATCCCGTGGACACGGCCATCGCCTACCTCAGGCTTATCCCTGACAAATCTGAAGTATCGGTTTATAACATAGATTTAATAATTTATTGCGTGACTAATTGTAAGTTATACAAGTTAATTTCTTCATCTGATTCCGCCCAGCGCATTGCCAACCATCCTCTGCGTTCACGTATGATCAAGTATCGAACCTGTGATGCCCGTCCTTGAGAAACTCTGCCAGTACCTCGACACCATCAGCACGAAGCTCCTCTGCCGCTTTCTGGATGCACTCAGCAGAAGCCGCTATCAGTGGTCACCTAACAGATCACGTATACCTGCAGGAGGGCTTATTATTTAATACTGGTTTAGATCATAAGCTTCCCTTTTAAAGGTTAGAAATTAATAAATCTATTAACTATAATCTAAGTACTCCTCTTAGATAACCCTTAGGTATATCTATAGCTATCTATAAGGCTTTATCTTAATACTCTCTTTATAATACTATCTAGTGTTAATATATTAATTCCTCTTTCTATTCAGAATTAGAAACTATTAAAAGAATATACTATAGATCTAACTACTAATTATCTATAAATCTCTAGTAAATTAATAAATAATCTATATATATTAATTTTACTAATAAAAGAATTAGAAGAAGAGATCTATTAGCTTATAAAGGAATTTTAAAACTTATAAAATAATATAATATTTAATAGGCTCTAAAATTATATTTAATAAGTAAGAGAAATATAACTATAAACTATTATTAAACTTTAAAAGATAATTATTTATTAATAATAAAATCTTATTAAATCTATTAATAAATTTATTCTAATTAATTTATTTACTTAATTTAAATTAATAGTTAGAAATACTAACTTATAAAAAGAAAGTAATAGTATCTATTTACTTCTATAGGAGATTTATAATCTAAAAAAGAAAGTTTAAAAAATATAAATAAAATATCTTTAGAAGGAAATAATTTAGAACTATTTATAAGAATAATAATAAGCTTATAGAAAGATATAAATAAACTAAAAAAGATCTATAAACTAAGATTTAGATAATAGCTTTTATATATTATAATAAGAACTAAATAGATCTAAAGTTCTATTTAGTATATCTTTAAATAATTTTCCTCTAAGAGAATTTTAATATTAATACTTAAAAGATAGTATATAGTAATACTTATTTATAAAGTATAATAGAGATATAATAGTAATACTATCTATAGAAATATTCTATTATTACTATTCTCTAAAAAATATATTAGAAATAGTTAGAAAAGGAAATTAATAATAGCTTTATATATATAATTAAAATTATATAGAGATTACTATATATAAGATTTATAATAGATTAGAAGTTTAGATTATATACTAATTACTATAAATTTATATTTAGTAAAATACTAAAGAAACTCTTTAAGATATTCTAAGTTATTCTCTTTTTAAAAATCTTATTTATTAACTTCTATAAGTAGATACTAAATAAAGAGATATTTAATAATTAAAAGGAGCTTTTTAACTAAGGAATTATTATAGAGATATTTATAAAGATCTCTAAAACTAATAGTATAGTTTAATCTTACTTTTATTTAAAATATTATAATATAATTACCTTATAAAAATCTATTTAGCTATAGATATAAGAATATTATAAAAAAGAAGTTTAGATAGATCTAATTATAAGTAGAAGTATTAGAAATATAGTAAATTAGACTATATAAAAGATTACTATAAAACTCCTAATTATATAGAATACTAAAGTAACTAATATATAATTAAAATATATACTAAATAGATTAGGGGTTCTAAACTAGATATTATTCTATATATTTATAAAATATAATAAGATAGAGTAAACTATATTAATTTAAGAATAAGAAGAATTATATAGTTTAGATAAAATAGATACTAGAAAAGAATAATTATATTATTTAATCTATAAGTAGATATTAATATTCTTTTAAACTAGTTTATAGAAAAAAAGATTAAATTATTATTTAGAATAACTCTAGAGATTATATTTAATAGATAATATATTAAGGTTTTAGAAATAAAGTTTTATTTAATAGAAATTATAAATAACTAAGGAGTTATAAAATAAATACTCTTTAAGTTTATAATAATAAATATTAAGAAAAATATAATTATTAGAAAACCCTAGTTTATTAATATTAATCCTTAGATATTCTAGATATTTAATAAATAGTATTACTTTTTAAAGTAAATCTCTTGTTGAATTGAGAGACTACAGCCACTATAAGTTAGTGACCGTATCGCTATAAGTTAAGGGTTGCAACCACTAACCTCTAGCGGTCGCAACCACTAACTGTTAGCGATCGCTATCCCCTGTAACAGCTAGCCAATAGCGATTGAGACCGCTATCCGATAGCGATTGCGATCACTAGCCAATAGCGGTTGCAGCCACTGTGGGTCAGTGGCTACAGGCCGCTATGACCGCTACGGCTTAGCGGGCTCCAGTTCCCCTTTAGGGCTAGGAGCGTCAGCAGCGTTATTTATAGGTTATTAGGCTATAATAGCCTAAATAAGGGTCTAGAAAATTCAGGAAAAAATCTGAGTAACTTCTAGTAGCCTAACCTATACCCAAGCTACCCTATAACTAATCTACCCTAGACTAGACCTTAGATCTTAGATATCTTCTTCAGCTTTAAAGATAAGATATCTAATATCTATACTTAACTGATCAGCTTAACTAGCTCTTTCAGATAAAAGTGGGTCTTATAATAGTTATATATATCCATCTTACGGTTAGGTAGTTATAAGTTAGAAGCTAAAACTTCTGCTGCTGCTAGTTATAGCGGTCTCAAGGCCTAATATACCTTGTAGGCCACTGTAATTTCAACAAGAGGTTCTTAAATTATATATTAAAAAGACTCTTAAGAATAGATAGATAAGGAGATTAACTAGCTTAGTAGGTACTCTTATACTATTTATACTTAAGAAAGATTCTTCTAAGCTATAACTCTATATTAACTATTATAATATAATAGTTAGATAACTTATACTAGATAGAGTCTAGGGTAAGTTAGAATATAACTGATTAGAATATTATTCTAAGTAGTATAATTAGATTATTATAAGCTATATAATATAAATTACTATTAATATATAAGTATTATAGAACTAGTTCTAATAAATATATAGATAATATTACTAGGAGATTATAACTATATTAATAACTATTTAAAAGAGAGTTATTTTTTATTATTAGTTTTACTATAAATAAGGGTATATTCTAAGATCAGATAATATATAATCTGATATATATTTCTTAAGAATATAATTAGTAGTCTATATCTAAACCTTTAATATTATAAGATAAAGTTAAAATCTTATATTTTTAGCCCAGATATAGATATTAATCTTATAAAAACTTTAGTAATAGGAGATATTTATATAGCTAGATATATAAATAACCCAGCTATAGCTATAGCTTCTAAAGGGGGAAGCTTATTATCTAATAATAATAACTATATTTCCTATCTAATTTAAAACTTATTATAATTAATTAGTTAATTATATTTTACTATTAATTACTTAATTAATTAATTACTAAATATCTTAAATAGCTATAATATCTAATATAAATATTCTAATCTTTTAAGATTTAGTTAATATTTCTAATAAAATCTTTAAAGTAATAATAATAATTATCTAAAGTAATCTAATATAACTATTTACTAATATATTTATAATATACTCCTCTAATTAATTAAGAGTTTATTTATAGTAATAAAGCTACTCTTAATATTATAAATCTAGTAGTTATATCTACTTAGTCTATTACTTTATATAGTCTGCTATTTATAACTACTACTATAAGAACTTATAGAAAATTAAGATAAGTTTAAATAAATACTATATCTTAAGAATAATTATTCTCTTTTATAGATCTACTATAGTCTGATATATAATTTATAGTTTTAGTATATTATATATTATATTAAGATAATTAGAGTAGAAATAGCTTTTAAGAATTAATTATTTAAGCTTTATATTTTTTTTAGTTATATTTTAATTAGAATATTATTTATATTAGATTAGGGTATATTAGAATTTATTTTAATTTAATTTAAAATTATATATATTTAGAAATAAGAAAAGCTAGTTATTTAAAGTTATTAGTTATTTTATCTCTATAAGTATAGTATATATTTATAGCTATAGAATATTTTTATTAGAAATAATATAGATTTAATATTAATCTAATATCTATTTATATATAATTAGTTATACTATATAATAAAAAGAGAGTTATATTATAGAAATAAATAAATATATATACTAATATATTTACTAAGACTTTACTTTCTCTTTATTTAAACTTTGTTTATCTAGAATAAAGTTCTTCTTATTATTAATTAGAATAAATCTATTCTACTTATTTTATATATAATATTCTATAGTTTAAAAATAGTTTTTATTTATAATATAATATTTCCTTCCTATTAGTTTTATTTCTAAAACTATTTTATTATATTATATTATTATTATATATATTTAATTCTATATTTATTTTATATAGTAATTACTTATTAATAAAATATCTAATTATATATTAAAATAATTATAGAATTCTCTTCCTAAGTAGTTTTTCTAATTATTTTAAAAGTTTTAATCTTAGTTTTTTTTATTACTTCTAATTATATTTTATTTTTCTTAATAAACTTTTAATCTTTTTTCTTTTCTTTCTTAGATTTTAAATATTAAAATAAAATATATCTAATTTTATTATAATTATAATATTTATATTTTTCTATAGCTTCTAGCTCTATAGAATCTATATATATTCTAGAGATTATAATTTTTTATTTTAAATAATATTAAGGTTTACTAATATTAATATAAAGAAATTCCTTTTTTTACATTTACTATTAGTATTATCTATTATTAATATAAATAGCTATTATTATATAGTTATAAAGATTAAATAATTAGTCTTTCTTATATAATTTCTTTTATACTTTTTCCTTAAGCTTATTAAAGTAATAAGATATAATTTATTTATAATTCTATTCTATTTTAACTAGTAGCTAGAAATACTTAGTATTAAAAGCTAAAACTAATTTAATCTAAATAAACTTATTAAAATTATATTTAGTTTTATATTTCTTATTTTATATACTAAAAGTCTATTTAAAAGTTTTCTTAAAATAATTAAAGCTTATTATAATATAGATAGTTTATTAATTTCCTTATATATTAAGATATTTCTAGATAATTAGTTTAAACTATTTAAATATATTTCTAGTAAATTAAGAGTAAATATATATAACTTTAGTTATATTAGTATTAAGAGTAATAAAAAAGTAATTAAAATATACTCTAAGTTATATAATAAACCTTTAAAACTTAGATTAGATTTTATTAAATATTTTAAATAGTAATAACTTAAGTAATTATCCTAGTTTATATTTTTAAGTTATAATAGTAATCTAGATTATAAAAGTAGTATTTATAATAATCTACTATTCTATAGTATTAGTTATAATAGCTAATTTATTATAAAGTCTAGCTAAATAGTTTTAAAATTAATTAATCTAATCTTAGAATAATTAAATCTTTTTATTATTATTATCTTTATTACTATTACTATTACTATCTTTATCTATAGTATTACTTATAGTAGTTTAATAAGTAGATATAATAGATTATTAATTAAGATTAGAATTAGTAGAGTTTATAGTAGCTATTATATCTTTTTATTATTATATAGTAATTAAGATAAGGTAATTAGCTAAATAAGAGTTATTAATATATAATAGTTAGATAATTTATACTAATTAAAGATCTAGAGTTAATTAAAATATAATTAATTAGAGTATTATTCTAAGTAGTATAATTAGATTATTATCAGCTATATAATAGAAGTTACTATTAATATATAAGTATTGTAGAGCTAGTTCTAATAGATATATAGATAATATTATAAAGAGATTATAACTATATTAATAACTATTTAAAAAAGTATCTTTAGCTAGTAAAATAAATATATATATATACTAAAGGCTTATACTAGCTTATTAGTAATTTAGAATAAGTTTAATTAAGAATTATATAAGCTTACTAGTAATCTAGAGTAATCTATCTTTTATTAATAGGAAAAGTAGGGTATACTATATAATACTAGCAGTATATACTTTATTTATAATACTTTAGAGTATAAAAGTAAAAAATAGCTATAAGAGATTAGGTCTTAGAAGAGCTTATTTAGTATACTATAGCCTAGTATCTATTAATTAAATATAGATATTATCCCTAATACTATTTACTAAGATTCTATAGTACTTTTTTTATAAGCTTATCAGCCCCTATATTCTGCTCCTAATATATATACCAGAATAAGACTTTAACCCCTATTCTATTTAGCTTTATAATAAGTATCTGCAGATCTTGGAATACTGATAAATTTTCTAGCGGTTTTCCCTTTAAGTTTCCGAAATTCATTTTATTTTATTTTTCCCTTTTTAACCAGTTTTTACATATCCGCGCCATGATTACGATGCGCTCTCTTAATGACTATGTCAAAAGTCCTTGTACATTGTAGCCCTCATCAAATGTCTCCTCGCCTAAGAGTGGGGGAGGAGATAATCTTGCTTGGTCAATCAGAGGTGCTACAGCGTATTCATCATTTAAAATCAAGAAAGACCAATTCGAATCATGTAGCGTCTCGCGCTCCATGCCCAATTTGAATAACTCAAGTTTACTCAACTGGCCTGGACCGCAGTGGAACCACCTGGGTGGCAGTGCAGGCTTCGTAATGAGGCTTCGGCGGTCTCCTGCATGGTTCCATGGACCATGCCTACCTGAGCCAGCCACCCGCCAACTGAGCAATACGTTCTTGGCATGCCGAATTAGGTATTAAAGTGCCTCAATCCAACCGAGTTGTGGGCGGAATCAAGCCGTTGGCTCCATCGAGGGAGCAGGGATCAACGCCCAATCTCAATTTTCACCATCGACGTCAGTCGACTTCCGCTCAAAGAACCTGCCCTTCTTTCGGAGGGGCTTATTCTTTCCCAAACGAGAAACATAAACTGGAGGCCAAACTGGTTGTGTACATTGGACCGGAGACGTTAGTATGCATATAACCTCGATCGCCCACCAGCTAGCTACCTTGTTCAATAAAAAATGCTTCAATCATACTACACGCCTTCATCCTTTTCATCAAAATGAGCTACTACTCCCAGAATTCGCCATACCCGCCGCCGTACCAAGCAGATCATCCTCCTCAACAGGCCACGCAAAACGACGACTTTGCGCCGCCCACAGGCCCTCCTCCTGGTTGGCATCAGTTCAATGACCCAAATCCAAACATTCCCTCTACGAGTAGCTACTTCAGCACTGCCAGTCCCCATCAACGCCCTAATTCTAGCCACTATCCCTCTGGAAACCACAATGATGTCCCCCAGCCTCAGAACAGCAACGACTACAGCACGAGCAACCATGGACATCTGGCTCCCCACAGCATGAATGTCCACCCACAGCAACAACAAGAACAAGAACAACATCCATTCTCATCACACAGTCGGCCCAATTCACGACCTTCGTCAGTGTCCATGATTTTCCCGCCCAGCATGTACGCGTGGTGGAATTCCGACTCCAAGCTAGGCACCTTCATCGAGCTAGGCCTAGAACCCAAAGGCGAGGCCCTCTTCTCCGCCAAACTCAGCATGTCGAGTGGGAAAGTTACCCTCCGACGCGAGAAATTCAAGCACAATGGCCAGCAACTCGCCGAGGCCAAGCTCAAGAACACGCTGAGCTCCAAGTACATCATCAAGCTGCCAAGCGGGCTGGAGGTCGAGTACGGCTCCAGCTTCCACTTTATATACAAGGGCCAGCGCGAGGAATGGAAGTGGGGGACCGGCGGAGGGAAATCTTTTACTGGCAAGATTACAGAGAAGCTGACGGGGAAGATGACGGGTAAGGAGAAGAGTTATCAGCTGACGGGCCAGACGAGCGGTACTGTGGCTGCCGTCTTTATCGGCGAGGGCCACAGTTTTGATGATATTTCCGCGACGTTGGATAAGAACAAGTTTGGGCGCTTTGAGTTTCAGGGGCCGGTGCTTTCGGGTGAGCTGGGGAATGACTTTGCGACGGTGGCCCTGGTTGCGTTTGCCAAGTTGAAGCAACGGGAGGTGGAAAACCGGCTTCTCGACGCAGTCTTTGAGATGGGAGGATGAAGACAGCCTTATTCTTTTCCCCCCTCAACTATTTTATTGTTGACTTAAGAGAGATCGTGCCTTGGCCTTGTGCTAGAGAGTAATATCCAGAGGTTGATGTGTATTTCATCGTGACGAGCCTAGAGGCTGTTGACACTGCTTTTAACAAAATTGTCCCTTTAATTACTTGTCTTATAATTCTCTTTGGCGAACAGGTGCATATTACAGGTATCAAGAGCGCTGCTACCTAAAAATCTATCTTTCGTGTAAATATTTTGAACGTTTCATGAGACTGGGCTATACAGGAGGTGACACAGCATCAAAGTTCCTTGTACACGTAACGTAGCCCAATAAAGACTTAAGCTTATCATTTAGAACAGCTCTAAATGCCACCTTTCGTACGCGTTTGCTGCTATGGCGTATCTACCAGGCTTCCATAGTATGCAAGATAATACATACATAGTACATATCTAGGTAACTACAAGCACTGCCCATGCTAATTTTTCACTACTCTAGCTACCCTATACAAGCTCAACATCATATAAGAACATCCGTTGCTGTTGAAGAATATCTATTGTGAATTTGTGACAAGGATCACGGCATTCCAGTGAATGCCTCACCAGTTGGCTGGTGGGTCAGACTAAAAATAGAAGAGGCGGAGTTTCTTGACCAATATTGAGCGCCTTAATCAATAATAATTACGCCACTTTTCCATCATCGTGAATGGTTTTTCGTCGAGGTCTCGCGTTCATCAAGACCAAAACCGCCTCTCGAATATCCCCCACCCGCTCCTCTGGGAATAGAGTGAGAGACATAACTGTACAAGATGATAGGCACCAGTCGCGCGGAGCTTATTTTTATCCGCGTTTCTGTTTTCTTCTTCCGCTATACTCCAGTGCTGTATGGCTCCTTGCTTATCTATTTCTTCCCCACTTAACTGGAGTTGTGGCTCGAATTCCCATGAACGAATATGCCAATTGACGCAACAGCTGTGCTTTTGCCATTCTGCTGGTAAGCGCTATTAACTGCAATAACTAAACAGTCCAGGTGTGGTACTAAACAGCCGTAATTAGTAAGGCTTATTATTATTATATACTATATATATCTATATATCATTAAAATCAGAATCCTCTATAAGGTCTATATTATCTGTATACTATTAACTAGGGTTAAACCTCTAGTTACTTAATTAGTCTTAATTTTCTGCTTTATAATACAGGTTATAGCCTATATTACTAGCTTAGTATAGAGGTAGTAATATTTATTAGATCTTAGTAAGAGGAATATATTAAAAGTAGCTGAAGTACTTTATAAATAAAAAAGCTAAAAGATAGTAAGCTTAAGCTTTCTGAAGATATCTAATTACTATATTCCTAGATTAATTAAGTCTATAATTATTTTAATTAAAAGTATAGAAGTATATTAATTAGAAAATTAGAGCTATAACCCTTATAATAGAAGGTAAAACTAATTTCTATATATATATATATATATATTATTAGTTATCTATAGTAAATTATAGGAAGTAGTAAAGTTATAAGTAACTCTATAATCTAACTAAATTAGAAAATAAAATAATAGTATCTAGATTAAAATTATAAGAATTAGAAAAGCTATAGTTATTAGTAATCTACAGCCTGATTAAATATAATATTTTTAATAATTTATACTGAATAGAGTTAAGAGTAGATTAGAGATATAATTAATTAAAGTTATTCTAAGTAGGATAATTAGATTATCTTAGGTTCTATATAAGTTATAGCTAATATATAAATACTAGGGAGTTAGTTTTAATAAAGATATAGATAATTATATTAATAAATATCTAAAGGAGTATTTTAGCTAATAAAATAAATATATATAAATACTAGAGGGTTTACCTATACTTAACTTAGACTTTATCTGGATCTTATTTTACCTAAGTAAAGTTCTAATTATAGTTCTTTAAGTAGGTTCTATAATACTACTCCAGTATATAATATATACCGCCTAATACAGAGGTCTTTATTTATAATATTTAGTAAATTCAGAAAGTAGTTAAGCTATAGTTACTAGTAATTCAAACTACTATTAATAGTAGTAAGATACTGTTTTAGTTTTAACTCTTGTACTAAAGGGATTAATAGTAATTACTATAAAAAAATATATATAGTAAATATTAGCTTATATCTCTAATACTATATTCTAAACTTTTATAAATTAGTTTCTAGTCTAGCTTCTCTAGTAGTTTATAGTACTATAATAATACTTATATAACTAGATTAAGTATTTAGTAGATCTCTATTATAAGTATATTATTTATAAACTTTTAAAGTTATTTAGATAGTATCTTATAAGTTACTTATAACTTATTATTACTATAAAATCAGTATAGGGGCTAAAGATTTATATTCTAAAATCTATTTATATAACTAAAATTAAGCTCTTAGAGACTACTAAGATTATTCCCAGAATAACTCTATCCTTTTCTTTATACCCTTTAATTGCTAATATCTACTATTTAGCAGACTATAGATTACTTTTAAAGTTTATATAGTATATTTTCAGACTTTTAGTTATAGTATTAGGGAATACTTAATAAATATATTCCTTATAAATAAAATTCTTTATACTTTTACTATATTTCTAGCTATAATAAAGTTATACTTCTTTTAGAAACTTAGTATAATATTATAATAATCTGATTTTAGTTATAACTTAATATAGAGAATATAAACTATTACTTTTACCTAATATCTATAAAATATTATAATAATCTTATTATTACTTATAGAGTAAATATATAGTACTATTTAGAAAGATAATAATTTCTCTTAGAGTAATATCTAAAAAACTATTAATAATTAAATAGTTTTAGTATAATTTAAGAAAGCTAATAATTATATCTTAGTAGAGATATTAAAACTATTTTATTAGTTTATAGAGTTTTAATAGTTAGATAGTAATTCTTTAAGTATAATTACTATTAGCTCTCTTATTAATAAGTTTATATACTATAGTTAAATTATTTATTATATAGATATATTTTTTAGAAGAGGAAAAAATAGCGATATTACTATACTTATTATAGATCTTATTTCTAGTATTAAAATTATCTATATTAGCTAGTATATTACTATATAAATAATTAATACTATAGACTTTAGTTTATCTTACTTCTCTAGCTATAGATATAAGGAATTATATATCTCTATTAGTATTATAATCTTAATAGAATATCTTAATATCTATTAGTATATTACTCTAAGATATTATTTTAGAGTAATCTAGAACTATATCCTCTTAATAAGTACTATAAAGATATTTAAATCTAAGATATCTCTAAGATAAATTCTTTATAAAGCTAAAAAGTACTATATAAAACTATATTTAGTCTTTTAATTAGTATATTATAACTTCTTAGCTATTATATTTTTCTTTAAATATTCTAAAATAGTAATTAATTAATTTACTATAATTCTAAATACTATCTAATTAATCTTATTTAATTTAATTTCTTTATTTAATAAACTTTTTAATATTTTAATTTAATTCTATTCTATTCTATCTACTTAATATAATTAATCTAAATAGATTTTAAATTTAAAGAGTTACTCTAGTTTAGATTAATTTAATTTAGTATATTATCTACTAGAACTATATATAATAACTTAGATTATAATAATTATTAAATACTAGAGAAATATTTATATAGTTCTCTATAAGTATAATAAAGATTAAAGTTATCTATATATCTTCCTAATAGCTAGTTACTAGATAGAGTAATAAATCTAATAGATATAATTACTAGATCTATATTAGAGAGAGTAGCTTTATTATTATAAATAAATCTATAATAGATTATAAACTTAAGTAATTAATATATAAAAAGAGATTCTAATAATTATTATTAATAATAACTATAATATATATAAAAACCTAGTTACTTATAATAATCAGATTCTAACTATAGAGAATAATAATATTAGAAGTATCTATTATTACTATTATAATAGGTAGTTAATAATAATAAGCTTAGAGAGATATTATAATTAATTATAGAATATAATAAGTATTCTCTCTTAGAGCTTATAGCTAAGTTATATACTTAGTAAGCTCTTTTTAGAGTTTTTAGAGATATTATTATTTTACTTTAGCTTATATAAATAAAAAGATAAAAAAAATAAAGTTAAAGATTAAATATAGACTGAAACTTAGTTAAAAATAAATTATATAAATCTAGTTATATATAATCTGATCTTAGGATATTCTTTAAATATAGTAAAATTAAAAGTTTAGCTATTATATAAACTATATAAATAATAATTTAAAAAGTAAATAAAGATTATATTTTAATCTATATTTAATTTTAGTAAAAATAAGATAAGTATTAGTAATATAAATTTAAAGAGTATAGAAATTATCTAGGAGTTTAGAAAATAGAGCTATTCTTATTCTTAGAGTTTAACTAATAAACTTAATAGATATAATAAACTATCTTATACTAGCTAGAGCTAAAGCCTTCTAAAGAAGAGTAAGACTTATCTTCTAAACTCTTTATTTTACTATAGAGCTTATAGAACTAGAGATAAAGACTAATAATATTTTCTAAAATATTAAATTATTATTTAGAAAAAAATACTCTTTTTAGCTTTATTTTTTTAGAGGTTTTTACTCTAAAAATATAATAGAATAAATATAAATATTATAAAAACTATTAAAGGTCTTATATAAAAAGATAATAAAATAAGTAGTTATTTTAATACTAATATCTATATTATAATATAATAAAATAATTAATATTAGAACTATAACTCTTCTAGTAGTTTATTATTTCTACCTCCTCTTATAGAAATTATAAATAATCTTAATCTAGATTTACTTAGTACTTAAAAAGCTAACTTTATTATATATAGAAATGAGTCTATCTACTAGCTATAAAAAGATCTTTAGTAAGCTTCTAGTATACTCAGAATATTATACCCTTATTATCTACTTCTAATCTAATTACTAATTAGATAAGCTTAGGGGATAAGATTAGCTGAGACTAGTCTATAGATAGAATTAATTTTCTTAAAAAGGGATTACTATACTATATATTAAGATTACATACTTAAGAGATTAATTATTAGCTAGGTTACTGGAATTTATTTATATCCCTAATTATATAAGCTAGATAAGAGTATATAATAATAGAGATATCTATCTATATTTTTCTAGTATAACCCTTAAGTATAAATTTAGATACTAGATAATATTATATATAAATATAGTCTATCTATAAGGATATATTATAGCTAGTTTTACTAAATATATAAGAATCTATTACAGCTAGTTTTATTAGATCTATAAGGATCTATTACAAGCTTGGCTATACTCCTGCTGAGCCTGAATAATCTATTATAGCCTGTTTCTTTCCTTAATCGGGCTGTTACTTGATAGTATATACAGTATTAACACACTAGCTAATAAGTATCCGCAGTAGGTAAAAAAATATCACACGACTTCTCTAATGATCTTTACCCTATGCCTACCCTGTATCTTAATATCTACTGAAGGAACAATACCAGCCAAAAGGCCCACCCTATACTTATTTTTTCAACTAACGCGTATCTGACAGCGCCCATGACGGCCGCGGAATTTCGACGGAAAACATTTCAGTAGTGTGACGGTTGGATGACTTACACTGGACGGGGTCTAGGGTAGGTCGGGGTTGAACCAATCAGAGTATTGTTCTGAGTGGCGCGATCAGGTTGTCTTAGGCTGTGCAATGCGAGTCACTGTCAATGTGCGAGTATTGTGGAGCTAGTAACAATAGATGCGTAGACGATGTTATTGATAACTGTCTGAAAGAGTGTTCTATCTAGTGAAATGAATGTGCATATATACTAGGGGATCATTGAGGCTTGGCGATGATCCTGAGTTGAGGATCATGAGGATCATCGTGAGATCCGAATGATCCAGTCGTGATTGGAGAGAAAAAGTGGGGTCCACACGTGATGATGCACGTTGGTCAAATTCGTAACAAGTAGCGCTTGCTCAAGCTATCCACTTTGACCGCCAGGGTGCCCTGGCAATCACCCCTGGGCATTCTCACTACTTGGAAAGGAACTCATCGATCTTGAAGAACTGAATGCTCATGGTATTACAGAGCATGACGCGTCACTCACACGGGAGGATTTCGCTGGCGACAGTCTCCATGTTAACATAGACCAACTCAACGCACTCCTTGCCGACACATCAGATAGCTACCTCAGCGTTGCCTCCCTGGCTAGGAGCCGCAACCGAGTTGAAGCATTATCCCCTCCCCTGACCGCTACCTTCAAGGGACAGTCACTGGGCGAGACAGCGCTCATCCTCATGATCATGAGCCACGACCCTATCCCTACAACAGGTACCGCTGAAGACTATGGACGTCTGCGGGCACCAAAAGATCACGTTTCTCTGTGGTTGAGCTACGAAAGGCTACCTGTGGAGGCAGGGTGGAGTGCACCATCCCACCCATTTTTGGCCTCGATGTTAGGCTTGATCGGCGATGCGATTGCACTTGCTCAAGCAAAGTAGTAAAGGTCTTATTGAAAGTTTTATCTCTGGGATCTTGATATAATAGAATGATTAGTAGTATATTTGGGTTTGTAGCTAGCTAGGAAACAGCAGGGACTTATGTTGCAAGAGGATTTGATGGATCTGTGACGCTGTAGGGCCCCAAAGCAGAGGCAATCCGTGTATGTAACTAACTAGTTAACTATTATGCAATTTATGTACCTCTAGCTCTATCTCTTTGACTGTACAAACGCCAGTGGAGATACCACGACAAGGGTCTCAAGCTAATAATATGAAGCTATATCGAAGATATATTTATTTAGGTAATAATTTGCTGGTAATAGAAGTACTAGTAATTCTGACTAGTACAAATTAGTACTTAATATATACTGTATCCGTACTCAGTCCTCTGACCTCTCTTCTTAGATATATTTCTATTAATTTGAGCTAAAGCAGGCTGCTTTAACGAGCTTTATATATAGATTTAGCTAATTTAAATACCCTTATAAGGCTAATACTTATAGTTTTTAAAGTTAGAGATATATTTATACTATAAATATACTGTTTTTCTATTGCTAGAGGTAAAATTCTTATATAAGGCTCTGTTATAATAATAAATATAAATAATATTATTATATAACTACTATTACTATATCTTTTGATTATTAGCTAGCTTCTAACTGCTCTATAATTTATACTGTAAAATATATATATTTATTAGTATTATCTTAAGGAGGAAGGTCTAAGTAAGAGCTTACTAAGGGCCTTATTAAATTTAGTATTTATAGCTATAATTTATATAAAGCTGATTACCTTAATTAATACTATTGTTGAAATTACAGTAGCCTACAAGGTGTATTAGGCCTTGAGACCGCTATAACTAGCAGCAGCAGAAAATTTAGCTTCTAACTTATAGTGAATACTCCTCTATAACTTAGTCAAATTTTATACTAGAAAGTCAGTTTATAGTATATTTTATAGTACAAAAGAATCTTATTTTAGTAAGAGGAACTGAAAAAATATACTAATTTCTCTTATAGGTCTACCGACTAAAAACTACTCTAAAACCCGCTATAGCAGCTTCCCGGACTACTTTTGATTTTCCGCAAAATTCATTACTATAGGAAATCTAAAAAATCAACTTATAACTACCAAACTATAAGACAGATATATATAACCTTTTTAAGACCTACTTTTATCTGAAAGAGCTAGTTAAGCTGATCAGTTAAGTATAGATATTAGATATCTTATCTTTAAAGCTGAAGAAGATATCTAAGATCTAAGGTCTAGTCTAGGGTAGATTAGTTATAGGGTAGCTTGGGTATAGGTTAGGCTACTAGAAGTTACTCAGACTTTTTCCTGAATTTTCTAGACCCTTATTTAGACTATTATAGCCTAATAACCTATAAATAACGCTGCTGACGCTCCTAGCCCTAAAGAGGAACTGGAGCCCGCTAAGCCGTAGCGGTCATAGCGGCCTGTAGCCACTGACCCACAGTGGCTGCAACCGCTATTGGCTAGTGATCGTAGTCGCTATCGGATAGCGGTCTCAATCGCTATTGGCTAGCTGTTACAGGGGATAGCGATCGCTAACAGTTAGTGGCTACGATCGCTAACAGTCAGTGGCTACGATCGCTAACAGTTAGTGGTTGCGACCGCTAAAGGTTAGTGGTTGCAACCGCTAACTTATAGCGATACGGTCACTAACTTATAGTGGCTATAGTCTCTCAATTCAACAAATATTATAAGGGCTTCCTTATAGTCTTAATAGCAGCTGTAGAAAAGTAAAATTACTACTAGAGAAAATAGCTCTATTAAGCTGTAGTTTATACTTTAAGCCCTATTAGTATAAGCTTTCTAGAAATTATAATCTTTATAGATAATCTTCCTTTGAAGCGGATTATATACTTATCTACAGAGATAGTAATACCTGGTTTAAAGAGGCTTATTAAGATATATTAAATATAATCTAACTACTTAGAAACCTATAATATTATATAGCTGAGGGAGTCAGAGGTACTCTTAAATAGAGGGAAAATACAGATATATTAAAAGAGAAGGTAAAATCAATTATAAGTTATATACTGGATAATAGGATAAGTAGGGCGAAGATTATTATTAATTAAAGAGGTTACCTAATAGTCTTCAATTCGGGTCTGAGGATAACTTCCTATATAGATAAGGACCGAAAGCCAGATATAGAGCTCTGCTATAGAGGTCTGTTTCTACCAGCGAAGTTGTACAGTCAGGCTGAGGCTATTACCAGCTTGTTCAATAAGGAATTCAACCTAAGCGTTTGTCCAGCTGTTACGAATTTGACCAATGTGCAGCGTCATATGTGGCCCCCACTTTTTCTCTCCAACCACAACTGGATCATCTGGATCTCACGATAATCCCCATGATCCTCAACCCAGGATCATTGCCAAGCCTTAATAATCCCCTAGTATATATATATATTTATTTTACTAGATAGGATACTCTTTCAGACAGTTATCAATACAGTTATAACTCTATCGTAACATTATCTATATATCTATTATTACTAGCTTTATAATACTTATATATTAACAGTAACTTATATTATATAGTCTAAGATAACCTGATTATACTACTCAGAATAATACTCTAATTAGTTTAACCCCGACCTACCCTAGACCCCTGTTCAGTATAAGTTATCTAACTATTATATATTAATAACTCTTATTTAGCTAATTATCTTATCTTAATTACTATATAATAATAAAGAAGATATTATAGCTATTATAGTACCCTAAGCCTAGTAATAGTATACTCCTGCTGCTAATAATAACCTACCTGCTCTAACCGTTAAGGATAATACTATAGATAAAGATAGTAATAATAGCAGTAAGGATAATAATAACTATACTAAGGAAATATAGCTCTTATAAGACTAAGTTAACTAGCTTAATATATACCTTATAGATACTTACCAGGAGTTAGCTAATACAATAGCCCTTATAGTATAGTAAGCTGCTATAAATACTAATATTTATATACAAGCTGTAACTGCTATTCAGGGTTATAAACCAGGATAACTACTTAAGCTACTACTATCTGAGATATTTAATAGAACCTAAGATAAACTCTAAGGATTTATAACTTAACTCTAAGTATATTTTAATTACTTTCCTATTATACTTAATACTAGCAAAAGGAAGGTTATATATATCTACTTATAACTTAAAGGAGTTATACTTAACTAGTTTAAACCTATTATAAAGGAATACCTTAATAGATAGGGAAGCTAATAAACTATTAATATTATAATAAGTTTTAATTACTTTATAGAAGTTCTTAAATAAACCTTTAGTATTTAAGATAAAAAGTATAAGGTAGAATATAAGATTAATATACTTACTTAGAAAGGATTATATTTAACCTTTAGTACTTACTACCTCCAGCTACTAGTTAAAACTAGATAGAATAAGGAATATACTATATCTTACTATTTTAACTAATTTAAAAAAGAAGTTTAGAATAAACTCTATAAGGAAGACAGGCTAGTAAGTATTTATAAGTATATAACTATAGCTATAAGAATTAATAACTAATAGTACTAATAGCAAACTTATAAATAGTAAATAACCTATTTTACTAATACTAGGAAACTATAATAATAGTATACTATAGTCTCTGGGATATATATAGGACCTATAGAGCTAGGAGCTATAGAGAAATATAAATACTATAATTATAATAAGATTAGATATATTTCACCCTAATATTCAGAACCTAAGAAAGATAAGAAGAGAGAAGATTAGAAACCCGCTAAGGATAGTAAGAAGTAATTAGAAGTAATTAGGAAAACTAATATTAAAGTTTTAGGAATAATATATAAGATTAACCAGGAAGAAACTCTTATAACTATTATAATTCCTAAGTATCCTTTAAGAGATATACCTATTTTCTAAGAAGTACTAGAACCTAAGGAATATATAAAACTCAGTATAACTAGGAAATAATAAGAAGAAATCTAATAGATCTTCTAAGAGCTTAAGGAAAAGCTTAAACAAAGGGAACTAGTCCTAGAATTTAAATTATCTACTAAATATAAATATATATTCTACTATACTAATAAAGTTATTCTATAAAACTCTACTAAAAAAGAATAATACTAGTAGATATAGATAGAAATTAAAACTGAATATAGCGAACTCTATATATACTATTAAGAGAAAATATAGAAATAATATCCAGATATATTAGAAGAACTAGTTATTTTTAGAAATAATACTATTAGTACTATATAGCTCAGTAATAGTATATATAAGATACTAATCTATATAGAGATAATATAGATATATAACTACCCTCTGGAATTATAGATAATCTGCTATAATAATTAATACTAAGTATATTAGATAGAGAAAGCTAAAAATAATTTCTTTCTATACCCTAATAGAAGGATATCTAATAAATATACTATAGAATAGATATAATAATTTATATATTAATAACAGGGTATAAAATAATATACTATCTTTAAGGAAGACTTAGAAGAATACCCTAAAGAATATATCTATAGTAAACTACTAGCAGAATTATATACTAAACTAAGGTATAAGGTTTATAAAAAGGCTAAAATCAAATTATAATATAAGAATAAGGACCTTAAAAATTAAGTAATAGCTAAATATAATAATTAAATTAAATAATACTATAACTAGAAGTATAGGAACTATCTAGAAGCTAAAATAATAGTACTAGAACTAACTAAGTATAGTAATAATAATATAAACCCTGCTAAGATATATCTTAAATAGTATTAGTAGTAGGAAGAAGAAATAAAATAATATTATAAATAAGGTATACTATCTCTAATAGATAGTAGAGAAAGTAGTAATATAGAGGAATAGGAAATTACCTCTACTAATAAAAAAAAATAGGATAAAGCTTACTCTGATAATAGGATACCTATAATAATTAATAAATTAAATAATTAGAAAAGGAAATATAAATAATTTATTTCTAGCTCTACAGATAAACTAAGAATCTTTATAGATATTCTAAAATAGATACCTAAGAATAAAGAAGAGTAAGAACAGCTTAAATAATAAGTTAACTAGATAAAAAATAATATAAACTATCTATAATAGGGCTATAATATAGTAAAATAATATTAAATTAGAAAACCCTAGGAGCTATTAAGGGAGGAAATTTAATTAATATTATTATAAATATTAAGATTAAGGGATACTAGCTTATAGTATAGATAGACTATAGAGTATTATATAACTATATCTTACTAGTAGTAATTAACTGACTCTATCTACTATAGAGGATAAAGAAGAAGTTCTATAATATTATAACTCCGGATAGAATATTATTTAAGTATAATAATAGAATTATTAACTCTAAGACTAATTACCTTATAACTGAAATTTAAGGGAAAAAATTTAATATTATATATAACCTAGTACTATTAAATTCCTATAATATTATATTAGGATTACTATAGCTATAAGATATAAACCTACTAATAGACTGGTTTACTAGCTATATAGAGTAGAGGGATACTCTTATAAACCTATATTAGAATTAATAGAAATTAAAATTTTATTAGATATTAGAAGAATATAATAATTCCTTAATAACTAAGAGTACTACTATAAAAAACTAAAGTAATAACTTATAATAATAAGTAGATATAATAATTACAGCCTTAATAGTACTATAACCTAGTATACTAAAAAATCTATCCTACTAAGAACTATAATAAATAAAATAAATCTTAGATTAAATATAAAAATTAGAATAATCCCTAGAAATAGACTTTATTAATTAGATATATATAATAAATTAATAAAAATATAATTATAATATTAAGTTTAATCTATAGTATAAGTAAGCTAGAAAGGAATAACTATAAAAAGATAAGGAAGAATACCTTAAAAGGGAAAGACTAGATTATATCCTAAGGGAATACTGGAAATATAATAAATTATTTAAGGAAATCTTAGAAACTAGATTACTATAATACAGCTAATAGAATTATAAAATCTCTATTATTAATAGAGGAGAACTAGCTTTCTATAAACTCTATAACCTTATAGAACCTCAGTTATAAATACTCTATAAATATATTAATAATATATTAGTAAAAGGCTATATATAATTATTAACTTTATCTATAGGATACCCTGTAATATTTATACCTAAGAAGAATAGTAAACTCTGTTTAGTTATTAACTATTACTAGCTAAATAAGATTATATATAAAGATAGGATACCCTTACTACTAATTACAGAACTCAGAGACTAGCTACAGAGTAAATAGTAGTTTACTATACTAGACCTGAAGGGAGCTTATAACTTAATATAAATTAAAGAAGGAGATAAATAGAAAACAGTATTTAGAATAAAGTTTAGCTTATATAAGTATCTTATTATACTCTTTAGACTAATAAATATACTTATAATATTCTAATAAATAATTAATTAAGTACTCCAGGAGTATCTTAATATCTTTATAGTTATATATCTTAATAATATTTTAATATTCTTAGATAATCTAGATATATATAAGGAATATATATATAAGGTCCTAAAGAAACTAGAAAATATAAATCTCCTAGTAGAATCTGAGAAAAGTTAGTTTTATATTAAGGAAATTAACTTCTTAGGATATACTATTTAACCTAATAAAATACAAATAGAAAAAAGTAAAATTACTATAGTTTCCAAATAGGAAGAGCTAATAAATATTAAAGAAGTATAAGCTTTCCTCGGATTTACTAATTACTACTAATAATTTATTAAAGACTATAGGAAGATTACTATACCCCTATATAATCTAATAAAGAAAGAAAAAGAATTTTAATAGAATTTAAAATATTAGGATATATTTAATAATATTAAGAATTATATAATCTATAAGCCTGTACTATAGATATTTAACCTAAATAAGGAAGTAGAACTTAAAACTAATACTTCAGACTTTATAATTAGTATATAAGTTAGCTAAAGGGATAATAAAGGGAGACTATACCCTATAGTATTCTACTTAAAGAAACTATACAGTATAGAACTTAACTATCCTATCTATAATAAGGAATTTATAGCTATTATATATATATTTAAAGAATTTAAATACTACTACCTGGGGATATAATATAAAGTTAAGGTATATACAGATTATAAGAATATTCAGTATTTTACTATAACTTAATAACTTAATAAATAATAAATATACTATACTAAATACTTATCTAAGTTCAACTATAAAATTATATATTAAAAAGGATTAGAAAACAGATAAGCTAATACTCTCAGCTGGAAATCTAAGTATAAATAAATAATTCCGAAAACTAATAGATAATTATTTTTAATAAATAATAAAGGATATTTAGTATAATAAACTTTAGGTACTATACTAAAAGAAACAGTATATACTAAGGTTCAGATAGATACTATACCGGATATAAAAATACTATAGTAAGATATAAGAATAGTACTTATTAAAGAAATCTATAAGTACCTGCTCTCAGGATATTAAGGAGTTAAGAAAATATTTAATAGGATAAGATAATATTAGGATTACCCTGATCTATAAAAAGATATATAAACTATAGTTTCAGAATATAATACTTATATATAAATTAAATCTATAAGATATAAACTATATAGAGAACTTAAGCTAGTTATAGTACTAGAATAACTATAGTAATTAATATTCTTTAACTATATTATTAAGCTATTATTATTAATAGAATCTATAATAGGAGTATAGTATAATAGTATCTTAGTTATTATTAATAGACTTATAAAGTATAGATATTTTATTCTATATAAGGAAGTAAGCTCTACAGAAGATCTTATATACTAATTCCTATAATATATAGTTAGTTACTATAGACTACCTAAAGAAATAATCTCAGACAGAGGAATAACTTTTACCTCTAAATTTTAGTAATTACTTATAGTATAAATAGGTACTAAGTATAAGCTTTTAATAGCTTACTATCCCTAGAGTAATAGATAAATAGAATATTTAAACTAGATATTAGAATAATACCTATAAGTATATATTAATTATAAATAAAATAATTAGGTATAATTATTACCTATAGCTTAGATTATATATAATAGTTTAGTATAAGAATCTACCTAGCTTATACCTATATATATAAACTATAGTTATAAACTAGAATTCCAGAACTAATAAATACTTAATAGACTAGATATACCTACTGCTATACTTACAAAAGAAATATTATATTTATTATATATAGAATAAAGATAGAATTAGAGTTTATCTAAGAAAGAATAAAGAAATACTATAATAAAATAAAATTAAAGGGACTAATCTTAAAGGAGGGAGATAAAATCTACCTACTCTATAAAAATATTATAATAATATAATTAAGTAATAAATTAGATTATAAAAAACTTAAACTATTTAAAATTAAAAATAAAAAATCAGATACTAACTATAAACTATTACTACTAAATATAATATATATCTACCCAGTTTTTTATATCTTATTACTTAAAAAAGCACTAGAAAATACTTTAGATTAAGACTATCTAATTAAGATCTATAAAGAAGAATATAAGCTAGAAAAAATACTAAAGAAAGAAGTTAGAAATAGATAAATATTCTACTTTATTAAATAGAAAGGATATACTAATAATAATAATACCTAGGAACCTGCTAAGTACCTGAAGAACTACTAGAAGCTTATCTAATAGTATTATTAGGCCTAGAAATACCTATCCTAATAAACTAAGAAGGGGAAAATTCTATACCCTCTTAAAGATATACCGGATTAATCTCAATCTCTAAGAATATAGGCTCAGATAAAGAAGTAACTTCCGAAGAAGAAGCTACCTTATAGGCTACCTCTTCTACCTCCTTCTGCTTAATATACTTAAGCTCTTTAATACTATTAATACTATAGGATACTACTCGTATTATTTTATTAAGCTATAATTTCTTTTATTAATAAAGATATTAAATCTTTATATCTATAAGATAATATTACTCCTCTACTATCTTAAGCTCAGACTCGAGCTTTCTATACTAATCAGTAATCCGATATAGCTAACTAGGAGTTAGACCCTGAGTATTATAATAAACTTAATTATTTTTAATATAATAAAAATACCTTGATAAAAACCCTTCGGATCTAAAATACTTATAGCTATATACTTCGTAGTAACTGTACTCTGTCTTTATTATAAAAGGATTAAGTAATATAGTATTAATTAAAGAATTATACTGAACAGTCTTCTTATAAAGGGGTTTCTATATATAGTTAGATATTATTCTAAGAAATATAAGGGAATAACAGGAGGAAGTTAGTATACCTACTAACTAGGCTGCTGAATCTGATCTTAAGGATATAACTAACAGAGGGGGGATATTATATTATAAATTTAACTAATATACAGTATTATATATAGCCCCTACTTTTTCTCTCCAACTACAACTAGATTATCTGGATCTTATAATAATCCCTATAATCCTTAACCCAGGATTATTACTAAGCCTTAATAATCCCCTAGTATATATATATATTTATTTTACTAGATAGAATACTCTTTCAGACAGTTATTAATACAGTTATAACTCTACCATAATATTATCTATATATCTATTATTACTAGCTTTATAATACTCATATATTGATAGTAACTCGTATTATACAGCCTAAGATAACCTGATCGCGCTACTCAGAATAATACTCTGATTAGTTTAACCCCGACCTACCCTAGACCCCCGTCCAGTGTAAGTCACCCAACCATCACACCAGCTAACCTATTTAATTACTAGGGACTCCGAGTAAAATAGCTAGAAGAGGTCGACCGGGTAGTCAGGTAGGCCCTTTATCTTAAAATCACATTATAGTAGTTTAAAAGGTTGAAAATTGAAGCCTCTTGTGATAGCTGCTGTGTGACGGTTGGATGACTTACACTGGACGGGGGTCTAGGGTAGGTCGGGGTTGAACCAATCAGAGTGTTGTTCTGAGTGGCGCGATCAGGTTGTCTTAGGCTGTGCAATGCGAGTCACTGTCAATGTGCGAGTATTGTGGAGCTAGCAACAATAGATGCGTAGACGATGTTATTGATAACTGTCTGAAAGAGTGTCTAAGCTATGGAAATGAATGTGCATATATAATGGTATGTTCACTGGAGTGTTCACGACAGTCTTCACTCGAGACTTCACTTTGGAAAAGTGAAGTCGCCCTATTGGTCGCCAAGGTGGGTCGGTACTGTCCTCCTTGCACGTGACTTCCTGCGGCCCGAAGGAGGCCTTTGTTCGTAACATGCTGCCTCTGTAGCTTTAGGCGCTGCTGTTAACTCAGACCCCTCTGATATCATCAACTTGCCCGTTGCAAGGCTCTAAGGCCAGGCAGAATAGGCCTGAAGTATCCGCTAAAATATTTACTATAGGAATTATACGTAAAATGTTTATTATTATGCTATACGTTTATCGATGTACTGTGCCTTTGACCGGGGTTGTGTGGGTCAGAGAAAGACCCACTGGCGTTTGCACAGTCAAAGAGATACTTCACTAACTGTAGCGTGCCAACATGACTTCAATATACGCAGCTAATAGTAGCATCTTGACCAGCAGGATTTTAACACCGGATGGACTCAAGTGCTCATTGAGCATGACCAACTACAACCATACATCCCCACCAGAACACAAGCCGAGGTGGCACTGCTACCGTCTCAACGCCCAACCTTCCTACAACAATCTCAAAGCATCCTAGCAAAGCTTCCAAGATGTCCTTGCCTGTGTCGATGGTGCTGCCGACAATGCAGCTACTGATACTAACCTCATCTCTAGTGGGTCTTGTTTGCTCGGACGGTCTTGATGACGGTGCTCCTAGCGCTTCCCCTTCCTGCAACGACGACGCTGATGAGATACTGCCGGCACTGCTCGTGTGTGCCTGGGTAATTCCGACGACAATGTCACTGGCATTAACCCTACCTGCGCCGACGATGCTGACGACTGCAAAAGCTCCTCGTACCGTTGAGGGCATGCCTTTGAAGTCATTCCATGACCTAATTTGTGGCATCCGCTGCATTTGGACTCTGTCCTTGGCTGTGCTGCTGCCAGAGCTGCCTCAAATGCACTTGGCTCTCTCTGAGTGCTTGATCTCGGTGTACTGGTGATAGCAATATATTGAATAGGTGAGTCAATCAGCAAAAAGCATCAGACTTGCTGCGCCACCTGTGTAATAAAGAGCTTCCAGGCATTTGGAGTATTTAAACCCGTCCTCTTCCTCGTTCTTCTACTTTTTTCTTGTCCTTCTCTTCCTCGACCTCTTCATCTAGTCCAAACGACACACGTATACAACGTGCAGAGGCCGCAAGGCCCGAATATGCAAAAAGGGGAGGGCGCCTTATATTACAGCTGGCTATGACTCAGGGCAACTTTAACTCGACCAGCCTCCCATCTAGTACATCGATTGATTCAATATGCCCAAAACACTCGGGAGGCCTGCTTAATGATTTATGGATATACGGCCTGACGATGTTTCGGCATTGCTGGTCGTATCTTCTATTATCCTAGGGTTTGTGAAATATCGGTCCCCCCTTGCCGACGCGAGCGACCCTCTCGCCATCATTGAATAGGAACCTCTAGAAAGCTCCGATAGGTCATACATCATTGCGAGCTCAACATCAACGTCCACCAGGGGGCCCCCTAGGGTAGAAGCGTTAGAAGCAGCAACAGTTACCTGCGGCTCACTGGGCTCTGACATAGGAGGCTGAGAATTGTGTGAATGTTTCATGAATAGCCATTTACAACGGGGAGCGGAAGAGTTCTGCGATGCCGATGACCTATCTGACTTGTATCGTTCTATCAAGATATTGGCGGCAGGTAGGCACGAGCAAAGAAGGCCGATAGTAAGCTCAATCAATCTAAGCACCACGATTGTTCGTCAGATCTCTCATGCCACATGGTTCGAACCTAATGATAACTCACACGCAAATGCTTTGGCGGACAAAATCGGAGCTGGCATCTGTTGAGTGTATGAACTGGACGACTGCCCAAAGGCGAAAACATGTCACGGCCGTGGCAATCCCTCCAGCGCCAAGCAGCGCAGCAACTTGTATCTTCTTACATAATGGGGTCTTTAGCGACCAGATCAACGGTATAGGAATGGTAAGGATTATGAAGTCGGTGAGAAAACTCAGAGTTGTGTCTGCGATGAAGATCCTGCGCTGATTGAGGCATGTGCCTTTCACTGAATCATCCCAGAAGGCTTTGATGGGAGAGCAAATGAACGTTTTCGTGAACTGTATCGGAAGGTAGGAGACTAAGAGCGCGGCTATGAAGATGTAAATGCTCATGGTGACACGCTCTCTCACTATGAAGATGCGGGCAATGATGAGCAAGATAGTTACTTTGGTGAAATATGCAGCCGGCGAGTAGACGACACTTCCGAAGTAGAGCCACTGCAGATGTGAGTTACATGAGTTCAAACGGTTGGGTCGCCTACTTAGTGAGTTGCCGATGAAACTGACCCTGAGAATATTCTTATAAGCCTCTGGCGATAGTTCCCATGCATGACGGCCCTCTCCATAGTAAAGCACTTTGGCCCAACAATGTAAGTATAATTTTGATGCGCCAGACAGTACAAGGACGCAGGTAGACTTACTACCAGCGACAGTTGCTGAGTATAAGATGCCTATTATCTACCGGGCCCGGTTAATAACTCATACTCTACTAGGTAACGAGCACTGCTAGCCATACCGAAGCTATCGTAAACGTTACTTGAATACCAAGTTAGCTTCGCTCTCTAATGCAGGTACGTGCTCAACCTACCATCTTCGAGAAGGATCTTGCCCACTATCCATACCTTGACGTATGCGCGGGTAATGAAAGCAAGTGTAGTAAATACATTGCATGTAATGAGCCAGCCCAGTAGCAGTGTCCACCCAGAATCCTTAGGGCTAGTTAGGTTCGGAATAATACCAGGTGGAGGTGGAACGACCCCTGGATAAGTTGGCGTGCTCATGGCCCCCGTCGCTTCCTGCAACCAGGGCTCACAGGGCCTGCATCGCGTTGACAGCGAACGTTGGTGGAATATCGGCCTCTTCTATGCAAACCTATGAAGAGGGATAGCCCAGCGGGCGACGAACTAATCAGGGCTAGCGCTAATGAATTAGTATTAGTAAAGACGTCAAGTAAGTCAGTACCCAACATTTTCGAACGGCTCCCGAAGAGGGCAGCAGATGTGTAGCTATGGTTAAATACTTACCGCCGTGTGGTTTAATGGGTCATTCACACCATTGGCAAAGCCCCACAGGGCTGCATCTTTGCCATGAGGATATGGTGTCACTTCTCCGTAGTATATGCATGGGTGGCGTTCCGCGTAACCGTACGGGGTTAGTGACTAATCGCCATGACATAGCGCAACGAAGGAATCTCCAGCCACTTACGATTCGTCAACGGATCGCTCATTTGTTCCGTACCAAAGTAGTACTTTTCAATTTATCATATTCATGGTTTGGGTTGTTAAACCGTGGAAGAAAAAAGGCTCATACTTCTAGTACGTTATGTGGGTAGCTACTAGTGACGTAATCCCGCGAAGCAGCGGGATGAGCTTGAAGAGGGCCTCCCGCCCTCCTCAATAATTTATACTGCACCAACCATCCAACTTAGACCTTCAATTTTTATTAACCTCATTAACTGAACCAATATCTACACTCTAATAACACTGCCTTTGGCTTCTCGCCTCCCTTGCACCTCTGCAATCCACGAGTCGAGCACCAATCTGGTTATGTACCATGCCGTTGATGAATTCTGATGCCTCGGACGTCTCATCGCTCTCACCTTCGCAGTAAGAGATTAAAAAGAGAAACCGACTCCGAAACCGAAATAGAGAATAAAAAGGAAAATGTTTTTTTTTTGGTGTGAAGAAAAACCCGCATTTTTATATGATCGAGCATGTTTTTGGTTGGAGTTAGGCAAATAGCTACAAGCAGGAAATGGGATAACATTTTTTTCGACTGTATCAAGACTTCTAGATCCAGTGTGCAACAACGGAGGCCAAAGCCCACCGACGCCTGGCGATCGATATCGATGAGAGCTGCTGGCGTTAGCGCAAGCTACACTAGTTTGTAACGCCACAGTACCTTTCTGTACCGGGGTGGCGGACCCACTATATCCTGCAAGTTTCTGGGCGGCTATTGCCAATTGGGGCCAGAGTTTAATAGCCCAAAGTATGTAGCCATTGGGGGGGGGGGGGTGTTACCTTGTTTTCTTATATCCTATCAGTAATAAATATACACCTTATAATATATATTGAAAATATTTGTTCCCCTCCCCCTTCTCCCCCGTTGATATACTATTGCAGGCATATCATCAGAATTATCCTGAATACCACAGCTTTATACTTGGGGTTAAATAGAGGTACTAACTGGCCTTGTACCTTGTCCCTCACAGATATATCTGAGTATATAGTAACTGAGTCCTACTCCCTCGTACGAACGCCTACCCAGCTTCAGCTGGATATATTCCAGCCACAAGTAATCAGCAGAGAGACATAGCGAGCCCCTCTCATAATACCAAAAGTACTGATAGTATATTTTCATCACGGCTGTTAATTATCCCACAGAATAATTTTATCCCCACTAGTATTACGGTATTTTGATAGCCTATCTCTTTCCTCCGCTATTGCTGATTCGACGCCAGCAATCGCTCGTCAAGAGGTAAAGTGCCACCATATTGACATTATACCCATCCAATTTTAGGAGTCTTTTCCCTCCCCCCCCCCTTAACCCCGCAGATTTTCCGGAATCCCATCCTCCCCTTCCATATGTGGAGTTTTTGGAATAGCTGTCTACCTACTTATGATGTAAGATCAATCCACCGTTTTATTTTGTGCGGGGTGAATGTTGTGTTAGAATACTGCAAATCTTTGATAGAGAGTTACGGGAGAGGGGTGGAGAAATGGCAAAATTTCCGTCTCTTCAATGGACCGTACGCAGTCGCAGAGACTCTTCGCTTTGTATATCCAGGACGGTATAGGCCATGGAGAGTAATATATGCTGGTAACAACAAGGTTCTATTCGCAGGACTATGACGATATCGGTTAACTTCTCGTTGCATAGTTCCTCAAACCAACAACCATACCTAATTTAGTATAGCTGTATTTTTCTTCCTCAAGGTAGGAAATTCTACGATCCCTTATTATCTCTACCGCTTGCCAAAATATTTTATCTTACTATTATAGCTTCATTTACTTAACGCTAAGCGCAGATTCTACTACATATTGAGTACTTTAAGGCACAAGTAGCCCCAACAGAGTCATTATAGTCACGCTCAACTCTACCAGATCTATTAATACTCTCCAATGTATGTTTTCAGTCCAGGATAAAGTACGATTACTACCTTAGCTATAGTACGCAGACAGAAGGAGCAACCTACTGCTCAGAGTCCTATCGCCAAGTCGATCACGAAAAGCTTCCAGCATCAGCGCATTCGATAGTTATCACAAGGTCTTGCTTAGTAACACCATACCAACTCCCAATAATCTCCACCAAGGCAGAGAGGGAATTAAGAACGTATAGTATAGTATAGACCAATCAAGGGCGCAGAGAAGGAGATTATACTAGATAGTAGCAGTTTACTGAGCTTTTCTAGGATTAAAAACAACTTCCTGTACTATAGTAAGAACCCTAAAATATAGCTGATCTTCGAAGGTAAAAGCCAGCGACCCTTTTTCGAACAGAGTTTATTAAGATACTGCCCGGCCGAAAACAGTTCACTTATACAGCATTTCTTACCTGTAATAATCTCAGCATATTGTAAGAGGATTCCCTTGTCCAGTTGTCCAGTTTCATAAGCAACCCCTCTAGCCGTTCTCTTATACTATTATAATTCCCACTCAAAGTTATATCAGTCTAGTTCGTCGGTAAAGGATATTTAAAGCGATCAAAGAACAAGCCAATAGATTCAACTGTAGAAATATTTATCAGGAGGTCGCTTCAGAGGGTACTACGCCTTAGCTTTAAAGTTAGAAGGCTGGTAATAGGGAGTATCTGAACCAAACTAGGAACAGCAGGAAGGGGGTAACTTGGTCTTATAGACTATAAGTAGATACTCTTAAGATAGATAAGATAGTGATAATTACTGACCTTAGTATGTTTGCTGGTATAGGATGTAAGTAGATACCTCTGAGATGAATGAGATAGTGATGATTGCTGATCTTGGTGTTTGATAGTAGTTTGTAACTTGACGCCTTCGAGGTGGATGAAACGGCGATAAGCTGACCTTAGTATGTTTTGCATGGGGCTTATCTCGTTACGTTAAGTAGTAACAATTAACCCAGGAAAGCCAGGGGAATGGATCCGAGGAGCCCGCTTTTACCACGATTCATTTTCGGGTGGATGACCTGAGCTGGACCATGTCCTTTGCTACAGTAATAATGGCGGGGGGCTGGCAAAGAAAGGAATATATATCTATAAAAGGAGGCCTTCCTCCACCATATAATATACTGGTTTTATATCTGCTATCAACTTCTACACTAGACAAAGTCTATCACACTACTTTAATCCCAAATATTTTAACTCCTTATCTAAATTCACCTTTAATAATCTATTTTGAAACTTATATAATAGCTCTCCAATTCAGACTATATATACCTCCACAGCTTATATCACAAAAGTTAAAGGGGTAATAATACACAGTTTCTTCACCTTAAAGCTATATCCAGATCTCAAATACAGCTGAGGAATTAGATAATATATAGCCTTTCTAGTATACTGGGGAGACTATTAAAGAGATTACCGGTATAAGAAATAATATTACCAGAGATATAAGTTATATACTAGCTGAAGTTAAAACAGATAAGACTCCTAGCTTACCTGATAAGCTCCTATCAATTAAAGAGCTATAGAAAGCTAAATAGATAAGCAGTAATATTAGTACCAGGCCAAGCGTGCCTAGTATTTATACTTTACTCAACTGGATAACTAGTTCAACCTCCCAGGTCCAGACAGATAGTAATACTAAAAGTAATAGCAAGTCTCAGGGTATATACTGGTTCTATTCTAGAGCTCGAAAGGGGCAGAGCTAATAGAAGTCTATAGATTATACCATTATTATTAATAAAGATACAAATATAGATCAGAGTCGACAGTAGCAGGTCTCTGCAGCCTCTAGATATAACTTTTTTAGTACCTGCCAATAGCGATACTAACAGGTCGATCAGTATTCTACTCGGTTTCTCCCTTAGACAACCCGACCGTTATAATTCCCTACTACTTAGCACCTGTATAATCTCCAGGTAATATAAAATAGATATTCTAATAGTACTTTTTATACCGGGTACCTCAGTAATTTATAAGGGTGAGAGGAGTATTTATATTCTTATCAATCTAGTAGCTATATAGATTAACTATTAATAATAATACCCCTATTAGGATAAAGAGTCTAACTACTTATAAAAATACTCTCCTTAGATATAAGGAATATATAACTCAGAGTAATTTTATTTAGCTATTCTACTCTATCTATTAATATTTAATTTCTAATATTTAGCTTTCTATTAAGACTTACTACTAAAATATAAGTTAGAAAATATAATAACTGAAAAATTTAAATATAAATACCTTCCTAAGAGTAATATCCAGCTTATATAGATTAAGATAAGTACTACTGAGTATATCGCCTTAGACTATAAGATCTTCCTCCGAAATAAAGCCCTGAAATTTATAGTCTTATTATATATAAGAGTAGTAAAGGGACAATATAGAAAATTTAATTAAAGGGGAAGTCTTTACTGATTATAAAGAATCTCGAGTTATTCTTAGTAGAAGTATCTTACCGGGTTAAATTATCTACTGAGAATAGTTCAGATCAGCAGGGATAGAATAGAGATTAGCTCTAGGTTAATCCGATCTATATTAACTAATCTAATAATAAAGAGAAAAGTATCTAGGTTACTATAATAAAGGATATCTATATATTAGTCTAGATAATTATTTCCTAGCTATATAAACTAAGGGAAGATTTAAAGCTTAATATAGAGCTGATCTTAAATTTTAATTATTTTTAAGAGAAATAGTTATCTTTAAGCCTATTATAATTTTTATAGGATAATATTCCTTTTAATCTATAGTAAGCTTAAAGGAACAGAGTACTATAGTCTATCTAATACTTTTTAGTAAGGAGTTATTAGAGAAGGATCTGGATTATTCAGAAAGCTATAACTCTAAATTATTTACTAGTATAGTATAATACCTTTATAGATAGCTTTAAGAGTTTTATAAAGATAGTAGAATTTATTATAAGGCTGAGCTTAATTAATAACTTAGTTAGTAGATTATATAATACTTAAATAAATATCTTATAAGCTTTATACTATATAAAACTATATTTAGTCTTTTAATTAGTATATAGTAACTTTATAATTAGTTATTATATTCTTTAAATATTCTATAGTAGTAATTAACTAATCTACTATAATTCTAAATACTATCTAATTAATCTTATTTAATTTAATTTTTCCCTCTAATAAACTTTTTAATAATTCTATTCTATTTAATTAATTCTCTTCTATTTACCTAATATTACTAACTAATAGACTTTTAAACTTAAAGAGCTATCTTAGCCTGGATTAACTTAATCTAGTATATTATCTACTAGTACTATATATAGTATATTAGATTATAATAACTATTAAGTACTAGAGGAATATTTATATAATCCTCTATAAGTATATTAAAAGCTAGGATTATCTATATATCTTCTTATTAGCTAGCTACTAGATAGAGTAATAGCCCTAGTAGGTATAACTGCTAGATCTATATAAGAGAGAGCAGCTTTATTACTATAAGTAAATCTATAATAGATTATAAGCTTAAATAATTAATATCTGAAAAGAGATCCTAATAGTTCTTATTAATAATAACTATTATAAGTATAAGAACCCGGTTGCTTATAATAACCAGGCCCTAGCTATAGGGGATAATAATATTAGAGGTATCTATTATTATTATAAGGAGAGATAGTTAATAGTTAGTAATTAGGGATTAGTAATAATAAGCTTAGAGAGATATTATAGTTAATTATAAATAATAAGTATTCCCCCTTAGGGTCTATAGCTAAGTTATATACTTAGTAAGCTTTTCTTAGAGTTTTTAGAGATACTATTATTTTACTTTAGCTTATATAAATAAAAAGGTAAAAAAAAAATAGAATTAAAAGTTAGATATAGATTAAAACTTAGTTAAAAATAAATTATATAGATCTAGTTATATATAACCTGATCTTAGAATATCCCTTAAATATAGTAAAAACCCCTAAAAAAAAGTATATAATTTAATTATAAACTCTAAAGAAAAATACTTATTATCTATAATTAATTATAATATCTTTTTAAACTTATTATTACTAATTACTAATTAATAATTATCCTTTTATTATAATAATAATAATATATCTAATATAATTTTCTCTAGTAGCTAGAGCTTAATTATAATAATAAATAAAGTTCTTATTTTTTTTTATTAGTTTTACTATAAATAAGAGTATATCCTAAGATCAGATAATATATAATCTGATATATATTTTTTAAAAATATAATTAGTAGTTTATATCTAAACCTTTAATACTATAAGATAAAGTTAAAATATTATACTTTTAGCCTGGGTATAGGTATTAATCTTATAAAAACTCTAGTAATAGGAGGTATTTATATAGCTAGATATATAAATAACCTAGCTATAATTATAACCCCTAAGAGGGAAAGCTTATTATCTAATAATAATAATTATATTTCCTTTCTAATTTAAAGCTTATTATAATTAATTAATTAATTATATTTTACTATTAATTACTTAATTAATTAATTACTAGATAATATAATCTACTAGTATATAGATTAAATCAGTATATAGATTACTTTTCCTAATTTTTTTATTATTAAAATATATAATTTTTATTCTAAAGCTTTATATTTTCTAGAAATATTTTTTATATTATTATTATATATTAATATAGCTAGAAAAAATATCTTTCTTGTTGGAAGGACTTCCTTAGCATATGCTGTTGGATAGGTTCTGTTGTATTCTGTATATGTTCTTCTCTAGCTAGCTAGCTGGCCTACGGGCCCGTGGCCCGGGGTTAAATAGAGGCTGGAGCGGTCACGTGGTTAGGCCACGTGATCGCAAGAGCCTTGACTAACTAGCTATCCCGACATTTCTAAAAATAGTTTATATATTCTAAACTATAAAGCTTAATAAATATAAAGATAATACTATTTCTTTTTTTTTCTTTTTCTATTTTAATCTTTTCTATCTCTTTTTAAAAAACTACTATAACTAAGATATTATATCTCTAGATAGATTTTAACTAGATCTAGATAATTAGCTAGCCTTAAGATATTTTAATTAGATCTAATTAAGATATAGTCTAACTAGTCTTAAAGGTATATTTCTACTATTTTTAATAAAGTCTAATTAAAATACTCTCTAGTTTTTACTTTTTAATCTAATTACTTATAGTAACTTTAGAATTAGAACTAAATAACTCTTTTATTATTTTATAAATCTATATATTATAATCTATCTTATTATATACATTATATTACTAAGTATCTTACTTTTAATAAGATTTCTAATTATAATCTATATAATCTTCTATCTATATCTATTATTTAATATCCCTTTTAACTATAAAATTCTATAATTTCTATATATTAAAAGAGCTTTCTTTATATAAGTATAGCTTTTTAATTCTTTAGTACTTATTTAATTATTTATTTATTTTTTTAAAACTTAGATATTTTTCCCTTTAGAAATATAAGCTTATATATAACTTACTATATACTCTTTATAATCTACTTAATACTCTTAATAATTAGATTTAGAAAGTTACTCTAATAATATTATACTTATCTCTTAAAATATTCAGATTATAAAATTATCTCTAATAGATTAATTAGAATCTTTAACTACTAAGTAATAGATAGTTTAAAGAATAATTTTAATAATATTAGTATATTTATTTATATATCTAGCTTTAAAATTATACTTTCTAGATTTAAAGAAATAAATCTAGCTTTTTAAAATATTCTTAAAATATTTTCTTTAGTAAAAAAGATATTAAATACTATTATAAATACTAGAAAGAAGTTTTTCTTTATAATATAAGTAATTTAGATCTTTATTAAATATTTAATTTACTAATTATATATTTTTTTTAATAGATTAAAATAGTTAATATCTAGTAGTTAGAGTAAATAAGAAAAGTAAAAAGATATATAGAGAGTAATAATATTATTTTCCTTATAATATTTCTTAAACTCTATTAAGTAATAACTCTTATAGCTATTTAGTATAAAAAGATAATATTTACTTTTAGTTTTAATTTAAGTATTTTTATTAAAATATTTAATCTAATCTATAATAATTATATTTAAGATTTAGCTATTTTTACTAATAGAAATCCTCTAATTAAATAGTAAATTAGAATTTTAAATTTAGAATAAAAAATAATATTAGTTTTTTACTATTAGAAATAATAGAATTATCTAATTAGCTATATTAATTATCTAGATTAAAGAAATCTATTTCTAATTACTAAATTATACTAATTTAGATCTTACTATTTAATTAAAGTATATAATTATAATATAGATACTAATCTAGTTTATTAGAAAGCTAGTTTTATTAAAGTTATAGATATTTTTATTAAGAATACTATATTTAGCTATTATATTCTATATAAGATTAAACTATAATTAGATAATTTAAGGATTTTTCTATAAAGCTCTCTAATAGTTATATTTATAAAATAAAACTATTTTAAATAGTAATTAGTATTTAATAAAATAAGAGATCTAATTAAGACTAATATACTCTATATTATAATTATATAATAAGAGATTAGCTATATCTTTTATTTTAAGAAAATATAGTAAAAATACTTAAGAATCTAGATTAAGAACTCTCTTAATAATAATCTACTTCTCTAGATTAATAAGATTCTAATTACTAAATTAATAATCTATCTAAGGAGTTCAGCTATATTTCTATTACTATAGTATTATATAGCTAATATTATAGATTAATATAACTTTCTAGAGATTTAATTTTAATATTCTTACTAGAGCTTAAAGGGTAAAGGTAATTTATCCCTCTTTCTTAGTTTACTATATAAATATTAATTAAGTAATTAAAGTTTAAAGTTAAAGAGTTAAAAATTTAGAGAAAATAATCTATATACTAGTTTAATCTATATACTAATAGATTATATTATTATACTTTAGAAATAAATATATATATATATACTAATATATTTACTAGAGTTTTTATAATAGTTTTTATTTAAGGTTTTACTTATTTAAAATAAAGTTACTCTTATTAATTACTAAAGTAGATCTATTTTATCTACCTTATATATAATATCCTATAGTCCAGAGGTAGCCTTTATTTATAATAACTATTTAGAATAATACTCTAATTAGTTTAACTCTAACATATTCTATACCTCTGTTTAATATAAATTAGTCTAACTATTATAAATTTTCTATTTAAATAATATATAATTCTTTATTCTTTAGATTTATTATTTTTTCTTAATTATATTCTTAATATTATTTAAATTAAAAATTAAAAGAAATAGATCTTATAATTTAGTTATATATTATATTTAGTTAATATTTTTAATTTTAATACTAATTAAAAGTAATAATAAAATCAGATTATATATAAGTATAATCTATAAATTAGGTAATAGTATCTATTCTAGCTTTCTTAAAATTTTAATAAAATATATATTACTATACTAAGTATAACCAGGTTAAATAGATATGCAGTACCTTAGATGTGAATAAAAACATGCCAAGGCTTACTGGGGCTTGTCATGGTTAAGGCGAGAACGGTACTGTATTGCCGTCCCCACCCACCACCGGCTCAGCGAAACTATGCCTACCGCTTGTCGTCGTACGAACTAACAGCAACTGGGCTATGTCTATACCACCGCATGCCTGAGACCGATATCCTCGGATTCATCGTAAATTGTCTTTTTGGCGCTGAAATGGAGCAAGTCAAGATTGGATGCTATAGGTACGCTATGAAAGCAATTCCTTCATACAAGTGAAGCTGACACAAGGGAAGTGCCTTTTGCGGTGATTCCGCTTCAGCGGTGAAGCAGTTTCTCGAAAATGAAGAACCGAAACTTGACAACCTTGTTGCCGACTACCTAGCAGATGAGTGCTCTGACCTGCTTGTGGAAATAAATACTAATTACACTTGTCACCATAGAGTTGACGATGGGTCTACTAGCTCGTTTACTTGCCGCATCCAATAGGGCTATATAGCTGAGTTCTTGGACTTGGTTATGGCACCATACCTTGACTTCATCTTGAAGTCAAAGGCGTTAAGATTGTGACCAACGCGGGGGGATTAGACCCAGTTGGTTTAAAACGAGCGATCGATGAGCATATCAAATCGAGAGGACTCGAGTCACGAATCAAAGTCGCAGCTGTATATGGCGACAATATCCTCTCTGATTTCAGCGATTTGGCAGAACAAGATGCGTTCACACAGTTCGACCCTCTCAGTGGAGAGAGCTTACCTGAAGTTGAACTTGATAGGGCCTATAATCTGTTGAGCTTGAATGCTTACATTGGGGCTGAGCCAATCACCGAAGCACTAAAGCAGGGAGCGACTATCGTTGTGACGGGTAGGTGTGTTGATAGTGCACTCGTTCTCGGACCCCTGGCATTCGAGTATGGGTGGCAGTACGAGATGACTCAGACCAACCTGGATCATCTAGCGAGTACATCGCTCGCAGGACATGTAATTGAATGCGGAGCTCAAGTCACTGGCGGGAACTTCACAGATTGGAGACATTCAGCATTCAGCCCCAATGGCGGATGGTCCAACATGGGATATCCAATCCTCACTTTCAATGAAGACAACACGTTCTCCACCACGAAACCGGAGAAGACTGGAGGGGTGGTCTCCCGGGCAAGCGTGATCGAACAAATGCTATATGAAGTTCTCGACCCAGAGAACTACGCTCTACCTGATGTCGTGGTGGACATGAGCCACGTTCAGGTGGACCTGGTTGAACCAGGCCATGTTTTAGTGCGTGGAGCCAAAGGAAAGCCACCAAGCCCCTGGCTGAAGTGTACGGCAGTACAACAGAGAGGCCACCGCATCGCCGTCGACTTTCTGGTGTGCGGTGAGGAAGCCGAAGACAAAGCCAGATGCCTGGGAGCCGCCCTCATTGATAGGACCAACACGATCGCAGCCCAACAATTGACCGGCACATTGAGCCCAATCAGCTCTTCAGATTCGGCTATCAACATTATTGGCAACGAGTCCAGCCTGGGTCCTGCGGCAAGTCAGGAGAAACGAAGGGAAGTTGTGCTACGGGTGTCAGCCAGACACTCCAACCGAAAGGTTTTCGGTATCCTCAGCAAAGAGGCGGCTTCTTTCCTTACGAACAGCTGCCACGGTGTCTGTCTTCTAACATCCGACCGAGCGAGAAGTAGTCCAAACTTCGTCGCCAGAAGTATACTTATTAACCGATGCAAAGTAATGCCTCATGTTCAAGTTGCTACTCGGAACCCTGTCTCAGTGCCGTTCAGGGCTCAAGGGTGCCAGCTCATTGAGGCTGCAAATACTCGCGTACATATCAGTTCTCAGCCCGGGACTCTTCCACAGAATGGTCGCAAAGGGGTGCAACTGCATCAATTTGCAATTGCAAGGTCCGGCGATAAAGGAGATACTGCCAATATAGCTATTATTGCCCGAGATCCAAATCACTACCAACAGTTAGTGCAGCAATTGAGCCACTGAACCGGTCTTTGCCCAGTTTAGTCACTTTATTGCTGCTAGGGGACAAGTAGCATGGTTCGAAGTACTTGGAGATTATGCGCTCAACTTTGTACTTACACGGTCTCTGGGCGGGGGCGGTCTTTCAAGCCTCCGACTAGATAGGTAAGTTCTCGTTTTTGTCCTAGCCCTAAGAGAAGGTTCATGAGTGACATTTCTGCAGACAAGCCAAGACATATGGGTAGCTTCTTCTTGCCGGAATAACTATTGAAGCACCTTCTGCATCAAGGATAATGTCAAACCTATAAGCATTCGAATTGAGTACAATGGATAGTCAAAAAATTCGGATCATAATCTTCTATATATATTTAACCTTTTTCTATGAAGTGATTGGATAGTGGGATGTTGTAACCAATTCAATTTGGATTTCGATAATTTCGTGAAGACTTGATGCCGCCAAATTTGTATATCGTGACTGTGGAGGGATCGACATGGCCAGTTCACTCATCTTATTGCACATTAATTCCGTCGTTTCATCCTGATTTAGAGAAAAATTGTTTCATTGTTATGTCAGGGTTGGCCACTCCTATTGAAAATTCCATCTTTTCAGTAAAACTCGACAAATCCCAGTGTATGTATCATAAGAATTCCGAGCAAAGGTTAGAGAGTAGAAGGTGATAAGTCTAAGAGATCATCATCTAAGTATATCTAGAACACGGGCTAAGGGTCGCGGCTGAGCCGGCATCCTTAGGGATGACACCCGCTTCAACCGCCTTCTTGTAGCACCAACGCCAGTCCTCAACACCATCGCACTTCCAGGTCCAGAAGATCCAGCCGTTGGAGCGTTCAAACGACTCGGCCTGCGCCGCCCAGTAAGCGCGATACCACGTTTCCTGGCCCTGGTATTTGAATTCGGGTGTGTTCTTCAGCGTGCTATTCACCGAAAGCGACCATTCGCCTACCGTCACGTTGGTGCCCATGTTGTCCTTGCAAGCCTGCGTGATGTAGGCTTTCTTTGTACCCTCGATGCGGTTATCAAAGCTTAGGTAGCGGTGGGCGTCGAAGAAAGCCATCTCAGTGCTGGGCAGGAACTCTCTTGGATCTCCAGATCCCCAACTCGTGCCCTGCGATTTCTGTTAGTTGAAATGGACCAACATTTAGCAGGACCAACGGGGAGGGACTCACCATGAACTGAATGTGGAGGCGGTCTGCCTTGGCAACGTTGAGCTTAGCCTCGGCGGCCTGGATGCGTTCGTATGCCTTTGGATAGAAATTCTTGCGCATATCGGTGGCATTAACTCCTCCTCGAACAGGTTCGTTCAAAACCTGCAGCATACCGACAGTTGTATAGTTGCCATTCGTATGGATACGGTTGGTCATCCACTCGAGGAACTTCAGTGCTCGCTCATAATTGGCAGAAGTGTAAAACTGGGGGGGTTAACGCCCTAGTAATGGGTTTATTAGCGAGAGGTGCACAATAAAACAGACAGGGCAGGTTTCTTACATGGCCAGTGAACTCTTCATTGGGAGACTGTGATCCAGGGGCACCATGGAGATCGATGATGGCATAGACACCATACTTCTTGCACCACCCGACAATACGGTCAAGATAGGGGAGGCCGCCGCGGGGGTAATACTCGTTTGCATAAACAAGGCTCTCTCGCATCCAGAAGCCGACAGGAATGCGCACGGTATTAAGGCCAATCTCCTTAATCTGCTTGATATCGGCCTCGGTAATCCACGTGTTCCAGTGATTTTTCCAGACCTCGTCAGCCTTGGCTTGTCCAAGGGCCTTGACGCAATTCCACTCGTCGTACCAGCCATAGCAGCCCATGTTCTTCCAGCTATCCTTCGTGAACCACTCCTCGATGATGAACTGGGAGCCGAGGTTTACGCCACGGACCTTGCTCACCTTGGGCAGCCGGCGCTCTGTCAGAGAGCTTCCGTCCTCGGGGATAAGCTCTGAATCGTACTATCAGCATCTGCACAATGAATACTTAGGCAGGGTGAGGGCAGGACTAGCACTTACCTCTGCTATCCAAGGTCCAGGCTTGGGCCATAGCCACAAGCAGAGACAAAGCGACTTTGGTCAGAATCATGGTGACAGAAACAAGTCTATAGTAGAACGAAGTCGGTTCGGTCCGTTGAAGAATCTGAAGCCGCAAGATGGACGATTGGCAAGGCAATATTTAAAAGATTGGCAACGGCTGAGAAGATCTGGCCCGCAGCAAGAGATCCATGTTGACGTAGTGCCCATCATGCCCAGATGCGTCGAACGGTTCCACACATTCTCGTTCTGGAAATACGTCAAAGGTCATCCATGATGCTCAATCCTGCGCTGAGATGGGGCCAACTTGAAACGCGGAACGGTCATCCTGGACGGGCGGCCAACTTTCCGTCCCTGTTGGCGTGATCTAAAAATTAAATTCCGTTGCAATCGCCATGATTTAAGGTTGTCAGCTGTCCTGTAGCCATGAGGTCTGCCTGTAATTAGACATGTCGCACTTTGGATGAGACAATCCAGTAGATCCTTGTGCAGCTCCTGCGCCCAGTCTCATAGAATATAACTACAAGAGTACAACGAGATGCGTAAGCTTTGTGTCTAAAGTTTGCGACTACAACAAATTCTCATGAATCGAGTAGATCTTGCGATGAAGATCTGGGAGCACATCACCATCGAGTGCGAACTGGAGGCATTCTTAGCTAGAACCGGCTGCGCCCGTCGTGCCGCATTTGTGGGGTTGCAATCTCATTTCATGGTCAGCATCGACAACAGGATAAAAACGGGTTGCTCGTAAGACGACCCGAGGGCTGGTGAAACGTAGCGCTATGCAAGGAGACTGGATCAAGGCTAACTCTTGTCACTGATTGCCGGATCAGTCGGGCCCTGCCACTTCATACACACGCGGGATTCCAGCTCGATCAAGACATGCGTTTATACCGTTGCATTGAGACGCAGAAAAAGCTGCCGCTCGGCCCCGCTCATTTTCACGGTTTGCCTTTGACAGCTCCAATTGACGATGCATTGGTGAGTTGTCCTGCCATCAGAACTTGGCTTGCCCCTCACTCTACTCGGGAAGAAAAATGAGTGGGTTCAGTGGAACTGGCTAGAATATCGTAAGAAGTCTACTTGAATCTTATTGGCTTACAGAGTTGTATACAAAAATAACTTTCTTTGCTCTTCTTACGTCGGCTACCTACCCACAGCACAGCCAAGTTATTGCTCCATCCATTTTCTACAACAAGTAGGATATTTCTCACGCCGATTACCGGCCATAACCAAGTTCCAAACGGATATTACACGGATATCACACGGGCTAGAAACTCAGCCACCACTTCCAAGCATGGCAAATAAAATATTCTTACTACAACCAAATCTTTGTACCGTTAGGGTGAGACACCAACTTAATCCCCTCAGTTGCATGTTGGATGGATTTCTGTTGCTTGTTAGAGTATAAAGACACTAACTAGATGCGTCTATGATAAACGCCTCTCATCAAGGCGTATCTTAGCCATTGTCTTCAACAGTTCGCTAAGAAACCCGTTCGCTATTTCCAGGCTCTTAGTTCGAAATGCGAAATAGCCAGCGCTCAAAAGCCTCATTATCGGCTTCTCCGACTTTCTCCTTTTTCGTATTTTTCCACTTCGAAGAATATACCATGAAGCTGCTATGGTTTGAAGGATTCGTCGCAAGCATTTTGACCTTCTTCGCCTCGGGCGTTTCGCCGCCCTCGCACATGAGTCTCGCTTCATACGATTTTTCCGCAAAAATACTTGCCCTCACTTTGTCACCGTGAGCGATACTGATTTGAAAAGCATCGTAATATAGCCGTGCGGCGAAAGGCTCGGAATATCCCCCATACTCAGCTTTTAGGAGTTGCAGGAGAGAATGGCAATCTTTGAGGCTTTCCCCTGGACTCTTCCACATACGAAAAGGGTCCCCAATCTGACCATCGAGATTGTTGGATTCGTGAACGGCGAGTGTCGCTTTCTCGGAGCAGGGCCTTTGGCTGTGAACAGACGACACAGGTACACTGGAAGCCAAACGACTGCTTCAAGGAAGCTTGCCGGACCGCAGATGGGCCGCCCTTGTCATATGAGATGGTAATCTCTTCTCCGCATTTGATTGGACTAATGGCGAAAATAGTTTCGATTTTGGTGTCACTATTCCATGTATTTTGGCTGTTGGGGAGGCAGCTGTGATTGATGCGGCATATCGTAGGATAAACAGCCCCAATCTCAGACCCAGAACCACACGGCAGAGCATTCGTCTTCATAATGCCAGCAAAAGGATGCTTTCCGGGAAAGTTGTTATGGAGGGACAAAAATTGCCGTTGGCTTGCTTTGTCCAGCTTTTTGAGCTCTGATGACAAGAAAGCCTCTAGTGCAGCAGGTGCTCCAGGTCGAGTGACTAATAGCGGCTTCTCTTGGATAATTAGAGTCCCTTGAGGTATGTCCTGGAGGGCTACGAGGCCTATCCCTTTCAGCGGAATAGTCTTGGCTTCGAACATAAGTGGCTCGTCGTGCTGGTATATCTTATTAACTAAAATGCAAGATATAGTAGAGGGTGCAAGCAGCAAACCTGTTCAAGGGAGCTGTTCTGCTCCTTCGAGGCAGTGTTAGAGTCCATGCTGCCGAGTACTTGCAAATTGATAATAAGAATCGGATAATATAACAGCTTTGGTCGCTTCTTCAAGGCCCTTGTCAACGGCCAATTCTTTCTTTGTCGAAGGTTGAACGTAGACTGGTCAAGTCAAGGATGTAAAGTATGCAATCAAGATCTGGGTAATCACAACAATTAAGTACAATTAAGTAGGACAGCGCAAGGAGACTTGTTCCAACACCAAAAGTGTAGGGGCGACTCGTCGTGCTATTTTTCCAACGTACCTCTCCTCACTGCACGTGTCTGCGTTTGATTCGATCAATTTGTTGTTTGTGTTGGTTGGCCTCCTGCATGATGACTGCGTCACACCCTCTTGATGTCTCAAATACTAGTGCAGCATTGAACATTCAAATCCTGCTTTAAGTCTACGCGACATATACATACAATAAAAGGCAACGTCCCTTTTATTTGAACGTCTGATAGAATATATGAGAACGTGAAGCTCTAGAATAGTTATTGGCAAATCTTACTGTGCGTAATTGCGAAACATATGAAATCGTGAAGAAAAAGTAGAAGATTGAGTGCCACCGGAAAGAATATCTGACTTATCAAACTCATCTCAATGGCCACCATATAGCCGTACTAGTGCGTAATGTGATCAGGCTTGAATACGATCTGCGTAGCGACAGATATGCTATTAGATAGGGTTTTATAGGCTACCGGGGGGATAAGACCAGCGATTTCCAGCAAGAGGAGGAAGTGTGATCGTACTAGCTTTTGATATTGATTCTGAGTATAGTCGATCACTGCAAGGTAACAAAAGAATGTCAAACAGCCTAAGACATTTACATACATCCTGCGGCCTTGTTCATTCATGAATTGAGCGTCTTCGTTCGAAGTATTTCTTGCCGGCGGGAAAAGTCTAAATGTCCGAGACCATCTTCGAAATCGCTCACTTCTGTGCATTGCGATGCTCCACTTGTTCTGCTTCTTCCAAGGTGTCCGCCATCTTCGCCTGGGTCTTGTCAAGATCCGCGACAACAACCTCGTCTCCAAAGATCTCAGCAATCTCTTCAAGCGACTTGCCCTTGGTCTCAGGGAAGAGCAAGTAGACAACGATGGCCCCCACAAGGTTGGTGCAGATGAAGAGCGAATAGTACTTGTAGCCAACCTGCTTGAAGGCAATCGGGGAGACTTGGTTGAACACGATATTGATGAGGACATTGGATACGACGGAAATTGCAGAGCCCTTTAGCAAACACAACTATCAGCTGATGCTCAACAATGCAAATTTCGGTCAAGTACTTACCTTGGCACGAACTGCCATGGTCATGATTTCAGGAACGTAAATGTAATGGATCGAGTTGTAACCCAGAGAGTAGCTGAAAGTTCGCAGTCAGTAAATGGGACAGACTGTACGTGGTGTTAGGGTCTTACATTGCAGTGAAGCAGAAGATGAAAGCGATCGTAAAGCCCTTCGCGACCATGTTTTGAGAAGATCCATAGCCACCAGATAGACCCATGACGAGACCCATGTCAAGAGCCATGATAAGACCGGTGATCCAGAGCGTCTTACGGCGTCCCCAGGTATCAACATAGTAAAGGCAAATCACATTGGCAATAGGGCCAACCAGACCATAGATTCTAGGAAAGAATGGCGATTAGGTCAACAGATACCACAGACAATCGGAAGAAGAGACCGACTTACCCTGCCAGAAGTGTAGGCATGTGACCGGTCATTCCCAGGCCCTTGTACAGGTCGGTCTGGAAGTAGTTGACGACATTGATACCACTCATCTGCGTGAAAACCTGCACAAGCACAGCAAGCATGACTCTCTTCCTATTTCCAGCAGTGCTGAAAACCTCGCGCCAGCCGGCCTTGTTGACTGTCTTTTCGTAGCGAATTTGCTCCCGCATCTGGTTGTATTCAGCGAGGAAGAAGCTGTCGTCATGACCGATGTTGCCGTGCAGGCGTCGGATAACAGCCAGGGCCTCATCGTCGCGGTCCTGCTCGAGCAGCCATCGTGGGGAGTAGGGGAGGAAATAAATGCCGAACATAACAATAAGGGCCGGAAGACACTGGAAAGCCAACGGGAAGCGCCACTGGAACTGACCAGACGCATACGAGCACCCGAACCCAACCCACTACAAACATCAAGTCAGCTCAAAAACTCACACTCGGGGCAATGGGGGGACAGGCGGTATCCGACTGACATTGGCAGCAGCAAAACCAAAACCAACAAACTGAGCATGTAGACCTGCGATCATACCACGCTTTTCCGGAGGCGAAATCTCAGAATTGTAAATCGGGATCGTCATGTTCATCATACCAACGGCGAAACCTCCCACGATACGCCCGGCAATGAGCATACCAATGTGGACGGAGGCGGCCTGGATGATACCGGCAATCAGGGCAATGACAGATGCGATGGCGATGGTCTTCTTACGGCCGAGGTAGTCTGCGCTCCATCCTGCGAAGAATACACCAAAGACTGCGCCGCCATTGAACGTGCTAACGACGGCACCCTTGATATCGGCCGTGAAGGGATGGAAATATTCGCCAAAGTGTTCCTGCGCAATTACAGTGGTAATGACACCAGAGTCGATGCCGTACCTAGATGGGGAGTTTGGTGAGTTATAAGAACAAAGCGGAGGTTTGGAGACGAGGTCTCACGTACAGCAATGATCCGACCTATGTAATAATTTAAGATAAGCCGATGTTCGAGGATGGCACAATCATTAGAGTGGGAGCTACTTACCGCCGCAAAAAGGGCGCATCCCCAAGTATACCAATTCACTGATTGTTTCGCCGCCATTGCGAACGATGTCTCCAATGCTCCAAACCCAAACTTAGGCGAATGGTTAAATTAGTCTATCGACTGTGAATCCGTGACCTGGAGAAACGAGAATCACCAAGTGTCGAGGTCGTCTCCTTTTTATTGTTTGAACGTCGATACTAAGCTATCGGGGGAAACTTTACCCCGTGATTGAAACTAGGGAGGAACCCCGATGACTTGGCTGGCATTCTCGGATATCCTCCGGACGTAACCGTAGGTAATGCCATGCTTACTCCCTGGGGAATACCCGGCCAGGCTGTGACTACCATCTGACCTCTATTCTTGTGACAAATCGAACGCTAACACTCAGGCTAAATTCCCAGCCCATGGATAGGGATGACTTTAAAGCTTTTTTACCTGGTCCCAGCAGAACGGTCGTTGGGATCCAGCATCGAGCAGATATCGATGCCCCGGCTCTCGTGACAGGGCTTTCCCACAAGACGCTTTCCGAGGTGGGGTTTCATGTCAATATTTGGGAGATCAGGAGAGTTTGTTATTTAGCCTAAATGCCCCAGACAATTTCCATATTCCCTACTGGTCAGCCTCCCTATCTACTGGGTCGGCAGTTAGGAAACATGGGAGGTAGGCGAGTTCTCACCGTTGACCGCCAAGAGGTCGTAACGGGAATACCGTATATAAAAAGAGGCTGAAGGTGGAGCTGGCGGAGTGAAACTCCTGTTCCTAGTCCCTTCCAACTCTTCTCCAAAACCCCCCAACAAACCACTGAATCATCGCTTCAAGTTTCCGTTTGCTCGCGATTGCTTTCACTTCAAAGATCTGAAGGAAGAGCTCATTCAGCATCCACGTGGGAGTGACTTGCCCGGACGAACCCCAAACATCACCCCTGGGCAAATGTCCACAAGCGGGGTTCTCATCCTGTCTGTCAAGGATAAGTAATTGCCACTAGTTAGTTTGTCATTCGATTCGTGTCTCGCGCGCGCGACTTCCGACTTTACCCTCGGATATAACGGAAGTTTAGTCTGGCTGAAGTTCTTCTCCACCGCAGTGTCCACAAGTCTGCCAGACAGCCTCAACTCGAAGCATTCGGTAGGGGTCAATACCTGTGGACCTGAGTCCTTGCGATATATAATCTTACGGCTTCAAAACGTTGCTGGTAGCCCGTGTTTCTGGGGGCTTCAGGAGCAGTGAACGTGAGATAGATAGACATTTTTACAGCCAACATGGTTAAGTTTTCACACGGTTGCTGGCACCCAGCTCCAGACACCATTATCGACTGGGCTGTCGAGGTAGTCAAAGGTGTTGCAAACGAGGATAATTTGCATTTCGTCACAGTGAGTATTCTCTCTAGACCTTTGAAAACATCGGACTTCAAACAGCGATGTATAGATAATGTGTCCGAATGGCTAACAGTCTATACAGTGCTCCAAGCCAATCAACCATCGGGGCGATACCCTGAACAACCCCACGTTGACACACCACGTCAGCTCCCCCATTGATGACGTTCTGTTCCTGTCTTCAACCCACTGGAAGGGCCAGAAGAGTGTTACCGCGGGCCCTCACTTTGAGCTTTACCCAGAAGGACAGCCCGGCCACACCCAGACTATCAAGACATCGAAAACTGATGAAGAGCTAAAGTTCTCTGTCGGAAATCTCTCGGCGTCCGTCAACACGACTCCAAAGAGCTTCAATCTCGACTTTAAGAATGGTTCGAGAAAGTTGACATCTCTTGGATGGCGTTCAATCGGCTATGTCAAGCAGAACACCACTGCCTTGCACCCAAAGGCAAACTACACCAACCCCAACAATGGAGAGAGATGGACCACCTATCAGCTTTCCCTGGGTGTTGGAGAAAAGATTTACGGGCTGGGAGAACGATTCGGTCCGTTCATCAAGAATGGCCAAACTGTCGACCTCTGGAATGATGACGGCGGCACTGGCTCCGAGCTCACCTACAAGAACATTCCATTCTTCCTCAGCTCTGCCGGATATGGCGTGTTTATCCCCACATCCAGCCTTGTTTCGCTAGAGGTTCAGTCTGAGCGCACAACTCGCGTCAACATTGCTGTTCCGGGCGAATCTCTTTCCATCTACCTGATTTACGGACCTAGTCCCAAGGACATTATCAACAAATACGGCATTCTTACTGGCCGCCCCGCTCTTCCGCCAGCGTGGACCTTTGGTCTCTGGCTTACAACCAGTTTCACGACCAATTATGATGAGAACACGGTCAATACTTTCTTAGATGGCATGAAGGAGAGAGATATCCCCGTCGCTGTGTTCCACTACGACTGTTTCTGGATGAAAGGTTTCCAGTGGTGTGATTTCGAGTTCGATCAAGACTTTTTCCCCGATGCTGCCGGACAGCTGAAGCGAATGAAGGACCGCGGCCAACACGTAAGCAGGAGCTCCAAAATCTGGAAGATAGTACTTCTGGAGCGGCTACTAACCGCGGGTAACTAGATTTGCGTTTGGATCAACCCATATATTGCTCAGGAGAGCAAACTCTTCGATGAAGGTGCCGAGAAGGGATACTTTGTCAAACGCGGAGACGGTAGCGTTTGGCAGTATGATTTCTGGGTATGATCATTCGTCTGACTTGACCGCTGGATTCCTTAGAACTTTGTGGAGGCTAATCCGAATCATTTTTACAGCAAGCCGGAATGGCATTCGTAGATTTCACCAACCCCGATGCCTGCAAGTGGTACCAGGAGAAACTCCAAGCTCTTGTCGACATGGGAGTCGAGTCCTTCAAGACAGATTTCGGCGAGCGCATTCCCACAGGCGATACCGTCTATTTTGACGGATCCGACCCAAAGAGAATGCACAACTACTATGCCTATCTCTACAACAAGGTTACCTTTGAGGTCCTTGAGCAGTCGTTGGGCAAGAACAATGCTGCGCTTTTTGCTCGCTCAGCAACTGCTGGATGCCAGGTACTTTCCCTCAAACTGGCCTTTATTAATGACTGATGAACTAACCATCCTCCCCCAAACAGAGATTTCCAATCCACTGGGGAGGCGACCCTTACTCGACGTTTCCTGCCATGGCCGAGACACTGCGCGGAGGTCTATCCCTTGCCCTGAGCGGCTTCGGATACTGGGCACACGACATCGGTGGTTTTGAGGGAAATCCAGACCCGGCACTCTTCAAGCGCTGGATCGCATTCGGGCTTTTCTCATCCCACTCCCGACTGCATGGAAGTGGATCATTCCGAGTTCCCTGGCTCGTCGACCCGACGGAGGAGGCCTCGCGTGTGCTCACTCACTTCGTGTCATGGAAGCACAGGCTGATGCCGTACCTCTACTCCCAAGCAATTGCGACCCATCAGTCGGGTATCCCAATGCTCCGCAGCATGCTTGTTGAGTTCCCAGAGGACCCTATCGCATGGCATCTCGACACGCAGTACCTCCTTGGGCCTTCTCTCCTAGTGGCACCCGTTTTCAATGAAGAGAATGACGTGACGTACTACCTGCCCAAGGGCAAGTGGTACGGACTCCTTGATGGCAAGATCAGGGAAGGGTCAGGATATGTCACAGAGCAGCATGACTTTTTTAGCCTACCAGTACTTTTACGACCAGGAAAGGCTGTTGTTCTGGGTAACTTGGACCTAGCAAAAGAGAAGGTCGTGTACGATTGGTCTGACAATGTTACCATTGTGGTCAACCCAGTTGAGGGCATGGCCGAGGTGGTGGAGATTCCCGACCATGAGAACTTTGGTCAGATCAAGGCCAAGGTCTCAATCACATCTCAAAGCGGCGCCGTGAAGCTCTCAGTCGTGGAAGGCCAGCTCAATTCAAGCACCAAGGTGCAGGTTGCAGGGGGTGATGTTAGCGAAGTAAAACTCTCTAAGCAAGAGACCATCGTTAACGCATAGGTACAAATTGCTACTATAGAACGTATCCTAGTTCAATCTGGTCACAAAAAAACCGTTGATGAGTCTTGGGGAACGCATTGCGACCCTATACGTAGGAGAATGAGAATAAGGCTGAACAGCAATGAAAGCTGCCAGGGCCCGACAACTCAACGCAATGAATACGAAGGCTTAAGAATATAGCCTTTCCTAGCCCGCCCAAGTTGTAGTCATACGGCAGGAAGGTTCTATGAGCCTTCATACAGATGACTCACTTACCGTTACGAGTCTATACACGATAATGCTCCTACGTTTGATCCATGTACGTCTTTTCCAGGGCTAATCATTGTGGTCTCTCATCTGCATTACATATTCAGTTTCCCCCGTAATATTGGCCATATTTTGCCGTGCCCCGATATCCACGACCATACCTACTCGACAGTTATGGATGCTGACTACAGATTATTAAACAAATCTTTGCTCTTTTTTTGGACTCGTCCTACGTAGTTTACATTTGCTCAAACTTACGGAATCGCAGATTGAGGGACATCATCACCGATTCAACTGTTGAGCTGCCATACTCATTGAGTTGAGTTAGCTATGCTATTTAAGTCATCTGTCCGTTCCGGTATGTTGGAGATCCCGTGACACCGTTGAAGCTTTCGATGTTTGTTATTATTTTCTCAGCTGTTCCCAGTCTGATCAAGTCCATTTGCGTCCCCTCCTTGCATTTCAGCTGCACGTTGAGGGAATATGCGGTCATGAAACTCCTTTACCGCATCCCGCAGCCTGGTGGTCGGAAATCTCCGCCTACGCATAAAGCGCTGCAGAAAGTCTTGATCGACATTTCTCGCCGTTGACCAGTCCATGAGCAGTTGCATAAGAGAAGAATCTCCAAATCTCGCTATTGAAAGCGCGTAATCCAGTGCAGACATGTAGGTGGGGTTATTTGAACGCGGCGCTTGGCCGAGTGGTGCTCCATGTTCTAGAAGCACCATGACTACTTCCCTTGCTATCACTAGTGTTTTCTTCAGTGAGTGAGGGCGGTTCGGACTGCCCCAAAGCCGATACAATATGGCCACAAGAAGTGTCATTTCAGTATCCCTGGGGCGGAGCTCCCCCATCGCTCCAACGGCTCTCGAATCAACGACGACTGAATCAGCCCGCATCCCAGCTGTAAACAGGATTCTCATGCATTCGACATTTAGTGAAGATGCAGCAAAGTACACCAGGGTTGCCTTCAAGTCCATCCTTCTAGGATCAGACGAGGCTTCGAGGTTAACTCCAGTGTCAACGAGGTTACAAGTGAATTTGATTTGCTCTTCAGAGCTTCGAGAGATCCACTTGTTGAATGTAAGATCATCGACAGCCGAGCACCAGCTCGACGGATCGCAGCCTGAACTCACAAGCATCGCGGCGGTCCTGAAGTTTTCGTACTGGAGTGCTGTGGCTAGAGGACTATTCCCACGATTGGGGTAGTCTGGGTCCAGTTGAGCCCCCGTAAGGATCAGCAACCTTACGGTCTCTTTGGCTCTTTCTTGTTGCGAGCAACGACAAACATAGTGGAGAGCCGTAGCTCCCCAATCATCGGCTTGGGCGACGGACAATCCTGGTTGTGCCAACAATAATCGAACAAGTTGGTCATTCCCATTTTCGCATGCATGATGAAGAGCAGTCCTATGATAATGATCCTGGGCCCCTGCATCGACCCGAGGCTGTTGCAGAATCATCCGAACCAGCTCAAGGCCGTCCTTACATGATCGAACAGCGAGGTGCAAAGCCGTCACTCCCTCAAAGTCAGCGATTGCAGCATCGGCACCGCGCTGTATGAGTTGGCGTGCAAGGCTGAGATCATTTCTCATGGCGGCAACATGGAAGCTTGCCGCAAGCGACAATGGGTCTGAACGGGGGAAAAGTCTGGCAGCAAGGTCAGGCTGCCCTTCTCGCTCAAGGCTGGGGATTGCAGAGACGTTCTCCGCAACCATGAAAGCGCCTCTGTCGATGAGAAGGGCGGCAATTTCTGTCCTCGAATCATGGTCAGATCCTAGGCGATCGTTGAAAGTGAAAAAGTGCGAAGGGTCTTCGAAATGATTGTAATCGCCGTAATCTGTACCGGACTCTTGGGAGGACCATGACAGATGCCCCCATACAAGCTGGAACATTCCCTCGAGCGTGTGATCGAGGCAAAAGTGCAATGGATACAAAGGGGGCGCCATAGTATCCATCTCCGTCATTGTCACAGCAGACGTTCCGCGCTGGAGCGTGGACATCGGCGCCATGATCAAGCAGATATTCAACAATATCTCGATGCCGGCGCCCCACGGCAAGGTGAAGCAGTGAGAAATAGCGGGGATAGTCGAAGTCCAATTCCTGGACTCCTCTTCCCCACGGCGGACACTACTCGGCGAATTCGTCTACTTCAATTGTCGTATCGAGGGCTGCTCCATACACGTAGCCTACAGCGCGAACAAGTGTACGGAGTCTTCCTTGATTGACGGCCCAGAGGATGCATGACTGCGCCGGCGGATCTCTGATAAGGTTCTGCTTGTAGAGCTCTGCATTGAGTGCGTCGAATAGGCGATGGGATGACCGGGCGAGTCTGCTGTAGCTTTGCAGATAGTTGGACGGATTGGCATAGTAAGAAAGAGGAGAGTTGAGGGTGCACATTTCCGCAATTCCAACCAAAATCTCCGTCGGGAGACTCTCAAGCCCCGTGGTCATGCTGTTGGCCGGCTCGGATGGCGATGAAAGACTCCGGTAGACAAGAGAGATGCGCAAGATACCAGAGCGAGGGTCCGCGGTAAACACTGTTTAGCAAGGTCAGTGCATGCCGCTCGAAATGCAACATCAAACGTACCTCGTTGGATGCGCGACGATAGATGCGCAACCAGATGTTCGATGACAATATTGTGATGATGCTGTGACGATGTTGTTGTGATGTTGTGATAATACTGTTCTCACGTTGTGACAATATTGTTACTGTGACGTGCTGTGACGATGTTGTGACGATGTTGGAGAGGATGCGAAGCATGTCGCCCCAAGAAAATGGAAGGCGGTGTTGGGATGGGCGAGAAGGATCGCCTGTGCTCTCCTGCAACTTGGCCCTCATTTTATCTATCTAGGTACCTTCCAATTCAATCTCATCCGAGTCAATTTCAATCAATTTCAAGCCATGACCGCTATTTTGACTAGGTACTTGAGTTTTAGGAAGCGCATTATGAAACTGTCTGTACACGATAATGCTTCTACGTTTGGTCCCTGTTCACCTTTACCAAGGCTGCTTATTATGGTGTCTCGTCTGCATTCGATATTCAGTGTTCCCCGTAATACAAGCCCTATTTTGCTATGTCCTGATATCTACGACCATACCTAGGTACTTAGTACTGATACCGTATGCTCTCAAAAGATTCGACCGATTTCTTGGACCGAGTTTTCTATCTTTGACGCGGGGAGCGCAAATACGATTGGGCTTAGAGTGTAAACATACGGGTTAGTTAGAGTGGGGGCAGGGCGGACGAATTACCTATTTGAGGAAATTTGGTGGAGAAGGCTGCTGACTAAAGCTTATTATCCAATTTTTGGAGGCTCTTCCTAATTTACACTTGTCTCCAAAATTAATGGAAGTGCGCAATCGTGTAAGGTGTGTTTTGATGAAAATCAAGTCTACACGTACTAAATGTAAGAAACTACAATAATTTTTTGTTTAGTTGTAACTTCAGTTGCAGTAATATAATTTGAGTTATCAATACACTGAAGAGTTTGAACCGACCGACACGTGACGAGTACTTACTGATGAGCACGGCATTCCATCTGTTCCTCAAACGTAAAGTAGGTACGACGCTAGACATCAAATTGGTTGACGAAAGTCAAAAATCACCCGCTGTCGTAGGTTACTTTTTCGTATGCTAACTAAAGGAAAAGAGATAACAAGTTGACAGTGATGGTGAACGCTTGCGAGTTAGTCTTAGTAGTAGGTGAGCAAAGGTCTAGGGTAGGTTGGATGGAAAGCAGGCACAACAGTAGGAGCATCAATTGAGCAGCCGGAACAGCGGTAATGGCTTGAAACTGATGAAATTTGACCCAGAGCTGGTTGAAAGTATCAGTTTTCTTACATGTGACAAAAATTAAAACATGAGTCTGGAGCCTTAGGTTTTGGACTTGAACTTGGCCATATCAAGTGACGATGATAAAGTTCAATCAGTATGGCAGTTCAATAGTTGAAATGGTTGATGCTCATGGCCCTCAATCGCCATTTCTATCAAACTTATCATCGTCTCTCGTAGGTTGATGCCTCTTTTCATGTTACTGGCTTCCCTCATAACAACCTAGTGCTATCTTCTCTCGTAGCAAGTCGCTTGCTTGCATACCAATGTTCTAGAACATCTCCGTGAGTCCGTGTTTCGGTTGGATTCTGCGCCAGTCTGAGGTCCACAGAACTCCGAGACTCCGTGATTCCGGCCAGTGAACAAGGATCACCAGCGGAATCTTGCTCTAGTGACGCCATAGGATGTCATCGCAGCAAAACATCATTTTAACAATTTGGGTATATAATGAAATGAGGGGACGCTGATTGAACATTGAACATTACAAGCTTCACAATCAGTAACCTCCACCGTCTGTCCCTCTACCAGCCTCTTCTCAGCCCACATCAATATTTCCTAAAACACAACATCCCAATCTGTCAAAATGGCACCCAAGATCCTCGTTGTTCTCACCAGCCATAGCCTGATCGAGTCAATCAACAAGCCTACTGGCTGGTTCCTGGTTCGTCGCAATCGCCCCAGATACTAGAAATGAACAAGCACTGACCAAACCCTAAAATAGCCTGAGTTCTCCCATCCTTACGATGTTCTCGCACCCAAGGCCGAGATCGTCGTCGCCTCGCCAAAGGGTGGTGTAGCCCCTCTCGACCCCGCCTCAATCGAATTCTCCAAGTCCGATGACGCCGCCCAGAACTTCTACAAGAACAAGTCTGAGATCTGGGAGAAGACCAGGCCCATCAAGGAATTCCTCGGTAAGGCGGACGAGTACGACGCCCTGTTCTACCCTGGCGGCCACGGCCCCGTGTTCGACCTCGCCACCGACATCGAGTCGATCCAGCTCATCATCCAGTTCCTCGATGCAGGCAAGCCCGTCGCCGCGGTCTGCCACGGTCCCGCCGCCTTCGCCAATGTCGTGGGCAAGGATGGAAACCACGTCCTCAAGGGCAAGACCGTGACGGGCTTCACCAATGCCGAGGAGGACATCATGCAGCTGACGAGCGCGATGCCCTTCCTGCTTGAGGATGCGCTCATCAAGGCTGGGGCTACCTTTGTCAAGGCTGACGAGCCTTGGGGCGAGAAGGTTGTCACTGATGGACTCATCATTACTGGTCAGAACCCGGCCTCTGCAGCTGGTGTTGGCAAGGCTCTTGCCACCGCTCTCGGTGAGTAGTTTCTGCTTCTTTCGCAAGTTTGTTCAATTGATCTAACATAGTTTGGCAGGTCTGTAAATGGAAGTTCAGTTTGATATTAGAAGCGAGCGGTTTGTTCTAGGTAAAATGGTTATAATGAAAGGAAAGAATACCTAGCTGGAACAAGTAATAAAATCAATGTATTGCATTGGCATACCTTGTCCATTTTGATTCTAGTGATGCGCATGTTCAATGATGTAGATAAGACCTAGACGATTGGCGATTCTCTTTCTCAAAGCCCGAATTTTTGCGTGCTTATCTAGCTAGAAAAGGTCCCCAACCAAACATCCATTGTCAAGACTGCTTTCAGCCCCCCATGCAGAGACGTTGATGCTATGACGGCATCTCTCGAAGACTTTAGGTAGCCATTTAGCCTCGGATCCTGCACATGAGCTTCAACCTCTTCAAGAAAACCATCACTATGGACGGTGCCCACTTCCCAGAACCCGTCCTGCAGCCCAGGCTGAGGAACGAGGAGGCCTTCATGCTCAAGCTTCCAGCCAGAAGCCTTCCCGATAGTCTTGATGGCGTCTGGAGTAAGAATATTCTGGACGTTCGCATCACTCTCCGGTCTCTGGCTCTCAAGCGCAGCTCGAGCCAGGGCCGCAAGAACATGCGGCACAGCTGCCGGCGCAGTAGCTGACAGAGCATACTCAGCGATGCAGATCTTCTCAACGCGTCCAGATAAGCTTCGAAAGATCCTTTCAAGCTCATCGGGAGACTTGAAATACCAGATGCAGTGGGCTAATACTGCCACGTCCCAGGACAGGCCCTCGCCCGCTGTCTGGCTGAGGTACTGCTCTGGCGTGGCCTGGTGCCAGTTGATCCGGCTGCCGACCTCACTGGCGGTAATCCATTCGTATGCCTGGCCTAGGGTAACAGGTGCTCCATAGTCGAGGGATCCAGGATCGATGGCATCGACAGTCCCGGACGGCCCAACGGCTTCAGCTACCACGGTTGTGCAGAGGCCTTGGCCACAGCCGATTTCAAGGACTCGGCCGCCCCTGGGGATCGCGGCCCACCCATTGACCATATTAATGCGATGTGTGGTTTGCGTGACATCGGGGTTTTCTGGCGGATTGGCACGGTCTATGGGGTTGTAGGTGTAGGATGTGATCCGATATGCCGCTGAGGTTGGAATTGCTACTGGACCAGACATTGTAAGAGGGTTGTCGGTCGATCGTGTATCTTGTGATTCCCCAATCTTCAAGTTTGACATAAGATGATACAAATCCTAAATTCAATCTATAATCTAAGTTAGCTTTATGTTATCATTGTTCAAAGATGCAGGAATCTCTCGATCTACGTGACTCTACCATTGGATGAGTCACCACGACTCACCAGCTGCATGTAACGCCAAGCTTACTGCTCCTTCCATTCCGGTAATGGCGGCATCTGATAGAAAACCCATAATCGCCTGCCTTCTGCCTTGAAAACAAACGCCGCGACAAACAACTAGTATCATTCCGATCTGCTGGGGAATGTTCTTTCATGGCATGCTGCACTGTCGATGGTTGGTTTATGCCAAACTGTCTGTGGGTGTCTCCAATAGAACGCTGGCCTCATATAATATCGGTGTAGTTGCTGGCTTGGTGCTACCTCTCATTACTGATCCTAGGGCTAGGATGAGTGTCGCAGTTCGTGATGCCGATACATAGGTCGAGTCGTGATCCGGTTCCGTCACTTGCCTTGTTGTACCTGTTGTTTCTAGATGTAGTAGCTTGCCCTGATCCCTGTAGAGCTTCGCCAGGTTGTTGACGATTTTGAGAGTCGACATATGGCCACGCCTAAGCACCTTTGGCAAGGTGGCCTTCCAGTGCTCGGTCAAGCATCGCTTCAGCTTCGTTGAGCTTGCCTTGATCCCCGGAGAAATTGTCGCGGCTAATTTCGATGAACAGGCGAATTTATCTTAGAAATAGTTCAAGGGTGAGCAAGAATTGAGCACTTTCATTGCACGTAGGAAATGGCAAAGCTTTACAATCGTGACCTGGTTTTCAACGAATGTAGATGGATTAAAAAGAGCGTTGGACGAAGCACAAAAATACCTGCATTACTTGATCTCTCAAAAAGCATGAAAGACAGCAAAGGCCGGGCTTTTAGGACAAGGCAAACGTGAAATCTTTTAACGTGTCTAGTCCTCGTGAGATCGCAGTATCCAGATTTGCCAATAGTATTATACATCTATGCGAGCTTCCAACAAGGAGTCTCAGAAGCGCCCATTGCAAACTCGGTGGTGTTGATCCATGCTACCCGTCGCGAAAGGGGTTTTCTGATTGGTCCCTTGATATGATCTTGGTGCTAACCAAGGCTGTTGATAACTTTCAATGCCTTAGTAAGCGGATATCGGGAGTTTGAACGGGAATGGGCGGGACTTCGGGGTCAGCAACATCTCCTACGCTAGCCTAACGTGTTGACTTGGAATGCGGGACACGGACGGCTTCCAAGCAGACACCGCACCGGATGCTTTCATTTATTATTAATTCGGGGAAGACGCTTCGGGTCCCGTTTGTCGCGTTCTCGGCTTGTCGATGCACCCGATTCGGCTTACTTCTCGATAAGCTAAGCTTCTTGTTGAAGGGATGACAGCAACCGGACACCCCGGCCAGCCGGGCTGATGCCGCTACGTGTACGGATGACATTCAACGGAGATGGGATGTCGTAGTTGAACATAGCTGATAGGTCCGGGCGACTCAACTAGCCACGAGTCCTGAGCTTAGACCCGACGACGGTAAAAGGAGTCTCCGGAGTAGTCACAGCGCCTTCGTGCTAGGAGATTTAGGTTTGTATGTCATAAATGACGACGATCTGGCTGGTAATCATTGGCAGTCTCATTTGCTTTGGCACCTGTACTTAAAGCTGCCGGTTTCGTGATAGAGAAATCGACTTGAGTGCATTCAATCTTACTTGCATTTTTCCAGCCACATTACCTGTTTTTCCCGATATCGAGCACAATTCTTCACGCCTATCATTCCAAAGCTACGCCATGTCTCTTCCTCGTGAACAGGAAGGGGCGGCGCCCACCATGGGAGAACATGGATTGGACGCCAGCTGTCAGCACCCCCTGAGTCACAAGAACCTGATACCATAACGTCTTCAGGAGACAGCAGCGACTCTGCCAGCACCAACGAGGGAGATTCTACTGATGACGAGTCTACATGGCCTCAACTCTCCCAGAGAGTCTCTGGGTTCATTTCTCAGTCTGACCGACAAGAGTTGGAACGTATAGCGACTACAATATCCAGGCGTATGAGCTACGCTGGCCCTACCGCAGGTACAAATGCCCATGGCACTGCTGCCTTTCGCGACGATCCGACTTTGGACCCTCAGAGCGAGAAGTTTGATGTGGCCCGTTGGGTCAAAGTTGCTATTCGACAGATGGAGGCTGGAGGTTACAAATCACGACACACTGGTGTTGTTTTCAAGGACCTAAGCGTTTACGGTTCCGGCGAAGCTATTCAGCTGCAGCAGACGGTCGGGGACATGATGCTGGCACCGATGCGGGCAACCCAGCTCCTTCATCGCAAGAAAGGGGCTCCCAAGACCATCCTCAACCGATTCAACGGTTTGGTCAATAGCGGAGAGCTATTGGTCGTCCTAGGTAGGCCGGGGTCGGGATGCAGCACTCTGCTGAAGTCAATTTGCGGCGAACTCCACGGTCTGCAAGTCGATGAGGAATCCTCCATCACCTATCGAGGCGTGTCCCAGAAGGAGATGCTTCGCGAATTCAAAGGAGAGATACTGTATAATCAGGAGGTATAATCAATTTTTCCACTACCCTTGCTTGCTTTTCAAGTTTCTTACGTCTTCAATAGGTTGATAAGCACTTTCCACAGCTCACCGTCTCCCAGACCCTAGAGTTTGCGGCGGCATGCCGTGAGGCAGACGGCGCCCACAAGCTTCATGGCATGACACGTGAGGAGGTAGCCCAATATCGTGCTCAAGTCATCATGGCTGTTTGTGGTTTAAGCCATACAAACAACACCAAAGTCGGGAATGATTTCATCCGAGGAGTGGTGGGTTTCACCTTTCTTTGTTCTCCAGATATTGTCCAAGTTCACGTGAGACTAACCTCGAGCGTAGTCAGGAGGAGAAAGGAAACGTGTCAGCATAGCAGAGATGTTGATCGCTGGCGCTTCACTTTGTGCGTGGGATAACAGGTAAGCAGTCAATCGTCCTCGTCAGGTGTCTAGCGATTCCCGGTGGTGATACTCAGACCAAATCTTCCGTAACTAACAGATCAAACCAGCACTCGAGGTCTTGATTCTGCCAGTGCCCTTAGATTTGTTGAGACATTGCGCCTGAGTTCAGATACGGCCAGGATGGCGAGCTGCGTGGCCATTTACCAGGGCAGTCAGGCCATCTACGATCTGTTCGATAAAGCTACCGTACTTTATGAAGGTCGACAGATTTACTTTGGACCTGCTGATGCTGCCAAGGCCTTTTTTGAAAGACAAGGCTGGGTTTGCCCACCCCGGCAAACGACAGGAGATTTCTTGACTGCCGTGACCAACCCATTGGAGCGTCAAGCCCGCGACGGCATGGAGGCTCGCGTCCCTCGTACGCCGGACGAGTTCGAGCGGTATTGGCGTGAATCTCCGGAATATGCCAAGCTGCAGCTGGATATCTCAGCCTATGAGCAGAACCATTCAACGCAACCGGAGAGCCACAGCATCTCCCAGCTACGAGAGAGCAAAGCTGCCTTCCAGGGAAAGCATACCCGTCCACAATCACCTTTCATGATTTCCGTCCTGTCCCAGATCAAACTTACCACGAAGCGGGCCTACCAGCGCATTTGGAACGACCTCTCTGGATCCCTCACTCCTCCTATCGTCAACATTGTTATTGCGCTCATCATTGGCTCAATCTATTACGGCACGCCTAGCGATACATCTGGTCTTACTTCTAAGGGCGCTACTCTGTTCATGGCTATCCTACTCAACGCTCTTAGTGCTGTTTCGGAAATCGGAACGTTATACTCGCAAAGACCGATCATCGAAAAACATGCATCGTACGCGTACTATCATCCGGCAACAGAAGCGATCGCAGGGGTCGTCTCGGACATCCCCATCAAGTTCATCACCGCAGTCTGCTTCAACGTGATCCTGTACTTTTTAGCTGGACTAAGGCGTGAAGCTGGGCCGTTCTTCCTCTTTTTCTTGATTACTTTCATCACTACATTCACCATGAGTGCCGTGTTTCGCACAATGGGGGCAATTACGAAGACAGTCTCGCAGGCTATGACGCTAGCTGGAGTCTTGATCTTAGCTCTTGTCATATATACGGGCTACGTTATTTCGGTACCAGACATGCATCCGTGGTTTGGCTGGATTCGTTGGATAAACCCCATATTCTATGCCTTTGAGATTTTGGTCGCCAACGAGTTTCATGGTCGGGAGTTTCCCTGCGCGGCCGGAAGTGTCGTACCGCCTTACAACCCGCCTGTGGGAGACTCCTGGATCTGTTCAACGGTGGGGTCTGTCGCTGGCCAAGCATACACGAGTGGCGATACCTACATCGCTGAAACATACGGATACTATTATTCTCATGTGTGGCGCAACTTTGGCATCCTCGTGGCTTTCACAATTGCCTTTATGGTTGTCTACTTTGTGGCATCCGAGATCAACTCATCCACTGCGGCCACTTCGGAATCCCTTGTGTTTCGCCGTGGGCATGTCCCAGCTCACTTTACGGACGGAGCCGCCCAGGAGCAATCTACTGAAGACAACTCACCTTACGTCACTTCGAAGTCTCGTGGGGATGAGGAACCACAAGTCAATGATCTCGAGCCTCAGACAGATATCTTCACTTGGAAAGATCTAGTGTATGACATTGAGATTAAGGGCGAGCCTCGTAGGCTGCTAGATCACGTCGCTGGATGGGTGAAACCCGGAAATCTTACAGCCCTGATGGGTGTCTCTGGTGCCGGCAAGACGACCCTTCTGGATGTGCTTGCACAGCGAACTACAGTTGGTGTTGTCACGGGAGACATGTTCGTGAATGGCCGACCACTCGATGCTGGCTTTCAGCGTAAGACTGGTTATGTTCAACAGCAAGGTAAGTTCTATTAGAAATCATGACCACGTTGGAATACTGCTGACCCCGCGCAGACTTGCATCTCAGCACTGCCACCGTCCGCGAGAGTCTTCAATTCAGTGCCCTTCTCCGTCAACACAAGTCTATCAGCAAGGAAGAGAAGTTCAAGTTCGTTGAAAGTGTTATCGATATGCTGAATATGCGAGAATTTGCGAATGCAGTTGTCGGAGTTCCGGGGGAGGGCCTCAATGTCGAGCAGCGGAAACTGTTGACTATTGGTGTCGAGCTCGCCGCAAGACCGAAACTATTGCTCTTTCTTGACGAGCCAACTAGTGGGTTGGACTCCCAAAGTTCTCGGGCCATCTGCGCTTTCTTGCGGAAACTGGCGGATATGGGCCAAGCTGTTCTCTGCACTATCCATCAACCGAGCGCCCTCCTATTTCAAGAGTTTGATCGGCTTCTTTTCCTCGCGAAAGGTGGCAAGACGGTCTACTTCGGAGATATTGGCGAGAATTCACGTATTCTTCTAGATTATTTCGAGTCCAACGGAGCACGCCAGTGCGGTAGCGAAGAAAATCCCGCTGAGTAGTAAGTTCAAATTCCCAGCGTGGCGGCAGGATCAGACACGATACTAATTGAATGTCAGTATGCTTGATATTGTGAACAATCATACCAGCGGCACTGGACAAGACTGGCATTCATGTTGGAAGGCGAGCCCACAGCGTCAAGCCGTCGACGAACACATCAACCATCTGAATACAGTTAATGCCAAGGCATCCCCCACCGAGCACAATGACGAAGATGGTTCTTCAGAATTCGCAGCGCCGCTCATCCAACAGCTTCAGCATGTCACCGTGAGGATATTCCAGCAGTATTGGAGGATGCCGTCATACATCGCTTCCAAGTGGGTTCTTGCAATTGCCTCCGGGCTGTTTATTGGGTTTTCATTCTACAATCCCGATCAGGACCTGGCTGGTATGTCCATTGTCCTCTTCGGAGTATTTATGATTTCCACCATCTTCACTACTTTGGTGAACCAGGTGAGTTGAGACCCAACACCGCCCGACTCAAAAACCCCTTCCCTCCTCTAACATGATTTGGACAGGTACAACCACTGTTTGTCACCCAGCGTGACCTCTATGAGGTCCGCGAGCGGCCTAGCAAGGCATATTCCTGGAAAGCCTTCATCGTTGCCAACATTGTCGTTGAAATTCCCTACCAGATTGTCGCCGGAACTCTTCTTTTTGCCTGTGTTTACTATCCCGTCGCTGGAATCCAGACATCCGATCGTCAATGTTTGGTACTGCTCTTCCTTGTTCAGTTTCTCATTTATGCCAGCACAGTCGCGCACATGACGATAGCCGCCCTACCCAACACTCAGTCTGCCAGCGCCATCGTGACGCTGCTTTTCATGATGTCGCTCACATTCTGTGGTGTGATGCAAGCTCCGGACCTGCTACCACGTTTCTGGATTTTCATGTATCGGGTATCACCTATCACATACTGGATTGCTGGAATCGTGGCTACTCAGCTGCACGACCGAGCGATAACCTGCTCCGCCGCGGAAACTTCTATGTTTGACCCGCCGCAAGGCCAGACATGCGGCGAATACCTGTCAGACTTTCTACAAGCAGCACCCGGGCAGCTCATAAACCCCGGTGACAGCTCCCAATGCCAGTATTGCAGTCTCTCTGTTGCAGATCAATTCTTGGCTTCGGTCGGGATTTCCTGGTCCGAGCGTTGGCGTAATTTTGGCATTATGTGGGCTTATATTGGGTTCAACATCTTTGCTACGGTCGTACTTTATTACCTCTTCCGAGTCAAGAAATGGAACATTCCTAAGACGAAGAAGGGGGAGTGATCTTAGAGGTAATGGCTCCTGAAGGGAGCATGGTTGGTTATTGGGGCCCTACTACTACATATAAAATTTGCTGCTAATTAGTTAGGATTGATAGGGTGATTTAGAGTTTTATTTAGAATAGTTTATTAGTTAGTCGTTAGGTTAGAATAATAGGTAATAGAGATATAATATTTTATATGAAATACTAGTTACTTGTATAAGTATTTATAAATGTACCAAGTATTTATCTTGCTTTAAGTACTTTACTTCAAACAAGGTAACTTACACCCCACTAGGAAGATTGGCTGCCATCGGAAGCTAGGAAGGAGTATGTCCCGGGCCCGGAGCTGCTTCCACCCACACGTGTTACAAAACCTCTCATAAATCTATGTTTGGCTGTGAGAAACATGAGAACATTGGAGAGCCATAAACAATAGCTAGATGGGTTACAGCATAGATACTGCGACGTGGCCTGAGGGGTTGAACATTCCCGTGGAAGTGAAAGGCCTTATGGAACGCTTTTTCGAGACGGTCGACACCAACCGTGATGATGCTGGTGATATTTTGGCGGATAAAATATTCGCTGAAGATGGTGTGGCTTACTTTGGCTACCATCCCTTCCGAGGACCAGAAGGTGCGGTATAGTCAGAAAGCTCTATCATGAAAATCATCTAACTCTTCAGAGCAGAAATTCGGAAGTCTCGAATTCATGCTTGGGATGCGATAGAAACGCGGAGGCACAGGATTTTGAGAGTATACACTCAGGCGCTTGATTGTAACGACCTCCTGTTCGTTGCACATGTGGCTATGGGTCTCAAAAACGGTAAGAATGTCGATAGAGAATTCGTTGGACGTTTATCATCTCCAATAGTGAGACCAAGGGTCCGAAGCTTTCGCTTTATCAAGTTTGGGGCGTATGTTATCATCCTTTCCCCCAGCCAACGCAGCAGGCCTAATGAGACCTAGGATACATCCGCGCTTAGAACGGCTCTCTAGGAAAAGTAGGACTTGAGATATTAAAAAGCCTCCTGAATAAATGTTTGTTTCTTCCTAGTTAGTTTGTGCTCTGCAAATAAGTTCCACCGTAAAGGGTAATGGGAATCGACACGATCAAATAAGATCTAGAGGAACTCAACCATATATTTGGCAAATGGGCTGTAAGCTGTGTATTCTGAATGACCGTAATCTTCGTGCTACTTGACTCTCGACGAAATAAGCCGTATGCATTTCAGAGCTTCGTGTGCCTTTGCCCTCGTTCCGGTCGGGACCCGGAAGACGGAGGTTATTTTCGGCATAACAAAACTTGAACCCATGCGGCTGCTCGTCGTGAGGAGAAGTCGCCCATGACGCTGCTGAGCTGAATTTTACTTCAGTATTTCTTTTCCACACCTGCCATAACGTTAGCATTGATATTGAAGCACTGGAACCCACAGCATTATTTTCAGCTTATCGATCCTCCTAAGGAAAACATGCCAAACCAAGGTCAGCAGGACAGCAAAGTGCTATCGCCGAGGGCTTTAGCGCATGTCGTTCTTCGAACGTCGAATTTCAAGCCCATGGTAGCATTCTACAAGGCCTTTCTTGGTGCACATGCGACATTTGAGAATGAATTTCTCTCATTTCTGACTTACGATGGAGAGCACCATCGGATCGCAATTGGGAACGTCTCGGGAACGTCGGAGCAGGCCCCAACTTCCGCAGGGCTCGAACATCTTGCGTTTTCCTTTCATAATCTGCAAGATCTTCTTTCAGCGTATACACAGCGGAAAGCTCGAGGAATCCTCCCTATCTGGTCTATAAAGAAGATTCTAAAGAAGTAGATATATAATATTTTTCTAAATTATAACTTCTAGTTAGAAAGCTAATAGATTTATTATTAAAATCTTCTCCTTTATTAGAATTAGATTCTCTTTTATTTTTATTCTTATTAGAATTAGAATTAAATTCCTTTTTTATTCTTCTTATAATTAGAAGAGTTATTCTTAGGATCTTTAAGCTTAGAATTAGCTAGTTTTTTATTAGTTTCTTCTTTAGCTTTATTAATCTTATAATTTATTTCTTTAGCTATAAAAGAGCTTTTATCTCTCTATTTTTCTAAGAGATCTACTATAAGGAACTAAAGGTTTAAAGATTCTAAATTATTTCCTAAAGCCTTTTATAATGGTTAGATCAACTTATACTGAACAGGGTCTAGAGTAGGTTAGGGTTAAACTAATTAGAGTATTATTCTGAATAATATAATTAGATTATTATATAGCTATATAATATAAGTTACTATTAATATATAAGTATTATAGAGCTAGTTCTAATAGATATATAGATAATATTATTAATAACTATCTAAAAGGTTATTTAAGCTATAGAAATAAATATATATATATACTAATAGGTTTATTAAAATATTTATAATAGTCTTTACTTAAGACTTTATTTATTTAAAATAAAGTTATTTTTATTAGTTACTAAGATAGATTAGTACTATCTACCTTATATATAACTTCCTATAGTCTAGAGATAGTCTTTATTTATAATATAATACTCTCTCTCTATTAGTTTTATCCCTAAGGCTATTTTATTATACTATATTATTATTATATATATTTAATTCTATATTTATTTTATATAGTAATTATTTACTAATAAAATATCTAGCTATATATTAAAATAAAAGAAATCTAAATTAGTATATAATTATATCTAAAAGTTAGAATATATTATTATATATAGTTTTAAGGTTTTTCTATATTTCTATTATATTAAGAAAATACTTTATATATTATTATTCTAAATATTAGTTATTATATAACTTATTATTATTTAGATTATTTATATAATTATTTATAGTTTTTAATATTATTAAATAAGTATATTTTATAATTAGTACTTATTATAACTATTAATTTATATAGTTAAGAAAATTAATAAGGAGCTCTCTTATCTTAAGAATAAAAAGTTCTAAGCTAAAGTAGTATTAGTTAAGGCTTTTATATAAATTTCTTATTTATAGAAGATATAGAAATAGTTTTATAAGAAAAGTATAGAGATATTAAAGAAAGATCTAAATAATATAAAAGTATTAGAAGAGAAGGAATAAAAAGAAGTAAAAGAGAAAAATTATTAGAAGGAATTAAAGTATATCTAGACTTAGAAGAATAAACTAGTATTTTAAATCTAAAGTACTTATACTATAGAGATAGTTAATTTTTCTAGTTTCTCTTTTAATTCTTCTATAAAGGATCTTTTTAATAATATTACTTAAAGTAATATTACTAATTCTTCTTCTTCTAGTAGAACTAGTAAATAAGCTATTAGTAGTTCTTTAAATATTTAATAGGTTTCTATATATTATTTTTTTTATTATATTTTTTCTATTTTATTAAATAAAATATTTATTTATTTTTAATTTTCTTTTTTAATATTTTTTCTAGTTTATATTCTTCTTTATAAATCTTAATTAGATAATTTTAATCTGGAATATTTTCTAATACTTTTTTTAAATAATAAGATATAAAAAACTAGATAGATATATATTATATCTAGTAGTAATAGTTTATAGTTAGTATCTAATTTTTTCTTTTTAATTTTAAATAGTTTAAGTTTTTTATAATTTAATTTATTACTTAGTTATATTATTATAATATTTTTATAGAGTAGATATATTTTATCTCTCTTTTTTAAAATTAGTCTTTTTAATTTTATTTTATTATAATATCTTTTTATTCTTTTTTAAATAAATTCTAATTCTATTTTTATTTCTATATATAATAAATATAATATTTCTTTTATAAGTATAATAGTAAATATATCTAATCTATTAAGTATTTACTAGTTCTAGAATTCTAGTTTATAACTATAGTTTATATATATAGATATAAACTAAATAGATTTCTATATAGAACTATTATATATAATTTATACTATAAGTAATAATTATATCTAATTATTCTATTTATAATTAATATATACTTATAAGTATTATTTTAATATTTAGTTTAAATATTCTATTTATTTATTACTCTAGAGGTAATAAATTATTAAAAGCTTATACTTAGTATTTATTTATATTATAAGTAATTATTAAAATTTAGAGATAAATATTATTTCTCTATCTAAGATTATTTCTTTAAATAATTTATAGTAATTAACTATATGTTATAAGAACTAATATATAAGATCTTCTATAGAGCTTATTTCCTTATATAGAATAAAATATCTATATTTTATAAGTTTATTAATAATAATTAAAATACTATTATATTATATTTCTATTATAAATTCTATTAATAAAGATAACTTAATAATATAATTAAAGAATATTAATTACTATAGTTATTCTAATATTAAAATTAGTTTAAGTTCTCTATAGAGTTTATATTTTATAGATTTAATTTATATATAAGTATTATATTCTAAAACTATAGTTTATATATTTTTTTATAGACTATAGTAATTATAATATTATTTTATCCTATTAAATATCTTTTTAACTCCTTAGTATTCTAAGAGTAAGTACTTATAAATTTCTTTAATAAGTACTATTCTTATATCTTACTATATTATACCTATATCTAGTATAGTATTTATCTGGATTTTTATATATACTATTTCCTTTAGTATAGTATCTAGTATCTTTTATACTAAGTATTCTTTATTATTTATAGTAAATAGCTATTTATTTATTTTTAGTACTATCTATTTATATTTAGATTTCTAGCTAAAAGTATTAGTTTTTCTATTTTCTAATCCTTTTTAATATATAATCTTATAATTAAATTTAAATAAGTATTTAGTATAATATATTTATCTTCTATTAAGTTACTAAGTTATAGTAAAATACTAAATATTCTTATAATCTATATATACTTTAACCTTATATTATATTCCTAAATAGTAGTATTTAAATTCTTTAAATATATATATAATAGTTATAAATTCTTTATTATAAATAGGATAGCTAAGTTCTATACTATATAGCTTTTTTAAATAAAAGGCTATAGAGTATAGCTTTTCTTTATTATCTCTTTAGCTAATTTATATACTAATTATAAAGTCTAAAGTATTAGTTTTAAATTCTACTTCTCTTATAAGATTAAATATCTATAGTATAGATTCTGAAAGTATATATTTTTTAATTTTAATAAATACTTAGTATTATTTATTATTCTATTAGAACTCTATTCTCTTTCTTATAATCTTATATAGTAATATAGTAATCTTTCTATAATTCTTAATAAATTATTAGTAATAATTAATAAATCTAAGAAAGGTTTATACTTTTTTAATAGTTTCTAATATTTTCTAATTTTTAACTATATTAATTTTACTAGATTCTATTTATATTTTATTTAGTTAAATAGTATATCCTAGGAAATTAACTTTTTATATATAAATATAGCTTTTCTTAGATTCTACTAGAAGGTTTATATCCTATAGTTTTTATAATACCTTATATATATAATCCTTATATATTTCTAAATTATTAAAGAATATTAAAATATTATTAAGATAAATAACTATAAAGATATTAAAATACTTCTGGAGTACTTAATTAATTATTTATTAGAATATTATAAATATATTTATTAGTCTAAAGGGTATAATAAGATACTTATATAAGCTAAACTTTATTCTAAATACTATTTTCTATTTATTTCCTTCTTTAATTTATATTAAGTTATAAGCTCCCTTTAGGTCTAGTATAGTAAACTACTATTTACTCTATAACTAGTCTCTGAGTTTTATAATTAGTAGTAAGGGTATCCTATCTTTATATATAATCTTATTTAACTAGTAATAATTAATAACTAAATAGAGTTTATTATTTTTCTTAGATATAAATATTATAAGGTATTCTATAGATAAAGTTAATAACTATATATAGTCTTTTACTAATATATTATTAATATATTTATAGAGTATTTATAACTAAGGTTCTATAAGATTATAGAGTTTATAGAGGGCTAGTTCTCCTCTATTAATAATAGAGATTTTATAATCCTATTAGTTATACTATAGTAATCCAGTTTCTAGGGTTTCCTTAAATAGCTTATTATATTTCTAGTATTCCTTTAGAATATAATCTAGTTTTCTTTTTTTAAAGTATTCCTCTTTATCTTTTTATAATTATTCTTTTCTTACTTATTTATACTATAAATTAAACTTAATATTATAGTTATATTTTTATTAATTTATTATATATATCTAATTAATAAAATCTATTTCTAGAGGTTATTCTAATTTTTATATCTAGTTTAAGATTTATTTTATTTATTATAACTCTTAGCAGAATAGTTTTTTTAGTATACTAGGTTATAGTACTATTAAGGCTATAACTACTATATTTACTTATTATTATAAGTTATTATTTTAGTTTTTTATAATAGTACTTTTAGTTATTAAGGAATTATTATATTCTTCTAATATTTAATAAAATTTTAATTTCTATTAATCCTAATATAGGTTTATAAGAGTATTCCCCTACTCTATATAGCTAATAAACCAGTCTATTAGTAGGTTTATATCTTATAGCTATAGTAATCCTAATATAATATTATAGAAATTTAATAGTATTAAGTTATATATAATATTAAATTCTTTCTTTTAGATTTTAATTATAAGGTAATTAGTCTTAGAGTTAATAATTCTATTATTATACTTAAATAATATTCTATCCAGAGTTATAATATTATAGAACTTCTTTATTCTCTATAGTAAGCAGAGTTAGTTAATTACTATTAGTAAGATATAATTATATAATACTCTATAGTCTATCTATACTATAAGCTAGTATCTCTTAATCTTAATATCTATAATAATATTAATTAAATTTCCTCTCTTAATAGCTTTTAAGGTTTTCTAATTTAATATTATTTTATTATACTATAGCTCTATTATAAATAATTTATATTATTTTTTATCTAATTAACTTATTATTTAAATTATTTTTATTTTTTCTTATTCTTAAATATTTATTTTTGTTGGAAGGACTTCCTTAGCATATGCTGTTGGATAGGTTCTGTTATATTCTGTGTATGTTCTTCTCTAGCTAGCTAGCTGGCCTACGGGCCCGTGGCCCGGGGTTAAATAGAGGCTGGAGCGGTCACGTGGTTAGGCCACGTGATCGCAAGAGCCTCTGACTAACTAGCTATCCCGACAATTTTAGAATATCTATAAGTATTCTTAGTTTATTTATAGAACTAGAGATAAATTATTTATATTTCTTTTTCTAATTATTTAATTTATTAATTATTATTAATATTTCTTTATTAAAGTAAGCTTTACTCTATTTCTTTTTATTAGTAAAGGTAATTTCTTATTCCTCTATATTATTACTTTCTCTATTATTTATTAAAGATAATATACTTTATTTATAGTATTATCTTATTTCTTCCTTCTATAATTAGTATTACTATAAGTATATCTTAATAGGGTTTATATTATTATTACTATATTTAGCTAATTCTAGTATTTATTATACTATATAGACTCTAATACTGCTATAGCTCCTAACTAGAAGGCTGTAGTAGGCCTTTTACTATAGATAGTTAGAGTACCTTTTAGATATAATAGTTAGTAGTAATTCTACCTGGTTACAGGTTTGATCCCCGTACTAGCCTATATATATAGGGCCTAGATCAGGGCCTCTAGAGACCTACTGCAGAGCCTAGCTATAAGGCTTTAAGCCTTAGAGGCTCTATATAGCCTGTAACAGACCCCCGCTATAGTAGTCCTTATTACTGAGATATAAGGCAGCTGAGTACTATAGCCCTAAGGGCAGGGCTATCTCTCTTATTGCGGAGGGATACTTATTATGCTATATAGGCTCTAATACTATTATAGCTTCTAACTAGAAGGCTATAGCAGGCCTTTTGCTATAGGTAATTAGAGTATCTTTTAGGTATAATAATATTATTATTTTAACTTCTAAATAGTTTCTATACTTCTAGTTATAGTATTATTTAATTTAATTATTATATTTAACTATTACTTAATCTTTAAAGTTCTTATTTTTATATTATAATTTAATCTTAACTTTTTTATAAATCTTATATCTTAGTTTAGAGTATAATTTAGCTAATAGTTTACTATAAGTATATTCTTTAGAGTATTCTTTAAAGTCTTTCTTAAAGATAATATATTATTTTATATTATACTATTAGTATATAAATTATTATATTTATTCTATAGTATATTTATTAGATATTCTTCTATTAGAATATAAAAAGAAATTATTCTTTATTTTCTCCTTTTAGTATTTTAGATAATAATTATTATAATAAGTTATCTAGGATTCTAAAGAGTAATTATATATCTATATAGTTTCTATATAAATTAATATTTTATATATGTTATGCTCAAAACTGGCTGCAACCAGCCTGGGCGTTATTGATAGGTTCTGGATTATTAGCTATAGGGTAGCCAGGTTATGACGGGTTATAGTTGAAGCCTATGATCACAATACCTTTACTTGTATACGAGATAATATAATTCTTAAGGCTTGTCTTCTCTTCTATCTGTTAGCTGTTTCCAGCCCTTTTATAGGGAGCTCCATACAGCCCCTGTTCATAGCATAATAAGTACCCCGGACAAAGGAAAAAATACTACTGCCCTCAGTAGCCTGGCTATATTCAGCCTATTTTAATTAATAAAAGAAATCTTTATAAAAGTAAATTATTATATAAAATTCAATTACCCTAATTTACCTTCGCTAGTTATATACTTATATTCGCCTTTTGTTTAGCTGTTTTATACTGAGTTTATTTAGTACTTTTTCCTTTATTGCAGCAGGTACTGCCCTTCTCCAGTCTGCTTTTCATACCTCCAAATTATATCGCTTGGCCTATCAGCTCGCAGATCCCTCTGGTTCGTTTTCCAGCTTGCACTTAGACAGGGTCTTTAGCTTTACAGCCGACTTCCCTGGAGTTACCTTAGCAGGTATCTTCTTTAATAGTATTTCAGTAGCCTGCTTTGATTTACTATATACAACTAGGGTCTTAGATAGAGTTATATTAGCTCTATCTAACTCTAGCTCTTTCTCCTTATTAATTCCCTATAATACTTTACACTTAGTTAAAGTTTTACCTACCTTACAGCCAGCCTCTTTAAAGATATTAAGCCTAAGCTGTACAGTAGCAATACTTACCTCCAGAGCTATATTTTTCTCCTCTAATACTATATTAAATTCTTCTAACTTATTAATACAGCTTAAGTTCTCTTTAAGTTCTTTGAATATCTTATTATTTAACTAATTAACTATTTTATAGTCAGAGTACTCTACCTTATACCTAAGGTCTTTATTAATCTGTCTGAAGTATATCTCCTATATAAAGATAGTTCTTACCTCAGCTTCAGGTATATTACTAATAATCATAAGGTCTATATATCCCAAAAATACCAGCTTAGCTATAATCTGCCTATTAAAAGTATAAGGGTTAATATAGCGAAAGGCCAGGATATTAACTTTAGCTAGCAGTTAGTTATTAGGATCCTTAGTATTACACTTATTAGCAGTATATTTAACTCTGTTTTAGATATATATTTTAACTATAGTATCTACTTATCGCTTAATATAGTAAATCTATATACTCTTATTTATATACTCCTTCCAGTCTATAGCAGCTTTTAACTCCTTTATTTTAAGGATTTCCTCCTAGACTTCTTTAATCTTATCCTTAATTTTATAGTACTCCTCCGTAAGGGGGTAATTTAAATTTTCAGGGTCTACTATATCTTAAAAGCCAGCTATAATATAGTTAAGGGCTAAGATATTAAGTAACTTATTACTACCCTTTACTTAGCAGTAGTTAAAATATACTACCTAATAGGGTGTATTATTATCAGCTTAGTATATTACAATCTGGCCCGTACAGTAGCTATAGTTTTTTACTATTAAGGGATATTTATTATCAGTACCCTCCTAGTCAGTATTTACTACAGGCTGCTCATCCTTATCAGAAGTAGAGTAGGTTATTTCTTTATCGGATAAGATTACAGTTATCTTCGCCTTTAATATAGTACCCTTTTTCTATCTTACTACTGGAATATCCTTATTATTAGTATCCTCCTGTATAAAAGCCTCAGTTCCTTTAGGATTATAGAAGGGGTCTTCCTCGCTCTCTTCGGGAGCTACTACTTATACCTTTTTATTCTTCGAAAGTATTATAGCCAGGGCTAATAATTTTTAGTTAGCCTTCTTAGCCAGAGTCTTAGGGGCCTCCCCTTCGCTCTTATAAGATACTGCTCTTATATTTTTTAAAGGTATAATAGAGGTTCTCTTCCGATAGGTAATTAGTTCTAATATAGGTAATTATTAAAGTATAGTAAATAACTCTTCTAACTACTTTATAATCCTTAATACCTCTATATAAAAGTCTTACCAGGACTTATTTTTAGCTAGTTACTTAAAGTCACCTTTAACTGCTTTAGGGAGGGCTTTATAGTTATATTCAGCTAGGTTTCTTAAAACTATATTATTAAGCTTCTCGCCTTTTTTACTAAGCGTCTTATCGACCAGGTATTTCTTAAGTACAGCTGTAATTTACTTCTAAGTCTATATAACTTAAGGTTTACTAATATAGCCGAACTTAGGAATACTAAGACTGAGAAAATATATAAGGTATTCTGTATATAGGAATCTCGCCTGCTTTCTAATCAGTATCTACAGTATCTTAAAGTTTTTACTTAGAGGAGTTCCAGTCTTAATATAGTTAGTTTCAGCTATTAGAGGTTAGCTAAAGAAGATAAAAATAATAAATATATACTTTATATAAGAAGAAGTTATTAAGTCTAAGCAGGCTATAGCATATTTAATATATCAGCTTTATTATTATCTATTAGCTGCTAACAGCTGCCGCTTTACAGGCAGGCTCTCTATATTATTTAGCAGTATACTTTACCTGTAGGTAGGCCAGGTACTATACTAGTATACTAACTCTATCTCCTTACTGAAGAAGACCTTAGGTTTACTTACTTTATATTCCTAAAGCAGCTCTTAGATACCTTCAGCTAAATCTCTCTCTTTAACCTAAGAGTTATCTTTACTTCCCTAATCTTTCTAATAGACCAGATATTTAACTTATATATAGCAGCCTCTTACTCTTCTGTAGTTAAGTATCTGTTCAACCTTATATATATTATCTACTCCCTTATCTAATTCAACTAGGCCAGGTTCTTATAGCTCTCTACTGTAAGGATCCTTTTCTTAAGCTAGCTTCTATAGCTATATAGTTAATACTACAGGGTACACTTTATAGTACTCTAGCAGGTTTAATTTAACTATCTGCAGGTAAACTACTTCCAGGACTTTCTATAGGCTAGATCTAGTTAGAGACTACTTCTTCTTCAGGTTTCCAGACAACTGATATCTATTATAGAGGTATAAGTAGATAATATTATCTTTAGCAATATCTACTGCTATTCTCAACTTATTATACCTTTCCTTTACTAGTATTACTACTATATCTAGAGCAAGTACAGCCTCTTTTTAGTATAACTTCCTAAATACTTCTAATATAATACTTTATTCTTCCGAAGGAATTAGATTTATCTAACTTATAATATCCAGATCAGAGTATAGCTAGAATCCTATAACTAGTTTATTAGGTAATCTCCCAAGCACTTTAACCTTTATATTATTTAGCTAGTATTATAAAGCTAGAAGTATATCTACCTATTTAATATCAGGTTCTTCCAGTATATAGTACTATATTACTATCTTAACTATTTAGTTTTTCCTTTTAGAAATTCTATCTATTTACAGATAGTATACAGTTAATATTAGCAACTTTATCCTGATAAGATAAAACACCTCTCTCTATATTTTCAATATAAACTTCGGATCTCTATTACTAAAAATATACTTAGGATAACCCTAATCCATAAGAAAGAGTTCTCTAATCAGGATTATTACCTACTCTATAGCTATATATAATATATATCCTATAAGAAATATAGTTTTCTTTAAGAATATATTATTTATAAGGGCCAAAGTATTCAATTTTACAAATCCTTCTATAGCCCAGTAAGTTCCTACTAAGGGAATCTCGGGCAGGTCTATAATAAAGTCCAGTATAATTATATAAAACAGCTGAGGATAGGCCTAGCTCAGCCTTAACTCTCCTATAGGCACACTTCTAGCTACTCCTACTTCACAGCAAGTCAGGCAGTAATAGATATACTACCGGACTTTTCTTATAAGCAATCGGATTTAATATCCTTCAAGCTCAGTAATTATTCTTTTTATACTAAAGTAGTATTTATTATTATATATACTTTACATTACAATAGCTATACAGTCTTCTAGTATACACAGTCTGCTCTAGCTATTATCTGCTATATAGAATAAAAGGCTGTCTTTATTCAGACAAAACTATTTTAGTAGGAACCTTAGTATAAACTTCAGTCCCTTAATCTTTACTAATATCTTACCGGCCTTACCTGCTTTTAATTCTTTAATAAGATTCAGATACTTAATAATTCTTAAGAATCTCAGGTCTATCTAATAGCTATATACAATCCGCTATACAAAAGCTAAGTCTATTACTACTTTAATATTTATTACTATATAGTTAAGTATATAATCTACTCTTTTAGCTTCGGACTCTACTAGACTATAGCTTTCTTCTATTATATTATATTCCAGCTTATTATACCTACTTTCTACTATAACTACTCCCCTTAGATTAGTAACTAGGAGCCTCAATAGTATATCTAGTACTATATTAAGTTTACCTTTAATATAGAAGATATTTAGCCTAAATTAGGAAAGCTAATTTATAGTTCCCGCTAGCTTCAGGTTAGCTTTATTCAGATCTAGAGTTTTTAATAATATATATATAACAATCCCCTTTATTACTATATAATCAGTAATAATATTTACTGTATAGCAGTTAAACTGTACTATACATCTCAACTTTTATAAGGCCTAAACTACAGCTACAACCTCTACTTCTATTAATCTATATACTCTTTCAGTAGCTAATACTATCCAAGATATAAATAGAATCAGTCACAACCTAGAGAATAGTATATCCCTGCTAGGAATACTAAACCTATCCCAGTTATAGTCTAATTAGAATATATATATACCAAACCCACTTTTATATATATCCACCTTAATAAATAGGTATTTATCCAGATCCAGGTACTATAGGAAAAACTATTTAGACAAAGCCTGCTAAAAGTAGCTGAAAGAGTCCAGTTCTTCCTTAGTAGGTTCAAACATCAGCTTCTTTACTCTCGCCTTTCTTACTACCTTATTTACACCATCCAAAGTAATCTTATTATCTTTTGCCGACTTTTGCAATATAGTTTTCCTTACTTAGAGAGGCTTTATAACTATATTATACTATAGAATCCTATTATAGAGCTAACCAGCTATACCTAGATATATTTCTAAAGCTAAAAGATTATTTAGGAATTCTAATTTAGCAAATATAGCCAGCCTCTTATCAGTCTTACTTATACTATTACTATTTATAATATATCCTAAGAGCTTAATACTCAGATATATAATAAATAATTTCTCAGCGGAGATATAAATACAATTTTCTTCCAGAATCCGGAGCACTTCTTCCATATACTGAAGATACTCTTCAGCTGAATCTGAGAATACTATAATATTATTAATATAGGCTCACGCGAAATACCTATATTTCTATAGGATTCTATCCATAAACCTTTAGCCGAAGCTCAGCAAGTTCCAAAAGCCTATTAAAACTATATTTAATACTTCTAGGCCTCTCTCAGAGATAACCACCATCCGGTTATAATACTCTAAGAAGACAGATAGCTAGAAGAAGAATTTAACTATATCAAATATACTAAAGAATTTCTTTCCTTTTATATTTAAGATTATATTATTCTGGTCCAGCAATAGGTACACATCTAGCATAACTTTACTATTAAGTAGCCATAGATCAATTACTATACAGCCCTTCTTCTTACCTTCCACCGTACGCTATACTATAAATACCAGGCATACAATCTAGGCTAGTTAATCCATTAGACTTATTTTCCCTTCTGCCACCAGCTTATTATATATTTCATCCAGGAACTAGCAGTTATCACAACCTAATAGGTAGGAACAGACTATCTTTCTTTAATCTTACCATCCATCCACAAGGTCTACTCTCATTTTTATCTCTTCAGGTATTAGGATTACACCTCTATCACAGTAGATATTATACCTATCCAACAGTTTAATAAAAAACTCAGCCAGTATTTTATCAAGGTCAGCTATATATATACCGTACTTATTTTTTCTTACTAGGATATCTAATATCCTTAATATCCTATAATTTAGCAGACTGTTATTAATACTAGGAATTTCCAGTTCCTTACTTTCTTCAGTCTGCTCTATATTCTTTTCTACGAAGTTAAAATACTTATCCATACTATTAAAGCTCATACCGGACAGTATAACCTAGCTAGCTTCTTCCAGAGTCAGAAATATCACTTACTTATTTCCTATATATTCCTCGATTTTACCTATAGTTTAGTTCTTTATAAGAATCAGAGGTCTTTCTATATTATTACTAAATATAACTAGCTACACACTATTCATATCTATTATAGTATCAAATACAGACTTATAGTTTAATACAAAATAATATACTTTTACTTCAACTTCTAACAGTAAGGAGCTCTATTTCACTACAATCAGTACTTTCTTACCTGGTTACAGCTTAGTATTCTGCTATACTCAGACATTACAAACTACTTTCCTCAGTCTTAGCCGGAATATACTACCTTATATCTTCATACTATATACCAACCTGAAGACCATACTTAGATTAATAAAGTCCACTCTTATATTATAGTTATACAGGAAGTAAGTCCCTAGTAGTAATTTTAGGCCTAGTCCTATTATAATATTAGCAGTAACTATAAAGTAGGTATATACTTCTACTCCTACTATAATACTAGATATATAGAAGTTAAATATTACTACTTCCGAGATAGAGAAGTTCAAATTAACTCTAATTACTTACTTTAAAGGTTAGCTATAATAATATATATTCCTACTGTACTTCTTAAGCTATCCCTTATCAACTAAGATAGTTAAAGTACTAGTATTAATATATACTTCATAGGAGTTACCTTTATTATCAAACTTTAAAGGGATCTTAAAGTATATATATACCTTCTTCTCCAATTCTTCGGATATATCCGAACATAGGCTAGCCTCAATTACCTGCCCTGGCTGCAGTATAATTTATATATAGGCTTATTCCTTAGGTAATATCAGAGGTCCAGCTTATTTCTGGATATAGGCCATTATCTCCTAATAGTCTGTAAAACTTAATATTTCCTCTTCTAAGGCTTCTTTATCTTCCTCCTCAGAGAATTCTTTAATAAAGGTATAGCCTTTATCCTTCAGCTCTCTTTCTTTATTATTAAAGTCAGAGTTATTAACCCTAAGTCAAGCTTTACTCTTAAATCAGCTACCTTCTCACAATCCATATTATCAGTATATAAATCGCTTCTACTGGAATCTTAGTTTTCTTCCGAAAGAGACCTTACAGTTTCTTTTTTCTTACCAGTCCCTACTACTACATAGAGGGGGACTCCAGTTCTTATATTATAAGGACTAATTACAGTCTTAATACTATCTACTATATAGCCAGTATCCCCTATTACTACAACCATCCCTTTAGTCTCAACTAGAGAAGTAGCTATCCTCAGCCTTACTATCAGTCTCAGACTCTCCCTAGGGGAAGTAGGTAGTATTTATATCTAAACTAATAAGGTCTATTATTTCATAATACTATTATAGCCTAGTTGCTTTCAGGAGGTCTAATATATCTTATCTTCTGAGTTCTACTTTATTTAACCAATCAGCCTTTATATTATTTACAGAAGGTTCTATATATATCACCTTCAACTTCAGATCAAGAGTATTATATACTCTTAGCAGCTGCTAGAGTATACTTATTTCTCTATATACAGCTGACTAGCGGAATACTTTAGCTACATAATTATACAGCAAGCAATCTTTATATAGGTCTTCCTCAGAGAATATTACTAGTACCAGCTTCTTTAAAGCTTCAGCAGATCATATACTAAATTACTTTTTCAGTACTATTTCCTACTGCTCGAAAGATAATCTAGCTAATAGCTTCTTAATTATATCTAACTCCTACTACTACTAAGCTAATACTTTTCCTTAAAACAGCTACTATAAGTTTATCCTAATATATTCAGCTCTCTCCTAGCTACCTAATACTATAATATCCTTCACTGCGTTTAACTATATAGAGATATTAGTAAACCTAAGCTAGGGTCTATTAGTAAAGACTTTATTATTACTAGTTATTTCCTCACTTATATCTGGCCAGAAAACACCAATATCAGTTAATTTCTATTTAAGTATATATACCTCTTACAGGGTCTTAACTATTTCTTACTAGTTCAAAATTAGTTTTAACTATCCTTAGTTCTACCCCGGCTAGATAACTCTTACTTAATTATACCCTAGTATATTAGATATATTCTAAGTAGGGTTATTCTACTCTGTAGATATAGTATCCTTTAACTATACTAAGTTTATACTAACCCCTGGTATTACTAGGATAGCTCCTCCTGTACCCGAATTAGCAGTCTAAAGGATAGTAGCTATAGTTCCTTTTCCTCAATTATCCTGGATCTACTCAGCCTTAGCCTAACTATAACCAGCCTCACTATCCTTAGATCGAGTTAGGTTATCTAACTATATAGATATCAGTTTTTCTAGCTGAGCTGGGTTACCCCTAGAGGTAGATACCGCCAGTATAGTTTAGTTACCATTCAATATAGTTAGTTAGATAAGTATCTGCTTAAGCAAGATAACAGTTATTACTCTTATCTCTATAAGGATATCTGAATTCCTCTGGAGGCCCTTAGTTATTTTATTTATTAGAATAGTATAATTATTTCTGACTTCCTCTATAACTATCCCTAGATCAGCTATCCTCAGAGCGAACTTTAGCTCTAGGAAGAGTAGTTCCTTACCCTTCCCTAGTAGTAGGTCTTCGGATATTATTAGAACAGAGTATTAGATCAGGGTATCTCTTCTCCGTATTATTCCTATTAAGTCCGAACTCTTATCAGAGCTAACTATAGGATTTAGGGAGGGAGATCCTTATTCCTATATTCAGCTATCACTTAGTAATAACTTAGAACTACCTGGCCTTTCTCTTCCTAATATATATACCTGGAAATACCTAGGAATAGGTTCTACTAGCAGGGGCTACCCTTGCAATTACACAAGATATTCCGGGCCCAGCTATATTTCAACTGGAGTCCTCCGCCTTTATACAGTTAAGGATATAATAGGGGTGTTTTCAGGGTCTTCGCCTATACCTACTTCAGTTTATTCCCTTAAGATCTTATCTTCTGCTAACTCTGCTCCTGAGTCTCCGGAATACAGCGAAGTTAGTCTGCTTACTAATATAATTCCCAGTCCCTAGGCTTTTAAAATAATATATTTTACAGAGTTCCAGACAGCTCTGACTATATATTAGTCAATTAAGTTCCAATAGATTAGAGCTTTAATATTCTGCTCTTTTAGCAGCCGAAAAAATAGATATTCAGAGTTAATTTATTCAACGAAAGTCTTAATCAATCGGGCTGTAGCTATTATTTACAACAACCTGCCTTATAGTACGAAGTTCAGATTATTTTCAAGAAAGTCAGAAACTCAGTATATATATTTAATATTAGATATACTAAGGTAATTATTTCTCGAACTAGCTCCAGCCGGTATTTAGCCAGGATTTTTCTTTTATTATCCTCTCTTAGGCTGCTGAATTAAGTATTTAAGGTCTTACAATAATAGAGAATTACTACTACCTATTACACTCAAAACTAGCCGCAACCAGCCTGGGCGTTATTAATAGGTTCTGGATTATTGGCTACAGGGTAGCCGGGTTATGATGGGTTATAGTTAAAGCCTATAATCATAATACCTTTACTTGTATACGAGATAATATAATTCTTAAGGCTTATCTTCTCTTCTATCTGTTAGCTGTTTCCAGCCCTTTTATAGGGGGCTCCGTACAGCCCCTGTTCGTAGCATGACAATATATACTATTACTATATTATATAATACTAATAGTATTATTTTTAAAAATAACTAATTCTTCTAATATATCTAAATATTACTTTTATATCTTTTCCTAATAATATATATAGAGTTTATTATATTTAGCTTTAATTTCTATTTTTATCTATTAATATTATTCTTTCTTAATAATATTTTATAGAATAACTCTATTAGTATAATAGAATATATATTTATATTTAATAGATAGTCTAAATTCTAGAACTTATTCCCCTTATTTAAGCTTTCTCTTAAGCTCTTAGAAAATCTATTAGATTTTCTTTTATTATTTCTTAATTATACTAAAGTTTATATATTCCCCAGATTCTAATACTTTTTTAAAAATAAATATATTTTTAGTAAAAATTTAGAAATTATAATAGTTATAGAATTTTCTTTCTAATTAATTTTATATATTATTTCTAAAATTTTAATATTAGTTTTCCTAATTACTTCTAATTATTTTTTACTATTTTTAATAAATTTCTAATCTTTTTTCTTTTTTTTTTTTTTAGATTCTAGATATTAAAATAAGATATATCTAATCTTATTATAATTATAGTATTTATATTTTTCTATAGCTCCTAGCTCTATAGGTTCTATATATATTCTAGAGGCTATAATATATTATTATTATAGTTTCCTAGTATTAATAAAATAAGTTATTTTTCTATTATAGATTTACTAATAATATTATTAGTTATTAATCCTTATAGCTATAGTTATATATTTATAAATACTTTTTAACTTATTTTTTTTATATAGTTCTTTTTAAACTTCCTTTTTAAATTAGTTAAAATAGTAAGATATAGTATATTTCTTATTTTATTTAGTTTTAATTAATAACTAGAGATAGTAAGTACTAAAGATTAAATATAATTCTTTTTATATAAGTATATTAATCTTATATTCTACTTTATACTTCTTATTCTAAATATTAAAAGTTTACTTAAGAATTTCTATAAAATAATTAAAACTTATTATAATATTAATAGTTTATTAATTTCCCTATCTATTAAGATATTTCTTTATAATAGGTTTAAATTAGTTAAATATAACTTCTTTAAGTTATAAGTAAATATATATAATCTTTCTTTTACTAATATTAAGTATAATAAAAAAGTAATTAAAATATATTTAGAATTAAATTATAAATTCCTAGAGTTTATTTTAAGTTCTATTAAATATTTTAAATAATAGTAGCTTAAATAATTATTCTAGCTCTCTTTCTTAAATAATAATAGTAGCTTAAATCTAAAAGTTAGTATATATAGTAGCTTACTATATTATAATAACTATTATATTAGCTAGTTCCTAGTAGATATCTATAAGATATATATAAAGCTAGTTAATTTAATTTTATAAGAGCTATATTTCCTTAGTATAGTTATTATTATCCTTATTATTATTATTACTATTTTTATCTATAGTTTTATTCTTAATAATTAAAGTAAATAAGTTATTATTAGTAGTAGGAGTATATTATTACTAGACTTAAAGTACTATAGTAGCTATAATATCTTCTTTATTATTATATAGTAATTAAGATAAGATAATTAGCTAAATAAGAGTTATTAATATATAATAGTTAGATAATTTATACTAGATAGAGATTTAGAGTAGATTAGAATTAAACTAATTAGAATATTATTCTAAATAATATAATTAGATTATCTTAAGCTATATAATATAAGTTTTTGTAAGGTCAAGGTCTCTAGTATAGGGTAGACCAGCTGTAGGGTAAGCTGGGTCTAGGGTAGATAAAGCCTATAGGGTAGGCTCCGAAATACTAGAGAAGGATCATTTGAAAAGGCATAGTAGAAGGTACAGGCTCTATAAGAGAAAATAAAGCTCTATCAGCTACAGGGTAGCTAAGAAAGATAGACTGTAGGGTAGATAAAAGAGTATATTAGTAACTTATAGAATCTCTATCTAGCAGGGAGGAAGCCCTGTACTTATAGGTGTTTCCAGACCGTAAGGGCCCTGAAGATAATACATTGCCTTCTATAATACAGGCTCGTAACCGCTATAAGGTTCTCGTACAGAGGGATACGAGGCCGCTAATGCAGATGCTACAGCGGATACAAAGTCCGCTAATATAGCTGCTATAAAGTGGGCTCTCAAAAGTCCGTGACACCACCCCCCATTTGGTCATCCGTCACATCTAACAGGACAATTCAATCCGCAAGATACATACGATCACATAGTAATTTATTAGGAAATAATGTATCTATCGGGAGCCACGCGTCTGAATTTTAATACCTTATATACCAGCCTTTTGCAGCAACGCAGGCAGCTAGCCGGCGCGGTATTGAAAGGATCAGGTTCCGGATTTTCACTTGATCAAGCGACTGCTACGCTTTCTGCAGGCACTCTTTGAATTCTGCTATATCCAGCTTATTTGTATGTAAATTAGAGAGATAAGGGAATATCTTATAGAGCCTTCTTTTCAACATAGCCTATACGTGTTCAATGGGGTTAAGATCCGGGCTATAAGGAGGCCAGTCAATAATACTGACCGCGTTATTCAACAGCTACTCTGTTGTAGCAGCTGAGCGATGAATAGAGGTATTATCTTACTGGAAATAATGTGTTCTATCGTAATTAGGAAGTAAACCTTCCTCTAATGCCTTTATATAGCTATTTGAGGTAAATCCCTTCTTCTTTGCGAGCTCGTCACACGTCATAATCACAAGATCTGTACGGCCGGAATCCCAGATCGCTGCCCACACCATAATTCGAATATCTGGCTTTCCATGATCTTCTAAATTAACGAATTTCAGATCATATACCTTATAAGAATATCGCTAAACCCAAATATTTGGGTTTGCAGATAAATTCTGAATAGTATATTCATCTGAAAAGATTATCTAGCTAGCCAGTCAGAGGCAGGAACAACAGCGTTTTTCTAAAGCTACGAACCCGGACCAATTCGTCTTCTCTTTTCACCCAATCTCTTGCAAAAGATAGCCGGAAAGCAGCTGATTCCTAGCTTAGAGGAATTTTTCTTTTAGCCCTCCATTTGCGCAAGTTCTGTTCATTGAGAGCGCGGCGTACAGTCGAGGGGCTAACCTCAAGACCCTGGGCCGCAATAAGCGATTTTCGCGGCGTACGGAAGTCAGTACGCACAGCTCTTGTAAGAGCTCTAGTTTGCCTAGGTGTAAGGCTCTTAGGCCGTCCAGAACGAGGTAATGCTTCAAAGTTCTGGGTTGTGTTGAACCGTTCAATAGTCTTGTAGACCACGGCGCGCGACACGTTAAAACATCGCGCAACGGCGGCCTTGCTTTCGCCCGCATCAATTGCAGCCAAAATGACTGCACGGAGTTCAGAACTTAATTCTTGACCTTTCTGACGATTTCCCGTTATAACGGTACCAAAAGATCGCTTATCAGAGGTTATTTTGAATTTATGTGGTCAGTTGAAAATTGTGTAAGTGGGAGAACGCGTTTTGGTTGGGGCGGAAAACGCGAAAAACGTCACGGACTTTTGAGAGCCCACTTTAGTAGTTACGAGGTTCACTAAACTAAGTGCTAAGGTTCTCGTACAGCGGATACGAGGTCCGCTAATACAAGTGCTACAGCGGACACAAAGTCCGCTAATACAGCTACTTCAGCATAATACGGGATCACTAGTATAGATGCCACAGCGGCCGTTACAGCGGTTATGACCGCTAATATAATTGCCCCAACGGGCAGCTACAGTAGGTTAGGCCAGTAGCTTCAGAGGGCTCCCAGCTTTAGAGAGCCCTAAGTAAGTTATTTCATTCCCCCTTACCCTATACTAATTATATATCATTTGATCAATTAATATAGGGTAATCTTGATCTACCCTATAGTCTATAGGATAAATCTCAACACCCCTTCTGAAGGAAATAACTAGGTTAGATCCTTATAGTGCTCTTTCAGGCCTAGTAGCTCTCTAAAGGCCTGTTGAAGAGGTGCGGTTAGTGGTTTAGTTAGCCTATCAGCGGGCATAGCCTTAGTTTCCAGGTAGCTAAGGCTCGCTAAACCCTCTGTAATTTGAACCCTGTTATAGTAGAACTTCAGCAGTATATACTTAGTTCTAGCATATAGGGTAGGGTTATTACTAGTAGCTATACAGCCCTAGTTATCACAGTAGATAGTTACAGGGGTTTTTAGAGGCTGGTTTAGCTCTTTATAGAGCCCTGTTAGCTACTGTAGCTCTCTGAGAGCCTCTGTAAGGCTATCTGCTTCAGCCTCTACAGTAGAGAGAGCTATAGTAGTTGCCTTCTTAGCTTTCCAGCTAATAGGGCCTCCAGCTAGCTTAAAGAGATACCTGTAGGTAGATTTGCTAGTAGATTTATCCCCTGCAAAATCACTATCACAATAGTCTTCTAGGGGCTTATTTAGTGAATAGGCTATAGCTAGGCTTTTAGTACCTTTCAGGTACTGTAGAAGCTTTTTAGCAGCCTTAAGGTGAATTTTATAGGGCTTATATATAGCCTGGGCTAGCTACTGTACTGAAAAGGCTATATCAGGCCTAGTTTAAAGCATTAGGTACATTAAAGTCCCTATAATCTGCTGGAATAACCTGTGTTCCAGGGGGTCATAGAGGCCTATAGCTTCTATAGCTTCCGCTATAAGCCTTGTAAGATTAGGCTGTAGGGGTACTAACAGAGGTTTTTCTTCAGTAATCTTAAAGGCTTATAACGCCTGTTCGATATACTAAGGTTGAGAGAGATATAGGGTCTTTTTAGACCTATCTCGGTAGATTTAAACCCCTAAGAAGAAGGCTGCTGGCCCCTTATCTTCTATAGGGTAAACCCTATGAATTTCTTTCTTTAGCTTATTAATATAGCTAATTTCAGGGCCTATTATAAGGCAGTCATCCACATAGGTCACTATAAAGGTAGCCTTTTTAGCGTTATAGAAGACCGCCGGGTCAGAGATTAGGGGGCTGAAGCCTAGAGACCTTAGCAGGGCTTTCAGTACCTCTTGCCACTCTCTAGGGGACTGCTTCAGGCCGTACAGGGCTTTTAGCAGTAGGATAACCTGCTCTTCAGAAGGGTTATAGCCCTGAGACTTAGCTATAGCGAGTAATTCTGGGCTTTTCTTCAGCAGTTCCTTCAGGCCTTCAGGGAGCTTCATATAGAGCCTTTCAGTGAGTTTACTGTTTAAAAAGGCCCCTATAAAGTCAATCTGTTCAACATTATAGCTATAGATAGCTGCTAGAGCTAATAGCAGCCGCCAGGTTGGAGGGATAGCTGTAGAAGCGAAAGTCTCGCTATAATCTAGGCCTTCTACCTGTAAGAACCCTCTAATAACAAGCCTAGCCTTATATTTCAGCGGCTTATTATAGGGGTCAAGTTTCAGCTTTAGCACCTGCCTACAGCTTAGGGCTCTACGGCCCTTAGGTAGGTCTTTTAGCGCTATAAAGGCGAAGGTTCCAGTGTGTATTAGCTGCTCAAGCTCGCTAAAGATAGCCTGTAGCCAGGGCTCTTTCTCTTTTAGTGGCAGCTGTAGCATCTCTTTCCAGCTGTTAGGCTCTAGCGAGAGCCGGGCTTTAGCGCATATTATAGCGCTTGCTTGGTATGCTATAGCGGTTACCTGTGCCCAGTTAGATAGGTCCATTGGATCACCTATAGGCTCTATATTAGGCCTTGGCTCACTGGGTTGGTGTGCTGTAGCTGGCGGGGTTTCGAGCTCTAAAGGCCCTGTAGCTTCAGGGGCTTCAGGCTCTTGAGGCTCTGAAGCAGGTACTGTAGCCAGCGGTATTTCGGGCTCTTGGAGGGGCTGTTGTAGCGGCTCTAGCGGCTCCTGTAGCGGCTGTTGTAGCGGCTCCTGTAGCTCCTGTAGCGGCTGTTGTAGCGGCTCCTGTAGCGGCTGTTGTAGCGGCTCTAGCGGCTCCTGTAGCGGCTGTTGTAGCGGCTCCTGTAGCTCCTGTAGCGGCTGTTGTAGCGGCTCCTGTAGCGGCTGTTGTAGCGGCTCTAGCGGCTCTTGAGTCTCTTTCACATACTCTATTTCCTCTATTTCCCCTTCTAAAGGTCTCAAGAGAGGCGGGTTTTGCAGTTGTAAGCCCTGTTTTATAGGGCCTATATCCTCTAAAATCCTTAGATAAGAGGTCTTAGTAACTAGCCTCTTCTGTAGGATATAGATCTGATATATCTTAGAGCCTAAAAGTGCTAAAATTCGCCCTGAGATAGTTCTAGGGGCTAATTTAGCAGCCTTAGCCCGCTGTTCAGGATGAATAAAGGCTTCACAGTGGGCTCCAATAGCCTTATAGGCCTGGAAATTAGGCCTAAAGGGGGTTCCAGGCTCTAGTTCTTGAAGGAATAGCTGTTGCGGGGTAAATCGCGGTTGCTAACAGCGGTACAGTTAACTAACTGAAGGACCCCTGGAAGGATATAACACCAGAGGTATAGCGGGAGCCTAGACCACTGTAAAACAGCCCTAAGCCTATCTATTAGTACTCTAATAGAGCGCTCAGCAAGCCTATTTTGCTGGTGAATATAGGGGCTTGAGGTGCTAAAGGCAGTACCTTTAGCAGCTAACCAGTCCACTAAATCCCTTGTAATTTCTCCGCCGTCAAAGTGAAATTTAGCGGGATAGCAGTTATAGCGGTTGTATAGGCTCTGGCAGAAGCCTTGAATAGCGGTTGTTATAGTGGTTCCTTCCTTATTAGGGAGGAGAATAACCTATCTATAGCGGGTTTTTCTATCTACTAATATAAGCCCTACAGGCCTTCTATTATACGGTATAGGCTTGAGATAGAAGGTATCCCCTTCTATAGAGTCTAGAGCTCTAGGCGGGTCAGGGATAGCTGTATACACTGGAAGCCTATAGCTTTTAGCGCTAATACAGGCTAAACAGAGGAAATCTTCCTCTCTTATAGGGCTAAAATCAGGGAGACCTTCTGTAATTTTAGCGGTCTTCTTCAGTAACTGAAGCCCTAAGTACCCTAGCTGTATATACCAAATACCTGCTAATTGCAGCAGGTCTTCGTAGGTCTTAGGCGCCTGTAGTAGGGGCTTAATAGCGCTAACGGTTCCTTGCTTTAGAGCTTCTTCAGTGCTAAAGTCAGGATTATCCCCTTCTGAAGGCTTATGAGTAAGGACCTTAGTAGGGGTTTTAGCGTACTGTTCAGCGGGCTCAGTAAGCTCTACAGCAGGCTGTTCAGTAGGCTCAGTAAGCTCACTAGGCCCTGTAAGATCTAGGGCCTCGGGGGCCTAATCAGGGGCCTTAGAGGGAATTTGAACCTCTATCGTATGTTGTTTAGTAGGTTCAGTAAACTCACTAGGCCCTGTAAAGTCTAGGGCCTCGGGGGCCTATTCAGAGGCCTTAGAGGGGATTTGAACCTCTATAGGGTAGCTATAGCTAGTATAGGTAGAGGGCTCCTTCGGCGTTATTAGCTTAGGGGTCTTTTCCCCCTTTAGCTGTAAATAAAAGCTGTATTTTTCAAAGTTTAGCAGGCTATAGCAGGTTCTATCACCTGTAAATAGCTATTACCTCAGAAGGGTACCCCCTGAACTATAGTATCTTATCCTACTAACTATATTAGTCTCTAGGGTAAATAGGAAAAGAGCTTCTTTTAGCTCTAAATCCCTATAGGTTAGGGGGTTTAGAGAGATTAGAACTTAAAATACAGCAGTTCTAATACCTCTAGGGTAGGCCTTACTAGCAGCTGTAAGAATAAAGCCTGCTTCAGAGTATTTTAGGGCTTTATAATCCCTATAACAGGCCTTATTATTCACTAAGTGAACTATAGAGCCTGTATCGTACAGAAGGGTATTTAGCGGTCCACTCCCCTGACTGCTAAAGCTAGTAGCGATAGGAGCTGCTGTAATTCTAGCGGGTTCAGGGGACTGATAGGTCTGGAAGGCTGGCCAGGGGCTCTCTTTATCACTATCTTCTAGCGGACTTCAAAGGCTTTCCAGGCTATAGCCCAGGGTAAAACTAGCAGGTTTAGCTAGCTTATCTTCAGGGGCTTTAGGCTTTAACCCCTTCTGTTAGGTCTTTCCCTTAGAGATCTTTTCAGAGCTCGAGGGCTTCTTTTTAGCGGGTCTTTCAGTGTGTTTAGCCCTGTAATTAGTAGCCTTAGCTACTGAAGAGCTCTTATCACGCTGTTCCTCCTGAAGAGCTCTTATCACGCTGTTCCTCCAGAAGGTCCGCCATAAGGAACTGTAGGTTCAGAGGCTCCAGGGAGCCTCCAGAGGCTTTAGTAACCCTAATATTGTTCCGTTGGTGCTCAGCCTACTGTAGGAAGACTCCTTTTAGAGCCTCCAGGTACTGATTAGCCTGATCCACAGGGGCTATAGTAACCTGAGCTAGTGATAGCCGAGCTAGAAGGTTGTTGAATATACTATTAAAGGCCTCTAAAGAGCCTTTGAAGTCTCTGTAACAGAGCCTGTAAAATTAGGTATATAGGTGGCCATGCTGAATTTCAGTACTATAAGAGAACTGTTTAACCAGTAACTTATAGGCCTCCACAGGGGAGGTCTGCTAAATTATAGCAGCTTATAGACCCTCTGTACAGCTATCTTTTAGCAGTATAAGCAAGATAGCCTGGTCCGGGTCTGATAGCTGCTGGGCTACAGTAGGTTCCGCTATAAATAGCGGTAAACCAAGGGCCCTGAATTAGATCTCTAGGGCCTGTTTCCACTGATCGAAGTTGTAAGGCTCCTGTAATTTAGAGGCTTCAGGGAACTTATAGACCCTTTTATTGAAATCCTTAATAATAGAGTCTTTAAAGACTCTAGTCAGGGGGTTAGGGCTTTGAAAGCCCTGTAAGCTAAGCTGTTGTGAAGCCTGACTGCTCTGTAGGCTAGTGCTAGTAGCACTGGAAGCCTGTTGACTAGTGCTAGTAGCGCTAGGGGTCTGCTGTAATTATAGCAGGTTTACAGTAGCTATTAGCTGCTGAAGGGTTTGCTGTATAGCGGTAATAGCTTCAGTGGTATTCGGGTTCTGAAGGCTCTGAGCGATAGCAGTACTTTCCGCTGTAGAGCCTGAAGGAATAGCGCTAGTAGCGCTAAAATCAACCGGTTGATCAGCTATGGCAGCAGTACTAGCCGTTGGAATAGCGCTAGTAGCGCTAAAAGTAATCGGTTAGCTGGGTACGGCAGCAGTACTAGCTGTTAGAATAGCTGCTGAAGAAGGGTAAGTTTCAGCACCTTCAGGGGCTGATCCCTCTATATAGCTATCTTCATCAGCTATTTTAGGTCTTATTTAGTAAAGGAAGCTACTAAGACCTAGGCTGAGGTATAGGGTAAGTATATAACTTTTCTAGTATAGGGTAAGAACTCTTAATCCTAAGATAAAGCTCTTTTTCGTAAGATAGAGCTCTTCCGGGCTTATAACCTTTTGTAAGGTTAAGGTCTCTAGTATAGGGTAGACCAGCTGCAGGGTAAGCTAGGTCTAGGGTAGATAAAGCCTATAGGGTAGGCTCCGAAATACTAGAGAAGGATTGTTTGAAAAGGTATAGTAGAAGGTGCAGGCTCTATAAGAGAAAATAAAGCTCTATCAGCTATAGGGTAGCTAAGAAAGATAGACTGTAGGGTAGATAAAAGAGTATATTGGTAACTTGTAGAATCTCTATCTAGCAGGGAGGAAGCCCTGTACTTATAGGTGTTTCCAGGCCGTAAGGGCCCTGAAGATAACACATTGCCTTCTGTAATACGGGCTCATAACCGCTATAAGGTTCTCGTACAGAGGGATACGAGGCCGCTAATGCAGATGCTACAGCGGATACGAAGTCCGCTAATACAGCTGCTATAGTGGTTACGAGGTTCACTAAACTAAGTACTAAAGTTCTCGTACAGCGGATACGAGGTCCGCTAATACAAGCGCTGCAGCGGACACGAAGTCCGCTAATACAGCTGCTTCAGCGTAATACGGGATCGCTAGCATGGACGCCACAGCGGCCGTTACAGCGGTTGTGACCGCTAATACAATTGCCCCAACGGGCAGCCACAGTGGGTTAGGCCAGTGGCTTCAGAGGGCTCCCAGCTTTGGAGAGCCCTAAGTAAGTTATTTTATTCCCTCTTACCCTATACTAATTATATATTATTTGATTAATTAATATAGGGTAATCTTGATCTACCCTATAGTCTATAGGGTAAATCTCAATATAAGTTATTATTAATATATAAGTATTATAGAGCTAGTAATAATAAATATATAGATAATATTATTAATAACTATCTAAAAGAGTATCTAAGCTATAGAAATAAATATATATATATATTAGGATAATATATATAATATAGGATATATTATTAGTAATCAGTTAGTAGTATAAGTAATATATAAAATATTAATTATATTATTTAATTATATATAACCTTATATAATAACTAAGGCTAGTTCTATTAGGTAATATAGAGATTATTTATAATATCTTTTAGATAGTTATTAATATAATTATCTATATATCTATTATTACTAGCTCTATAATACTTATATATTAATAGTAACTTATATTATATAGTCTAAGATAATCTGATTATATTACTTAGAATAATATCTAATTAGTCTAATCCTAACTTACCCTAGACCCCTATTTAGTATAAATTATCTAACTATTATATATTAATAACTCTTATTTAGCTAATTACCTTATCTTAATTACTATATAATAATAAAGAAGATATTATAGCTATTATAGTATCTTAAGCTTAGTATCAGTATACTCCTGCTATTAATAATAACCTACCAAGGCCCAGGTCTAGTGGCAGCCAGGTTGCTGTCTTATACAGTGAAAAAGGCCCAAGAGAGATTTCTTTTCCTGTCCTACTTAAAAAGAATTATGAACTTTTCAATGCCATCAGATATAGAGCCAGACATTTGAAATAGTGCACCCCAGCCAAAGGCAACGAGCTGTAAGTGGTGAACGTCCTGTGGCGTAAGAAGCGTCAAGGGTGGGACGCAGCTAGCATTTTAATTCGCGGATGGAAGCCCAAGACAATGAGATCATTGGGCAGGGGAAGCGCCACGTACATTAGGCAGCCAAAGGCGATAAGGGCAAACAGACTATAAAGAATATGAATTGAACAAGCACAATGTAAAATAAAAGTCCAGACATCTGGACTATACAGTTGGCGCACGTATGAGAGCAGCGTGAGGCGATCGACATAGTGGATGTTGGGGATGGAGATGGACGTCATTGGTAACGGCGCGTAACATGTAGATGCGCTTTGATTTCTCAATGCGACTCAGTGAAGTCTGCGCAGCTTCAGCCACACTAGCTGAGCCGCCACCCCCTCTCAGCTTCAGCTCCCAGTTCTTGAAATTCTCGCTATCTGCACTTTTTGTCCTTCACAAATGGAGGGCCGGTGGGCGACTGGCGGCCACTTGGACTTCACTCGTGGATGATGATGCCCCGATACGTACCAGCGAGCACCGTTCGCGGGACGATGGTGTCTGAGATGGCAAGCCAAAGTCTGCTTCCAGAGCTGGTACGTGACGCGAAGCTGCAAGCAACCATTGAGAATAAGCGCACAACCCACACACGACGATCTGGGCACCGGGCAATATCCTCTGAGTCATGGGAGTTTGAAAAAATCCTCGGACATGGCGGGAATGGTATAGTCTTGCTGGAGCGGAAGGTGAAGGATGATGACGGCCCGGCGGAGCTGCGCGCCGTCAAAGGCATCCAGATCTCACATGGCCAGTCAAAATCAGCAATCATGAAATACATACGCGAGCTCGAAGCCTTCGCAAAGTTCTCTCAGAAAAGAGTACGGCCTCTTCACGCCAGCCCTGTCTTTGTATGTGTCCCGGATGGCTAATCCTCTCCGGGTGGATAGTATGCCGATTCCTTTGTCGAGCTCTACGGTTGGTACGAGAGCCCCGATTGGCTACATATCGCCATGGAGTATTGCGAGCATGGAGACTTGGATAAGTACATGTCCCATGTAAAGACGCTTCCCGAAGACCAGGTGCGCGGTATTACGTGGCAAATACTGGAGGCTCTTACCTTTATGCACGAGGAAGACTTCGCCCACCGGGATCTCAAGCCGGCAGTAAGATGTTGCAGAAACTCCAATTGAGATGACGTCCATGGTGCTAAAGTACCTCTAGAACATCCTAATCATGCGCAAGCCGCCTGAGAAATGGTGGATTAAGCTCTGCGACTTCGGGCTCTGCAAACGAAGTGAATACATCATGGGGTTGACCACGGTACAAGGCACTCCGGCCTTCATGGCCCCAGAGATGATCGGATATCCTTTCCGCGGCGATCCGAAGACATCAAATCCTTTCTATTCTGACATGTGGAGCTTGGGCGAAACTATTCACTTGATCCTCACCAGCCATTTCACCTTCAAGGAGCCCAGTAACCTTCGACTTTTTCAGTTAGGCACTATTCCGTTTCCCAAAGACGAGCTGCAGCGAGCCGATATTAGCGAAGAGGCGATTGACTTCATTCGTCTTCTCATGCTACCTACTCCTTGGCAGCGGCTCAACACCGAGAAGGCCTGGGAACATCCATGGATGGAGATGGAGGCGAAACCCGCCGGCAAGGTAGCTGCCCTAGGACAACCACGGAACCCCCCGACGAATTAAATCCTTGGACTGCCATGATCCAGTCGCCGAAGCATTCGAATCTTACTTCACCATCCGGGCGATGGACTACTCAGCCCAGTCCGGGAGGAGCACCAAGCCTGGATAATCCTACACAAAGAGTCGGTACTTCTGGGTCTGAAGGTGCCCAGATGAGGGTCTACGCTCTGGCTGAGAATCTCCATTCTCCCACGGCCAATTTTATGCCTCCTCCATCTTCCCCGAACCAGCTCAGTTTTGCAGCCAACATCTTCACGACAAATGCCACTACGACTAGCCAAGTCCCAGCCCCTGCTCCCGCTTCAGCTACTCGCATGGACACCGCTGTTGATGAATGGGGTGATGAGAATATCCATCCTCTATCCTTTGACATTCTTGAGACGCCATATGCCGATGATATGATCAATATACCCATCAACCGCAGTTGTCTACGTCTCGGACGATTTTTAGAATCTTACTGGGTATAGCCGCCATGAGATCCTTGGACGAAACTGTCGCTTCCTCCAAGCACCCGACGGCAAGGTGGAGGCGGGCGCTAGGAGAGAGTTCGTTGACGATGGCGCGGTGTTTAACCTCAAGAAGATGATTCACGAACGTCAGGAAGTTCAACAAAGTCTAATCAATTATCGAAAGGGCGGCAAACCGTTTCTTAACTTACTATCAGTGATACCTATTGCCTGGGATACAGAGGACATTCGATATTTCATCGGTTTCCAAATTGACCTTGTTGAGTGCCCGGATGCGATTGCCTATGGGCAAGGGCTTGGGGGAGTTCAAGTAAACTACAAGTCTAGCGATATTGGCCAATACATATGGACTCCTCCCCAGCCACCTCCGGGACAGTGGGGGCTCGAAAGCGGTCATACTCTTACTATGGACGATGTATCGTCTCTACTACGTCAGTTCAATCGTTATGACCTTGCGTCTGGTTGGTTTCAGCAATCTTGGGATTCGATGCTAGTTGAGAACACCGATGATGTTATCTGCGCTATTTCTCGTAAAGGCTTGTTTCTTTACGTATCGCCTGCTTGTAAGCGGGTGCTTGAGTATGATGCTGCTGAGCTTGTCGGAACCTATATCTCCACTATCTGTCATCCATACGACATTGACTCCGTCATCGACGAACTAAAAACTACTACCCTGCAGAATCATTCAAACATGATCTACAGGATCCGAAGAAGATACAGTGGCTATACATGGTTCGAGAGCTATGGGTCGCTCTTTGTTGACCGAGACAGTCAGCAAGAGTGCATCATCTTAGTTGGCCGTACGCGCCCTGTATATTCACTTAGTCGCCGGAACCTAGACGCCAATGGTGGTATTAGTGACGGGCGAGCTATGGGCCAAAATCTCGACTTCAGGCATGTTTCTTTTTGTTTCGTCGAATATCAGATCGCTTCTCGACCTACAGCCCGAGGCATTGATTGGCACAAGCATCCAAGATCTCCTGCGTAAGGAGTCGCGGGCCAAATTTGGGCGTTTGATAGAGAAAACTCGGCATGGCAGAACTATCACCTTCAAGCACGAAGTTCAAAATCGGCTTGGCCAATTTCTACAGGCCCAGGCCACGCTCTATCCCGGCGATGTCTGCGAGGGTAATAAGCCATCGTTCTTACTAGCTCAAATCAAGCTCCTTGGGGTATCAACTCGGAGTGTTACCTCGACAAGTCCCGCAGCCAGGGTCGGGTCCTTCCCCGCGACTTCAATGTCTGACCCTAAAGATGACATATTTGAAGAGCTAGGGACCACTAGGAGCTCCAGCTGGCAGTCTGAGCTGGATCAAATCAAAAAGGCCAATCTTCTCCTAACCATAGAACTGAACGAATTGCTCTTCAAGTAGCGCAAAGGGAGATGTCAAGAATAAGGGCTACATCCTTAATCTCCCGCCGGTGTGTACCAACCGTGCTGCGTAATGAGGCCCGAAGTGACAAGGCATCCACAACGAAGTATTTCTATAAATACGACCACAGCTACGCCCACTTCGACAATATGGGAAGGAAATGTACTATTCGAACAACATCAACACAGCATTACAGATTGGCAAACTGGAAGAAAGAAGTGAGATGCATAGCCCATGTCTCAAATGGGTACCCGCACTAACAAAGTTGAAGACAGATTTCACAACCGTGGATGCTCTGCACAAAGATCTTAGTAATCCTCGGAGCAAAGTGAGTAGTATTCCAACATCTGCCTTCCTGATGACTTCACTAAACGAGACAAGTATCATGACCCGGAACTGGCCGCTACTGAGGAAGAAATCCTCCAATTTTACATACGACTTGGCAATTTTCTAAACCATGCCAGCCATACGGATGTGTCAGCAGGCAAAGACTTCTTCGAACTGAAGGGTTACTCCATTTTCGACCTGATGGGTACTGTATTTTGGCCAGACCTCGAACCTCACTATGATCATATCACGCCATACCTTGGAAAAACCAATCAACGTTTTCGGGAAGTTGAGATTGTGGCGGTTACAAAGGACTTTGGCTATATCACAGCTGTGCAGCGAGTTGATGGGAAGCTACTGATGGTGAACCCTATGATTTCTCGTTTCGTTCCACATCACTTTTGCGAAAGGTTGATGGAGGCGAATGGAAATACATTCATGAGCACTACTCCTTTCCAGTTGACATGGCGACGAAGATAGCGGACTTCACTGGGAAGCAAGAGGCTACTGAATCTGTTGAATTCAAAAGGAAAGAAACGCTTTGAGATTAATGGCAGAGACGAGCAAGAGTTCGTATTATGGTCTGAATCTACTCTAAGTTCTATAGCACCCGAGTGTAGTCGCGCATATCATGTGATAGATTTCATTTCGGACATAAGACGATCAATGAAACGGCTCAATGGTTTTGATTCAACGAATATGATTTCTAAGTTTTAATGAGCCTGATTATTCCGCCGGATGGGGAAATGGTTTGGGCTGCTATGGAAGATGCTGTATCTACGATCCGATTATGAGCCAGGTTCATTGGCTATACTCAAAAGAGGAAAACGATGTGATGTGTGCCAATCAACCCACGTCTCTGCAAATAGGATCCCCTCAGTACCTTGTTACGGAAGACAGGTGCGGGTCATCGCAGGCAGGCGCTCATTCCCGGTTTCCGGCCTGTTTCTGTCCCGCGGAAGGAATGGTGCGGTTTTGCGCGCGGATATCCGATATCAACAATCCCTGGCGGAAAATAACAGGCCACGAGGAGAGCGAGTACACTCGAACTGGGGCAAGTTTTATCCGGAATCCGGAATCTTCGGGCAACTTCTAGAATTATCAAGGGAAAATATACCACGTTGGGAGTGCTAACGGTAGAAGACTCTCAACCGCGTCATAGACGGATAGAGTAGCGAACCGGAACGAAAGTAGCAAAGACCTTCCGCGAATTATGAATTGGAATTTATCGCTTGTGTGCTATTCCCGAATACCATATGCGCAACATCAAACTTTCGCGTGCCAGTCTCGTCACCAAGCACAACTGCAGCAGAACACACTGCATCAACAGAGGCTGAAGTAACATAGACTTCTCTATTTAGACCATCTCAAGATCATGCACAGCTAACATTCTCTGCTAGGATCAGAATGAAAGTCAAGGTGAGCAGTGGCGAATTTGCATACGATAATAATAGAACTGGGATTAACCTGAAGATGACTCCATTTCAGAGTGTGCCTCTTACCTATCGATATGCACATTCCCAGCGATCAAATGGATATCTAGCCAGGCAGGAATGTCTGACTTCCTCGTCAGTGCTCGACGGTTATCAAAGGCAGTCATGCAGGGAGAGAGGCTCGGCCAAAAAGCTGGCTCAACGAGGACGCCAGAACCTAGCTACGAAGTGGCTATGGGGTGGTCAAAGGGTATCTATGGAAGCTCTGTACCTACGAGAAACTTTTAAATGACTGATCACTGTGACTAGCATATTTTGACAGCTGCCTTGACTCAATCTTCGGTATCATTCATCGAGATGATTTTGAAAAACGCCTTCGGGATCATTTTCAGACAAATCCGGATTCACGCTCAGATGCATCATGGTACGCATTAAGAAACACGATATATGCTTCAGGCTGTCGGGTCTCTCTTTGTGTGGACTCCGGCCCGGAGTCCTTCTCTAGATCAAGGGCACAATCTTGGAAGTATTTTGAAAATGCACTGTCTGTCCATACAGAGTTACTATATGTCAGCCCAGACATAACGTCAATCCAAGTGTTGACTTTGATGGTGAGTTAAAACTGCTTGGATACGGAATCTTGAGCCGAACGAGAGACTCATTACATATCGCAAAGGCGTTCCATGCGGAGGCACTAGGAACACCTGCTCTTGAGTTTATGTTGGTATCGAGCGCGACTAGGTTAGCACAAGCAAAAGGATTACACATGCGAGGTTCTCAATTTAGTAAGGACCATCGCACCGATGCTCTCTCAAAACAATGCCTTTGGTGGATTATCTACGCGTGCGAAAAACATCTCGCGTATCGATCTGGGATACCTTCGGTAAGTTCACCTTGGCGAAAACGCACGGCATATTTCTAAACCAAAATTCAGGCCATCGACGATGATTTTATGACGTGCTTAGTTCTTACAGAGTTGAGACGCGCATCCGGCACGACTATGGAGTTCGTCAAGCAGACTATCTCTCTCGCGCGGCTATCATCCTCTAACACCAAGAGACTCAGTGCTGCCAAAGCCATGAGAGATCCCCCAGATGTACTACTGACGACAGTTCACGATCTTGATCATAAACTTAAGATGTGGCGAGAGGGGCTGGATCCAACATTCCAGAAGCAGCCCCCTTCTCGAACCCATCGTCTGCCTCAGAGTACGCAGGTAGCGCATATGCTCTACCTCCACTACAGTTACCATGCTTTGTTGATAGCCGTACATGGAGTGTTCTGTTATCCATGGAATAGGCCTGATCTTCAAAGTAACGAAAAGCCCGAGATAATGGCCCAAGTGCAGAGAAGCACTGAAGTAGTAGCAGAATCTTCGCGACAGATCATAATTGCTGTACAACACGTCGAGATCACTGCAGCCTTGCCTATTTGGTAATATACTGACTTTCACTGTTCAATTTGTTCTGGATTGTATACTTATTGTTTTCTAGGCTCACCTTCTATTTTCCTCTTGTTGGGTTGATCAACATGTTCGTTTGCGTGCTCAAGAACCCACTCAGCCCTTCTACTACACCAAACCTCGCTTTAATGGATATCGTGGTCGGTCATTTTGGATATGTTGAGTTCTTGTCCTCTTCGAAACTAGATCTTTCATTTCCAAGAGAGGTTGCGTCGTACGCAAGAAACCTCGTAAAGAAGGCGAAGGAGGAGAACGACAATACCGTCTCAACCAGTCAGTCGTTGAATGTGCAGTCATCACTTTCTGCGCAAGATCCAATTTCAACAGCAGATGTTCGTATGTTCCATCCAAGCCATGAGGTCCTAGACTCACATAAATTCATTTCTCAGATGTCAGCATTCGACCCTGTGCTAGGGCTAGAAGATTGGTGCACATTCCTGCCTTCGATTCCACCACTCGATTTATTTGAAGAGCCCTTTCCCGGAGAGCACGGCCAATCTTTGGGCAGCGCCTTATAGCTTTTCCATGGCTCGTGAGCGCGTATGATCATCTTAAACTTTGATAAGCGATGGCGAAAACATTGGGAGGACTGCTTACCGGATAACCTAACTGTGTACAAAATTATGAAAAAGGCTTGCCAAATGGCAACGAATTGATTTAATCAAACCTACTACCATATCATATGCGAGGCCTAAAACTATTAGGATTATATATTCCACTATACTGACTGACTGTATAAAAATATGTCTAAAATCCGTTAAAGAAACGTCCGAGGAAAACGCTGGCACATCGGAAAACGAATACCTCAATACAACCTGGATCCGAATCTTGATGCAAAGTTCCGAGAGGAAGCTTTTTATTAACCATCAAGCCATTGAAATTCAACACTTCAATCATGATGCCCAGCGCAGGTACGTCTTGAGCTCACGTCAGACGAATTTTCAGGTGCTTGCTCCGTTGAACTACACTCCAATTATCTATGGAATCGGCTTGAACTACAAGGCGCACATAGCTGAGGCAGGTTGGCCAACACCTCCGTATCCTACCGTTTTCACAAAGCCATCCGGAGCTCTCAATGGTCCATTTTCGACAATTTCCATGAATTCACCATGTACTTTGATGGACTATGAAGGGTAGCTAGCTGTTGTTATTGGACAAGATCGCAAGGACGTCAGTGACCCTACAGACGCTCTCGAGTTTGTTTGGGGATACAACGCGGCAAATGATGTGAGCAGTCGATACTGGCAGGCACCAGAGATCAGCGGCCAGCAGCATGGAGATGCGAAGAGCTTCGATGGGTTTGCTCCAATTGGACCTGTGCTAGTTTCTAAGTCAGCCGCTGGGCCAGTGGGTAGCATGGTCCTAGTGACACGGGTTAATGATCAGGAACGCCAACGAGCCAAACTTGATGAACTTCTGTTTGGCGTTGGTGATTGGATTGTACACTTAAGCCGCGATACGACGTTGAAGGCAGACACTGTCATATTAACTGGGACCCCGGGCGGAGTTGCAGCTTTCATGAAGCCGCCTGTCTGGCTCAAAACAGGTGACATAGTGGAGGTGGAGATATCTGGCATCGGAAGCATTTTGAACGAGTACTTATATCAATGAAAGGATTGCCCTAGCTACAGTATCAATTGATACCAGTCACATATATGATTTTAGTATGTCCTATATTCTTCCCACGCTTCCCGTTGCCATGATCCCCCCCATTGTCGTATCCATTTTCTGAGAGGACTCCCCGTCTCCCATAAGAAGGCTTCCTATTGTTCCATTGGACCCGGCTTCATATAGATTGGCATATCAGCGTGATAATCTCCGATTACACCAAGCCACTTGAGTGGCAGGTGATCGAATATGACCACTACACCAGCAGAGAATCAGATGACAGCACCTGTCCTCACCGCATTTTGCAAACGCGGGTACCAGTGTTCATAACCTGCTTCAACCGTGGAACGTCCATTTTCAAAAGCTTTGAGCCTCATGACAGTGAATACACAGCCAAAACTTGCGACAAAGATGGACTCGTAGATTAGGAACTAGTAGACCATTTCCAGGAAAAGGGTCAAGGGACGGTATGTTTGGCAAACCCGTATCCATGAGTGAAGCGGATAGCCAAGTTCTCAATGATTGAATCCAAGATGAACTCGATGCACCAGACAATCGTGAGAATACCCCCGTTGCCCAGTTACGGAAATCGAGCTCTGAGCGGCATTACCATCTTGGAACCAACGATTCCAAAGCCAGCACAAAAGTACACGTACATGGAGGGTCCCCAAAGAAGGCTCTCAGCATATCTACTGGATGATGCATGGTTATGAAAGGGCAAGAACTTGGACCAGACCCCGATGTTAATGCTGTGACAATTCCACATGAAGATCTACTGATAGGAGTTCAGTTCAGAAATCCATCGGCGCAGATGGCTACAAAGCCGGCACAAGGATGCAGAGCCAGATATGAACAAGAAGGACACCGACGCTCAGCGCCTCGAAGATTCGCAAGCACACAAGGCGCCAGGTTTCAATTTCATCCGTCCCCCAGACGGGAGCTGGTCGGAACTCGGTTGGAGAAGAGATCCAAAGTATGATAGCTTGTGTCCACTTGATAGTGAAAGCAAGACCAAAGGTAGCCATCGCTGAAGCTGTTCCATCGCGTGGCTTTTCCGTCGCGTTCCCCCATCACCATTGTTGATCAGCGGACTACTCTCGTCCACTTCATCGCTGTCATATCTAGATCCATTGCGATGGTGAGGAGGAATAGTGCTCATAATGGCAGGGCAGGCGGGTTTAATGGTTTGTATGATTTTTATTGTAATGAATTACAAAGCCACGCGCATAGGTTTATTATCAATATATTCGCTTTCATTTCATGGAAAGGGACTCATTATACAGTTTAAGGGCAGACTTTCATTCACTCAATGCAATTCCACGGAGCCGGTAGAGTGTCCGCCAGTTCTGGCCACCGAGGTAACTCAGCCTGGATGCGTCAAAATCAGTCTCGGCAGAAAGTTGCCAATCATTTGAGTTCAATTCGACAAATTATTCACCAGACGGCGACCAGATCATCATGGAATTTACAGATCATTCCCACATTCAGCGTCCCATCATATTGGTATAGATACATCACCCTTGCGCTACTTCGTATCCCAATTCAGCAGGTCGGCTCCGAGATATGTGAGGGGTTGTCGAGGGCAATCCCGCCTTCATTTCCCAAATTCCGGCCAATCTTTACCCTGGAAACATAGAGCTAATACTACCCTAGGATCCGACTGACCTTGGTTTCAATTGAGAAGACTCCGTCCTCGATGACAAATCTAGCACTGCCCACAAACAGACTCGTTCCCAGTTCCTTCAAGGGCTCCGATCCGGTCTCAGAAGTAACGTGGGACAGTGCCTTGCCAAAGGATGTGGATTTGGTTTTTGGATCTCCTGCCAGAATGGCGACCAGTGCCTCGTCCACTTCAACCAGTCCCGTGTACTTGTACTTAGTAAGGCACCGTCACTATTTCCGCCCAGCGAACATATTAACACGCAATGTATCCCAAAGACTTCTATTTTGGACTTGCCTCAGAATCGCATTCACATCTATATGCGTGTGAGTTTGTGTTGGCGCGGTACCTGCCATATCCAACCCCATGACTACCTCAGCGTCAAGCGGGATTTTGAATCCGGACTCGCTAGTGATTTTACCTGATATAACTGGCTATAATCGAAGCAGCAAATTTAGCTCAGCTATTTTCACTTGTTCAGCGAGAGTTACAAAAGCGCTAAGCATGTCGCCGCTGAGGATGCCTCCTGGTCCATTGTTAGAAAGATGCTTATAAAAGCAACAGATAAGTCATGTCTAGTCACCTATGTTATAATCTTTCCCAGGGTATAAACGCACTGTGAATGCTGACTCGAGAAATGGGAATTGATTAGTAGCCATGATAATAGTGGCAAAATGTAATCTGCAAACGAATTTATACAGTAACGTAAGCGAGCTACTTTAGTGTCGATACAAACCAGAGTACATCACGGAAATGTGCAAGCATTGAATTCACGGCCTATGGACATCGAGCTTGAGCGGTAAACAATCCAGCAAGCGCCGAATTTAAATTGGGTACATCCTCCGGCCCGAAATTGTCACACCGGGGGAGCCAGTTTCTACTTATGCTCCGAGGCATCCGGCGGAGGATACAGCTCTCGCCGCCTAGAACAATGTTGAGCTATGAGAGTGAAGGCAAAATACATATCAGTTTCGATATAATCATTCACTTATAGCTTCTTTCTATTCCTAAAGCCGGGAGATATTCCATTTCTGCTGCTGTTGAGCATCCGCCTGCTCAATCTGGACAAACTGCTTGTAAAATCCTAAGCACTCCGGGTTGGCAACCGTAGAGCTTACTTGAGGGTTCTGACCGCTGATGATCTTCTTAACAAGGATCTCTATTTTCTTCCCATTGATTGTATGAGGTATATCCGGAACCTCAAAAATGTAGTGTGGCACGTGTCTCGGGCTAAGCTTGGATCGCACAGCCTCACGAAGCCTGTTTACCACGGAGCTGGTGAACTTGTATGCAGGATACATCTGCACAAAGAGGACGACGGTCTCGTCACTATCATGCTGGCGTCTTTGTCCCACGCAGAGACTATCCAAAATTTCCTTGTCGCCGTCGATAACGTTGTATATTTCCGCGGACCCGAAACGAACACCTGCTGGATTCAAAACGCCATCCGACCTTCCATGAGTCAAGTAGCCACCTGTAGATGGGTTTCTGGATACAAAATCGCCCTGTGCCCATATTCGCTCACCAAATCTAGAAAAGTAAGAATTTTTGTACTTCTCTCCCGTATTGTCTCCCCAGAAGGAAACTGGCTGGCTGGGGAAAGGTCGGGTACAAACAAGCTCTCCAGGGGTGCCTGACATTCTAATCGAGACTCCCGCATCACTGTCGACATCGAATATGTCTACAGCCATGCCAAGAGCTGCTGCTTGAATCTCTCCCGCATAGAGCGGCTGTGTTGCTACTCCAGAGATCAAAGAGCACGCCAAGTCAGTTCCTCCACATGTTGAAACGAGATGGATGTTTTGAGGGAAGCCTTCTTTGTAAAACCACCTCGCAGTTTTTGCGGTAAGGGTGCTACCTGTTGAAGTAATTGTTCGAAGGCTAGAAAGGTCGATCACATCCCTCGGTTTCACCCAGCTATCCATGAGCATGGATAGAAATTTGGCTGATGTGCCAAGTACATTAACCCTCAGTCGCTCGACCAGCCTCAGTAAAACAAGAGCGTCGGGAACAAATGGCGAGCCGTCGTAGACAACAACACGGCCACCAAATGACAGGGAGACCAGAACCATAGCCCACATGATCCAACCCGTTGTTGTATACTGTAGAATAGTGTCTCCTTTACGGATGTCGTAGCTGAAGAAGGAATCTTTCCTGACTTGGAGCAATAAACCTCCAGCGGAATGAACAATGCATTTTGGAGGACCACTGGTACCTGACGAGTACACAATAAATCCTGGGTGATCGAAAGGCAGTTGCTTGAATGTCAACGGCCGTCCGGTGTCCTGGTCCAAGAACCGATCCCAAGTGGTCATCTTGTGACACTCTTCTGTGGGGATTTCCCTTTGCCCCGATATAACAACCACCTTAGTGAGTTGAGCGTCTCTGCTCAACACTTTGGCCCACTGGCAGTGGCTAGGCAGCAAGTCTCGTTGTTTCGCGTTGTAAGTCACTTCGCTCTCGCAAAACACGAGCTTGGGCCGAATCTGGGTCAACCGGCTCAACACCCCGTCCACGCCCATATCCGGTGACGAGCTTGACCATATAGCCCCGATAGAGAGCGCTGCCAAGCATATCACGATAGTCTCCAGCCGGTTTGAGATCACAGCCGCGATGCGATCGCCTTCTTGTACGCCTGAAGCAACCATAGCTCCGGCCACTTTTGCAACATCATCACGTAGTTCACGCCACGCGACATTTCGAATATGATCTGCGCCTTCTGAAACGACATTCATTGCTACCTCCTCCGCCTGATAATTGGAGAAGATATTTTCTGCGAAATTCATCTTCGCCTTCGGGAAGAATTTGACAGGTGGATACATCACATCTAACCCGTTCGGCTAGGCAACTCTGTTAGCTATTTTATGATCCCAAAATGGAGTGACGGAGATGGCACTGCTCTCACATGAGGTTGCACCGCGCCATGCGGCCCTTCGCTTGCTTTGATTCCGAGATATTCAAAACTTCCATCCAGAAGGCGGAAGCTGTGGCTGCGTTCGTCGACCACGCCCACAGTGATTCGTAGTCCGTGACAGCAGCTCCATGTCTTTCGTTCGCTATCCGTATCAGATTTTTGATATGGAAACCAGATGATGGCAACGGTTTCCATAGCACATCGGATGGATGCTCTGTATCAGAGTTCATGGTCATCAACGATAGACTCTTAGGGTTGTCTCGATGACTGTAATTGGTAGATTGGTACGTATTTGCTGCACGCAGAGTCCTCGAATTCTTATTTTCCCCGCATCGGTGTGTCATTATTCATCAAGGAGGTGCGTGCTCCACGTCAGGGCCGTTGATCTTCAAGGTTGCATTTCCCTCGGCTAATCGGGATGAGTTCAGAATCCGGAACGAACTGTCATCCTTCCGGGCCGAGGGTCTTTGTATTGCAACTTGCTCAGCAGACCCAGGCCAAGCGTTGCATTGTTTGTTTCATTACCTAAGCCCATCGCAGTGAAGACGGACTCAGCTTTCGCAAAAGACTGGTACAGAGTTCCCCCGTACCAACATCCTTCCATCTACATACAGGTGATAACTTCTGATAGCCTGTGGTATTGACGAAATGGTTCCGTCGTCTGCAAACTTGGCACCACAAAGCTGCGACATACCCCTGCCCGGCGACTTCAGAATCCTGTTTATATACATATTAGGTCGTAATTGAACATTAATGTTTTCTTGTTTACGATTATAGTTGAGCCTGTGGTCGCTTGCATATTTGCTGCGCTGAACAAAATTTCCCCACTGTAAAGGCTATAGGTGGATGGTCGGCATCACAAATACTAGGGTTCCCAGTGATTACAAGTTGGTGTTCCCTGTTATGGAGTCTTTGGTCTAGATGTCATGCCTAACCGAGCCAAACTTTACCTGCTTGCATGTGATACATGTTGAGACACAACAGTTTCTTTCCGGATGGTACCTGGGGCGTGACTTTGACACAACGGTGACCGAGTCCAAGTATCTTCCATTCTCAATATGCGCAAGTATGGTCGCAGAGAGGGCAATATTGCAATGATTAGAGCAGAATGAGAATCGGCGATCAATAAAGCTTCTGTCACCTGTTAGAAACTTCAATAGGAGACAAGCACGAGAAACAATGGTAAATACTCACCAGCGGTAGCAAGGTCTTCGTCTGGTCCAATCGTTGTCTGATTGATTAGCCATCTGGTGAAGGTAATACCGATGTTGAGAATTCCAAGACCAAAAGTGATGCTCGTGCTGATCTTCTGAGCCTTAGACATCCACAGCTGGCTGATTAGAACAAGGGGGAAGATAAAAACTATATGTTGCAATTAGCAACCAAACCAATTGAACGTTCATTTATACATACTCCAGATGTCATTGGCAAAATGTAGCGCGAATGCTATATTGTCCTGCATATTCAGGCATGACGATGAGCAGAGATTGCTCACCGTCCTTGAAGGAGATTAGTTCAGTGAGATTAACAAACACGAAGCATGGGTATATTCACCAATGGCAGCCCCAACTACACAAGAGGAAGTTTACGCAGACTGTGACGATGAATGCGGAAATCGTGAAACATGATAGAACATGAAGTGATGTCCGAATTCTGCTGCTCTGTTGTGCGAACACATGGTAGTAGAGCGTGATCAATATTCCCTTGTTGAGATATTGTGCTAGATACCACGGGAAGACTGAAGCGTAGAAGACCTCTCACATAATTAGCATGATAGCTCCAGATGGCTGATCCTATAGGCATACCTTGAGCACTGTAAGCTCATAATTTTCCGACAACACCCAGCCAGCTATGTAGTAGTCTATATTTTCAGACCACACGCCCCGAACGTATAGATATGTATCAGTGCATGTCAACGCTGTGTTGCAAACCAAAGTGGCGAAGATGAACCAGTCACTAATCACCAACCCAATCCCGATGTAATTGAACCTCAAATGGAGACGTGCAAGGACAAGGATAATGGTAACAGCAATCATCGTCCACTCGAAGGCCTGGGTCCTGATTAGCCCAAATGAGATACAAGAAACTCTAATTAGAGGTGCCAGTCATACTTACCAAGAGCCCCTCTCCTGACAACCCCATCCTGACCGAGAAGTCAAGGTCTCGAATCGGACATGCAGGACATGAAAACGAAAATGGCAAATTCAGTTATCATTTGGGGTTGCTCTGGTTTAAATTTCATCAGGTCTCATAATGCACTCGTCAACCATTCCAATTGCCTCAAACTATGCTATTTGGGTTCGTCTATGATTGCACGATCAGATATTTAATGCTCTCGGTGTCTCTGAAGCTGGAATGCTGACCTTGAATTGGACCAAGCTGATCCAGTTTTATCTCGCCCAACCGGCTCTGGAATGCATATGCACTCGCAAACTCTATTAATTGGCTCCAGATAAAGGAAGATTTGGAAAATCCCAAGTTCGAAGATGAGGAATAACTCATTCATTGATAAGGCAGGTTAATCCGCCACTTAGGAGACATTAGGTGAGTTGTATCATCAATGGCGACAAGAAAACAAGTCCTTCTCTTCCAGGCTCAACTACGCGGTTTCATTTACACCACTTTGATAAACGGTTGACATCTATGGGATGAGCGATTAAAGCCTCTGAATTGAGCTTCAGTGGCATCCTAGTCCCAATTCCCTCACAGTGCCGAATAGGAGAACATCATTTCGTGTATATAAAACGAGTCATGATCAATATTCCAGTTAGTTGAGAACTTTTAGCCTCATAGTCATTTGATCAACCCCTCTTAATTTTGAAACATTGAGTTGTTACACCCACGATCCATTTTCAAAATCGTGTTTCCTGACAATAAATCTCTTGGATCTTCCCTTCCCTAGCTAAATAGAAAATATTCAAGAACTGCATATTCACACGAATGTTAGGTGACTATCACCTTTCCTTTAGATCAGAAAATAGAAATCCAGTCGTAATCTGGCCTGCCAGAATTTGCCTAGAAAATTACCGGAATTTGAATTTTCGTGTTATATCAAACGGATCACCAACGTGTGTACCGAATTGCAACGGATAAAGGGTATTATCGACAAGCTAAAGCTACTGGTTCGGTCTAATAACCACGGATATTATCTACAAAGCTCCATTGATATCTGCCTGAATCCAAACCCTGTCGACCCGCTCACCCCTCTTTGATAAATAAAGCATATGCTAGTAACGTTACTCAAACATCATATCAATGACCTCAAGCACATGCTTGTTTTCTTGGCGCGCCTATCATATTCTGTCGTACAGGTTCGTCATTGATAAGTTGACCCATATCAGTGAATCAATTTGGCAATCACCGCCATTATACAACAATCCCAGATGTGTAGTTGCTGGAGAGTTGGAGTTACATGGATAGTGGGGTTTCTCATCGACTGACGATCATTTGGCGGCTTTATCAGTTTATTAAATGGAACTGCTTGTTTCTCAATCTTCTGTGCACTTTTCATTGCAACACAAATGACTCGCCCTTGCCGCCATGGTTGTGAATCTCCTCTCTCTACTGACGTTGGCAGCGGCCACATCTGGGACAGTGCTCCCTGGATTACCAACTGTTCCCTTTGAATTGGACGGAGATGGGAAGTCGTGGGAGTTGTCGGGCCTCAAATCAGTAGTGGTGGACAGTTCATATGCGGATGCGAGGAATGAAAAGGGAATGACCCTCATTCCCCCTAAGCTAACTGACTTTGCCAATACCTTTGCACAGGATTTGCAGGATGTCTTCGGTCATGAAGTCACTGTTGAACTTGGAACTGCCGGGGGCTCTGACAAGTTGTTTCTAACACTGGGCGACGAATCTGAGTATCTTGATGTCGCTGGTCGCGAAACCTCCGAAGGCTACACTCTTGACGTGGGGGCAGATGGCGTTGTCATCACTGGTGCCAGTCCCCTTGGGGTTTGGTGGGGGACGCGAACATTTATCCAACAAGTACTAGTTGGAGAGGGCAAAATTTCCTTCGGCTCAGGCAAAGATAGCCCAGGATGGAGTGAGCGCGGTGTCATGGTAAGTTCCTCGCGTCCGATGGAAAAGTAAGACCAGTTGCTGAAACGAGTTGGCATCACAACAGCTTGACGTGGGACGTCATTATTATCCACCCGATTTTATTATCGAGCTGTGCTCTTATATGTCATTTTTCAAGCAGAATGTCTTTCATATTCATCTCAGCGACAATCTTTATAACAACGTCAAAATATACGGGTACGAGCGGCAGATGAGTCTATATTCTGCTTTCCGTCTCCTTTCAGATGACCCTGCCGTGGAAGGCCTTGCGAAACGCCAAAATGAATCTTATACAAGAGAAGTCTGGGATGATATCCAGAGTAAATGCGTCTCAAGGGGTGTCACACTGCTGCCAGAGATCGAAAGTCCGGGTCATTCCCTTCCAATCTCCCAATGGAAGCCAGAAATAGGAATGAGCTCGGATTACAGTCTACTGAATATCTCTCATCCTGACACCATCCCAACCGTGAAGACAATCTGGAAGACGTTCCTGCCTTGGTTCCAGAGCAAGACGGTACACATTGGGGCTGATGAGTACAGGGATGAATCTCTGGATGATCTGTAAGTCGACAGTGAATCAACAACATACATTTATCATGGGTCGAGTCACTTACAATGGTGTTGTAGAGCACTCGCTAAGGAGTACACGACATTCTGCAACGAGATGAAAGATTTTATCAAGGAGGAATCTGGAAAGGACATGCGCCTCTGGGGCACATTTCCGCCCTCCAAAAATGGTGATGTCGACCGTAACGTCTCAGTTCAGCACTGGGCAAACTTTGAAGCCCTTGCTAGTGAATGGCTCAGCAGCGGTTACCAAGTACTCAACTCATGGGACTCTGTCTACATCGTAGGAAAATGGAACCAATGGTACGGGCAACAGCTCAACCTTGATTTCATATTCCACGGAGCGCCAGATAAGAAGCCTTTTTCTCCGAATATCTTCGATTCGAGCAACACCACGGCTAACGCTAAGCGAGAGGATGGGAGAATATACGGTCACATCGCACCGCAATGGAACGACTACGGACCCAACGCCACCACGGTTTTAGAGGCATATTATAGCTGGCGCGATGGCCTTCCTGCTTTAGCCGACAAGCAGTGGGGAGGGGAGTTGACGGCGGAAGAGTACCCAGGTTTGTTCGCCGCCATTCATCCGCATATTCCAGCCCAGAACCTAGATCGTCGAGTCAAGACGAAGACTTCAACGATCATCGACATCGACTTTTCTGGTACTCGCTACTGCGAAGGGAAATTCAAGGATTCGTCTGGCAACGGGTATGATGTGACCACAAATTGTGCCAATACCGCAGAAGGCGTTCTGCTTGAGCCAGGGTGCGAGGCGACAACTCCACTCGAGTCTAAAGGCAGAAACTATACCCTTTCATTCGGTGTCAAGCCCACTTCAGATGTAAAGGGGCCTATATTTACGGGCAGAGACAGTGCACTGTGGTACGGCAACGGGACCGTCGATAGTGTCATGATGTTTTCCGGCGAAAGTGTCTACGCCCTCAACTACACCTTCCCAGTTGGGGAATGGACTAACGCCACGTTGAGGGCACAAGGAACACGAACGTATCTAGACGTGGGAAGTGATGCTCCAAGGGAGTTCCTCACAGTCATCGGATGGACCGGGGACAAATTTGTGTGGGACAAGATGGCCTTTGAAGCACCTATTGCCAAGATTGGAGGTGGAGAATTCCAGGGCCTAATTAGTGGTCTGAAACTGGTCGATACTGACTTCTGAGAGCATCGCAGGGGAGCAGAAGGATCTCATGTCAATGTTAATGATATCTCCTGACTTCGTTTCGTGCTGGTAGTTCTTCCTGAACATCACACAGTAAGCCACCCATTCTCCAAGGGCTAGTGGAGGATTTATATCCGCGAGTGACGAGCAATTGAATGAGTTTTCATTCCGAATTCATGATGTCAATTTTCTTTCTACGTTCAAAGTCGGTATTTGGTTTCGTTCCATACGATCAACCCGTGTAACAATCCAATGCTCAAAGGAGAGTAGACACGCGTGTTATCGAACGTCGCCCTCAAATACTAATATTGTATTTTCTCTTTTGAAAATTTCACTTCTCAACGCTTGTTAGCGTCAAGATACCCAGCACTGACGCAATCGGTTGTCCTGAGTCGCGGCCAATTAAGGTTCTCACAAGGCTGCGTCCCTGGGAAAAATTTTCGTAGCCTTTCCTTCAGAAATTGGCCTCTCCAGAAAGCCAAGGGCTAGCTGGTGTGACTGTCTGCTGACTCAATGAACAAAACTGGAGCCATCCCAGATGATACGACTCCTGACACTGCAGGCAGCGATCAATCTATTTATACTGGAGTCCGGGTAGGCGACTCTTTTCCTCAAAGAGGCGGTGCTTTTGGGCAGGTCACTCGGCAATTCGGCACAATCCTGCTTAGAACTGCTTTGAGTTTGATCGTCCCCCGGTTGTGACCAATGAGCTACAGGCAAACTCGTAGCCACAAGGTGTCATCCTTGTTTGTATGACCAACGGAAACGGCGAGATTCGATGGTTACCGTGAAGCTATCACTTTCCCAGCGAGCACGCAATCGACCTGGTCTCAAAGGATGACAACCAAAGTTTCCATGATGGCGTTGATAATGAGCAGAATGTCCTTCTTCGGTCCTTTGGGAACGGGAGAACATCCAAGCGCCATTTCGCTGCCAAACTTAGTTCGGGAGCGATTGATTCCAGAAAAATACCTCCCTGACTAATACAGAAGGTAGCAGCGAGCGGAGACGAGGAACAGAGAGGATCGGCAGCAAGATTCCTTACCTTCTGATAAGGAGTAACATCTGGGCCTGAGACATCAAGGTTGATAAAACCAACTTGGCTCTGTGACGAGATCACTGAGGGAGACCTCTTGCCCTCATCTTCAAAATGACGAGATCTGTGGAAGATTTCCCAGGTGGCAAGTGGCCCAATGAGAGCAATGGAGTCGTCGACGAGGAGGGATCCCCTCGCCACGTGCAGCAAGACCGCCTACGACGTTCCCTGTCGGCGCGACAGGTACAGATGATCGCGATTGGCGGCACGATTGGCACCGGATTGTTCCTCGGGACGGGAAAGTCGTTGGCGACGGGTGGCCCTGCGTCTATGCTGATATGCTACGCAATCACTGGTGGGATTGTCTTTGTCACCATGCTGTGTCTCGGCGAGATGTCCGCCTTCGTGCCCGTAGCCGGCAGCTTTTGCACATTTGCTGGGTAAGTAAACCAAACCTTCATTCCTCTCCCAATACGGTTCGGAACTAAATGCATGAACAACCAGGCGTTTTGTTGATGATGCGTTTGGATTCGCGTTGACCTGGAATTACTGGTTCAACGATGCCGTTTCAACGGCTTCAGATCTGGTCGCCCTCCAGCTATTGCTCGAATATTGGACAACAAACTTCCCAGGTTGGGCTCTTAGTCTCATCTTCTGGGCTGTGCTTATTCTTGCTAATATTATCACTGTGCGGGCATACGGCGAGGTTGAATACTGGCTCAGTTTGCTCAAGATCATTACCATTATTGTAAGCTTAGGAAATGCCTCTACCCTGGAAATGAAATCCCTAACAGTGTCTAGGTCTTTATTGTCATGGGAATCGTTGTCAACGCCGGTGGTAACGCTACCGGTCACTACATTGGCGGAGAAAACTGGCACATTCCCGGAGCTCCTTTTGTAGGTGGCATTGGTGGATTCGCCTCCGTCTTTGTCACTGCATCCTTTGCTTGTGAGTACAGACCAATAAGCTGTCGTGTGTCGACGGAGCTAGAGCGCTAACATACCACAGACGGCGGCACTGAATCCATCGCCATCACCGCTGGAGAGACCAAAGACCCAACACGCAACATGCCAAAGGTTGTCAAGAACGTCTTCTGGCGAATTTTACTTTTCTACATCCTCTCCATTCTTCTCATCGGTTTGAATGTCCCATACACATACCCGAACCTCAGCACCAAAACCAGCCACACATCCCCGTTCACCATTGTCTTTGAAATGACGGGAGCCAAGGCGGCAGGGAGTGTCATCAACGCCGTGATCCTCACCAGTGTTCTCTCAGCTGGCAACCATGCTCTATTTGCCGGTGCAAGGCTGCTATATACACTTGCTATGCAGGGACATGCCCCTGCTGTGTTTGGCAAACTGAACAGGCAGCAGGTGCCTTGGGTAGCTGTCCTCGCCACATCGCTCATTGCCGGTCTTTGCTTTGGATCAAGCTTTATCGGAGCCGGTCAGCTATGGTCATGGCTACAAAAGTATGTATCTCATTGTTCCTTATAATACTCCCCCCTGCCTGAGATCAAACTCACTAATTTGCTCTAGCATCGTTGGTGTTTCGAACCAGCTGAGTTGGATCTCCATTGGAATTGCCTCGATTCGTTTCCGCTCAGGACTGGAGCGACAAGGCAAAACTCATCTCTTGCCTTTCAAGAATTGGACGTATCCTGTCGGCCCATGGATCTCCGTGCTTCTCGGTAGCTTCCTCGTGCTCGTCCAAGGATGGAGCTGCTTCAGCCCCAAATTTAGTGCTGTCGATTTCGTGAGCTTTTACATTGAGCTGCCTGTCATGCTCCTCATGTTTGTAATCTGGAAGCTGGTGAAGAGGACGAAGTTTGTCAAGCTAGAAGAGATGGACCTTGAAACGGATGTGTATACGGTTGATGAAGACCACAAATTGGAACCGGAGGACGAGAAGGGTTGGAAGGGCAAGGCCAAGACGGTTTTGACATGGTTCTTTTAGCGTGTATTTCATCCTTTTACGTCGAATATTATACAAGCAACTCTACTCTAGTTTTGTCTCGTACCCATGTGAATGTAGCGGTGGCAGATGGGGAGTGTTGAATTTCGAATGACGAGATTGCCTGTATTCCTTCGTGAAGATTAACGGGGCGTTGAAACATCGACCGGTGAGATGGCCGAGTTGGTTATGGCGTCAGGTTAAGGCTACCTTAGCATTCATTCCTGGTGGAGCAATCCTCCTGGGTTCGAGTCCCAGTCTCATCATTCCTTTTGCCTTGTGTTGGTAACGGCAATCTTTTTACACATCATAGTGTCTACGATGGCTTTTCTATTTAATTGTGACATCAAAATTCTAATTTTCAGTTTTAGTCTTACTAGAGCTTTGCCAGATCTTGCACTAGAGATCAAGAATTGATCGCCTTCTGCTTTCGTTATTTCTGGCTACCTTATACACATGATGTTGCCTGCTAAAGTTCAAGTAGGCGAGATTTCCTGTTATTCTTGGCTTAGGTTTACAGGTAACATATGGTTCGGCTTATTATTTAACTGATATGTAATCGAATTGCTTCTTTACATGTAAATCTTTATGATTATACTATATTTTGTGCAATCTACATAGAACCCCCGAACGTTAAAACTAAAAAAAAAAAAAAAAAAAAAAAAAAAAACTGATTTTAATCTTTATTTAACTCAGAAGAAGTGTTCTATTGCCTTGAAGTCTATTCTCTATTTGTCTTAGGCACAGTGTCGTTCACGCCATTATCTATATGAAATCTACCTCTGAAAACCCTCAAACGTTAATCCGTCGTTTTCGCAATAAGCAATCAGGCTGGTGTGCCTATTTTCCATCCAACTTTACGCACCCTGGTTGTTGTAACAAAAAGGGTGCACAAGAAAGTTGCCAGCGCTGCCCAAATTTCGGCCACGCGATAGCCTCCATGTTCCGCCGTCTGTATCGCTCCTCCAATAGGCGGTCCAGTGAGGGCAGCAAACGAAATCACGGTGAAGAACATGCCGAGTCTCGTGCCAACCATGTCAAGACTTTTGGTGATGCTAGCCAACCCGGTAGGAATCAGACTTTGGAATCCACCGGAGAATAGACCATAGATCGCAGCCCAGATATACATTCCAACACGATCAGACGTTGCAAGCCAACAGAAAGCCATGACAGTCACACAGCAGCCCATTATCATCATCATATTCAATGGTCCATAGCGGCCCGCCAGCAATGGAATAACGAGTCTTGCGGGGACACCAACTCCGTTGACGATTGTGACAAGATAGGCGGCTTCCGAGTACGGCATGCCGAGAACTTGGATCCCAAATGCGCCAATCTATTCTCATCGTAAGCTCAGGAGAGGTCAATGGAAAGAAATCATTTACTTACATGATAGAACGTGTAATACATAGCCCAGTTGAAGAAGAAGAGCCCAGCATTATAGCTGAGAAAGACGGACTCCTTAAAGGCCACCCAGTCAATAATGGGGCCGGCTTTGCGTGGCGGCAGCCTCGACTTCATGAGGCAAGCAACCAGGGCGAACCCAACCATGTGCACAAATCCGATCAAGCGCATGGTCCAAGCAAAGCCAAGACGAGGGAGAAGCCCCCGTACGAGGATGGGGTAGGCCAGCCCACCGATCGAGTTGCCCGTCGTGATAATACCTAGAGCAATGGCCCTACGAGAGCTAAAATATGTCAAAACGAGGCCGACTGACGGCGTAAACAAAATGCCACCTCCAAACCCCGTCAGGATGCCCTGTGTGAGTAGTAGCTGCCAATACTTAGTGGAAATACTCGTAAGGAAGATTCCGACGAGCTGAAGCACGGCGCCAACAAGCAGAGCTGGGGTAAAGAAACCGGCATCCAGCAGACGGCCAGAGAAGGCGCCCGTGGAAAATGTCAGCCACGCCTGGACCGAACCAATCCAAGAGATCGTGGACGGACTTTCAGGCAGCTCGGAGATATAGTACGCCTGGAACCCACCGAAAGAGTTAACCCATCCCCAGCTGATGACCATTACGATCCAGCCCATCGCGACTTGAGTCCATGCTTGGACTCCGCCATCGGGGGGTTCGCTAGTTGGGAGAGGACTGGTGGGGACTGACTCCTCCTCGTCTCTGGTCTCGACGTTGCGAACTGTCATGGCGAAACTCGGTCGGATGAATCCAGCTTCTTGGCTAAATTCTTGTAGCAAGGCCGGCCAGTTTAGAAAGGGCGATATTCCTGCCTCTTCCCCTTATCCGTGAGGTATTTTTGATTTCCGTGTTATATGCGGCTTGTCCGATGGTGGAGATTTAGGTTCCACAGATGGATTTGAGATGAAATCTTCAGCCTAACGTTAATAGTCCATCAAAAGATACAGGGGGAGAGAAATTCAACTGCTTGCGGATATGATTACAAATTGTCTTCTTGCTTCAAAGTTTCCCACTTGAAGAGTGGATAAAAGGCAACAGTGAATTGCACAATAATGCTTGGCGTGGCTTCTTTGGAGCAACCCAGAGCCAACTGCGCCTTCTTCGGGAGAAACAGAAACGGTTCCACCATAGATGTTCAGCTATCATTTCGTAATGGAACTGTAGAATGAATTGTTGAATCTGGGAGAACGTGCTCCAGGCTCTATTCAACCAAGCAACGTTTTAATCCTAGGTGGTGGAATGTGGCTTTTAGCAAAACTGGAGTAGGTCGAAACTATCTTTAGAAACTGGCCGACGAAAAACTCACTATTGTTGTTGCACGGGAAGTCATATAGACTAAAATTACCGACATGAATATGACCAAGCCGGTGACAAGGGCGGAAAATGGGGGGGGGGGAACCGTCAGAATGTGGACGTCGGTTGGAAGTGGGAGTTCGCCGGCACCGACAGCACTTGATCGTTTCTCCCAATTAAGCTTATTTGCAAGCTTTGTACGCCGAAGCTGGCCGCGTTCTCCGCTCACCAGCTGCACATACTATTTTGCCGTGTTTTGCTCATCAGGCAAGCCGCAAATGTCGCAAATTACCTCCGAGCTCAGTGGAGCTGTGATTCAGCAATTCTTGGCAGTTGGCAGTATCCTTGTTAGCGCCAGCAACTGAAAAATTCTCAGACTTGATCATCTGAGAGCCCCAGCAGACAAGACTAAACTATAGCTTGGAAACCCCCGTTGATGAGTTCATATTTGAAGGAACTGTGACTTAGGCAGTGGAGAAATGGGCTCGGATCGATACAGACCAACAGCTATATGGACATAATCGTTGAGGGCTATAAACCACCAACCTGGTATGAGTACTTGTTGTTGGGCTGGGTCCTCCCTTGATCTTCTTCCCTCGTGCTCAAGAGGGTTAGTCTAGATTTGGGGGTGAGATGATTCATTGGGCGTGCATGCATATCCGAACGTCGATGGGTCGATTGTACGTACGGGCCATGGCTATCTCCGTTGTCGGATGCGCGTTGACCTGTGCCGGTATACGGTCGTATCAGTTGACATTAAGTGTTCTCTACGTCAATCCACTGCTGCACTGCTGACTTGAACAGGAATAGACAAGCATACTGTGCGCGGTACAAGCGACTGGGCCGCCTGGGAAGTGGTAGCACTAATACTAGACCCTCCCCATGTCTTGTTTTCTCGCCTCTGCAGGAAGTTGTCACATGGAGGTTCTTCTGCATACTCCGCCCACCATAAGCAACCTTATCGGTTCTACATTTTAGTGCAGCTCTTTTTGCTCCCTAGGCAGCTCTAAGAGGATGAAAAATTGAATACGGCTGGCTGGCCCGTGATCCTTAGACTTGGCGTCCGCAATGTGGAACAGGGTTTAGTCTTGGCTCTGGTCTTACATCTTATCAATCTTGGCCATTTACAGAAGGTTACAGAATGTAGCCTGGTGGACTTTTGTGCGTTGCGCAGTGGACTCAGATGATGATTGCTTTAGCGGATCGTTTGGATGCTCGTCTTGGCCCTTGACCCTGATATATTTAGTTAAAAACTCGTCAACAATACCGTACCTTATTGTGAGCCTTCTATCACATTAGTGAGAGTTTCTTTTCTTTTTCCATACCTTTGTTCTGTGAGGCTGTCTGTCAATACCTCCATTGGCCTATCCCTCGACTAGGCCAAGCAATTCGCATAACGCTAATGATACCCCTATTGCTTGGCAAACTTCCGAAGTGGGAGCTTGCTTTCCGATTTTAAGAGGGAGCACCTCACACGTGGTAGCTCAACTCTCCCGAGATTACAGGGTTCAGATGATAATCGCTGCCACTCTCGCAGCAAACCTGCCGGTTCGGGCGGCCGCCACAGACATGGCTACCATAGACCTTCTTGGCGATGGGACCAGGTAAACAGCCGGGCCAATTATGTCCAGAGGGATCAAATCGATTTGATCCAGGATAAGCGTATCGGTCTAATTCCATCTTCTGAGTGAATTTCTGAAAAGTCTACTAAGTATCAATGACGAGGATTACTAAAGTATAAATGTCCATGCCGGCATGGCGGCATGTCCTCAAGACAGAATTGAGACGTTGGCCAATACTACTCAGCTCAGTAGGCTGGATTAAACCCCATCCCCTTATGTGCCCCTTTCTTTCCCCCCTCTCAGCTGCAATCAAACATGTCCGCTCCCCAAGTGCCTCTTGACCCTCCAGAAGAGAAGAAGGTGGCTGTGCCTGTCGTCTCAGTTCCATTGGAGGAAGAAAGTATCTCTGCTGAAATTGAGCCCGTTCAGAAAGTGATCCCATGGACCTACAAATGGATTGCATTAGCATGTGTTGTTGCCTTTCCCATTGGGCAAAACTGGACCAACGCCAGCCTGGGTCCTCTCAAGAACACACTACGCCAGGAATTGGGCATCACCAATGTCCAGTTCGGAGTGATTGCCAGCGCTGATTCATTCGTCAACTCCATTTTTCCAATCCTGGGGGGCATGATCCTTGACTGGTGGGGGCCCAATCCCGTCACCATCTGCTGTACAGTCGTCATTTTCCTCGGCTCGGTTGTTGCTGCTGCCTCCATCCATATCTCGGCTTGGCGTATGCTCGTCGCTGGTCACGTAATCATGGGGTTTGGCATTGCCATTCTTGATCAAGCCCAGCAGAAGGTGAGACACTTCTTCCCGCGCCCGAGCAACACTCAGGATACAATGCTTACTGCTCCTTTTGTTTACATAGTTCATTTATCATTGGTTTGGTGCTGGAGGTCTAGCATTCGCCTTTGGTCTTGAGAATGCCATATCTGGTGTTGTTGGTCTCGTGGCCGGCATGGTTGCCATCCCCATCCGTGATAGTACTGGCTGGTATGGCTGGACGTTCTGGGTGCCGGCTTTCTTCTGCTGCGCCAGTATGCTGATCAATATTGCCTACGTCTTTTTCGAGCATGTTTTTATCCCCAAACATTACCGCCTGACATCTGCCAGGGCCAAAGCTGTTGCAAAGAGTCATGGCCTCAATGTCAAGCGCACATTTTCCTGGGACTCGCTTTTGAAACTCCCCTGGCAGTATCTCATGCTTCCCGGAACTCAGATTCTGCAGAGTGGTGGTGCCAATGGTTTCGGTGTTTCGGCGGCAGACATGATCCGCATGAAGGGATATAAAGAGGACACTGCCGGCTTTATGACTACAGGCCAGAAGGTGATTCGGATCGTGGGAGCCCCTGTTACCGGCTGGCTCATCGATAGATACGGCCATCGATTCCACCTCGCCGCCCTCGCACCCCTCTTTTATGTTCTCGCCAACTCCCTCATCGGTTTCACGAGCGCCCACCCACTTGTGGCACTTGTGATTCAATCCATTGCAGGTCTAATCAACGGCATGCCTCTGAATGTCAGCATTCCCCTACTGGTTGCCGACCAAGACAAGCTGGGGACTGCTTTTGGTGTTTGGAGGGGCTTCAACAATTCTAGTGCTACAATTGTAAGACTGAACTTACCCAGGCTACTTCTTCGCTTTTACTAACTGCCAGTTCAGATGGAAGTTGTATATGGTGTGGTTCAGGACGGCACAGAAGCAATGGGTTATGGCCGAGCTTTGATTGTTTCGTCATGCATCAAAGCTGTCGGTTTCTTCATTGGTGTTACGTATATCATTGTCGACTTCAAAAAGCTTGGAAAGGGTATCACCATGACTCGATCTCAGCGAGAGGCACGGGAGTCTGAGATTGAGGACAGAGACGCCGATCCACTTACGAGGAGGAGGCCGGTTAAGGCATGGACAATATACGTCATGTGTGCTCTGGTGGCTATGGTTACAACTGGATGGACTCTGTTCATCAAATATCTCAGCTAGAACCAGATTATCCGTATACTGTATTTGTGTACTTCCAAAGGCGGGCATTTGATGTATCAAACTCGAATTCAATACATTTCCCAAAAAGAAATGGAGGAAAAATCAATAAATTGCAAACCATTGTACTAAGGATCACGCTATTCAGTCTCATTATTTCTTCTCTTTTCTTGATAACTTCGCAATCATGTGTTTTATACCTATTTCGCCAGATCAATAAGCGAGGAATTGGAAAGGGCCTTATCAAAACTCTGGTACTTGTCTGGGTTTTCTTGTATTTTTCGCGTGACAACTCCAAGCCTTCGAACACCTTCCATGATATCATCCTCTGGGACATATGCAAATGTCAATCTGATATATTTGTCGGTATCAACTTCGTGTTTGTTATCCTCCACTTGGAACATCGTGCCATTCCCGATGATAAGCATATCAGCCATCGCTACTTCAGAGATGACTCCGGATGAAATGCCGTCTGGTGTTGTCAACCAAGCGAAATACCCTCCGTAAACGTTCCCACCCAGCTGTCCTACCTCTCGAAGCTGGAAGCCTAGTGGAAGAAGATGGGTATGGATCGCATCCACCATGACGCGATGCCGGTGCTGCAGGTTTGGTCGCACTTTGTCAGCGAGATGTTTCTGAAGGGTGCCGGTTTCGATCATATCTGCCAATATAGATGCACAAAACTGGCTCGGTGAGCCACCGGACTTGGTAGAACCTGTTTGCGCAAGTCCAAATGCAAAAGCAGTCGAGCCTTCAAGCCATCCAGTGCGCATTCCAGGGCCGACCATCTTGCTGAATGATCCATTGCTGACCGCGTGTCCGAAGCCCTTCGGGTCGTTAGGAGAAGGCTCCATGGCAAGATCGATATCGCAGAGTCGAGGCAGAATCATTTCGGGTGTCTCATCTGGACTTATGGTCGGCTTTTCCTTCTGGTCAATCGGCCACTGAAGTTGATCATAGACGTCGTCACAGATGACGACAGCATCAAACTTGCGTGCCAGCCTTACGAGTCCTTCGCGGCGCTTGACTGGCATTGTCTTTCCTGAGGGGTTGGCGCTCGTGGGAACAACGTAGATGACATGGCGATAAAACTTGCGATGCGGTCCGGGGTCTTTTACTGGAATCTGTCTTGCTTCTTAGCTACTCCCCGGTCTTAAGTGCTTGGATGAACGTTTTTGTCAGATCATACCTTTTCGCCTTGCTCATCTTGCTCTTCAAAATGGCGCATCTTCTCCTCAAGTACCTCAAGATTCGGCCCCTCATCATCTTCAGGGAATTCCATCAATCTATTTTTGAAACCCGCATCGTCGAATATAGCAAACACGAGGTGGTAAGTCGGGTTGACCAGCCACACAGCACGCGTGACGTTTGGATCTGTGAAGCTCTGTAGGATGCATGCGATGTTCTGGCTTGCACCGCCAGAAATGCAAATTCGTTCGGGGTCACGGGGGACTCTGTAGTGTGAATGCAGCCATGTTGCGAGAGCTTCACGCAATGGTTGGAATCCGGGATCTGCGCCGTATTGGAGGGCCGGAATAAAGACCTCGGGATTTGAAAGAACCGCCTGCGAAGAAGCAGACAGTAGATCTTTGGGGAGAAGCCCAGGGTGTGGCCAACCGCGCAGCAGATTGATGAGGTGAAGAGCTGCTTTGGCCATGATACCGAAATCAGCGCAATGATAAGCAACGGAGTAATTTGGGTAGGTGTTTTGGGAGAGAGCCTAGGCAGAGTGAAGGGTGGGTGGAGCGCTTTTATACCATTTGCGGGAGGGATTGCCAGCAAGGGGGACGTAGCTCTCTCGCATACAGTCGGCACTTCTCAATGTTGGAAGGCTTCTCCGAATCTATTACAAATTGTTTAATGCTGCTGAGAAGCTGAATCTCCACCTGATGTCTCAAAAGCCCGCGGTAAGCAATCCAATTGACGCCGTATTCGCAATCGCTCCCACACTGCTCTGGCGTCACCACAATTAGAACCCAAGAGGGAACCACGAAGGCGCTTTCAGTATATTACATGGAAATTTGTTTTATTAAGATTACGTGATTTTCTCACTTTTCAGGTTGTTTAGTGATTTCGCTGTCTTGATTGGCTTTTGCTCCCCTCCACATAACCACCACTCTCCGGAGATCAACGAGTGGCAGACTTCACATCCCTAGCACATCTCAAACTCTATTAGAATTTAATGACCTCTATATCCCTAAAACTTGGACATCATATTTTTTAGAAGATCCATGTTCAATGTCCGTTTTAGCCAAAACAGGCCCTTCCAAAACTCGAAAGCCCCTCAAACTATCGGGAGAACCTCTGTCGCAAGCGGGTGAGAAGAGAAGGCTTCTGAGGCGTGGATTCCTCTTCAGCCTTCAGATCCTCCAACCCGGTTGTAAGATCAATATCACGCAGGGAATAACACCAGGTATCTGATCTCCCAGCGGTGAGCCGGTGGCCAAAATACAGTATCAAAAATATGGGGATACCGATGTAGGCGCTGAAAAAGGAAGACACCGACCACGAAGACGGCAAGAAGACCTCAAATCCGTTTATCAAGCAGAGTACCGTAAAAATCCCGATACATACGTAGGAGCTCCACGGCTGAAGCCTGGAGGTGTATGGAAGCTCTTCTCTTGGGAGTCCCTGAGCGGCGAATGCACTCTGGAATCGGATTGAAGTCTATAGAGCTTATTTTAGTCCAAGGTTCTCATTACAATGAAACAGACAGAACTCACGATTGCGCAGCAAATCCAGGAAATGAATGCAGCAGTGTTCACGAGGTTCACAAACCAGCTGAAGACCTCACCCGCCTTTGCGTTAACATTCAGGTACGCCAGCAGAGAGAAAGCGGAGCTGGCCAAGACAGCAACATAAGGTACACCTTTTTTCGTGCACTTTGTAAAGATCTTTGGTGCTTGCCCATTAAGCGCCATCGAGTAGAGCGATCTGCTAGACTGGAAGATAAACGCATTCCCAGCAGACCAAGCAGATGTGAGAATTGCAGCATTTATCACACTGTCAAGTCCTTTGATGCCAGCTCTCTTAATTCCAAGGACAAAAGGTGATGAGCCAGCACCTGAGGTGCCGTTTGTGAGCTGCTTCTCATTAGAAGGGCAGATGACACCAATTGCGATAACAGAGCCAATATAGAATACAAGAATGCGAACAATGAAGCTCTTTGCGGCCCTAGGAAGGTTGCGACGAGGCGATTTCATTTCACCGCAACAGAAAACAAGCATTTCTGGGGCAAATGAGAACTGCGTTTCACCTTGTCAGTGGCAGAAGAGAAAATCTCAGAGGGTGAGACATACAGGAAGAAGTGCTGAGATCAGTGTACTCCAGAAGCTGACCGCATAGCCTGCCGAGCCCTCGAGAATATAAGGATTCACGGCACCCGGGTCTTTCCAGTAGTAGAAACCAAGCCTTGGGTTTCCGGGTCCTCCCCACCAGAAGATCACGAACGAGAGGATGAGAAGTCCAATGATCGTAATGACCTTCAGAGAAGCGAAGTAGAACTCTGTTTCTCCGTATACAGAGACAGGCAAAAGGTTCAGCACCACTATCACAACAAGCATGATAGTAATCCAGACTGCAGGATTGACGGGCGGGTTCCAGAAGTCGATGATCAAGGTGGATGCGGTGATTTCGTAAGGGACGAAGATTCCCTGTTCCATGAAATATCAGTGATCAACATTTCTATCAATCGGATTATTGCAAAGGTTTCACCTACAAATGCATACCAATAATACCAACCCAATGCCCAACCCAGGGACGGAGAGACGTAACGCGTGGCAAAATACGCCGGGGTGGCACCTTTCACCGGCCTATTGCGGTCGGAATTAGCATGCATACTGTAATAATTGGTCTCCTTTTGTACTCACAAATACGAGGCCGTCATAATGATAGATCAAACGATCATATACACCAGCCCTGACATGAGTATATAGGCGATCAGCATGAAGGCCGGACCACCCTTTGCAAGGGTCACACCACTGCCCACAAACAAGGCGGTACCGATGCTACCGCCCAGAGCAATGAGCTGTGCATGCCGCGATTTTAGACCACGTTTTGTCATGGGCTCTTGGATTTCTCCATTGGAGGTGCCGCTCGTTGAATGGGCAGTAGACTGGACTGTGCTTTTTTCAGGAGCATCACCGCCACCCAAGTTTTCTAACGTGGCAGCCATGTTGAAATGAAGTCTGACAGGTTCAGAAGAAAGGATTGTAAGAGGATCCAACGTCGATACATGATTGAAATTCACGGCAGCAGAGCATATGATAAATATCTTGTCGGGAGAGAAGTTGTCGGAGAAATCTCGACGAGCGAGCTTTTCCGTGGAGACTAGATTCCAGAATCAAAGATAAGGGAACTGAGCTCGCTGACTGCTTCCACTCTTGCTAGTCTATGAGTCTGTGGAGCTCGGAGATCTCCATGATTTGGTTTCCCTGTTCAGTGGGTCGGTCCCTGATTCAAGTCTGTGACGCAGGATTGGTAACCAATCGAAACGTGAATTCACCCCACAACAAACATTATAACTTAGAAACCTATTAGGATTCGGGAATAATGAAGCCATGAGATAAATATCGTTCGATGATAAGCCGGACGTCAGAAGAGCGAGGAGGATGAAAGGAGGTTGGTTTTAGCCTTCTCTTGCATCCGAGTTTCCACATGGTCCGACAAGAAAGATCAAGACTTGCTTTATTGATTTTGTTTTCGTAATCGACCCAAGTACCGAGAAAAATCTCAAGAAACCCAGATTATCATGTAGCGCAAGTGTAATGTTGAATCTGGGGAAGTTCAATAAGAGTACATGTCAACCTGTCAACCATCGATCTTCTTATTGGTTATCAAGTCATCATATTGCAGCAGATAACTTAATTTCCATGTGTCTCCTGCCAGCTCGTGTCGGGAATAACAAACGGGCTGGCTTGGCCCAGCATTTCCAGGCCCATTACCCACACGACTGGTTCAGTGATTAGTTCTAGTATTACAAATATCATCATGTCTTTGAACCCGTAAGACGCTTGATTCCCCGCACGAAAGGCATCTGGCAGATGACCGACCCACACCTCGCTGACTGCTTCCCTGTTAAAATCTCGCTGACTGTTTCCTCAAACCAACCGAATTCGGAGTGCCTGATAACGACAGCTATCGGTCACACCAACGAATATATAAGTCAATAGCTTCAACTATGGTCTGAAGGAGTTGTAGCGTGATTGATAAGAGAATATTTAGACATCAATACGCCATCATGGTTCAGCGCATTGCTCGGGAAGCTGGCCTCCAGGCCTTCATTGACGCCGTCGAGAAGGATGGATGCGTTATCATCAAAGATTTCACAGACTTCGAATCTCTCGAGCAGGCAGGCAGAGAAGTTCAGCCCTATCTTGATGCATCCATCGCAGATGCTGGAAGCACTGTGGGTGCGCTGAACGGAGGAACCGCCACTTGCACTCGGCTCGTAGGGCGAAGCAAGACGGTTCGGGAGAAGTTCTTCTCCGACTCATTATACCAGGTATGCTTACACACACCTGGATCTCCACAACCGAAGTCAATCTCTAATTGGAAACTCTAACAGAGCATTGCCGACCATTTTATCGGTCTGGAGACAAAGATATGGTATGGATCCGAACCTACCATCCAGAAATCAAACCCCCTCCTCTCCATCTCTATCACAATGTCCTCGCAACCCGGGTGCAAGCCTCAAAAACTTCACCGTGATGACAAAAACCATCACCATCGACACCAACAAGCGAGTCAATACTCCAAGGGACGTGACATGCTCATTGGGTTGTTCGTCCCCGCATGCGACACTTTCAAGGCCAACGGCGCAACACGCATCATCCCGGGTTCTCATCTGTGGGGTGACGATAAGCCTGACTTCGGAGATGATGGGAACAAAGGCGTTATCGATGCCGAGTTGAAGAAGGGAGAGGCGTTTGTCATGCTGGGCAGCCTCTACCACGGCGCTGGCGAGTATACGCTCCAGAGTGGCTGCCGCACGGTGCATATTATGTTTATGTGCAGTGGTGTGCACCGCCAAGAGGTAAGTCTTATATATTTCGCCAGACATCAATTGCTAACAGTATTCTTCAAGGAAATCCCATACCTAAGCTATCCAATTGAAGACGTCAAGACTTATTCCCAGCTTGTGCGAGATCGACTAGGATGGAAACAATCTGAGCCAAATCTTGGATGGGTTGACCTCAAGTCCCCAGAATTTTTACTGGAGTAGACAGTGTGATGCATGTAGCTAGATAATATAAGTCCTTAGATGAAAAAATAAGTATGAAGTGCATTCTCTCGGTTCCCAAATGGGAGTGTCTGCTACTGGTGTTTATTAATCTAAATAAACCAGAAATTGTATCTTAAATTCATTTTTTTGTCATTTTATAGGCACTTTGAGAGAGCCTGAGTACCAAGTAAAAAAAAAAAAAAAAAAAAAAAAAAAAAAGGAATGCAAGTTAACACCTCTACAGGTAGCCCTAGATATAGATAGATATTAATGCTTGAAGTGTACAGCCAGTTTGGCCACAAACCAGCCAGTCTACGAGCTCTATGAATTCCGTATGCAGTACGAACACATTTTCACTATCTTTTGCCAAAGGATACCTTCCCAGTCGCCAGCCCTCTCAGAAGTCCTTGCGCCTACAAGCGACTTGTCCATAAAGTCACAACTCCTCGCTACACCTCAAATCATTACGTCGGTTTTCGAGTGAGTCACATGTACTAGTATTGTGCCTGATATTCAAATCATTCGTATTGATGGTATCATAATAGTACAGAAAGTCGAAGGTCAGATGGCCAGTATCCTCGTCCCTCTCCTTCGTAAAACAACCGCCCAATACGGCTCGCCATCATTAAGCTCACTGTCCTGCAGAGCCCAAGTTTCCTGGACGACAGTCCATAAATTTGAAATATTACCAATCCGATACTCGAGCATCTGGTTCCACCATTTGGCCCAGACGGGGCGGTCGGACGCGCTGGCCTGGCACGAGGCAATGAACCCTGGCCATGAAATGGTTGCAGTCGGGATCACGTTATAGCCTGTGCGCTTCTTGATATCCTCAATCTCAGTGAGCTGTGAGGCGACACTTCGCACGAGGAATTGGAGCGTATCCTGGTCGCAGGGGAGCACGCGGGTGTGGTAATAAATCCGGATACTTGTCGCAAATGCCAGGATATGCTTTGATATTAGTAGAAGAGTAATATCGTCACTCTTGGAAAATGAAACCAGCGGCTCCTGGCTGATATGCCACTCTGAAATACTGGCCGATAACTGTTCACGAGCAGCCAGGAACTCGTCTGGGAGATCAGTTTCATTTGATTTGTAGTACGCAGTATTCCGTGCCAGAATACACGTTTGTCGAATAAAGCCGGCAAGTTTGGCAGTGACACCATATGTAAACTCCAATGTGCTGCCGTCTCCAAGGAAGAGCGGCGCGTTGTATATGTCGCGTGACCACGGCAGAGGCTCGTTACTGACGTCTAACGAATCGCTCAATGTACGAAGAAAGTATGAGATGTTGATGAGGTGTTCTGCTTGAGAGCCAGGGAGTACATGCTGCCGAAGGTTTCTTACTAGACCTTTTGTTGCATCCAGATGTATCCAAAATTCGTTCATTTGTCCGTCAAGAACCTAAAGCTTGTGAGCAAGAAACTACATTCATCGGGGTTGAGAAAACTAACGTCGGCTGTGACTAGGGTTAGCATCACAGATAGCACACCTTCGTAGTCAGAGAGGGATTTATTTGATGACGATTGGTCAGATGCAGTATTTGGCTCAAAAAGCGACTTCAATGCCAGTTGCAGATGTGCTTGTGCTTTCAAGCGGAAACTTGTGGCCAACGCATCCGCCTCACCAAACCTGTCAGAGCCGCGAAGGAAGAACGCAGACGAGGTGAGGAGCGCGTACAACAATGCGGTTTTGCTGTTCAATGCGATATTTGAAGGTCCTAGGTGCTGGATCTCATTCTCGTTCTGGGAGGATTTCAAAGCCACAGCCATAGCTTGCGTAGCATATATCGAGCTATACGCGTTGCCAGAGTGAACTACAGGCTGCAGGACAGTGGCGACATTGTGCACATAGTTGTGCATTAGTTGTTGGACAAGGATATCTTTACTGTCTTCTCTGCCAAGCATTGGGAAGGGGTTAATGAGAGAATGGCAAATGTGTAAGATATCTTGAGACTCGGCGGCATCGCCAGCGGTGTATAAGGCGAGGGCGTTTTCTGAATGGGGTTGAACATCTTCAATCATATCATCCTCTTCGATGGAAGCAATTTCTGTATTTGCTTCTCTGTCGTCAAGGGCCTCTTCAATTATCTCCAGGATGGGGGTTTCTGAAACAGGCAGGGTATCAATCAAGGAGGTGGAAGGTTTTGTGCGCAGTTGGCTCCGAGAAGTGAAGACCCCAAAGGGTCCAGACGCGTAGGCTCCCCGAGCCTCGGTGGCCTTGTACCCATCGACATCTTGTAAATGCTCGTCAACATCGTTGATCTGCCCTGCGCGCCAGTGTGGGACTCCTACTGTTCGTCTTGTAAGCACGTGCCACGACAAATCAGGGGATAGGGGCGCATACGCGGCAGCTTCATAGCCTGGCGTTTGATGGCCGAGGGGGCGTGAGATTCCTCATCGGTGATCCAGTACAGCGGCACATTGTAACCCTGACATTCAATATTTGCTTTGATGCAGCGGTGGCATTTTGGGCGGTTGGCGTCGCACTTCACTTTCCTGGATCGGCATGTCCAACAGCTGCGGCACATCCGTGATTAGCTCTCTACCCACAAATCGGGTGGGTACTCATTAATTACCCTGTAAATGTCTTTGTTTTGACCCTTTTTCGCGAAGACGCATTATTAGCACTCATAATCACCAATAATTCCCATATTGTGAGAGGGCTCGTTGGGAGTGCGGGCTAGAAGAATGGACAGAATGAAGCGCTGGTTGTTGCGGAACTCGCGCCGTTGTTCTTATCTCTTATCAGTTCTTATCGCATTCTTCTGGAATCACGTGATAAGATATCCACCTAAGGTAACGGAAGAAATCTCTTCCTGTCTAATTTGAAAGTTGCCATGATAAAATAGATATTGTTCGTCAAATCAGTCAGTATTCTATGAGACCTCCCTTTTTTACTTCCTACATCGAAAGAGGCAAAAGAGGCAATTCCACATGTGTTAGGCAGTTATACACCCTTTCTTAAGTCTAGTTGACCGAATTCTCATACAGAGAGAACATTTGCTAGGTAGAGGCTCTAGGGTAAGCAGGTAGAGAGAAGATCCGCGCTAGGCTTAAATAGGCCACCCTATCTTCCCAGCCACATGATAAGATAAACTCAGCTGCCTGTGGTGGCTTGAGAGGACGTGGCTGGTGATAACCAAGTTTCCAAGCCAACGTTGTCACGTGTCATAATTGCAGCCAAAGACTGTATTTCCCTTGGTAAACAATATATTTGATATTGTTTTCCACTTAGGCTGATTTATTTCCTTTTCGGGTTTCTGCCTCAGTCATGCTCTCAAAGGCTTCTCGCGCTGCCGCTATTGCTCCCTCGTTCCACAATCCCGTGTCTTTGCTGGCTTCGTTGAATCGATCTTTCCAAAAATTCCAGCGCCTATGAGATAACCCGGGGTTGCCTTGGAACAAACTCCCAGCGGCAACATCAGTACCCCAGTCAAATGGTTCTGGTTCCTTGTCCTCATCCGCCGCCCATTGCAGCAACCTTGCGCCGGAGTGAATAGCCCACTCACTTGCTGCTAGAATGAGACATTCCCGATTCTCGGCCTGGTCTGCCGCTCTCTCTTCTTCTAGGGCTGCTCGCAGTTGCCAGATCCCAAAGTGTGCCCACTCCCCCACACCTTCTTCAACACATCGGGCGGCGAAGGCATTTTGATTACGCCACCTCCGTGCCGATTGTGCATCGATAATCTCATCCTTTCCAACGGGGTCTTTAACGTTATTGTTAGCTGTAAATTCTTGGTCTACTGTGCATTCGACAGTTAGATGCGGTTGATATACCAGTCCAGGTTTCGTCCATGAAATTTGACAGCAAAGGGAGATCTTTCCACAGGCGCCACTCACTCTGCAACGGAACAAATGTTAATGTTGATTTACGGCCTTTGAATGCTAAGTTGACTCACCCCCCAAAGGCTCACATCTCCCTTGGCACACTGCTGTAGCTCAAAGAGAATCGCTACAAGGGTCCCCTGGCCTGGTTTATTTGAGTCGTGGGGCAACGCCTGGGCAACCTCCAAGAACATGGTCCAGAGAATCCATATATAATCTCCAACCTCACTGGATTTGGTAGATGGACAAAGAAGGTCCAGGCTCTGGGCGGCGATACTGGCGCTCCCCGGACTCGCCGAATTCAGGGCAGTCTCGATAATATTCAAAATGGAAATGGCTGGCTCAGTTAGACTGGTTGTTTTGATCTCGCGAAGATCGAACTTGGATTGAGGCGCAGGCTTTTCGGATTTGACGGGAATTGAATCCTCGTCTCTGAGACTACTCTGAGCAGTCTCATCTGGTTGAAGTGCAACGTTAGCACTGCCTAATCCACTCTCCTCTGACGCAAGCTCAATCTTTGGCCTACTGGAAACATTGTCTTCCAGTCGCTCCTCGCCGGGTTTGTGGTTGTTTGCCATAGTTCTAAAAGTAATGATATGATGATGTGTGAAGATGGGGGTCTAGGCGAGATGCGTTTGACAATCTCACACGCTTGGCGTACAATGTATTGAGTAGCGTGAATAGAGGACGGATTGATTGGCGACAGTTCGTACTTTGGCCACTTAGTGGAATGGAACTGATTAGTAAAGGGAGATTGCGAGGACACGTACTCCGTAATGAAATGGAACTGACGAACTTCCTCAGGGGTGTGTGTAAAGGCTGTATTTCTCAGCCGCTGTGTTGGGCTCTCATCATTTCGTGAGCTGAGGGAGAAGCCCCACAACCTCCTCTTTTACGCGCCGCCCTGCAAGTCTTGAACTTGGGTGTTGAGACGCGTGTTATTAAAGCCAGCGCTTGGGGGCTTGGCTGCCGGCCACCACTCTAAAAATAAGTACAGGGCGGCCAACCAATGCTCCCTAACCCAACGTAGATTATGATGGATGAGATATAGGCGCTGTAGGTGCAGGAACTACTGCAGGTGCCCTGGAAACTATTGCTACGTAATGCTCAGCAGGATCCACTACATGCGCTGTCGAAGACTAGAATGAGATCCTCTGCAATTGTTTGGGTTTTCAGCTACAGCTGAGTTACGCCATGTCTCAGTATTGAAGCTGATTCTGAGCCAGTCGATACTTCTTGACCGGACATAGATGGGTTTGAAGAAGCTAACCTGTCCAGACATTTCCTCTCAGACGCTGCTGCAAGCATCTGGATCAGGTATCAGCACTTCTACATGCATCTGGTAATTTTACGCTTAATAGGATCTCCCGGATGTTCCTTAGAATACACGAGACGAGATCCTGCATTTGTTCTTCAGCTACGGCTGAGGCTATGCCGCATATTAGCATCAAGGCTCGTCATTTGCTAGCTCATTCACGCCGAGTCCTCGCGATATGCGGCCATGTGTGGCCATGCGAGATGGCCCAGGGTGCTGAATGAGCCTAATATTAGGCTTGGTCCAGCGAGCCCTGGATATAAAAAGACCATTCTACCATTAGTATTTCTGGTGTTGCAACAGCTCAATCATTAAGAGTCCGAAAGCAACACCATGTCGTACAACAACTATAACAACAACTATAACAACAACAATCGTCGTAACCATCACAATGGTTTTGGCCAGAACCCTGGCCAGGGATCATACGCCGGGACATCGACTACCAATCAAGGCTCCATGTCATTGACTGGAGACCAACTCTCATCTTCTGACCCTTTTGCGAGCGCCCCGCCACTGTCCTTGACTGGAGATGCATTTGTAAGCTAAACCTCTGCTACGCCGATGCTTCTTTCGGTAAATCATCTGATTTTAACCTCAGTTACAGCATTTCAGTGATAATTTGTCCAACAGCAATCCCACCAAGGTCCTTCTCGACTTGAATGTCGCCAGCCAAATCAATGCTGCGCCAACTCAACAGAACCGTCCTCCTCATAACCGCTACCCTCATCAGTTCCATAACCGGGACAGGCCTGCTATGAACCTCGCAGCAACCGGGACTGTAGTGGGATATCCCCTTCTCCCGGGCTCGACACCCTACAATGGTGGCGATCCAGGCACAACCCGGGGCTTTTACAACGAGAATCAAAGGGATGTCTATACTGTCGGGTACCATGATACAACAAGACCCCCTGTTGGGAGGGGCGGAGGCCGAGGTCGAGGAGGCCGAGGCGCAAGGCCCAGTAATCCCTTCACCAATGCGACGTTCGTACCGGCTGACCACGAGCTCCCCGATGACAAGACCATGCCGGCTCTGACTGAGCAAATGTTTCAGTATGACCAGGCGAGGAACGTTGGTTGGGGCGACTACAATAACGAAAACCAACGCTAGGGGAGAACTTCTACTGTAGAAGGGGACTGGTTCAATATCGATGTCATGCGAGGGGCTTAGTTTTATCGGTAGTCTCTGCTGGCACCGACACCTCTAATCCCCTTTGTGCTCGTCTTCAGATCTGAAATTTTCATGTTGTTTATCATTTATGCTCTCTATCTACACATCTCATAGTCTGTAATGTCATTTGTTTTCCATAGTCAGTTTCAATTCACAGTATTCCTACTCCTCGCTTATCTCTCTAAGGCGTCAAAGCGTCGTGAGAGGGGGAGGTTATATCGTTTAATTCCAAGCAAGCCGAGCACCACTCAGCTTCCTCCCTGGCATTCAGTAGATAGCATATTGCATTGAGGGGGAGCACCGCGCGTGGTCAAGAAGTTTTCACTCGCCCTGTTCTTATTTTAATGGGGCGTGCCTCTAGCCGGATGTTGCAAACTTAAAACGAGATGGACGGAGCTATTGTTCGTCGCATTATTAGTGCGAACACGACATATACGACGCAAGTCCTCCGGATGCAGCCACCCGCTTATAAAGTGTGTGGCGCACCCTTAAACAAGAGTATGAAACTTCATTTCTCCAAATTTCCAAGATAAGTGTGCATTAAAAGGTCCAAACCCACGAAAAGAGCAAAATGGCAGACTTTAAGGAACTGCGAGCGACACTCCAGAGAACTGCCACTAATTTTATTGATCGCTGCAATGAACATACTGTCGATGCTGTCCTCTCTATCCGTGCCGACACCTGCAAGCATACACACCTCCCCTCATCACTCGGTATCGGAACCTACAACAACGCAGAATACGGAGTATTTTACGGCCGATTTGCCGACATGATGAAAGACTGCACCTGCTGGATACTCGATGACAAAGAAATGGTTGTCGATGTCGAGTCTCGAAAGGTGGTGATGCATGTGAAAAACAAGGGGAGCACTCCGCTGGGAGAGTACGAGAACGAATACTTGTTCATTTTGACGATGACTGGTGATGGGAAGAAGATTGAGGAGATACTAGAGTTTTGTGATTCAGCAAAGGCGATGGAGCTCATGAACAAACATCAAGGCCAAATGAATGCCTAAAGCTAGAGTAAGGGCAGTTGGTTTGGGGGGTGGATGTCAATTTTTGGTTAGGGCAACTCGGTGTGATGGAATGGAATTGTGTTTTCCATCAGCCATTCCCCATCGGCGCTGATGAAAACATAACCTTCTATTCTAAGTCGAAAATAGAGCTTTCTTTGTCACGAACTGCTTCGCAGAAAGATGTTAAGGATTAGACTTTATCCAATCACTCGAGTTGAATATATATTAAAGAACCTTGGCACAGTGATTGCGAAACATCAAGGTACAATCATGAATGATGCTGCTTGGGAGGATTGATGGAAGATTATTGGCATCGTAAATAGTATTGTGCACGAAGATTGTGATCAAAGAGTGTATTTCTAGCAGATTATCAAACTAGCACTAAGGATATGAAAAGTGCTAGGTCTGTGTGATCATGGGGTCGGAATATTTTGCATGTTGATTTCCCCAACCAGCGGTTGTTGGATAGCTTGTTCCCTCACAGCCTATCAGCTGCTGCTTGGTTTGCATGGCTAACTAAAATAAAAAAATGAGCGACCAGGAATGGTGTTGTCCAGATAAAGACCAACACCCTCCACATGAACGACACACAAAATTCAAATCAATATCTGATAATGAGAGACTAAAGAACGAAAAGTGTAGTTTTATCTCGGGTGACCTCCCTGTTTCCCCAAAAGCGTTCTTCCCTATACGGGCGGCTTTAGTAGCCAGAAGGACTTGGTAGCCAGAAAAGCATGCCAAATTAGCCAAAAATGTCGCCTTTTCGAAGAAAGTCGTCAATCTCGTTGGCAAAGTAGTCTTCGTTGGTCTCGATGGCAAAGTGTCCAGCGTCAATGAGGTGCAATTCGAGATTCTTCACATCCTTCTTGAACGCCTTAGCCCCGGGTGGAATAAAGATCTCATCATTCTTGCCCCAAATGGCAAGAACAGGCACTTCGGAAGTTCGAAAGTATTCCTGGAAAGCGGGGTAGAGGTCGATATTCTTGCGGTAATCGTAGAGCAGATCCAGCTGGATATCTCGGTTGCCCTCGCGCTCCACTAGTGCATGGTCCAGCCAGTAGCTCTCGGGTTGGATCTTCTCCGGATGGGGCGAGCCATTGGTATACTGCCAGGTGATGGAGTCAAGCTCAAGGGCGCCCTGGAGTGCGTTGCGATCCTGGATAGATCCAGTCTCCCAATACTTCCTGATCGGAGCCCAGAACTTCGTTCCAAAACCCTCAACGTAGGCATTTCCATTCTGGCTTATGATGGCCACAACATTGTCGGGATTGTTTAGAGCATATCGAAGCCCAGTTGGGGCGCCATAGTCGAAGATATAAATTGCGATTTTCTGGAGTAGAAGCGCAGACACGAAGAGCTCTATGGTTGCGGCGATGTCGGCAAAGGTATAGTTGTAGCCGTCAGGGACAGTGGTGAAGCCGTACCCTGGCAGATCAGGCGCGATGACCTTGTAACCACGACCAGCTAGTCGAGGTATAAGGTTCCGAAACTGGTGAGAGGAAGACGGAAATCCGTGGAGCAGCAGGATTGTGCCTTCAGGCTCGTTGGTAGGCGCAGCATAGCGGTAAAACATGTTGGAGCCGCCCGCATCCACCGAGGAGACATATGATATTATGTTGGACATATTCGTGTCTTGAGGATGTAAATTGTTTGATTCAATACGGATTGGTTTTGTTGTGATTGCAGATGTCCGTTCTCAGGAACAAGCGTCCAAGAGCCATGGCTATATAGTTGAAAATTGGTGATAATGGTGGTGCAATCGGTGATATCATTCGGTCATGACAACATGGCCTGAATTTCCCTGAGCTTCGATCTTTTTCTGGTGTATATTCTTACCCTGGGAGATAGTCGTTGGCTTCTACACTGAAGATTGAGTGGCAATCCTAATTAGGCACAACTCAGCATGCAGAGTGACATCGGAGACGTTCCAAGGGCGCGCTTACAAATTATATGGCGTTTTCTGGGACGAATAGAAATCAATACTTCAGCTTATTTCAACCTACAGCTACATCAATGCAGTACCAGCTGACGTCCGGAGTGGGCTGCGGCACCTGCGGCGGTTGCGGCGCTCAAGTCGCCGCACAACGCGGATTGAACACGCACCTATCACGGCCGATGCGGTTCTACTTTGTTGCCTCATGTGCTCAAAAAAAGGCTTCATTGTGTCAGTGAGGGTAGCATCTGTGCATGTCCGCGGAGATGATTTTCAAAGGAAGAAATGTAAGAACGCACTTGACCGTTGAATACTTATTATTAATGGCTGATAAACCTAGCACAATAACGAATGCTACAGCAGTATTGAACACGCTCCAATAACTACAAGAACTAACGTGGCCTAATGGAAAATGGCGATGGCCACCTTGCGCATGATTCACAGCTACATTGGATAATACGCCTGTGTGCAGCAACTCAAGCTCGTACTCTACATTTCCCACTAGAGGAACGGGTAGTTTTGATGATCACTCTCCACGACCCGGAGATTGTTAGATCAAGATGTCTACCTGAGAGATCTGTTCTTGGCCTAAAGTTAACTTTGCGTCTAGGGAAACTCGAACTGGCTAATGCGGATGCCTTTCGCATGGCGAGCTTGAGGTTTGGCACGGCTTGTGGAAAGATTACATAGATATACAGAATTAGACAAACACAAAGCTATTCAGCATTCCTTAGTCCATGGAAGTAGAGAACAAGAGCGGTAAACAAATAAACTTACCATCATGGAGGCCGCGTCAGCTGACTGGGAGCCTTGATCGCTGTATGCGTTGGGAGCTTAATTCTGGGCTAGACATATGGTTTCGAATAACCTCATCTATTGATAACTCTATCACAACAGTCAGTTTGAGAATATTCTCATGAAGCCACAGTTGCATTTCATTTTACTTATGGTGGACATAGATTGTGTTGAGCTGGGAGGGATCGCATTGGATGGAGACAAACCTCGAGTGGAAAGAAAGCAGTGACATTTTTGATCAAAGGTCTGAGATCTGGTTTCTTTTTTTCATGCTAGGAGTTTAGTCTCTAGTCAATGCACTGGCATATGACACAAGAGCAGGCCTTATCGAGGGTATCCACCTACGTCGAACAAACAAGGTTGGACATGAATTCGTATATAGAAAAGCGAAGGGTCTGGCTTGGACGTTCATGAGTATCTCATCATTAACGGCACGCACTCCTACGTCATGAAGGCAAGCTATTGACTTATTTTGGTTCAAAAACTTGCAAGCCTGCACGATGAAAGGCAAGTTAGCTCATAATAAGCTGTGGGCCAGCAACGCTTGGCCTTCAAGGTCCTTTGTCCGAGTCGCTTCGAAACCTGAGAATATGTCGCACTTCTGTTTGAAGAAGGTGAGCCACCGATTACGGCCCCACATTGGTCATTGCGCAGGATGTCGCCTCTTCCGATCTATCCGATCCTTACCAGCAGCAATGATTCTCCCGAAGATGATTGCTCGTAGAGCGATAATTGCCTCACGGGAATATTGATAGAAGCAGAATGGGCCGATCGAGAGATTAGTCTTGGCTCAAGAACACCTTTCCTCCCACCGCGCGGGCGGGAATGGTCTCCAAGTCCAAACTTGGAGAGAATTCCATCGTTGGCATGGCGCGTTATGGAGCCTCATTGTGATTACTTGTGGCTCTAGAGGGGCGGCAGTGGGGGATTGGAGAACAAACGATCAAATCTCGCTGAATAACGATTGATAAGCCAGGAGCAGAGCCTTGAAACGACCAAGAGTGGGTGCATAAGACCGCGGATATTTATTCAACACCTTTGGTCTCTGATATTACATTTGTGGGTAGGAGGAACGGAATCATTGTTATTTCCTTGTAATTCCCTCTCTGGCGGCTGACTGGCAGATAACATAGGAATTCATCAAGAGTGAAATTGAATCGCGTGCTTTAAAAATTGTTTGCTTTTGCAAGTAGAGTTCTCAGATTGGGCTACGATACTTGAAAGATTTAGACTCAAAATGATGAGACTCAAGTATGCTCGGATAACCATCGTGATACCCGTTTTGTCAGATCTCTATGCCCAATAAAGATGAGGATAAGATGAAACAGGGACGGAAAAGTATCAAACGTAGTGCGGATTATGCTCACCGGGATCATCGCCTTCAACCTAAGCCTGAGCAGTCAAATATGTACAGCGCTCGGCATTCGGCAGCTGGAATCCACAGTCCTCCAGACGACTAATGCCTGATTAATCCCATTGACAGGAGCTCCCGTTCCCTATGAGGCAGTTGTGTTACGGAATGAGTCTGAGATCTCTTATTTCCTTTTGAAAATGTCGGGACGAGCACACATTGCAGCCACACCCTGGTCTTTTTGACTCCCTGAGCCCTGTTTCCAATTGCCGGGGCAGGGAGGCAATATCCAGATTGTTGGGACAAGGATTACGACGTCGTCATCGGTGCTGTCAAATGGGTCCTTGTGTGCAAGGCTCACCTTTGAATTCTGTTATATAGTAATGACCTGCCGATCCTTTGGTTCTAGTCACCGCTTCACAAGTCATTCACTCATTCCGAGGACGGGAGCCGGGATCATATTCATTCCTTAGCCATACGCTCACACAGTCAACATGCGTGCTTTCACCTTGCTTCAGCTCGCCACGAGCGCCTTGGCATGGGAAGTTTGTAAGAATTCTCTTAAAAATCATTAATACGTGGCTTTAATGCTAACTCACTCGTGGAAAGTCCAGAATGAGCCTGACACTGGATTCGAGGAGTATCTGCAGAAGAAGGGCTGGACTGCTGGCACACGCCCTGATCTTGCCGATATCCAGGGCATTCCTGACTTCGACTTCGCCGCACGCCAGACGCTCTCACACGATCAGTACTCGTTCTACCGTGTTGGTGCCGGTAGCGAGTGGGGTGAGTGATAATTGCTGATTGAACGCGATATAGCAAGAAGTCTAACTAGATTTCCGATCTTAGCTTACCGAAACAATTTGGCCGTCTGGGAGAAGGCACGCCTTCGCCCTCACCAGCTCGCTGGCATTACTGGTCTGAATGAGACCATGGGGTATGATTACCGTCACAACTATGTTGCAACTAAACGCTGACGTATCATTGCAGAGTGACCATTTTGGGATACAACTTCAGCTCCCCGATCTTCATCTCGCCTGCTGCTCGTGCCGGCTATGGTGACCCCGCCGGTGAGCTCAACTTTGTTGATGCTGCTGCAGAGAACAACATTCTCTATATGGTAAGTTTCACCGCTCCTATTTTGTGCTTGGCACGTTGCTGACCACCACGTTCGATCATAGGCTGCGTACTACGCCAACAAGACCATCGAGGAAATTGGCGAGCAGAAAAGAAAGCACAACAACACTCTGAATGGCCCCCAGGTCACTTTCCAACAGGTAAGTCTCGTAACTTCCGGTCGGTTTGGCTATGACAGGTGTACTAACTTACGGATCAGTTCTACGCTACTGACGATCATGATGCCGTCTGGGACATCTTCCAGCGTGCTGAGGCAAACAATGCCAAGGCTTTGGTTTGGACTATCGATGCTCCCGCGACATCCAGCCGTCAGCGCGCTGCTCGCTATTCTTCTTCTGTCAGCCGTCTTCAGGCTGCAGTTCTTGACGTACGTTGACCCCCTTGATTTTCTAGCCCTTTCGGGTCTGACTGATCCTTTTGCTGACTTGATGCAGTGGGATTTGTATGAGGAGATGAAGAACCATACCTCGCTGCCTATCATTCTCAAGGGTATCACCACCGTCGAAGATGCTAAGAAGGCTGTTGAGAAGGGCGTCCCCGCCATCATGCTGTCCAACCACGGTGGCCGCCAGGTCGACTACTCGCCCTCCCCTCTCGAGATCGCCTTTGAGATTCACCACAACGCCCCCGAGGTCTTCAAGCAGATTGAGGTTCTTGCTGACAGCGGTATCCGTTACGGAGATGATGTTGTCAAGCTGTTGGCTCTCGGAGTCAAAGCTGTTGGCATGGGACGACCGTAAGGGAACTTTCTGTGTAGTTACGGTGATTGAGGATGATTGCTAATATGATCATAGATTCCTCCACTCTAACATCTACGGAAAAGACGGTGTTAACAAGGCCATCAGCCTCATCAACACTGAGATCTATAACGATGCTGCCCAAGTTGGTGTCACTGATTTCCACAACATTCCAATTAGCATTGTAAGTAAACGATAGTATTAGTAAACGAAGATTCCGCTAACAGTGCGAAAGCTCAACACTCGCGCTCTTGAGCGTGACGTTTACATTGTCCCCACCAGCAACTAAGGATCTGCTTTTGAGTTGCGAGGAGGTACTTAGACCACTAGAAAGTAGAGGAATAGACTGATATTTCACGATAAATCAATAGAATTTCATGATGAGACCGTTGTCCATCGTTCGATGATCTGGTTTGTTATTTCTGTTCGAATGAGGATGATTCTGCAATCCTAACATAGCATAAAGAAAGAGATCAGCCCATGAAGATGTTTTATTCCATTTTGGAACAGCCGCAAGGATTGATTAGGTGGAATGATCATGTCGCGAATTAGGATTAACTAAAACGACTGGCTAGCACCCCGATCTAGCACGAACACCCTGTAGATCAACTCGACAAGGAAGCGATATGAACAGAGGACAAACGAGATTCCATTAAAGTAACCTCATACGAATGAAAAGATCAAACCGAGATAGCAGCGATCCCCTCAGTTCGTCTTCTTCGCCCGCAGACTATCCCTTAGCTTCCAGAAGGGCCACATTCTGAGCATCATGAACCTGATCCACCCGTAGCCCAGTGTCTCCAGAAGCCACAATTTCATGCACATCGTCCCAACGCGCATCGTCTCCCTCGTCCCGAAGAACCTGAAAGGGCCAAAAGACAACCCCTTGCCTCGTAGGGCCTCCGTCACCACCTCTTTCGCATACTCTTCCGCCGACATCCGCTTCCCGCCTCCCACCTTTTGTCCCTCGTCTCGCATAGAATTGAACAGGCTGTCCTTGGGCCATTCCTCTTGAACGCCATCCTGCCCTTTGCTGGCGACAAAAGATGTGACGACATTCAAAACACGAACATTGTAATGTGCCAACTCAACCGACAGATTCTGCGAATAGCTGGACAAAGCGGCCTTGGACATTGCATATACACCTTTGAATGGGTATCCCAACCGGTCTGAGTAGGAGGAGATGTTGACAACGAGTCCCTCCGATGCTAGGAGAAGTGGCAGCAGCTTATTGGTGAGCACCATCACGGAAACTACATTGGTCTCAAAGACGGAGCGAACACGTGCTGGATCTGCATCCGTCAATGGCATGATGTACCGCACACCTCTAGACCGCTAAAGTTAGCTACAGGAACGTTCGAGCTTTGTTACGGGTATTGAAGTTGAGCTCACGCATTGTTGACAAGGATGTCGAGTTTGCCGCCCGTCAGCTCCTCGACACGCTTCTTGGCCGCGTCAATGCTCTCTTCGCTATCCACGTCAAGATGGACTGCGGTTAAGCCCATACCGGCCAGCTCGGCCAGAGCCTCAGGCTTGCGGGCTGTGGCGATGACATTGCAGTCTATTACCAGACCATCGCACAGCAACATAATTAGCTTGGATGAAGTAACGAAATGGGAGGATTTTGAAGTTTGTCGCCAAGCCATATGAGCAAAGCGAGGGAAGCCGGATTCCGAAACATACTGCGTGATTGAAATTCTTGGGCTAAAGCGCAGCCAATGCCTCCTGGAGTACATCTAGTGACTTCAATGTTAGTACCATCTCCAGGTTTTATACATACGAAGCTAGGAATGCTTACCCAGTAACGAGGACGGACTTTCGGTGTGTCTGAGCACTCATGGTGAATGAAGGTGATGAAAGGATGAAGCTAGATGGCAAGATCTTCAGGATTCGATTCTACATGTGATCCAAGCTCGATGGTTGCTACCCTAGACCCCGGAATAACAATGAGCCGAGGTCTGTGGATGACCGCATATGGCAGGTAGTTGTGAGGGGAAATGGGAAAAAGAGACTACAACTTTTTCTTAGCTGAAGTGAATAACGTGTCTGGGAAATATATTTTTGCTTCAGAACAGAAGGCTATTCGTTAGGTCTGAATCAGGAGCTATTAACTCGAATTAAGACTGGTCCGGGCGAGCCTCCCAGAGCTCGATCAAAGCTTACACAAAGGGTACCTAGACCAAAGTCCTCAAGGGTGCAGTGCAAGATGATACTTTGTAGTATTTGGTTTGCAGCAGGTCCTGCGAACTGTCAGCTAGGCGGACAAGGCGAACAACACGCCTAGATACCACCCTACAGGAGCGGGGTCAAAATGCCCCAATGTGCAGTTTCACATTTTCCAAGCATGAGCTTTTGAATCCTACAGACCCTGCTATATTTGTAACATCACTACTGAATGGAGCCCGCCGGAGTAGCTATTGGGGTGATTGGCCTTGCTGGGCTGTTCAACGCCTGTCTCGACATTGTTACGAAGGTCGATGCCTACCGAGACTTTGGGTTCGATTCGTGCTCTCTTGCGGCACAATTTGAGGCCGACAAGCTTCGCTTTGAACGATGGGGTCGCGCAGTTGGCCTAGAGCAGGGAAAGCTGTCGACCAACTACCACCCTGGCTTAGCCGAGCAGTCCACGCGGTCGGTAGTTGCGCATCTGATTTCTACGATTCAGGAAGTGTGCCAGGGTTCGGAAAGCGGACCCTCAGAGCAAATGTCGGGATCAGGTGCACATAAACTGACCCGGCATCCGACAATTCCATCCACATCCCCGGCGTCCACACGGCAGAAGCTTGCATGGGCACTAAGGGGAAAGGCGAAACGGGTCGCCGAGGTGGAGAAGCTGGGTATCTTGGTCCAAAAGCTGTATGAGCAGGTCCCTATCGAAGCAGACGAAGCAAAAAAGTTGCATGGATCCGATGTCACGAATCTTGGCGGAATCAGTTATATGCAAGGTGCGCCATGTTCATTCCGTTGTTTGAGTTGTGTATCCTAATTTAGACGACGCTGTAGGTATTCGGGACGCTCTGACTAAGATTGAGCACGATATCGAGGCAGAGACACGCCGAGAGCTGTATGCCTGGATCGGAGCTGACATACCTAGCGATATGTACGATGATCTGAATTCGACACGTGTTCCTGGGACCTGCGATTGGATCCTGGAGCGGGATGAATTTCGTACTTGGCTTACTTCAATCGAAAGTCCGTCCGTGCTGTGGGTGAATGCAGCAGCGGGGTTTGGCAAAGCAGACATGTGTGCACGGGTGATAGAGTACCTTTCGGAGACGATGAACATCCCAGTGGCCCATTTCTTCCTGTCTTCCAAGTACTCCAGCCGGGATGACCCTTATCTAGCTATACGGGCATGGATCACTCAGATCATGGACCGCGACGAGGGTGCTTTCGAACTCGTACGGATGAAGCAGCTGTCTTTGCATGAAAAAGTCTCAACTAGGGCGACCATAATCTCGATTTTCCATGAGATAGCAGAGGCTGCTTCTAACACAATATTCATCCTAGATGGCTTAGACGAGTGTACCTGGATCGACCTCTACCATCAAAAACATGACGCGGTCAACACCTTTGTCCAGATCATCGCAACGGCAGTATAAAAATCCAGTAGCCGCTGGTTACTTGTGAGCCGAAACAATGAGTATATACGCAACAGCTTGGGTGATTCTCTTGCCCATGGCTTCTTTGAGATTCGAATGACGACTGATGATGTCCATGATGACATCGTGTCCTACTCAAAGAGCCTTTTTAACCAGAAATTGTCAAATAAGTCTCAAACCATCAGAGATACCATTTCTCAACAGATGGCTGAAAAATGTGATGGGCAATTTCTGTGGGTGAGGTTACAGGCTGATAATCTGCGGAGGGCATCCAATCAGTTGCAGCTTCAAAGGGCTCTCAGCAAAACTCCAGCTGGGTTGGAACAACTTTACAAACGGGAATGGGAATCTATTCGCACAAACCCAACCGTGGATACGGATCGATCTCTTTTGCTGCTCAAATGGGCGGCATTCTCCATCAGGCCATTATCTGTTAGTGAGATATCTGTCGCAGAATTGATCGACAACGAATTGGGCCTACCAGTTGAAGAGTTACCTGATGAAGATGACGGTTCCTATGTCGCAAGTGATATTAGAGATCATTGCGGCTCACTTATCGAGATAACCAAGGATGATAAAAACTCAGATCAGATGGACTCGATGACGGTCAATATAACTCATTTCTTGGTGAAGCAGTTCCTTCTGACGCATGTTTTCAGTTGCGACGGCTCTCTAGGACTCAACACTGGTCTCTTGGTATCACATGAAGAGCGACAACATGATTTTCTTGCTGAAAAGTGTCTATGCTACATTTTTAACATTGATATATGGGAGCAAAATTCTCTGACAAAAGGCGGGGTTAACCTTCAAACCTCACTTCTTACTTACGCGGCTCGTACTTGGGATAAACACGTATGCCGTGCATCAAAGGATAACGGGGATATCGGGAAATTGGCCAACCAGTTTTTTCAGGACGAAACTGGGGCCTTCGATGCATGGAGGCGATGGACCAATAGAAGATTTCTTGGTCATGACAATTCCTCAGAACTTGATGAAAATGATCAGCAGAATCGCCTTTCTTATTCTATGGCCCTGCTCCTATACAGTTCTGCCCAAGGATGGCTGTGATGTCAACGGCAGAGGTCTCTTTGGAGAAACACCTCTGATTATTAGCTGCCGTGAAAATCACCTTGAAAACGTGGCCCAACTGCTCTCATTGGGCGCAAATGCATCGATCTCTAGTGTGGCGGGCAATGTTCCTCTCTGCGTAGCAGTGAGCAAAGGGCATATCGAAGTGGTAAAGCTACTCCTTGACAAGGGTGCAGATGTTGACATCAAGGAAGCCGCTCCACATGACCAAACACCACTGTTGTGGGCTGCATCTCTTGGTCATGTAAATATAGTCGAGTTGTTGTTAGATAGAGGAGCAGACATCTCTTTGACCGATAAATTTGGAAATACTCCGCTCTTTCTTGCTGCACTTGAGGGAAATCTTCAAACAGCCCAGCTGCTTCTCGAAAGAGGAGCAGATGTAGCTGCAAAAACGCAACAAGGGTGGCAGCCCTTGGCCGTCGCCTGTACGAACGGGCAAATAGAGATTGCCTCTCTTCTGCTCGAAAACGGAGCTGATATCTACGAAAAGAACGAGGCAGACTGGGCAGTAATTCATGACGCCGTATATAACGGTCACATGGAAATTGTCCGCTTGTTGGTTGAGAGGGAGCCGGATTTGATCAATATGACAGACGGCAAGGGCTTGTGTCCCATTCATCTAGCGGTAATGAGAGGCCACCTGGAACTTGTTCGTTGGTTGTTGGAGAAACAGCCAGAACTCTTGTCCCTCGACCACGAGCGCGGCTTCACGATTCTTCACATTGCTGCTTGGGCGGGTCAATTGACGGTTGTCCGTTACTTAGTGGAAAGGAGTCAAGAGTTAATTTCAGTTACGAATCATAATGGCTGGTCGCCACTTCATGAAGCCTCAGGACAAGGCCACGCGGATATTGTCAACTTGCTTCAGAACGGTTCAGATGCTGCAATTTCGGATAATGATGGGACCACCCCACTTCACTACGATTTACGTAGTGGCCGCGTTCAAACAGCGAAGCTACTACCTGGAGAGGGAGTGGATGTTACTTCAGGGGCTGTTGACGGCTGTTCACCGCTACACTTAGTCTGCAACAGCGGCCATTTCGAGTCCAGGCAAATCACTATCGATCAAGACGCTTGCGACGTCGTCGAGTACACACCGCTGGCCGAGGCAGTTCGTTGTGGTCATGTTGAGATTGTGAAATTCCTCCTCTCCGATAAGGTCAAAGCGACTGCAAGTACAGAGGACCGCTTTGGTTTAATTCCTGCTTTTTACGCTCTACGTAATAACCACATTGAACTTTTAGAGCTTCTTCTGCCTAGAACTGACCGCTGGGAAGAGTGGAAGGATAGTCTGGGGCGAGACATGATGTGGTGGGCACAGCGCCTGGGGTTCTTGGACATGGTCAACTTGCTTGTGAAGCACGGTGCTAGAAAACCACCCTCATACAACGACAGTGCCCCCAGATTTCCCTTAAGTCAGTCGCCGCCCTTCGACTTCCATTTGCCATACTGTGACTACTGTGTCGGCCTTATTTTGGACGATTCGAAGGCCTACTGGTGCAATAATTGTCATACAATAAAAGGAGTTTGTGTCTGTTTGGAATGCTATGAGGCAGGTTTTCGGTGTTTAGATGACTCTCATGTATTAGAATTCGGTTCATTCTCGTCTTAGAGCAATAAGCTGTATTATTTACAATAAGAGCCTCCGTTCAATAAGAATACTCACCCGTGGATAACTAAAGGAGGTGTATATGCTCCTAATGCTACTCGACGATCCAAGTCATGTAACAGTAAACTAGGGGTTATGAGTCAAATGAGCGGCAAACATCATCAGATGAAGAACCTGTAACCAATACCGCCAATGTCTGCGGAGTATGCGCACCATTGAGCAGGAATATGACACGGCCCGGCACGCCCCGCTAGCTGCTTACCTCGGATGAGAATTTGAGTACAAAGTGAAAGTAGCAGTGAAGGATGCCAGAGCCGACATCTCAATACAATGGTTGCGGCCACTAAGCTCATGTGTAGAATCAGAGGTCACAGTAGGTAGCAACGGAGTCAATCCACTTCGGCACCTACGGACATAATCGCCGACACCAACGATATCATATCGCAGCCAGTAGTACACCGCAGTGTAAGCGTGTTGACCGATAGTAACCCGAGAAAGTATTTCGTCTAGGACCTGGGGTTCTTGGCTTGCCAACGAGACCCTGTCCTTGAAACCAAAGTAGGTTCCCGTCCCTCCCACACAGACCCCAAGCCTCGGACGCTACGGCGATATTGGCCGACGGTTCCCCAGCTCCTTTGTCTATTCTCAGGTTACCCCGCACAATAACCAGAGAAGAGAGCTGGATGTGAAGGATAACCGGACTGTACCCTATACAGATCAAACTTAAAATGTTGGGTAGCACTAGCGCACCTTGTGAGCATTTATTTCCCTGACTCGAAACTGATAACCGCAACTTAGAATAACCTCGGCCTTAGAAAATTTGCTATCTTTGGCCAGTGCTAGACCGTGAGATATTACGAGCCTTCTTTGACAACCCTGCTTATTTGATCACCGTCTCGCGAGAGTCCACAAGATAGGTAATCTATCATATAAACGATCAAACATCCCTTCTTTCCGCCTCCCTGCGATTGAATTTTATCCATTTGACGCATCTTTTCCCGGCTCGCAAGTCGATCTGCTGGCCTTCTATCATCTATTTGGTGCACCATTCTTAGACCGATCTAGAAGCGTTAACAATGAAGGTGCCTTCATCATTAGCGCGGCCTGAATCAGAGGTTGAAAGAAGCCTTGTGAGAAGGCTGGATATCTTTCTGTTGACGTTCGGTTGCTTTGCCCAAAGTGAGCCTTTTGAACCCAGAATCCCATGGCTATGACTAATCGTTTAAAATCTAGTTATCAAGTACGATACCAAGAATCTGTTGCATGGAGTATACTCACATTGATACAGGTCCTTGGATCAGCAGAACATATTCAACGCATATGCATCAGGCATGAAAGAAGACTTGGAGCTCTACGGCAATGAGCTCAACTAGTAGGTATCTTCCAGAAGCCAGCCTCTTCACTATGCTAAACATCCACACAGCTTCACCACCTACTTCAATGTCGCTTACTGTATTATGTTAATTCCGTCCCAAATCATCATCACCTACGTCCGGCCGAGCTGGTGGCTTCCGTCACTTGAAATATTATGGGGAATCATCACTGGCCTATTTGCGGTGACTACAAACGCAAAGCAAGCATACATCCTTCGAGCATTTCTGGGGCTCTGCGAAAGCACAGCCTATCCAGGCATGATCACTCTATTTAGTAAGATCGCTTTGCAACGCGACAGATCTCTCAATACTGATACCCGCATAGTGTCATGGTATACTCCATTAGAAATGGCCAAGAGAATAGGATTCTACCACTCTTGCCAAGGAGTTGGACAAGCCATATCCGGTGCAATGCAAGCCGCTATTGTAAGGTCTCTGGAGGGTAGACAAGGACTGCGAGGCTGGAGGTATGTAACCACACATTTTACTTCGCGACTAGTCTGACACCGAGTTAAGATGGCTGTTCATCATCAATGCGATCATTACAGTTGTTCAAGGCGCCGCTGGCTATTTTATGCTTCCGGATTCCCCTCACAGGCCCAATCCTTGGTCTTTCTGGTTCAAGAAACATCACGCTGAATATGCCCTGCACAGGCTTGAAAGGGAAAATAGAGTGGACATGAAACCAATCACATGGGCTGCCGCAAAGTAGGACCTCCCACTCCGTCGAAATGACTTTACTGACTAAAAATAGGCGAACATTCACCACATGGCTAGTGTATGTGGTTACGGCTATGTATATTGCCATGGTTTGCGGAACACTGGGGTATAATTACTTCAATTTGTTCCTGAAAGCCCTAAGAAATGGGGACGGATCGCTTAGATGGACTGTGGAAGAGATCAATCTTATCCCGATTGGAGGAAGTGTCATAACGGTTGTGTTTGGTATGTAACCATGTATTCAAAGGTATTTTGATACTAACAGCTGCTAGTCTGGGTATGGGCATTCCTCTCCGATTTTCTAAGAACGCGATGGATCTTGATTGTTGTGCAAGGTATGTACTGGCTAGCAGTTGATGGTCAGATCTAACGTCAATCAGCCGGAGTTGCCATCGTCGCTTCGATCATCATGATAATCTGGACGAGGAACCCCGACGCAACTCCGGTCGCAGCAGGCTACGCTGGATACTTCATGACCACACTGGCTCTAGGTACTGCTCCCTTGATTTGGACTTGGCTCTCTGACCTGTGAGTAATACAACCTAGAGCACAACTTCCCGCGATAGGTCTAACTTCGCTTTCAGTGCGCCGCAAGAACCAGAGGAGCGATCTCTTACAGTCGGTTGTGCCATTGCGGGCTATTATGCTACATCTGCATGGAGTCAGGTTCTCATGTGGCCAGCAAGCCAAGCACCTTACTGTTCGTCATACATGCTCTCTAAATACTGAAGCTGAGTTAACGTGAGTGCAGATAAACATGGCTGGGAAGCATCGCTAGGACTTCTCTGCTTAGTGATCGTGATCGCAGTTTCTCTACGGATTGCCGAATTAAAGTATTTAGTCAAGGTATGCTTGAAGTTGATCGAAGTCTTTCGAACTTTGATCTTTTCTAATCGTCTTAGAATAATGAAAGCCACGGCGTTGTGCAAGGTGTCAAGGAGGATATTGCAGTGGTAGACATCGTTGAGGAAGCTAAGTCAGCATCGAAGCGTGAGGCCGAGGTCGCCTAAACACGGCCGCGATCGTGTACTTGAGCTCTGCTCCCCTTCAATAGTTTTAAGTGAGCGCTTCGTTAGCTGCGCTTGGTTAGGGCAGAGCCGTTGCTGCGATAGCTACCTTAGTGATGACCTTGCAGCTTGTTACCATTGCAAGCGTGCATAACTGAACCATAAAGTAAACGGACGCACACACGTAGTGGGCACATCATACAGATAGAACCTCTGCTAGAAAGTGTGTTTATTATTACATCAGGTATCAAGTTTTTAAAACTCCCCATTACATCCGCTCATTGTACAAACTGTCAGTGATCAAACGAAGGAGTTACAATGCGTGGTCACGGACTCCTACTTGCCCTATACCAACCCTGGTTGTAGGAAAGATCTGTATGCGTGACACAATGGTGGCTATTCAATTGTCATAATGCTGGTGATGGCGTGTCCAGGCGCGCCAACTAAATTAATCAAGAGGCTTTAGATGAACTCTTCCTTCAATTTCAGCCAGGTTTATAACGTCAGTGTTGCGCAATAGCACTCATAATTCGCCCCGTGTCAGATGACGACCTCATTACTGGATTATATATCTCTGTATTCTCGCAGTAGAACCGGGCTGGCAATGGTTGAAAATGGGGCCTTTAACACTTGGAGCAAGTCCGGCTCACTTCTAGCCTACCGTACATATACCGTCTAGATCATCTAGGAAGACCCTCTAGTGTTGGATACGGTAGATTGTTTCAGGAAATGTCCATACGAAGTGACGATAAACCATGTATTGTAGAGAAAGACCCCTAACTTAGCACGTCCTACGCTTCAGGGCATCTTCGAGATCGATTACCCCCGAATGAAAATAGCCATGCAGCTTGCTTATGGCAACGTTTTGAGCGCGAAGTCTTATCGCATTTTCTGAATGATTCAATCAATAGGCCGTAGTGGCCGTTGTCTCCGGCAAGAGGTACGTTTTGACTCGCCGCTTCCAATCAGATCGAGTGAAAAAGGGAATCTGATACTTTTCCCAGTATTTCATCTACTCCTAACAGTGCGCGCTAAAGGATTTTCAATGTTAGCCCATTCGTACCAGACGGTGGGGGGTTGGTGCAGGAAAGGGGCTGCACACGGCGATTTTGCCGTAGCGGCCGAACGACGCGACTTGGGAACATCATGTACTTAGCCGCGGACTCTGGCCATTGCCCTTTGCCGACGCTGACCCTTGAAATTACAAACCTATCGTTGCCGAGGCCTTATGATTAGATTCTCGCCTAGTGGCTTAGCCGACAGGTACGGTACCAGAGCATCTCTGGGCCGGGTTGGACTATCAGCTTACCTGGAGTCGAACTCCAGACATTGATACTATGATACACAATCTTCTATGACTGCCTATAAAAGTAATGGTCTTCGCACGACCATGTCAAACAATTGAATCGAAAGACAATAGCCGTCGCCGAAATGATACCCCACTGGGTCGCATTATTGGCAACTTTAGCTGCCACTGCGTCTGGGGCTCTTGTATCTACCGGAGCCTCAGTCAAACTTAACGACATCTACTACTTCATCTCTCCGTTCTCCCAAGGCCAGGCTTACAACCCGTCCGATTTGAGAAAATACTCGGGAGCAATCGAATTTACTCCCGTGACGGTTGTCGCACAGACGCTCCCTGAGACAAGTTTGGATAATCTGTTTGCAGACTGGATCTCTCGAGATGATGTATGGCAGCAAGGCTTTCTTGAAACCATCTTTCTCTCTGGGCTCAGCAAGCCGAACAGCTCCACAGAGCGGAGTTACTTAGGTAGCACGCGGTCTATCATCTTGCCTTTGCAAAGTACCAGTGCTCCCTCAGGTCCATATTTTCTTCAAACGTCGACTGGAAACCTACATTCAGCATATCGCCTTTATGAAGACTTCGCAGGTGCATTTACGCAGTCCCTTCTACAACGACCGGATGAAGGCTTTCAAACACTTTCAGCTCAGGTCCCAGGTTCTGCGTCGGTAACTATCGGTGTTCCTTCTCGGCTATACTATACACCAAGCAAAAGTAAACCTTTGGCGGGCATCAGAATAGGAGTCAAAGATATTTTTGCTCTCACTGGAGTCAAAAGGTCCAACGGCAACCGCGCTTGGTACGGCCTTTACCCACCAGCTAATATAACCGGGACAGCAGTACAGAACCTTATTGATTCTGGCGCCATCATAGTCGGCATACAAAAGCTGTCGCAATTTGCGAATGGAGAAACAGCGACAGCTGATTGGGTAGACTATCATTCACCATTTAATCCCCGAGGTGATGGTTACCAAGATACATCTTCATCGTCCGCTGGCGCAGGATCATCGGTTGCTTCTTATGACTGGCTTGATCTTGCCCTTGGGAGCGATACAGGAGGATCTATTCGTGGTCCTGCTGGAGTTCAGGGCCTGTTCGGTAACCGCCCGACACACGGGCTCCTCAGCCTCGACAATGTTATGCCAATGAGCCCGAAGCTGGATACAGCCGGCTTCTTAGCTCGCGATCCGCTGGTCTGGGATGTCGCTAACGCGGCTCTGTACTTGAGCAACTACACCTCCTTTGCGGACAGGAGTCCTCGGTATCCTAAGACATTATACGTGATGGATTTATCTTCAAACAATAACTCTGCTACACAGATGCGGTGGAAATTCGCTTCTGATTTGGCTTCATTTCTGAACACGTCTATCAGAGCCTTAGATTTAGAGAAGGAATGGACCTTATCAGGTCCCACCCAGGGTAGGACACAGAGTCTGTCGGAATTCCTGAATCTCACGTATGCTGCCCTCATTACCAAAGAACAAACAAAGCTTGTTCGTGATCCATTCTACAAAGACTATGCAGGTATGTGCTCATCAGGACCTTGCGCCAGTTTCTTTTCTAAAATCACGCTTTAGCTGCCCACGATGGACGCCGTCCGTTCGTTAATCCCGTCCCCCTAGCTCGCTGGGCTTGGGCCGACACACAACCTGATTCTATCCTCGATGACGCCGTAGCCAACAAGACTTTATTTATGAATTGGTTTAACGAAAACATCCTACCTGTGGACTCTGATCCTCTGAGATGTTCATCTGGTTTTCTTCTACATATGGATAGCACTAGCGGCTTTAGCAATCGCAATCACTACTTGGATTCTCCTGGATTACCCTTGGGTTTCTCGAGCGGGGGCATCTCAATCTTTGCGGGGACACCGGATAGCGTCTTCCCACTTGGCCAGGTTCCCTATTTCAGCTCCGTCACAAATCATGAAGAGTTTCTGCCAGTGACAGTGGATGTAATAGCTGCGAAAGGATGTGATGGACTCATCGCGAAATTGGCCATGGATTTGGTCGCCAACGGGATTTTGAAGGCCTCAAGAACTGGTTCAGGACTTGATGGTGGAACAATCCTGCTACGGAGAGGCAGCCGGTACTGACAGTGATCTCATTTGTCACTTAGACGCTAGATCCTGTATGAATTAACGTAAGAATTGCTTGAGAATTCTCGATAGTGATCCCGGAGATTTGCAGCTCTTGATTCCGGCGAGCTGCCCAGTTTTAGCACACTCTTGTAATAATCTGGGTTGGGCTATCGAACGCGCCATTTCTGCCGTTTGGCCTCATCCCCGTCATGAACTCGTCCATGTGCTAACCATCTACTACACACTTTTTCTTATTATATTATACAACGAAAATCCTAGATTGATGATTAGTCACTGTTAGCTCCGGGAAAACAGACATGATACTAAAAGAGGAACCTAGAGGTGTAAGTTTTGATCTTGATAACTCTCAAAATGAGAAAAGCCTTCACCACATCTATTACTATTCTAGCTCTTCCTCTATATATTTACTGGGGAAGTAGAATTAGTGCACTTAAAGCATCCTTCCAGAAAGGGGTATTACACAGAGGAAGAAGAATTAAGAAGGGTATATCATAGATAATCGGTAGCAAATAGGCATGAACGTTGATGCTAGCTATTTGTATGCTATGCGTACCCAAGCTGAATGGTAACCCCTTGTCATATACCGCGAGATCTATGCTGTTTCTAGCCCTTTAGGGCTCTAGTCACAATCCCACCCCAGACCCTGTAAACTCTTACGCGGCCTTTGACACTTCACTCAGGCATCTGCGCGCTTGGAAACGTATAGATAGCGCCACTCGGGAGTGTAACTGGGCTGTTACGGTTGTGAGAATCTGAAATCAACAGCAGAAATCTGATGGGATAAAGAATAACGAAACTAGCAACAAAAAAGGCTCACTGCTCACCACATACCAAAAGCGATCCGAAGTCTCTATCTTCAGATGATGAGTCATGGGCCCAGAGCGTTCTCGATTTCTTCAAGGGTCATTGTTTCTTTTTTGATGCTGACCATGTGCTTAGTCATGATGGGTAATCGTTGCAAGGTGATGGATAAAAAATATTAGTTGTAAGGTGATGGCTTGAGGCTTTTGATAATTGCTTTTTGGCGGGTTCATAAAGAGTCAAGAGATATCTCTGGGAATCACTCAGTTGAGGTGAACTAATCGTAAAAATTGTAAATCTCAACTATTCAATCAGGCACAGGCTGGGAACCCCCATATATATAATATTTTCAGGCATTCTATTTACCAAAAAAAACAGACTTTTTGTCAAGATAGACCTTTGGAGCACTTGAAGAGATGGTGGACTCAGGCCAGTTGAGCTGAAAATTCAATCGTCGACCTGCGCACAGTGAATCTATGTCTAAATGTTTGGCCACATAGCCTCATCTAGACTTAGCATTGTAATGCATGTGTAGTTCAAACTTCACTGACTGGGCTATAAAGTTTCTGAATATCCGCACATTGTTTAGTTATTAAGTTCAGGGAAGCATTTGTCTCGGACCACGTTATACCCTGACCTCAATTTGTCACAACCCGCTGCTTTGTAAGGCTTTGTTCTTATTTTTATGTAGTAACTTTACCGTAACTATTTATTAATCCAATCCATGTACTGTACACAACGAAATTACACCGAAGTGGAGGGCCATGTTGTCGTAGATTACTTGGGTTATCCAAAAAATCAGAATCGAAATCTGTTGTTTTCAAGGTTCCATATTTCAAACTCCGCAACGAATTCTAGAATTAAAATGCTTGCAAATAGGGCTGTAGAAAATTCAGCCTTTATAACATTCCAGACAGGCGTCTGAAAGACTGCTGGTCATTCTATCTACATTTCCGCTCATCATGTATGGTTTAGTATATCGTCTACATAGGGTTCTGATGCAGCTGAAATAGTTACTTGCCTCACAGCCTCTCAGTTAATTTCTTCTTTTTTCATATCCCTTCAATCAGTGCCTAGGGTCTCAGCCGTGCACAGTCTATTTGACAGCTTTGTTTTCCCTTTTGCTTACATCTTGGCTCACATATGACTTTCCATCCATGCCAAAATAGTCATTGGGAACCTCCGCGGCCCGTGCTTACCCTATGTACGACACACAATTTCCGAGTCCGTAGATAGTGAAGGCGCTGCATTTGGAAATACAGCGCGCTATGCAAGTATGAGACGCCTCTTATCACTGTGAATAGGCCGACAAGCAGTTTAATATGCGCCAATGTTTCTAAAAATCCCTCAAATACCATGGCATGGGTAGTTATGCTGGAAACCTGCCACACGTGAGACCATGCGACTCATACTCCACACTTCTATTATATCCTTAGGAATTAAAGGCCAAGTATGTTGTTCAAACTATCGACTCCGCTATTGTTGCTTCTCTCATCATCCACCGCCCAGAATTGTAAGTGAACTAAGTACTTGCAAGTCGCGATATCAGAACGAACCGGATATGTACATGTACGCCACCGATATGCCATCAATTGATGACTTAGTCGATTGTCAAATGAAGATTCACCACCCTCGGCGTTTTATTGATAAAGTCCAAGTCACTCAAACTAACCATGAACTCTAGGTTATGTAGAGTATAATGTTATACTGTGTCAAAGAAAGCTTTGTTGTGATGAACTCGGGAGCGTAGCTTGTACTACATAGTATCTGCCTCTTCAGTAGCAATATAGCATGATGCCATAATTGTAACCGTGAAGTGAGTGCTGCATGGGAGAGTCGAGTGTGCCCAATCATAAATTTTGAGGAAACTCGCCGAGAGAACTATACGTTGCGCTCAACAAAGGAAATTCGAGCTAAGCATGCTTTTCAATCTGCCCCAGCAACCCTGACGTGCACTCGCTCCGTGATTTATGCATAGAAATTACTTATTCATGCTTTAGAGTTGGCAAGGTAAAGAGTACCTTTGAGGGTTGGGGGAGCGTTATATAGTTAGTTCAGTGACTACGACTACCTCTACCGTTCCTTATTGAAGACCTATGTTCTTTGATATGTTCGATTTTGTCACGGTGGCCTCACTTATGGCTTTTTCACCAATGGAGACAATAAGAATGATAATACGACGCATTTCCTCATCTGCCTAAGCTAAGACTAGTGGACGTCGTTGGATCTGAACCAAATACTCGTTGATTCATGGGCCAGAAAGGCCACGCCCTACATCATCATCAAGGTGTAAACCCTTTTCTCATCATCATCTGCGGAGTCTTTGAATCGCTGGGCATAATCGCGCGGTGTCTTACCATCATTGTTTCTCGCGTTCTTATCTGCTCCACGGGTGAGAAAAAGCTCAACCAGTGGGAGGGAGGCGGATTGCACTACAAAATGGAGCGGCGTATCTCCATTCTCCTCTTTGGCCGTGGCTGCAAGACTAGCGTGATTATCGAGCAGATGAGTGGTGATCTCCCGAACAACATCTTGCTTTTCCCTCCAGCGGTCCTCCTGCGTTTCATGCAGCCAAATGTGCAAAGGTGTGTACCCATGCTCATCGGTCTGGTTGATGTCATGGATTCTTGACGCCAAATATTTGATGAGTTGAACTGACTCATCATCTGTGTAGGGGCTGGCGAGGGCAAAGTGAAGGGTCGTATGTTCGTGTACTCTTTGGTTCATATTAAACCCATTCTGCACTAGCACTCGCATCATGCTGGCGCTTCTGGGTCCAACTTGTTTTATATCCTTGTGGTAGCGCTGATCAGACCAGCCGTAGGACGGCATTTGGCCGTTCTGAAGCCGCCCGGACAAACTGAGAAGGTATTCCATTAAGGGGGCATTATCATCCTCAATAGCCTTGTCCATAAATTCCGCTAGGTATTCGTAGTTCAAGAACGCGAGGTCGTTCTTGGGCACCCCTCGAACGTGCTCAATAAGCTCCTTTGCTAATTCCAGGGTCAGATCCTTGGAGTTTTGGCCAAAGATCTGCTTGAGCATATCTAAAAGCAGCTTATCTTGCTTCTCAGGTGCGCAGCAATTCAAATGGTTCTTCAATAGTCCCAAATCTCCGAGTGTTATGCGGGGCGACGGGTGCTCCCGAATTTCTGTATTTTGGCTCATTATGAGCAAAAGTGAATTGAGAACTGATATAAGTGTTGTTCTGAGTATGCAGTGATTTGCGAAGGTAAAGACGCTTGTTAATGCAAAACTTTCGATATGGCTTCCTGGGCGTCTTAGTATTTATATGCCGTTAATGGGTCGGATTTCGCACAAGAACAGTGAATCAACGGAGTCTGATCGTGAAACAAATAATTTGCGCCATTGAAGTCTGTGCACAAAGACTAACTTCATGAAGCGTCCAACACTGATACTCCGTTTCGGATGACAATGAATGGTGCAAGTCTGGCCTTGTCGCTCTCTGTTGTTGCATTGTTGTCGGTTGTTCAATTCGTTCACACCCGGTTGGTTTTCTCCTAATATCCGTTTAACCGATATTATGTGACATTCAAAACTCAATGTAATTTCCCAAATGGCTTACCTAGACGATATCTTACTCGTCTGTTCGAATACAAATAGCAAAACAGACCTCTCCACTTTCTTATACTCAGTTTCAGAAGAGTTCTAGTAAAGGGCACACGATGCCAGACCAGGTCCTCTTTCTATTATAAAGCAATCTCACATATATCTTAGGAATTTGAAAGCTGAAGATGAAGATATATGTTGGTTTTATTCGAATGTTGTCGTGGCCCCAAATCGGTGTTCTGCGATAGCATTGGCATGAAGGGCGTCCATTAAGCAGGATTTCTTTCACTGCTTGGTAATTTCATGTCTGAGATTTTACAACTCATTGCCAGCTATAGTAATTCTGTTCTTGGAACTACTCTGTTTGTTGAGTATTCCCCCAGCACACCCACCTTGTCGCCAAGAGAAATCGTAGGGAGTAGGCTTCTGGAGCTCAGTTCGGAACCGCAGACCTCGTCGTCACATGCGTGATTCGGGGTCCTGGGATTCTGGGCTTATGTTCAAAGGAATAATCGGTGATTTTAAGCAGTTACCGCAATTTTCCATTCTCGGGGGACCTAGTTACTATCTCCTTCTGACACGGCGCCGCGTGCATTGTTAGCTATGATTTTGCTGCATTAAAAGTTTCCTAATTCCTATCTGCTTTCAAATACAGATTCGTAATTCACTAAGCAGGAAGGCTCGGGAGTAGAAACACCAATGCTGAATACGAGATCCAAATGTAGGATGGCAGGGCAAATTTCCAGAGCAGCACAATACAAGGATGACCGTTAGAGCATGCAAGGAGGTGTTCAAAACATTGTAGAACTGTCTTAGAATAAAAGCAATTGTTTTAAGTTAACGGGCGATATATAGATCCAGACAATAATAAGAACGTAGGTCAAGGTTACGTTCAGAGTAGCAACTAAAAGCAAGTTCCTTCACGCAAGTCCGCGACTCATTCGTTGAAGCTGCTGTCATGTATGACCACCATAGCTAGCACACATCCAGGATCCGCTTTATGACGAAGGGCGGAGTTTGGAGGATCACGCTTGAACGGGTGTTCCTGCTCATCTCATCAATGCAGCCCTTCACTGACAATTACATCTGTTTCATACAGCATTTGATCAAAAACCGACAGGAATCGATTATATTCGTTATTTAACTTTAATGTTCCCATACATCTACATCCTATCGATCATCCGAGAGTGTAGCAAGGCTAGCTACCCTCAAAGCAGCAACATACCGATTACCGCAGAAACGGAAAAATATATTCCGAAAGCCAGCATAGCAGCGCCAGCTGGCTGCGTCTTCCCACCCCCAGAAGTATTGGTTGAAGTTCCACTAGGTGCGGTAACTGTGACTTGCTGGGTGACTGTGTTCTCGTGTGTCTCGGTAACGGTTTGCGTCGGGCCTGATTCTTCATCCGACGATGTCGCTATTTGTGTCCTCGCCGTAGCTGAATTGAACAAACCAGACCTTCTATTCGATGTTGAGGCCCAACCCCACAGATCCTCGTCACTTGTTGTTCTGGTCTGTGAGACGGCTGAGTCGGTACCCGAACCCCCGTTCTTGCGGCACTGTTGGACTGTCTCCCATCCCTTGTCAAACACATTTTCCCACCAGCTCGATCGTTCGCTAAGTGTATAGGTCATGAAAACATAATGCGAACCGGGGTAATCGTGCGCCGTCTCCATGAACTTGATCGAGCATCCGGACGTGCAAGGGAAGTCGGAGCGAGCGTAATACGGATCCCGACCGTATCCCCAGTTGAAATAACACCACCCGGTGCTGTGACAGGAATTTAGCATCGTGCATAAATCATTTGAGACTCGGTATTAACTCACCTATTCTTCGAGCATGACCAGGCATACTCATACTGGAAGATCTCGCCGACCACTTGGACAGGAACCTTCGGCCTAGGGTTTGCCGTGGAGCTCAAAAGGGCACCATCGCCAGACGCCGTGCACGCCTTCTTCACATTTTCTACGTACGAGTCGAGCGAATTCTTGCATGTAGCTGAGCACATGCTCTCGACATCGGCCACGTCTGGATTGAAGTTGGGGCTGTTGGAAGAGACCATGCCCAGAAGGGTCTGATCGCAGTCAATCGTCGCGCTGTAAGCAGCCAGACATTCTTTCGAGGTCGAAGCTGCAAGGTGATTGTGCACGTAATACCAGTAATCCGTCACCACAGTGTCCAGACTAAAGGCGGCGACAGCAGGCCGCACGGCGAGTAGGAGGAGAGGAGCGAGAGCTAGCATGTTTGCATGTTGATGAAGGAGTAAGACCTCGGCACATCCTGGCCATAAAATTTCTGGGGATTATCCCAGATGATATAAGAAAGCTCGATCTGTAGGGCTGGCTGCCTAACGCATCAGTTCATGTTGGCCCCACGACTGCGGCGCAGCAAATCCTTCCCCTTGCTTGCATTTAAGTGGATGGTTAGACGCCAAACCCTGTCTCTTTTCCACTCTTGGTTGCGGAAAACAGCAAGGGGCGAATGGGTTGCGCCGAGATGAATGCTCTGCCGCTTGTGGCAGAGACGAGACTACCCCCTTCTTGATATATTGGACTCTGCCACTCTTAGATTGATATAGACATGAGGTTTATGATTCTAAATAACCCTTCTAAATACAGCTTTGATGTTGGTAACGATTTCGTACCTGATTCATATCTCATAGACCCTCAGGCTAATGGAAAATTTCTACCGGAGGTCGGGATTTGTCAGCAAATTACGGCTACCGGCAATAGAGGAACCTTTTCCTGGTGATTTCACTACCTCTTCTAGGTTTAAACATTAGGTACTTCAAACTTATCGAGTGATTAACGTAATGTCCGAAACGTCACGAAACGGAGGTGAATCATCTTCAAGGATATTCACTGTTGGTTTAATCACACTGCCCCCTCTGCGTTCAGCTGAAAACTGCTGACTGGGCTGTATGTAGGCCTGTACCGCTTGTCGACAGAAGAAACTTCGATGCGACGGTGCTTCGCCACGATGTGCAAGATGCTTACGGCAAGGAATTGAATGCGATTATCCAAGTCGCCGAATGCGAGGCCCAAACAAGAGGTAGGTCCAATGGAACAAAAAGCATTTTGATTGTTCTGGACTGACTGACTGTCGCAAACAATAGATCGCAATATGTAAAGGACCTTGAGCTGCAGGTCCAACGGCTTGGAGGCGATATTCGTAAATCTAGGGCAGCATTGTCAAACGAAGCACCCGCCTTTTCACGCCCCCGGATAGGTAACACATTCCAACTCTCGTGAATGCCACTCTTGCTTGACAGTTTTTATTTAGATAATGACAATACTTCTTCGGTTCCTTTGGAAATGGACAGCGTCGGAACAATTCAGCAGGCTACATCTTCGAAAGTTCCCCTGCCTTTCTTTCATCAAGCAGAGCGATCCGTGGCTCAGTCAATAGCAGGCATCAGACATGGCAAATTCAGCATGCAAGTATTTGCGGATGTCTTTTCGTTCGATGTTAATGTCGGGCTGGTAAAATCGTCCTTCGAGGAGATTATTGAAGTGTACCCTTTTTTCACCATACCTAACCCGCAGGTGTTGAAGGTCCTGGAGCAAGAGGTCCGCACAGTAGCATCGAGGAATTTGGCTATCACCAACTCCTTGCTAGCCCTCACCGTTCAGTTCAAGGCAGCAAACGAACATATAGGCGAACTTCTCCCCATTGCGTGGGCTCGACTCAAAAGCTCGTATGCAAGGCTACCTCAACTTATCACCCAACCGCCCTGCGTCTCTACATGTCAAGAGCTTTTATATATGGTCATGTTCTTGCAAGGGTTCGCCGACGTACGAACCTCTCACCAGCTTTCATCTATAGCTGTCACTGTTATTCGAACGATTACCTCGTCGAGCCAGAACACCTCCAACTTATCCATAGAGGACACCCTCATACTGTGGGGCGCGTTCAGTCTTCACGTGGAAATATCTCTTCGGTGTGGCATTGCGCCCTCTATTCGTGAGATTGACTTCCAAGTGCCGCCCCCAAGCAGGGATGCGTTGGTCAACTGCACCAACGAATTCGCACCAAAGGGTTGCGCCGACCATGTAGTAGCCCGAGCAGAGCTTTCTCTTATTCAGTCAAACATAGCCGATCTTGATACAGACATCACTCCAAATCACACATCGTTGGAAGCCGACCTCGACTCATGGGCAACTAGGACTTTCGGTGACACCAACCTAGAATCAGAGGGATTACTCTCGTATCCGAGCTTAAATCTCAGATTCGTGTATTGTCACTCGAGATTTAGATTGTCACGAATCAGTCAGCGCTCCCCCGAAGCGGGCATAACATTTGCGCAGTCTACACTGCGGCTACTACGGCATGTTCCCAACCAACAGTATTTAACTGTCTGGTAAGTGAAAATGTAAGGTTATAGAAATCGATGGTGCTGACCATTAGAAGGCGAATCCTAGTTTATCCCATCTGGGCATCTCTTGCGCTCCTCGAGGATACACTGCAAACACCGGATAGCCCACGAGCATCCACGAACAGTCAGCTGATTCAAACTTTGTACAGCTTCTTGGAAAGTACACAAAGATCACAGCATTGCGATTTAGGGTATACGGTGGAGGGGTTGTCGAAGATATCTGCTCTGGCAACGGCTGTTTTGCCCGGACAGCAAATGGAGAACTCTCCTACAACTTCTAGTTGTTGCGATGAAAGGCCATTGGAGGTGAGTAAATTCGTGTGAGACCCCACTTGCACGGCGTTCTAACTAGAATCTTAAGATTCTTCAATTTCTTGGCCAGTACAAAGATTTCATGCCCCTGGCGCAGGGCCTCATTGGAAACATGCTAGAGCCATCCATTCGGGAATTCTCAAACTTACTTGGTATCGACGTCCCATCAGTTGAAGATTTCGGACCGTTCGTCCCCGAAATTCTAAAGCCGGAGTTATATAATTTTGCATTCGAATACATTCGTTGAGGCCACGGTTGGCAGCTGATGCTCGATCAGTATTGATTTGTCTACCAGAGTGGTTCAAATTTTCATTAAGGTCAACGAGCATCATTATTTCTTCTCTAACTTTACTTTATGTACTGGAAGATATAAGAGAAGTGATTCAAGGACTCGGCATCACTTCTTCAGGTTATCGCCATGCTACCTCTACATCAAAAGCTAGGTACTGTTGAAACCCCATTGATGCTAAGAATCCGCAACGACTCTACTACGGCAGCGCTATCTACTCGTTTCCAGATGCAACATATTGCGGAATTGGTTGATTATCCATCCTACGAGGCTGGTGGACGCAAGTGGGATGGAATCGCAATTTATGACAAATGCAATGCGGATGGGTTTACTTCATTGTGAGATCAACAAACTTTGAATATGAAATCATTTCAATGGATTTATTCATGGGGGGATTCAACTAGATATCAGCGGTTGGTTTGTACTCTCGTACAAACAAGCTATCCACATTTGACGATCAATCGAAAGATTCTGAGGTCCATTCATCATTCCGTCGCCTGAACTACGGCTGCCACCTTGGCCTCAAGTTCATCAGAAGTCAGAAGTGGCAAGCCGAGAAGTTCATTATCAATTTCCGGGTATGCAGCCTCATGCTTCCCTCCAAGGACAGCTGCCTGGAGAACAGGGAATAGTGCTGCGGGATCGGTTGGGTTCTTGGCAGCATTTTCAATCGCTTTGGCAAACTCAACCTGTGCGTCAAGAGCTGTTTCCTTCCACTCCGTTCCTGTCGGCGAGTGTTTCTTTGCAAAGCGAAGCAGGTCGGCCTGTGTGGTCGTGGTGTCGTTGATGTAAAGAACGCGGTTTTTCGTGGCCTCGCTCCCCTTGAGTACGGAAACAACGGCCTTGGAAATAGTCTGAATGCTTGTAGTACTGAATGGGTGTTTGCCCTCATCGTAGAGGTTGATGGAATGGCCCTTCAGATCAATGATCAGGGGTAAATTCAATACGTATTCCAGAAACATTCCAGGAGAGATGATGGAATATTCAATCTCTCCCTTTGCTGCTTTCTCTCTCAAGAGATCTTGAATCACGTTAAGATGCGCATTCAAAGGTAGGTCTCTGGTAACCGGCCTTGTGGTGAGGGCACCAAAGTCGGAAGGAATAAATCGCTTCACCCCCGCCTTGATGCACGCTTCTATGATGTTGGTTTGCACAAGGAGTGCAGGCATAGCCAGAGCGGCAATTGCAACATCTTGCCCCTGGAGTGCCTTCGCCAAGCTGTCGACAGAAGAATAATCCACAACACCAGTAACAACACCCTCCGGGTTCTCCTTCGTAGAGGCGCTTCGGCTCAGAACAGTCACATTGAAGCCGCTTTTGGACAGCTGTGGGATCAGAGCGCTGGCCAGTAATCCAGTCTAGAAGAGTTAGCTCGGGGTTGAATAAATTTGAAGATTGAATACAACGTACGCCAAAGACGGCTACATTCTTAATTGAACTCATATTATCGGATGAATGACGATGTTTTATTGAAAAGTTGGTGGAAGCAGGAGGTTGTGTGAGTTGTAGGCGCATTCCATGTTACCGGCCAGGATCGGCCTTTTTATAAGATACGAAAACTTGGGTCTTAGATGTTCAGACATCCAGACCTGCTTTCAAATCAGTCCGCGGCAGAGTTTGGTTTGTCAGTCTCGGATACAAATTGCATCCGAAGTGGCCCACTTCACTTTGTCATTTGCTCGGACGTAATCTACCATGCCGTAAAACTGGATCTTCAACGACTTGATGATGACTTGTAACGGTAAGGATAGGTCTCTAGAGCTTAAAGTATGAGTACACAATGTAAGAGCACGCGAGACTACATGGCAAACCAATGCATTGCTAAGGAATGGAAGGTAAAATCCACAACTCACCCCGACTCATTTGTGGATCTCAAATATATATATATAGGCAAGCTGGTAATCATCACCAGCGGCAACTCTAGCCTAGGATTACACTACGGCGACCAAGGTAGCCTCGGCAGACTCACAAGGCTCTCTGCCAAGAAGCAAACGGGTGCGACGATTTACATGGTTGTTTATGTTACATAATCTCTCAAGTGACGTCCAAGTCGGATGGAGGTTCTATCCAACTAACAATCAACATAGGTTAGGGCCTCTTTATCATAACCTACTATTAGCGCGTAGCAAGAAGTATGATTAGCTCAAAATGCTTGATTTATGCCCCTCATCAGCCTCGGACAGAGCTGCGCCTACCAGGTCAACTCAACCACTATTCTTTGTAAACCTTGTAACAAACTAAGCAGCAGCGACGGGAGCGAGAGATAAATTAACTATAATAAATATATATAATTAATTAGTAAGAATTAGTTATATATAATAAAGTAGAGCTTTAATTATAGGTTTATAATATAATTATTAATTAGAGAGGAGAAAAAGAAGTAAAAGCTTGTGATGGTTAGGTGACTTATACTGGACGAGAGTCTAGGGTAGGTAGAATAGCTAAATAGTGCCAGGACAGCTATATCTTTATTATTCTTCGCTTTTCCTTTTATTATAGTTTCTTCTTAATTCTTTAGTATTTATATTTTTACTACTTTGAAATCACAGCAAGACTGCAGTATAGCTCCCACTACGCGGTTATCTCCCGATTCTGACTCAGAATACTCCGATCCAGACTCAGAATATTCTAACGAGTCTGATACTGAGAATATTTTTGACAACGACGGTCATGGGGGCTCTGAGAATAGGAACCAAGCCCCTGTTGAAGGTGGCAGGCAGAGGGTAGGCATTATGGAAGGGTGGCCTACGCCAGAGCAGTAAATAAATCTGCCAACTGGATGGGGGAGCATGGAAAACTTAGCAGACCATCCAGCAATGGACGAAAAGCATAATTCTGAAAGGCAAGCAAGTTCGGGTTCGGATCTACAGTCGCACCTCTCACACAGAGTTCCATAGATGCACAGAGCAAGGAAATAGTCAATTGTGGCGCTCAAAGGCAAGCCAAGAAGCTAAAGCACATTCTACAATGCTATCATTTAAGACAAAGCCGAAGAATGACAGCAAATGCTCGGCGCATGGTTACCACGGAATCGGAGTTCCATCCGCGTGGACGAAACGTCCAGAGTAATTGTCCCTGGTGGCCGTGTCGATCTAACCAACTATCGTCAGCCTACGCCGCACGCGAAGCAAGAAACAAAGCACGTGCTTACCCGTTCAATAATTTCCTTCACCACTTCATCAAGATCCGAGAATTGAGGGTTCTCCATCTTGTAAGCCTTTACTGCATTCTTTCCCATCTCCGTCTCGACAAAGCTGAAGGTACAGTGGCATCGTCAGCGCAATCCTGTAAGACACTCTGCTTTCGCGCGGGATCACTTACCCAGGAGAGACAGCAAACGCAATAATGTTCTCATACTCCGCGTGAATTGTCTTTGTGAAATGGTTCAAAGCTGCCTTGGAAGCATTATACGGGAACATCTTGAAGAACATATACTTCTGATAGTCCTCAATTGAAGCAACGGCCGAGCTCATTGCCATCCACTTCGGGTTCTCGGCCCTCTCCAGAAGAGACTTCAGGCCCATGAAGAGAAGCGCCGGACCGGCTGCGTTGATGACATACACGTCGGCCACAGCCTTGGGATCGATGGATTCGACAGGACCTTGGTTGCCGACAATGGCGGCGTTGGCGATGATGACGTCTAGCTTAGTAATGCCTTGGGCCTCGAGCTCGTTTGCGGCGTCGAAGGAATCGGTTGTGGAGGTGGCTTCGATCTTGACGAGGATGACTCTGCTGCCCTTGCCGGCTGGTAGTTCAAGGAGTGCTTTGGCGTTGGGGCTGGTAATGTCACGCAGAGCAGCGATGACAGTGTGGTGTGGTCGGCGGAGGTAGTGCTCGAGGAACCCTTTGCCGATACCTGCCATTTCTGTGAGATTCAAGAGCCAATGGGTTGTCAAGCCACGAAAGAGAGGTGGTAGCGAGAGCTGTAAGTACACTGACCTCGACTGGCGCCAGAGATGAGGACATTGGTATTGGTACCCATTGTGATGAGTTAGGTTTGAAGGCTGCGTATAGTCTTTAGACTTGGTGGTGGTACTTGACGCTGATGATTGCGAAGTCTGATGCACATCAAATTCCATTGCGGATTAGCCTTTATATACTTCTCACGATGGTTTCCCCGTCTCATTCTGGAGGCTTGGTTACTATCTGTAGGCGCAATCGGCATAGAACATAGGCCTTCGCACCGCAGTTACTTTGGCCCAATTGGGGCATTTACATGCACCAGGCGCTCATCGGCCTTGTTGCCCAAGAATCTCCGCGATTAGTCATAGCCTAGCAAGCTGTACAAGAGGACTGGTCCGAATCGGCTAAGCTCAGTTGGGAAATGACCGCTCGGACTGTTAAGAACACGGAGTCCCGCATCTAGCTGATTTGCGCCTTCCGCTTATTCAACCCCCGTGAGGCGGGAGTAGGTAGGAAATAGCGCAGAATTCGAGCGCATTCGCGGACAGTTCAGAGTCCGGCATCCTGCGACTGCGCCCAGTAATCGCATTATTTCACTGATTATAAATACCAGGTCCAGATTCAGTATTTCGTCATGGAAACAGGATCGACAGCGGGTGCTAGTAGAAGACGGACAGACGGAGGGGTTAGTACTCCGAGCAATCAGGTCCTTTCTTGTTGTAGACAATCAGCCAAAATCCGGTATGGCCTAGCAATATCTCTAGCCTTCAGCTGACTTACGGTATCGGCTACAGACAGTTTTATCTAGCAAAGCCTGACCTGTGCTGTTAGCAGGTCCGCATCGTAGAACTCCTCCCTTTCCTCTTTCGTTAGGCTGTTGGAACATGGGTAGTCAATGCACGGGCTTAAACCAGAATAAGCAGGATTGAGGCCCAATTCTGTGCTGATTGCTCGATCCACGCAGAAAGCGGACCACCACAGCACTTCAACATGCCTATCTCTTCAGTTAATTACATGAGCTCGCCAGCACAGATTTGAAACCGAGGTCTGCTATTTTCCCATAGTAAAAGAATCAGGAACCTAACGGCCCATGATCTACGAACAGAGACTCTATGTGAAGATAGCCAAATTGTACAAAACTGGAAAACATGAAAAGCAAGCTGGCTGCAATCTAGTCGGGGCGGGTGCAAGCGTTATTCCTTATTCTTCCATTTCATTATATCCAATGGGGCTATAAGCGGTTCCTGTCTTTCTCTATTGATAGGAGAGCCACTACAACAAAACACGATTTATATAGAATCACGTATGTCATTTGTCTTTGTACTTAGGTAATCATATAAGTAGCAGTTCCAGTGCGTTAATACCTGAAAATAAGTAAATGATGAATGTGGAAAATTCCTTTTGATAGAAGAAAATCGTATCAGCTTACTGCATGCCTATCTGATTTTGTGTTAAAGTGGAGGTGGGTAGCCCTTGATATACTGCTACTCTAATTTTAGGCTCACACAGCCACTCTCATCTCACTTCTAGTCCCCATCGTCATCTCCTCAATGAGTCAACTCTTCTGCTTCCAAGTGCTTGAGATATGTTACAAGCTTCCTTCCAACTCATAACTGAACCAACATCTATCAAAATGACGACATATGCAGTGCTACCTCTGGAACTCTGGAACTCGATCCTCTCCTACCTTTCGCTCCCCGACTTGGAGGCAGCGAACCTTGCCTCTCACTACTTTCATGCAGTCGCCCAGAATTGCCTGAAAAAGGAGCGCATATCCTATCGCCAGGCCTCTAAATTCAGAGCAGATGATTACGTCCAGGATGAAGCGATACCCTGGCTTCGACCACTACTGAGAGTTCTTCGCGACCCGTTCTTCGCATCTTACGTTGGAGAGCTCGATACACAGATTGAACAAAGTGGCTTTGACCTAAACCGCTTTTTGGAAATCTATGAAGAAAAGACAAAAGATGGCATCGTGTCTATGACCGATATTTCGCTCATCAGACAAGCAGCATGGACGACCTTTTCCGACTGGTTCGATATTAAAGAGCACCCAGAATACCAACACGACTTTTTCGATGATGTCGAGAGGCTTGAACAATCGGCTCTCTTGGCTATTCTCATGTGTCGTCTCCCCAACCTTCGGGTCCTCACACTCACTGCTGCATGCTGGGGCGGTATTGAGGAGGCACCATGGCTGGTGAGGCTTGCGGACCGGGTCCATCGTCGCCCAGACACGCCGCTCCGTGGCGGACGACCTTTTGCTCGTCTGCAACACCTCAAGGGGGACGTGTTCAACTGCTACTACGGGCTGGATCTGGATTCAATCGCCCCATTCATCGCACTTCCCACCCTCCGATGTCTGGAGACGCCACAGAATCACGACGATGGGTTCGACTGGCCAGAACACCTTCCGCGATCCAACCTCCGCGAGATCCTTCTCGACGAAAGCACGATACCCGAAGAAGCTATTAGGACATTTGCTGCGCAGGCTCTACGGGGCCCTTGTGTCATTAAGCAATCAGTTGGATGGAGAAGACACTTCGACACGCCGGACATTACGTGGAGCAGACTGGAAGTTCCTTTCGAGGGTGCCAAGGCAGATGAACACATTGTGGAATGGCTGGATGATATTGCACATCCATAGGAGAAGGGTCCATAGGAGAAGTGGTGGGAGGTTCCGGGGGCCGAATAATCGCATCCTGTTTCCCTTATTCTTCTTCAGAACCCTCAATGACTTTGTGAGTGCTGATGATTTAGCACATCAGAGTAGTAATGATAGCCTGCTAGACTTCCTGGCATAACGGATCAAGAACATGCAGAGCCTTGCTAAAAATTATTCAAATATTAGTTACTACCCTGATAGCGATAAAAAGTGAAATATGAAGTTCATCTTATACATTATATTTTCAATTTGCTCCCTGCTTGCATTGTCAGATAAGACTCGGCCTGGTATTAATTTATAGCCCTAAGATCCGCTTAATTATGGTGTTTGGTGATGCTACTTAGGGTTTAAGGAATGAATGTTCCTTGTGGAGCGGATGCGTTACATGACAAGAGACAGATATGAACCTATCGCCATCAGGTATCTAGTCGAGTTTTTGCTTATCAAGATGTCAGTGGTCAAAGATGTCAGTTCTCCTCAGTCATGGATGCGGCTTTTTACAATTGTTTCATCGCGTTTCATCTGATGAGAGAATAGTTCCCACTATGTTGACCGCATCTCGATGTCACAGAGTACGGAGGATCCAGTCAGCCAGTTCCCCGCCCGGGTGACCTCGGCCTATTGTTTTCCACGGAAACATCCTTGGGCGTAGCATTTCCTTCCTGGCTAAATTAGTCAAATGCTCCCCATCACCAGCACACATTCTATAAAGAAACAGACAAAGGACATTATCCAGATCCGAGTAGGCCCGAATAGACTGTTCATGAACTTATGGGAATCAGCGGGGCTTCTAGCTATAAAAGAGCTGGTCTATATATCCACTTCGCCCAATGTGACACCAAAGCCGGCAATGCAACGCCAAAACTGAACGACGATCGAACTCGACGGTCTTTGACATACCTAAACCGGGGAAGTCATTTACTCCACCGTCCGGGATGATTTGTGTGACTTGGCGTATGTCATGAGACACGCCTGCACGGTTAAATTAACATTGTGGAGATGGTAAAACATGGCAGGTATATAAGAAGAGAGGTATATCGCACGATGAAATGTCATCTCTCGAAAACTGGACCGTCCTTACTATCGTCGAGCCCTGAAACTTTACTTCTTCACCATGGTTCCTCATGTTGCCAGCTCCATTCTTCTCTTCGCCCTGTTGACTCTGGGACAAGAGTGTCCTCCTAATCCTGGCACAGATCCCAACGAGCCAACGTTCGGAACTCCGGTCCCAATCCGCCCAGAAGACATACCAAGTGGATGCTCTGATTTCGAGATTCTCGCTGGTGAGTATTGAGCGGCTGCCACCGAGCGCCTTTGTTCGATGCTAGAAACATTATACTGAAGTATATCAAGCTCGCGGAACTTCCGAGATTGGCAAGTTTGGTTATCGTATCGGAGACCCTCTCATCGGAAACGTGACTGAAACCCTTCCAGGCAGTCGGGGGTATCCAGTTCAGGTTCGCACCCATCCATAAGAGCTGCGCAATAGATACAAGCTGACGATTGGCCAATTAATTGAAGTACCCGGCAAGCTCCGACTTTGCCAATGGAGTCGCTCAAGGCGGCCTTGACGTTATCAACCGAATCGAAAGCCAGTCACAAGTTTGCCCTGATCAAACCTTCTCATTGGTAGGATACTCCCAAGGAGCCATGGTAATGCGCAACGCGATCGGCAACCTCTCAGAATCGCTGTTCGGCAAGGTCAAGTCAATTGTCCTGTTTGGAGATCCAGAAATAGACTCGGAGATTCCAGCAGAGCTGGAGGCGAAGCTTTTGGAAAACTGCGCGACAGGAGACTTTGTAAGGACAAACTCCATCTGACTTGACGGGCACAGAGCCAGATACTAATTGATCATATCAGGCATGCGACAAGTCCGGAACGACATGCCCCTACGGCCATATCACATACTCCTTCCCCGAATGGATCGAGCCGGCTGAGGATTTTATTGTCAAGGCATTCTCTTCCTGAATTGAGTCATCGTGGAGTTGGCGTTAAGATACAGCCGTTCATAGACAGTGCTCTGGTAAACTGCCATGTGCTGTGAGGCCCACCAACGAAGCTGAGAACATCTTGACACTGAAACAAATGAGACTCTGTTACATACCTAGCAGTACACTGATCAAACATTCCAAAAAGTGCTTTTGAACGGTAGGGTGACACGAAAGTATTCAAGGTTTTTCGAATTGTGAATATCGGTTAATTAATAAATCGACCCGTGACCTTGTTATGTGTTCAACCAACTTCTAAGAAATCAGTTGATGACTCCATGTTGTATGACCAATGTCAGGCGCGTTAAGCGAACGCCTTGTAGAGTATGGCATGTGTGGTGAGGCTCTCAGATGTAATCTCGCTATGATGGGATTGATACCTTCTCCAAACACGACGTAGCAAGGGAGTCCAATAGGCTACAAATTCTAAAAGACTCTTTCAGAGTAGTTGTGAAGCTCTGAGTAGCTACACACAGAAGATTAGAGCTGAAATAACTGTTCTTTCACCAGCAATCTTTTGATCCTGAAGGTGAGATGAACACAGGGTATAGATCAAGGGCCAGAATGCCTCTGACACCCAATCAAAGGGTTGATAACAACAACAAGGTTCCATGAAGAGTTTTTATTTGGCTAAGTCGCCAGGCAGGCGGAGCATTAACTTGGCTCTGGTAGGGGGAGTGCACATTGTTGGAGACCAATTGTCTATGCGACTGTTGGTATGATTAATACTAAAGATGAAGGCTCCAAAACTTGGAGGGAAGGTTTAGTTCCGATTAGTTATTTGTTCCAACCGTCGAAACTAACGCTGATAGTCTTGAAGATGGGCCCGTTATGTTTGAGTATGGCTTGCGATCAGTTTCCATTGTGCTTGTAGTTTTGTAATGGTAGTCTCTCTCAGTTTACTAGCACGAGGTCTGTCCACCTTATCTGGGCGAGTTTGCTCTCGCCTCAACACGATTGGTTTCTGAAGAGAGGAGGGGTCAGCTACAAGCTGCTGCTTATTAATATGTAGTGCTAGACGACGGGATAAAGGTTGACAGCATGGATGTTTAGCCGGACGACGAGAAGACTGTAGCCTCGGATCAGGACACAAACGTGGACAAAATTGCGAGATTTCCGAAGTCCTTTTCCCACTTATAACCGGAATCTTTCCGCAGCCAGTCCACTTACCCTAGACAATTTGAACCACTCAACTACCTGAGGCTCTCTGAGGACACGCAATCGCACAACCATAAAGTTCATATATACGTAAAGGTATTTTGATAATTATGTCAAGCGTTTGGGAGGTTGGGGTGTCTAATGAACAGTACCTTACTCTGCATTGTATGATTAGAATGCCCAGTTAGTCATCGTATGAAAAATTTGCTTATATACCATATTCTGGTAAAAAACAAAAAAGATCACACAATATATAATTTTGATGACTGAAGAGATCACAACTCTTTGAGACGAAAGAGTAAAAATGTTATTATTCATGGACAAGTTCAAGCAATAATTTCCCGCTGTCATAGCGCCCCGATGATACTAGGTCCGCGTGCACTACATGATATCGTGACCGAGAGAACTTCTAGTTTGATTCAATCTCGCCGCACGAGAGTGGCGAGGATTTAGAGGATTATCAATCACCGCAAGAGGTGTGACGGGAAACAGATTTAGACATATACGGACGATTTAATTGCTACTTGCCCGGTGTATTTAGCTATGGTATAAATGGTGACTTTACATCTGCTGCTCGGAGGGCTCTGGAAGCGACTCAACGAGTTCAATCACTTTGTGCTCCTCCATAGCGGCCGTATACCGCGCGCACATGGCCCACACACGGTCCTTCCGCTGCATCTGGTACGGGGTGAGGATCCATCCCATTCCGCACATGGTAGACTTCTTGTATTCCTTCATCAACTCCTCATCCTCAACCGAGAGGCTAGGGCCTCCAGCCTTAGCCAGAGCTTGAAGATAATGGCTGAACAACTCAACTTCGTGAGCTCTGCGTTCCTCCACAGACAAAGCGCCAATCATGAAGTACGTAACATCATGGAAGGCACACCCGATATGGTTGGTTTGCCAGTCGAGGAAGTATGGTTTGCCCGCCTTGTCAAGGAAGGTGTTGCCTGAGTGAGGGTCGCCGTGAAGGACGGCGACGTATTTGGGGTTTTTGGTTGCGAAATGCTTCTTCATGGCGGCAACCGTACGTTCCCGAACTCTGATGCTTTCTGGAATGGGCGGGCGGTCATCGCCAAGTACCATAGCCTCCCAGTTCATTGTAAGACCGATCATGACATGCTCGTATGCAGGAGTTAGCCACGAGTTCTCTCCGCTGATGGTTGAACCCCAAGTCCCAGCGTGGAGACCAGCGAGCTGCTCAAGGCCAGATCGGACACGGTCAACAGACCAGTCATCAACAGGGTCGCCGAAAGTATGTTCCTTGCTGAGATCATCCATAATAACAATGGCTTGACCCTGAACTGGGTTTTCCCCAGCCCACCACAGTTTGGGGAGGGAGATATTACTGAGCTTTGGGGCGACGAGGTTGAAGAACTTGACCTCCCGAGAGTACATCAACTTCAAAATGTCGCTGTAGCCTTCCAGGTTTAGCATAGCTGGATTGAATCCGCCCTTGAGGCAGACATAGGTTGGCTTTGGAGTGCTGTCATTCTCATCTTCGTAGGTGATGGTGACGAAGATCTTGCTAGCTGTAGCGTCAAGGATGCTATTTGTGATGTCAATCGACTTCACCTTTTGTTGTAAGACTTTTCCCAGCCATTCAACAGTGATTTCCTCCGGAACCATAGGGAGCGGAAGCACGTCTCTTGCACCATTGACGCCGTTAGTGCCCTCGACACCGTTCGTACCATTGATGAATGACATTTTCGCGCAAGAATTAGGAGTATTGTGTATAGGTTGAAGCCAATGTGCAATCTTGCAGGGTCGATTGTGCTTCCCCCTTATACCATCTTTGTTTACCCCAAGCTCAGGAGGCACGACCTCCTACCCATGTGAATTACTATCGCTTAGGCCACTTATACCCATACTAGTCCACGTTATGCTAATATGATAAGAAGACAGTATGATCGAATGTGGATATGAAAACGTTTCCACATGTTTGTCTCGTCAAGGGTGAACAGACAGCAAACATGTCTAGTTAGCTCAATAGAGAGAATGCACTAAGTCCATTGTGGAAGACTTACTGCGAATGGACAGTGTCCCACGGGAGAATGGCCGTATCGGAAAGTCTCCCGGTTCAGTCTCTTGAAACGCTAAGTACTGGAATCAGCGCATTCTACTTAGGCTACCTACTTAGCCGATCCTACTGCCCTTTGGCCAGGGGATGAAGTTATCTCCTCACGGCAAATACAACACAAAACGAGGTTAGGTGGTGGAGAAACCGTTGGAAAGGTCTCCGCTGATGCACGGGGAGGGTTCCGTCTCCATCCATGGAGCCACTTTTGTCCGTCCTGTGTGCTAGCTGAATGGAACCCGCGGGCGAGGGCAATTTCGGAAGTTGCTACGCCTCCGTTAGTGACTGATGCTGGTTGATCACCCGTCTTGAAGGAATACGCGCGCGTCAGAAATAAGCGATGTTGCTAAATTTTAGGAAAACTAAAGCGTCGCACCTTGAGGCAAATAGAGGTCAACTGATTCGACCACCAACATATATTCTTCTCGGAACTGCAGAGCAGAGTACAATTGGAAGTGCTGCCAGTTTCCCCCATATAATGATAACGTTATTAGTATTCATTGAGCCAGGGTACCAACCCGACACGCCACTGGCAAGGGGTAGGCCCGAAGGTTTGGTTCTGCTCCTGCTTGAGAGATGGAACCTCCACAGCCTTGAAAATTCAGCGATGAAATCAGGAGATGGGCACTTTTTGCATGCTTTCGCTTCATGGGGTGGCGTATAGCAACTTTCCGCTCCCGGGACTCTGCATTACTGAGGTAATTCGTGATGAGGCCGCCCAGCCACCAGGGTTCGGCTTATCTGAGGGTTGATATAGCCTTTAGCCTGGGCTTAGCAAGGGAAACACCCAGGGGACTAACCTTGTATACGGTATACGGCACTTCCTTGAGACGCCCCTGATTATCACTGGTTCTAATCTAGCCTGCTTTCGGCTAGTTATATGAACAGGGCACTACATGGTAGTTGTGGTGGCTGTCAGACGAGTCAACCAAAGAACTATTCAGGGTCGGCGTTCTCAGGAGTATGTTGCATGAAACATTATATCCCGGGGAGGCATGGTAAAGGGTGTAGTTTGTGGAAAAGAGTTGCATCTGACTAACCTGACATGGCCACTATGGGAGAGAACCATCTTCTGTTCTATCTCTGCCCATTTCGCATGTCTGAAAATGTTTTCCGTTGGCCCTGCTCGGCAGTTGGACGCATACAAGAACTTCCAATGCTCCAACTATTCAACTGCCGTTCTCCAGTATTCGCGCGATCGGTCTCCAGAAGACCGTCAACACTCGAAAAATGAGTAGTGTGCGAGATGCCTACTACCCGATCGGCATCACCTTCATGGTGGTGAACGCCGTCGCCGTCGGGCTGCGTTTTTGGGCTCGAGGGATAAAGAGCGCGGTTGGATATGATGATACTGCAATGGCCGTCTCTTTTGTAAGATGACCGCCCTTGACCCAACGTTGACTTTTACCATGAACTAATAGGCGAAGATCGGCTTCGTGATCTTTGTTGCGTTTGAGCTTGTCGCGATCGACAATGGCATTGGCGCAACTACCATGGAACCTAGTTTTGACTTGATCAAAGCAGCAAAGGTCAGTCTCCCTTGAGATCCCGTATCAAATGTGAATGGTCGCGTGCTAATGTTGTTATTGCTTTGCGATTAGTTCTTCACCATCGCCCAAATCGTTTACATTCTCACGACCGGCATATCGAAACTCGGCGTTGCTCTAGTCCTCTATCGACTCTCAGACAGATCCGACCTGAAGCATATCCGACTAGTCCTAATAATCTCGATGGTCATCGTCACTCTCTGGTGCTTCGCAACTGCCCTCTTGTACGCGCTACAATGCCGCCCACTATCGGTAGCTTGGGGTGTAGGAGAGGGGACTTGCATCTCCTCTACCGTTCTTGGCAATGCTGGAATTGCTCTGTCGGCACAGGACGTTGCTGCAAGCTGGTTATATGGCGTAAGAAGACAAAACTCTAGTCGGATGAAACAATCGAATCTAACATTTCCATTTGTAGTTGTTGCCTGTGTACATGCTTCGCAAAGCTCAACTACGCATGAAAGTGAAAATCACTGTCATGTTCCTCCTAGGTTTAGGTGCAGTGTAAGGGCTTTCTTTGACCACAGTCATCGGCTGCATGGCTAATAGTTAAATACAGGAGTTCCGTGGCGACTATTATTCGACTGAAATTCGTTGTCGAAGTCACCCGAATCCAAGCGGATGGAGGACTTGCTAGTGCTAGTATCATCCAGAAGACTCTGGAAGCAACAATTTAGTAAGTGAATTGATCTACCATGATACTTGTATGTAAGACTAACGAAGCATTCAGCTCTATTCTAGAAATCGGCCTTAGTATTTTGGCTGCAGCACTCACTGCGCTTCGACCTCTGTTGAAGAAGGTGCCCTGCTTTAGCGACATCAGCAGCGGCGGTTACTCTGGTTCAAAAGCGTTGGTGTCTTCACGGTCGGGAAATCGAGATCACATCAAGGGACCTCCGATCAGGCTTGACGATATGCATACATCTGCAGGAGACAGCGAGGAGAACATCGTTGCTCCTAGAAGGGTCATGGGTATCAAGAAGGACCAGAGAATCGAAGTCGGATACGAGCCTCGAGATCCTAGCAAGGTGCAAAGACAACAATGGTAGATCAGCGCAAGGAGTTTCAGCGATCGGCTAAGAAGAGAGAGGGGTGATAAATACCTAGGAATAGCCCCCAAGCTTGGAGCCAGCTGTCTCAAATCATATGTGATTATACTAGTAATACAGAAAGATATGGATTTTTCTTTTGTGAATGTGCCGTTATTCTGGAGAGGAATGAAGTGCATGATCGCATTCAGAGAGGAGGTCACGATTAAAGCTCTCTAAGGGGCGAACCCAAGGCTTTCAAACTCACCTGAAGCAAGAGGCAATGCCCTGCAAGTCTCGCTATTCTGTAGGACAAAGGCATGACAGCTGGCATATGCATCTGGACCTCCTGGTGTCAGAATTTACTATTATTAGTGTCCCCACGTGAACAGGGCACTTAGCACATGGGTATACATTCAGGATTGAGATCACCCCCATAGTCATCTAAGAGGTAACTGTTGTTCAGCACATAACAAAACTCATTTAGCAACTTCCTCTATACAATTAGGAAACTCGGTCGAGCTTGTTGGCAACTCTCTTATTGCTCAAACTGGGTTTTTGAAGTACGTGATAGCTTTACCTTCTTTATAACATGAGTATTCATGAAATGCACAAAGCAAACACGCCATTATTTTGTATCTGAAGTGCCAGGGTGACTGGCCAACAACAAATATGAATCAAGCCAGGGGAGTACATTGAACATTGAAATAAAGTCCCAGAGACGGTTTACTTAAATCCAACTTGGATCCATCCACTTTAAATAAACTTGTTCATTTTCACCCTGGAATCTCATGCAGAGTTGTAATAGATGTTGATTGATTTGATTCTCAGCACGGCCTTTGAAGCCGGAGGTCCAGCCGACCAATTGATGTTGCCATTATACCAGTTATTCCAGAGCCAACTACCTGGGACTTTGGGGCATCTGTGGTCGATTCCGCCCGCGTTACACCATCAATGAACTATTTAACACCCTCTTCTGTCCAGTCAATGCGGTACTCGTGCTCTTCCCTCGTAGGATTTCTAGGCGGCTTCACTTTAGGAGTTGTGGCCTTGCCGTCGCCATAATTATCCTGGTTTGTAAACCGAATATGATGTGTGTCATTGTTCGATCTGTTGTTCCGGTCAGAAAGCCATTTGATATCCGTCTCTTGGGAGTCAGATTTATAAAATAACATTCATTAAATAGTTATTATAAGAAAATCACCGGGTGAATCTAAGTGTGCCCACAACATACTGTCACAACACCAGGAGTCTCAGTGAAGATTACGACGGTACTCACACTTGATAGAATATGTTGTCTACGGCCGTGATTACTTCTGACTGGTATTTCTTATAGCAAGTCGTGTCAGTGCCTGGAACAGTGAGGACCAGGTATCCATGCTTGACTGATACGCTTTTGGGATCTGCTCCTTTGTCGGCGGTATACAGACCCACTAGTATGATGTTGTTTGTAAGGGTAAACACCTTCTGATGCGAAAATTTGGCTCTAGCTGCAAAGTCAAGCCGGGGCTGCGAATGATGTACAGGAGAGCTCAATCCCCATGGAAGACTTGCTGCTAAGAGTAAGGCAGAGGCAGCCTTGTCTCTGATCATTTGACGGAGCAGGTCTTTCGAAAAGAATCCCGCGAAAACAATCAAAGCATCAGAATTTGAAGATGACGAGAACTGGGGGAAGCTACAGATTAATCAGAAGGGGCCAATCATCGACATGGCCATAGAACAACTGCTCATTAACAAACTCCGTAGTTGTCTTAACCCGATTCGATTTTAACGCTCTTGAGTTAATGAGATCAACTCGTTCATTACCGCGCCTCGGCAGTTTCGAGCTATAGTAGCGCAAGCAGCGCAATAACTTTGATGTTATTGGGTCGAGGCTTGTGGTGTTTCAACTTGATTCATTACCTTTGTCATTATTTGATAACGATGTGTTATACTAGGCAATATTGTCAGCACAGCGATGTATCAAATCCTAGACATCGATTCGCGTAAGTTTGAAACCTAAATCTTTGGCGAAACTGCAGTAGAGGGACAGAGACACCCCAAGAAATAGCATGGGACGGGCTAATCAGCCCTCTTAGTTTGGAGAGCGCGTCGAATAAGTAAATGGAACGGTCAGTACTAGAAATGTTCCGAGTGACATTACTGGAGGGTAGCGGCTCAAAATGGGTGTGTATTGAATGCTTGAATCCTTGGTCCACAGCAAGAATATCGAAACTTGCTTTAATAATCAGAGATCGTGTACTATATAAAATTACTTGTTGGATGTAGGAGCCCTTCTCGGCTCTTTGCTGTCTTCTCTTGGTTCATTTCTTCAAATACTCATGCGAGACATGCCACAGGGGAACAGAGTATTCCTGGCTCGCTGCATAGTCTGTACTTATATAGGAGGAATGGGAAACTATCAACAGCTGCCTACGCCCTGCTACTGGGTAAAAGTGAAGCCTTTCTGCCTGCTGCTGAGGAGGCCTTCTGGGTCATACGCAAGATGCGTGCTTTTCAGCCGGTTGTAGTTAGCATCCCCGTAGCTCTTGAGTACATCTTGACCGGAGATAGCATCATTCATGAAAAGTGGATTGTAGCTAGATGCGAATGTTAGTATTGATCCACCACAAAGAATGTTAATTCAGAGCCTACCTCAGATACTCCAGATCGCCTGATTTATAATTTGTGGGATATATTCCAGAGTATTTCGTCTTGTGTAGCTGCTGGAAGGTGTCGGCAGCTGTTTTGGCGAAGGCTGGGCAATCCTCATCGCAGGCCGGGCTGGCCCAGGCAACGTTATATTCGACCCATATCTTGTCACCAGCTTCGGGAGTTACTCCCAAAGCATTACCGCCTGCATCAATCGATGCCTGGGATATCAGCCGTGAAAATGGTTGGAGTGTAAATGTCAAAAGTCTGAAATCGAGGATATCCTCAAGCGCAGCCTTAGAGGCCAGCTCGTTTGCTTCGTCATAGTGATCCTGCAGGAAGGATGACATATCGGATATAGGCATGTTAGGGAACGACCCGAAAGCGATTTGGAATCCAAGGCCTTCGAGGTCGCCGGCGAAAAGATCTTGCACAAGATTGGCGATTGTCCTCTTCCTTGTCCCGTCGTATAGATTTGGGATCGCGTCGAGTTCGTCAAAGATACCTTGAGGCATCTGGGGTCCATCATAGAAGTAGAAGACGATGATGGCAGGAATGTTGACTCCTAGTAGGCCGAAGAAATTGAAGGTAGGAATAAGAGCAGCCTTTCCATCCTCGGTGTTTGCCGTGAAATTTGAGATGGCTGAAAGAATAGCGGCATGTTTATCAGCCGAATACGTACGGATACCACCCCAAATTTGGCCCTTATCTCCGACTTCGTATGTTTTAAAGGTGAATTCAGTGATGACTGCAAACTGGTTGCCCCCTCCCTTCAGTGCAAAGAAGAGTTCAGGATGTGATGTGGCATTTACGTTGGTGATCGTACCATTGGCTAACACGCACTTGATGTTGACCACATTGTCGCATGCCAGGCCCTGAGACGAAAGATTTAGCTTCAAAATGGTTTGTGAGAATGAGAAAAGGGATGGCTTACATACTGAGGCGAAAGGTGCGAAAGACCGCCGCCAAGGGTGAAGCCAGTCACACCGACATTGCCAAGTCTGCCCCCTACTACGGCTCTCCCTAGAGAGTCGAGCGAAGCATAGACATCCTCCCATTTGGCACCGGCACCTACTCTAACCAGTGTACCATCTTCTGAAGGGATAGAGTACTTGAAATTTGGGTCGAATGCCAAAAGCACACCCTCATTTACACTAGAAAATCCAAGGTTGGGATTGTGTCCAGAGCATTTCAGCGCAAATTGGACGTCGGGATACTTGTTGAGAGTCTGGATCGCAAAGGATACCTCTTCCGCACTCGACGGATAAAAGATACAGGCAGCACGGTTGCGCTTGCTCCTAAGATTCCAATAGTTGACGTTGGTGTCATAGTAGAGAGTCGAGTTGAGAACCGTCTTGCTTGCATTTGGCCCCAGTGGATCCCAAACCAAGTTCCGCGAATACGAGGCGTAGAGCGTGTCACATACTTCGAAAGTATTCTGACTTGGGGCTGCCTGGGCATGCAAGACAAAAGAAGAGACAAGACTAAGGAGACTCCAAAAGGAGACAAAAGAAGTCTCCATCCTGGCGGTGTTGTTGAACTTGGCTATGGATGAAGATTGGATGCCTCGGAAGCTGCGGACTCAACCTGCAGCGAGCCTGTCCTCTTAGATATCTTTTCTAGCGATCCTTTCGTATTCTTCTCCAACCATCGCGATGATTTCGATCTTCCCGCTACCAATCTTGGCCTCGGCATTAACAAGACATGACCTAGAGCGGTCAATCCAGGAGAGGAAATGATACACCAAAACAAGGGTCATGAAATATGGCTGGGTGGTAGCGATATGACGATCAACAAATGCATGCTACAGCCTTCAGGGATCACAACCGATAATTCAGTCCAGCCCCGCTAAAAGAGGGATAGAGGTTGTGGAAATATTGGCTGAGCTGTTCCGTTGATACCCAACCCAGGTTGGCAAGTTGGTCAACTGGCCTATAGAAATCCTCCTAAATGTATGCAGCATGCGATGCATATGCATGGCACATGTACGAGGGCGGGAGTCACTTGCCAGCTAGTAGAGATATTAGGCAGATACTCTGTCCCTTCCTAGGAAGGAAATGATTGACCAATATTGGACTTTTTTTACGTTCGTGATCCTTGACAGCTGCGGAGATATTGCCCAGCGGGGAATCAGGGCCGAGCTGCATGCCAACTTGGGGCGTCCTAATTCATGAAAAGAGTGACGGAGCTTTCGAATCCGTCAATATAATGACGAAACAACCAAGAGGACTCACCCAACCCATGTAGTTCCTTAGGAATTACTAAGAATAAAAGCTCCGAATAATGATAGGTAAGAATCCGCAGTCAGAATGAGATCCAGTTGGCACCGTAGCAACCCGCAACGTAGATCAAATGATTCATCTAACCTAGAGATCAATGATTCTTAAAATTAGATGAGATAATCGTAATCAGAAATAGAGCGCCACTAGAGCTTTCTACAGTCAAGGCTCTAAGTGAACAAACCTTATATTCACATGACAGCCCCTCCGCCAACATGTCTCGATCGATTACCTTCAATATATTTTATAGAGGTGAAATGTTTTCAAAATCCAAGTTTAAGGCTGACCTATCCTTAATTCTTTAGGTACTACTAGAGATTCCTATGTTCAAAATGCCAGGCAAAATAAGGGATGCCTGCTTCTATCATCTATTGCCAGCGTTACTTGCTTGATATATTTAGTTTCATTTACTTCTTTATATTTCAATCTTCCAAAGCTCTTCTCAAAAGTATAGCCGCAATCAATTCACGTAAGTAAAAAGCACAACGCACACTATCACGATACTCTACTAACGAATACTTTAGTTTAAATTCTGCTCGGGAGCCGCTAATTGTGGCACATTCGTTATAGATATTGTTTCAACTATTCGGGTCGTTCTTGGCACTCTTGCGACCCGTGATGATAGCCGTATATGATAGAATCCTCATCTCTTCTTCCTTTTTATCCTTTGGCGTTGTATGCCGGAAATTGTCAATCTCTGTAAAGAAATCCATCAAATACTGCCTCTCAGCTTCAGTCGCAAGCTCCAAAGATGGCCACAAGGCGGGGGACAGCATCGTCGCGTCAAAGAACTCGATACCGCGCAGAAAGCTGATGTACTTCCACGACTCGACTGCAAGATCCCTGAGTCTAGAGTACAATTCATCCGCTTGTGGTAGGTCATACAAAACAGCCCAGTCGTAGTAAATCCTTAAATTGAGAAACTGAACCCGGAGCGACAAAAGTAGAATCTCACCCAGGTGGATGTTGGACATCTTGTAGCTCGTCTTGGGCAACGAGTTCTGGTCGGCCACCTCCTCCACGTCCCCGGATTGAATAGCAGCGCGTAAAAGATCAGTATTGGCTGCAGCGGCGGCCTCTTCAAGGTCACGGGCATATTTGATAGCGCCATGACTATCCTCGATTGCTGCCGGCTGGTGTGGCTCTGATCTAATCCGATGGCACTCGCAGAGTTGGTCATACATCCCGCCGAAATGGCGTGCAGCTACCTCCATGGCAGCGAACTCGTGGGGTTCTAGACTACTGGATCCGATCTTTTGAAGAATGTTCTTTTGGATCGGTTGTTTCCATTGCTTTTCATTCAAGAAGACATTGTCGCCGGTGAAGAACCAATAAGGAATCTACGTGCTTGTTAGGTCGGAAAACTCGGCATAGATAAACGGTCTTCCACATACCAACACTTTGTATGTCTCTCTTAAAATCGCCGCATAAACTACATCATCCCTACCAGGCGGCCCTAGTTGCTGCGTCATGATCGAAATTCCCCGGGGATGAACCCCAAACCTCATTAAACCGCTGGATGGTAGAAATGAGTACTCTAGGCGACCCAAAATCGCCGCAGACGCCAAGGTTTGTAGGGTCATCTTTTTGCTTCTTTCCAAGGTACGCCGCAGGCTCCCAATGGCCTTTCCATATTCAGGCATATCGACGGATAAAACAGCCGGAATGCCTCGGCGGCAGTTAGTCCAAAGTAAACACAACAGGCTCACTGAGTCCTGTAACGTTTTGCTCCTCGGTAGATACCTAGGTAGGTCTGGAAGAAATCCCATCAAGACCATATCAGTAATTGGGCGGCTTTGAAGATGGTCGACCAGCTGCGATCCAATCCGCTCTGCTTGAGACGTTGGCACAGGACGCGGAGCTAAACGGAAAGCACTTTGGTATCCGTGTACGCGTCTACTTGAGCCCCTGCCGGTGAAGACGGCTTTCCTCTTTTCCTTGATACCGGCCGGTGCATCCACATCTGATGCAGAGACGGTTCCTTGATAGAAAGGCTCTACTCGAGAACTCTTATGATCTGCACGTGGGCCTCCGTAGACAAATTTGAGCAAGGAGCTGGGCCCTGGACACTGGATGTTCTTTCGTTCGCAGGCTTTGCAAACCGGCCAGGTCTGGTCACACTGGGATTTGACTGTGGTTAGGAGCACATTGCCAAAGCAAGCTGCGTCACTGTTAGATGGGTTTTCCATACCTTGCGTTTCTGCACTTTGCATGGCATGCAGCTCGTTGAGGATAGTGTGCCGGGCATTGTTTCTTGTATCTAAACCTCGGGCTATGGAATTCATTCATCGATCGCCGGTGCATGAAGGACGGCAAATGGTTCAGTCGATGACTAGAGGAAAGAATGAATGTCAAAAAATAAACGAACAGGGGCTCGGTCCCGTCTCCCGATTTTCGGTATTCAGGCCGGCACTCAGCTGATTGGTCTTTCATCCATGATCAGCCCCGTTATTCTCAAACCCAGGCACGAATGTTCTAGTGCTCACCCCCATGCAATCCCAAATGGTGTGTACGGGAGATTGGTTCAAATACGGTCTTGGGGCCCTACCGGATCCTTGAAAGCAACAAAAAGAGACGAATAATGCTGTGCCAACCACACGGAACGGATGCCTGGACTGATTTTTAGCTTCAAACCTCGATGACATTTTAGCCAAACTGGTTGATGACCAATATTATCGGCACTTCGACTCATAACTGGGCTCAAAATAGCGGTCGGCATTTACCACCCCCGTTTAACCTACCCAGATTGGGCACTTTATCCGTAGTGTATGTCATCGCCCCAGTCCTGCGCTCACCTCAGCGAAGGAATGGGAAACCGCCGAGAAATTGGATAAAATATCGCCAGATTATCGCCTATGGTTCCTGACAATTCTATACGTCTACATGAGCAAGTCGCTATGATAAATAATCTGAAAAAGATTATCTTCTGGTCTTTCCAGCCTGAAACCCAGCTCTCACATAAACCACATTCATCAATGTGAAGTGCTTACCAAAAACAGATCACTTAGGGGCACTCAGTGAAGATTTAGCAGAAGTACGCAGCCAAACATTGTATAGATATTCAGACTGGCATCTCTGCCACATGGTCTCTGGGATAATTTACAAGACATAGCTTAGGTATGTAGTATCGATCTTGCATTCTAGTACAGCCCCTGGACGACCAAGACGCTAGTCATGTCCCCATGGTCAGCTTCAGTTTCCTCTTCTGTGATCTTGATTTACTTGAAGGAGCTTAGCTCGATACAAGTTTGGATCCTCCGATTGGATATGTAATAGATTTCGTAGGGCTTCGCTGCGTCTGGATTTATTCCGCTTATGTAGAGCCATGGTCTACAAAAGCTTGTCAACATGGAGATATTTTTGGTGGGCGTCACGTGTATCACCCACCTGAGTACACGGGAATGACATCAACTACCCTATATCTCCATCCAAACGTCAAAGGCACGCTTCTCCGTTAGCTAGCACAACCTCTATGTAATAATGAATACACATACTCATAAGCTTGCGGAAACAATTATGTCGCCTAGGCTCAAGCATCAGGCTTTGGGCACCGAAAGATGCAGTATTTCAGCGTAACAACAATTTCTTGATAATCCACGTCCTGGGACATTTGATCGTAGAGGAACTTAGAGGTGAGTGAAATCGGGCAACATGCTATCAAGTAGGCTACAAAACTGTAGATTGATGACCGCGGGCTATTTTTCATCGCCGGAACTTACAAGACTTTCCGTTGGAGTTCCTTGCAACAAGTTTTATTTCACAATCAATTGATTGACTACAGTAGGATGCCCTGTTCTGGCCATCTCGACTGAATGTTTAGGCTGAAGGTATTTCCACGACACGAGACTTTCCTCTTTCAAAGGAACATGAATCACTCATATCCGGGAGACAACTTCAGTTTCCCACTAGATTGAGATGTCGCTGTTCGTTAGGCCCCAACGGTGGGCGCGCAGGAGACCAAAATCAACCACTGACATAAGGTACCTAGGAAGCGTTGAGGCTCTAGGGTAGGTCTACATAGAATGGGCTTCTTTGGGTCGCCTCAGTCGTCCGCTTATTTCCTATTCGAGATTCTTGTGTGGACTATACAATAGAACTCTATTATTCATTGTGTTGAGCTATAGGGTCTGGTATCTTCTATTGTTGTTTTTAACTTTATACTCGAACTCTCTTTCGTACAACAGAACTCTACTCTTCTCTCGGGGCACATTATTCAACTTCTCGCTAAGGTAAGACGATTTTATAATCTGGAGCTTTTATACCATTCAATTAGACGGACTTCAACAATCCCGCGAGTTTTACAATGGCAACTTCTGTACTACCGCAAGTCTTGCAAGATTACGCAAGTCTGTATTGAGTGCAGGCGACTTTATTCAACCAAGCAGCATCACAAACCGAGCTTACGAGAGCGAACTTCGAACAAGAGGTAAATTAAAGTAAAAGAGCAACGGTTGGCAAGTTTTTTTTTTGGCGCATGATTTCCTCGAACTTCACAGTATTAGGAGTGCGTAGTGACAGAGGAAAATGTGCGAGGAGGAACTCAACGTTTTGGAGAGCTGATCTGATCTTCGAATGAATCGCGTGGGACATCAATCTTGCCGGCCACCGCTTCAATCTGGTTCGAATATGTAATTTTCCCGAACAGATACTGACAAATCATATAAAAACTAGTACAGCCCAATTCTGGAAGCTAAAAGATTTAGCAGAGCGTTACTTGCAAAGGAATTCAACCCGGCCTTGATTGGGAACCCGTCCGTAAAGATGCCTCGGCTTCTTTGCGGGATGTGAGTGGGGCACGGGATCGGGCTTTGAATTCGTCCATGTCGATCCCTCGTTCAGCAGCAGGCTGAAAAGTCACTTGGTAGCGATGGAGTGCTTCCTTGTCTTGATGGAAGGCGAGTTGAAGGCATCTGGAAGCGGCTTGCAACAGTAAGATGATCAGAAAATACAGATATCCCCGGCTTCACCAATGATGGATCATAGGGCAGTGGATGTGGTAAGAAACGCTCACTAACGATTAGCTGCGTTTGGTTAGACATGGTGTCATCCCCCTGCTTCATAAGCAAAAGTTATTCTCTTGGCATTGTGGAGTAAAAGGTCTCCGGTCTCTAGAATTCGTCCATGACCGAAAGATAGGATTTTCTAAAACGAGTTGGGATCTCTAGCCTCTATCCGGCACCAGGAAGGCCTCTTTATCAGCAGCGGCCGCAGAGCTAGTGACAATGACCTGAGCAATCATTATATAACGGAAAGGGGAGCTGAAATCTCTGCTAGATTATCGCCCATATCTACTCCTCTCTCCTCCCCTATCCTATCATCCTATCAAATCAGAACAAGAACATAAAATCGTACAGAATGTCGAAATCTCATTTAGGCCAACCTTTGATTCTTCCATGCGGCTTGCAGCTGCCGAACCGCCTCGTCAAGGCCGCCATGGCTGAGAAGCTGGCCGACACAAACTGTCTCCCGACCACACCACAGATCAAAAATGCGTACTCGGCCTGGGCTACGGGTGGTTGGGGTATGGTTATGTCCGGTAACGTCCAAGTAGATGTGAGGTACCTTGGACAGGCTTACGACGTTAGCATTGATAAGACGCGTTCACATGAGACGACGGTCGAGACATTCAAGGATCTTGCGAGGATTTGCAAGGTCAAAGGAACTCCAACCCTCCTGCAGTTGAACCATCCTGGCCGTCAGTCTCCCCCAGGAGCAGGGACAAAATCATTCTGGGATAAGAGTCTAGCTCCAAGTCCCGTCCCACTCAACTTTGGACCGGGCATCATATCCTGGCTCACTTCGACATGTCTATTTGGTACGCCTAAGGAGATGACCCAAATCGATATCGAGGACGTGGTCGATCGCTTCGTCTATGCCGCAACTGTCGCCGCCGAGGCTGGTTTCGATGGAGTCGAGCTGCATGCAGCGCATGGCTATCTGCTCTCCCAATTTCTGTCACCCAAGACGAATTTGAGAACAGATGCCTACGGAGGCTCGCCTGCCGCTCGAACCAAGATAGTGGCCGATATCCTTAAGGCTATTCGTGCAGCCGTCCCGCCGACATTCTGCGTTGGCCTCAAGCTCAATTCGACAGACCACCAGGAGGTCGGCAACGCTGAGTCCAGATCAGAGCTCAGTGATGCCCTTGAGCAGGCGTCTCTCATTGCAGAAACTGGCCTGGATTTCTTGGAAATTAGTGGTGGATCGTATGAGAAGCCCTTAGTAAGTGGCCATGACCTTGATCTTGATTCACCGTCTAGTATGGCGGTACTAATTATTATATAAAGATGATGACGGGGCCTAAAACGCAGTCGAAAAGGACCGCTGCCCGTGAGTCCTACTTCCTGGATTTCGCCAGGGAGCTGAGGACAAAGATCCCAGATATGATCCTGATGGTCACCGGCGGCTTTCGTACGCGGCAGGGGATGGAAGCCGCGCTGGCTGAGGGAGCTTGCGATCTCATCGGAATCGCTCGTCCAGCGATAATTAACCCTTCACTCCCGCAAAACACCATCTTCAACCCCGAGCTAAGCGATGAAGACGCCACAATATATGCCAAAAGAATCGAGGTACCTTACTTGGCCAAGCTGTTCGGTGCGAGAGCCGTGGGTGCCGGATATGAAATTGTAGGTGTAGTTGATGTTGCATTGAGCGATTCCTACAAATTGATGAATGCTAATTGTGTTTTATAGAAATGGTATACACAGCAGCTCCACGCAATTCAGGGCACTGATTGATTCACTACAGGGAACGATGGCGTGATGGGTTTTGTTCATGTGGCTTTTCAATCAATTTACTGCTTTAGATTTCTGGACATTGCATGAGCCTGTCGTAATTAATGATCAAAGATACATGAGACCTTCACCTGGCTCAGGAGTCAATAATGAAGTTCGTTATTAGTAACAGATCCTGAATCCATCCAAGGAATGATGAAGGGCGCTCCACAGGCGGTACCAGTTCGGCTTGTTCGCCGACAGCAACTGTCTCAGAATCCAGCTCCATCGGGTCAGGCCTCCTGGCCAGGGTCAAGTTGATGACGAGGCCAGCTGAACTATGGGGCTTAAATGCAGCATGAGGTCGCTTACAACTTCAGTTTTGCTTCCATTCGTCTCGCCATTGCGTTCTCGATATCCAGTCTCCCAACTTGCCATACCGCCGAGTCGTCATAACATCCGCAGTCCATTACCATCAACATGAGAGCCGGACTGGTCTTGCTCGCGGCTTTTGGCCTGGCTCAGGCCCAATACTTCATCACCGCGCCGCTATCGACTTCGATCATTTCTCCCACCGTGAGCGCTTCTACTGCTGCATCTGTATCCTGGTCCGGAAACAACACCTCAACTCACATTACGACCCCTACTGGAACTGCTTCAGCCTCTCTAAACGGCACAACAACCACCAGCCGCACAACATCCGCCAAGACCTCTACATTTACATCTTCTACGTCCAAATCTGAGTCTTCCAAGACAAGCACGGCCGCCCAAAGCTCCTCCACCAACTCTGATGACAAGGGTGGCTCTTCCAAGCCGATGGTTGGGGCGGGTGTCATGGCCATTGCTTTTGCCCTCGCGCTCTAGGCAAATCCCCGGTGATCAATTATTCGTTCTCATCAGTCAATTCTAAGTGGCAAGAGGGCATTCGTGGGTTAGAATGCTATTTTTATAATGAAAAGAAACGCGGAGCACAGCGATTGGATAATTTTTATACCAGACTCTCAACACAACCTTATGAATCAACGGAGGATCGCCCAAAACGTTTCTGATGTGAGATCCACCCATTCACCAGGTAAACTAAGCGCTTCGCAAAGAAAATGCCGTTCACGGGATCAAATAAGATGGATCCTTGAGAGACAGGGATAATATTATGAACTTGCTACGTGTAGCACGCCAGCAAGGGTATGATGCCTTAGCTTCTCCACCGTCCAGCTGAGCATTGTTTACAAAATTCAATATTGCCTGCCACTCTTGGCTCAATCCTTGAATGTTTTCCTTTGAGAGGTTTTCTCGAGTTGTGAACTTCGTTACTGCTGGCCCGGCTGGCTTTGACGATGAATGTTGAGGCTCCAAGAGGCAAAGAGCCTCAGTCTCGCTTACGACCAGGCTTTGAACTTTGCCCCAGTCAGAAATCGCAAAATAAATCCCTAAATAGAGGTGAGCTCGCCTTGGCGGTAAACGAGCCAATCAAGTAGGCAAAGGTACAACTCGCTACCAATCAACTTGCACATCGACCCCGATAAATGTTTCACCGTCCTGCAAACTTGTGCTAAGAATAAACATGGATCCTCCATCCTGCCGCCCTCAAGACTCGGTCGCGTGCTGTTTGAAGCCGTCATTCCTTCGGGCATTACTCACTTTGAATCTTCCATCGTGCGGCAGGTCTCCTCTGGAATCGAGGTGTTGAGGCTGGTCCTGGATAGAGACACCATGGCTACCTTCTACAACCATGACAACGACAGCGATGCTCGCGAGCGGGCACATCGCAAAGACAAGGTTTCTTCACCACTGATTACCGAATTTCCTCCCCATCGAAGTGGAAAAGGCGTCAGCAGCGAAGACAATTCGGTGGCCGCATATCCAGACCACCATGGCCGCCAGCCGTTGATCGGTTGGGGAATCGCGTGGGCGACGCCTGCGCTGTCAATCGCCTGCATTCTGGCGAGCTTGGGCATCATGCTGGGCCATCACTTCTACTACAAGAGTCTGGAAGCTACGACAGTCATGTCAACGAGCCAGCAGCAATGGGCCATCCGAATTGGCACAGGTCTGGCAACGCTGAATAAGATTGTGCTTCTGACACTCTTGGGGATGGTGGCCACGCAGCGAATTTGGATGACGGCACGGAGAAAGTTTGTTACCATTGAGGGTCTTGATTGCATGTTCAGAATCATCAATGAGCCGTCCGCGCTTCTGAGTCTGGAGGTCTGGAAGAAGGGGAAGCTGCTACTCGTCCTCGCCTTTGTCTGCTGGTACGTACTCTTGTTCCCAAGTCCTGCTTTGTATGATCCTCCAGTTGCTTGACGATTCACTAACATCTCTTGTCTCTGTTCCCAGGCTCCTACCGCTTGCCGTCGTCGTCACTCCAGCGACGCTATACGTCCAACCGATTCAGAGCATCGATACCATCGCCGACCAAGTCCCCATCGTCAACATGTCCGACCCGACAAACTGGTACCTCGCTGCTGGCGTTGGCCGCATCACAGACGCCAGCATCGCCCTTCGACGTCTCTTCTCTGCCATGTACTCGTCCAACTCATTCCTCCCCATCGAGGCCCCGCGGCCGAACGCGACATACGACCTCAGCTTCTGGGGACCGTCTTACAAATGCCAAAATCTGAGCGAGGTCGAGGCGCTCCCGGCAGCGTGGAACACAGCTTCTATATCCAGTAACTACTCCACCTACGGAGCGGCGTGGAATGGTCTGATCAGGAAGCCCGTCACCAACAGGACGGGAGCTCAGATCATCTACAAGTCTGTGGCGCCAATGTTCATGGACAGCACCATCTTTGTCTGGTCAGAAGGTAGGAACGACGAATGGGATAAGAATCCAGCGGTCAAGAACACGAGCTTGGTCTGCCAGTTGTACAACACCTCTTACGACATCTCCCTCGCGTTCGACAACGGCATCCAGACCATTATTCCCACCTCGGTCAAAACTATACACGCCTTCAACTTCACAGAGTCAGAGGGCGCTTTCAACGTTGTTAAAGGCTACACCAGTGTCGCTGCTTCATATGTCACGCAGATCTTGTTCAGCAAATACTTCTTGGTGGGCGAGCTGACCCGCGGTGCGGCTGGGGACATCTTGGGTGACCTGCCCATGATGCAGTCAAAGCTCGCTTATTGCCCGGAAGTGTGGGATGGCTTGAGCGCAGACGAAATAACCGAGGATTCCGAGACTGCCAAAACCAATACTTGTCCGCAAAAGACTCTGGCCGCAGCGATTGAGGATCTATCAAGAAATTTCACATACAGTGTGATGGCGAGCGGCTATAACCTGAAATCGTACTCGACCGAAGTCCCCCTCACGGTGGTAACGCACCGGAACGTCTATGCCTATAACGAAAGGACGCTCTTGGCAGTCTATGCTACTTGTTTTGGCGTCGCATTGGCCTGGTTCATTATCGGGGCGGTGACGGTATACATGAACGGCTACGTAAGCAGCTCATCATTCTCGACCATCATGGTCTCTACTAGAAACAAAGACTTGGATCAACTTGCCATAGGATACTATCTAGGCGCTGAATGGTTGCCGCGCGAGGTTGGCAATCAAAAGGTTATGTTTGGCAACCTTGGCGAGAAGGGACCATATGTACACGCTGGTTTCGGCCTCGAAGGCACGGTTTCTCCATTGAAGAAGGGGCAGTAAAGATATCAAGTGTCTCTAGATGCAAGTTTTACTACGGATTTAATGATTTAATGAAGTCATGTATCACTACAATTCCAAAGAATACCTTCTACATAAGTGAATTTTCATTCGTATTAAACATCAAACTTGAATGAATAGGTCTCCCCAGCCTTCGTCTCTTGCTCTATCACGTCGGTGCTATTTGAGCCAGAGCTGACTCGAGCCTCGCGTGCCAAACTTTGACCGGTCCCCACGCGAAGCTTCAGTGGGTTTCCGAGCCTACTTTCGACGTCAATCGACTTTACATTCCCGTTCTCCCACTCCGCATCAACAACAAAACCACCTCGCGCTACCAGGCCTTTGAAACTTCCGGTCTTTGAAGAAGGCATCAAGGCCGGCAGAACGACGACCACACCGTTGTGACTCTGTAACAAGCCCTCGGCAATCGCTGCTGTACCTCCAAAGTTACCGTCAATCTGCCATCCTGATGGTGGTCCGGTATCTAGAAGACTATCGTAAGTCAGGCTGACGAGGAGATGCTGCAAATCGGCCTCAAGCCCTTGTCCATTCAGGAGACGAGAGTGAAGAGCCGCACTCCAGGCCCTCGACCAGCCTGTATCACCACCCTCGTTGCTGCAAACCCATTATTTTAGTAAACAGCTGCCATTCGGAAGAAAGATCGATTTGCAACTCACTCTAGTCTTCTCTTTACTGTGGCTTTAGCCGCGGTCCACAGCGTTTCGTTGCTCTGGGTGATCTCACGGCCAGGGAATAGCCCGTACAGGTGGGAGAAATGCCTGTGTCCGGCGTCTGACTCGGTGTAATCTTCAATCCACTCCATAATTGCTCCAGTGGATGGTGACACTTGGAGAGGAGGCAACTGTGATCTCAGTTCCGTGGCTTTCTTCACTAGATCCTCATCCTTGTTGCCCAGAATCTTCGAGATTTCAATAAAGTTGGTGAATATCTCCCACGCAATCGAGTTATCAATGGTTGCGCCTATAGTTAATGCAAAGTCGGAGCCGTCCTTCTTGTACGTTGCCTCAGGTGAGATGGACGGGTTTGTGGTCTTCCACCCTTTATAGTCTGAAAGGAAATCCTCGAAGAACAAGACAGCATCCTTGATCTGGTCATAGTGCTTCTCGAGAAACTCCTTGTCACCGCTGAATAGGTAATGGTCATACACATGCTGCAGCATCCAAGCTCCCGCCAGGGGCCAGTACGCACTCGCGGCATAAACATCCTGAGGAGCCGTGTCTCCCCAGAGGTCAGTGTTGTGATGCGCGCACCAGCCTCTCGCACCATACATCTTTTCCGCAGTTGTCTTCCCAGACTTGTATATTTTGTCCGTGAGCGCAAAGAACGGCTCTGTAAGTTCTTCAAGATCTATAATGGCCGCGTCAGTAGGTTTCTCGAATTTGCAAATGAACTCCTGGTGGATGAAAACATACTTGTCACCTCGGCCGGCCAATAATTCATCTCAATGTTGATGTTGATGGTGTACTTTGACCCCCAGGCTGGGTCTCTGGCATTATTCCAGATGCCCTGCAAGTTAGCAGCCATTGTTCCTGGCCTAGATGACGAAATTAATAGGTATCGTCCAAATTGGTAATACAACGTCAGAAACTCGGGATCATAAGCATTAGCGAGAGCTTGACGGCGAGCACCTGTCTCCAGGGCTTTCTGTGCCGCGCTCGACTCGCCCAACGAGACGGAGTTCCTGCTGAAAAGAGCTTGGTGGTCCTTGACATGATCTTCGCGAATTGCAGAATATGTCGACGACACGGCACCCTCCAACTTCTTCTTGGCCTCACTCTTTGGGTCGTCGTGAGAGAAAGACGTTTCCATGTCGGCGTAGATCCAAGCCTCATCAGCATTGACCACTTGGATTTGGTCCCCGATCTGCCGCTTCGAACCGCCGACGTTGTGTACTCTTGCGAGGAAAAATGCTTCAAGTTCTCCTTCTTTGATCTTTGTTACAATAGTGTCGCCGTTCTCGCTGTAGGCCTCCTCGGCAAATCTATTCTGCTGGCTGGCAGGTCTCTGAAACTTGATGTAGAAACTCAGTGATCCAGGCTGGGAGGCAGTAAGCCGAATCGCCATAACGCCAGCTGGGGAGCTTGTCAGGTATTCTCGCTTGTAGGTGACGTCGCCTCGGGTGTAGTACAGTCCTGCCACCCCCTCTTCTAGGTCCAACCAGCGTTCATAATTCTTAGCTGAGCCGGTCTGGTTCTGGAAGATGATTTGGAAGTCTCCTCCGGGCATGTATTCTCGCATGCTTGATGGCGTGCCACTCATGCCCAAGTTGGCTTCGAGAGTTGCTTGGGCTGTGTCCCCTTGGAGAAGGAGTTGCTGAACACGACTTACGGACTCTCTGGCATTTTGATTGATGCGACTGAGAGGTCCGCCGGACCAAAAGGTATCCTCGTTGACGTATATGAGGTCTGATGTTGGGTCGCTTTTGACCATGCCACCAAGTCTCCCATTACCAATCGGGAACGAGTCGTTCCAATACTTTCCCACAGACGAGGACCACAGCCGTAGTGGGTGTGACTTGGAGTCGGGAGCTGAGAAATCATCGGCTATCACGACTGCCGCAAGGGCAGCCAACAAATGTGGTATCCTCATGTAGAATGGAAAGTTCAGTGAGAAGGATTATCACAATGTCTCTCACCACAACTGCGTCCACGTAAATTATGGCGGATAGAAGGCATGTTTATAAGTTGCGATTGCCCCTGCTCGTACGGTGCCGCCTTTTAGAACCGATGACCAACGGGTCGGGTTCCAAATCACCCTTCTTCCCATCGGTTATTACTTTCGGACTTACTGGAGCCTTATTAGCCGTTTTTTCCACCCCGATAATGAGGGCAAATTTCCAAGATGGGGGTAGGCTGTGGTGAGAAGCGCACATCGGCCAAGAATCCAGGCATGTGAGTGGCGGAAGTATTGTGGGTGAGATGGTCTGTGAGAATAGCCGGATCTACTCCACAGGGAAGTGCTGCAAGGAACAATCTGATCCATGTATTGTTACGTTAGACTCTGCGGGGCTGTCATCAATCAATAAAGATTAGGGAACGCTGTCGTAGTACTCTGAATATAATCAATTATCTGGGCAACAGTGAAGCCATGCGATCTGAGACACCAAAGTAGAATCACAATTTCACAAGATATAGTGCAGCTAAGAGCGCTGAAGGGCTATCAACGGAAGAGCAAGAGAAACTGGAAAGCCTGTCAGAATATAACACGGCATAGTCCCCTGCCCTCTGAAAAAGTATGCCATCGTCGTCGTCATTTAGAAGAGGAACTGTATCGTATCACGCTGTGATTTGGCTTTCTTTAAGGTTATTAATGAGCACGATTCTACCCACTGTTGTTCAGATTCAAAAGCAAAACTCGTTGATATTATTCGTTAACCGCCTAGATGATGCCTAGATCGCCTTGAAGAACGCCTCCACTCATCACTACCCAGTCCATTCAGCCTCAACAAACCACATCCTCGACTTGGGAGGCATCCAAACATTCAGAACCTTGTACCTCTCATCAGCCCTCTTAAATAAATCCCTCCAGTCATCCGGCTCCCGCTCGCGCGCATTCACCGTAACCTGCATGAACATGTCGAGCGTCCGCATCGCCTTCTCCTCCATGTACCCCGCGGTGCCCGGCTCCGGCAGCCCGCCGTCGTTGAGGATGATCTTGGTCCCCGGGCGCAGGGCGGGGACGAGGGCTTGCAGTATCTGCACCGAGTACTTGTCCGAGAAGCCGTGGAAGATCATGCGGAAGAAGTAGGCGTCGGCGATGACGGTCTGGGGCGTGAAGAAGTCGTGAGTCGTCAGCTGGACGCGCGACTGGAGGGCTTCTGGGACCTTGCCGATCGTTTCGGGGGTGCGCATGCCGGCCGTGTCCTGGACGACGAAGTTGAGCTTGGGGAAGGCTTCGGCGATGGCGAAGGAGACGTAGCCTTGGTTGCCGCCCATCTGTCAAGGCGAAGGTAAGCTCCGTGTTAAACACTGTTTTCTAAGTGTTTTACTCACATCCACGACGGTCGCGCCCTCTGGCAGACGGTCCCATGCGTAACCCTCCACAACCCTCTGCACAGAGTATCCTTCGCCCACGCCATGCGCCGCCATCGCAAGGTTATACCTGTTGGCAAACTCCTTGTCCTTCTGAATGAAGTCGAACCAGGGCAGATCCTGCCCATACGTGAGATTCACGCTCGTCTCGTTGGACTCCTCGCTCCCCGGCCACTTCCTCATGGCATTGACGACGTTGGCGACCGGCAGGCCCAGATCGCTGCACATGAAGCCGACCCAACTGCTCATGGTCGGGCTCTCGAGGATCAGGCGTGAGGAGCGGTTGTGGGCGACGAAGCCCTTCTTGGGCTCGACGAAGATGCGGTTGGTCATAGCGTGGCGGATGATGCGGCGGAGGTTGAGCATCGGGGTGTCGAGGCCGTTGTTCAGGTCCCTGACCTTGGCTGTGAGGTCGTCGTAGGAGATGATGCCGTCGAGGGGGACGGCCTGGGCGATCTTGAAGTCCCAGATTGCCTGGAGGGAGAGGTTGTTGACGCCCTAGAGCGGGAGCTGGTATTAGCAACAATTTGCCGTTCATCATGATAGTCATCGTCTCTCATTTAAAGAGTTAGGGACACAATTGAGAGTGAGAACTCACATCCCACGCCAGATAGCGCACGCTTTCGCTGGGGCCGAGGGCAATGTCATGCAGCTCTTTGGTTAGCGCGATGAGTTCAAGACGAGCCTTGTACGTCTCTCCCTCTTCAATTGGGATGGGAAACTCGGCGAGTCCATTGACATCAAAGGACGCGGCATCGAGGCTGTTGGCGTTGAGATAGTCAGTGATGATCTTGGTTTTGGCGGCAATCTCCTGCGACAGCGTCGTCATGCGCTCCACTGAGGCGGGAGCCATGTTCGCTTAATTCAGAGGATTCAATTAGCAAGGAGGGTCCAGCAGAAATCGACGAATTATGCAGCTGAATGAACGGCTGTTGGTCGTTGGTTTGGTGGAATCGTGGACCAAAGTCCTGTTAGTGGGTATTATTAGCAAGTTGATCCCGGGAGTCTGGTACGCCAGGCTTATGAGGGTAGCAATTATTAATAGGATATGACCCGAGGGACTGGAACTGGTGGGATGGGCGAGGGGGCCAAAGATCTATGTACTTGGTCTCGGATTGTCGCATTGAGGAGATCTACCTCCTGAGTGCTACCCAACACTTGCCGCGGCATGCAACCGCGAGCAGCTTGCCTTGAACGAAACCTCCTTTTATGATTTATCTGACCTAATGCCTGCACCTGAACCCTCTACTTCCAAGGTGCCCTGGTAAGCTGGGTGGGCTGGGTACGATAGCTCCAATCTCCTTGGAGGATACAGGTGGAACTCGCGGACTATTTAAAAGGCGCATAGTTAGTCCAGGCATGTGCCACTCCATCAGGGGCAGCCGTAACAGCTGCTTTACGGGTTGGACAACCCCGCTCGTAGTTGTGAGGCGGCTAGTGGAGGATCAGCCCAGATGACTGCTCCATTCCGTCCACCCAAGGAATGGAGACGAGGGCGATCGGGCCTCTGGTTATTCCCGAAGGAGTCCTTAGCTCGGAGGGGAGGGGTTCGTGCAAGGAGACAGCAAGTGGGCACGGGCTTGAGACATGGGATGTGATACTACCAGAGTATCAAGTCAGTTGCCAGAGAAATACCAATGGTTCTGCTTCATCAATCGTAAAATACCTAGCCAAGACCAAACCCGGGGAGACGACTCCCAAACCCTTCCATCATACATTCATTCCATAACCATGCAGCCTTTTACAAGGGCTTCTGCCCTGTGACGGCGGTGAAAGGAATATGCGTATGCTGCGTGTAGTCATAGCACACCTTCCTCACCGCAACCAGATAGACCTCAATCTGCTCCGGCGTCCACTTCAAGCCATGTAGGAAGGGCTTGCTAGACACGCCGTGGAGGGCATCCACGATCATGGTCCTACAGTACAAACCAATCATGCTCATCCTCTCGTCCTTGGGCCAGATGCCAAACGGGATCTTGAGCGCCTTCTCCTGGACGTTGACGAAGCCGGCATCAAGCGTCCTCTGCTTGTTATTTCGCATCGACAGCATGTCCACGCCAAACGTCATGAGCCCCTGCCGGACCAGGCCCAGCCACTCCTGCAGCTTGTTGTCGGGCTTCAGGGAGCCGTCGTCGCACTTGAGCTCGAAGCACAGCTCCTGCAGCTCGATCCACCCGCCCGGCTTGAGGGCCTCGTACGCGCGCGACAGCAGGGTCGGCCAGTCGCGGATGGCGGCCGTCATGTGTCGGATGTGGATGTAGTCGAGGGAGTTGGGCGGCTGGACCCATTCGGCTTCGGCGTCGTCGACCATGAATCGGACGTTGGGCGGCACCCACGGCGTCTGGATGGGACTGAGGTCGATGCCCAGGATCTCCGCCTCGGGGAACTCGTCTCCCACTGTCAGGCGGTAGGGTTAGCCAATGCAAATAGCGCAACGGGACGCATGTCTGTCTCGCAAGGATGGAACTTGCTGTCAATAGCCCAGATGCCCGTGCCCGTGCCAATATCGAGGATGTTCTGGGGGTTGTTGAGGGGCGCGAAGTGCAGCTTGCCGTCGCAGAGGTGAATCACCATGGCGTGCTTCATGTCCTCCCTCTCCTGTTCCGGCTCGTCGTTGGGGAACTGATACCTCCCCTCCTGAAACTTGTGATATCGTCTGCTGTTCTCGAATTCATAGTCGCGGACGGAGCTGGTCACCGACGTCGATGCCGAGCTCTCTCTGTCTGTCTCGTAGCCGTCGTCGGTAAGTCCGGCTCGGTCGGCGGGGATTGTCTCGGCTGCTTCGATTGGGGCATGATCGTCTTCTGGGTGTGTTGGCTCGTTGGATTGCGTCTGTCGGGCTTCTTCTGTCCGGGTCGCTGCAGGAGGGGGACTGGGCGTCGCCGCTTGTGCTGGCGCTTCGTCGTGCTCGGCCGGCGGAGGCATTTTCTCTGAGAATTGTTGGAGCCGAGCGGTTGGTGTCTTGCCCTGCTCCCTAAGAAGTATCGGCGTCTAGATAGAGCCCGAGACGTATCCAGACAGTGAGGGTCTGCTAGGAAACAAAGTGATGGAGAAGAAATGGATCAAATGACGAGAGGATCCGCTGTTGCGGGGGCCTCATGATAAATGGAACAACTTCAACAGGCGGAACGGAGCACTTCTATCTCCCCGGAGTGGAGGAGGTAGGGCTAGCTGAAGCCCTAGGTAAGTCCATGGCTGCGTTGGCTTCAACAATTACCAGGATCCCCGTGTTATGGGCTGATCCTGAAGGAGCCGGCCTGATCAAGAGCGCTGTAGCCAAGAGAGAGAAGAGAGAACTTCTGAGCCTGGGGCCGCGTGTCGACGCGGGGAGCCAGACCATTCCTCAGCCCAGACGATGGCAGCTCAGCTGATGGCCAAATAGCAGCCACGTACCTGATTCCATCTCGTAGAAGCGTGCTTGTGAGCTTGTTAGAGCCGCCTAGTTTCTTAGTGTGCGCCGCGGAAACTCTCCTGCAAGATAGTTGAGGATCAGTGGGATGGGCCAGGGGTCTAGACTCCAGACAATCATGTTGTGCCTAAGCACACGTTGCCCTTGAGATTGATTTGCGAACGGACCCAGGCCAGTGGTATCAATTGCCGATCTCTTCCACAAGGAGATGGCGTGCATCCTCCAGCATGGAGAAAGCCAGCATTCCAGTCGTGTCTTACCACAGTTACCAGAGAAAGAGGAGCACAAATTCCAGTTGTGTATCGCGCCCATTCCTCACTATCAACATCCCAGCACGAAGCTGACACCAACAACAGCTGCACCACACTGCATATTCTCATTCTTGGCTGTAACTAGCGTCCAGCTGGGGCCAAAGTATCCTGGCGCTTCACTCTGTGCATTCCCACATGCAGCCAGCCTGCATGAATGAATAGTTCTAGATGGCACCAGGGCCTAATAGGCCGCTACGGGTCTCACTATAAATTTTCCGAGTGGCGTCAACCAGCAAGGCAGTGTCTTTTTAACATTGAGTAGAGCAGCCAACGGCCGGAAAACCCATTAGGTTTATTCAACCTACCCTAGACTCCAACGTACCCTCGAGAGAGGTAATTATATCTCGCAGATTACTTCACAAGGTAATTAGCATTTCTATTTTAGAAGTCTGTTTTACTAGGACTTATAATTCTTGGAATAATTGTTGGTTATTAATACTCTCTATTATTTCCTATCTATGTAAAAATTGAACAAAAAAAGGTCGTTTTTGTAAACTCGTACAGTTGAAAGACTTTCCTAAAGTAAGTAAGAACTATATATTTCTATCTTCGTCGTAAATGCTATCTAGGACAGCTTAGATACCCAGATCGTAGTCCATCTTTAACCGCCAAAATCCTTCTTCGCAATTACTATGATTGTTTCCCCTGTTAATTAAGATTGCAGCCATTCCAAGATCTTACGAGCCGCTGTCACCCTACCACCGCCGCCTTTGCTGCAGATTTCGGCGATTTGTCTAGACCTCGCAGTGTATTTCTCGTTGTTTTCGATGGCTACATCCACCAGAATCGGCGCAAATTCCGATTCCGTCCAGCGAGGACAACCCTTTGGGCTTCCCCACCGTCCAATCCCGAGGAGTTCGGCTCGGTTGGCGAAGTCATAGGTGTCAAGCCAGCAAGGGACGATGACCTGCGGTACTCCAGCGCTGTTTTGTGTCAAATTGAGTGAGTTTTACGCAGAAATTTAGATGGAGGGTACTCACCAAACGGCCTCGTAGAATGAATTTGCACCACCGTGATTAATGACGCACACAACTGTCCCCGTCCCCAGTATGGAGCTTGGCTCTGATGATAGCCACTGAACAATGCGCACAGTATCCTTCTCAATCTCAGGGCCGAGAACCTCATACAAGACTGACCCAGGGCCAGTCTCCAAGTCTGGACTGCGGACCGAGTCTTTTTTCATCTTCCACAGCACTTGTAGCCCCTTGCCGGACTTTCGCGAATGGTCCAGCATCCGCCTCAAGGAGCGTGCCATGTCCACCGCCTCTGTTTCGTTCACAACGCAATGAGATCCTAGATTCACTAGCACAGTAGGTCTGCGTTGCAGCCATGCCGAAAGCTCGGGGTCTATGGGCTGGATGGGCCGCACGATAGGCCCGCAAGGCACAATCCTTGCCCAGTAGTCTTGCGGTAGGTTGACGAGATCCAGCTCGGGGAAATCGACCTCTGCCCGGCTTCCGATGAAAATTTTGTCGATGCCTTTCATATTTTTATGGCAAAGGCTGATATTCTCCGCGATCTCAAGGTTTGGTGAGCCAACAAGCTTTGCGACCTTCTTCTCCATATGCGCCACGTTCTTGTTAGTTAGCACGAGCCAGATCATGCGAAGGACGAGGTAAATGTTGAACGGGGTCCAATACCACGGAATCGGCATCATGTTAGCAGACGCAACAACTGGCCACTTCCAGAACGCTGCTAGCCCCGGCTCGAGGTGATGAACAAAATCCTTCAAGGTGTTGGGCGAAAGGATCGCTAGCTTGTAATTCTTGGGCCCATTGGCTCGGATATCCCTGGCTGCAGTGATGGCGGGCGTGAAAATGGTGTCTACTAGGACGAGGTCAGGTTTGAGATGATCGATAGTGGCGTCCACAGACTTATAAATCGAGGCAAATTCCTCGGCCGTCCAGCAGAGGAATGCTTTTGTTATGATGAATTTTTGCGAATTAGGCGAGTTCCAGATTCCAGGCTTCTGCAGCGAGACGGTGTGGATATTGTTGTTCAGGTCCTCCTCCTCCTGGAAGCACTTGAACATTGCGCGGCCGGGTAGCGGATGGAAGGTGAAGGGTGCAGAGCCATGGTCGCCTGCGCCACCGAGAGCATCGCGGAGTGTTTCTTGCAGCGCTGGAAATGAGGCGAAGTGAATGTCGACGCCTGGATTCTCTTGGAGCAGGGCATGCGCGGTAGCGATGAAGACGTTGGCCTGCCCAAGCTCTGCATTGACGAGCATTAGCACCTTTGGAGGCGCCATGATGATTCCCGATGCTGCTTGGATGACTGTAGAGGGCGACATATAAATGCTTGAACCGTTGGGTCACCGCTTCAGGGCCCCTTTTCTTCAAGCACGGGCACCCAAGCGGGTCTGGAACTTGCCGGTCGCTTTAATAGTTTGCAATCCGCACTCAGATCACGGTTCTAGCTGCTGCAACAACCCAGGATGAGAAGGTACTAAAATCTGACTGTGTTGCATAGAAGCCGGTCTGATGCGTCAATGCTTACAACTAGCGCCTGAAATATCATAACCATCTACCGTCCCAGAGCAGTCGGCAACACTCTTTCCGATCTTGTTTGAAACTTTCTCATCTCGGGGTCGCATGCAGGGGTCGCATATTAGCGTCAGATAACTGGTTGTATTCTATTGTATGGGTGTGGCGCCGTGGGCGACGCCTCGATTCTCCTGTGGGCTATCCACCCGAGATATACAAATGGCGGCAAATCACTATCCTGGTTTTACTAGGGTCTATAGCGGTAAAGGTACAAGTCGGTAATCCAGGTGCCGACCACCGAGCCGGCGCCCAGGAAGGTGAAGATGCTCTTGCGGATTGTAGGCATAGTGGCGTCGGACGTATGCTTATGCTTGTATATGTAAATGAAACTCTGGGGTCGGTGTATACGGGTGGTGCGGTTTGAGTTTGAAGTTTGAGCGAACATGTCTTATATCGATCTAGTTGCCAGGCTCGAGCATCCGTCAATGTGTCTCTATTCGTCCGCTCGAGCATATCGAACTATATACCACGCTGTTGAAAGTGATGAGGGACATTTGTATGTAATCATAGTATAGGTAGCTAGGTGAGCGGGTTATAAGTTGTGTGAGGGACTGTATCTGCAACTGGCTGCGGATTTAGCTGATCTTATGGGCCGGGTAAAAAACCTCTCATCTTTTATATCTATCACCCTTTTCAACGGGGGATTTTCATGGCAGTGCATGCAAGAGGCAGAAAGGTCTGCTTGTTAGCCGCGTGCCTGTGCCTGAATCGTGGCCGATGCTTCCAGAATAAAATGCACTTTCGTCAACATAGCACCAGCTACCCAACCAACCACAATGAGGCATATTCCCAGTCTTGTAATTACTCCTGCCCTTCAATATCTCTGGGATAAATCAGCCCGACGCCTCACAGATGTATCTTCACTATAGGTGCACACATCCAACAAGGCCAGATTTGAGGACTATTATTAGTAGGGGTAGACTGAGGAGACGGTGAGATCTTTAGTTTCTCAGAGTAGGTGGCTTCTTGCTCGATCTCGATCGTACTTTAAGAAGCAATTCAAGGACATCAACTTACCTGAATTAGGATGATGGAAGAAGCAGAAACAAAATTATGTAACCACTTACGTCAATCAAATGAACGCCGAACTGGATGAGGTTTAATGACATCACCACTCCGAAGATGCACTTCATCGAACCATGGCTTCATATGAATCGTACCTAAGAGATCTTTAAATTTCTCCGCACCCAGTCTTTCCATAGCAAACAAATTTGTTCAACCACTTCTCCAATAAAAGCATCAATGCACGCGTAAGGATTTTCAACGCTTCGACATGGCCAGATTAAACCACCAAGAAGGAGGCCAAAGCAAAACAGGCCAGAAACACGAGACAGAGCACGAGGCACCACCATCTGCTCGGCGGGTCAAGACTGAGAAGCAACAGACGTTGGAAGAATCGCTAAACAATGACAAAAGTCCTGAGAACAAGAAAGCAGACAGCATCGCATCTGAACAAGTGGACAAGCCGGAGGCCCAGAAGCAAAGCGCCGTGAGGCCAGGAGAGGAACCAGATGTTCCACACAGCATACAAGAGAAGGGCGTCATATACTTCTTCATTCGCGGGCGGGTCAACATTGATGATCCGAAAACCGTGGACGACGTCGCGCGGACATTCATCTTACTGCGGCCAATTGAGAAAGATGCCAAGCTCGGCGATGGACCGATCGGTGATGCACACAACACCCGTCTCCTCGCGCTTCCCAAGAAGAAACTTCCGCTTAGTGGAAAAGATCGCTTCATGATTTTCGTGGAGAAGTCTAATGCTTCCTTCGAGAATCTGAAGAAAAAATTCTTGGCTGGAGAAGACTATGAAACGAAGACAGCGGGAACGAGACACACTCCCGCGGCCACCCCAGTTGGAGAAGGCGTATATGCCCTCACCACTACAGGACGAGAGAGTCATTTGGTATATATGCTCACAATTCCCGAGAAGCTGGATTCGGCGCAAAAGGATCTAGGTATAAAGGAGAAAGGAAGCTTTATAATAAGTACCAAAAATCCAAACTATGGCGGACCGGCAAATGCAAGACTACCAGAGAATCCTAAGTTTCCCAAGGAGTATGCCCTCGTTATGCTTTTCTCATCCTCACTTCATTAACGAGATCTTAGGGTTATTGACGAATTCCGATCCCTGCGATGGCTCCCTTCCAAGCCTACTCACCTAGACTACCCGAATGCTCAGCTACTCCTCGTGGGAGAGTCTTCTGGTATCGAAAAAGCTCTAGAACCACAAGAAAAGGATGATGAAAATGGCGCACAGAAGCCGGAGGAATTTATGGAGAGCCTTGCAGAGGAAGACCTTCAAAGAATGAGACATCTAACTGGCCAGCAATCGGAATCTATATATGCCGATCTCCAGGCTCAAGCAGAAGATTATCCTCGGCTTAAGACAACTTTCTAGATGCACTGTAATAATGAATCAAAGTTTTTTTTTATGAAAATAAGAAAGATTTACCAAATTATCCAGTTCCCCTTATTTAATATCATTATCATTACTATTTTACATGCTTGCCTCAATAGTATATAATCTTATATAGTTGATGTTTACCTTGTCCCCAGAGAATTCTAGGAGCGAAGTCACAGAAAAATTCACATGATAGGGATATTAAATGACGAGGACATGCACGTAAGTTCTCGATACAAGAAATATCTTTCGTAGATCAACAAGGTATGTAGAGTGGGTGAGTGAGAGTGGAGTCATGCGAAGGTCAATCTGACGTCACGCATCCCGGCTTCCTTGGATGAAGTCGTCACCTCTTCGTTCTTATATTTGATAAAAACTACTCTTCTTCCATCTGAGTATTATTCAATTCAAATAAAACAATCAAATTCTAACCTAGAATACTCCACTCTCCAATCTTCAAGATGCCTGGTCAATTCATTGATAGGCCTAACCCACCAGCCTTACCAAGCGCTCTCCCCGAGGAGACGCTCGACCTGGCGGCGAAGATTGAGAGTAAGCCGATAGGAGAAGATGATTTGAAATCTCTCAACGATTTCCAGCGAGCAGCATGCTACATCGCTGGTGGTCAGTTCATTTCCTCGTTCTCATTGATATCGCTGTGGCTAACGACCGATAATACAAGCGATGATATTTCTTGAAGACAACGTGCTACTGGAAGAAGATCTTAGTTTTGATCACATAAAGCCCCGACTTCTTGGGCATTGGGGCACATGTCCGGGCCTTATTCTTGTTTGGTCCCATCTGAACTTGCTTATTCGAAATCATGGCATGGATATGATTTACGTTATTGGCCCAGGACACGGTGCTCCCGCCGCACTGGCAGCTCTCTGGTTGGAGGGCTCTCTTGAGAAATTTTACGCTAATCGGTATCCCGTCAGCAAAGAGGGTCTGAGGAAACTTATTACCGGCTTTTCTACTCCTTCAGGCTTTCCGAGGTAGGTCTATCGGTTGTTTCTTTTTCGACTAACGGCATGGGTTCTGTTTTTTTTTTTTTTTCTTTCTCTCTCATGAAATAACCACTGACAAGTTGAAAAGCCATATCAATTCCGAGGTCCCTGGCGCAATTCATGAAGGTGGCGAGCTTGGATACGCTCTCGCTGTTTCATTCGGTGCTGTCATGGACCATCCAGACTTAATTGTCACCTGCGTGATTGGTGACGGTGAAGCCGAAAGTGGCCCAACCGCCGCGTAAGTCAAAGTGGGATTTTACTGTGAGGCAACTATCTGACCGTACTCAGGGCATGGCATTCAATCAAGTTTCTTGATCCCGCGGAGTCAGGAGCAGTCATTCCTATTCTTCATGTCAACGGTTTTAAGATCAGTGAACGGACCATTTTTGGATGCATGGATGATAAGGAACTCGTCGCGCTCTTTTCGGGTTATGGTTATCAGGTTTACATTGTCAAAGACCTTGACAACATCGATAGAGAGCTCTCCAACGCTCTCGAGTGGGCAGTCTGCGAGATCAAGACCATCCAGAGAGCGGCGAGAGGTGGAAACCCCATCATCAAACCACGATGGCCTATGTTGATTCTACGCACACCCAAAGGCTGGACAGGTCCTAAAAAGGTTGACGGCGACTTCATCGAAGGATCCTTCAAGTCACATCAAATTCCCATTCCAAAACCGAAGGACAATGAGGAGCATTTGAAGCTCCTTCAGAATTGGCTCTCAAGCTACGATGCCAAAAAGTTACTTCAAGACGGCAAACCTATCGACACCATTCTCAATATTCTGCCCCGTGATATGTCGAAACGCCTTGGGCAACTCAAAATGGTGTATGATTGCCATACACCCCTCGATTTACCCAATTGGAAGACTTTTGCTGTCAAGAAACACGAACACGCGAGCGCCATGCAGGAAACAGGCAAATTTCTCGACAACGTGGCCCAGCTTAACCCAAAGACGTTCAGAGTCTTCTCCCCCGACGAGCTGGAGAGTAATAAACTCAGTGCGATTTTATCACACAGCGGACGCAACTTCCAATGGGACCAGTACTCACGCGCCAAGGGGGGCCGAGTTATTGAGATTCTCTCAGAGCACTGTTGCCAGGGTTTCATGCAAGGTTACACGCTCACAGGTCGCACCGCTCTCTTCCCGAGCTATGAGTCTTTTCTCGGTATTGTACACACGATGATGGTTCAATACTGTAAGTTCAGCAAATTGGCACGTCAGACCGATTGGCGCCATGACATTAGCTCCATTAACTACATCGAAACAAGCACGTGGGCTCGCCAGGAGCATAATGGCTTCTCCCACCAGAATCCCTCGTTCATCGGTGCGGTTCTCAATATCAAGGGGGAGGCAGGTCGGGTCTATCTTCCTCCAGATGCGAACTGTTTCTTGAGCACTGTGGATCACTGCCTCAAGTCGAAGAATCTCGTGAATCTCATGATCGGTTCCAAGCAGCCAACAGCAGCATACCTCTCTGCTGACGAAGCAGCAGAACATTGCCGCAGAGGCGCCTCGATCTGGAACTTTGCATCGAATGAGCACAAGGGACTGAAGCCTGATGTTATCCTAGCCGGCATAGGCGTTGAGGTGACGTTTGAAACAGTAAAAGCAGCTCACCTCCTTCGCGAGCTCGCCCCCAGCCTGAATGTGCGTGTTATCAATGTTACAGACCTCATGGTCCTCGCTTTGGAGTCTCGACATCCCCATGCACAGAAGCACTCCGAGTTTATTCAAATGTTTACGGAGGATCGACCAGTTTGTTTCAATTACCACGGATATGCTACCGAACTGCAAGGTCTGCTCTTTGGAAGGCCGAGATTGGAGCGTATGTCTGTTGAAGGTTACAAAGAAGAGGGAAGTACCACCACTCCCTTCGACATGATGATGGTAAACAAAGTAAGCCGTTACGATCTTGCTTCGAGGGCTATCCGAGCTGCGAGAGATATGGGAGTCGGGGACGATAAGTTGAAGGATGTATTTGATCAAGTGCTGGCGACGATTGAAGAGAGAATGACTGAGGTCAAACGCTACATTCAGGAAAATAGCAAAGGTGAGTTGCGATCTCGACGGATGCTATATGGCATACTAACATATTAGTAGATCCAGATGATATTTACAGCATGCCCGAGTTTGAAGCAGGGGGTTGATCATGATAGGGAAAGATCCAGGCTTGCATATCATACGATAGCATACCAATCTTCCTTAAAGGCGCGCGTATAGGTAAAACAACCCTACTGTCAGAGGGCTGCGGAACATCAGGAATGGCCTGTTGCTTTATGTTGGATTTTATATCAAATAATACAGTTCTACCATTCCATAACGAGAAACTCTGAGATGCAAATTCCTTGGCAAATAACCTAATATAAATGAACACGTTGGCCTTTTCTGGAGCTTCCCGGAGGGCCTTAATATTTATACAAGAATAGTCAAGCGGAAGAAAAGAGGCAATTTGATACGGCGATAAGGGGGCGGCGGGTTGGGCCAAAAAATAATAGATTAGCTACGAGGAGTGTGAAAGACCGCCTTGCCTTCCGCTGACCTAGGTTAAGACGAGGGGGCGTGGAGCAAACTCCACGTATAAAATCTTGGATGGGCGACCGACTCTCATGATGAAATCGAAGTGACGTCAATTGGATGTTGGGATCTCTTTCGCTCGGCATGGAATCCCTGGCAGTGACGTTAAGGTCCATCAAACCCAGTTTACCCCTCAGACTCATCCCTCCCTCTCTGTCAGGTCTTCTCTCTAGATCCTTACAGAGCAATCCGGCTCGTTGCGTGAGGCCCATCTATTCTTCTTTGATTTTCTCCCATATTATCACTGGGGGGTGGGTGTGTTGAGATTTGCTATATGGTCCCTGACTAACTATTATCATAAACGGCCTCACCCTCAAACTGACTTGTATATATTAGTTTTAGATTTCAGTCAAAAATAAATCTGTCGGTAGATGATAATCTGCTAGAAATATACCTCGAGAATGAGCTTCAACGGAACGTCGTGACTTTGCCAAATGTGTCGGCCATGCCCCAGATTCCCTCCCTCAAGCAGCTAAGCTGCACAATCTGGGAATGATCCACGAAGAGGTTCACATCAGCCCCAAACTCCCGGATATACCAGTTGAACACTTTAGGTTCTGCAGCCTCGAACATGACCTTCTCCGATGGCAACTCCCGCAGGATACTATGGATGACGTCCGTCCGCCAATTCTTCACGTTCTCTGTGATGCCTTCGCTCTCGATCATGATGCGTTCGACCCCACAGTCTTGAATGAACCGCTTGCCCATATTCACCACCTTGGACGGGTCCGAGGTGCCCATGCTCTCTAACTCGCCTGCCTCAGTGTCACCGCCGGCGCCGAACTGGATACCAATCTCGGGTTTCGCAATCAACCCGGCATTGTGCACTGTGTCGACCAGCCGTAGCCAGTCGTCAGGCGGAAGAGAGAGGAACCCGGTAGAGATCTCAATCACGTCCATCCCAAGCGACTTCACTGCCTAAGGTATCGGTCCACGGCTGAACGCGGGTCTGACTGGATCAGAATATATTCCATCCAGCCGCCCTAGAACTAAGTTAGAGGAGCCCGTTATAGCAGGTTGTAGGCAGAGTGCTTACGGTAGAGACGTAGACGCCGTTATCATGGGCGATATCAATTAGCTCTCTCAGCTTGTCCTCGGGAAAGAGTGAAAAGGAGCCACCAGCAAACTTGAGCCCGTCGACGTGGTGGCCCATCCTTATAAATGGTGTCAGTATAAAGACCAATAACAATCGTGCTACGGCACTCACGTTTCCAGGACATCTTGCAAATATCGTTTACCCATGGCTGAGTAGTACGGTCCGCGAATCTCCGTCACGCCCGTCTTGCGCGGTTTTGGAGGTCTGCTATTGTGGTGAACGAAGCCAAAGCCATTATCGTCTTCGAGCATTATCTTCGGTGGAGGCGTATATAGACTCCGTGAGGGCGCAGAAAAAGACTTGTATCGCGCTGCGCCGCGGCCTGTGGCCGACTTCAAAGCACGCGGGCTAAGTCTGGAAAGCATCATTGAATGCGATAATCAGGAGAGAGTTAGTGATAGTCGTGCTTGTCATTTACCGGCCGCGATTTATCGCTCTCGTGAACTGACTCCGTTAGACTTTGTATTATTCAAGAAAGTTGGATTTGTTCGGTTTATAAGCAGATATCTCTAGCACCATGTCAGCACGGTCCTGCCTCAGCATGCAGGTATCAAACTTCACCTCGTGGAAGGCTGCACTTGACGACGATTTTACGTCATCTCGTCGTGAATACTATTGATAAGATCCACACGTTCTCATGACATCATTCCGACAATCAATGTCAACCGCGTGATGATACTGTCAATCATGACAATAATCAATCTACTGGATGTAACATTGGGTATATACTGTGAACAATTGCAGGTGGGGTAACAAAGGGTGTGGTTTTCGTAGTCGGAGCTTTTGTAGCTATGCTTGGGGAGGATCTGAGAGTCTGGAATCGACTGATCTTCATATTCAAAGAACAGATTAATCATAGATGCGTGTTCATGCATACCCGCACACGAAAGTGGCGGTCGGCTATAACTATCCGTTCCTACTGCTTCAAAAAATCATTGAAGGTTTGGTAAGAGCTTCCATCCTATCCTTTCATTACCAGCCGAGAAAATGGTGTGGCAGACAGTTCAATGCAGTGCAGATATTACTTACTAAGTGACTTCGACAGGCCGGGATATCTCTCTTCTCTTCTAGCATCGCCGTGGCGGCCGTATGATCCTCTGGTGGTGATTTCATAAAAAATTTGATGACAAGTCACATTACAACAGCGCTGCGGTTGGGCAGCAGATGGGCTGTGTCGTACTAATGCCCAAGACTCGTTCGGCGAGCCGATGCGGTGATTGTGGCTGTGCTGTCTGCCTTGGGATGTTGTGAAACCGCAAATGAGGCGTTTCCGTGTGCCTTGATACGAAATTTGCACATTTCCTGCAGGTGAGCAGTCATTACAGTAACGCCGTGGCGTCCAATTGTCTCTGCTTAGGGGGTAAGCTGAGTCGATGCTGTAAGCTTCATTTGGCGCGTTGGCAGGCGGCTGTTTGATTGGAAGACGCCCAACGAGGCTTTACGCAGGGTGAAGAATAAATTACCCCGCTCCGCTGCTCTGACACTTTCAAATCCTCTTCTTTCTTCCATTTTCTCGCAGACGGCGATGGTTGTCCTGTGACCAGGCGGGCTCGAAATGGAAGTTCTCGGCGCCGTGGCAAGTGCTGCCACTTTGGCCCAGATTGCGGTCAAGGGAGTCGAGTTCCTGCAAAAGATTCCTGAGATCAAATCCGACTACGACGAGCTCTGTAACGAGGCATGTACTCCATCTGACCAGTGTCTGTGGGTTGGTTCTGACCTTTGTAATTTATCATCAGCTTGAATTCATGGAGACATTCATCCGAGTTGCCCACCAAACGTCGACGCATAGCGAGAAGACGACACCGATGCCCAGAATACAAGATCAGTTTGCAAGGATTATATCTACGCTTACAGAAATATCAAGGGGCATGGATGAAATCAAGGCCAAGTGCCAGCACAAGACAGCCACGGGAGACGTGCGGGTTAGCAAAAAGAAGTGGATGATATTCGGCGGCAAGGTTGGCGGGATGCTTCAAAAGGCACATCGAGCAAAGACGAATTTACAGATGGCGATTGCCTTGCACATGTCCACGCTACACCACCAAACGAATACGGAACTGCAAAAGGTCAAATGCAGGCTCGATACATCATTACCTGGGATTGAGAGGCAGCTTGACCATATGTCACACGCTGCAATGATGATGATATCGACCCAAGAGCTGATTCTGAATGGTCAGACCGAGAATTCGCAGAGAATTCAAGAGCTGGATGACGAGGGAAATGAGCTCGACAGTCACGACACGAGTGCAACCACGCATGTTCAGGGACCAAAAACACCAGAAGCACCTCCACAGAGCCTGATTGGTCAAAGAACCGCATTGGCGGTGGTTCTCCAGAAGACGCAGTGTCCAACGCAGTGTGTTTGCCGATGCCACACTCGTCCACGGAGGTTTTCTAGCCCGGAATGGATAAAGAAGCTGGCAGGGTCATGGGAACTACAATGCAAACCACAGTCAGTCAGGGCGCAGTGGGATACGCGTTGCCCATGCAACAAGTCGGATGATCTGGAGATTGCATGGCGACCTCCGGAGTGGTGGTGGATACAATCTTTTTCCCCTCGTCCCCATCGTTATTCTCTGAAATGTGCGCTACGTCCAGTTAGAGTTTTGCCATGGCATTCAGACGAATTCCGCTATTTGAGCGGCTCCGTTGCAGATATTCAGCAGGCCATGGACAAGGGAATGGTCTTGTTTCCAGATGATCGGTTTGACTTCGACATGGATATCTTCGATGTGAGTACGGATGCATCGAAATTCCATGGGGGAAGCAGAAACAGCTAACCGCCAGATAAGATTCTACTTACGCACAAGAATTTTCAGGTTTTGGAGTTTCTCCTGCTGCAATGGAAGAATGTGTTGGTGAATACTGGGCTCTCTAGGTACCGTGGACAATCTCGGGGCAGCAGCTAAACAGCAGGGCCAAGGCTAACATCGAATCACTATACAGGAATATAGGATATCAGGTGTGGTATAATCTAAGGTTCACATCACTAGGTAAACCAGGAGTCCGACTGCTGGAACGAGTCGTCTCATATGTCGACTGGGAGACGGACGTGGCATCATCACCAATTCACGAGGCCGCCTTTCGGGGATCGGGAGTGCAAGAAAGCTGTGTTGGAGCAAAGGAATTGATCGATGCGTGGGATGAGACTGGGCATGCGCCGTTGCACCACGCAATAAGGAGAGGTCACACTCAGGCCGTGCAGGATTTGATTGATGCGGGTGCCGACGTCAATTGCAAATCATACCTCGGGGAGACTCCGTTGATGTTGGCCGCTCTTCTTGGCGAGGCGGAATGTATGCGAAGTCTGCTTTTGACAAGGCGGATCAATCGCATTGATGAACGAGGCAGAACAATGGATACTGCACTGCATCATGCTGCTTACAAGTGTTATCCCGAGGCGGTGCGGCTGCTGCTGGAGGCCGGATCATCGCCGTCGGTGCATTCCGTTTGGGGCAAGTTTCCACTGCATCGCGCGGCAGATTCTGAGAACCAGAACACAGCCGAAATAGCAGCCACCATCAACCTGCTGCTCGATGCACCAGGGACAGATATTAATGCAATAAATGATTTTGGGGATACAGCCGTTATGCTCGCCGTGAGGCGTAATAAGCATGTCGCTTTGCGTTGTCTGGCGCAAGCTGGGCCTTCTTTCACAGTAGTGAATAAATATTTAGGCAACGTCCTGCACCACGCTGCATTTTGGGGGGATCTGGAAACTTTGCATTTACTCGACGGGCAGGAATTGACTTGCATCAACTGGAAGCTTCCTAACGGCCGAGGTTGGACTCCCTGGATGTTGTTTAGGCGTCGTTTGGATGATCCCGAATGGAAGCCAGACCCAGCTATAATGATTGCCTTTGTGCAGCTGTACAGAGGCATTCGGGATCGGGACCTCGCCCACGATATTTCGCTGCTGGAGCAAACACTCGTGGCGCTGGACCAGAACGACAAAGTTGAGGCCCATCGCCACCTCTCCGCAATCATTCAGTCCAAAGAAGCATATAAGAATGAGCACAGTGCTGGATTCTATCGCGGCTTGAGGGGGCACCTATCTTGTGGCGACAAGGAGACACTGTTGGACAATATTCAGGCAGATCTCCAAGACCTCCGGCTTGAGATGGTGAGCAGCCCTTGGGACCAGTATGCTCTTGATGAATCTGATTCAGATGAGTCTCTATCAGAATCAGATGAGTCTCTATCGGATTCAGATGAGTATCCATCGGATTCAGATAACACTTCTTCAGATTCAGAGGATTTTAGCGAACCGTCCATACGCACAGAAAAGTTATGCAAGCAATAGGGATTAGCTTGACAGCCCATAGCATCAGGGTGACCCACGAGAAGTAGGGAACTATGTTTCTTCCGCGCCCATAGTAGTGGCCAAGATAGGGGACACTTCATCATTCAAGAGAAAACGAGCAGCAAGGAGAGGAAAAGGTTCGCCAGCGGTTCGGTTTCTGGCATGACCATCTCTATGCAAGACAGCACATAGAGTCTTGTCTAAAAGTTAAACCGTTGATCCCTCATCTGTTGTGCATTTTTGGTACAAATTTTGTGTCATTCCCGAAGGCTATGTACTTTAAGATACTCATCTCCCCCCTCGCCAATGTCCAAACTCCAATTCAGTAATAGCATCTCACTTGCCTAGAATGAATATCGGAACAACGGGCTCTCGTCTCCCATCTCTGCAAGTTCATCATCTGTATACTGTGCTCTGATCTCCTCCTCGCTCATCGACGCCCGCTTTGCGTTGATGCGCTTGAGAATGAGAGCGTACAGAGGTGGCCATACGCATCCAAACGCACCAATCATACCGATGCTGATGCCGAATCCAACTGGATATTTTGGAGCAGTGCTCGCAATGTAGACGTTGGACCCGACAATCTAAGTGAAGATTAGCACAGCATCAACAGTATGGGGTTATCTGCCTTAGTACTTACTCCTCCGAGTTGAGAAAAGCTGATCATGGCGCCAATACCAACGGCTCGCTTCATTGTCCCTGCAGTGTTCGTCGAGATCCATGCCGTCGCCAGCGGAGATACCGGATAGAGGCCGCCCGTGGCCAGAAATACACCAAAGAGGGTAACTCCCGGAATCGAAGGGAATCGCACACTGACCACCATGACGATGAACCCTGCAAGTGCCATGAGGTTGGATAGGAGGAGAGGCAGCATCCGCTTCTGCCATCGGTCTGCCATGTAACCCGAGAGCGCAGTAACGGCGCACGCAAATACATACGGTGGCACTGTCATGGCTTGAGCGTTCGCGGCCGAGTAGCCGAGATCACGAATAATGGTCGGCAGCACAAAGTTGTACCCGTAGACGGCAACGCAGAGAGTAAACTCGGTGACGGCGACGGCATAGATGTGCGGGGACCGGAAGGCCGCGCGGGCGTGCTTCCAGGAAAACCTTTCCATTTCCCCGATTCCCGTTTCGCCGCCAGCCGAGAACTTGTGGCGTAGAGTGAGGAACTCCTTCTCCTCGGGAGAGAGCCAGCTCACGCTGTTGGGGGTGTCGTATACAAACCAGAACCCGGCGATGGCGAGACAGAGACTAAACAAGCCTGGACACGGGGTTATCATCAGACCTCCCTCAACGGTAAGTAGGAAAACAAACCCTCAATGCAGTAGATGAACCTCCACCCGCGATATCCCCATGTATAGTCGAGTTGGCCGATACCATATGCTAGGAGTCCAGAGAATGCACCCGCCGCGGAGGCACCTGAGTAAAAGAAGCCCATTCTAGCGCCGACTTCCTCGGGCGAATACCACTGGGTCAGAATAAACGAGCACCCAGGAAACACGCCGGCCTCGAAGAGACCCAGAAGAACGCGGAAAGCCGCCCAGCCAGCGTAGTTCTGTTGAAGCGAGGTGAAAATCAAGATGAGCGAAACTGTGGTAAGGAGCACAGGGAGCCAGATCTTGGGGCCGAAGCGCTTCAGTGCAATGTTGGAGGGCACGCCACCGAACGCATACGTTACAAAGAAGATGGAAAGACAGGTATTCCATTGCTGCCCACTCAGGCCGAGATCCTCCATCGCACCGAACAGTTTCGCATTACCTGCGGGGGGAGTTGGTTAGATGATACTTGTCTCTTGTCTCGAGTACTTGGGACGGTTTAAATACTTACTGACGTTGGTTCGATCGACATATGACATGAGATAGATGATGATCAATTGCGGAAGCACGCGGAAACTATCATGTTAGGGACATCGCTTCAATATGAGATTTTACTACTTACTCGCACTTGCGGATCAGCTTCTTGAGCTTCCCTCCAGTGAACTCATGGCTCAGTTCCAGGAATCGATTGTACTCTGCCGAATTGTTGCTGCTCTCCCCCACCTTGAGGCTGGAGGCACAGTCGCGACCACCCTTCTCAGGCTTGGTCTCTGCGTTGATTTGTGATGCTACCATCGTGCTGAAGAGAGAATGTCGTCGTGAAGATGCGGCTTGTCATAACACTTTAACTGCAAGGATGTCGCATAGCTATTTGTACCCCAGGATCTGAATTCCCCCCGACTCAGATTCAGCTACGTTCAAACAGTTGCGGAGTTTGTGGAGCAACATGAAAAGCTTCTTGAGATAGAGATAAGCGCCACCTCGGTAACTAACGTGGATTTCCGTTCAGCTAACCATGTAATGAGGAGATAGGCGGTTGCCATAGGTCTCCGAGTAAGTGAGGCTCGGGAAATAACGCCTAGCGTCCGAGTATCCCTGGTCGTGATGACCGCGATGGAGTCAGACAACCCGAGAGGAATCACTGCGCCCGCCTCGTGACCAATTGCATGAAATCCTGCAGATCGGAATCTTGCATAATTTTTTCTGCCGATGCCGGACCAGGCGTTTGACTTATCTTAAAGCCTGCATCTCTAACCGCTATCCTTCTTTTTTCTAATACTCTACCAAGCGAGCTGTTTCACAAGAGCCGTTAAGAGCTTGCCCCGAAGCAAATTGTACCTAACCTCCTCTTCGCTTCGCTTTAAAATCTCAGGCTATCGATTGAGATAAGTTATCACGATGCCCAAAGTTACTATTGTAGGCGCTGGGTGAGTCCAGTCAACCTCTGCCATGCATGAATCTTCTAACGGTCCTATAGCATTGTAGGCCTAACTGCCGCAAGCCTACTACCAAAGACATGCGAGATCACCGTCGTGGCTAGGAACTTGCCTGGCGACGAGCTATCGCATGAATGGGCTAGCCCCTGGGCTGGAGCCGTCTTCCTCGGGCTCGACGGGTCTAATCCTCGTGAGCAGAAGATGCAGCTTGATTCCTTTGCCTTTTGGTGGCAACTTGCCAAGACTCATCCGGAGTCGAGCGTTAGGGTAAGATTGGGAATCCGTGATGAAAAGAGAAGTGCCAGTGCTGACAACGCGATACTTTTGCCATAGGCGATCGAGATGAATGATTTTCAAGATGTGACACCGCTTGAAAAGGTTTGGTATCGAGGCAAGATGCCAGAGGTACGTGGAACACACACCCTTCTAAGAAGACAGGTAGCTAAACAATTCGAACAGTTCCGTGTAATGGAACCACATGAGTTGCCAAAGGACGCAAAGTTGGGAATGAGCTGTATGTCGTCCCCCTCTCTTGTGGTTACTTCGAGATTGGAAGCCCATACTGGTGCAGACAAAACTGTGGTCCTAACACCACACATTTTCCTTCCTTGGCTTCGCCAACGCCTTGAGAAATCCGGTGTCAAATTCGTCCGCAAGAGCCTCCAATCCCTTGCCGATCTCAAAGGCTCTGGATACGATGTTCTCATCAACGCCACTTCGCTCGGTGCGCGGTATCTAGCGGATGTGGCGGATAAGCACATGGTGCAGGTCCGTGGCCAGACTGTCCTCGCAAAGACCAACTATAACAAGGTTTTCATGCGCCATGGAAAGGACTACACCTATGTCATTCCAAGGCTTGATGGCACGGCCATCTTAGGAGGTATCAAACAACACGGGGAGACGTAAGTTTAAGGAAAAATGAAAGCAGAGCGCAATAGGACCTTGGACTTACTATGTCAATAGGCACACTGAGGTCGATGACTCCATCACAGAAGACGTAAGTTTCGCCCATTACATCGTGACTTCTTCTCTTTGTTAATTTCGGGATAGATTCTGCGTCGGGTGCACGAGAATCTGCCGGAGCACTTCACCGGCCCCAAGCCAGCGGACTATGACGTGATCCGTTACAACGTGGGCATCCGCCCTGACAGGCCCACGGGTGTGCGAGTAGAGAAGGAAGTCAAGGACGGAGAGAAGATAGTTCACGCCTACGGCACAGGCGGTGGCGGCTACGTGTTTAGCTGGGGTGTAGCCAAGGAAGTGAGCCAGCTGGTTGACGAGTTCCTGTTCGACTCCCCTACACCCAGGTTGTAGATGATTTTCCAACTCCAGACGCGGCTCGAACAATCATTGATATGCTACGAGTTTCAGACAGATGTTCATTCCTAGACTAGATGGTAAATTTACTAAGTTGTCTTGGAGCCTATATGATCAATTTTGCCTAATCTATGGGTAGAATGAACAGTACTAACTTTGATTCAAGGTGTCTATCATGCAGGCTATTATTGAAATACATTGAGCTTCTTTGTAGCCTAGGTTTGATACAAGGTTACTTTCACACTTCAGGTGGTAAATAGCAGCTACAATTCCACGGAATATATGTGTTAATCATAATCGCACTTGATGTTTTCGATTTATGTCATGCAAAATCATTTGAAAGTCAATACTTCAGAATAGAATATATCATTCTCTGTACTGCAGTATGGGACGGCGAGCGTGATTGGCCCGAGATCGCTCGTGGATCTCATGGGTAAATCATTCGTTGGCTGAGGGTGGAAATTGGAGTCTCGGCTAATAATACCTATCGCATTGTTTCTCCAAGCCTCCTAGTGGCATCCCGGGGTTGATAACGCGGGGGCTATTGCCACTCGGGGAGCATGAATCTGTGTAGACATGGACATGAATCGATAACGCCCTGTCTTGTTCCATTGGATCTGAGACCTTCTACACCCTCGGCAAATTGCCCCTAGCGTCCGATATCATGACGGAGAAGTGGAACCAAAGCCAGAGCCAACAAGTCAAGGCCGATGTCAACCGTTGGAGTGGCGATAATTTGTACTCATCAGCTTGGTTTGCATGTGACTCTCGGACTGGAGAAAGCTAGATAACGAAAATATTCTTGGCTGTAGAGAGTAGAGAGACTCACACAGTACCTCCAAGTTTACAGCCGCTAACTATTTCCCTGCACTCCTTGCAGTGTATGACAGCCCACGGTGAATTTCAATCGAGAACTTGCCAGGTTCTATTACTAAGAAGAAAATACATCACCCTTCTTTACAATCAGTCAAACAACGACGGAGCAGTTTGCTGCATTCTTCAGCAGTCTCACGATATCCGACATCCTCCAAGATATCCGAGGCGCTGCCTCATCTCTCCTACTCGACACACTGACTTGCATATACGCTTCACTCCCAACAAGCCATGCCCAAGCCATCAAGCAGCTTTCCACCATGTTTGGCGGACGAGGCAACGCGCTACTCGCCGGTTCGCAGTCGCCCGCCTCAGCAACCTGCTCGATCTCGACGAAACATACCCCGTTGGAGTCCACTTCGGCGGTGCCGCGGTTTGCACAGCTCTTGCACCTGGCCGATATCACTTACAAGCCCTGGCCAGCTTGTCGTTCCATGCACAGTTCCCTGAGTGCACTGGACCGACTGCTGCAGACACACCGCCCAGATCCGGCGGCTATCGACTCGGTGGTCATACACACAGGACCGCTGGCCAACTCGGGTCAGTTCCGGAACCCCACGCCCGAAACCTTCTGCAGCTACTCCTTCGCTACCCGCACGCAGTGGCAGTTATGGTCCTATGCGAGGTCCCCGAGGGCGGTGGTTTGATAGACGAGATGCGGATAGTGAAGCCACGCTGGTAATCCGGGCTAAGGTGCGCGCCGAGGAGCTCTACGGCGTGGAGACGTTTGCACAAGACATGGTAAGGAACCAGATGAGGAGAATGCCAGGCGCTTCGACGCTGATCATCGACGGCCGGAGCTACACCGAGAATATGGAATATGCCCATGGGGATCCGTGGGACGCGCAGACAGCATACTCACCGAAAAGGGTCGGTGATAAATTCCGAAGATGCCTTGGTGATACACGAGTTGACATCGACGGCGTACTTCTCTGGCTGGCCAACATTGAAGAAAATCGGTGCTTCGGTCTAGTGATTGCCTTTATACGTATAAACCGCTTTAGCTGATTTAAGAAGAACTAAGAGATATTTTAAGTTTGAGACGATGGATGTTAGAGTGATGTATCTCGTTAAAAACGACTATTCACGGATTGGAAGGAGAGGATAATTTGGCTTCATCGGATCAACGAAAGCATCAATGCGGCCATGCCTCCGTATCCCAAAAGTTGAAGAGGTCAAAAGCCGTATTATCCGTCCAACTCAGTGCGTCGTGCAAAGTCTCTACTTCATCCAGCATGCGTAACTGGCCTTTTGAAGCAAGATTCCCTGCCTGGGCCATCTCGCCCAGGACACCCTTGGCAGTCCAGTACGTCGTTTGGTCGTCTGGCTTCTCCTCGAAGCTACCCGGCCATCTGGAGTTTACCGAAATAGCGAGCGACAATATTGTAAGGCCGGAGAAGAGATGCGAACTCTCCCAAAACCCAAACATTGCTAGAAAGTCTTGTATTAGTTTACGGTGACTTTTTTGAAAAGGCTGCCCATGCCAAAAGGGGCGTTCACAGAAAGAAGGATTCAACTAACCCAGCTTCTCACACTGTTTTAGATCAACGATGAGCAACAAATTGATTCTTGCTGCTCGGAGACATAGGTTGGTTAGATATTTCAAGCTCTCTTGACACGCATTTCCTGTGTCATTCATCAACAGATAGTTGATTTGCTTCAAGAAAAATGGCCGCAGCAGGAGAACGAAACACTTCTACCATCAGTAACCCGCTGATTCGGCAACGTGGGGGGGGTGGAGGGGGAGTTCTGAAGTATTTACCTGGTAGTATCTTTCATACAGTGACACGAGTGATCGGTTTTTCATCTCTCGCATCGCCGTCGGCAGGCCATTTTCGACATCAAACGACAACGTAGGAGGCATTTGTGCCCTCAGAGTCTCCAGCTGCCGTATGATGGGCTCTGCCCGTTTCTGGTCATAAATGATGCCGGTATCGCCTAGGCTTCTGACTGTCTGGCAGATGTCGGTATGTATAAAGGCAAGCTGTACCTGCGTTGTGAACGACACTCCGCTGGAGAACTCGTCAGAAGCCTCAGGTGGAAGCATCTGATCGCTAGGATAGGCAAGCTCGACTTCATCGCGACGGAATATAGGCGGGAGGCCCATTTCTGTACTCGTCATACGATCCAAGCAGTAGACGGTCCACCACACGCGCTTCATATGCTCGGATTCCACGGCAGAGAGTGATGAAGATGAGGATGGCTTGTGCAAGCGCAGAACATTTGAAAGCCGGGCAGACATTCCCGCGTACACATAGGCAGACTTTTTGCGGTTAAGACTGTACGAGTAAAAGGTCTGAAGGAGAGAAGTTTCAGTCAATCCAGACATCCAGACATCCAGACATCCATTAAGTCAATGATGTTTTGTTGCCAAAAGTAATGGAGAATAATACTCACAATTAAATTGAGTGCTATAATCTGGTCGATAGTCGGATTCTCATGGCTGACCTTGAGAAGAGACATGGCTTGCTCGAAGAATTCGGTGCCGGGCGGGCGTCGTGAGTCTACCAGATTGTCTTCATCCTGATCCGAGATGCGACCCAGCCGGATTTCGGGGGAGGCCCGACATTGTATGACTCTCCTAGAGCAAATACGACGAGCAAAGTGCATAGCCAGACCCTATCTTTGGCTTGTGGAGAGTTTGGATTCCTATAAGTTAAATCAAACCTCGTTCGGAAACTTTTTCGAAGAAACCAATGCCAGTCGTGGCCCAAGAATACGTCGAATTGGTCCAACAATGCGCGTGCATACGGATATGGAGGCAGCCTGAAGGAACACGGAGTGTCTGGCACCAATTAATAACAACATCAGATTGTGCGGGGGGAAGTAGAGGCGCCAACGAACCAGAATTGTCAAATTTTAGCTGGACAAAGTCGTAAGGCGCCGCCGCTGGACTTGTATCATCCGTATAAGGGTTTGACGGGGTGAGTTGTGAGAAGTCAGGGCCTGTATTGTTCTGTCGTATCTGCTTCAGCCTGGCAAGGAAGACCTCGGACGTGGAGTCCTCGACGAGCGGCAGCGGTGGCGGCAGGCCCTGACTGACGGTCCCACGAAGTGACTCCGGCTCCGACGAGGGTGTTGCTTGCGGGAGCTGACTGCTGTGGCTAAGCGCTCTGGCTTCCAAGTTGCGAATAAAACGTTCAGACACGGTAACGTTGCGGTCACGCATGGGATATGTGCATTCTTGGTTGGCCAGCTGACAGTTCCGGCATGGCAGCTCTGCAAATAGGGTGAGCAACGAGTCACGAAAGGTTGCAAACACGACAGCATCGTTATTTCAACACTTACCTCGGGTGCATTTCACCTTGCGCTTATGGCATCGGTGGCAGGCCGTGCTGCTCCGGCCGGGTGGTGGCATCGCGAAACGTAGCAGTGGGCACGCAAGAATACAGGTAGGTAGGTATGTTAGAATGGGCTGTACAGTAGCATTTCCACCTGGCTGATGCCAATAGATGATGGCCTTCACAGGCTACATGCAAGGTGGAGATATCCGTTATATGCGGGATTTCCATGGTGGGCACAGAGTTGAGATTACAGCGCCCTTAGCGGCCTTGCTAGCGGTTAGCTGGACGTCAGCTAACGTTCTTACGGCCTACTACTTTTGCTATTCGCACTCAGAGACTGATATTACTTTATACTCTGACCTCACCCCCTTATAATAATAAGTATATGCAATATACAGTATTCTATTATTTTATACTAACCTTGTTGCTATTCCTCTCTCATGTGCTCCGCCAACTCCCTCTTGACCTTGGACATGCTCTCAGGCCACCATCTCTCGCCCGCATCCATCGAGATGTCCGCCCACTCATACGTCCGCATAAACGATACAACCCTCTCAAGCTCCCACTCACCAGTCCCGCCTATCCACCACACCCCATCCAAAAGTATCATAAACACAAGCCAATGCGCAAATACATCCATTGCCAGCTTGTGGACCGCACTGGGTGGGAACTGCTCCTGCTCTATCCGTATCTGAGGCTCACTATAGCTAGGCTCGATAGGCATCAGATCTAGAATGGACTGCACAAAATGCAGGTACTCAATGGGGATCCTGTTCAGAAACGCCGTGATCGTCCTCCTAAGTGATTTCGTCGGCGTTGAAGACGTCACCCTCGCCGAGTACGTCCTCAGCCACGGGGAAACATGCCGCAAACGGCCCAGAGGCGGCGGAACCTGAGCTCCAGCCATACCACTGAGAAACTGGGGATCAGGGGAACTCCCGTCGATAGTGCAGTAGACGTTATCGGCCACGTCCTGCAAGATTTCCAGCGCGGCAAGCGTGGCATCTAAATCTGCCTGGCAACTGGTGTACGACTGCTGCTGCCAGACGTAGAGCCCGTCCGTTTCCGAGACAGAGAGCCCCTCCGAGAGATCTGATGGACATATGGCCATGGCCTTGGCTTGTAACTTTGCCAGGGCTGACCTATACGTGTTCGCAATAATCGGATACAGCAGCCTCCTCGTCCCCTCCGACGGACCATCCTCGGGGACATACTCGTCGACTGAGGTGCAAAGAGAAGCCATGAGCGGCCTCTGTTCCTGTATCTCCGTCGGTGTGCCAAGATGCGACGCTGACCCAACCTCGACTGGATCACTGGGACTGTTCATCAGCCCGCTGTATGCCGCGTGGGCCGCCCGGATGAGGGAAATCCACTGCGACTGGGCGGGCAGCAGCATCTCCGGCAGCGTTACACCGCATAGCTTGGCCGTTCTCGCGAGATGGACCCGGACGGCGTGGTCCGCGGAGCAGTACAGCACCATCAGGGGCGCGTTGGCGAGGACGTACTCGTACTGGGCGGGGCTCTGCATGGTGACCTGGATCTGTCGGAGGGACGCCTTGTGGTGTTCGCCTGCGAACTCGAGGAGCTCGCAGATATCAGCGAGGGTCTTTTGGTGGCCGATGTCACCCTTGACCAGGCCATGGCATTTGCTGACGGCGGATAGCGCTAGGAGGGACGACATGACGGGTTTGCTCTGGAATGCAAGATTTGGGATGCCGATTTGCAGGGCGTAGCGGTCGACTGAGTCAATGGGGATAATCCGGCTGGTGTGAGTTAGGTAGTGACTCAGCAGTGCCAACTCGGTTGCATCGAGAATTTGTGGTGATCCGAATAGTTCGGCTCTTGGTTGTATGTCGACGTATGCGGGAGAGGGGGACACGGAGACATTCGACACTGAACGCTGGCTGCTGATATCAGAGCATGTATCGGTTGGGATTGTGAGGTGTGCCAGTCGCGGATCGATGTTATCGATGCTGCTTCGCTTCTTTCTTGTTGAGGAGCTTCGTCCTTGGGAATCATCTTTGGCGTACTCGCAGGTGTAACCGCGAATGTCGCATCTTGAGCACCGCGGTTTGGCCTCATCACACTGTACACAACCACCGTTAGTCATTATCCGGCCCGGTGCATAACATCGCGACAAGCTACCTTCTTCCTCTGTTTCTTACACCTCACACATCCATTTCTCGATTTCTCATGCGCCCTCCGCGGCTTGAAGGCCGGAGTATGCACGTCGGGAGAGTGAGCGTCTTGGGGACTACTGTGGACAGTCATTGTATCGTGAATTCGCGTCTGCGTCGTGAAGATCATGCACATCAAGATCGCCAGGGGACAAATCTGCAGCGGCATCGGTATATTTTAGCTCAAAAGGCATTTGATAAGCAGCCATTTAGATTTCAAGGAGTGACGCAATGCCGACTCCAGCCCCAAACTAAGTGCCGGCTCAGCCCCCAACCGGGTCAGAAGTCGGGCAATGCTGAGCAAGCTGACACCACTACGCTTTTCTCCTTCCAGTAATAGGGTTGACTTTAACGTGCTACGGGTATTGGATAGGCTATTCATTTAAGGATGAGATAATATGGGCCCCTGCTTCATTCGACTCGCCGGCGGCACTGTGAGCTTCATGTGGCCACGGCATGTCAGACTTCTAAATCGAAGACGCCTGCTTTGAGTCATCTCCCTCCCGACACTCCCGTGCGGCATCCACCTGCAGCCCTCACGCCTCATTTAAATGAGCCAAAGTCCCGAAATTGATGACATTGTTCCATGCTTCCGTCTTCTCTTCTGCCGCTACTTTGAGCAAATGGCGGCTAAAAAAGTTCCAGAAGCTCAAGTGGGACTAGCTTACTTCTGGACCCACTTCAGATACCCTATACCCGAGCACAGCCCAGATCAAACGATGTGATCAATTCCATTGTACTGAGTTCAATGCTGACTGGGCTATGAAATGCTAATTGTATTTGTAATAAACCTAAGTCTAATGTTAGGTAAGTTATGAAAATTTTGCTTGCATAATCAAATAAAGTACATAGTTAAGACGACCTAGTTCATGCGCAGCCCTACTGCGTCGATCGTGGATCCTCTAAGCAAGGGTTCAGCATCAACCGCACCAGCAGTTTTCGATGAGTAGCCATCGTGAGCACAGCCCCCTTACAATACCCGTCTGAGGTGAGCTTTCGGAGGCATTTAATATGACAAGCATTCAACAGACCAGGCTCGGCATCATTGGGCTCATTGTATCAAATACGTCATGCTAAAGTGGTCATGACATGAGATGAGGTATCTTAACCTGCTGAACCGAAATTCAAGTGAATGGATGGTCCCCAGTTTCATCGAAGATCGCCCTCGTATTAGGCGATTAACCCCGTTATTGAAGTGGACGTCGCATTCATTGTGTTGAGATGTCGGGTCTGGCATCTTCTATTGTTGTTTAGCTTTATTATACTCGAACTCTCTTCCGTATTGATATGGACGGTTACTGGGTGATGTTAGTGGATCGAAGTCTTTCAGCGGCGTTGGACAGAGTACCATATTTTAAGCAAAATGGAACAAATTCACGTTTCAAAATATAGCACGGCCACGGATCCTGATGCGCTTCCGAGTGCAACAGTATCTCCCCTAACACTTGCCGAGACTCCTCGGTATTGCGGTGGCAGCCAGAGCAGTCTTTGGGAATCCCGCGTAATCCATACGCCATCGGCGCTGAAACAGTAGCCCACGGGCTTGATATAACCTTTCTCGTCAATGGCCCAAGAACCAGCATTTGTACAGAAACTATTCTCGTCCAATGTGTCAAAGGAGACACTGGTGATTATGCCACTATTACTCATCTGTTGATGAGTAAGGGTCTTTAGGTCGTATGTGTGTATGGAGTATGTGTTCGAGGATGATTCGCAGAAGACAAGCCATTTCGTATTGATGGCTAATTTTTTTACATAAGAAGGACGGTCCCATGTTTCCGCACCATGTATTTCACAGAGTCTCCTAGGTGGGAGTGCGTCTACCTTCCAAACGTAAAGCTTTTCGTCTGAGAGCATGACGAATTGTGTAGAATCTCGAGACAGGGCCATGAGAGGTTCTTCACTCCCGTTGATTTCAACACTCCACAGCTCTTCACCCGTTGCAATCTTATAAGCGCGAGCCAGGCGTGCTGAAGCCAAGACTAATATTTGACTGTCCGATGAATATGTCTGAGTCAAGATCATACCGTCAAACGATAATGTCTGAGTGGGGGTGAGAACTGAAAATGCTGCACTATTTCTTCCGTTTCTACATCCACCAATTGGATCGCACCATCTTTGTATAGGGAAATAAGTCGGCCGTCGGGCGAGAGGCCGCTTACAACATAAAAGCTAAAAAGAGGGGTCGACTCTGAACTCGTCATATCCCAAATTTGAGTTGAACCTCCGTTACTGTAATTGTGGCGATTCAGAAGTAACCAGCGACCATCGGGAGAGAATTGAAGCCGAAAAACACGAGTTTGTCGGAAGAGGTCTGTGGTCAAGGTCCGTATGCATGCAAAGCTCGCAACGTCCCATATCTTGACTGTTTTATCTACCGCAGCAGAGGCCAGCAATTTGCCGTCAGGGGAGAAATTCAATGACTTAACCTGACCGGAGTGACTCTGAGAATCTTGTTTCATGGACTTATCGTGCTTGAGCGCGTTCCGCGCAACTTGCTGGGGCGTTTGCGACATTTTGACAACCTTTGTGATGTCCCACAAACGTATGGTTTCGTCGTCTGAGGCCGAGGCGAGTATGCACTTTTCTGGTGAAAATGATAATGATTTCGCCGGTCCTGCATGGCCGAGGAGGCTTTGGACACAATTGCCAGCCTGATCCCATATCTTGACAGCGCCATTTGACAAAGTGGAGGCAAGTAACAGGCCAGGGAGATCAAGCGACGCAATGGCATATACTGTATCAGTCTCCCTCAGCGCCCTTTGAGAGCGCCCACCCTTCTTTGTGTCCCATATTAGAATCTCAGTATACTTTGCCGTGACTAGTTTTGATCCGGGTAGAAATACCGCTTTCACAAAACTGGTACCGGCAGAGAAGAGGTATCGGCCGCTCACTAGGTCCCAGACCATTGCGTGCTTTACCATTGCGTGCTTTTCCGTTGCCATAACAGCCAATTGTTTCTCATCTGCAGAATACGCCACTGAGAAAACGGGTCTATCATTATCAACAACCAGTTTATGTACAAGAGCACCTGTCGCCAAATCCCATATTAGGACAGGCCCCGTCCACAAGCCGGTGGCTATTTGCCTTCCGTCAGGCGAAAAACCAAGAGAGGAAAATTCAAGGTCCTTGTCGCATTTGAATGGTGTATCGATCGGAGACATATATGAATCTAGCAGTTCAATCACGTGCCGAGAATTGCCTGCACAGATAGCGATTGCCACATATCGTCCGTCGGGGGAGATAGCAATACTATTTATGGAACCCCTCGTTGAGACCGAATGCTTATAACTATTTGACCTGAAACCCCATGACCGGAGTCCAGGGGGATTTCCACAGTGGCTGTAAACGAGACGCTGCCCATCCGTCGAGAGGGCGAATGACCGAAGGCTTTTAACCTCGAGAGTCGAAATGCAAAGCCCCCATCTTTCTAACGGGTCTTGCGATGAGCTTTGGCTCAAAGCGACCCACGGGTATATGCTAATCTCGTGTAAAATCTTGGTCAAGCTTAATGCAGGGGCGAACAATAGGGCTGAGCCATATAGCTGGAGCGGTGCGACATCCAGTAGGTGCGACATCCAGTACCTCTCTAAAAGTAAGCCAAAACCTGTATAAATCTTCCAATGAATCTTTCAACTCGTCGGAATTCTTCAGTCCCGTTAATTGACATCCGAGCATCAACTATCTTAGGAATACGTACCGTGATTGATCTGAGCTTTTGCACTGCGCCGATGCCCTCCGAGGCATACCCATGCCTGCAAAGAGCTTCCACCCAGTACAATATCTTCGTTTTGAAAAATGTGCAGGCGAGATTATCATCTTGGGCCCGCCTCTCATGGCCTGCTAGCTCCAAATGATCAACCCAGTGGAGGCAACAATATTTGGTAGAATAAAATGGACTGTTTTTGTCCAGGCTGATCTCTTCGATGAGCTTCCCGGGTGAAGAAACCTCGTAAATATTGTGCTTGAGGGCCTGCATGGCTGTTATTGATTGCCTGAATATCTCCAGGTGGTGGCCCTGGATGGTAGACTGGAAAACTCGACCCTCAGGTCCGACGAGAAAGTCTTGAGCGGATTGATGTACAAAATGAACATGGTTGTCCCGAGCGGAGAGGAACGAGCCACAATCTCCGATAAACTCCTCTATTTGCTCATGACTGAAATGTTCAAGTTCGTGGATGAAGGCAGGGAGTTCTATGAATGATAGTGGGCGGGCCGCAATAGACGCTGTGGCAAGAAGCTGTTTGCAGAGGGCAGAATTGATCGACGAGAGCACTTGCTCAAGCATTCGTGCGTACAGCTTCTCCAGACCCGCTGGGATTGAACTTAGAAGCTGCATCGTGTTCCAAGACCTGACTTTGGGCTTAGAAAGCTCTATACAGACCAAAGCTACCCACAGAAATGTATCATTAGCTTTGCCGCGAAGAACCTCAAGCATGCGTGCCTTTGTGGTTGTGTCATAACCCTTCGACTGGGCTAGCTCCGCTGTTTTGTGGTCGATAAACAAGCTCACTGCATTCGAGACAGAGTCCTTGTTCAGTTCTAGCGAGACCTTGACCTTTTCAGCCAACTGGAACTGTTCCTCTATCATTGGCCAGTTGCGGCTGGACACGATCCATTTTGCCTCAAAGGAATTGGAAAACCTGATAATTATGCGAATCAAGTCCGGCATTGTATCCTCGGTGCACTCATCGAGGGCATCGATTACGAAAGTGAGGACAGAGCAACCAGGATCTTGCAGGATATCCGCCATGATCTCTTCCAGCGTAACTAAAGCCGCAGAGTCTTCAAATGAATCCTTACCCTCCGTATCATATCTCTTCCGAACACAAGAGATCAAGTGAGGTCGGGATATGCATAAGCGCCATATGAGGGTACGAAGCACTGCAGTAACGCATCTTAACGAGTTGTTCTGAGTAGCTTCGCAGAAAAAGTATGAGACAGATGCAGAGCTCTTGTATTCCAGGTCGTTGATGATTCCACACAAAAGCATAGTCTTTCCCTTGCCTGGGTCCCCTTTCACCCAGAGCAATCTGTTGTTGCTATCATTTCTGAACCTCTGATATTCCGGATGCCCAAGAATCCACTCATATGCTCCCTTCAGAAGGCCACCTTTGGCGTTTTCAATCGTCTTTTTCTGAGTTGAGGGATTGATGATTCTCAAGTCGACCAGACATTTCTTGTCGGTTTCATCTTGGTGGTATTGTTGAAAGGATTTCGTTTGGTCTTTCACAGCAGTCTCCACGGCTTCCAGCTTCATATCCCAGCCTTTCATTTTTTCGACAAAACCTGCCCAGAGTTGGTCCGGTAGACACTTATCAGGTAATGCAGAAAGAGTAGATACAAGAAGTTCCGTAGAGACCTTGCTGCCTGACTCTTGTTTCGGACTTGAAGCTGATTGGGCCTTCACCTTGTCGAGCATCATGCTAAGCAATGGGCTCATATTCTCCAATCGGCCATCATCGCTAGCATCGCCGCGCTCCTCATTGCGCTGATAGGGCTTTGGTCAGGTCGTTCATTATTTCCCAGCTTGTCTTGGGCATATAATAGGCAGATTGAATAACATAGCGACAGGCCGTGGGAAAGGTCAATAACCATTTCATCCCGCCGAGAGATGTCCCCCGCTTGCTGTTTATAAAGCAGGGGATGTGCCAGCTTGTTGTACATGCTTTCGGGTAGACTCGTCAGTTGTATCTCAAAAACAACATTGAGGTAAGCCCCAAGGGTGCCCTGGGTTCCATTCTTGACGGAGACGTGGTGATTGTAGCTCTGATATACCCCAAACCAAGCATCCCACTCCTTTCCGACGGGCCGTTCCCTGGTGAAGACATTTGGGCTCTTGGCTTGCCGGAATGCTTCTTCTATTAGCTGATTTGCCGGCACTAGCTGCGAGGGATAGTCGACCACGATGCGAATACCCGCCAGGTCATGCATGTCGTGGAATATTACCTCCACGCTCTTGTACGCGCCTAAATGGTTCGCAATGCGGTCCTGCAGCCGGCGATCGAGAGTCTTGTCAATCGACTGCGCGTCCTTGGCTCTCCCATCGACTTCGGCTGATATATTCCTCTCCTAACGAGATTTTTGCAGTGAGCGATGAGGTCGCGCACCATCAGATCGTAGTCTTCCTCCAACCTTGGCCAGACATCGTGCAGGAACGCAGATTTGAGAGATGTGCTGTCAGCAGCAGAGAGCAAGCTGCTAATTTTCGAGTGCAGCTCCTCTTGTCGGACGCTGCCGCGTGGCGGTTGAATCTGTTGGGCCATCGCAACAGTTGCAAATGGTGCATGTGCCGGCCTTAGACATATCTTACGACCTGTGATGTGGGAGTGCTAAAGCCATTACCTTCGGGCGATGGAGTAAGCCTTAATCGCGGCCCAGCTGACCACACTTGGGTCGCATGCAAGGCAACGTTGAGCCCAATGGTGCGCAGACCTACGCATCTTCCAAGCCTACTATTCGTCCAGCTCGATGCTGCTGAGCGGCATAGGCGCCACAGCGCTTGGCGGTGCTACCGTTGCAATCTTGGATCAGCCCCTCACTTGCCTTGGGCCCAAAGTCTCAGATTATGCTCGTTTAATTCAGGCTTGATATTTGTGAGTACCAGAGTGCGACTAAGATAGAACCGTCTTGAGCCGAGTGTAAAAAGTACAGATTTAGGCTTAGTCCATGCGTGCCACCGCTCACAGAAGAGATGCAATATGTTGGTCACTCCGTAAAAAATTGCTTCACTAAAATAAGGCTTTTCAGTGTCCAAACCGCTCGCTCTCGATGAGGAGGACGTGGGCGAATAGATCAACAGCAAGTTCTTTCGGATAAGAGGTTTGTTAGTTAAACATCAGCCAAAATCTCATTTATATTCTAGGAAAGGCTCAAGAGATAGATCCAGTCTTTTTTAAAATCATATTTCCATGAATGTCGGAGATTAAGAGAAAGGCCTAGCATCCAATTTCCGGAAACCTGGCTCTGATGGGTCAACGGCCTTCCCTTGACTCATATAATACTGATATAAAGTAGGTTGTTGCGGGTCTGCCAAAGATTGGCCCTCAAGAGTTCAGTCTGCGCCGTGATTTGTTTTCCGAGATCTTCGAGCTTGAGAAATCAAAAAGGCCTGCGGCAAGAGAGCTTCCTGATCATCCTTTGTTTCGCCTCGACAATCAGCCTCCCTCCTCGGCGAGCGTTGATTGCGACGAGTGAACGTAGAAACTTGACTCTTACCGGGATATCTCGCATACACCCCCCCCCCCCCCCCCCCCCCCCCCCGAGACACAAAAGCGGTGATTGGATATTAATACTTTAGTAACCATACATCATCGTGAACCAACCATCTGGACTTTTGTCACATATACAGTTGCTCATTGAATCATCCTCCTCGTATGCGGACTGAAAGAAGTCTGATCGGCCACATGATAAACTTTCTGGGCGAAGAGCACCGTCAAGCAAACCCGGGAAAGCCCCGTAGTAAGCATCCTTCCGAGAGCCCTGATAAGGAGCGCTGACAACTTGTACGGCCGAAGTAAGAGTATCTACAGTGTCCTCGGAATAGCTAGATCGCTTTACCACGGAATCATCTATGAGCATGTTGAGCCCGATTGGTCTTCGGCCCCCCCAACTCCTCATCCTCAAACCAAGGCTCATACTGTAGGTTCGGTTGTCTGTTAGAATGCTCATGATCGGATGCGAGTGCCAAGGTCGTTTTAATTTCGTCTTCAACTTGGCTACCATCCTTCATACCAGCCCCAAGTAAAATCCGTGCGACCGCTTCGTGTTCGTTTTTAATAGCATACCATAAAGGAATCCTTCCCCGAGAATCTCTGGTTTTCACGTTGGCGTCATGATAAAGCAGGAGCTTAACAATTTCTTGGTGTCCGGATTCAGCTGCTAATGATAGTGCTGTCCGTGAATCTCCGTCTTTTGATTCAGTATACACTCCCCTTTTGAGTAGGAGCTTCACTACCTTAGAGTGACCTTGCTCCGTAGCCAACAAAAGAGGTCTCCTGTAGCGGTACTGAAGATCTATGACATCGGGTTCAGTGTCAATAAGAAGCTTGGCTAGGCTCAAGTAGCCCCTCTCCGCGGCCAAGCAGAGCGCAGATAGGCGAAAGTGTAGCCCCTCTCCGCGGCCAAGCAGAGCGCAGATAGGCGAAAGTCAATATCTTTCGCGTGACCTCGTTCTATTAGTATCTCCGCAACACTTAAATGGCCCCTATATGTTGCTAGCCATAGCGGTGCTAAGCTCTCACTGTCCCCTATGCACGAGTTGGCCTTATGGTCAAGCAGCAAGCTAATAGTCCGTTCATGGCCATTTCTTGACGCCCACCATAAGGCAGTCCTTCCGCGCCAGTCAACGAGATCAACAGATCCGACATCTACAAGCATGGGTATTACTTCATGAATCCCAAAATAAGCTGCTAAATGAAGACCTGGCATGTCGGTAGCATTATATGGAGGACCAAACTCTCTCCAAGGTATTTTCGTGGCTTCCACTACCTGAAAAGCTGATGATATCTTTTTAGTCGACTTGAGAAAATTAACAACTTGGCCAATAGAATAAGAGTTGTTGTAGGTGTGCTTTCCCTAATAGTTCGCTGCGTAAATATAAAGAGGGTAATTCTGAATCCGGGTCTTAAAGGTGATTCTTGTTCTATATGGGCTGTCCTTAAACGATTTGAAAGAGAGGTAGGTAATGCATGTGTCGACTAAAACTGAATTTGCCTCGGGGAACTATTGTATGTATGTTCTCTGAAAGTATTCTTGGGTAGTCTTGTGTATGAGCCCGACTATATTTCGGTGCTCCTCCACAGTAACTATCCTAGTGCAGACGGATAGGATGTCTTCGATATCCGAGAGATCCTCCTGGGTGATATCCTGGTTACTATGTCGTACTGAGACGGCGTGCTGTAACTCACGAGGGCTTAAGTCTCTTTTTGCAAATATAATCCAAGATAAAATCCGCCTTGAGAATTGAACTGAACTCTGGCCCTGAGAGTTAATTCTGGTTATTATATCTTCGTATGCGCGATTATAAGCCTCGGATCCAGATGGAAGACTCTCTAGCGCCTGTCTTATGTCTCTGGGTAGCTTCTTGTCTAAGAGTGAGTCCAGTTGGAGCTTTGTAAGTAAAAAGCTTTTATAGGGTTAGTTAAACTCTTCCAAAGAGGTAACCTATTACTTATACCCTATTTACAGATTTTAGAACACCTTCAGCAATACTTTCTTGGATATCAGGCTGTTGTAAAATCTTTGACTCTCCATGGATAATACGCTCTTGGATATATCGATGTAAATCCATGTCGTTAGTGTGGATTTCTACATTACGGCTTCCCTCTATTCTTTGTTTGATGACTGGGTAATTTCTTGAGGTTACTAAAAGATTTACTGAGGTCTGGCTCTGAAGTGCTAAGAGCGCTGATAGGAATTTTGATCGCCTACCGTCAGTGATCGGGTACTTATCCAGGGTATTAATGATAATGAATATTCGGGAAAACTTCTTTGTGATACAGGCAAGAGTTTCTAAGATTTCCTGCAATGTTGCCTGCGTCTTTTCAGTCTTGTGCTGATTATAAAGCTCGATGACAGGCGTTGGTAGGCAGGATGACCTTGAGGCAAGTTGTTTAAGCAGATATGCTATATGATCGGCAGGCTTTTGTTCTCGTGGTTGCAAATAGCTGTAATAAATGTATGCAAGCCTAATATTCTTATCACCTATTGACTGAAGTAGAAGATTGTTAATGATGATAGATGCAAGTATCGTTTTGCCTACTCTATGGTTTCCTGGGAGTAAAGCGTTTGGCCCGTGGTGCTCAGCCAGATTTGATATTCCTCTAACTTTAAAACCACAGACCTGTCCCAGGGCAGCTGCGTTCAAAGAAGTCAGACTGTTGGGTATTATATTCGAGAGGCGTGATCTAATTGAGGACTTCCAGTCGGCTTTGTGATTGATTGTGCTTATTGATTCGATCTGTAGCTCCGGGTACGGATGAAACTTGCTCCTTGATTTGGTCCAGAGCTAGATGGTTTGGTTAGTACGAGCATACTATAAGATTCTTATAATCTTTGATATATGTTGAGATAATTCTTATAATGTACTTTTATTAAACGTTTCGGCCCAGGATGGCATTAATGTGACTATCGTAGGTTTGACTATATGTAATAATGCTCGAGTGTAGGCTGCTGCTGTGAGTGCTGCGTAAGCATGCTATTGATTGTTCTTGTGAGAATCCGAGTAGTTGCAGATGCCTCTGATTACTAGATATGGGAAATGATTTATTAAGCCGGCAGCCTCTATTTTGAAATATATTATTTTCAAATTAGGGTCACCTGTATACTTATCTCTTATAGCTGCGTTCTTTATTACCGTATTGCCAGAAGCAATTGTTCCGTAATGAACAGTGACTTGATGAATATTAATCCGAGCTCTCTGGCCAATGAGTGCAGCTGGATTATAGTTTGCGCAATCTGCTCCTCTATAATGAGGATATTCGGAACGGTATAAGCTGTTACTCTGAGGTATTCTGAAGGTGGGTATGTCTTGTATTCGAACAAGGTTCTCGGCGATTATGTTAGGTTTTCTTGGGTTATTATGGCGTTGTTGTAACTCGGATACTGTACCGAGGAGTATGATGGAGGAGAATTTTGGTGCCCAGAGTGCTGAAACCGGTTAACTTCTAAGCTTTTCCCTAAATTATATTGATACACCCCCCTATTTGCTCCTCGAGGAACGCTGACTACGATATCGCTAAGGCGGATATCGTGCTCTGTACTGGGTGTGCTGCCCCCGATGCCGACCATCAATGCGAACCTTAATCGCGGAAACGACCTTACTATATCCTTTGCTATATTTATAGCTTGGCTGAGGCTATATCTTGGTAAACACCTAATAATAATATTATGCAGCCTAATACGGCCGTAGATGTAGGTATTCTTGTTATTTATCCCGTTTATTTCAGGGCTGTCAAACTCCTTATCAAGTATACGGTATCTAGCCTCGTATTCTTCTAGTAAAGTATATATCCACCCAATAGTGTAATCCTCAATATTGGGCTCTATAGTTGATCGCCTGCTACTATGATCAGCGCTGAATACATCTGATGTCTACAATCTTATATGGTGCTCTTACGTGTTATCGATATACATTTGGCGGAAATTCATTCGAACTGAGGTGAATGAAAATGGTCTGTTATCGGTAAACTTGGTTTTATACTGCCTGAAAAAAGTGCAACTACCTAGCTTACATTGAGGCGAAGCAGAGTCAGCCATGATATGCCTACCATCTTCAATGATTAGTCCAAGTATCATCCGAGATGCCTCATTACGATAGTGTGCATATTTCGGTACGGATTAGGCAGATTTACAGATCCCATTCAATCTACACGGCTATCAATGGTGCAACTATTGTGCAGAAAAGAGCATTGAATGGCAACAACGAGGGGAGATTTCGGAGTAAGATAATTTCCAAATATCCTTTTGTAATGAACTGATAGCTATTGATATATTTAAGTTATAAAGGCTAATATTACTTATAGTAAGAATTATTTGGAAAAGATACTTTCATGATATAAGCAATCTTGAATCATATGTAGTTTTCTACTTGGGTTATTGTTAAACGCCGGATTAGAAATCCTGGTGTATAGGGTAACCTTCGTCTTTTGGCGGTTCACTAGTGGCACCCATGTAGCCAAGTTCTAGCTACCTAGATAAACCTAGAGAGCCAAATAAGATTACGCTCACTTGCAAGGAGTCACAAGACGGCGGAACAGCCAAAAAAAAAAAGTAAAGACTCTACTGGCAGCTTGGTAGCAAAGGAAATTTTTAAATACTCAACAGTATTAAAAAGACTGAGGTGGATAAGACGCGACGCTACCATTCGCCCTGAATGAGAGCAATACGGGGATGGGATGGGATGAATTCGTTCTTCTGCCAGTGGGGTGAGAAATGCAAGAGAGCGGTGAGCGACGCTCAGACATACACTCTATGCAAGTGACGTTGAATACTGCATGCTCCTCTTAAAGGGACGTAGTGCCTTTCACTCTGCATCATGCCAGCACACCCTCCGAGCTCTCCGCCGTGGCCCATCGTGATCCGTCAGGCCGTTTCCCTGTCTGGAAAGTTGCATGACAATATTGTGGAAGTTAGCGAATGAAATGAAGCGCACCAATACCGATCTTTCTCCGTGTGCATGGTAAGTTACGTGATAACAAAAAGCCCCTGGTTATCTTGAGGCCCCGTTCGCCATTTCAGCAACATCGATCCAGTCCGTCAGTAACCCAACCTCATCGGGGCAGTCGAAGCTGGGCGGCAACGCCTTTCCTTCCAGAGTTCTTTGTCGAGAAAAGTAATAGAGTTTGGAATGGCATTGTACGCATGTGAGAGTGGTGCGACAGGTGCAGGCTCCTCCTCCGTGATTCTCAGGGGGGCGTGTTGTCTCATTTACCCCATCAGGCGGATATCAGCTGGATGCAACTTTTGTGGGCGCTTAGGATGCTACCCCCTAAGTTTTGCCTTACTATGCCTAAAAGGAGGAGAGACTTTAGACTACGCGTAGACCCTGCAAATCGTACAAGGCTGTAATGTTCCTTTTCGTACCCAAGTGTCTGCTGTGTGCTGATCTTACCTAAGAATGAGTTAGCTTGCTACCGGAGATTTCCCTTCCTTTTCTCGTTTTGGCTGAAAGCCCAGTCTCACATGTCTGTAGCCCAAGAGATTGATCAATACTTCATAGAGATGGGCATCACCCCCACTCGACCTGAACTTACCCTCGGCTAGCTGTTGGTCGTCGTCAACCATTGACCAGTCCGCATAAATAGTTCTGCGGCGGTTGATGGGGGTCGTAAACCTCAAGCTTTAGGACATTGCTGGGGTCTCGCCAGTAGAACGGAGGCGGCCCAGCATTTCGCCGAGGATGATGTGTCCCTTTTGAGTGAGGCTGTGCAGGCCTTGCTGAAACAGAGGAAAAAGGAAGCTCCGGATAAATGAGCGTTTGTCAGGATTTTTGTATAAAATATTCTCTCTCGTGCAGAGCCAGACCCCTTGGGGCGCCTTGGTAACAAGTGCTATTGTGGCCCTTGGTGAAAAGATGGCTGCTAGCAGCTTCGCGCCTGTGGTCAGCTGCTCGCAACTGTTCGCTGATTTGTAGCAGCGATCTCTCTCCTTTCCCCCTAATTTGCTCACAAGCGAATCATGCACTTTGGCAACTAGATGGCTGCTGCGGGAGGGTGTCATGAAGCCACTCGGTTTGTTCAATCAGCGGGCTTTGCGTACTCCCAAGTGGACCTGGCACGACGCACCTGACGCGTCAACTATTCAGGTATTTGGAAGAATAATGTCTCAAGTATGCGTTCTTTCCCAGTGCCTCGAGCTCGACATATGCATTGTTCGTCGATTTTCTCCCGAAAAAGTGGTGTTGCTATTCCAGCTTCTTTTGTTTGTTCACTCCGACAGTACGACAGCGACAAGAAACGAATCGAAACCGGATAAAACGGGCCGACGAACGGACGATCAGATGGAGTGAAGAATGGAAGAATAGACGAATGGACAGACGAAGGAACGAAAGAACAAAGGAAGCAATGTTGTTACAATCGACAGATGAGAAGCTCAACCGACAGTACGCAGGACACGTACACGAAGACCGACCCCACGCTGTTCAACGCTAAAGTAAACGGAGTGGCTGTTTCACGTAGAGAATAGCGACAGCTTGTTCTGAAAACCGAGTGAATAAGAAGGCAAGGGATTTGTGAGAGTTGAGAGGATGTTGTCAAGAGGTCTCCAATGTCTTGAGCTGCTGTTCAGCATTGGGCGTCATGCTGGACTTGTTAGAATGCCTTTCCAGTGAAATGGGGGTTTCGTAGAGAAATACGGTGAGGTAGTCTGGTCTGAAAGATTACAGACGACGGAAACCAGGTGGGCAGACTGAGAGGGATGACAAGGCTCTTCTCGTCCTAGTAGCGCCTGTCATTCCATGTGGCAGCTCATCTGTACACTAGTAGATATAGCTTCGGGCATTTCTCCGTTTTGTCAGCGGAGAGCACCATTCGTCTTTGACGTAGGTTTGGGGGAGAAGTAAATCGGTGCGCACTCTTCTTGCTGTAGTTCTCGTAGTAGGCGGTAGAGTGCTTGGGGAGTCGAAGGCCTAGATGACTTGAAACAGGGTCAGTGATTACGAGGGGGTGAGAAAGGAGAGACGAACGAGGGGAAGCATATGCCAGCTGAGCCTGATCTGATCAGGCATCCCAGCCTGTCCCGAGACTTCGGGTGGCCCTTGGTGCATTGCATGCCTGCCCTTAGCGAGTAGGGTCTACCCATGGGTCCATCTAGATCACGCTCCCACCCACCGGTTCGATCTGGCCCTTCATTTTTACCCCACCAACTTGATCTCCGTTGCCGTCCCATGTTCCTACATTAGTTTAGTGGGCTGACTCAGGGCTCCAAGGATCTTTTAACATCAGTCGAGATTTTGGTTTTGTGACAACAACAATCTGATCATGAACCCCCAACACTAAGATAGCTGAAGTACCTACGGACTCATATTAGTTAAATATACCTTGACTGAATTCATGTTTCCTACTAGAATGTCCAACATCGTCTGTATCATCTTCCGAAAGAGAATTCTTGTGATGCTAAAAAAGACGGGTCTTACAGGCGCACTCGCGAAAAACAGACCCGTGGTAATTTACTACAATACAACTATTGAATAATCTCGATGCTAGCATAATTGGAAACATTTTCGCACGATCGAAACGATAAGAAGCGGATTTTATTTTTTTACTAACAGGCGATAGCACGTGATGAATAAGAACCGGAGAATTTCCTAATCCGTCCGTTTGGTGACCGGATGCAGCTACAGCAATGAGCCGAGAAAGTGATAGCGGTTATATAATTACTAATTGAAGAAATACAATTGCCCATTCAGTGGTCGCAATCTGCGAGCGCCTGGCAGGTTGTGTGAAGCTGCCGGTTGAAATAATCATGTTGGAAAGCAGGGAGTGATTGGCACCGTGTTCTACGTGGCATAACGGTCGCGATTAGGTACCTATATTCAATTATGGGGGACAATACGGTCGGCCATGCGTTAATCCGGCGGGAAGGTGGGTGCTCATTTCCACTTCTGGGATTGTTGGGATAGCAAGGGATGGTAGTCGAAATGGTTGGATCATGGGTCTACCTGGGCCGGAGCGCTGGTGTTCCCAGCTTCAACTCAAGTCGGCCTTACTGAATCCAAGCCAGCAGGGGGGTGAGGGGTTAGGCATAATAGGTACGTGCTCCAGCCGAAGTGATTTCAGTTCATGTACGGTGCTAAAGACGGACCCAGACTGCTTCCCAGGTAATGCAGTGAGAAAGACCCCGCTGACGTAGGTGATTGATGCCATGGCTCCCCCCTGTATCTAACCATCCTCCTCCGTGGGCGATTCTCCTGCTGTAGGCCACGGCCCGCCAGGCGGAAAGACTCCAGAGCTTACGGCCCTCTACGCGCTCCCTCCTCTTCCCTTCGGATTGAAGGTGTAGATAACAACTGTAGCTCTGGCAGTAGACGATATAGCTGCGGCCGCCAAGATGGGCACGTATCATCGGCCCGTCCGCTGTCGTTTTAGTAGGTGTGGCTGTGTGGCTCCTAAATGGAGTCTCTCCACTGGAAGGGTCTGTCACACATGCAGCATGAGTTCGGAGGCCTAAGTCATGCCCTTCCTGGATCCCTAAACATCTACCTTTGAACCTTGCGCCATGCAAATAGTTCGTTCACCTGGTCCAGCTTGCGGCAGGCCAATCTCAAGGTTCGGCGAGACAATCGGGATAAGTGCTCCATGGCCAAGCGCGTATATAGGCTCACGGGGCTTCCCGACGTTCGCCACCAGTCAATTGAGGTTTTCTCTTTTCTCTGTAACATAGCCAAACTCGCTAATGTCGTCAGATGACAAGGTTCCCCGTCCACTCCACTCTATGCGAAGGTCCTGTCCATGACTTGTTGCCCCTGTTGACGAGGGAGCGCCGCATGTGATCTCTTGCGCGAACTTGTTCTCTCTTCAGCGTTTTTTTCAAGTTTCCAACCGCTAACTGGGGCTCGAAGGACTCGGTGTGCAGGGTCTGGCCTTGGAGGCGGGCGGCCTCGGGGAGGAGAGCGATTCCAGCGATGATCACATCGCGGCGAGTGCCCGCAGTCTGGCATATCCAAGCTAGCAGGGCCCCTGCTTCTTCCATGATGGGGACCATGCCGTCTTGGTCGCGAGCCCTCGCGAGCCGTAACTCAGAAGCCCAATCAACACCATTCCCTGGCGAGGGAGCGGCTAAGCATGCCTTCCTACTGGTCTGCATGACCGAGCAGAAGGCGATTCCTCCATGTCGCTACCCTTGTCACCAACCCGAGATCTCGCCTGATGTTGACTCTAATTCCGCTCATTCGAACCTAAAACTCGCCTCACTCGCACCCGCGGAACCAGATCGGAGGAAATATGGGTTCGACTTTTTATCGATATGATTCCTGGCTGGGCATAAAAGGCTGACGGACCCATCACTCGCCCATCTGATCCTGAGGATGCATCCATCGGCTCTTGACCAAACGCAGAGCTCCAACTGTAAGACTCAGCTGCCCACCGCGCATTGCTCTTAACCACCCAACTGCCTGCCTGGCCACCCGCAACTTCGCACACCATGTTTCCTCCATCCACCTCGCCCATGATCAGCATCTGCCGCAAGAAATTGATGGCCAGGCCCGATGTTGAAGACCCCCCGGCCCAGTCATTGTCCCGAGGTAGCTTCGCATCCTGGGTGGCCTTTGCCAAACCAGCCAGAGAGGTAGGTGCTCGTGCTGCAGCCCTTCACTCCCGGAGCCACCATTAACCAATGGCAGAGGGCATACGGCGCGTGCTGGAACAGATCATCATTGCTGGAGGCAAACGTCAAAGGGGATTACATAGCATACACACTGATCCAATGTGCCAGCGCCGTGTGTGGGGATCTGTGCGTTTCCCCTACCCCTCTGTGCCTGGATCCAGGGGAGACAAACAAAAAGGGGAGAAGTGGGGGAAGGAAAGAGAAAGGGACTGGAACGGATGGAATGCGGTACAATAAAGTAGGGCTCTCTTCAGCTTATAGATAAAGAAGTCAATCTGAAGCTTTCCCACACCTCCGCCTATGATGAGATCACTTGGGCTGATAGTGCAATGCATTACCTGCATTTGAATCAATCAAAGAGCGAGCCGAGGCAGCCGACCGAATGCGTCAGAGATGTCGCATATTGGTGAGATTAGCGTCGCCTTGCTGGAAATTGGTGGGCTCTGTATGGTCGCTCTCAGCGCCGGTAACAATCGCAATTCTGACAGGTGCGCTGTCTCCAATTGCGTGCCGGATGCCCCCTCCACGCTGTGAGAAATGTGACCGAAAACGTGGCGGTGTACACGCCGAATATGACAAGTAGGGCTGCTTCTGCTTGTGGTTTGTGGCCTAATGGTAGGCGAGCGATTGATTGACCGAGAAGAGTCGTCATTCCTGCTGTCAGCGGGCTGTGCTGAAGCTGTAGAATATGTTTTTTTCCTGCACTTGGGCCACACTCCAGCATCGGTCTTGAGCTGTGGAAATCCTCGAGTGAGAGGAGGACCGACGTATTAATATCGGGCTCTGCCCAGCAGAAATTCCACATAGCAGACCGCATCTCAAGGCAAACAAGTAGGAAATTGAGAGCACCTCCTCATGGCTCAGCGAGCTCGAAGCTTTGGGCTGTTGAGCCCTTCAAACGACAGTGGGCACAGCGCTAGCCCAACCCCCCTGCGATCGCTATCAGCCGCTGAGGCGGGTCAACTGCCAGCGGATACGCCCAGTGAAGGCCCCTAATGCACCCCGCTTTGCCCTAGCCGCCCGCTAACACTAGCGATTAGCTCCTCCCGCAGATTCCACGAATGCCGACTTGGAATCGAATTCGAGTAAGGTTCCTGATTGCATCCTGAGCTGAATAGGCCCATCTAATGCCTCCGTAGAGTATTTTGGCCTGCTCCGTGTGAGTGAGCTCCAGGCCCGGGACCCAAACTACCAAGGTGTGAGGGCCTTTTCCGACGTCTTTGCCTTCACCCAGGCGTACTTTGAGCATAGACTGGACCGGGACTGGGGCATGGTTCAGAGAGCCATCCTCGACGGCGACGATACAACCGTAGAACGTCTGATGGAGGAGCAGGTAATCAGCAAGGTCTTCTCCACCAGTAAGTCCCATATCGATATTGATCTTGATTGATGCTGTGCTGTAATACCTAACCGTCCCGTAGTGAAGCTAGCTCAGCTCAGGCATTTCATGACTGGTCTCAACAAAATGTCTAGCCGTGATCTCAAGGTCTTCCTCGACTACATCAGCTTGGAAGGCAAAAGCGAGGTTCAGTATCCTTGGACCACCAGGCAGTGGAGGGCACTCAGAAACCCGCGCCTGTTCGAGGACTGGGCGAGGTCCATCATCATGAAAGACAAGGTCAAGACTGGCTGGTTGTTGGTAGGTAGCTGGCGGGATTTCTGCCGCAGTGCTCGCTTGAGCGTCTTGAAGTGGGCTGACGCGACTAGGGGCTTTTTGTCAAGTTCACCGACATTGACATTGTTGGCATGCGCAAAACCGAAGGGTATCATGGCCGCCTTGTCAACTTCCTCTCAACCGGGGCCAGCCTCGTCGCGAGCATCTTCTTCGGGGCACCATTCGTGGCCCTGGCTTCCGAGGCGTTTGCGCGATGGGTGAACATTGTCATCATTGTGGTCTGGGTGCTCCTATTCCTCGTCTTTCTCATCTGGTGGGGCGTTGACTCGTCGCACATGTTCTTGTACGTGTTGGCTTACACGACCATGTTGGCAAACGTCAACGTCGGAGGCGACTAATCGAGGACGGCGGGGCGGCAGAAACGGTGATGGCTCGAGGACCATCTACTTTTGAAAGGGCTGGCTGAGGGGTTGGGAGGCAGTCGTGTAACATCTGGGTGATTAGCTACTGAAATTCGAGAATGTTCAAGCCTTGAGTCGCTCCCAAGGACTGATCCATTGGAGCCTTATGCTCATTGCGAGTTGGGGAAGAAATGAGTCTCCGCCTAGACTATTCACAGATGTTTGAGGGAGCACAGGGTATTAATCTGCATCCCACGGAGCTCGTAAGCCATGCCATTTTAGCCCTGCAGCCCCTTGACTGCTGTCTAAAACAAGTCCATTAATAGGTACCAGCCGGCCCAACATACAGAAGCAACCTTGTGGGTCACTTTTTACCTATCAGGCTGCTATTAAGACTAGGAAATATATTACGAATAAATGATATTAATAATTCTAAATATTATTCTCTATTATTAAGTCTTACTAGTTAACTTAAGTAATATTTAGACCTTTTTTTTTTTTTTTTTTTTTTTTTTTTTTTTTTTTTTTTAGATGTATTTATATTAGCTTCTAGAAAAGCATAATTATTTAATCAGCTGTAATTGTTTCTAGAGCTTAACTCTTGTAGCAGGTTTTAGTGGTTAAAGTTTGTCAATTCCAGAAGGTGGGTGGCTAAATAGATAAAGCTGTCCCTTTGATTCCATAGTGTGGACGGAGGAAAACTAAATTGATGTAATATATGGAGGTATGGGTGGTAGACCTAATGTATGGCTGTTAACGCCGATACCAGCTGACGTCTTCGTCACAAGTGAAATGTGCATATACCATTTATGCTGGGAGATCAGCAGCCTGACATACTCAATAGGGCCCGTACATGAATCATATTTTCTTTTGCCAAGCCGACATCTTTGCTGATGGATGGAGGATCAGGTATCGTTGGCCAAAATCCACGAGCAGATCCCATGGATTAAAGCATGGGTGTCGCTAGGCCGCATGGCTTTTCTCCTGTCCTGGCGTATGGCATCAATGGGCGCATCGCAAGGCATGGAGCTCTACCTCGATGTTTTGGGTTCCAGCTAGATATTGATTTCCGTTAGTGAAATAGCATAGTCTCGTGATGTACGAGGGACATTAACTCTTGGCCGATCAATGGTCTCTCAGCACGTGATTGGGTGTTGGATCACGATTTGTGACCAATCCACTGAATCCTGCTTGAGCTGACTGTTGATAATAATGCACAAGACATCTCACAGTTGATCCAACCTATTCCCAATCCAGATACCAGCTGAAAAGCTCAACTCGTTACATTGGCTGCCCGAGCACCCCGCCAACCCGCACAGTCATGCACTGCCCCCTTCCTTGACCCAGGGCTGTCATGATTCATCAAACTACTTCCAATAGACTCTTTGGACATGACGTCCACCAAGTCTCGCGTCTAGGGCGTTGTGACCACCATGTCAGACGCATCAGTGGATCAGTCGGCTCTGTCGCCGCAGGCCTACACGGTCGGGTTGATCACAGCCTTACCAGTCGAATACGCTGCTGTCGTGGAAATGCTGGACGAGAGACATCAGTCACCAGAGTTCCAAGGAGAGGTTAACGCCCAATATACCAGCGGCCGAATCCACAGCCATCATGTAGTAATCGCTTGCCTCCCGGCTGGTGAACCCGGCCTCGCCTCTGCCACCACTGTCGCTTCTGAAATGACTGGCCATTTTCCTAACATTAAATATCGTCTCCTCGTTGGGATTGGTGGCGGAATTCCAAGAGATATCGATATCAGACTGGGGGATGTTGCCGTGAGCCAACCCAGCCATGGTCATGCCGGGGTGGTGCAGTTTGACCTGGGGAAGCGTCTACCGAATGGACGATTTCAGCAAACCAGCCATTTCAATAAGCCGAGGAGGCCTCTGCTACATGCCCTGTCCGAGGTTCAAAGAAAGCATATGTTGGACGAGGGTTCGTTTACGGAATACTTATCGCAGCTTGGGGAAAGGAGGGCCAAGTTCAGGCGTGAAAAGGCCGGACCGGACTGCCTTTTCCCATCTGGGTATCCCCACAAGAGAGGCAACAACTATGACCGATGTTCCAAGAAAATGCTCGTAGAGAGGGAACCACGGTCGGAAGAGGATCTGGTACAAGTACACTACGGCACGATTGCGTCGTCAAACTCTCTGATTAGAGACGGAATCGAACGGGATAAAATCTACGAAGATCTTGGCGGCAATATTCTTTGTTTCGAAATGGAAGCTGCTGGACTGATGAACAACTTCCCTTGCCTGGTTATCCGCGGCATCTGTGATTATGCAGACTCGCACAAGAACAAGAGGTGGCAGCCGTTTGCAGCAGCTACGGCAGCAGCGTATGCAAAAGAGCTGCTCCAGGTAATTTCATCAAAGAAAGAAGCAAAATCCGATGAGACCCCAGGCAAGTCTTTCATCATCTATTCCATATTCTCTCACCACATTATGCCTAGTTTCGATGCTAATACAGCTCTTTAGCTCCATGGATTTTACCATTCAACCGAAATCCTCATTTTACTGGCCGCTACAAGCTGCTACAAAGGCTCCAATATTGTCTTAACGACCCTCAGAACCATCCATCAATTGCTATTTACGGGATCGGTGGCACCGGGAAAGCGCTGCCGCTGTCGAGTTCGCATATCAAGCCCGCAAGGGCAATCCCTCTCTAGCCGTCTTCTGGGTTTCTTCCTTTACAAAGGAGCGTTTCTTGGAATCATATCGTGAGATCGCGCTACAACTTAAAATTTCAAAAACGGAAGATTGCGATGACCATGTGCTCAAGCGCGTCCGCAAGAAGTTGAGCGAAGACCCCATACGCAGATGGCTCATGATTGTCGATAATGTAGACGACAGCTCTGTCCTCTTTGATGCTAATGACAGTGGTGGTCGACTATATGACTATCTCCCCCACAATGCGCAGGGTACTATTCTCTTCACCACCCGAACCCGCAAGATCGCTATCGATGTAGCTCCTCATGATGCTTGGTCACTTGGTGAGATGGATTGTTGCGAGGGAAAACAGCTGCTGCGGAAACTCTTCGGAACTGAACGGGAATTAGCAGATGACGCTCTGGACAAATTTCTTCAGATGGTCATATCACATCCCCTCGCTATTATTCAAGCTATCGCGTTCATCAGAAAAAACGGCGTCTCCCTAGAACGCTACATGGAATTGTTCGAAAAGAGCCGCAGTTCTCAAACTGATCTGTTGCGGGAGGATTTCAATGACCCCAACAGAGACAGGGAATCGAGAAACGCCGTTTTCCTCACCTGGAAGATCTCTTTCATGCGCATAGAACAAGAGGACAAGGTTGCGGCTTTTTACCTTGGCTTCTTGGCTTGCATTGCACCGCAGAACATCCCGCGAGCGATTTTCCCGCCCGCGCAATCAGAAATCATCGCTGAGAAAGCGCTTGGCACATTAAAGGCATATTCATTCTTGAGCAAGCGAACTGACGGGGATATTTATGACGTCCATCCCCTAATTCCAGGCATCGTGCAAGAACACCTAAGAGAAAGTGGCAGATGGACCGCAATCACGGCTGGTAGCCTTCTCTGGTTAAGATGTTTGATCCCAGAAGGAGGCTATGAGAACTTAAAAGAATACCCGGCGTTTCTTCCCCATGGAAAGGCCTTTGCAGACATTCCGCAGTTAAGAAGCCACCCAGAGGTACTATTCTTGCTTGGCAGCATTGGTCAATGTTACAACACTCTCGGGCAAGGCGCAATCGCCATTCAAATATTCGAAGACGCTCTTGAACGCTTCAAGCAGCAGTTTGGACCAAAGGACCTGCGTACTCTTTATACCATGCATCTCTTGGGGAAAGCATTTCAAACACACAAGAGTTATAAAGAGGCAGCGCGTACACTCGAAGAGCTGCTGATATCACAAAAAGAAGCCATTGGTGATGAAGATCCGCGGACACTAGTTACTCGATCCACCCTAGCATCTGTATATCAGTCTCAAGGCAAATGGCAGGAGGCTAAAAGATTATGCTTGCAGGTAATGGAGTCAAGGAAGCGAGTGCTAGGTGAGGACCATCCCCATGTCCAAAGTAGCGAAATGGATTTAGCCTTGCTGTACCGGGATCAAGATCGATGGGCTGAAGCGGAAATACTGTTGCTGCAGGCCCTTGGACGAACTTCGTTAACTCCTAGGAATGATTTCACCAATTCCATGTTCATCAAGTCTCAGTTGGCATTCATATACCAATGCGAAGGCCGATGGAAGGAGGCTGAGGAAATTGGATCACAACTGATCACTGATTCGAAGCAGATTCTTGGAGAGGATCATCCTGACACTTTGGAGGTTCTTGCCAGCATGTCAGGAATCTACCAAGGACAAAATCGGTGGAGCGAAGCGGAAGAAACCCTGTTACGGGTAATCGAGACCAGAAAAAACAATCTTGGTGATGAGCATCCTGATGTGCTAGCTGCGCAGACAAATCTTGGTCTAGTATATCAGAAGCAAGGGGAACTACAAAAAGCCGAAGACCTACAAGCCAAACTGATCGCAGTCATGAAAAGCGTATTCGACCATGACGAACTTGATCTGCTGGTTGCTCAGGGAAATCTGGCATTCACATATCACAGACAAGAACGGTGGGCGGATGCAGAGAATCTACTCCTGGAGTTGGTAAAAGTCATGAGCCAAACGCTAGGTGACGAGCATTCAGAAACCTTGAAAGTGAAGATGAACCTATCTATTACATATCGAAGCCTGCAGCTGTTGGAGAAAGCTGAGGAGTTGCAAATGGAGGTGGTCGTACCAGACGGCGAGTGCTTGGGGACACTCATCCTTGTACTCTCGAAAGTATGCACAGCCTTGCTCTGACTTTAATGCGCTCATGCCGTTTCAGTGAAGCTATGGAGCTCGTGGGATCAGCCCGTGGCAATTTTAGTGAGGGATATCCCCCTGGGGACCAGCCCTCCATCACGATTCGATGTTGGGACACGGCTGAGGAGTCACTTTGGAAACAAGCTATCGATCAAGGCTTGTTTGCGTTTTTGTTTGAATTTAATGCTATCAATATCAAGGATGTCTCGGTTGCATCAAGAATCTAGATTTTTCTATTTCTGCACCTTGTCATCGGCTTTTGAATCCTTTAATTAGAGGAAATAAGTTCAATGAGTTTGACAAAGTCCGTATCATATCCTGCGCGAGCTACAAGCTACTTGATACAAATGTACTCAAGCCTCCAATCATCCTTAAGAAACGTGATCGCGCTCACCAGGCCTTCGATTGGCACATAGGTACTTCAGGAATAGTATATTTATTAGCCGTAAAGCAAAGACTGCCAAAACCGGATATTTCAATTGGTTTTTGGTATTAGCGACAACCGTATAGAATATAATTCAATATCTACAAATCTATCATCATCAGAATCTCCCCATCCTCATCTGGAGGTGCGGCCTGCCTAAATCCAAGTTTATGGTAAAAGTTATAAGGGGAATCCTCCGGCTTTACATTCTTGGTAGGATTCTCGCTTTTCTTCCCCTCAGGTGGCGTCGAATTCACCCCCAACTGCTTTGCTTTCGGGTGGTGTTCCCGTATATGTGCGATCGCAAACTCCACGCCTCGTCGGCCGTAGCCCAAGTTCTGATACCGGCCGTCGATCATGAATCTCCAGATGTAGTATGCGCCACCGGCATCCCAAATTGCCATCATGAGCATTCCGACGAGTGTGTCATCCGCATAGATGGCTCTCACCCACGCATCCTCATCATAGTGCGCCTCGCAGAGAGACCATACATTGGGTGCCAGGTTGCCAGTCTGGCCGTCTTTGAGGCTTAAATTTGCTACCGCACGCCAGTTGTCCTCAGTGATTTCACGAAATGTGAGATTTGAGTCCCTCGTGGGGCCAGCATTGTTCTCTGACTCGCTCATGACGTCTGAGATATAGGATGATAGGTGAAATAATGCCAATATTGAGCAGGATTTGTGTCAATGATTACGTAGAATATGGGCAATGTGGTGGCACAGATTCTTGTCAGGATTTTGGCTCCCTGTGGAGGAATTATAAGTTGGCGACCTATTTGATCTGCGGATGACTCTGTTTGACTCATTGTGACGATCATTCCGGGTGGCGAAAACTATCTCATAGGGAACAGGGGGCGTCTTCAACCCCAGTCAATCAGGTAATATCCTCCTAAAGGATGAAGCACATAAGTCTCCATCCAAATTTAGGCGTCAAGTCATAATGCTGGTGGTGTTGATAGTTGACATAATCTCCATTGTGAGCACTAGACCTGGCGGGAGGACCATTCACAACGATTTTGGGTCGTTTTGCCCCGAGGCTCCTTGACGCTTGAGAACGATATGTGGGGAATATCTGTCGTATGGATGGTGAAAAGACAAAGCGCACAATTTTCATAGAGACTCTTAACTCCTTAGATAATAAACATCTACTTCATGCTCATGATTTTCCGATACGAATTCTCCGTGTTTACTTCTCGTTTCCATTAGAAGTTCAGGGACAAGTTAGCTAGAGCCAGTGAAGGATACAAAGTTCAGTCGGTATCCTCCTACGACTTATGTTCGTGGAGAAAAGCCTTGTTTATAATCACGCCCGTACACCGTGAGCTGTCTCAGAATATCAGTGAAACTGCCATTTCTCATAAAATGAAGAGTGAATCGGCTCAGTTTTTCCGCGTACATAGATACTTGTTTCAAAGTGTTTGATTCACCTGAATTATGACCCTCACCATGCACATTCACTGACGCTACTAAATGTATAAATAGGCATCTCGTGCTGGGCGTATCAACTTTTCTTCTATTTCAACGCGCTGTTGGCCTAGTCTTAGAGATCATTTATCGTAACATTCATCGAGACAGCTCTTTCTGGTCTCAGCGCTTAATCATCTCATCATTGAAACATCATCTCTAAACCGTCTATTCTTGAGCTATCTTCCTGTAGTATTTAAGCTGGTTCGCTTGCAGCTACTAACCTTCATTTACTCATGAAGGTTCCGGGTGCCGTGGTGAGGCTGTTCAAGGGAAGTGGCGCGAGACCGAGAAGGCGTCCTCCCGCAGCCGGAAGATCAACGACTCGCCATCATGGAGAGGAATCCGAGCCACCATTACCGAGAAGGTCTCGTCCAAGATCAAGAGCGAGGATTCAAGGGGGATATCGTCATGATGCCCGAAGAGTAGCCAGACCAAGAAGGCGATCGGTCACAGCGAACGTCGAACGGAGGAGACAAAGTTCGACGGAGTCAAGCTCGGATAGCTGGTCAAGCGAAACAGATGTGGACCATCTGCCGTTAGAAGCTAAAAGAAAAGATGAACCAAACAGGGACTGGAATCAAGAAGTGGAATCTCTGCGTCGCCACAATGCATTCTTGACGCAAGAGAGAGATGCTCAAGAAACCGCAATCGCGAACCAAAATAGCCAGCTGCAAGCAGCGCTTGAGGAAGCCGCCACTTCAAAAGAGAAAATTCAACACGAAAAATTCAAGCTTCAGGCTTTGGTGGGAGACATTGAGAAGTTGAAACGAGAGTCGCAACATTCAGAGACTCATCTGATGAGGTACACCAAACAACTTGAGGCTGAGCTTGAGCGTTACAAGATCGACAGTTTTCAAGCATCAGAAATACAGAAGAATCTTGAATCGAAAGTGAAGGACCTCAGCGCCGAAAAAGACGCTTTGTCAAAAAACATGGACCTCCCTACCGACGAATTACGCCAAGAAAACATTCGGCTTGAGGAGGAACTTCGGGCTAGAGTTTTGAAGCTCGATGAACAACAACAGGAACTTGGAAGGGTCCAGATGAACAAAGATCTCACAGAAAAGGCCCTAAAAGACATGGAAAGAGCCAAAGATTTGGCTGACCAAGAGCGAACTCAGATGAAACAACAAATGGCCGAGTTGCAAGCTAGCACGGCCGAGATTAGCCATCAGAAAAACACCCTGCAACATAAATATGACACCATGAAAGCAGCAAAGGCTTCGGTTGATCAAGAGAGTATCAGATTGAAAGCTTGCGTTGAAGATTTACGAAATGCCAAGAACAGTCTAAACCACAAATTCGATACTATGAAAGCAGGAAAGGCTTCAGTTGATCAAGAGAATATCGGATTGAAGGCTTGCATTGAAGACTTACAACATGCCAAGGACAGCCTAAATCATGAGAAAACTCAAATGGCGAAGGAGATTGCAAGTTATCGTCTCGAAAAGAGAAATCTGGGAATGACTTTTGAATCACTAGAAAATGACACAAAGGCTAAAGTCGAACCAACAAAAATTGCTCTCGAAGCCGAAAGGGCCCATGCTGGACGCGAAAAGAGCTCTCTAAGTAACAAGCTAAAGGCGGCAAATGATGAAAATCTCATGCTCAAAAATAGCCTTCAGACCATGAACTCTAACCAGGCACGCGTCGATCATCAAGGCAACGAGTTAAAGTCCAGACTGGAACTCGCAAACAACAAGATTCGATCACTGGAGCACCAAATCAGTGAATTGTCCAGCAAAATCGTGTCTCTCAATGCCAGTCATCTCCAGAAGGATAGGGCCTTCGCAGCGTTACAAGCAAACAAGGCACAGCTAGACAGTGAGAAACACTCATTGTCTGAAAAATTCAGCACGCTTAACCGCACACTTGAGTCTGTGAAAGCCCAATACCAACAAGCCACAGCCGCGTCACGGAGAGAAATGGAAGAACAGCGCCGGCAATCGGAGGCCAGGGTCAGAGAAGCCACACAGGCTGTTGGGGGCCATCATACCCCCCGAACAGTCATTTTTCAGAAGATTTTCTGCCAAGCGCGGACCTCGCAGGACATTTCACAGATTCCCGGGGCCAGTCGCTTCATGGAACTTTGCACATTGTCTTCACTGAATAACCAGTGCCTTGACCTTCCTTTGAGCACTACGCATGCTCATAAGCTAGGGAAAAGCATTCGAGGCAATGAGATGGCCATTGTTGGTTGCAATGTATGCCAGCTTCCCAAGCTGACACGCACTATCGAAGCCCCCAGGCTGAGGGTTGATGAGCTGGGACAGAAGATGCAGTGCTGTTCTGCGAAAATATGTAAATCATGCGTTCTAGAAGGAGTTGTTCGGTCACTCCTCCATGACTACTGGTTTGACTTAGATAAGAGTGTCTGGGTAAAGTGTCCATCAGGTAACTGCGACGCGTCCTTCAATATTAGAGGAAGGCAGGAACTTCAGGCCACACTTCAGAATCTAGGAGATCTAAACGTCACCAAGCATATGGCAGCGTAAGTTGCTCACCCCAACCCCATACGTCCCCTGGCCATGACTAACCTATTGCTCTAGATACGATCGCATTAAAACCTTAAGAGACGCACTAAAAGGTTTAAGTCCAAAAGGCTTGGACGTTCAGGGTCTCAAAGTCTCCTCAGAATTGTACTTCCAACTCATCCCAATGGGCCGTATGCACAACATTGCAGATCTTCCTCCGAATTCAATTCTGGCCAGGGAAGATATGCCGAGTTTCGACCCCGCCGAAACAGAATTGATAAGCGTCGAGCACCAAGGTGCAACTCTTGAAGTGGCGTTTCTTTTTGGATTTATACGCAAGAAAAGAATTCCCAAAGAGTGTGCTTACTGTGTAGAGAAAATCTACGATATAGAGACAGATGTCGGTCGAATTTGGAACTGGGTTGAGGATTGCTCCGGTTTCAACGGAGACTGGATGTGGGAGGTGCTAAAGTTCCCACTGAAGCTTGCAACAGAGTGCAAACATGATATCAATTTCTGTACCAAATGCCTACAGAAGCATCTCAAGGTCCAGCTCAAGGGGTTTGGGCGGGCAAAATGTCAGGATTTATCCTGCCCTTTCCCAGAATGCCGCCGTCTAGCGTATCAAGAGGTCAGGCTATACGCAAAATCTAAGACTTTTGCCACGTAAGAGATCCCATATATCCTGGAAGCCGAAACTGCCAGAGGCTGACTTGTCTCGACACAGATACGATAAATACCTCAAGCTCAACGTCTTAAGCCAATTTCCGAATTTCCGTTGGTGTCTTAATCCAGGCCGTCCTACCCGCCCTCGCCGCCCTGGCGATCCTGGCGACCCTGGCGAAGCTGCCTGCAAGAGTGGTCAGCTATACGAGAATATCACTCCAGATAACCCTCGTATTACTTGCGGCGATTGCAGTTTCGAGATGTGCTACAAACACTCGATACCGTGGCATCAAGGTCAAACCTGCGACCAATATGATAGCGCACGAGTGCATGGCGATCCAGATATTCAGCAAACGCGAGATTGGATAGCCCAAAATACTAAGAAATGCCCCCAATGCGGGCAAGATACTGAAAAGGGTGAAGACTGTTTTCACATGACGTGTAAGTGATTATCCTTCACTTTGCTGATGCAAATTTGCACAACACCATGACCAATTAAACCTACTAACAAAGTGATATAGGTACTTTATGTCGCCATGAATATTGTTGGGAGTGCCTAGCACCTTGGTCTAGAATATCGCCACGCCCAGGAGACTATGTCCAATCGGCTCACCATGAAGGCTGCCGCTTCCGCACAATGACGGCCGATCCAACTCAGGTGTATGGGAGAAATCTAGACAATGCACTACTGGGGCGCTTTTGAGTGAATTTATGAATAGTCGAGCGTGGGATACAGTGACGTACTACTAAACGAATCCTGGCGAGCCACGATGGGGAGTGGGCATCAAGCAAGGGGTCGACGGCTCCATCACACTTATCATTCCAGGTGCTATAGCAGAATTCAAATCTTAGAAAAAATGCAACGCTTGTTTTGTTATTTATTCATCTTATCATTAGGCCCTGTTTCTAGGATTCAAAGGGAGTTTCATATGGCACTTCAGCCTGAGGGGTGATCCTGGCCAAGTGCCTTCGCTCTCCATTCTCCCAGTCCACCAAAGCAGTATGCTGAGTGACTCGGTTATCCCAAATCACAACTGTGTCCGCCTCCCACTTGACGCGTACGTGCAAGTCAATGCTTCGAGCGATGTGGTCGTACAGAAACTTGAGCAGTGCATCAGACTCTTCTCGCTTCAAGCCAACGATATCACGAGTGACTATAAGTACGGTTAGTTTGCGTAACTTCTTCTTGCAAGGCTTGTTCCAACTTACACTGCTCATTCACGAAGATTGCCTTCTCGCCGGTGGCGGGATGCGTCCGAATAACGGGATGTTCGCTGACAACGGGCTCACGTCTCTTGATGCTACCCTTTGCGACAGAGGCATTCACTTGCTCAATACCAGAATGAGTTGCCTTGAGCCCGTGGAGACGTTGCTGGAAGAGAGGGCTCAAGCGCCTGTATGCCAGCGCAGTATCGGCAAAGACAGTGTCACCACCGACGTCGGGTCCGTCGAGCAGATAGAGGAACGTTGTGCCGGGTGGCTGCTTCTCATATGTGATATCAGCATGCCAGGCAACGGAGCTTGTGCGGGCCTCGAAGAAGGCTTTGAAGTTTTGGTCATTGGCTCCACGATGGACAAGGTGGACTTCAGGGTATCCTTCCGGTGCACCAGAGGTTGGGTGAATGTGATGACGGCCAAAGTAACCACCGAATTCCAAAGCATCTTTGATGGATAGATCGGCAAAGTCTTGACCACGGAAGGCAACAACCTTGCGCTCAGCGACGAATCGAGTGAGTTCGTCTTTTCCTGCGTCAGAAAGAGAACTCAATTGAACGCCACGGACTTCAGTGCCAGTGAATGGCGTCAGGTGGTTGACTGTGGTGCCCTCAGGAAGCAGATTGCGGTAGGATGTATCAGCATCCTTTCCGTGCTCGTAATGCTCGAAAGGTTCCAAGGCGGGATACTTGTCTTCTGGGTTCCATGTTGGCAAGTAATGGGGATACTGATAGCCAAGTTAGCAAGATCCGGTTGCTGATAACGCATCAAAGTCACAAACCTTGGCTCCAGGCGCTCCGGTCTTTCCCAACTCTACATCACGGTCGATTTGTGTGGTGTCAATCTCCTTGTGCTTATCCAGGTGGAGGTGGTAGGTTTGGACGGGGGCAGGGCCACGGGTAGTGGTGGTGGTCTCGGTTGCAGAGGGTGCCATGATGAGTGGTAGTTATAAATTGGTTTGAGGAACATGACCAGACTCTGCGTGCGGTCTTGCGAGAAGCGGCTTCTTATTTATACCTCCTTTACTTTACACGTGGACCCCGCAATCGGATTCATCAGCATCATAGGGATTGCTCATCTCTATGTCGGGGTGCAGTGCAATGCGGATCTCGGAGAAATGCATCGCACCACCTCCAATGACACAAGAGCCCACACTATTCGGAACCTCCTGCGCTTCCGACAGATCTTGGTTGGTGCGGGATGCGTTGATGCTATTTGCTGGATCGATCACGCAATTAAGCGTCGATCTGTGTTGGCAGTAGCGTCGGTCTAAGTTGTGAGCACGCCATCGGTTTCGCCATCTCACCCTTAATGCGAGATGGGACCTTTTGTCCCTGACCGCTATTCAATCGGCCATTCATCAACCTTGAACACGTTTCTTATCAGATCAACGTCTTCACTTCCATGCAAAGCCTGCCATCTAATGGCCAAATCTGTCCCCGGGCCTGCAACTAGCACGAAGCTAGTGCGATGTCGGTGTCATGATAGTCACCTCCTCTAGGTACGGCCACACATCTAGTGTGCTAAACTTAGAAGGTCTATCTCCCTCATACCGAAGAGTAGAGCGTGTTCACTCTGAGACGTTTCCTTGGTAGTGTTTCACTTGTCCTACGAAGATTGGGTTAAGCAACTCTTGTTCTGGTCTTGTTCCGAAAGTGTCTATTCTGCATTCATCTTATCTTATCATTTATCATAAAAATATTCCGACGTTACAGAGTTCCCTTGGCATAGACCAGTTTGTTCCCCATTATCGCTCAAATGTTGTCGTACGTAAATTCTGATGTTATCTTCATGGAGTTTTTGTACGATGATGAGGGAGTTCATCTAAAATCAACCGTATTCTCATTTACGCTATCCAAGTATCTTAAGTTGGGAAAAAAGAAACCAAGGTTGATTCAGATAGTCTGACTCTACTATCTAGTTCTGGTCCTGGGTGGTTGAGCATGACAAGGTCTTGGTGTAAGATATTCTAAACTAAACAATACTCTAGGGTATGGTGGTGATCTCCGTTACAACAATTGCCCCTTTTCTTTAGAACAGTCCTTACAATATCACACTGCGGGCTGTTGCGGATTCCGAGGAATTAGTGATTGAGATTTGCAGCGGCGTCTTCAATTATTTCAATGAGTATGATTGACTAAACTGCACAACTTCACAGTGGAACATCCTCCTCAGACGTAATCGAGAGGGACACGGCTTTGGGGTCGATGTGAACCTCGACACGACCTAACCCCCAAGGAGTGATTTCAAGCAGTGGGCAGGTTCATATCATCAATGCCGAAACTGGAAGCTTGTCAAGATACAGCCCTTTACTCACTGTGTTGAGATGTCAGATTAGGCCCCTTCGATTGCTATGTTTTAGCTCATATTCAAACTCTCTCATAGTCAAGACACAGCTTCAGCTCAGTGCTCCGTCTTGCCGTCCATCTCAGTTGCAGGAGATCGTGCTACATGTGCTGGACAATGGGTCGACGTGAGTCAGGAAAAAGGTCTCTACGCATGAGACCTTCTTTCAATTCGGTGCTGATTCATAGGCATAGGATTAGTGTGACAACTATTTATTTTCTAGCGCCGCGAAAAGCCAACGTCGAGTTGAGAACTGCACGGAACTGCTTGGTATCGTGTCCCAGCGAGTCACTATACCAGAGCAACGGTAATCGTACAATTCTCACTTCTCTTACCTTGCCATCTCTGGACCCGCTATTCAATTATGAGTATGAACTTGCTTAGTTGCGAGTATCAAGAGGGACAGGCTTTTTCCCGAGCATCTCTTTGTGCATCCAAGCATAACTCGACGCTAAGAGGTCATGAAGATACCCAAGACAACGAAACTCGATCTGGGAAAATTGAAAGGAGTCCATCATTCTGCTTAGAAATTGGTTATGGCCTGGCTTGATGATGAGCTCCGTGAACAAGAAGAGAACCCTGACCTGGGATTTCGCAGACCCGTTGAGTAACTACGTCTTGGTGAGGACAGTCGACAATCTTGGAGATTTGAAATGTGGGAGGATCGGTTTTGAGGCAGTTGTAAAACATCGATCGTCGGAAACAAAGTCAGCGCCGGTTAGACAACATAGTAGCATGTATTGAATTCGCACTCTCAAAGATCGTAGGGTAGGACACATAACATTTTTCGAAAAGAAAAAAAAGATGGAAGGCGTTAGAAAGATCCTACAAAATTTCTAGCTATGGCTGTTATGTTAGGATGGATGACTGAATCCCGTTAAGGTCGACATCTCAGCGCTGAAAACGACTATTGACATAACATTGACGCGCTATCTTGGCATCTATACCTTTGCTCTAATGCCATGCCACGGCATCTATTATCCCTTTTACCGTATTTTGAGAATAGGCGGGGAGGAACAGTGTCGCTGAGGCATATGGTGATACGTGGCTCACAAATACCGAGTTCTAGAAAGAGCATCTCATGCGAAGAATCACCATTTTCCCAGCTGAATCATAGAGTAAATCTTTTTATTAAGAGAGACTAGACGGCACAGACATTGCCGCACGCCAAGATACAGGCAACGATCCCCCGCTGACAAAATCGACGTTAATTTGTCTAAACTCTTTGCCACGGCCGGGATTAAACCCATCTCCACCCGGCCACAACATCGGCGAGCCCAACTGGGAAAGAGTGTCGTTGCCTGCATGGGATCTTATGCTCCACAATTGAAAATATTTTCCCTTCATTTCGCCATTCGGCTCGATGTCGGGGGTCTCCTGACTCTTTATTGCTGGCGGGTTCTGTCATTGCAGCGCTTGTTGGGAAGACCTGGAGACTCTCGCCAACACTGTCGTGCCGCTGGAAAACAGATTCCAATTCCGTCCGGACGCCCTGCTGTGAGAATGTCGTCCGCTCACCATGGCGAAGTGACCTCGGCTCAAGGCGGCATTGGCCATGCCATCGCCGTTGCCCCCGTAGAGTCGGGCAACCTTGGCCGCGATGACTACGACGAAAAGAAGCAGCAAACGGAGGCCAATCTTTCAGAGTTAGAGACAGGCTTGGAAGAGTCGCTGTCCTCAGTTGACTCGGATGACCCTCCCGATGGCGGCGCTGCTGCATGGCTCGTCGTCCTCGGGGCGTGGTGTGCCTCGTTTGTTGGCTACGGCTGGATCAATAGTATGTGCCAATCGCTATCCAAACTGCATAGACTATCAACTTAAACATATTCTAGGTATCGGTACGTTTCAGGAGTATTACGAATCTGGTCCTCTAAAAGAATACTCATCCAGTCAGATTTCTTGGATCCCGTCGCTTCAGATTTTCTTCATGTCCGCCCTCGGTCCTTTGATTGGGTCAGTTTACGATAGATATGGAATTGGTCTCTTGATCCCCGTTGGGTCGTTTCTGCACGTCTTTGGCCTAATGATGGCCTCGTTGTCAACCAAATACTATCAGTTCCTCCTGTCTCAGGGCATCTGCAGCTCCATCGGTGTCGCCTGCGTGTTCCTATCCGCCCTGAGCACCATAAGCGGCTGGTTCAGCAAACGTCGCGGGCTCGCTTTTGGAATCTTGGCAACCGGCTCGAGTGTCGGCGGCGTCATCTTCCCAATCATGGTGAGCAACCTCATCCGCAAGGTTGGGTACGGCTGGGCTATGCGTTCAGCGGCCTTTATCATCCTCGCTCTGCTCGTGGTTGCAAACTTGACCCTCAAGATCCGCAAACGCCCCGTCAGAGCCAGCCTTTCGCGCCAAGCCATGGCCGAGCCCTTCCGAGAGCCTGCTTTTCTGATGCTCCTTCTTGGACTCTTCCTCGTCCCGTTCGGCCTGTATATCCCAATCAACTATATGCCCGTAGCGGCTATTGGTGCCGGTCTTGATCAACAAATGGCAACAAATCTGGTGGCATTTTACAATGCAGCAAGGTGAGTAAATGTCTGCGCTGTTCTTCTATCCGTCAGCTACACGCTTTTGCTAATGTTTCGTTTCCTGTAGTGGAGTTGGCCGTCTTGGGTCTGGCTACATATCGGACAAAGCCGGCAAATTCAACATCTTCATCATCGCTTGCTACGTCTCAGGTATCCTTATTCTGGCTCTTTGGATCCCAGCCAGTGGAGGCGTCGGAGTCATTGTATTCTCCGTCTTCTTCGGTTTATTTTCCGGCGCCTATATTTCCCTGATGGGCGCGCTCGTTGCACAAATCTCGCCCCCGGAGCAGATTGGGTACAGAAATGGCCTCACTTTCTTAATTTCAGCAATTGGCGGGTTGACCACTTCGCCCATTGCCGGTGCGATTCTCGAGAGCCCGACAGGATGGACAGGAATGAAGATCTTTGCTGGTGTTTTGCTGCTGTCTGGTACCACAGGCATTTTATTCGCCAGATTCCTCAAGACGGGCTTCAAACTGTCCGCTATTTTCTAAACCGAAGCTCATTTCTCATTCCGCGATGGGCTCATCAGCCCTCGTTGACAATACGCAAGGGAATACAGTCTCGATATGGAAGACTCCATCGCCATGGAGCATCACACATTTGTGTTTTACGCCTGAGCCTCACATCTTATGACGCGCCTCGGAGACCGAGGTAGTTGCGACGATCCCAAAAGAAGAGCAAAATAGATAGCCGAGTTTGCATCCGCACAAAATTGTCACTCCAAACCAGTATAATAGATGCATATTACCATCCAGCGCGTGTTCATTACGTATTTTCACAGGCAGAAATTCTAGAGCCTCGCTGTGCTGACCACCCTCTTCTGATGTTCAGCTGAGAAATGCATTCAGCCCCGTTCGGGCGTGATCATCCTGCTTGGTGATGTCTCAGACCCCTCACTCATTCGCGGTGAGGGGCTCTCATGTGCATTGGATTCTTATACGCTTGTGTGATTGCCTATTATTCCTTCTATGCGCCTATTCGAATGCGTAACACACGCAGCACTGGTATTCAGCTCCTTTGCGAACCGTATGATTTATGCCAGATGAGGAAGCGCGGTGTCGATGCGAAGAGAACATACGCAATGCTCGGATTGGAATCACTCCACCATCATTGCACCAGCAGATAGTCAATAAAAAGACCCACGGAAATCCTTGATTCGCGTCAGTGGCTTGGCTGCCTCTCATTGTGCGAAAACGAAGAGGCCAATCGCAGCGTCGTATTGCACAATCATGCGCAGAGCGATATTGATATATCGAATACTCAGTACCCGCCCGGATGAATAATGTCGCAGCGAGTCTCGATCGATCTGAGCGGCCACCGAACTACATAAGGCGACCGACGGGTCTCTCCGCCGCCTGAGGGATAGTTCGCATGGCCAGACGATTTTGCCGCAGTCTGCAGGATGGTCGTGTCCTTTCGACCAACACCAGTGTCCGACTGGAAGTTCAAGAAGGAGTGGAACGATTTCTACTCTACCGGTGATTTGTACGCAACAGAGAAACAGCAGATTTATCGCCGGCAATGGGAGATCAAAACGTACGATTGGCCCTTAATCTTTGCGTCCTATCTTGCTTTGCTAACTTCATCCTTCACAAGCGACTCTCATCACTATCCGTATCTTGACTATATTAAGACTATCGCTCCAGGATGGAGGCCACTACAGTACTTAGCCGATTTTATGGAGGTCGGCACCGACCCCCTTCGCTGGAGAGATTTCAACAATTCCGACAACAACCATCGATACACCTATCCTGACGATCCTGTTGATAGAGGTGAGCTTACGAACCATCTATCTGACTGACTCATTTCCACCAGAAGGCTCACACGGATGCTGTATAGAGGAAAAAAGATCAGAGCGGGTGTCGCGCAGTAGAGTCTTTCTACTGGATTACGAAGAGAATGAAGTTGAACCGCACATAACGTATTTCGAGCGCCCAATTGACCTCTGCAGCAAGCTACTAGAGATAAGTGACGACGAAAAGGAAAATCACCTACCAAGATTAGGCCTAAAGCTTTTCGTCGTCGAGGATCTTTCTCGGGATACCATAGACCTCCTTGGCCATTATCTGCGCATCGAACCTGACTTCTTCCGCTCCCACCTCCGCGAGCACGCATGGTTCAACATCCGTGACCCCTTCTGGGTACCGCCGAGCCTTCACATGGATGTCGCGAGTAGAAATTGGCATCAGATATTCTTCTGCCGGGCTCGGTACTTTACTGATCTCGCAAAATTCCGGGAAGCGCAACGGGCGGTCGACAATTTTAACATAAAGAGGAAGCTGGATGAGGACGAGAGCAAGGCGTTATGGGATCGCAGCTATCCGACAAGCAAGCCAATTTTTCCACAATTGAACACATCATTGTTCAGAAGGCGTAAAAGCAGAAACGAGGTCCCCAAAAGAAACCTTAATAGTGACCACAAGAACATAAGCGGCGAACATGGCATTCCACTTGACGAAGTCCAGACGGCGATCGAACAAGAGCTGATTGAAGAGGAGGTCGATGCCAAGGTCGGGCTGATGAGAACAAAAGCGACCTTTTGGTGGAAGAATAAAAATATAGGTAATCATGTGCTGAATTGCTGTTGTTGAGAAACTTTAGCTAATGAAATGTCTCTCTAGGTGTTTTATTACTAGACCCGACCCTGACGGAAGGGTTTCCGCTTTGGAGAGAACAGGAGAACTGGCATGAAAAGCCAACACCGGGAGACGTCGGTCCAAGAACTCCTGACCCCGAATCTAGCTTCGCCGAGCGTTTCATCTACTGGGCAGAAAACCCGGCACCATTTCTTCGAAAGGCAGCCCTGAGCAATGACCCGCGGCAGCTACCGATGATGATTCTGCTTCGTATCATCTGCGCTGATTGGATTACAATGAGCCAGTACATCAAGACCCGGCTATCCCAAGTCGATTGGGAGTTGATACATCCCAGAGAGTTTTTGGGCCTCCACAGGTTTTACACCATCTTGAACAAATTGCACACATGGCGACGCCTTGTCCCTGTGTATAGGGAGATGCTGTACACAACAACATTGCACATGGAATTCTTTCTCAATAGGGAAGGCAAGCAGAGCGAAAATGTGCAAGATGAACCTTTCATGGAGTATCTCAACGAGTTCAGACTCATTCTCAGACAGATGGATGAGTATGAAGAACGCATCGACCGCCTTACTGCAGTCACCACCTCCACTATCAACATGGTCGATTCACATCGTATCAAGCTTTTGACGGGCCTTGCTACCATCTTTTTGCCTTTGAGTCTGATAGGAACGTTGTTCTCTATGTCGGAGAATGTTGATAAGTTGGGGGCAACGTTTGGGTACTGGGCTGCTGCGTCTGTTACTGTCATGTGCTTCCTGCTTCTTGTCTATCGACTGTCAGAAAGTTGGCTGGCTTAGGCATTAGAATGAACACTTAGGCCCAAGCTGGTGACATAATGGTATGGAACTCAACGCGATGATATTTTGTGTGCAGAATCACAATTTGGTGTTGGACATTGAGAAGTCTGTTAATGAACTTAGCTCTAGCCCTCATTAATATCCTTAATTTATAGTGTTTACATGATCTGCCAACGAATGCCGTATTATTGACAATTGATGTCGCTTTGATCAAGTCAATTTAGTCTGCACACTGGCCACATGCTGGCGCCTGCATTGTCAGACATGTTGTCGGCGATTTCCCGAATTGGGTTCCGAGAAAAGCCCTGCTCATATAAGAATTATGATGATAAGAAAGATAATAATGGTAACCATGAAGCATCCTTTTTCCGCGTCGTTTGCTTCTCATTTACATCGGGTCCGTCCTATTCGGCAGTTTTGCAGTGCGGCGCGCGCCTAGACATCACCTGTTCGTGCTTGGTTGTTGCCGAAGGTCGCGGTTCTAGACTGCTACTTCACCTAAGAACCAAAAAATGATGCTATAGAGTTTCATTATTCTGCATTGCAGGCCAAGTATTACTACTATTATTTGGGGTTTTCGCTGCTAATGGGTCTCTTCGAATCGTGACTGCGCTAGGCAGCTACGCGAGCTCGTGATTTACATCGCCATTTCGAGTCAAGGATGGATTGCTCAAGTAGTTTCTTATCCGAAATATAATGAGAAAGCCTGATGGATTTTGAGGAAAATGGGCAGCCCAAACTCCGAGGTGATGGCACAATATGTGACATGCGTTATTGATTCGGACCTACACGCTAATCAGCTCTGTTCAGGGCCGGCAATGCACCATAAAGGAGAAGAAGCCTCCAAAATGTGGACTGATACCGAAGGCAATAGAGAATTGGCGACCAAGGCCACAATTGGTAATATCTCTCTACCAAATTTAGACATATGCCATCGAACGATACGTGTTCTGGTATCGAGTGAACATCTGATTCCCAGGAGCCGTTGCGACGAATGGTACGCCTGCCTGTCTTATCTCGGGTTTCAGTACTTTGGCAAGCATGGCTTCATTTTGGCCTCTAAGCGAGATTCAATAGCGCCGCATTCGCATGTAATGCACCCTGGCTATCATCACCCCTTGATGCTCTGCTAATGAATCCAAATGAGCAAAGAGCCAGCAATTATTCTCGTGTCAGAAGTTCCAGGACCGAGGGCTCTGAAGTCGGCGAATGAATCGAAAGCCAAGTTAATGTTCTGCAGACATAGGGATTCTTGTATACAACGTACTCAATATAGCAAAGGGACCTCTACCAAATGTGTTTCTATCTCAACGCAAGAAGCAAAATGAGGGAGCAGAACAACACGCTGAACAAAAGTGTGAACAAAAGTACCATGCACACCGCACCATCGAAAACCCGTTTCTGAAGAGTATGGGTTTTCGGGTATCTAATAGCTTGTGCGGGGGAGGTACGGTAGAAATGAGTGTAAGTTAGAATCAACCAGTTATTGTCAAGAGCTGGTTAAGGGGGCTGGCACATATGCCCTTTAAGAGTAACTGCCGAGTGTCCGAAGTACCAAAAATGACATTAATTGATCAATGCTCATCCCCAACTGCATGGAGTGTCATGTAACATCGGCTGGGGCTAATATGCCAATTAACCCTATAGCATCCTTCTCCTCGAGGGTTCAACGATCCTGAGTGTAGAAAGAAGGGTACGACTTCGATTCACAGTAGGTTTTTGAAGTGGAACAGTGGGTGGTCAGGGATCACATCTTACAATTTTGTACGGTATTTCAACGGTGGGCAATGTGTGCTCAAAATCTACAAATTGATTTGGGGCGAGTGTATTGCTTCGGTTCCAAAAAGCTTCCGCAAACTGCTGAAGCCTGTAGTGCAAGGGTTTCAAGACAGTCACATGGACGAGATTGTCGAGGTAGTGAGGAACGAATACGACCATTGCCATACGGTGAGCACGGTGAGCCCAGGGTGGAAGTTAGGATATCTCATATTCCCAATATTGAATATTGGGTAGGGTGGCTGATTATTCACATGATAAGAGGCTCATGAAAGGTATAAAAGGGTAAGGTATTCTTCTATGAACTTCAAAGAACAAGCAACTCAACTTAATACCCAACGATCGACATTCACCTCTCACTCTTGCAGAATGAAGCTCGCTTTCACCATTCTTATCGCCTTGACCTGTCAGGTGTGATACATACTTCTCAAGATGGCATTGCCACTTGCTAATATTACAATAGTCTCTGGCATCTCCTGCTGAGGTCAATAAGTCCCTTCGAGACGATGGCCTCTACAGCGGAGAGGAAGATGTCCTTGACATGGACGAGATCGACTCCATCAGTATCATGGATTTCGTCGGTCCTATCACCCCCGGCGGACCGAACGTCACTCTGAGCGGCACCGCCAAGGAAATCTATAAGCAGATCCTCGAGTTGAACCCATCCTACAGTGTGTGGGACTTCGACGAGTATGCCGACGACTTGGAGGCTCGAGGACTGACCCCTGAAGATATTGATGTCACCAACCCTTCTCTCAAGATACGCTCATCCGTCATGGCCGAACTTCATGGACGAGATAATGAGTTGGTGCCACGAGACAGCGTAATGAATACTATCAATAACCGACCCTTGCTAATACTAAATGTCTAACTGGTCGCAGTTTAATTGTAACATCGGCTCCTATGTCGGAAACGTATGGAGTCAATGCGGCGAAGGCTTTGGATACCTCTGGAATCTTGGAAAGGCTTGGTGCGGCGCCAAAGCCAAGAGCTGCGCGCGTGTCAGCTGCTCTCACAACTGTGGCATGTATCTCTGCAGCAAGGTCAGTACTTTCAGCATCTTCTGTGCCGGAGTCCACGAAAGAAAATGCTGACGAAATAATTTTAAACCTCAGTTGTCGAAGGAAAAGAAGGTCCACTGTGGAAATATTGCCAATGACATGGTCAAGATTGCCTATGAATGCGGTTCAGATGTGACCACGTGGGCGTATCGAGCTAGAGGCCAGATGCAATTCTCTTGTCACAACACCAAGCTGTCGAGCCCGTCTTGCTAAGCTATCCTAGATTGTCGCTACTCCGATGCTTACTTGAAGTCTTGTTATTGACTCAATAGGGATACTTGTCATATTTTACACATCACATCCCGTCGGTTAAATTCTCTATCATGAATTTATCTGACGGATTTATAAAGGGAATGTTTCTAGTCCCGTTCATAGTGTAGAATCTAATATAACAATTCTTCATTCGCGATATCCAGCTTTCGTTCCTTGGCTTTTGCAGCGATAGAATACCGACTTAGGAGGATGGATAGAGTCTATAAGGCTCTTCAGATTGTCTACCAGCAATTTCCTTCTCCAACGTAGATGTTTATAAGATCTTTCTAGTGCGTACTAAATAATACCTTCAATCTCCCTAATAAGTAGCAGGGAATACACCCAGTCGCCCACCGTCTGTTACGAGGACATTCCCATTCACATATGAGCCCGCTCGGCTGGCGAGATACAACACAGATCCTGCAATATCTTGGGCATCTCCAGCGCGTTCAGCTGGGACCTCGCTCTTGGACCAGCCGGTCTTCTTACGCTCCTCAAGCGTCTTAGCCGTCAGCTCGCTCGGGTAAACTTTCAATAGTGTCAGTGGCTCATCCTGCTTCCTTTTACATGTGGGTGTGAATAATGGAAGAAAGAACCTACAGCCAGGTGCGATAATGTTAGCCCGGATATCATATGGAACCAGTGTGGTGGCCAGCTGCTTGAAGATATGGGTAACGGCGGCTTTGGAGGCGCTGTATGAGTAACCCAGGCCTGGTCTGCGGTTGAACGCGCCGATGCTGCTTGTGACAACAACCTGGCTTTTTTGTGATACATTGCCTTGCTTGTTGCCCTGGTCCAGCAGTTGCAGGAAGGCGGCCACGGTGTTAAAAGCGCCGGTAGCATTGACAGCAAAAGTATGAGTAAAATCGTCCGCCGCCCAGTTCCACAAATGCTTCTGTAACTCTTCAATACTGGCCTCAGGCTTCAGTCCAGTCAGTGATGGGCCTCCGATGCCGGCATTAGCAAACACGATGTTGATATAACCGTGGGCAGACTGGATCTGTTTGGCAGCCCTCTCAAGATCTGCCTTGTTCGTCACATCGCCTTGGATAGCGTGAATGTTCCCGTTTTTCTACATCAATTAGACACATACACAAGAAAATAGGAATTGGTGGTGTGATGCGAAGGGGTCATTGTGAATACGCACAGCTGTTTTGACGGCCTGATCCAGAGACTCTTGTCGACGGCCGAAGATGTATACAGTCGCTCCATTTGCCTCCAGCGCCTGGGCGATCAGGAGGCCAATCCCTAGAGTAAAACTCTCAGTAAATCATCACTTAAGCGCAAACTCAAGGTCCTATTGGCAGGTTGGGTCTTCACTCACCAGTCGCACCACCAGTAACAAAGGCTATCAGGCCTTTGACATTGAAGAGATCACCAGACTGAATTGATGTGGACATTTTGACAACGTGAAGGATTTTTGCTAAACTTTCGTTCAAAAGAATTTTAAAATATCTCGAATTGAGGGACACTGAACTAATTTATCATTCTTCTTCTTATCGTCAGCCCCGTTCTAATTGAGATGGCGACATTTCAGTAGTAATGGCGGGATCGGCTTCGTCACTCGTGTCGGAGCTTGTGCGACAAATACTCAACCAATTCCCGTCTACATGAATATCTGCTAGTGTTTAGTTCAAAATAGGGGTTTTTTTGGGTTCTGAATGAGTGCTGATTTCAAATTTGTGAAGCTGATTCAATGTCCGGGACGCTGTTACTCGAATATCAAATCTGTATGAGAAGGTCTCTTGACGTGCTATTGAAGTAATGACTCTACAGCTTGGAAGCAGGTCCTTTTATAACCTCCACCAGCTCTACAACAGCCTCGGCGTAGCCATATGATGTCTGATATCCATAGCCACCGTGGCCATAGTTGTGAACAATGCTAGTCTTGTCATCCAGCTTCTCCTTCTCGATGCGAACACCACCCTTGCGAGCTGGTCGCAGACCAACCGCGTGTCGAATCACGCTGAGGCCAGTAATTCCCTTGCCGGCCGCAATTTCAGGTCGAATCTTGACGATCCGCGACATGATACGTGAGGCAACGTTGGGGTCGGGATTGGTATCCCAGTTTCCAATGTCATAAGTCCCGCCAAGGATAGTGCCTCCACCGGCTGCTCGCTGCATGAGATACAGTTCCTCACCAGGCCCATCAGCAGAGCCGGAGCAGATGACCATGGGGGTCGACTCGTTACGGACGAGCGCAACCTGGCCACGGATAGGATACATGGTCTTGTCCTCTACTCCGCCCAGCTTGAAAGAGCCGAGCCCGGTGGTATTTATGATGATTGAAGCCGGCTTTCCGGTGTGACTGAGGTTCTTTGCCTCGCTGATGTCGGCAAGGATTCCTCGCTTGAGCTGTACGCCGCTGCGCAGTAGTTGGCCTGCCAGCCACTGCAGATACATGGTTGTGTTGATGCACACGCCGGTGAACTCACATCCGCCATCGTATCCATCAGGCACCTGGCCTTTGGGAAGCTCACGGAAGTCGTCGAAAATACTTTTGTACCAAGGCGTGGGACTAAATGCGTGGACGGGGAAGCCAGCGGGGTTTTTCAGATCATGCTCCCGGTGGAGGATATGGCACTCTATAGCAGATTATGTTAGCAAACCACAAACTAGAACACAGCCGATGTCTGGGAGGAAGACATACTCTGGAAGTGAATTCCCGCTTCGGGAACCTCCTCAACCAGCCGTTTGAGTTCCTTCCAAGTTTGCGACTCCCAACGTTTTTCTTTCTCTTCCGCCATGCTGCGAAATCGTTAGCCCTTCTATCAGGGAATCAAATTGTCTAGGAAAACACACGGAACAATGTTTGCTCCGGCGAATGGGCTGGCATATTCTCCATCATAATCCCCGGGCATGTGCTTAGCGACGACGGTGATCTTGTATCCCTTCTTCTTGGAGAGGAGAAGCGCCGATGTCAATCCAGAGACACCGGCTCCGACGACGACGACAATCGTCTCAGCCATGAGGGATAGATAGGCGGCGTTGAAAGCTATCGCTTCGAAAGAAAGTCGAGATGGAATGCAACGTTCTACGCACCCTCGATATCCGATATCAGACAGTGTCAATGGCTTTGAAATACTTTGGTTATCTTGATGAAGAGTCAGGGTCGGGAAAACCTTCCGCTCAAGCGGAGATGGACCAGCGTTACTAAACAAGCCCCGCTCGATAGAGCTCCGAATACGCTCAGCTAGGCCAAATCTCGCATAAAATTGGTGGCCCCATATCTCAAGTGGTGGAATCTTGCATGAGAGATCTTGTCTCATTGAATACGGGGTGGCCGCCGGATGCTGTCAGCCGGTGTGTCATTCCTTATCCAATTCGCTCGACTCGCTCCAACATTCTCATAAGTTCAGCCCGGTCAAATCTATCAGTTCATGTATTTTTGACCACTATATAGCTTCGGTGGAAAGTTGACCCGTCATTTCGCTGTCATTACGCCCCTATGATCGCCTGGCATTTCTTGTTTCCTCAATCAAAGAGGGCTTATTCGGCATTGCAATACTGCTTCTTTTCACAACTGTCTCAAACTGCAGGTCATATTCCCGCTATGCTAATTATGTATCATAAGCCAAGCTAGAAAACCACCCCGATGAATCCCAGCCATCCAAGGACTCCGCAATCGTCTCCAAGCGATGAGAGGGCGAATACAGATCCTCCGCTTCAGCACCTTCCAGCCAATCTGGCAGAATCATAGACCGAGTGTCAAAGCCTTGCAAGTCAGACTGGGATGAGGCAATCTCCGTCTGATCAGCCACCACAGTGGACTCCGTCTCTCCTTCTTCCTGATTGTCATGAGACAAGTCCGCGCAATCCCCAAGCATTCGGGTTAATGTATTCAGATCCATGAGCCTAGATTTGGCAGGGAGATTTCCTTTTGTAGCCATGATTTGAAGGCTTTCGAAAATAGCAGGTAACGACGGGCCATCATGTTTGAGCAGAGAGGAAAAACACGCCTCGGAAATGGCGATAAACGTACCAGCAGAGAAAGCCGCCTCCAACTCAAAGGCCAGAAATGATTCTGTTTATTATTTCGGTCAAATCTAGTGACGAACAGTGCCGAATTCTTAGGCTCACCTATTAAATGCTGCCGCTTCAATGCGTGAAGGATAGCACTTATTCGCTTCGCAGACTCGATTCCAATTTTCAGGATGTGGCGAATGGGCTCTTTGGAAAATAAGACGGCGACTCTATCCTCCGAGCTCTTACACCGCTTTTCCAAAAACAAGTATAAAAAGGGTCTTGTAGCAACAACAATGCACTGTATGTACATGTCAGCAACTAGAAACACCGAAAAGAGGAGGGTAAAAATACATGGTGATAGAGTATGTTCAGATGGGCAGCAATGGGAGACATCCCCCCAACAGAACCAGGAGCAGGTAAGGCGAAATGTGTACGAAGCTCCTCAGATACGCTTGCCACGTTGCGAAGCGCGTCTTGGATGCTTCCAATGAAGTTGAGATGGCGTGTGCTCCCACTTCGGTACACAGCTTCGGATAAGGTCAGCCAAGGGATATCCATGTCGTCTTTGACCAGAATACTTACTATTCACAACATGCGCGAGGGCGCGGGATAAGCCGACCTGTATCGCCAGGGAAGCGTTGCGTTGGTTTGAATCGGGAAATACAGGCAATGGGGTCGTTATGTCCTCGTCTCGCACCTGTATCGGGAGCCCGATCAAACACGATATCTGGCGATCTATCACTACAATTGTCCACCATGCCTTTCGACATCGTTGGATCAACTCCTGATCAACTTGATCCGGTTGCATGGGAGTGTGCATTCCGGAACCAATGGCCAACCTTACGGCTTGGCCAATCTAGATTCGGTCAGCATTCAGTGTAGAATTGAATAACAAGTGGCAAACAAGAAGGAGCTACCTTATCATATGCCAACACTCTTGCGTCAAGAGCTTGATAGTAGAGTGCCATGCAACAAAGAATCTCAGTTGCAGTAACGAACTCTCCAAGTAAGTAAGTAGTTTCCGGCAGCAGCTTTACAGCACGGACGAACAGCTCCGATCCTGGCGGCTTCCCCTCCTGAACCTCGGAGACAACAAAAGCTTTGCCGAATGCGAGAAGAATGAGAAAGTGGATGTACCAAAGGTCCATTCTCGTCATGTTTTCGACAGGGTCAGAGTAAAATTGATACAGCTGGGGCATAAATGAAGTCTCATCAAACAGATGGTAGATCTGCCCTGCATGGAATTTCACCGCGTTGAGAAGGAAGATGGCATGATCGAGGGAGGGCAACGTATCGGTCTCCGACTCAACAGTTGCCCTCCTACCATCCCATCCCAGGTCAGATGCCTCAGCAGGGATGTAAGTCCCATATGGAAAGGGATCATTTGAGCAGCGGGCATGCAACAGTCGCAGTACCCGCTGTGTATAAGAGTAGTTTGAGGAATGGCCAAGGTAATCTAGATCCATGCAATCTTAGCATATGCATTTCCATACATACATCACAGCCCTATTCACTTACGAAAATCACCTGAGGGTCCTGAGACATGGGTCAAGAATTCGGGAGAATACACTGGGTTAGTTATCTCGCCGTTCTCAACATGAACATGGGAAATGGGTGTTGGCTCTTGGAGACAGGCTTGACAATAATCAGTTCGGTTCCATAAGCAGCCAGCGAAAACTAAGAACATGCGTACCTGAAGGGTTATCTTGTTTCGCCTGCAGTAATGCCAACTTTGTCTGCAATTCGGAGAGGTACCTGAGATCACAGCCATGCATGGTCAGTCACCCTTGTTGTCACCTAGCCTTACAGAAAAGCACATCTATGATTACCTTTTGGAGACAAACACTTTCGGCTCCTCTAATTCGTATTCGCAGTTGAACCTACGGCGTCTACACGCATCGCAGGGGACCTTTCCGCTGCATTTGATCTTATGCCGACGACAACGGATGCAACTTCACCAGAATCAGCTGAGCCTAGAGAGAGAAAATCACGGAAATGACCCTACGCATTGGAGCTCCGTCTCCTCGTCGCCTGTTCTTCTTCTGGACTCATTGTATCTGGGCGTCGATACACACAACATCATTGATCTGCCATGCAGAGGAGAGACGTTGTCCAGTGCAAGTTCAGGTCTCAAAGGCCAGTGGAGCATCTCCGCACACCCCATGTTCCGATTGTGTAGCTCGCCGGCCATCATATCTTTGCACCAGGTTTGGTGCTGTAGTGTTATCGTCTAGTTTGATCCACCAAGTGTGTATAGAGCCAATGGTACAATAGCCCACTAGACAACCAGCGAATAGAGACTAGCCCGGAAGATAAAGGCGAAAGCATGATTCGTGGCAGCCGCAAGTCTCATAACCCTCTGCCGATATCGGATATCATACCCGAGCATCCCAGCTGGCAGAAGCATGCTCAAGGAGTATGCCAACTATCTCGTGTTCAGATATTTCAACATTCCGTTTGGTCTCCACTTGTTCAAAAAAGTAATAATGTTACATTTTTGATGCCGCATGATCCCCAGACTTGGAACAGGCTGCTAGGATAAATGCAGACGTGCAGCATCGGTATGTGTTCTTGACAGTGGCATTGGATCTCGGCTTGTGGAGCCGACCTACCCTATATCTCAGCAGGCCCTTTTCCCACAGTCTGGGGAATAGATAATCGAGACAGTAAATGAAAGTAATAATAATAATAATTGGAGAAATATGGTACCTGAGGCTTCAGTGGAGGACATAATTGTCATTTCGATGCTAAATGAGATGCTTCGCTGGGGGGGGGATCTTCTACCTTATTTTGGTAGAAATCATTATGGAATCATTGTGTTGGGTTGTCGGGCTCTGGGAGCCTCCATTACTGCTGCACTTTATTCTCTTCTCTCATAAATATTACTCTAGGATAGGGTTATGATATAATTCGGAACTTTGCAATGAATGATTGACACGTCTTAAGATATACATATATTTATGAAGACTTAAGTATGCTAGTATCATTCAGGTACCAGGTCAAACTTTCCAATTCGCCTGTTGGATATTTCTCTGCCAAAGTCCAGCCATTCCCAAACCAACCAAAGGGATTTCCATCAAAGGACTCTGTTTCAAAATCCTCCCATCTGACCGAGGCCAATGTTCGAAGACACTGAAGACTGCTTCCAGGCCACAGAGCTGTGACACGGCCATTCATCTGCCCGTCCCGCGACGCAGCTGTCTTGTACCATGAGCTGCATTCCTCCGCAAACACGGTGCGCTTGAAGAATTCATCGCAGTAGTTCGTAAACGACTGGACTGCTTGCTTCTTGGGCTCTACCCGGCCGATATTGTCGTAGGCCATGCGGGCGAGTATTTGGCCAATGTAGACCTGAGTCTTCTCAATAATGAGTAACAGACTTCCGGCGCCTGGCATCGAGTTTGGGCCCATAGACTGGAAGAAGTTTGGGAAGCCATCAGTACAGACGCTGAGATAAGTTTCAGGACGACCCTCGAACCGCTTTCTGAGGTTGATGCCGCTTTTCCCATAGATTGGAAAACTGCGGTTGGCTGGAGAAGTCTGAAATCCGGTGGCGCAGATGATCACATCGGCGTTATGTCTGACTCCATCCGTGGTGATAACACCATGTTCGTCAATCCGATCGATCCCACAAGTGATTGTGTCTACTTTGGGGGATGCCAAGGCCTCCAAGTAGCCAGGGCCGGGCGACATGCGTTTGCAATATGGCGAATACTTGGGTTGTAGTATATCGAAGATTTCCGGTTTCCCTTGCAGTCGTTTCTTCATGGCCTCTTCAACTCGCAACCGGGTTTCTGCCTGCAGTTCAGAATCCTTGAAAATGACGTTAAATTTGTTGTTGATATCGTATTCAATGCCCCGGCGATACTGCAGGTAGGCTTCGCGGTCGTTTTCCCATAGCGTCTTTTCTTCTTCCGTATACTCAAAGTTTCCGCCATTCTCTTCTATTCTTCTACCCATGCTGTCTCCGCCGAAAAGACCCGCGATCCATGATCGACCACGGACATAGTGGTCCATACGCTTGACTTGTGGAAGAATCGAAGGCACAATCTGAAGTCCACTGCTCCCAGCTCCAATTACAGCAACAGATTTATCCTACGATGATCAATGTTAGTGTGCATTCTCTTGTATCAAGTACAGATGGCTGGTACCTTTAGGTCAATGCTGGGATCCCAATTTGCGCTGTGCAAAATGTCCCCCTTGAATGAATGAAGCCCAGGAATGCTTGGCCACTTCCACTCATTGAGGACACCCTCACCCGTGACAAGTATATCAGCTTGATCCTCGTAGCTATCACCAGTGGCAAGGTCCTGAAGCTGCACGAACCATTTGCCAGCCGTCTCGCTCCACCGAGCGGCCGTGCACTTTTGACGGAACCGCATGTACTTCCTGACATCGTACTTCTTTGCGATTGTCTTCCAGTACTCTAGAATCTCAGACGCCGAGGCAAAAAAGGAGCTCCAGTTGGGCGAAGACTCGTATGAGAGCTGGTATACGTGCGCTGGGACATCTGAAGTAATGATGTTAGATGCTGATTAGAGGTCATTCGCACTGGTAATTCGATAGCTCACCACAAGCACAACCAGGGTATCTTTTCATCTCTCATGTTAACCTGATGTTTGTTGGCATTGGGAGAAGAAGGAGGGAAATTAAGTACCTGTTTTCGAACCATGTGCCGCCAAGCTCCTCATTTTTCTCATATATTACCAAATCCAACTCGGGTACTCGCTTCTTGAATTCAATAGCGCCTGTGATTCCAGATATTCCAGCACCGATGTAGATGACCTTGAGGGGTCTTGCTTGGTCCATACAGCGCTGTGATATCCACACATCTGGGCTTTGTTGGTTCAATATAGCAGTCTGGGGCTCTGGAATTTGATGCCCATTTTCATTGGGTGCCGTATCATGGTGATAGACGGACTTGCCATTCGCCTTGGGCGACTGTGGCTCCGGGCTGTTACTGAGAAAGTGTGGCATATTGGCACAAGGTGAATTCTATTCGTGTTGGATGACGGAAGACACTGTGGCACCGGAAGAAGGGCACATAGAGTGAATATATTCATTGACTGCTGCTAGTGGATGGACCAGAGCGGACCAGAACGTCTCCCATCCCAGGTAAAACACCAATACCAACATCGACTATCGCATCCTTAGATTGGGTGCCTCTCCCCGCATTTGGCGCTTTCTGTTCCCGAATACTACATAGTGCTGTTATCTGTCCCATCTCTATCTGACTCTCCTCGAATTAATGTGAATCGCAACTCCTTACCGAACACATCGGAAACAATATCCGGCTTTTTATGCTAGAATGTGGGGGTTGTCGTTCGCGCGTGATAACCCCAATTCGCCTCCTAACCCAGATCAGAAACCTATTGTGGAGATTCGGTAACTGTATCCTGCTTGTTCAATGTAAACTCACCCCGATACTCGCTCCGAGTCCAAATGTGAGCCCAAATCCTGATCCTAGATAGAAGCTCCCTCAGGTACTCGGTCGTTTCCCCCGTTCCGTATAGCTGATATACTAAGCTCCATTCCGTTCAGTCTAGCGTGCATTTTTCTTGAGTAGTCTACGCCGTGAGTTTCTAGTCCTCCAACATATGGTCTTCCCAGATGAGCCACACCGTCCAAAAGCCGAAGATCGGTGGTGTGTAGTTGTGCAAGGACAGACCCCTTTTATTAAGCCAGTATTTCCCCGCAATCCCAAACCACTGCGATAGCATCATCTTCACAAAATTCAAACTGTTCTCCCATCCGTCCCCCAATCATCAAGATGTCATTTCCAGAGCCCATCCTCTATGACATTAAGCCTACGGCTTTGATACCAAACTCTCTTAACCCACTCCTTCTATATAAGGGCGTGTTCCTCAAGGATGGCAAAGTCGACGCCGTCCGTGCGCTTGACACTTTCAGATCAAATGGATGGGACGTTCAATGGGTGACAAGATATGGTCGCCAACAACGATCACACTACCACGCCTATACCCACGAAATGATGATTGTCCTCTCCGGGCCAGGGATTATTCGCTGGGGCTCAGCAGACCTCTCCGACGATCCGGAAGAGCACACTTATGGGGATGCTTATGAAAAGACCGGCGTGGAAGTTGAGGTGGAGCCTGGCGATGTTTTTGTCATCCCAGCCGGTGTGGCACACAAGTCCTACAATCCACAGGCAGAGGGTGAAGCATTTGGGGTCTTGACAGGTTCAGCACGCGGGATTGAATCTTTCAAGCCACGGGAAAAGGTGGCAGAGCTCCCTTTGCACGGATTCATGATGATGGGTGCCTATCCTGTCGGCAACAGCTGGAACTGGGGCGAGGGAGGCGATGATATTGGCAACTATCATAAGATATGGAACATCCCGAATCCAAAGTATGATCCTCTTGTTGGCGCAAATGGCGGTATTCATAAATATTGGAAACAGCAAACGTATGAGAGCAAGCTATGATACATCTATCTTCGCATTCCCTATCTCTAGAATAAATGAAAAATGGTAGTTCTCATGAACAATGAATGGTTTCAAATATGAGCGCAGTTTAATTACAGTCACTGTTGAATCCAATACCATGTCCAGGGCATTCAAAACGAGGCTGTTTTAATTAGAAAGCCTTATGTTAAATACATATCAAACCCCAAAGAAGTCACTAGCCATGGCATCATTGATGAAACTATCCCACAAGTCCTGGCTATATGGGAAGATGATATGATGGGGATCAGCAGCATCCATGTTGAGGTAATTTTCGTCTGCCACAGTCACGCAACGTATCAGGTCCCCAATTTCCGCCTCCAAGTCCACAGAGCATTCAGAGCTGGCTTCTAGTTCCATCATGGCGCCGAGCAGCCTGACACCTCGTCGAGCCAGGGAGCTTCTCTGCTCCTCGTGGCTGATAATTTCTTTCCCGAGCTGTAGGTAGCGACGGATCTTGACCCAGTCGTGCATAAGGGCGTTCTCAGACTTAAACAGCAAGGCAAAGGCGAGATTAATGCAGCAACTAATGACGTGCGTCAATGTGGTCCACATCCTATATGCAATCCGTGACTGAAGAGTGTCTGGCCAATCGATAATAGCCGCGATACTACGCTCAGCAATGGAGACGCATGAAAACTGAAGGAGGGGCAGTTAGAAGGACTGGGAGACACAAATGGGGTTTAGATCAAGTTACTTGAGAAAATGCATAGCGCCGGTCTCGGAAACCGGAGAGCTGGAAATGACGATGTACGCCGAGAACCTAGAATAATGGTAATCAACGTTAGAACACCATAAACAGTCTTCACCGTCTTGAATAAGGAACCAACTTACCTTGTGGGCAGTACATATAAGGACAAGGCCTGGCATCAAGCCAATGGGAAGTCCATCAGCAGTTGGGACATCGTTTGACGTGTCAACCTCTCTCAAAGAAGGCGGAAGGGACACATAGCTGGCCTTCAGCTCTTCATCAGCCCGTATGACTTCCTCGTATAACTTGGGGATACCCTCTGGACAATTGCCTGGATGTCCAGCCTTGAACATGCGATCGTGGTGTTTCCAAATTAGAACCGAGACTGGATACGAGGAGTCAGCAGAGTTTCAGCAGCGAGGTACGTCTGCTTTACGGTGATTGAGGTAATTAGTCCAACTAGTTGAAGTATAAGACTCGTCTATATTCGGAGTGCCATCGCTCGCTAGCTGTTGCGAAGCTACAGGCTGGTTGGTCGGCATGGGTGTATTGAACTGACTTGGGTGTATCTGACAAGTGTTTTGAAACGGTATTTGGAACCAGTCGTGACACACTAGAAACCACCAGATCCGTTTCTTCAGTTCCCGGTCGGTATTGGCTGGTTCATTGATATTGGCCGTGCTTCCTTCAGAAATGGCGCGATCTGGGCCTAGACGGTGGAGGCCCAGGCACTGAGCGATTCGAACTGCTGTGGAGATTAGAATGCAAATAAGGTCAGACTTGTCAAAATGGTGCGCCGTTTGTATGAGAAGACAGATTGCTTGGACCGAAGATATACTGTGATCATCCATGAAGTTGGCTCGGAAGAGCACTTCGATGCTCTTGTTGAAAAGTACAAAGGATGCATCTGGGCTGGCTTAATAGGCCATGTTAATGTCAAATATCTACTGGAATTGCACAACTACGCAGCCAAAGTATAGGAAACATACCAATGACAGGCTGTGGCAGCGAGGACAAGTGTTGATCATCGATATGGTACAGTGTTTGCTGTAAACTATTATTAGCATTTGTTCTTGTTATGAACAGGCTGTGAAACACTTACAGACAGGATTGCATAATACAAAGCCAGCCAAGACCTATTACACTCCCGTCTGACAAGGTTTTCTTCAAACTCGTGCCGGAATACGGGCATATGAACTGCGCAGTGCATCCAAGAGAGATGGGACTGGTGAAGGGCCAGAAGTGTCCGAGAATTCTGTTCTGTGAAGAATAAATCCCATGGCTCTTCCACGTTGCTTTTCCCCCATGGATTGAGTGATGGTGGTGACTCGGCGATGTCTTGCCTGCCAGCAAACTGGTTGATGACGTTCCGACGGCCATGAGTAAGAAATTCCAATGCTGCCGCTCTATCGCTGGTCAGACGACTGTCAGCCGTCTGGGGCTCGTTCAATGTCTGTTGGCGTTCCTGACGGGGGCGATTGGAGAAGACATGCTCCTCGATAGGATCCTTGGGTTGAGGATAAGGAATGGCTGGTGCGCCTTCAACAACAGCGATGTTGCCAATGGTCTCAGACGAAGAATGAGGATCTATCGGGGGCACATCCCTGGTTTGATCTGAGTCCCGCAGGCTAGGCAAGGGGCTTTTCTTGCCATTTTCTAAGCCAGTGGCATCTGCACCATGTCCTCTCCTTCGGGTGACGACGCAACAACCTGCTCTCTTTGGCAAGACGAGGCCCTGTCCAGTCGTATGCATGCCGTGCAGGGTATTGTCTTGGAACATCGAATCTTACGGCGCGCACATGCTGTACATGCGCGCACGCTTCTCTGACTGCTTCTCACCGGCGTTCCAGTCGACATTTTGGCATAGAAAGGGCGAGACTGGAAGCACGGCCGTGTTGAGATGAAGTGAGGGGGATGGTGGAGAATCTGGCATAGGTGGGCGCTGCTCCAAATTAAACGGGCCAACTCCTCGGCCGAGTTAACTCGAAACCCAATAGCCGACATTGAATTGCCGGTTTCGTTTGCTTCGGAAGTTGGGCCGAACTTGAGGCATAGGGCCTCAACTCGTAATCTCCCATTCTTTTGATCAAGAAGATGTCGGTTGGAATTAGCATAGAAGTTCGATGGAAAATGCCTTATTGCCCTGTGGCATTATATGAAATAAGTCGGGAAAAAGTCTCTCAAGGGGTCATACGCGGAGAGAACCTCCCTCTTGAACCAATGTGCGAGAAGAGTTTACTCCTCGCCCGCAAACTTCGAACCCATCTCGGCCGAGATTTCATCCTGTCCACCCATGCGAGTAAAGAGACAGCAAATTCGGAAATTTATAAATAAACCAGTCAATGAATCATTGAGTAGTTCATTGACGAAAGCCGCCCGAGCTATTTGTTATCCACCACGCACGGACGACCGTTGAAGCTGCGCTCGCACTTCTGTGCTGTCTGCTCTCACCCTTCTATCGCTTTTCGATCATTTTCGTCGATCAACACAGTACAGCAAGTGCTTTTAGCAGGTCGAGTATGCCCTGTCGTCATAATACCATTTTCATTCTTGCCATTGCACCGCCTTCCCCCAAACAATGACGAGCAAGAGCATGTTTGTGAAATCACCGATATTGCTTCGTGTCAAGAGGTAAATCATCATCTATTTACCACGTTTTTTTTTAGGTCAAGTCCAAAGGCTGACTGAAATAAGCAGAACGCAGGGCCATGAGGGATCATTACCAGAGACACAGACATCATCCGCCTCCGGTATGGAACCTGAGTTCCTCCAGGTGGGCTGGGACGGTGGTGATGATGACCCTTTGTGCCCACGCAGCTTCAGCAAGCCGAAGAAATGGATGGTCGTAATTATCGTCTCCATGGCGTGCTTTTGTGTGTAGGAATTCCCTGTCTATAGAAACCGGTAATGGAGTAAACAGCTTTTGAACACTAATACTTTTGGGTTCAGCACCGCGGCGAGTTCCGCCTATACTTCCACATACCAGCAGATGGAAGAGTCATTTGGCAACTCAAGGAAGGTCTCGATCCTAGGTCTTTCCCTATTCGTATTAGGGATTGGCTGTGGCCCTCTCTTCTTTAGTCCCCTGAGCGAGTTCTTTGGCCGTCGTCCCATATACCTCATCGCATGGATCCTGTATGTGATTTGGACCATTCCCCAAGCCGTGGCTAATAACATTGCCACGATTCTGGTCGCGAGATTCCTCGCAGCTTTCTCAGGAGGCACGTTTCTGGCCGTCGCGGGTGGAACGGTGGGTGACCTGTTTTCCAAAGATGAACTCCAATATCCAATGGCTATCTTTACAGTATCACCCTTCATCGGACCTTGTATAGGACCCACCATCGGCGGCTTTATAATTCACAATACGCACTGGAGGTGGACGTACTACGTTATGTTGATGTGGTCCTTCGCCCTACTCATGGCAATCGCATTTCTTGTCCCTGAAACATTCCGTACGTTCTTGAACAAAATTGCCCATGGAAGGCCATGGTTCTATGTGTTGACAGCTGTGCAGATCCCGCTGTTTTACGACAGAAGGCCAAGATGTTGCGGCAAGCTACTGGCGACTCGCGCTGGAGAGCCCCCATCGAAGAACAAGACAAATCGATTCTGGTTGCTGTTTGCAGGTCTCTGAAACGACCATTCCAACTTCTAATTTTTGAGCCCATGTGCCTCAGTCTTTGCATATTTTCAGCACTTCTTCTCGGAATTCTCTATTCGTTCTTTGGAGCTTTTCCTCTTATCTTTCATACTCACCATCAATTCAATCTTTGGCAGGTCGGACTCTCCTTTTTAGGTATAGGTATTGGGCTGACCATCGGAGTTCTCACTGACCCTGTATGGTCTCGCATCCGTGTCCATTGTATTTCCAAACTTATAGAAAGCACTGGGGAGCCCAGTGATGGGGAGCCAGAATTTCGGCTGCCTCCAGCCATCTTTGGGTCTCTGCTCGTCCCACCTGGTTTGTTCATGTTTGCTTGGACGACCTATCCTTCGATACATTGGATAGTTCCGATTATCGGGTCAGCTATTTTTGGCACCGGGTGAGTACTACAGAGGAGGTCAGTTTTGCTTGAAATATTCAAGCATGTGTTGAAGTGGGCGACGTGGCTAAACTCTAATAAATAGGAACATCCTTGTGTTTACGGGTATATTTGCATTCTTGGTAGTTTTTCACTAAACTAGATCCTGGCTTCATTCAATCTTACTGACTACCACCAGGTTGATGCATACCCAGACTACGCCGCCAGCGCATTGGCAGCCAACACCTGCGTACGTTGTGTATTCGCCGGTATGTTTCCTTTCACAATCTCTCGATTACGCTCGTACTGGAATATGCTAATATATGGACAGCCGCATTCCCCCTTTTCGGGAACGAAATGTATCTTGTTCTTGGATTCCAATGGGCATCCTCGTTATTGGCATTTCTCACTTTGATCATGGTGCCATTCCCATTCTTATTCTTCAAATATGGAAAAAGAATTAGAAATAAAAGCCGGATGGCCAAAAGTTGAAAGGAGACAAATGTAACTGAGGTGGTGGTGGCAGGAGGCGCTTAGAGATAAATCTAAAAACACACATTCTTGTTCTTACATAAACGCAGTGCTATTGGAGAAACATTTTTTTGTTGCTTATAGAGGTTAGAATATTAAAAAACTTTGTTGTATTGACAATTTGCTGTAATGTGGCATACTCCCTACTTGACTAAGCGTATTATTCTTCATCATCTATTTCCACACTCACAAAAGCAATCTCAAATATGCTCTCGTAGAAAATGTCGCGTTTAGTGCTCCTTTTGGCTACAATAATAGGTCTAATTTCTGCTCAAGACACAAACTGCATGACCTGAGCTGGCATCAGTATTCTACAATGACGGCAACTTCCGCAGTGATATTTTGAGAGCTTGTGCCTATATAACACCTCGCACCTGGATATAAACTCTTATGATCAATAACGTCAAACCATGACACAGAGTCGGCACCGGGCTCGATGCTCGCGGATTTGGTAGTTCCCTTTTCCGCAAATACTCTGGCAGAGCCTACAAGGGGTGTGACGGGCGAGCTGCCAAGATAAGCTTATGCGGAGATTGATGCACAGCTTTACCTTGCCCTTGTTTGACAGCGAAAAGTCGAGCAGTGTTAATGTCGTCAGGGTGAGGATGCCGCTGAGCCTGTAGCATCGCGGCTCTCCTCGAAGCTCCTCAGGGGTGTCTCCGTCACTCATGATAAACACAACGGATTTATTTCAATGCTGGGACCCGACAATCTCCCCTTGGGATTCATGGCCCTTGAAATATTCGACGCGAACGCCAACCTGTGCGCAACCGGATGTGCGAAGCGTGCTCCCTGGGAATGTGGGCTGCACTACAGGTTGGTCAAAATTCCCCGAGAGAACGAGACCTTGAGCGAGGGATTAGCCCCGAGCGCCATTTGGCTGATTAACTCATAAGGGGTGGTGATGTAGTATGGGTTCACTGCCGCGCCTCCAGTTCCTCCGGTTGTTGGTTTTTGCATTCGGGCCAATAATCGCCTGGTTGTTGTAACGTTTTGGCCTCGGAGGAACTAAATTCTCTCTAAGGCTCTGGGGGCAGCCAATCCGTCGTCTATGGTGCTGTGGCTGCAGTTTTCCTATACCTGGGCTCTACTCCTTTGGCCTGACTCCGTTGACAAACATGTGCCCCCTGAGGTGCTCTCGTATAACCTCCGAACCACAATATGGGACTGTTCACAGTCTTCGCCAAGGCTTGTGGTATTTTTGTCACTATGGTTTCCCCATTTATCTTTAAATCGCTCGGGTGATAGACATATATGATCAAAACTAGCTTGAATGTTGCCTTCTTTATATTTACTTACTTTTATAGGTGAAGACCAAGGGGAAGACTCTGAAGGAAATTGATGTGCTGTTCGATGGAGTCAAGCACTCCGATGCACCGGACCTGAATGCCGCCGATGTTGACGAGAAGGCAATCGAAACTATGGTTGAGCGTGTCTAATTAGAGGGTGATATTCTCAAAAGATAAAGGGTTATGGGTTAACAAACTGGATGAAAACATGATTTATATTCCGGTCATAAATAGTCGGTCCCATCCCGCTAGTTTATAATTCATTAACAGACAAACCCTCACCAGAAGACATAACGCCATCTCCCTTACATAAAGGTACAATTGGTATATTCAAGATGCAGTAGATGCAAACCTAATGCAAAACTGATGCAAAGCTGATGCAGGGCTGGTGCAGAGCAGATGCAGGGCAGATGCACCGCGGTTGAGCCCAAGACATGAGAGGGAACGTTCAGGGAGCTGATGGGTCCCTCACAGCTTGCTACCAAAGAGACTCTACAGGAAGTGTAGTGTCCACCACTATGTTGATGATAGTCCGAGTACTAAAAAACCGTCAAAGGAATAGGTCAGGCCCGGCATCTCAACTTGCAAAGCACTAATTAGATATCCACCTTGCCATCCTCAGCAAACTTTGTGTTTATCTTGATCTTTTTCGCTTTTTGTTAATAGAAGCCCCGGCTATTATTTCCTCTTATGCCTCTCGTTGTTTATATATAACCTTCCCAAAGCTATTATTCTAATAGCGGTCAATACTCCATAGCCAAGCAGCCATACCTACATGCCGCCTTAGAAAGTTGGTACACACACTATGAATGGTACATCATTTTTTTTAGTCATCGTATCATGTGTCTTTGCTGCTAAATCTGTACTTAATTTGATCTTAGCATCGCTCATTAGCTCAATTTGCTCCCGCTGATATCCCCGAAAATATTCCTCCAACAGTCCTACAAGGGTTTGAGTGTAGATGATACAGCATAATATGTGTAACGTATATGCACAAAGAGTAGCGTCAATATCTGCGGTATCAGCAATAGACCGTACCAGCAAATAATCGGCCATTTCTTCGCTTTCAATTCCTCGAAGCCCTGGCCGGCATTAGTATGCACCACGCCCTCGTTGCTCTCCAAACCAGCTTCTGTCGCGTTGTCCTGGTACTCTGATCGAGCCAGCGTCCGCCGAGCTGATTGGGTGACTCGCCGCTCTCGAATTACATCCAGCACCCACACGCAGCCTAGCAGACAGGTCTGCAACACGGCAAAGACGAATACTTGCTGGCTGTCAGGCTGACCAATAATTTCGATGGTAAGCTTCCCGCCGCCCCATCCGGCGAGCGATAGTATAAGATAGGTAATGAAGGCCTTCCACGAGGTCGTATGGTGAACGATCCAGATCCACAAGACTAATGTTTTCAAGCCTTTTGTCAGTCTACCATGTTCAAAAATCGATGCTATCGATCTCGGGAAACTTACGGGGTAACACAAGTAGCTGGGCAGATACCATGGCAGGCCAAAGAAAAGCTCTGCGGTCAAGAATAGGGTAACCGTACAATCCAACTATGCTGATCGTGCTGCAGCTCAACGTGACGATTTCTAATCCTCAAAATTGCATCACCATTTGGTCAATAGAGTTCCCGAACAAGGCTTTCTCATGAATGACCAGGTACTCACGGATGAAATGTGGATACAGCCACAGTATAATGGTGATAAAGAACATAAGGAGAGTGATAAAAATGGTGAGCCTGTTTTCCGGTTCGCGAAGGAGTAAGTGAAGGGTGAGGCCGCTGTTCGGATCGAGAAACAAGTGATATGTATTGGTTAAAACCCCGGAGACAAGACTATTCAAGACTGTAGCCATGACAAAAAAAAGTAGGGAAATTGTCATGGCACTCCGCGGTAACTTGCAGCCGGCACTTGGTTAGCATCGCGAGTACAGCCAACAGTGGTCTTCCAGAGTAGCATATGAGGGAGGGGATGCAAGAGAGGAGAGGAACTCACGTGTTGGCGTGCCCAACGGGGGGCGTAGTCACACCCCTCGCCGGAGAATTTGTGCCGAGCTGAACGGCGAGCCAAAGACACACCTTCGAAACTGTTGGTCCATGGTTTTACTTCTGGTAAATCGAGCAGCGTGGTGCTGAAGAGAGCAAAGATGGATACGAATAAAGCACTGGCAATGGTACTTTTTGGCTGGGTCGTGTCCATGAACATGACCGTCGAAGTATAAAACAGCAATCGAAAAACAGTCTCCCCAATGGAGTGCCATGAGATTGTGTGGAGAATCATGTATGGGAGAAAGAGTCCAACTGCGATGCCTTGGAATATTGCTAGAAAGGTTTTTTCATAGTTGATTACAGCTATGGACAAGGATTGGAGAGCGGCTAGACGCCAAAGTTAGAAGAAAACACCATGGAGAGAAGATTTGTAGCGGGTAAAGCGTGATGTGTATTTACCTTGCAAATATACAACGGGGGCAACGGCCCTGGATAAGAGGCGCTTATGGAGGAGCAAAAATGCAAGTGGCTGAGCGAGAATGAAGCCGAAGAAGAACAAGATATAATGGTTACCCTCAGCAGCTCCGGAGAGCTGTATGCTTTCGTATTGAGGCGTAGAAATCTAGGCATCTTACTTAGTGGTTGAATTATCGGGTGATTTGCCCTTTTTACGTAGGGTAAAACTTACACATTGCATTATGAAAAAAACCAACTCAGGCTTCCACTCTCTGCTCTTTGTCGAGGCCTGGCCATACAAGCTTGAGTTGATTGCATTCTCGTCATGAGGGGCCTGGGTGAGTTTCAAGGGGAATGGCTCAAGAGAGAGCTTCACCGATCTAGCTGACTTTATTTGCTGGCGAACACATTCCTCCACCCGCAGCGTCTCCTCGCGATGATAGACATCGGTCTCATGGTTGTAGGAGCAGAGAATCGCTCGGTGTCCAGCAGCATCTTCGCCACAGAGCATCATCGCAACCGGAGGAACGGCACAGTTGATCACCCTGAGAGTTTGCGCACACGTGTCTATTAAAGTGAAGGTGAAGTTTCGCGGGGCTCGATTGGCAGTTTCTGAGTTGAAAGTCGCCGTTGATGGAATCTCTGTGAGTCTTCCGCAGTGATAGCCGTAGATGTGTCGCTCAGCGGTTGCGCAATCCACAACACCTTCCACCCCGACCACCCGGGCGCTTCTGAGCCCTTTGCGTCTGATTTTCCATTCGTACAGAAGGAAAGCAGGCAAGGTTACTGGTGTAAACACCGCTTGGACGAAAAAGAGCTGAACAAGGAATCGGGGAACCTCAGCTTGGAATAATCGGTTGCCTGCAACGGTAGGCATGAGTAAGTAGATAATCCGATACCATGTGAACAACGGGAAGAAGAGTAAAATGACGAATAAAATCTCTGGGAAGATCGGCAGCCTTTCCTGAAAGGAAGACCTTTCGATCTTATCCCAGCAAATAGGTGTAGCATGAATGTTTTGAACCTCAACGGCGTTTGACCCAGCAACGTCGACCGTATCACAGCAGGGACGGATGTCCTTTAGTTTCACGCCCCAGTAGTCTGTCGCATCTGACCACTGAGCTCCTGGTCGTGCGGGTGCGACGCACAATAAACGACTGAGGAGACTGCTGCCCTCCACGGCTAAGGCGAGACGGGCAAAGGCTCGGAATCCGGAGTCATTCTGATCCACCACTGGTCTCTGGCTGTCTGGGAAAAGCCCCATGACAGCATAGGCTATGTCTCCCTGGCTGAACTGATCTGTCTTCCGCCGAGCGAAGCACTCTAGAGCAATGCTAATAAGCTGCGTCGGGAGGAGAATAGCTGAGCCCTCATAGTGGTTCACTAACTCTTTAACAGACTCCGCGTCATCCCAGGCTCTCTCAGCAAAGTTCCGCTTCGCTAGAGATTTGGGCTCATTCTTATCACCGGTCATATAAAGCTTGATGCGGTATTCGCTCGGGCAGAGGAGGAGCTCAGGCAATGTCCATAATCGTGAGCCCCATTGGCGCAACCATTTGGTGGCATGCTTGGTGCTGCCCGAGGAAACGTTTTCATCGCCATTGAGAATGCTCGCGACTTTCTCGTCTGCTGGAGGACCGATAGCAATAATCATGGAGTGCGCGGCCCGAACAATGTCGCATATTCGATAGACATCCTCGCTTTTACTGCTAGCTTTTGCAACGCCATCCGAGTCGCGCACACATTCGAAATCGAGCCAAAAGGCGCGTTTGCCAGCAGTCAAGGCGGCGTCGATGCCCCATTGAATGAGTGTTTCGCGATCTCGGTGAGCCAACGTCCTATTTGCTTCTCTCGTCTCCTCATTGGGATAATTATTCCACTCGTCAATCTCGGCATCGGTGACAACACGAAACTGCAGGCGGGTATACGACACAAAAACAAACTCTGTATCCGCCTGATCGCCATATTGCTGACAATAATCGGATACCTTCATCGTGCTGTACTGTCTCTTTTCTGTATCGGTGATGAAGCATAAGTACCTCGGCCCCAAGGACAGCCCCCTTGACTGAAACCTGGAGGAAGAGGATGATACATTGCTGACAATTGCCTGGTCTGGCCTGTGTGGTGCTAGCTGGCCCCCAAGTTGGATGTTGGTTGAGGAGGGATGACTTGATAAAGGTGGTGCCTCGCGGGCCTCTAAAGATGATGATGATGATAACGAGTGCGGCGGCGGTGTTGGCAACTTGGGATATTGACATTGCGTCTCAATCTGTTCTGGCGATTTGCTCTTGATATTTCTAATCCTTGATACAATTGAGGCAAGAGCATTAGGTACCTAACCTCCCGGCCGTCAGTTAAGCTGACCATTGCCAAGTTATAATGGGACCAGGACTACAAACCATAACAGCACATAGAGGCGCTGCCGCGAGAAACCTCAAAATCAAGAAGAGTAAGGACTTGGGCCAGATATCCACCTCATCGCTCCCCTTCACAAGTATCGGAGATAAAACCCAATACCAAATGGCTTCCATAGTGCCGACCTTGGAGAAAGGCTCCCCTAGCCGAGTCCATGGCACATTCTCAGGCACTAGAGAAGGCTGCTGGAAGCTCTGGATGACCAGGGGGATGAGTTTCCCATCTCCCGGTTGCGGGTACAGGAGGTGGCCACCCTTGTGCGTATCAGCATCGGTTGTGGGCTGTTCGGTCGAGGACATAGTGGATGCGTGTTTGGGCATCACAACGAAACCACCATGTCTGATTTGATTTTTATTTCGAGTATGACGAGCAGGAAATGATTAAATCAATTCCAGGGGAAAGGCTACGGCCGGGAACTAGCAACCAGCCTCATGAGCTTACGAATGTGCTTTATCGCCACTTCGTCTCACTGGAGGGGCTGTGTAGTATTATTTTTAAAGGATGCTACCAAGTGAGGCTAAATTCAGCACCAGCCACACTTGGAAGATCCCTTCAGTTTGGAGAAGGATGTAACGTGGGCTGAGTCCTTGGCATTAAATCATACCTGATGCAAGCGTAAGCTCCTGAGAAATTAAGATTTTCATTCGCAAGTACCATACGATGAACTGGCTCATAAAATGAGCTTGATGGTCAGAATAATTACTATAATCTCTCACTAACTAGGTAATAGAAACTATAACACAAAGACCACTAGTCTTTCATCTGAGCCGTAAGTCTTGTTGAAAAATTACAGGCAGCACGAGGGAAAGACTGAATAACCCTTTAGGTAGCTCTGCTAATGAATAAGCTTTACTATTAGCGAATTGACAGAAGTCAAATTCAAGGCACCGACAATTCAAATTTTCCCGCCCTATTCAAAGATCGGCAGGGCTACAGGTGAGAATCTCCCCTTCGGGTAATAGCAGCTAGGAGACAATGACTTTAATGCCCCTACGAGACACGTACTACGTATGATGGTGTTGTTCTAGGTAGACATCTCGGAGAGCATCTCTCAGCGTTTCTTCTGCAGGGATCTGTAAATTTCAACCTTCGACTAATCGTTCTCGAAAGATCCATACATCACTTTGGAAAGAATTTGCAATATCAAAGCATCAGCAATTAATTATTATCTACCTATTTGAACCCCAAGTACTATAAACAATCAAATCATTCCCCCTTCTTTTCTGTTTTTGGTGTTGAACTAGCAAACCATAACGTGAAAGGCCTCCAGCAACAGATTACTTCCCTATAGATGTTTTTTTTTCCCACCCCCTTTCTGATGTCTTAGTCCTAAGAGCACTCAAAAGTAATCATGCGATATTTGCCAAGCAGAAATTAACACGTCTTCTGGACATTAGACCATGCCTCCCAGCATGAAACACAAACCAGGAGTGAGGTGATAGTCCCATTCAGTTCCAATGACTGATACGAAGTAGCCCGCCCTCCATCGAGTCTTATTCACGGCTTGATGTTCGATCAAGCGGGAATATAATCCTTGATGATCATTGTCCTCTGCGCGGAAGAGGTCTTCTTATCTACTGGCAGCGTAACATCCGCTGGGAGCTTGTAGAACGACTTGATATCTTCAATATCACTCTTCTGCACCTGCGGAGGCAAGGTGTAACTCATCACTGAGTGGTCGTTTCGTGTTCCGTAGACCTCTGCCCCTCCCTCAAAACGGTCTGGGTCTAAGGCGAACTCGTGGCGCAGGCCCAGGGTATGGCCAAGTTCATGCAGAAAGGTGTTCTTGAGCGTCTCATGGCTTTCCTTGTCCGTGAAAGAGTAGCTGTAGACAGACATGGTGTTCAACGGCTGGTTGTTGGGGAAAAAGGCCGATGCCATAACGCGGTCCTTCTTACCACCATATTCAAGGACAAAGGTAGCTTGCTTGAGGTTGTTCACCCATTTGAAGGTCACGCCCAAGTTGTAGCTGTTCCACTGTTCCGCCGCCTCCCACAAGCTGACGGCCGCATACTTGGCATCGTCTGGGTTGGGATAGCCGTTGGCATAAGTGGCAAAGTTGACAACACTTCCGTACTTCCAGCGTGGGATCTCGTTGAGCATTCCAACCAAGATCGAGGCCACGGAGCCGGTGTCAAACTTCTCAGTCACGCAGGTATATTGGCCTTGGAGATTGCCGTTGCCCGTAGTGCTGTTAGTGGCGGAAGGTTTTTTGTAGGTCTTGAGAACCGTTTGTGGGTCAAGGACTTCAAGGCTTTTGCCAGGGAACAACTGTCCAATGAGTTTGAGGACAACATTTCGCCGGTCACTGAGAGACAGATTCTTATCCGAAGGGAGACTAGTGCTCGACATGATGGGCTGAATGAGTTCTCTGTCCTCTGGGGGTGAATGTGATGATAATGGTCTGGACGATGAACTTTGGCGAGGTTCGTTCACAGTCCCACACCAATCTGTGTCTTTGTTTGGATCCGTGGTAGGTATGGGAGATTTTAATGATGTAGAGTTGGGTCTGATTGCTTCAGTACAGCTTGGGATGAACAGTTAAGATAGGGATAAGAAGGGACGCAAGGCGTGTCTTATATAGCCCATGAGTGTTCTAATTTTTCTCTATCGTCTTTACAAAAAATTCATTAGGACGAAGTTTGAATGTGTCGATGGGCCTGTATTCGCCTCAAACTTTCGAAAACTCATCCTCAGCCATAGCATGCCTCATATCCATCGATCAGCGGTCGAGACTCCGGGGCACACCAATGAAGTGATTCACAGTACGTAGATAGATCAATCCCTATCATATGGTAGAATGAAATGTTCGGCGGAATGAAAGCACATAGGCTTTACTATATCTTCACTCGACGATGAAATGTGGGTGGCAAACTTCTCTCAACTTTTTCCAAATCAAAGTTCTGCATCATGCACCACTATTTTGCATATGAGATTACCGGTGAGAGAGTTTGGGCACAAAGTAAAAGCAGAAATGGAAGATGTCAGGCTCTACATGTTAAGACACTGAATGCATGTGAGATGAGGACATCATCTTACCACCCGTGACGTTCTGTGCTGGAATGTGAGCTGAACCCCGCACGTCGTTGAACCAGCGCTTGATGGAGGCTACTGACTTTGGCTTGGCGGCTGAAGCTTTAGTTCCAATATTATAAAGTTTATGCCAGATCAGCCTTACGTGGCGTTAATCTGTCATTGAATCGTCAGGCTAGCAGAAGCATAAGGTTAGTGATTGTATGGAAAACCTAGTGGTCTTCCTCTAGCCGTACCACAATGGCGATCTAACAGCTATTGAGCTTTGGATTATTAAAAGCGAATTGGTCAACAGTGTGGTCTGAACAGCACGCCTGCAAATGTCATCAGTCACTTTGGCTGGCTCGTGGCTTCAAGGTTACAGAATGCGTCATGTATTCTGGCTATTCACCCGACCAGCCGTCGCCTCCATCTCTACACAGATCATGTGTTGCGAACTATCGCAATCTTACACCAGAATGACACCATGACCGGGTCTGGGGAAGAACTCATCCAGTGCTTCAACGAGGTTGAATTGCAAGTGAGATATGCTTCGACCCTTGATTACACCCGGGGCACCAAAGCTGGCAATAGAGAAACTTTCTTCTGAACGGAACCAGGCAATTTTTACGCACGAGGTATTGTCACTAGTTCTTTTATAGCACCATCACTCGCTTCCGTGTCGTTGAGTAGTCAGCCTTATTAAGAAGACTTAGCAGGTGGGATAGTTGCAGAACTTGCCGCCACGCGACCTAGAGCCAGTTCAAGTTAGCACTTGCTCAATTACCCTTGTTCCATTCTAGAAAATCTTCTTGAATACAGGCGCGGCTGGCAAATCACTGCTAATTTCATTTTCTGAATTCGGTCCCCAAGGGCGTAGGCATATTGATAGATCACAGACTGAGTCTCTGTGGTCGCTTGGCAGGCAACTGTATGTAAGGGAAATATACTAAACTAAAATACGGAAGAATAGAAATGTCCGTAACCTAGGATTTATTTGCAACTCTTACCTAAAGATTAGCATCACTCTGCCGAGGCAGAAGCGCGACCCCAAGCTTTAGTTTGGATGGTTGTTCTTACGAATGAGCAAGATCAATATGAGCAAGATCAATGGACCTTTTGTCCGGTGCTACAGTATGCAGTCACTGCTAGTTACCAAATTGAGATCCATCAGGCATGGCCTCACCTGGTGACGACCTTGGCTACTCCTTGCACCATAATCGGTCAAAACGAAACGCGCAAATCAGAGGCGAGTCGAGGCAAGTAATGACAGAAGCTAGCAGAAATCCCCCATTATCCGAGCCAAAACCGTCGTATCGTTCCGCCGGTGACGTGGGACGGCAGATCCCGATTTGCTAACACTTGCTTTGGCTGTATAGTCTCTATGCTATGGGCTGTCACAATGGGGCGACGGGTTGTCGGCGTGGAAATAAGGGGAGATCGATTTTGGGGGGTTCATTAAAGGCCCGCAAGGACCTGTGCCGTCAACTCAGCCAGATAGATCAGATAATATGTCAGAGGCATTGCGAAGACAGAATTACCGGCAGATCGATAGCACTTTGGTAAGCCCCACTGACAGCTTCTACTGGTCGCGCACGGAGGCGGGAGACATTGTAACTGGTGAGGTTATCGAGGGGTTTAACAAGCAACGATATATTAGAGAAGTTGTACCTTACATCGAGTACAGCGATGACGGTTGGAATCACGGCATACCCACCCAGCCTATAACCGAGCCAACTCTTCCGAATGTTCAAGAATGGCCCAATCCGTCGTATATTGTATTGAGGATAACACACCACCGCACCATGTATTTGAGAGTTGAAAATGTAATCTGACAACCGCACCAATTTTCAAGCAACATTCCATCCACAATAGCTATGGGATTGGGGGTTGGATTTGTGCGTGTACACAATCCTAGGAAATGTGCCAGTCCACACATAGTAATGAGTCCCTTTTTCAGGCCTATATATCCCCATTACCTCTCCAGGTTACTCACGAGATCAGCGCTAGACCATCTGTTCGTAGCGGATGCGTCAGAATCTTTCCTTCCATGTTACTTCTCATATAGATACCTCCTCTCTTGCTATGTTCTCTACCGAAATACCCAAATGAAACGATGTCGCCGAATCACACTAATCAGCAATTGAGTATGGATATTGTTTGCCGAGATTTTCAGGAGAGTATCATATTAGGCAAGTCGATTAAGCTAGTCAGGGCAGTTGTTGGCCAGACTAAGCTTCCCCAATCCAACCGCTTCAATCAGAATGTCGATCAAGCTCCCGGTACGAGCTGATGACACTCAGGCTTGCCGTGTTGATCCGGATCTACCGCATACGCGATGACATACGGCCTCCATCCCACCAATGACATAATTGAGTACGACATCTCCTCCACCCTCTCACACTTTACTCTCATAGATTAATGTTGAATGGAATGCTTCTAAATCGGCTTATTATTGATCAGAGAGTGCATTTATCCAGCTCCAACAGCCCAATACAGATCACAATGCGGAGGCTAAGCGTCCGAGAGCGACGCTAAGCGATGACGGGACTCGTGATCCCTCGGCTATATTTCCTGATGCATTTCATGATACCCCATTCTGCAACACCATTGGGGCAGCCCGGCAAATACGGCATCCAGTCGGTAGTTCGGTGGAATTCTTCATATATAACTGATCCGTACCAATCGCATCTTATGGAAATATCCATTAACATTAGCCACTACAGCAACAAGAATATATCAGAAGAGATCAGAAGTCATGTAGAATTATATATAAGAGCAATTCCCGGTATAGCAACGTTGAGTGCTTATCCAAACAGTCCCGTGAAAATCTATCGTCCTTTCAACATGCCCTCGCTATCCTCCAACATCGCGCTTGGCCTCATTGCCGCAGGCGTCGTCCCGCTTGTTGCCGCCGGACCATGTGATATCTACGCCTCTGGTGGCACGCCATGCGTGGCAGCACATAGCACTACCCGTGCCCTGTATAGTTCTTATACCGGCGCCCTCTACCAAGTGAAACGGGGCTCCGACAGCACTACAACTAATATTGCACCTCTGTCCGCTGGAGGAGTCGCTAACGCTGCTACTCAAGACAGTTTCTGTTCTGGGACCACTTGCCTGATCACCATCATCTATGATCAATCCGGTCGCGGCAATCATCTGACCCAGGCGCCCCCGGAGGCTTCCAGGGCCCAGAGGCCAATGGCTATGACAACCTCGCCAGTGCCACTGGCGCACCCGTCACTCTCAACGGCCAGAAAGCATATGGCGTTTTCGTTTCTCCCGGAACCGGGTACAGGAACAACAACGCCAATGGCATTGCCACCGGGGATGCCGCCGAGGGTATGTACTCTGTCTTGGACGGCACACACTACAACTCCGGGTGCTGCTTCGACTATGGCAATGCCGAGACCAGCAGTAAAGACACTGGGAATGGGCACATGGAAGCAATCTATTGTATGTTTTCCCCCTGCTCTTCACTACTATGATAATGCTAACGCTTATTAGTTGGAACAAGCACGGCTTGGGGCTCCGGCTCCGGCAACGGCCCATGGCTCATGGCTGATTTGGAAAACGGCTTGTTCTCAGGTGTATCATCAGGTTATAACTCTGGTGACCCATCCATCACCTCGAGATTCTTCACCGCTGTGGTCAAGGGAGGACCGAACCTGTGGGCACTCCGTGGCGGCAACGCTGCGTCCGGATCACTATCCACGTACTACAGCGGCATCCGACCAACTGCCTCCGGCTACAACCCCATGAGCAAAGAAGGCGCCATCATCCTCGGAATTGGCGGTGACAACAGTGTGAGCGCCCAAGGCACCTGGTACGAGGGCGTGATGACCTCGGGCTATCCCTCAGATGCTACTGAGAACTCCGTCCAGGCGAACATTGTCGCTGCCAAGTACGCCACGACCTCTTTGACAAGCGGCACTGCCCTGACTGCCGGAAGCTCCATCTCCTTGCGCGCCACCACCTCCTCAAGCAACACACGATACCTTGCTCATACCGGCACCGCCGTCAACACTCAAGTTGTCACATCTTCCAGCGCAACAACTCTGAAACAACAGGCCAGCTGGACAGTCCGTGCGGGCCTAGGAAACAGCGCCTGCTTCTCGTTTGAGTCAGTCGACACCCCCGGCAGCTACATCCGCCACTCCGACTTCACCCTTTACGTCAACGCCAACGACAACTCGAAACAGTTCAAAGAAGATGCCACCTTCTGCCCACAGAGCGGTATCAGCGGGCAGGGCAGCTCGATACGATCCTGGAACTACCCGACTCGGTATATCCGCCACTACAGCAACGCAGGCTACATCGCAAGCAACGGTGGTGTCCACACGTGGGATAGTGCCACATTGTTCAATGACGACGTTAGCTGGGTGATTAGCAGCAGTTTCGCTTAAAGTAAAACTGAACAAGGGGTTGTAGATATTTTGCTTGAGGTAGTCAATCAATATATTATACACGCCCCCATAGAATCCTAAACAAACACTCTCAATCAAGTATTCACAAGTGTCAATGCGCATATCGAAGTGTGTGTAGGCCTGTCTTGGGTTCATATTGATCTATCAAAACAGATTTTCTTCTACATAAGGAAACAAAATGTCGAAGATACACCTTGCCCGATCAAACACACTCCGGTGCCCCATCGAAGCAAGCTCTCTCTCAACCACAGTATTAAAAGACACCAAATCCATATCCCGAGATCCTCGATCCTCCGTATTTCAACGAATGCCTCTGAATGAAAGAAGGGACAGTCGGTAATCCAGAAAGAAACTTTTCACTGGCAGAGTGTTCACCGGTACTGACTGCCAACGTGCCTGGTGATTACTCTAAGCAGTGCGGGTGAGGGTGACGAAGCCGCTCGTGAAGTCGTCGCCGGAGCCGCCGGTGGGAGCCTCGGTAGGGAAGCTGCCATCGCCGCCCTCAGGAGTACCAGTGGGCCAGTCGCCGCCGAAAGTGCCAGTAGGGCGCTCACCATCGTCATCGCCACCGTGGCCAGCGCCGGGAGTGCCGGTGGGACGGCCGCCGCCGAAGCCGCCAGTGGGAGTACCAGTAGGACGTCCGCTGTGGTGACCGTGACCAGGAGTGCGAGTAGGACGGCTGCCGCCGAAGCTGCCAGTGCCGGTAGGACGCTCACCACCGAAGTCGCCGGTAGGGGTAGGCCACTCGCCAGACTCGTCGTCACCAGCGTTGTTGCCGCTGGATTCGCTGTCATCAGGGGAGCCAGTAGGGAAGCTACCGCCGAAGCCACCAGTGGGAGTACCAGTAGGACGTCCACTGTGGTGGCCGTGGCCAGGAGTGCGAGTAGGACGGCTGCCGCCGAAGCCGCCAGTGCCGGTAGGACGCTCGCCACCGAAACCGCCGGAGGGGGTAGGGAACTCGCCCTCATCACCGCCCTCGTAGTCATCCTCCTGACGGCGGGAGTAGTCCTCAGAGTCGTCGGAGCCGCCAGTTGGGAAGCTACCGAATCCACCAGTAGGGGTAGGGAAGTCACCACCACCGGGGAATCCAGAGCCACTTGGGAAATGACCGCCGGGGAAGCCAGAGGGAGTAGGCCAGTCACCGCCCTCCCCACCACCGGGGAAGCCAGGAGTTGGGATGCCACCTCCGGGGAAACCACCGGTAGGGGTTGGCCAGTCACCGCCGCCGGGGAAACCGCCAGTGGGAGTAGGCCAGTCTCCTCCGCTGGGGAAGGCAAATGAGCCTGAAGGAACGTCAAAGGGTTGGTCGTCATCGTTCTCGTATTTGTCGACAGCTCTCTTTCCTTGGGGGGCAGCCCAGCTGCCCGAGGCAAAGAGCAGAGCAATAAGGTAAGCTTGGGTCCGGCCCATGATGACGGTGTTCGAGTCTATCGAAGTTGGTGAAAAGAAAGAAGGTGAGTGGAAAGTGAATGTTCGACTTGCGAAACAAAGAGAGTGTGATGAGGATGAGAGTGAAGCCAAGTCCAAGATCAAAGCCAAGACTCCGATCTTTATACACAGATCAAGAACCCCTAAAGCTTGGCCAAACGAAGTGCTTATCCCGGCTTGGCTTTTGGCGCCGGGTCCGAACCGCTCCACCATCTCCAGACAACGGACCAGGGCTAGAGATGTTTGTTCCCCTTCGGTCGCGAAAGCTCCGTGAAGCGGTTTGGGACTAAATTTCAGGAGGCCTGGGGCTTGAAACACTCGCAACTGGTCCGCAGCGAATCAGCGGCTCCGGCACCACTCCTAGAGGTTGAGCCCACCTGAATAAGGGGTTCCTGTCAAACATCAACTGTGAGAGTTCTGGCAACGATGAAGCCGCGTCAATGTGGGCCGATCGACATCGATTGCGCGTCCAGCCAAAAAACATGTTTAAGGCCCCATTTCATAAAATTCTTTGGCGATGGTGCCTTCAGACGGAGGTATGCCTTCGAGACCTCAGCCCACATGTAGGTTCTGTTTCAGAATTACAGCGAGACGGTTTCACGAATACGCCCAACGAGGTTTGTTTGGCTCGCGCGCAGCTCTCGAAGCATGCAAGGGGCCAACGTGCACACGTTGTAGTAAGAGGCTGGATATCGCGATATCACAACCAATAATGATCTCACGGGCCCTCAGTATCGGTGATGGACAAGTCTAGGGCAGCTTTCCGCGGTCTCCGAATCCACATTCCCAGTGTTACACCGGTTTTGCATCTCGGCGTTCGCTTCAGCTTCAATCCCAAGAACGGGCATGGGCAGGCCGGAGCAAAGAAGGATGATGACGAGCGCCATCCTACACACTTAGTCAATTGACGCCATCGAGTAAACATCGCTCTAATCCTCCCCAGGCTCGCAGGGTCATGAATGCAAAGAAATGAGATCGACAAGACACAGGGGTGGCTCGCGCAATTTTATTCATCTGCCGAATAATCTTGTTTTTACATCTTACAATGGGGCGCCTGGTCCGAAAGCGCAGACATCAATATGGCTCAAGCGCCATGCTTTGACAATATCAGAAAGCCGACTATCACTGTGATTCCACCTGCATATTCTAGACCGTTGATTATCATAACCATATCCTGCCACACGGCGAGAGTGCCTCCGAAGAAAAAGGAAAAATCTCAGACAGCTAACGCGCATCTCATACTTGCAGCGAGTAATTGGGATTACGAATGCTTCCCCACTCTCGAAGCTGCCAGAAGCAAGGGCAGGCCAAGTTAGACAGAGCCAACGTTTAGGTAGGAGTGCTCCAGTCCTGAGGTCCACTGAGGGAACGAGTTCCCAGCTTGCGCTGATCCTTCAACGCCCTCCAGGTCAACCTGGGAACAGCCGCTCTGGGCTTCCTTGCCGCTGAATCGATCCTCCAGCCACTGAATGTAGGTCAGTCGAGTAGCTCCGACAAGCGGCGTGTGGCCGTACCCATCCACGACCACGTAGGTAAAGTGGTTGTCTGGGTTGACCTGGCAGGTCGCTTCGACGCTGGCTGAGGTAATATCATGGGAGATAAAAACGTCCTGAGTCCCCTGAACGACCATTAACGGACCAGCAAAATCCCTCCCCCCGGCATTCCCCAATCCCTCGAATGCGCGTGCGTGGTACGACCCGTTGTACCACCCAGGCTTCAGGAAATCGCTAGCAGGGGAGTTGAGGAATAGCTGCTGTGCGACGGCGGCACTTCCCTGGATCTCCCGTATCAGGTCAATTCTCGCGATGGCGGCCGGGGTGAACCACTGATCGAGCGAGAAATCAGGGAAGATGCTGCCCAGACGCATGCCGGCCATGATGGTAGCAAATGTCCCGACCTCCCAGGCCTTGGTGACGGGCGCCAGGGCGACCGTGCCCACGTAGCCTTTGATAGTGTCGCTGAGTTCCTTGGCGAGGGACCCGGCCTTGTCCTGGAGCTGGCCTACATACTCGGCTGTCGACCATGCCACGCCTCCGCCCTGGCTGTGTCCCATGACGGCGAATTTCCCATCCAGGCGGCCCTTGAACGCAGTGCGAGCAGCCTGAAGACTGTAGATTGCGTCGCGCGCACCTGATGGCCCAACAAAGTATTGGTGGGGGATCTCTGAGCCGTCCCAGGACTGACCCACTCCCAGACCTGCGTAATCAGGGGCTACGACTGTGTAGCCGGCCTGGGCGAGCCAAAATGGCATCATATCTCCGTACTGCAGAGAGCGATATGCAGAAGGGGCTGCATCGGCAAAGAAGCCCGAGGTGCCGTGCGTCCAGAGGATAACGGGGGCGAACGAGCCATTGGTCGCTGATGGGAATTTCCGAGATACAAAGGGCCAGAGGACATATGCGCTTGCTGGGACAACGGTACCGTTTAGAGTTTCGCTTGTATATAGGATACGGCTCAGGGTTGTCCCGGGGGAAATGGCAAACGGGAACGTGTCCGCCGCTTCTTGGATCTTGAGCACCTCGCCAGGTTTCAACTGGGAGGAGTTGTGTACCGCGGGGAGTGTGTAGAAGTCGTCCTCTCTGGGTCCTCCGTTGGCCAAACCGGATCGGTCGGCGTTTATTACCGTGTTGACTCTAAAGACGAGATCGTCGGACAGGTTTGCGGCGGAAATCTGCTCGGGAGTGAGAGCGAAAGAGGAGTTGTAGATGGTATTGAGCAGTGCAACTGGAGCAGCTTGGCCTTGGACTTGAGAGGGCAGGTAGCTAAGAGATGCGAATAGAGCTAACCCGAATAGCTTTGAAGCTGAGAAGTTTTCCATGTTGGGTAGTTGAATACTTGGATAGTAGCCTAAGCCAAGGTCTTGCATGTAAGTCTGGTTAGCTGGCTCATGGTATTGCGGGCTGGAGTCAGGATAAATAGGACATTGTCAAAACATCTACGTTGCAAATGAGAGTTGCATTAATAATGTTCACCGCCTGGAAACTGACAAATGCTCGGGCGGAACTTCAACTCCATGTTGTGAGCATCACAGATTCATCAGATAGATCCCTTTGTCAGATTGTCCGTCCGCAGTCCGCACGCCAAGAAGATCGTGCCTTCCCTTTCACCTGGAAGGCATGCGGGGGCTATCCTGGAACGGTTAGTGCCCGCACGTGCTACCCACAGCCACGCGCAGTGAGTGCTGAAGGAGCGATGAAAAAAAGTGGAAGGAGTGATGAGCCAAGCCGCGGATTTGCAGAGGCTCACGAAAGCCAAGAGATTTGCTGCCAAATCTCTATTTTCCGATAATGCAAGGAAGGCTTTATGTGGGTCATCACAGTGATATTATTCAGTAGCAAGATATTGATTTGATTTGCGGTTTTGGGTGAAGTGGTGTTTGTATGCCTTTGCTAGGATTTATGATCCAAGGATAAGCTCACTGTCAAAATCACGACAATAGCTGTACAGATTTGATATTTTCCCGCATTCTTCACTCGGAATTAAGCAAAATTTGGTATAAATTTCGATTGCGCTAGTAGAGCCCAATTACAGTAAATTGGCCATGTACTCAATCGCAGGGTAAGCGCACAACAGATCTACGCGTAGGGTCTAGGGTAGTGCTTAGAAATTCAACCTGTCATCATGCTTTGCGAGTCTCTGTCATGCACATTCCCGCTGCTCCCGATGAACATCCTGCATCATGAGCAGAGCCTCAGGTCCCAAAGCATGCAAACCCTGCGCCGTCGCAAAGCGCAAGTGCGGGAGGCAGAAACCGCAATGTGTCCGCTGCAGACGCCTCAATGTCCCCTGCCTGTACCCTCCCTCGAAGCCAAGTTCCTACGTCCTCATCCCCGATGACGAAGATGCTGTCACCATTGGGAGCGACAGCAGCGCGACGGCGGCGGCATCGCGGGAATCGCGGTCTTCCACGGCGGTGTCGACCTTGCCCCAGCCGCACAGATTCGACCCCGCCAACTTTTACCTGGCCTTGGACCTGCAGGACTCCCTCACCTACGATGACCAGGATCTTCGCGCCTCGGCACCGCCCTCGTGGTTCCAAAATATCCCAGGCGACCTCGGCGTGCTTCTCCCCATCCAGAAAGCGGACCTTGATCCATCCGCGTTTGATAACATGAAGTATCATGTGGCAATAGCCAAGGAGTGGCTGGCCCGCTGGGTGGACAAAGGGAGCAACCCATTCATCCATCCACAACTGTACAAACGACGGCTGCCCGCGTGCATACAGGACGCGTACACCTCCGTGGCGTCCTACCTGCGTAAGAATCAGGCAAACGAGCAGATGATATACCGGATAATTGAGGACAGGGTAAGGAATCTGGTCGAGTCCCATCCAAAGGACCCATCTGTGCTCGACCCGATTGAATCGCTCGGTCGCGTCCAGGCTTTGCTGATCTACCAGGTTATCGGGCTGTTTGACGGCGATCTCCGTCTGCGGCATGTGGCCGAGGGCTACATCCAGACGCTGTATGAATGGGCTGCCAGCCTGGAGCCTCTTGCTCGGTATCCGTTGTGGCTGGGTGATTTGAATGGCACGTCGGGCACACACGTTTCGACAACCGGTGTGTACGAGGCGTCGGATGTGGGCTCGTCGACCGACGGCTCTTGGATGTCGTGGATCATCGCCGAGAGTATGAATCGGACGTGGACGCTTGTAGCTGGTATCCAGGGAGTGTACAAGATGATTCAGCAGTCTCGGAGCCACCGCTGCTCTGTGGTGGGGATGATGATGACCGCCCGCAAAGGGTTGTGGGATGCGCCGTCGGCCCCTGCTTGGGACAAAATCTGTGCGGAGAGGTATATTGGGTTCATATTCCTATCAGAGGTTGAGACATTGTTCACCAAGTTCACGTATGATGAGGTGGATGAATTCACTATAATGACTCTGGGTACCATGTTCGGGATCGAGAGAATTGAAAGGTGGAGATTGAGGCCGGCTGTCTTTTAGCATGCTTGGAATATGATGTTTGCTCTATCATTAAATTATAAAAGGGTATCGGTATATAGAAAAGATGAAACCCATAATGCGCTCCCATGACCTGAACGTTTCATAAGCTCGTAGACATTCAATAAACGCTACCCAAACTCCAGACCATGATGATAACCCTAGCTTGAAAGCCCATTACGCGTCGCCTCAAGGACCAGCTCGATATGCTGCATGCAGAAGGCCTCCCTCTCTCGCGTGGCGAACAGCACCGCAAACTTTGCCACATTCTTGATCTGTCTGCCGTTCATCTCGAGGGCTCGAAGCTTTGCAAAATCGTCATTTGACAAGGTGTTGGCTTGTCCGAGACTCCAGATGAGCTGCTTCCAGATGTTCTCCCTAAAACTTGCATTCAAATCGGGGTAGTTGAGTCTGAGATTGACTCGGGTCTGCATCGCACTGTCGATGGCTTCTGGGTGATTGGATGTTAAGAACATCAGGCCCTTGTAGAAATCGAAGAGACTAAAGTCTGTTAGAATCGAGTGCCCAGAGATAGGTGGCAAGTACAAGGGAGCAAGACTTACCGAAGTGCCACGCCGACAATGGCTCTGTCCTGGAGAAAGCCATCGCAATCTTCCAGCAGCAGGATGGCGTCCCATTTCTCCGAAAGCTCCAGCACCATCTGAAGCCTCTCCTCTACCGCCTTGGCATCCTCACCCAGTTCTGCGGCACTCAGCCTGTACAACGGCCTGCGCGTGTGCTCTGCCACCGCCTCGACTGTGAAACTCTTGCCCGTCCCCGGACGCCCCGCCAGCAAGATGTTCAGCCCCAGCCCCCTGCTGTGCTCCAGCTCCTTTGTCTGGGGCATGTTGCCCTCCTGGCCGTGGACGAACGAGAGCATCAGAGTCTTGTACCCCTCTGGAAGTAGCAAAGTCGAGAACACTTCGTCGTCCCATTCGATGTCCTTGACGCTCTCCACCTCGAATTTCGCCCACCTGTTCAGCTCCAGGAAGAATCCGTGGACGGTTGCGGAACACAGCATTAGCTGATCATCGGTGAGGTCTTGACCTAGGATATTCATATAAGTATTGGACTGCGCCTCACGGATTCTTCTGCCAAATGGCTATGCGTACTTTTTCTGTTCAAGCTCCGTCTCGCCTTGATCTTGCTCGCCACCTTGTCGAATTGAATACCCCCTTCCAACGCATTTATCATGGTCTGGGCCGAGATTGGCTGGGGACGAACGTGCTCGTAATCGCCGACGTCGATGTCCGGCATGATTGCTCCAGCCGTCAGCGCCACCAGCTCCGTGTCTTTTCGGGTCTCTCGCATGTAGGCCACCTTGTCCAGCACAATACGGCCCTTCATCTGTATGGCGGCGTCGTTAGCGGGTGAATATATTTGAAATTTCTGAAGGGAGGGGATGAGGACATACGCTTTTCGTTACTTTGCGTCTGCCGACGGTGTACTTCACCAGGCCATCGTACGCCTTGTGCTGGTGCCCCAGGCCGAGCGTCTGGAACTTCTTCCCCCGCGCGATGGCCTGCAGCTCAAGCTCCTTCTTCAAGGGATGGAACGAGGCAGGAAAAACTTCCAGCTCGGCAATGTGCCGCGTCCCGGCGAACTTGTCCACGCGCAGGGTCTTGTTGGCATACCCGAAGCTCGTACCGTCCCAGTCGACGTACTTGGCGTGGATCTCCATGTGCGACTCCTTGTACTCGCAGTAGTTGATGACGAAGAACTCGTGCACGCCGTCCTTGGTCGAGACGGCGCGCTCCCCCGGCTGGAAGATGGCCCACAGCCGCCGGTAGGTGATGGACTTGTTGGCCAGCAGCAACTCGACCTCGGTCATGTCCTTCTGCAGCTCCTCGAGCAGTAGGTCGTGCAGCAGCTGCGAGTACGTGGCCGGGGCGGGCTGCGGCGACCGCTGCTGGCGCTCGAGGATCTCGGTGAAGCGCGCCCAGCGGAAGTAGAAGGGGTGGAAGGGCGCCTTGAAGACAAACTTCTTCATCGACGGCTTCATGCCCTTGTAGCCCTCGAAGACCTCGCGCACCGTCTGTTTGAGGCTCGCGTTCTGGATCACCACCGAGTCGAGCGACATGGTGCGGCCCTCGCTGTAGTTCTTGCGCATGCGCGCCACCAGCGCCTTGTTCTCCTCCTCGAGCGACGCGCCCGGGTCGACGGACCAGTTGCGGCAGCAGTGGCATGTCTGCGGCGCTTCGTAGAGGGTCTGGATCAGGACCTGCGACGTCTCGGGCGCCTCGTCGATGGGCGGGCGACCGAAAAACTCATCTTGGTGCCCCGCGGGAGCGGACTGAGAACCACCATTTATTGCGTTCGGGTGTCGTGTGATGTTTCTGTCCGGTTCGGTTCGGTTATTGTGTGTGAAATTGATGCTTCTCTTCGCTTGCTGTTGGTGATTTGACGATTACCCAGCAAACAAGAACCGTCGGCGATAAGTTAGGATCATCTGGGAGAATATATATCAGTGCGAGCTGCATCTCCTTGGAGGGACGGGACGGCCGCATAATTAAAATTATTGGAGACCGTCAGTCAACGCAACCACTTTAACTTGGAGCCCGGTCAGGGGCCCTTGGCGGCACTGGGCGCGTCAGCACACGCTCGTGCCTGTCACGAGCCGTGAAGATCCTTGCAGGCTGCTGCTGGGCGCCGTTTGTGAGAGGGAGACAGCGTAAGCTGAGGATTTAGTGCTCCGCCAAGTCTGCTGGTAGAGCCAGATGCCACATATATCCTTGCATTGCCATGATGTCAGTCGAACAGGGCCTCAATTCGTTCAAGGCTAGAGCGAGATGTGTCGCGTGTGTCATTCTCGGCAATTCATAACTCGCATGAACCGATCAATATATGGCCTTCATGTCGAGTCATGCCTTTGACCACTACCACCGCCATGATCGAATAGTGACACATTGTGTTAGGCCACCCCCCTGTCAGAAGGACACGCTCCAGTTTCTATTTATAGAGCTACGGATGCACCACTGTGACAGTACAGAGCAAACCCAATCTTTTTTGTCCACCTCTGTGACTGTTTCCGCGATGGATCAATCCATTGATGCCCGATAGTATCTCATGGATGTCCGCCCTGTCTGCTCAATCTTCTCTTATACGAATAAAACAAACCGCAGCAACGTTAGCCTCTTGGAGGACTGGGTAATGGCATAAATCAGCGCTGTCCCACTTGTTCTCGCTGATGGCTCTCGGCAGTCAGACACGGGATTAGAGTGTTGCTTCGATCCGATCCCGGCCCTAGACCTGTCTGGGGTTATGTCTGGTTGGCCTCCTGCATGCTTCCTTGCCAACTAGCCAATCGACCGGAAGCAAGATCCCGGATAGTGTGAGGGCCACGCTGCTTCACGATTGGAGGCTGGAAACTTTGATTCCATTTGGACATCTAATCTGAGGCAACGTGCCCTACGGACTGGGATGAGGTTCTGTCGGCAATCACACTACTCTGAACAGGAAGAATATGTAAAGCAGCATCAATTGTGTTTGTTACCACTACTCCTATTGCATGGACCCCGCCATTTCCACCGTATCGAGACATGGTGATGGTCGGAAATACATAGCTATCAGGTTTTACGATTACTTCTTTCCACTGCCACTGCTGCTGCCACTGCCGCTGCCGGCAGGAGTATAAGTAGAGCCGCCTGAGCCGTTATTGTAATAGGTGCTGCCATTGGGGTTCGAGTAATAGTAGGATCCATCACTACGCCGTTCAGCATCCGCTACAGACCAGGCTTAGAAGATGTGGAACTTACGTGTTCGAGTAGTGGTAAGAGTTCTGGTTGGAGCCGCTGGAGCCATAATCACGAGCGCAGTAGTGATTGCCCTGGGGAGCGTTCAGCATGTCAGGCCGGAGATTATACACAACAGCGCTGTGACTTACCTGTGAGTTGGTGCCGGAGCTCTTGTACTCGTAGCCGGAAGGCATCTTGAAGGGTGAATAACAGTGGTGACTTCTGGTAGATGGTGTAGCGAGGTCGAAAGGATGTGAATGGAAAGAGGAGAAGTTGGATGCATAAGTGGGAAAGAGCAATGCTTTTATACCCAAACTCTACGCCGTCTTTCCTTTGCCTTCTATCTGGTAGCTTTACCCCGCTTCACGTTGTTTTTGCTTGAATGTTGATAACACCTTCATTGGTAGATAATGGTGTCACCACAAGCCGCTGACGTAAATTCGGACAGTTCTCGCGCATTAATTCGCCCGTAAGGCGGCTAGAAACCCAATGTCTGCCTAAGAATAGACAAATAGTACGAGTTTTCTAAAGCATAGGCCGGCAGCTGAGACATCGCAAGTTCCGAGCTGCATCTGTGCTCTCACCGCTGTTCTTACGAACCCTGTCTCCTATGTTATGGATAGTCCTATGATTAGTTCAACTCTTGCCCTTTTGTCAAAAGCTAGATCTTCTATTGCTCTGCACACCTGGTTGATGTGATTTTCTCTGAACTAGGAGTGACCTGATGCCTGGCTGCCCAGCGTCAATTGCGATGGTCGAAAATGATAGCACCTGTGACGCGTCTACAATGAGCGATGACTCTTTTATTGACTCTCGGTGATATAGTTAATGATATGATCGTTGTGCTATTTTCATGTGACTCCTAGGTTTTTTTGAAATTGGATGGTCAATTGTTCATTGGAAATATATTCTACGTCTATTGCCAAGTCGTAATATCTAAACATTACATAAATCTATGCGTACTCGTGCCATCCTTCAATTGAACCCTTCGTCTCCAACCCAAGCGCCCATCGGATGAGGTCAGCAGTGACATCGTCGCTCTGCTTCGAAAATGGCAAATCTACCCAACGTCTGAATCCATGAGGAACTCCCGGGAAGATATGAACGCTCGTAGAAGTCCTATGCAAAGAGCAAATTTCAGGTTAGTATGCCTATAAGTAACGCAGGACGTGGGAGCTTTGCGAGAGATAAGAAAACCTACTTTAAAGCTTCGAGTCGCTTGGCGAAGATCAAACCATCGTCTCTCAACGGATCCATTCCAGCTATGATGAACCCTGTCTTTGGCCAACCTTCCAGCTCGGAGTCTGGGCGAAGGGCTGCACTGATCCTGGGGTCCGCGCTGTCTTCCATCTTCAACAAATTGACGAACAGCTGTAGCCTGGGCCATGGAAGCACAGGGGCATCACGGCACTGCCGGCTTGAGGCCTTCTCGGGTGATTCCATCAGATGCAACGGGGTATGATCCCCGTGAATAAGCCATGGGATAGAGAGAACTGCTCCGGAAACCAGGCGCCTGTGAGACGGGTCTGCCTTTGCGCGCGCCACGTCGTGCTGGACAAATTCTGCGGCAAGGTTGGCTCCGGCCGAAATGCCCAAGACTGCCAGCTGTCCAGATGGAGTATCGATGCCATATAGAGCAGAATTCTCGCCGATGTGGTTGTACACGTCCAGGGCATCATCGTGAGCCACAGGGAAGACATGCTGCGGCGTATGGCTGTAATTGACGCTGTACACTGAAATTCCTGCGTCAAGGGCAAATTTGGCGCAAAGAGGATCTTCCGACGTCTCTGTCCCAAAAAGAAACCCGCCACCATGGAAGTAAATGAGCGATCGCTGATTTCTAATGCCTTGATCCCCCGCTCTGGGTGCGTCTTGCTTGGGAGTATACCGCCGTACAGGGATCAAATGTCCATGCCTCGACTGCAGGGAAGTTGTTGAGATGTCTAGCTGGGATTCGAAGCCCGCTTCTGCAAAGATTTTGGCGCTGGCCTTGTCTCGAAACGAGTTTACTGCTTGCTGAAGCTCCAACGCCGTTGAGGGGTCATTTCCACTTGAGCCTTCTTCGGCAGCGCTGGGATTTGCCTCAACAAACGCGAGCCACTGAGGGCTTGGGTGTCCGTATTTTGAGAAATCCATCGGGGCTTCTTTGATCTAAGAAGAGGCTGAAGCTCCGTGTCGAAACTGGAATATTTCAGATCAATGGTCGGATTGGCAGCTCTCGGACCGAGGCTCACAACGCTGCATGAGACAAATGTAATAAGTAATGGTGCCATCTGGATCCTCGGCTTAACCGCCGGACTGAGACCCAGAACCCCTCTTTTCGCATCGTGTTAGTCCCTGTGCGGAATGAAGCTAACTGGACATCAATGTCCGGGGAGGATTTCCCGCATGATAAGACCAGGGTAACTTGCCGAGTAACGTTATTGTACCTATCGTACATTCTATGTAGAATGAAAGCAAAAACTATTTGAGGTGCGAATGGTATTTATTTCAAGGTCTAACGGCAACGCATTTTTATGGAAATCAGGGCGGATGTATGTACAGCGCTTACTCTATGAACGAGCCGATCTACCACCCACGATGTCTAAAGTCTGGCCCGTTCTGATGGTATCTTCTTGGACTCACCGACAACTCGGAAAAATGCCTTTTCGACATCGTGTTCTGAGAGCCAGTTTGTGTTCGGTCTTCCCTTTACCTTGGTCTGTAGACTCTTCTCAGCATCTGCATCTGATGAATATACTGGCTTCTTCGCTCCAAGCTGGCCATGGACAATCTCTAGGAGTCGAGCAGTGTGAGGTCTTCGCACACTGTCGTATAGTTGGATCGCTTGTTTGATTGCCGACGCGCTTATGACGCCTGGTGAGTTGACCTGTGGCAGAATAACATGCTTGAAGGCCAAGGCAAGGGCGAGGGAATCATCCAGCGCCAACGACCCTCCAGCAGCAAAAGAGCCGCCGTGAGTGTGGGCGGCGTCGCCGACCAGTGTGGCGCGGTCTGATATCACCCAAGAAGAGAGCGCATCACCCACATAGTTGGGATAGAGCCGAATGTATGGTGTAAGTTCCGACAGTGCCTTGACAGTCGGGTTCCAGTTCTTTGAAGTTCGGGGTTAGTTAAGCCTGAGTGTTCGTGTATTGGCGGCAATTCCTACTCTGTATTTCTCCTTGAACCAACTGACATCATCTGCCTGGTTCCAGGCAACTGCCTTGTCGATTTCTTCGGTGCTTCTGGGGTCATCAAATGACCCGACCGTCGTAAACTGACCCTTTCCTATGCCGGAATTAGTCTGAATGAATTCGAAATATACTCTAAGCGGCTTCTGCAACATACCAAGCTTTGAGGCAAAGAAGTGATCGTTCAGACCCCACTATCACAGCATGATTAGTTAGTTTGACTCTGGAAGCAGTCTCAGTGTTGATGATGACATATTACCCAATGAATGGCATCTTCGGGCAGATCTGGCACCTTGCCTTCGAGGATAGATGCATCGAAGGTGGCGCGAGCAAAGGTCTTCCCACTGTATTTTAGCTTGTGCTCTGGTACAAACGCCTGTCTGACTTTCTAAAGCTGCATTAGCGACATCTATCGAGATGGATTCTCAGAACAAACCGATTTGATGCCATCGGCGCCAATCAGAACGTGGCCTCGCGCCTCTGTCCCGTCTTCGAATAAGAGAGTAACGCCGTCTGCATCGGATTTCGCACCAACAGTCTTCTTTCCCAAATGGATGTTACTTGACGGTACGTGCTTTAACAAGGCCGCGTGGATGTGGCCCCGATGAAACCGTGTTGTCTGGTGTCGAGGATCTGAGACGTTGGTGTAGGTGTCTACGGATACGACCTGGTTTGATTTCCAGTGGCTTCAAACCCAGTTTAGCATAGGATACCAACTGGACTTGATAGAAATTCAGTGATGGGCATGAAATACCGTATGATCTGAGGAATCCCACTTGTCCCTCTGAACCCAGCGTCGTCATCAAAGGCATTGGTCACGCCAAGCTTTTCCAAGGTTCTCATGCCCTGTTATACCGTTGTAAATCTCGAACAATAGATAGAGAAGATTGTGAATAAGCTCTGTTTAGCTCGTTCCGCACTTACATTGGGGCTCAAGGCGATACTTGCTCCGATTTCGAGAAGCTCATCGGCTTGCTCGTAGAGCTGGATGTCCAGATTCGGGATACCGGAGATACGAGAGAGAGCCACGGCTGTTGCCAGACCTCCAATGCCTGCGCCGGCAATTAGTACACGGAAGGGCTCCTGGGTGTTAGCCATGTTGTATCGCGAGGCGTTGGAATGTGTGTCGTCGTTGGTCGCACGGTGTCTGAGATGCCCCTGACCAGAACACCACCGTACCCTTATAGAATAAGACGCATTGCCAGATCTAGGGCCGACTTCGCTCGCCGATATTTGGATGAGCCAATAGCAGAGCGACTGTCGCCAGTCTCGGGACAGCGCTGGTATCTGATTGGCTTGGTGTTGAGCACGTCACCATCACGCAACCGCATTTGTCACCAAATACCAGCTTCCTCCGCCCCGGCATCGAGTGTCCGGCCCCGTCTCTTCTCTTGGCCCATCCTCAAAGAGTCGAATTGGCCGTCAGGAACCGGTGGCAGACGCCGATATCAGCCCACTATTGACGGGTGGTCGGCCTCTGTGCGACATGGCGACAAACATGGGTTCAATTGCGCTATCAACGCACCCACGCGACAGTCGGATCCATATAAAGACCGCAGGTCCAGCCACTCTGTGTTTTCCATGAGAATGTTTGGAATGGCTATGCAGAGAGGCTTGTAGCCTTGTGTACTGTATCTAATTGGGATTGAATGATACAACAAGGGCCGGTTCGCCAGCAACCGTTTATCGCATCGAGATGGCGTCTACCGCAAAAATTGCCACCCGTTAGAGGACCGACTTATGACAAAGGAATGCCTAAGCGCCTGAAATCGAAGGAAAACGCACCCTCTTATGGAAAATGGGCTTCCATGTGAGTCTGGAAATCAGCACCGCGGAAAGGGCAATGGGGCCCCCAGAATCCTGTTGCCTATCGAAGTGCTCCGTCTTGAATGTTCAAGGCATCGATGCCGTGACGGCGCGCAATGAGCCTTTCCCATACTACAATAAGTCCTGGCTTATTACAGCATGCCAGAACTTATGAACCCCTATTCAGGTGACGATGGATTGATCTGAGAACAGGAAGAACGGAGAGTATCATGGAAGAGACAATTTATCAAGGGTAAAAGGTCGGTCAATAGTAACTCGAGCCATCCCGCTCGGGGCGTCATTAAATCGTTGCTATAAGAATCTTACCCCTCTTGCTCCACGTTGCATAGGCGACACACGCCCGCCTTCATCTTCGAGACTGTTGCTGTCGGCGGGGCGAGGCAATAGACCTCACGAACGGCAACTAAGCACTATGGACAATGCCTCCAATCACGGATAGGCTTTTGCACCTAAGACCGGTATTTGTAGAATGAACGCTGGCTGAAGTCATTCATGAGTATCAAGTTTTGAGACTTGGTCCTAGCATACTAATATGCCATGTTTTTTCTGAAAAGATTCCAGATATACCGGGCCAGAACTGATATTGCTTGTTATTCGATACCATCATGTAGATTATCTGGGCAGCATTTTTTTAAGATTGGAGAGCAATGAGAGAATCTTGCCACAGTGAGCGAGAACCAAAAAAAAATATCATTCGCTGGTTCTACCATATGATTGTTGAATGAGAATCATTAATATTACTGTTAATTTTGGTTCAACCTGGATCTTGAAAGAGAATCCTTCTAGGCATGTCTCGATTTCAATCATTTATTCACTTCCCTAGTTCTAGATAATTTTAGCAGCATCTTATCTATCGAGCCCTTAGATCTGGAAAGATTCCTGCCAAGGATCAGCTCTCTTGGCAAGCTGTAGGAAAACTTCTTGGCAGGGGAGTTGTGGGGGAGCTGCAGCTTAGCGATCCATGACAAATGTCCGATCGACTTCAGATGGAAGCGCATGTTGTTCATATCTGGATCCGGAAGTTGATATATAATCTCCGGGAGTTTGATCGTGTGATAACGCAATCAATCTATTTAATTTGAGATTCTTTCAAGTCCTATCTTCCCTGAGAACAAGCCCTGATATTTTGTTGATGGCAGGTTCCAATCACAATTTCTCCAAAAGGCTTTCCATCAGGAAGGGAATGCCTGTAACGGTGTCTGTAGATATCAAGGATGTACGAAACAATGACGATGCATTCAATTGCGTCAAGTATGCGCTCTATTATAATAAAAGGGATATAATCGCTTGCCTTTTCCAACCAGCACATCTACCAACTATCCAGTCAGCCAACATTGGGTATCAACAAACTACTCGAAACAATACAATTAGAGACCATTGCTCTTGCATGTAAAAACTCCGCCGACGGTGCCTGCCTCGAACTGGTCGATGATACCTTGCACACTGACATAGGTACCCAGAGTGAGGAACAGAACACCGATCAAAACGATAATGGCGTTGAAGACCACGGAGACGTAATCCAGGATATGGTTTCGCTCGAGACCGACCTTCCGGTCAGCATTGCGCATGCGGAAGTAGGCAAGGGCCCAAAAAATGAAGCCGAACCAGCAGTTGAAGAGGGAGGACATGACGGAAAGAACTATTTGAGAGTTAGCGATATTCAGAGCCACGATTCACATGGAGGCGAATATGTCACATACGGGACGAGAAGAATGGAATGACCTCCGCAATGATGAACGAGGCGATCCAGCTGATGAGCAAGACACCTCCCCAATAGAGCCAGCCCTTGACAGTGTGCTCTGTAAGGTGCTTTGAGTCCTGGAACATGCGGAAGAAGACGAAGCGCCCAGAGACGGAAGCATACAGGCATCCCACGAAAATGATGGTAGGAACCATGAAGGAGTATGAAACCTTCTTGTAGGTGTCGGTCAGAACACCAAAAGCAGGAGCAGTCATGTACTGCTCTCCAGTGTAAACGTAGATGATGGAACCAACGATGGAGAATGTGATAATTTCAGCAATGGTGCAAGCCCAAAGAGCCTTGGGAAAATCACTATAATATTCGTTAGTGTCTGAACTCAACGAGCAGATTATGAGGAGTAAGAACATACCGAGGCTCACGCATCTCTGCGATGAAACTGGGGAGGGTGGTCTGGCCAATGAAGGTGTAGCTCATGTTCATGAACGCGGACATGCCCGAAACAAGAGTCGTAGTGCTGGGGGTCCAAGCAGACCAGGAAGGTTCACCCAATGAAGGGTAGCCAGCGGGCTTCCCCTGGACACCGGAAAAGACGGTAGCCAGGAAAACGGAGACGAACGTGAAGAAGGCGGATCCAAAGCCCAGCTTGGACAACATCTCGAATGTTCGGGGCAGGGAGCCGAGCCAGCTCAGGGCGGTGACGACAACGGCGAAAGCAACCGTTCGGCATGCGTGGATCGTATCGGCCTCGGTCATGGTATTCAGGTACATCGCTCCGACAAGAACGTGAAGAGCTTGGATGAAGGTGTTGTTGAGCAGGAACATGGATGCGGTCCACCACCAAGCCCAACGCTTGTTCCACCACAGCATCTGACCAATATCACTGACATCCTTGACCTCGGGATGTCTCAGACAGAACTCCCACACAATCAGACTAGTGTAGAGCACCAGGCCGGCGCACACGACGGTGAGGATCAGGCCGGGGACGAGACCGAGCAGTGAGTAGCTCCAGGGGAACGACATGATGGAGAGCACGATATATTCACTGAACAGCAATCCGGCGGTCTTCTGCCAGCTGCAGGTTCTGTACTGGATACCATTTCCTTCTTCGGAAGCAAGCTGTTTCCCAACAATGTCATTGGCGGAATCGGTTTCGATCTCGGAGGAGACGTTCTTGAGCAAATGGGTCGCGACAGGCTCAATACGGGGACCAATCACGACATTGGGGCCACCGAAAGCAGAGGAGAACCAACTGCCGGAGGGCTGGGGTCTAACCGGCTCGAACGAAGGGTCCTCCGACTCGAGGGGGGATTTGGAGTCTGCCATTGTAAGGCTGGATGGGCGCAGGCTCCGATGATTTTACCGTGCGGTGGAATAATAACAGGACGGTGCAGAGGGAAAAACTCGACAAACTTTCACAAGCCCGACCTAAAAGCAAACGTTGAGCAGCCGCGACTTCTTATAATTCCAGCGATCGCTTCCAGAAGCGGGTAGTGATTGCCACTCGAAAAGGTTCATCCCACGCGTCGATTCAGGAGACCCGCCCTAGGATAGCGGTTACATTGGCAGGATCCACGGAGAGCGCGTACATAAGGTGTTGGATTGCCGCCTGGGTATGCAGCCTTGTGTGCTCTGTGTTCCTCCAGCCCGCTCCATGGCGTGCGTGCTGCCGTGGCTCGCAGTCCCCGATTGCGCAATCGACCCTCTCCCCTCGCAAGGAGCCGAGCTGATCTGGGGATGTTTGATGATGTCGAACCACTAACTGGGAGAAAGCTCTGCTGGTTGGGATTTCCATCCATCGTCAGCGTCGGTCAGAGAAACTCTGATTGGATCGCCATGGCCGAGATGGAAACGGGTAGTGGGGAGAGTCATGGGCCGGGTCTTTTATTAGATTCGCCTTGGGCCTTGATGCTGGCCATGGCGTGCTTGCAGGAGCTACAGCGGGCTCTCGTTTGGGGCATAGCAAAGATCGATCTCCATGTTGTACCAAGACGGATCGACTAGGCAGAGACTTCTACGCCAAGGCAGGGTGGCCGTTGTCCCGAAGTGCAACACGCTACGTTAATTGCTTGACTGGAAATAGACCATTAGATCAGCGGCGTCTCTTTGTTCTGGCTCAGCTTGACACATAGAAACGTCCCGCACCGGCCTTAGCGAAGTGGCTGCATGGCGTCCCGTTCATATTTACTTTATAAGTCATCTTCAACATCAGATGCGGTGACACCTTGCCAAGTATCGCCCTTGGCCCCCGTATAGCAATTTTGTGAAAATTAGTAGCCATGAGATTTAGCGGAAGACGGCACGTTTTGTCTGAGAGCATTGCCAGCTGCACTCAAGGCAGCCATTCGAGTTTCACGTCAGTCAACAGGGTTTGCCAGTACGCCATCGATACCTGTAATCACGCAATCGAGAACCCGGATCTGTCGGCAATCATGGTGTGAAGAAATGCTCCACTCGTAGGTGTTAGGGAATGCTTTTTGTGCATAATACTGCATAATAAATCTTAGTTAGCGGTCTGCTCTCCATAAACTCCCCGCAGTCCAGCCATCGGGCGAACCTTCCCTTGGCTCATGTTGTGCCATATTTGAATATTCCCGATGGGCGTAGTGGAATTGGAAATAAGTTTTTAAGCTTGGTTCCAGTAAACTCGGCTTGCTTCCGATCCTTCGCCAGAGCGCGCTGGTTTCAGCTAGAACCCACATGGTCAAGATGACATGGACTGACTGAGCCTGGGATTGTCACTTCGTCTTTTCGATTTATTGATTTCAGAGCCCCCGTTCATTCAGCGAAAAATCTTTCGTGCTCATGACCAGACGAGCTCTTCGTCGTGATCTCATTTCTGGCCAACCTTGAGCCTTTTCCCATCAAGTTACGTTCAAGTCACCGTCCTCTACGTCAATCTTACAAAGACACGTCACTGACAGGAAGCTTGACGGACTAACGTCGGCGTGGCTGGATCTGAGGCTAAACTGTGGTAAAGGGGTTTAGTGTTCCTCTTGCTCTAGGCCGATCTGCTCATAGCGTTGACTTCTTAGTGTGCCACTTCCCTGACTCAAATCCACTTGCACAGGCGAAGTACATCAAACGAAAAGGGAAGTTGAACTGCAAGTCACGAAGCTGGGGAGCGTAAGGTCCTTTGAGACCGGGGTGTGCGAGAGGCCTCCACCTTGCCGTGCAATCAATCGTCCAACTCACATGGGTTAATGTCATCAATTGCTTTGTAGATACAAAGACCTTGGTTGCTCACGGCAAAAAACCACTGTACAAAGTCTTGCTCAATCTCTTGGATTTCTAGCTCCATCATGGAGTCATCAAGAGCTGAAGCAGGCCTGGGATAGCAAGATAGGCACGATTTGGTAAGAACCGGTATTCTCCTCTGTTGGAACACGCACAATGGTGCTTGTTTTCACGGCAAGACAAACCCGCTATACTTTGGTTTGAGTGTCACTAACCTATCTTTACCGCTGCCCCCAATTAACCGGTGCTTTGTCTGGCGCGACCAGGCCAGGTCATCAGCAGTAGAAGCCTTTGGAACCGTTACGCGATTGCTTTTAGTCGCAGCCATTTTGAAGATAGCGAAAAAGGTTTGAAGAAGAACCTGAACTGAGCTGCCATGCTGTGCTGATGACATCCTCTACCGATTGAGGGTTGATGTTTCAGTCAGAAATATCACCCCTCTCAAGTAGGGGGTTGATGAGCACCTGTCTGTTGGACTTTTTCATCGCGCTTAACATTCTACACCTATAACCGCTTTGGAGATGCTAAATCTGTGTTGATGATAATCCTACCGCGTCTCTATGTTGCGCTCTAGAGCCACAGACGGCCGTACCTGTCGATTTTCGATTTTCCCTTACCTCTCCCTGAGTTTCCTATCCCCAACATTAATGACTAGGCGACAGTAAAGCCATTGATATACTCCTAAGAGCGAAAAATTGCGATTACTTCGTTGTTTTATTTTGTCTGGCATATGAATGAGAGACATGTTTACGATTCCTCGACATTATTACTGCGTCTAACGTACTGATCCAACCTTCAAGGTTGCTTATTAGTAGGTTAAGGCTTGATGGCTTGGTTGTGAAATCAATAGATGATCGCTCCGCATAGTTGCGGGTTAGACGATACTCTAACATTGCTGAATGAAATCTGGAAATTGGCTGTTCTTTTGCTCGACACTAGCCCTGCTCGCTATAGATTCCCATTCAGGTCTTGACCTCGTCAGTTGCCAATCTGCCAATATACTCCATGGAGGAGTTTTTCACCCAGTAACATGGGCACGACGCTCCAAGCTGGCGCCGCTCGTCATCTGCGACAAGTTGGGCCAATGCGCCCACCTCGCCCAGACTGTATCCCATCGAGGTGACAGCGCCGCGGGGATCCTGCCTAGTCTGAGATCTCTGTATCATGTGTCTTTTCGAAGTATGTGATCGTAGCTAAACATCATATGATGATAAGAGAAAAAATGATTAAGAACCAGCATGGAAATAATGGCCTCCTCCATCTTTTCAATCCTCGATTAGTATATACCTCTACAAGCCGTCACAATGTTAGCCAAAGGCAATCTGAAGGGTTCTCTTCTCACTGCCTTTCATCATAAGGCCTAGGATACTAAGATCTATGACTTAGAGAGTTGGATGATTTTGGACTTCACATCTATGAAAATAAGTGCACTTATAGGCCACTCCAACCCAGAAGTACTTAGGGTATTGACGCGCTATATATGCGAGCTAGACCATCCTCTTCGTAATACAGCCACTCCCCTAGTCGAGGATGTTGCCTAAAAGTTAGTTAGATCCACGCCCAAAGGTTTTGAGAAGCCAGGTTTTCTCAATAGTAGGTCGGAGTTAACCAAAACAGCATTAAGGATATCCAAATGCTACACTTGGAAGTTCAAGATCATAGCACTAGAGTTTATGTTCAACTATATACTCAGCTAGCCGTAAGAGTAAAGGGGTAGTGATACTTAGTTAAATCTCCTTCCTAGCAGGATAACATCTCGCAAAAGGCTGCAGAGCACAGTGCACAGCTCTGTAATAGTCTCCTTGGACTTTAGGAGAAGTACTGATACATCGGTAAGGTCTGCGGCCGCAGTCTATTCTAGGCTCCTAAGATCATTTCCAACGCCGAACGCAAAGCTCCTCGCCCTAGACTCAGACAAGCTGTTGCTGACTGGGCTCTGCAGCTTCGCCTTTTCTGCAATGCTGTTAATTCACCAGGAACAGGAGGTTTAATTCGCTTTGTACCTCCAGTCATCATAACACACCAGGAGATTGACGCGAGTTGGTTCTGCTTGACCAGGAATTCCTATAAGTTCCGGAATAGCGTGCACTATTCAGCAAGCTCAGTTAAGAAAGACTAGACGTCAGGATTCTCGATACACTTCGGCATGAGAGTGGAATACACTTAATCTAGAAGAGTGGTGAATTAAAGATGCTTTGGTGATCTATGCTTCAATAATAAACATGTTTTCTTCGGCACCGCCCAAGTAACCGTAAGGCCTCATGCCCAAACGAACTCTCGTCGATCTCCGGACTCTTGATCAATCGCTGCTGCTCCAGCCACAGGTGCAGCATCTTGCCTGCTGCCTCCCATGAGTCTGAAATGAGCATCGGTTCTGACCAAACCCAGGTAACCATGCACTTACTGATGAATAAGTTTTGCTCTGGAATTCATGCCAACCTGCCAGTCGTGGTGCTCAATGCCAGGAATTTTGAAGGAGCCTTTTTGATCATCTCATCGTCGATTTTTACGCTTCGGCAAGGTGGCTTTGCTGAGTTGTAAGTGGAAGGAGATTGGTTGTTTGATCTTGAGGCTACAAGATTATCGTTGATGAAGAATTAACCAGACTCGTCGACACAAAATGAGTGTTGTCCCAGAGTATCGCCTATACTCTGCCTCCATCCCCATGAAACGCATACGGCGGCGGCTGCAGTTCAACAGGCGGGAGAGTCGTGCCAGTGACTCCGCCTTGCTCTTCAGATGATGCTCCGAGCATTGTGTGCTCCTTCCGCCGAAGCGGTATCACCAATATAATTCTCCGACGAAAGCAAAGAGCGCATATAAAGGAGATTAGAAAACTACCAATACATATGATTGCTAGTTTCAACTCGAAGGAAAGTTCCACAGTCATTATGCCATGTGTGAGTGTACCGTTGAAGCCAAGGTCAAGACAAAACAGAATGGTGCGCCAGTAAGTGAGAGAAATCTGCAACTGAATATTGGATGAGAGAGTATATTCTAGTGGAGGAAGAAAACCTAGATTGCGCGGGTTCTGGCATTTTATACCAAACCAGCATTACAGCGTCCTTTGTCAGTGAACTGTGTCATACCGTCGGGCGGAATTTTATATTGAGTTCTACTGACAGTGGCGCGCCACAATCATGCCGAATAAACTCGTGACTGGTCAAATCTAGAATTTGATTTTCACGGTGCGTTAGCCCTGACAAGTAGAAAGAGCGGTTTAGAGTAAACTGGCTTTATTTGTCACGCTCAAGTTACTACATTGAAGGTTATCAAGCCATGTGAGCAACAGCCTTTGGTGGCTCTGAAGTTTGACCGGTTGGTTCCAGTGGCCTTCCATTGTTGGGCGACAGAGTGCACACTCTACATTTATTCTTGGCATAAAATGTGTTTTTAATACCTGGGATGGGGTTGAAGTCGTATGTTTCTATTGTGTTAGACCAGATCTATTTCTTTTAGTAATAGCATCTCACTGCATGTTCGATCATTGAAACGACGTCATATATACATCTCATTTTGATTCTTCCTATATAAGGGCATCACTATATACATTTAACCCAAGATCATTTACTGGCCACCGATGTAGATGGTGAGAAGGTTAGGCGAGCCATGGGAAACAGAACCCTCAGCATTCTCGCTCCCGGTGGGGTTGACATCATCATAAGGGAAGGCGTACCCCTTGCCGTCAATCTCGTACTTGTGCACGAGGCGACCGTAGTGGTTGGATGGGTTCACAGAGTAGTAGGTGCTCTGTGGGAGGCTTGGCTGGACGTTGCCACCCGCCAGGAGCAGAGTGCTACGGACGAAAGCAGAGCAGAGACGGGGGATGACGCGAACATGCTGTTCGTTGTCGCTCGCCTGCCTGGCAAAGGGACCGCTGTTGCAGCCCCAGATATCGAGAGCAGTGGGCTTGGGGTAGGCGCGGTTGTCACCGCCGTCACAGGTCATTTGGTTTCCAGACACGCGGCAATTCAGCTTGCCGAATCCAGCCTGGGTATCGATGATCAGATTCTCGTTGCTGTACTTGCTCCAGACCTGGTTGATGTAGTTATCCCAGTACGTGCCGAACCCGTTGGGGTTGGTCACAGAATATGAGTTAGGGGAGATGACTCGGATGAGGCCGCCAGAGTTGGACTGGCAAAGAGCAGCCCAGGGAGCTCCATCCTGGGCCTGCTGGGCCGAGAGATCGCTGCAAGCAGAGTTGACGGAGTTGGCCTTGAGACCGTATGCAGTCTGGGCGGAACCACCGTTGACATCGAGTTTCATTCCAAGGGGAAGACCCATGAAGTCCACATAGCTAATATTGGCAAACAAACTGCCATCAGGATTGAGTGTAAGCTCGACAAATCCCCAGTTGAGCTTAGAGCTGGGGTCTGTTGGGTTCTTCTCGTCAGGCTGGACTAAGCCTTCTCCGATATCAGTCTTGACAACACCAAAGTTCAAGTCGCCAACAGAGAAGTAAATGCGTGTCGAGTGCATGGCGATGGGGATTCTCATGGTAGCCACTTGGCCCGCGGCGACGGGGATCTTAACGTTTGTGGTGATGGGGACAGGGACGGCTGAGCCGCCCGAGCTTGGGTAAACAAGGCTACCATCCTGACGAACAAAGACAACAGCTGAGTTGGAGTCATATCCGACTACGTAGGCATTGACAGCGCTGCCAAAGTTGTTGGTGAACTGCAGAGGGAGCGTGGCGACAACAGCATCGACTGCTTGGATGGATTGCTGGTCCGGTTCGGTGGGAGGGCGAGTGATGAGCTCGTCCCCGGTGTGGGTGCCGTTCAGAGTGTTGTCTTTCGTGATGACAACCTCTGTGATGTCAACTGGAGCCACTTCTGTGAAGCCATTGTTGTCTCGGATCAGGTTCTTTGTGATGTCGATACTGATTGGCTTGGCAGAAGCAGTGGCTGTGAAGCCCACCAAGGCCGACAGAAGCGTGGAGAACCGCATGGTAGATTCTACGAAATGTGGACTGTAGGAAGGATTGACTATAGTCCACGTTCAACAAGATGACCAAGGAATGTGTGCCTGTTGATGCGGGTTGAGAGGTGGGAAACTCTGGAGGAGGCCTCGGTGTTTAAATACCAATGTCTGACTACATGAATTCACTCCGCATTCTTCCATCTCACGACAGAATTTCATTTGAGAACAATTCATCATTGCCTCACCCAAGAAGCCCCCGCCTAGCATAAAACACCTGACCCGTCTATCTGATTGAGATTCCTGATAGAGTAATGTGACGTTACTAGGGTCAATGGAAAGCTGACGTTGGTGGCCAATGGATAAATCCTCAAATCTCAAGCCAGGATGCAAGCAGGCCGTAGAGAGTGACCGCTATGTGAGACTCCGGCGCAGTAATGGTAGGTCAGCCTTACACGCTGAACATCATCCCAGATTGGTCGAAGACTGGTATTACGTGTGGCCGAACCTGGTTCTCATTGGCAGCCTTGACAGGAATAAAGTGGAAGGTAATCAGGAACACCCTCGTGGCCTCCTAGACAAACTAGGAAAGTGACCTTCAATGGCATGATGGGGGTCACACCAGTTCCATCTATGCACCCCACCCTGATAATGGGCGAATAATAGAAGAGACCGTTGGCCTGTTCAGGCAGTTCGGAGATATCGCGGGCGATCCAAAGTTGGTTCATCCCATCACCCCTGAATCTCTCTATGGTTATGTTAGTCCTTGAAGGAAGAGGTGTGAAACAAGAATAAGTAAGCGGCAGAAGAAGTGTGGGGATAGCAGTTAACCCGTCGCTTCAAGGGCTGTAGCTGTCCCGCGCGGCACATCAATAACGAGGGGCATGCTACCCTGATCATCATGCTAGCCCTCGCAGATCATACGACGTGGCTGGAATTTTATGGGACTTGTAAGAGGACTCAAAACAAACACCAAGGAACAAAGGATGTTATATTCCGACCCAGTCCGGCCAAGCCTCCAGGCGGAGACCCGGAGTCTGGCACAGGAGACTACTCGTAAAAGGAGAGTGGTGTCATCTCCTACCACTCTCATTACACTTTGTACGCAGACTGAGGATGGACATAGGCCAGGGAAAACTCCCTTGTTATGACATGATCATTCAAAATTCTCCAACAGCAACGAACTGGCTTTGGCATCTCGAATAATCGCTGCCACGGGATTCAGGCACAGTCGAACACTACCCCTGGCAGTGATCTAGCCCCCAGTCATCACACGTGCAGTTTCGATTTCGGCCCATTTAGGAGCGCTACTTTGGCTTGCGCCGAAACTTGATCATCGTGCATATTCCATCAGTGTGGACGGAACCAGCTTCCCCAGACTAACCGCAAGGAGGGGGTCGGGCCGATATCGTACAAGGACCTATCACACAGAAGGATTCCCTCGTGATATTATTACCCGCATATACCGAGGGCAGATGTTGCCCTTAGATAAACTCCCTGTTACCGGCCAGACGCAAATGCCGTCGCCAGTCCGCACATATGGTACAGCCACTATGGCAACCCTCGGCAGAATTTTCCTGTCAAAACTCCAGAAAGCCGCCGATTGGAGATGAATATGTGACCCGCAGTGGGTTGGGTGTAGGTAGGCTGCACGTTTTATGTCAAGAACTCGGGTAAAACGCGTATGTTTACACATTATTGGGTCGCCCTTAACTTGTTCACAACGGCACACTTCTCCAGTCTTACCGCCTCTCCTTTTTACAACATAACATTGACTTGATCTCAGCTTCACGGGTCGACGAGCTACCATCTTACCAGTAGCGTACTATTTGATAACAGCGATTAAGCAGGTAAATCTATTTCCTAGGCTACCTGCATCTTCTCAACACATAATGGAAAATATGGCAAAGAGACCGCCGTGATGTCTTCGTGAATCTTTGATAAACGTAACCAAACCATTTTTCAGCATGTGAGTAGTATAAACGAGAGGGTCTCTCCTGCACAGTTGATTTCTCTGTATTTCCTTTCTCTCATAACTATATCACATTTGCTTTGCATTATCTGATGCAATGAATTCCCGAAGCTTCACATCAAATCTAGACATCCCCCTTCCATGCCGTTTAGGAAAGAAAACGAGCCGGAATAGCCCAAACAGCTAGAAGGGGGCTATTTTTAGCCACATGCGACTTGGCCACCTCACACAGGTGTGAAGCCTTCCTCTTCTATTCACTATCCTTTCGAAAGTATATTTCTCTCAGAAAATCCTTCAATTCCTGAGGCGGTTCAGGCGCATCCGGATTTCTTCCACTAAAACGTATTTCGCGCAGCAATTTGGTATAGTACATGTTAAGTAAGAAAGCTTCAAAATCCGTTTCTTCCAACCAGCATTCGTGATTGGGATAAAAGCGTGTCTCTGGCTTCTCACATTCTGGGCCATAGACAGGGCTGCCTCGGGGTGCATTCGGCTTAATCTGAGAGAGCACACAATAGTGCCCGTCCTTTCCTGGCTCAAAGTACAACCCTGTCTGTGCCCTCGGTTGACTGTTGTCGTAGTAGAAGGGAAGGAAATAGCCCCCCCGGTCCTCTACCAGCAGCGGTTCCTGGAGGCGAAACCCGATCCTGTTAGCATGACTGTATGTCCATATTCGCTTCACCAGCTCCGGGTCACGGATGAACTTGAGGAAGCTTGGCGGGATGGTAATTCCGACGAGCTCTGCAACCTTGAGAAGGTCATTGTAGGTTGAGTCCCAGTCCTCGGTGGGCGGTGAGTGCTCAAACACGCGGTTCATCCGTGAAGTCATCTCCGGGTTGAGAGGTTTCAGCCAACTCAAATCCCCACGAAGGACAAGAGTGTCCAAGGCATCAGCGATCTCCGGCTGGCTGCGGACGACGGCCTTGAGGGAGATCTTAAGAGGCAGGCGAGTTTTTGAAGTATTGAGATAGTTCACAGCGTCGTCAGTGGAGATGTTGGAGATCATTCCGAACCGTGCTATGAACCGAGCTTTCTCCCTCCGTTTCTGGAGAACAGGCTCGAGTATGGGGAGGCAAACGTCGGTGAGGGCGTGCGTGAAAGTTTTGGCGACCCGCTCAATGGTCAGAATGTGCAGAAAGGAAAGGATATGGAGGAGGACCTCCATCGGGAGGTCTTTTACAATAGCCATGATTGATTTCAAGTGCAGGCTTATCAGATTTGGATTGAGACTCGAATTTTCACTCTTCTCTTGTAGACTGACGCTGCTCCGTGAGAGAAAGAAAAAAAAAAAAGAATAGAGAGGAAAAAAGAAAAGATAGATTTATGAGGTGAGATGATTTACGGCTGAAGCCTGGTGGCTGCAACATTACGTCAACAACTGAGACATTCATGCATTTCCCCTCATCTTTGTGCATTTCTTACATACTCTAGATAGTTATCTTAATATAATTCTTAAAAAGAAAATAGTACATTTGTGAAGAAAAATAATGAAACAACCTCCATGTGGCGTTCGTGAGGCAACGGTTCAAGTTCTATGCAAGGCTTTCTTAGTCGGGTGATGAGTGGTATCATTGAAAAGATTGTCTCACCTGATACTTCGCGAAAAGCGAGAAATAAGGAACCAATAAAGATTAATCACACGAAATGACAGGGTAATTCTTATCAAGAACATGAATAAGCGGCGAGCTTTATTGCAAAGCTGTGATGCCAAGTCTCATAACCTCGTTGAAAGTCATCCAAATGGTTGTTATAGGGTAGGCAGAATTTCTAGACTGAGGTGACAGAAATGCCTCACTCACGTGTCCATTGTCAATCATCAACTGTTACCCAGCATCACCACTCGCGTCTAGCCCCCTTGCTCGCACATCATGGATGCCGGTGTGCTTCAATCTCCCTAATCATATCACCGGTAGCGCGTAAGTAGCAATCCTTACTTTAGCGCGGGCAGATGTGCACAGGCTACAACCCTTAAGGGAATGTCTGCAACGCGTTTCCACGTGTCCACATGCCCGCCAATATCTTGCACCTTTTCTGTTGGTGCATTGCTTGAATCGTCATGGGACGGCATATACGAGCAGAGCCCTTTTGCTCTCTCTGCCGCTGTTCACTCCCTATAGGCACAATCTGTCAAAGATTGGGCGGCCAGGAGCTCGAGGCAGATGAGCAGAATGACTGGGCATTTCAATTTATCTGCGGTAAGCATGGGACCTGAACCACCCCGAACCTGCAACATATAGTTTAAGTGATTAAGTTGTGCTGCCAGGCTTTGAATCACGGCCGCTGAACTTAGAGTTGTCTTATATGATCACTGTCCAAACAGACCTCCGAAGACCAGCCTGGAAACCTATACTTGAGTTGCAATGTGCCGGCTTGCTCGGGTCAGCTAAGAATGCCAAGGTTTACATTTGTTTCGATTTCATGATCTGCACAAGCTGTGACCTTCTGGATACTTTACACTTCACACACGTCCAATGCCTAGAGCTCGCAAGAACTCTACCTGGGTATTCCAGAAGCTCCCTCCGACGGCTCACACAGCGCACCCGTCCCCTTATGTCTTGGTACCTGTCAAGACCACTCAATGGCACCAGTTCTCGTCCAAGTCTTCCGGCTGGACTATCAACGACAACAGAATTAGGACAGTTGGTGGAAACAATAAGCAGAAGGTTACCCGTGGAGTTACAAGGGCTCGTCTACAGAAACGTCTCGGGCCTTTTCCGTTTCCTTGCTGGAGCCTCTCTTACCTTGAATGAACTGGATGAAAAGGCCGGGCCCAATGGTGGAGTTGTTAACCACCCAGTCTCCCATCCTTCAGTGAAATCCCTTCGTGCCAACTCTACAATGATCCTTGGTGAAGAATGCTTGACGAATATCGGGTCGGATAACGCTTCGAATTTCGAACAAGAGATTGCTCTGCAGGATAAATCTGTATACGGTATACAGGTGTCCCTCGGAACTTACGGAGTCGTTGCCCTTCGTGTCATCTATCAGAACAATTCAACGTCATCCTGGCTGGGCTTTGGACATAGGAAATGGACCGCTACGTATAAGGGCGATGATCTCACTAGACTTCACACAGTATCTGATGTGAGTCCACCACGGTTTGATTGGGAACTTTGAATCATGCTGATGGTTGTAGGGTTTCAAACTAATAAGCGTTGGGTTTACTGATGAGGAACTTTCGCAGCCGCCCAGTAACTTGGCTCACTTGTTTTTCGACCACGACAGGGTCTTACCTTCTAGAGGCAAGTATTTGCTTGCAGATATGAAGATTCCAGGTACTCAGATCCTCGGCAACCCCAACGCACGTCTAGCACAATACCTTGATTTATCCCATATCGAGATCCAAAGTTTAACGGTAGTTTGCAACATTGAAGCCATTTACAAAATCCAAATCAACGGGGGTGGTCCCAAATTGGAGCTAGGCGATCGTGTAGCAATTAAACCATCAGCTAGAGACGAAGAGAACTTCTCAATTACCCGGTTCTTTCAGACGGGCGAACGAATGACGTCGATTCATTTGATAACTAGGGGTCCTGAGCGACCAATGGTCTGGAAAGGCCCTTTCCTTCTTGTAAGTCGAGCCGTTTCGGAAAGTATGGGTAGTCGTGCCTAATAACAATAGGTTCGGACTTCGAAATCAAGGACTCTGTATTTCGGCACATTTATACTGCCCTTTTTACAGCCTCTGCATATCTCATCATTTGAATCCGAGGGGACTCGAGAAATCTTGGGGGTCTTCATCGACCCAACCAACATCAACCCGGGGAAGATCAACACCCTTGGCGTATGTCTAGGGAGTCCGCTCCTCGGTTTAAAACAGGCTGGGCTCCGTATTCCGAGCTCTCGTAGCGATTCTGAGCCTTTAATGTTTCCTAGTGTATATCCCTTTGCCGCATTTCTTAGTAGAGCTACGTTGCTGAACGTCATCACGCTAAAGGTCCAGAAGTTTGGAGACCGCTGCGTAGGGATGTGCGTGGAGCGAGAGGGTGGCGTTGTTGAGACTCTTGGAATGTGGGATCCTGTCCGTCTGGATACCATGTCTACCATCTACAGCTATCGTCAAGGCCCCCTCCAACCTCTAACTTTCATCTACTCGGCAGCGCCTGAACTTCTGAAACGGTACGTGGAGGACATTGTTGTCTCCGCATCACCAGATCTTGCACCCGGCAGACCAAGATTCACTTGGAGCAGTTTCGGCTCGGTAAGCTAACCCCAAGGCGCATCTGTAGATGGCTACTGACGGCTTATCAGCAACTGGCGTGGTGGTTTACGCCGAGATACACTTTCCTTGAGGATTGGCAGGGGGAGGAGAGCGACATTCTGGAGACTGTCGCACCAAACATCCCGTGTGTCTATGGTCGGTAATTGACTCTCACATGTATCTCAACTCTGCACGTCATATCATTCGTTTATCCCATAGTACGTGTTTGATCATTGATGTACACTGCTTCCTAATAAACTAGCATGCTCCCTTGAATTTGGACTCCCACTTCGCTGTGACGGGTCTAATAATTTGGGTCATAAGCCGCTAAATTGGGAAGTTCTCTTCTTTGAGGGCATCCCAGTCTTTATTTCTCTATGGTCCACTGAAATATATTAACTCTCCATACCATGCACGTTTCAGGAGGCCAAAGGAACAAAAGTCGAACCACAGCTCGTTGATTGGACACTTGTTCAGTTCCGGCTACAATCTAGATCGGTTCGCAGCGAAAGACGCGGATACGGCGAAATACCGAATTGAACTCCCACCGAAGGGCAATATTCCCAATGCCCACTATGAGGCGGCCTTGGCTTACATCCTTGTCAAGACACTTTAGCCTCCAATATTAACAACGAATGACTGATTCAGGATCCCTGTCACCGCGGAAACTAATATCATATGGCGGAATACTCCGCTAGCTTCAATAACTTCGTTGCCTAATCCTTGAACAGCCCTGTCTCAGCTGAGCGGAACGAGCCTGCCATGAGGTCACGTAAGATGCTGGCGGTGAATGAAGCTCTTCGCGGCTATTGTCTATGCCTCACGGCGTTAAGCGACGCGATGGTGCCAGCTTATGATCAGTGCAGCCTCGTTCCTCGGTCTGACGGGCGCCTAGCCAGCAAGTGCTTACAGGCTGTGGAGGCGTGGCGCGCGGTAGAGGCCCCCAACTCAGTTGGCCTAGCCCTGCCAATCTATCTGAAGCAAGGCAGTTCGTTCAATTCTCTAATAAAGAACTGGGCTGCCCTGCTAGAGTCGCGGGGGCTGCTTGCCGGATGCAAAGCTACCCGGACAGATTGGTGGAAGCCACCCCCATTATTATATATTAATGGTTGACTAACTGATTTGGGTGAAATGTGCGCAGATTTGCCTATCGAGCTGAGCTTTTCTGCCCTGCGGAAAGGCCCCTGTATACATAAGTGCTGGTCTCATCTTTGTCGCGCTTACGTTAACTTGACGAGCCGCGTCTGAAATCATCATCAATGACGGTCTCATAGAGCTTCGGGCAGTTCGTGATTATTAATTCATATATCTTGTTTGTTTCTTGTTTCCATTTATATTGGTCTTCCACCATATTCCATCGCAGCCTGCTTTGAAATCGTCGTTACCAATCGTCGTTACCAACAACAGCTTTCCTTCGCCAATGCGGAGATTTCGTTCTAGTCTATACCTACTAGTTGTTGACTGTAGGAAATTCGAAAGTTCCCGAGAAAGAAAGAGACAAAAGAGACTAAACGGGTAGTCACCAAGTGTGCAGCTTTAAGAAGAATACACGCAAATGTCAAGCAAGAGGGTCTTGAATCTGCCCGCCGTTGGCATTTTCCCGCGATTCCCAGATCTCCCTGTCGAGATCCAAAGCCTAATATGGGAGCTTGCCATGGTCGAATCAAGTCTGTTATGGGCTGGCTGGCCCGACCATGAGATGTCTCTCCTTGCACCCATCTGCCCGATACCAAGACTCGGCGCAAATGACCCTGTCGGCCTAATTCCTCACAAACTTCCAACTGGGGTGCCCAGTACCTTGGATAGCCACCCCCTCCCAGTGGACTAGCGGCGGGGACCGCAGATTCTGGCTATGACACAAGCTTGAGAATCATGAGTATGACGCAAAGGTCACATTTTACCCGCACCGGAGACTCTTGGACGAGCTCGTTGAGAAAGATGATGATACAACCCGATGAGCCATCAGTCAATGCTTTCGATGGCCACGCGGCGTTGACTCTCCTCTCAGTGTGCCGCTTGAGTCGCCAAGTTGTGCTAACACGTCGGGCTACTGTCAAGACGAAACAGCAAGCCCCGGAAAAGCAACCAGCCACCCTCGGCGATGTTCCTCTCTTCTACCCTTCGTTTAAGGGTGGATCACTCGGCGGGAATATCTTTAAAGACCAGCATACCGGGCGAAGTTGTTTCATTTTCGTTCTGGGTTCTGATCCGTCAAAGCCTTTGTTGGAAAAGCCACGTCTCGTAAAGGCAAAGAACGCATACGGGTACAGTCATGTTGCCGCAAGACTGGGGGATATTGAAAAGTGTGTACTTGGAAGCAGATTGAGCTTCACCCAAATTCCGGATGGCTTGAATCGAGATCGGTTCAAGGATGCTGAAGACACAATGTGGTGGAGGCCGGATCTGGGTTCCCGTGTGCGACGCCCGGAGGCGGGCCATCCGTTTAACATAACCCCGGGGACGATCCTCGCTCTTTATTCTGCAGTTTTGCATCAGCTTGCGAGTCTCCAAGCCACAGAATGCATGGAAGGCCACGCTCGAAATGACTGGTCTGTACGGCCCCATGGACAGTGGTACTTCAGCCTTCTCGAGGAGGGAAAATGTACTCACTGCTCGAAAGATTTGTTGCTGCCGTTTTGTGAGTGTTACCCTGAGCTCATCGATGCTGAGGGCCACATTGATGTGATGGTCCTGCTAGATAGATATCGGTTCGAGCAGCCTGAGCATACACAGTCAATACGGTCTTATGAAATCGGAGAGTGAGGCGTGGTTTCATGTCGGCTCGAGAGTTTTGACAAGTCTTGAAAGTAGACCTTATGCAATCCAATCACGTTAATGTACGGCAATCAGTAGACAGCGTGAATAATAAATGAACATTGCGTAAATTTCGTCAGTCTGGGACATATGCTAAAACTAATAATATCATGCTTCCGCACAGATAAACCCCCATTTAGTTGGATCGGTTATCTGAAGATCGCCCACCGCGCCACTCGTAAATGTTTTGTTAGACAGGGAGAACAACCTTTACTCCCATGTACTCTCGCTGATGCATCACCTTGCCATCAATAATAGCCTGATGGACACCCACACGGTTACGACTGCTGTCGGTAGGGTCTGCGCAAGTCGCGATCTGAATCTCGCGCCACTCCTTGTTGGTAGGCACTTTGCCCACCTTGTCCATGCGCTTCTTGAATTCTCGGTAGACGCCCTGCTCATCGACGCAGCCTTCTCGTTGAATGAGAGGAGACTCTGCAAAGTAGGTTAGTGAGTAGTTACAAAGACTTTGTGGGTGGACTCTCTTACCCATTGCAGGACCCATCTGGAGGTCACCGACAGAGCTGTTGAACAATACCAACGACAAACGTTCCAAATGGAGCTGGTCAGCAGGAGGCTTGAAAACTCTGTGAAGAGTAGCCTTGAAGTGTCCTCCAGAAACGATTTCGAGCGTGTCTCCGATGTTAATGACCAACGCACCGGGTTTGTATGGAACATAGTACCACTGCTCATCCTTGCCCCAGATCTGAAGACAAGATACAGGCACAGAAAACAGTAGAGTGGTCAGACCGAAATCGGAATGGGCAAGCACTTGAGTGAGAATTCTATGTTAGCCTTATATCATCTTCGAAAGTCGCGGATGAAAGTGTATCTTACTATAACACGATTGAGTTAGCATCATGACAACCTCCAAAAAAAAAAAAAAAAAAAAAGGGGGGGGGGGGGGGGGGTCAACTCACCTTCGGTTTCCTTTGGATGCCTCCTCTGTCTCCTTCTTCACAGGCCGGAAGAGAGCGTGACGGAAATATCCTTCGCCAGTAGGGCTGCCATGAGACTGCACGTTATCCCAGAGGTAGTCGTCTGGGAGCTCGAGAACACGGGAAAAGAGTGTGAGAAGTCTACGGTTGACAGATTTTGTGAGGTAGTTGCAAAACGCCTCGATTTCGTCCATGAATGGCAGAAGGCAAGTGGGAACGCGCTCGCTCAAGTTGTCCCAGTCGGACTTGTACCAGTTGAACTGCTGGATGCCATCGGCGGGGCCCTTTGCGCGCTGGATTCAAAGGCTAAGTTAGAAGAGGGATTCACGGGTGTGGCCAAGGATTATGCGGTACCTTGAATCCGTATGGGTGCTTGTAGCCAGACCATAGACCGGTCTCGGGGTTGAAGAGAAGACGCTCCTTGTCCTCCTCGCTGATGTTGTTGTACAGGTACTGGGCAATGGCAAACTGTCGGTGAAGCTGCGAGGGAGCGGGAAGTTAGGAAGACGATATTGATGCGTTGTTTTTGATGTCAAACTAACCTGCTCCAATGAGATGCCGTAGTTTTCAAGGAAAAGGAAACCATCCTCACGGATCGCTCTCTTGACTTGCTTGATAAGATCGTCAACGACAGCGGGATCATCAGAGTCAAGGAGAGAAAGGTCGATGGAGGTAAGTTCAGCAAAGTTCTCCTTTTGCTGGGTGACAGGAGGAGGGACCCATTCAGGTACATGGGGCTTGCCAGGGAGGTCAGCAGCCGGTGGGTTAAAGGGGGCGCTGGGTGCCATAGTGTTTGGAAAGATCAGATAGAGGGATGATTGCGAGTAGCTTTAGTGTTGAGGATGGGTCGTTGATAGGCTTGGAATCATCTGAATGGTTGTGAGTGAGGCTAGTTTGGAGCTTCATGGAGGTCAAACAGCCCTTTTATCTTGGTGCCCTATGTCAGGTGCGCAACTAATGGAAGAGTAGTGTAACGCATGTTCCCAGTGAGTGCCAGAGCTGGCTCCTCTAAGCGGGCTCCGTCCCCATAGTGCGGAAGCCAGTGCTGGCCGAGAAAGGCAAGCTCTAGACTCATTCCCAAGAGCTCAATCTCCTCCGATCGCCACCTGCTCTCCTGGACCCATAAGTGTCATTGCTTTTGCTAAGTCTGCTCTGTGGGGTGGGCTCTTCTCCCCACGGTCGTTCAGCAAGGTCCACCCAGTTACGCTCGTTATCCCAAACCTTCGGTTCCGCCCCTTGTCCACGAGATAAGAGCTCACCCTCACTAATTCCTACCATGACACGTCGGTTCGATCTTAGTTCTCAATTGTCCGCGTTATCGATCCATCTGGGGTAATGAGCAGACTTCCACCGGCCTGCCCGGTGTGGAGACGGATGGGAGGAGCTCCTCCGTCCATCAACCCGAACCATGGAAACCTCCTCCCGATAAGCTAGGGAGCACCCGTTTCGAGTCATGGAGCATGAAGACCCCTGCGGAGACTTGGTGGCAACCTGGCATGGGGGAGCTCCTCCCACTCCTCCCCCAGCTCACGCGAAAAGCTCACCAGCCCTCGGCATCTTAAAAGGCAACAACAATAGTAATTATTTGCCAGGGGTCATCTCATAATCAAGCTCATCTCAGCTAATTCTTGTGTCTTTGCACGAAACAAAACAATAAACTCACACCACCACACCACCGCAATCCAACCCGCCCCAATCAGCAACCATGTCTCGCGAACTCATCTCCAGCGAAAAGTTCCCTCCCAAGCCTCACAACTGTATGTTTCCCTTGATCCGAATCTCGAAGAGCCAAGATCTTGCGGGGAAGCTATCCCCGAGGACATAACTTTTTCTAACTATTTCATATAGGCCCTGCTACTAAGGTTCCTGGCCTTGTCTTCCTTGCAGGTCAGACGGCTACCGGAGAGATCAAGCAGGCTACTGTATGTGTCATTTTCCGTTGACCTGAGATTCTAGATGACTAACGCAATTTTGCTTGAACAGAGAACCGTCCTGCAGAACCTCAAGGAAGTTCTCGAGCTCTCGGGATCTTCTCTCGAGCAGGTCGTCAAGTACAATGTTTACCTTGCCGACATGAAGGACTTTGCTGCTATGAACGAGGTCTACATTGAATTCCTCCCCAAGCCCATGCCTTCGCGCTCTTGCCTTCAGGCCCTTCCCCCCGGCGATGGTACTGTTATTGAGATTGAGTGCATTGCACAGGTATGAAGGCGACATGTGGTACCAAGGAATAGACTAGTCAAATACAAATAGAAGAAATAAGATAAAGACTCCTGAATCTACGGTACCCCGGTGCTATTCTCCTTCTGCACCCCTCCTTTACTCCGGGTGTGACTATTACAATAGGTTATCTTGGCGTTCGTGAAGCACAGCCCTCTGAGATCAAATGAACACTAAATACTCTTCCGTACACCCCCTTTGGTGAGATTCGGGGGTGCGACGTTTCGAATAGCCTAACGTTGGCTTTTTTTGAAGCACAGTCCTCCAATATCATAATCTCCTTTTGGGCGCGTGAGTATGCTCATTTCAGAAGCCTATGGAAGGACACGAGGGTAGCACAGACACTTCCAGGTGATCCATTATCGGGTAGCTTTCCTGGATTCGTTCACAGGCGGGTATGATGAACGCATAACCTGGTTATCAGAGGCGTGTACTCAAGGTACATGTGCAAGGAACACATGTAATAATACACACACTCCTTTAGCTTCATATTGCTTCACAAACCATGAAGTACGTCATCACTGGGAAAGAATCAGGCCACAAATGATCAGCAGGTCGGTAACATTGAGCTGTAGAAAGAAGTCAAAAGATAAAAGTCCCCACAAGTGTCTTCCGGCGCGTAAAGAACAATGCGATCCTACTCGTCTATAAATCTAAGTGGCGCCATGCAATTTCAAACATTTTCCACCGTCCCCCTTTCCTCATTCACCTATGACCTCGCAATCTCAAACTCAGATATGTACCAGTTCTGAATGGCCTTAGTGTCTCCGGTGATGGCCACGGTATCGTATCTTGGGCGCTCCTCCTTGGCCACTGTGCCGTTGTTCACCATGCGCCCAGCCCACTTGCCATGCTTCCTCGCCGCAGCGATGATCTTATCAACCGCAGCGACAAATTCAGGCTCGTCTCCCCGTGCGGGCGTATATCCCAGGAGCGACTGAGCCAGATCATTGGGTCCGATGAAGACTAGATCTACGCCGGGAGTGGCCGCAATAGCGTCCACGTTCTCGACGCCCTCGCGGGTCTCGATCTGGATCATAGTGAGGATGGTCTCGTTTGCCGATTTCATGTACTCGGGTGTGGTCAGACCGTGCCCGATAGCTGGGAAGGCTGAGCCCTGTCCACGCACACCTTGTGGGGGAACTTGGAGGAAGCCACAATCTGGGCGGCTTCTTGAGCATTATTGATTTGTGGGACCATGATACCGTGGGCACCGGTATCAAGGGCGCGCTTGATGATATCGTGGGCAGGTCCGCGGATACGGATGATGGGCGAGACACCCAGGGATGAGATGGCGGCGACCGAGTTGTGCATGGAGTCGTCGCCAATGTGGCCATGCTCGGCATCGATAATGATGCCGTCAAGGCCAGTCAGGGCGACAATTTGAGCCTGGCGCACTGACGGGATGGCCACAAAGGTCATCAGGGGGTACTCCCCTGATCTGAGCTTATTCAGAAGCCTCAGGCGAGGGTTCTGGACTTGCGTGTTGTGGGCAGTTGGGTAGCTCATTTTGGTAACGTATGTTCTGTTCTGAAGGATTACGTTTCTTAGACGATGACTATGAAGCCAAGCCAGGGTGGCGGATGATATGATAAGGAAGGGTAGGCTTGATGTATGTGCAGTTTGTCTTTCGATATTTCCAACGAAACCCTTGCTGATGGCGGGTTTTATGCGCCAAACTCGAGCTACTTTTCCCCAGATGGAGCTACCATTTTGGGGAGCTCTTCGGGATGTTCAAGGAGAGCACCCTCGGGTTGCACTGCGGCTGAATCACTGATGCTAAGTGGTTAGTTGTGAAGCTAAGACCGGGGCCAGATCTGAGAGTCTCCACCGGGAGGAGCTCCCCCGTGTCACTCGCAATCACGAACAGGGACCAGCCGGATCACCAAGTCGAGAGCTCCTCCGATTAGATAAGGGCCCACCGCGTGTGTTGGGCCTTGGCTGCGTCAGTGTCTCTATCATGCTATCATGCATGCAAGTGGGTGGCGTCGGCCTTGTCCAGGCTTTCTGATATCGAGTAGCTCGTGTTTGATAGACAATAACAACCACAATAACAACAGAAGACAAGATAACAAACTACCATATCGATAATTTGAAGAAGTGGCAATGCTGATTGTGTTAATTCCTTTGGATATTGTGCCAAAAAGACAGTCAACAGCATCGTACAGTGAACGGCATCGGTGAGCCGCATTCATGTCGCCGCTAATCCTCTGTGGGGACCCCAGATTATGCAGGCGACGAGTAGGACTGTTCGGCTACCGGGCTACGTACCTCATACCGCTGCTGAGTCTAGTACAGATTCGAAGGGGCTAATCTGGAGTTTCCTATCAAAGCGGATACCGCGCGTGCTCTCCACCCACCCTGTCCGGGCATTCCTTCGCCCCGGACCAAGTTTGACTCGAACAAGGCTTCTAGCCTGTCTATACTCTCCAGCAATATCATTTGTAAAATGGTTCCAGTGATTCGTGCGCCAGCCGATCGCCTGGAGTAGAAGGTCACCGCTATCTGCTTCCTTGCACAACTTAAATACTCAGTCTCCGTCCGTCCAAGACAGGATTTTCACTCACCAGGTTCAGAGCCAAAGAAGAATTTTCAACTCTCAACTTCCAACTCGGCAAGACAATACCCCATTCCATATCTCCTCCTCCACTCACAACCATGACTTCCCAGAAGGGGGATGACGATGGCAAGAAGAGCATTGCTCTCTCCCAGACGGACGGCGAGGTCGCTGATGTGACCTATGACCGGATGCCGGAATCTCTTCGCCAGTACAGCGCTGACGAGATGAAACGCCTCGAGAAGAAGCTTGTCCGCAAGATCGACCTGGTCATTCTTCCCATCGTCGGAATTCTCTACATTTTGAACTACATCGACCGTCAGAACCTTGCTGCAGCCAAGTTGCATGGTATCACTAACGATCTTCACATGACGACGGAGCAGTTTGCCACTGCGATTTCTATCTTATTCGTCGGTTACCTTCCCTTTCAAATTCCTAGCAACCTCATCATCACCAAGTTGTCCCGACCCGGTTTATACATTTGCTGCGCCGTGGTGCTCTGGGGCAGTATCTCAGCAGCAACTGCAGCTGTGAACACTTATGCGCAGTTGCTTGGCGTTCGTGCTATTCTCGGTGTTGCCGAAGCTGTTTTCTTTCCAGGTGCTATCTACTACCTCTCTGCGTGGTACACCAAGACCGAGCTCGGAAAGCGAATTGCCAGTTTGTACATTGCGCAGCAAGTCGGTAACGCCTTTGGTGGCCTCCTCGCCGCTGCTATCCTCCAGTTGGATGGCCGTCACGGAATCCGTGGCTGGAGGTGGCTGTTCATCATCGAAGGTGTGGCTACGGTCGGAATCGGTCTGATCTGCGGCTTCTTCATGCCCGAGTTTCCTCACAACAGCCGTATCCTTACCCAGCTGGAACGCGATCTGGCAGTTTGGCGTATCGAGTCCGGAGCCGGTGCAGCAGAGGGTACAGTGAAGGAAAGCGTTCTTAAGAGCTTCGCCAAGGCCCTTAAGGATCCTAAGCTTCTACTGCTGATCTTGTGAGTTACTCTCCCTTTGTCATCATCAGATAGACATGCTTCCTTCACTCTTTCTCTTGTGCGAGACTGACACGAATATAGTTGCAACTTCCTTTCTCAGGCGCAGGGATCTATCGCCAACTTCTTTCCTACTATTGTTGCCTCACTCAACTATAACAGCACCCTTACCCTGGTGCTCACCGCGCCGCCATATATTCTCGCTGCTGGCGTCTATTACTTCATCATGTGGCACTCAGACCGCAAGAATACGGCTTATGTCCCCATTTTGATCTGCATTTCTATCGCTATCGGAATGTACATCATCCCAATGGCCACCGTCAACATTGGCGGAAGGTAAGTTTTCAACTAATATGCTGCTATGATGCTGCCTACTTACTAACAAATTTCCTAGATACTTCGCTATGATGATGCTTCCATTCGCCTCTGTCGGTCCCCAGCTTCTTCTCTACAAGACCATCAACCTCCACCTGGCACGGCCTGTGGCCAAGCGCGCAGCTGCTTCCGCTCTGGTCAACGCCATCGGAGGCACAGCCAACATCTGGTCGTCCTACCTGTACTTTGGTGCTCCCCATTTCTACGCCGCTTTCGGTACGCTCATGGGCTGTGCTTTCATCTTCATGTTGACCATCACTTTCTACCGCTGGTACATTCTGCGCGAGAACAAGCGTCTGGATTCTGGTGAGCCTGAGCAGATTGCCAAGGTCATCAAGGGGGGCGTCACGGAGGAAATGGTCCAGCTCGGATGGCGCTACGAGATGTATTGATCGATGTGTAAATGTGTATATCTATTCTATCAAATAGACTAGCTAAGTTTCTATCCCCGGGAATGAGGTGGCTGGCATGGCAAAGGCGAGGGTGAAGGCGTACCACTCCTACCAACTGGTTCAAATAGAAGGTTGGGTTGTATAGCCAACCACTTCTATTAAATAGCCACCATTGACCTACTTTCGACTATATTTTAATAACCTCAGGCTACTCATACTATTAAATGATTAATATATCTTGATGGTATACTACTAACAATTGTTATAGCTCATCAACTACATGACAGAAGAAATGATAGAATAAAATTGCGGTTGAGAATGATGTAAATTAATAACTTTCAGATATGATCTCTGAGGTGTTTATTACTACCTCTCAATAGTCTAGAGACAACTCAGACTACGTATTTCGATCATCGTGACCGAGGTCAGGGAAAAGCCATTGCAGTCAGCAGGTGGCATCGTTACGTAACGGAATTGGAGGTTTTGAGGGGTAGCGGGCCAATTCGCTTAAACAGCGCTAATCTTGAGGACCCAGACCTTGCACTGTGGAGCCGGGAACTTACTTCAGCCAATAGACAGCCACGCATATAGTGGAGAGCAGATAAGCGCATAACCAATCACACGCGGCCAGTTTCCAGTGTCATGCGTATGCGGGGAGACGTGCTGGAAGACTGTGGGGGAGAGACTCAGGGCCTGGCAGTCGCTATCTCCCCCTACCACCACCCAATCACCATCCCTGGCCTCAATCTACAGTGGGCTTCGCTTGCTTATCGAGGCCCAGCCGCCCTCGATTGCCTGTTATCTCACACTTCGGCTCTCATCTGCTGCACTGCATCTCGCTCCTTCCCCCGCCGTCGTCACTAAACGCCCCCCCAGCAGGCCATCAATCAGCCTTCCCGATCAATCCCCTGGCCCACGCATCTTGTACATTAATTATTATTCCTCACACCTCTCCCCCATTCCCTCCCGTCATGTCGATTGCCAGTGCCAGTACCAATGTCGCCGAGCCCAAACGTCCTCCCTTCCAGCCCTTTCAGTGCCACATCTGCCACAGTCGCTTCACCCGGCACGAGAACCTCAAGCGACATGCCGCCCTCCACAACCGCTCCCCGAGCAATGCCTCGCTTCCGTGCGAGTTTTGCAGTGCCACATTCTCCCGTCCCGATCTTCGACATCGCCACATGAAGAAGAAGCATGCCGAGTTCGAAGACACCCGCCCCCGAAAGAGACGTCAGAGCCCCCGTCAGGCCCCGTCCCCTCCAGCACAAGCGATCCTACAAGCAGAGAAATCACGGGTTGCTTCCCGGGGCAGCGAGGGAAGCGAGGAGGATGATGCCCAATTTCTCACCGATATCCTGGCTCAGCAGCCGCAGCCTTCGACGGCCACGAGCGAGTCTCCCAGCATTGGCCATCTTGTCGCAGCCGACCTGGGACCAAGTCCTCTGATGGGAACGTCCCTCCTCGGACCCGGCGCAGGGTTCGACGTGCAAATGCATCCGATGGATATACCACACTCGACGACGTCGTTCGCCCCAGACTTATCCTGTTTCAACTTTGACCAAGCCACGCCGGAAGAGGGTTTCTTCCCAATGAGCTTGCCCCATCTGCAAGACGACTGGTTTCCTTCGAATAACCAGATCGCGCGGGGCTGCGATCTCTTTTTTACCCATGTATCTCCCTTCGTTCCCTTCCTACACCAGCCGTCCTTCGACCCCTCACAATCGGCAAACCACCTCGTGCTGAGCATGCTGTGTCTCGCCTATCAATATGGTGAGGATCCCGATTGCGGTGACCAGCCGGGATCTGGCCAGAGTCTGTCCTCTCGAACTTTCCACCGAGCCCGTGCCCTTGTCGCCAGCGACGAGGAGGGGGTCGAGGATAGCACCCTGGCACAGCACGTCGCCATGGTCCAGGCATACTTTCTTCTTGAACTCTACTCGATGATGTATCTCTGTGGCAAGAAAGATTCGCTGTACGGCCTCAAGACGCACTCCAAAATAATATCCCTAGTCCGGTCATCTGGCATGGCTCAACCCACATTCGCAAACACCTCGGAGGCAACAGAAGACCTCGACTCGCTGTGGCACGAGTTCATCAAAGCGGAATCACATAAGCGAACCATCTTCGCCGTCCACCAGCTCGACACGCTATGGTACCAGTTCCTTTCGATCCCTCGATTGTTTTCTCATTTGGAGATCAAGCACGAACTGCCATGTCCAGAGGACTACTGGGCAGCACCTACATCCGTCCAGTGGGCACACCGACAGCTCGTCAACAAAAATACAGGCTCCTCGGTTCCATACCCCGATGCCATCAGGCGTTTCCTATCCCCTGAAGGCGATCCTGCGTCCATCCCCGCGTTCGATTCCTACGGCGCCATTAATATTACGCATTTCCTTGTTTCTAGCGCCCGTGAAATCTCTGGCTGGTCCACCATGACCGGGATGCTCAGCATGGAGAGACTGGAGCCTTTAAGAAGTTCTCTCCTCGCCCTCAGTCCATTTATTCACTCACATCCGGAGGCACCGAACCCCTCCCACTTGGGCGAGGCTACGTGGGAGGCGGCCATGATTGAATTGCAGATGTGGTCGCCATCACATACCGGCGGGATAGTCGAGGGCAGCATGGACGCCGTGATGCACCAATTCACCTTCCTGCCCTCGTCGTGCGAGTTTCTTTGCGAGGCTGACACCGCCAAGACGATACAGCCGCACGTCAACTGGTTCATGCAGTATCTGGACATGGAGCCCGTACCAGATGCGGAGGCGCCTTGGATTATTCTATACTCCTACAAGGCTTTCATGATTGCCTGGCAACTCGTTAGAGGGGGTGTGGCAGACGCAATGAAGATAGTCAATGTGCAGGATGGAGATTCGGAGGGAGCTCTGAGCTGGGCGAGGGAGGCCTTTGGCCGCAGGCAACGATGGCAGCTGGGGAAGATTGCTTTGGCATGTTTAGATACCTTGACAACATGATCTGTTCTATGCAATGAATAATTATGAATGTACGATGAAACTGATTCCGTTTCTCAAAGTTTGGGTCTTAGTGCTTATTAGGATGTACTGAGTACTCTTTCACTGCCTCATATGAGTGCTGTCATGATTATAGCGGTCTCAGCACCACCAACACTACTGTCGTGCTTGAACCTAGAAGATATGCGATCTACGGATGAAAAAATATAGAACCGCTTTAGTTGGTAAATATATCGAGTTACTTCTGCATCTAAGGTCTGCGGGTTTGAGTAGCAATCAGCCACCGAGAGATATAGGGTAGTGGTGGTCAATTCAGTACCCGGGCCAGAAAGCGGTGGTTCTTGAACAAGCTCATTCATTTGCACATCGCCCGACGCTTGAATGCTATCACATGCCATAAAAACCCATAGCTTTGTGAATACTCTCGAGCTTTTTTTTTCTTTTTTTTTCTTTTAGACCAGTCGGAGTTGTCTCGCTGCAAATGGTGACTTTCCCTGGCAGTTTGTTCCATAGGATTAATACCATGCCCATCATTCAGTCAAAGTCCTGAATGAATTGGCTGAAGTGAACAACTGTAACTTCTTTTGAATTACTGTCAGAGTGTATGATCTTAACTGCGAGAAATTTCTTTGTTTATTGTCTTGATGCTGAGCTGCTCAACATGTGCCCCTATCTACAGTTCTATAGACTGAACCAGACTAAAGAACTAAAATCTCCAAACCAATGCAGTCTAATATCTAAACATCTATGAACTATGATTGGATTTCCAAAACCAAGCCAAAAGATTATAATATACTGCCATCATGTCGTCCCATCCGAAGTGGTCGTGTATCAGTCCGTGTCTGTCCCCCCTCCTCCATTTCTCTCGGACTCCTCCGCCTCCGCCTCCGTCTCCGTCGCTTCAGTCTCATTGTCGCTCCGGTCATCCATGCTGCCGATGACATCAAGCTTCAGCTGGGGCTGCGCCTTGACCGCGTCCTCGATCGCCTTGGGGATGCCGTTCTCCCCCTCCACGACGATGAGCCTCTTGAGCTTACGGGCCGTGATCGGGAGGTTCTCCAGCGCGTAGACGAACAGGTCCGTGACCTCGGGGTCCGTGCCCAGCTCGTTGAAGAACTCGAGCGTCTCCAGCTCGGGGGCAGGCCCGCCGAGTGGAGCCGCGGCTTCTTGGACGTCTTACCGAAGAGCTGGTGGTCCCAGTTGATGCGGAGCGTCTTGAGGTGGTCGAACTCGCGGAGGGCGAGCGCCCGATGCGTCATGAGCGTGGGGAAGTCGATGGTGACCGTCTCGAGCGAGTGGCACGCCGACTTGACGGCGATCATGTAGTCGCGGATGCTGTCGGAGCTCTCCTCGAGCTCCGGGGACGGCTCCTCGTTCTGGGTCATGACGAACTCTTTGAGCGCCTTGGGGAACATGAGGAGGTCGGAGAGGGCGTCGTCGTTGATGTCGCACTCGATGAGGTGGAGCTTGCTGAGCGCCGTCTCGTGGGGCTGCTCGATGAGGTCGAAGCCGCGGTAGTCGAGCTTCGCCCTCTTAATGACAAGCGTCTCGAGGGTGGGGTGGGCGAAGATGTGGATGTTTTCGTACAGGTCCCAGTACTGGTCGTTCTCGGTCTGGTAGAAGAGCGTGCACGACTTGAGGCAGGCCAGGTCAAAGGGCCCGTTAAACAGCATGCCCATGCCGTGGAGCAGCGTGTCGGGCACGGCCACATCGAGCGTCTCCAGGTTGGACATGGTGGATATGGTCCGGGACAGGCTGTCGAAGGGCAAGGGGGGTGATCCTGGTGCATCTGCGAGCCATGGATGGGCGCGCGGGAGATTAGGCTGGACAGCTTGGACGCAGGGTATGCGAGCTTGACGGCCTGGATGGAGGAGCCGCGGCGAGGGCGGCGGCTGAGCGACTCGCTGAAGATGAGGTGCAGCTCGGGAGTCAGGAAGTGCACCGTCTTGTACAGGACGGCGTCGGCCAGGACATGGTAGCGCTTGTTCAGCCGGGACACGGCGCAGAGGTCGCGCTTGGAGAGGCGGTTGACGGCCTCGAAAATGTCAATGAGGATCGCGTCCGGTAACGATGCCAGCCTGTCGCTACCGGCGCCATGGTGATGATGGGAGTGATGAGCGCCGGATCGATGGGGCATCCTTGGGCCCGGCTAGGAAGAGACTGGAGACGATGACACTGGGCACGTCCTGGAGCGAAGCGCGATGCTATGGAAGTCTATAGAACCAAAACACTGGGAGTTGAGCGAGAGATGCTGAGCTGATCTTGATTGATTGACGGATGATTCCGTCTGTGTGACTTTAGGCGACTTCTGGATGCTGCTGATGATTAGCCGGAGAATTGCCGCGGCAAAGAAAGAATGTCTTGGAAGAAAAGTACAATGGCGAAGCAAGAAATAAGAGGCATAGATGCAAGGGTGATTGGCAGCTTTGATATTACACCTATAGAGTTTCTGAGAGGAAGTAAAGGAAGATGTCAAAGGCTGGGGCAAATGTATCTCACGAATGCGGACATGTGAAGCAGGCTCGTACCTGTCACCCGCTCAGCGATAAGCTTTGGTCACGTGTTACAGGAACATGCAGTGAGTCACATGACATTTGGCTGCTCTCGGCTTGAATCGACCAAAAATGTGTCGTCCAAGCTTCCGAGACATTAACGATTCCTCCATTGTTCGAGATTCCCTTGATCAATTAGACATGAAGAAACACCCCGCACAATCTATGTGCTGATTGCCGTCCGCAAGTGGCGCCACTGTCCCACTCAGCGGTGATTGCCGGTGTCCGCACACAAGCTTTGAAACTGTGGGCTCAATGAATGCTAGTAGCGGCGGTATCACTGCGAAATCCTATTTTCTCCGGAGAGTTACAAGCAGAGATGTCTGGTAAATGGTTAACACATCAAAGTTCAGCCTTATTGGCCGGCCACAAGGCTTGTTGCCCGGCGTTCCATTAGAGAGAAATCTTTTATCACAATAGCCTGCGAATTGAGGGTTTGAAATCCCCTAGTAGCAATTCTTCTAAGCCCGTTGCTAATCATACATTGTTTTTCTTTGTTGAGTGCGAGCAACCTCCAGAAAGTCTCGCGATTCTGTGGCGTTTTATTCATTCATTCACCAATATCGAAACCAGAAACTCCTCGATTTCATTCAACTCCTCCCGGCAAACAGAATGGCCGATTCCCCTAAAAGAACATTAGAAGGAAATAGACACGCCGCCGGAACGAAAAACTCGCCTGTATCTGTGGAAGGTGATATTGTAGCCAGCCTTTTCAAGTAGTTCGGCACTGTCAATAGCCACTTGATACTCTAGACGCCAATCTTGATCCCCGTGTCCCATGAACATGGGCGTGTCTTTGTTCAAATCTTCATCTGGAATGTAATCTAGGAACTCCTTATGAAGTAGGACCCAGCATGATAGCGCAACGATACCACCAAGCTTGATAGGTGCGGTGAGGCCAGAGAAAATACTTATCGCCCCTCCTTGCGAAAACCCTCCAAGGATAATTCTATCCGGTGGAATTCCGGCTTCAATTTCAGTCTGGATAAGAGAGTGAATATAGGATTGTGTCTCCAAAACGCCAGAGACATCTTCGCCCTGACAAGCGGACAACGAACTTATACGGCCAGGCGAACTCGTCTATCCCCAAGATCAGTAAGTTGCCGAGAAGGGAACACTAATTACGCACAAGATCAAACCAAGACCTCATCCGGATGCCACCCGTCTGGTTGAATTAAAATACGCGCACACGTTAGCAAGACGCCCTCTCATAAGCGTGAAGACATGCACTTGCTATACTTAGAGGAATATTTGGCGCGTGAGGAAGTATAAATTTGACGTCGTCCAGGCGGTCATGCCGACGGCGAATATGCTCAGCAGCCGAGGCCCAGCCATGGCCCGAGTCACCGAAACCGTGAATGATGATCACCGTAGCGGTGTGCTGCCCCGATATTGGGGAGAGAACGAGGGGATCCTCTCGAGCAGGTGCTGTTGACATGTCGCTCTCGGGTCAATGGATCACTCTGCCGTAGAATCAGCTGTTGGACTCGATATGGGCAGAATACAAGGGTGCTTTGATTCAACCTCCTCGGTGAGGGGTACTAGTACCGCTGTGTCGCGCGGGATGTAACGCTGTATGCGTCATTCTGGGAGACAGATCCACCAAAATTATTGAGGGCGGATTATCTCAAGCTCAAGCAGCCTTCGACACGCCAAAATGAACATTCCGGGTTTGAGAAGCGCATCAGAAACAATCCTAGTTTTTCTCATGTGCCTACCCAAGAGTCATTTCTATACGTGTACACGTTTCACTAAGCTCCTTTCATCTAGATATTTTCAGTGAGAATATACTTCCAAAAATACCTTCTGTAAAAACCCTGCGATACTCATTTCATCGGTATTCTTGGCATAATATTCGGGGGGTTTGATCCTTAGTTTAAAACGAGATCCTGGGCAACGCTTCACGTTTGCGTATTATAGCTATTTACTCAAACTGGTATTCGTTGATCCCTAGTGCTAATTATTCAACTTAATAGAGTGAACAATATCGTTTAGATTTTTCACAAGAATTTTCCAATACATTAGTCTAATCACAGCTCGTTGCGTTTACTCCTAGGCCGGCACTTTCGGGTAGTGCTCGGAGTAGCGGCAGGCTCAGTGGTCGATACCGTGCTTGACAATGGCGTAGTGGAAGGTGTCGAAGATGGAGTGTGGAGAGGCTGCGTGGACGAGAGCGTTGAGGATGGCGTGTCAACGGGCGTAGAATCGATCGATGAGGTTGGAGATGTAGATGCAGATGAATCAGGCGTTGAAGAGGGAGTTTCAAGGGGCGTAGACACGACCGATGATGATGTGGTTGTAGATAAATCAGGTGTTGAAGATGGCGTTGTTGAAGATGGAATCGTCGAGGATAGAGTGTCCGAGGATGGGATCGAGGAAGAAACGCTTGTGGAAAGTGGTGTCGAAGATGGGGTAGCTGATGATTGTATTGTAGAAGATAAGTCGGTTGAAGATGGTGTTACAACAGATGATTCACTTGTCGAAGAGGGGGTCGTTGACGATGGGATAGTTGACGATGGGATAGTTGAAGACGGTACAGTTGAAGACGGGCAAGAAACGCTCTTGAAGAATTGATATCGGTTTGAAGATGGTGAACTGCAAGTGATTTTGGCGGCCTCGTAGCTATTGGTATAAAGATAGCAAGCGTTGGTATTATACCACAGGTAGAAACCACAACTCTGGATCTGCACGTCAGCCTCTCATCGCCTCATGGTGGAATTCAAACTCCGGCCCTCGCAACGATATACTTACGGTGGAGGCGGCACAAGCAGTTCCACATTCTGCAATGCTTTTCGCCGAGGGTGCAGTTGTAGCCTGTTCATTCTGTTAAAATAATGTTCACAGCTTGATTCGGGTATCACAGTTCCATTACCCCCCAGTTGAACCAGCAGCACTACAGCTCCCACCCGTTGCAGCGGCTTCGAAGCATGCGGTAGAACCAAGTGTTGCAAGAGAGGCAATCACGATTGCCTTGAGTAGTCCCTGCATCATGTTCGGTGCAACACAAAAAGACTTGAGGTAGATGGAGAGGCAGCAATTCGGAGGGACAATAAAGAGCGTATCCTAACGAAGCAGTATATGATGTCTCAACAAGGTGAGGACTGGAAAGAAGGAGAACACGAATATGGGCAGTGTCACAAGTTTTTCAATAAAATATGCCATCTACTCAACCAGAGGCGTATTCATCGCCCCTGAATCTTCATTTCGGCTAGCCAGGCACCGAGACGATCTCCACTAATAAATCAACACAACGGCCTTAGTTTGCATGATTCAGCACCAATAGTGCCATCTAGCGCAGCTGGTGTGGTCTATGCAATTCGAGGCCACCAAATCTCCGGGGCAAACATGCCGTAGTCTGTTAGAGGCCTGTTCTGTCTCCACCCTGGCGCTCAAAGATTTAGATATGACATGCTGGACTGACGATCGAGGAAACCTGGATTGGCAGCCCTTCATTACCCTGTTGAGAGGGAAAACAAGAGGTGTTGCCTAAACACCATGTTCCGAACTCGTGGCTCGGTACCTTTAACACATATCTGCCCCGTGGTTAATGTTGAAGCCGCTGTTACTATCCGAAGTAACCTGCCAGACATGCCAATAGCAAATTGAAATATGTTACAACTCGCCCAAAGACTATTTTCTCGATAGCCCAGACCGTTGATGTCATTGATGTGAGAAATACATTTTCCGTCTTGCCGAAATCAATATGATAGCGGGTTAATGGTCCAGGTTTAGTATCACTCTTCATAGAGTAGAAGGCTACAACTCTTTGATTTGTAGCCTTGATAGTCTTGCATTTTTGATTGCTCCCTGGGCGGTGGGTCACGGAGCAGGCAAGACCACTCCTCATTGTAGTATTGGAAAAGTATAGAAATTTAAGCATTCATGAGAGAATTGATAGGCGTCAGCTGTAGATCGTGTTCTAGAGCCACCCTTCCCTTACGCTTATACGCTTATCTACATACATATCCCCTTTATGCATAGATGTCAATTAGGTATATAGAGACCGTTGCTGATGGGAAATACCATGATGTAAAGAATATGACGAATTGAAGCCTAGACCTTTGTCTGATTATCGAATTATGATACATTTCTGGTCCAGCTCCTCAGCCCACCAACGTGTAGAACGATCCCAGCCAAATTCCCGCCACAGGTTATCGGAATTTTTGATGTCAGACAAAATCCATTGTACAAACCCAACCCGCCCATAGGTGATACGCAATGGTTCGCTAACTGCACCTTGTTCCTGTTCTTCCTCGGGATAGGGATAGAGTGCTAACCCGTAAACGTAAAAAGCTGATGCCGCGACGATGAGACACTTCACTTCGCCAGCGTCAATACCCTCGATATCCTCTCGCCAATTTGAGAGCACGATGGGAGATGAGGTTTGGTTGCCATTATCGTCTCGCCCCGCTAAGTAAGGCAGCAGCGGTATCAGTCTACCCCTGAGGGTCAACTCGCCAATGAGAGGCTCGGCACTTCTTGTTGCCTCATCGTGGGATGGCGAATCTGAGTCAGACGAGTCCTCTGAATCAATTGACCAGATATTGACGTCTAGAACCTCAATGCATGAGTCCACAATGTAGTCTTCTGAATCATGCGCGAGTTCAAACGATATAGCACCATGAAGAGATATCCAAGACCAGCTGACCGAACTATAGATTTCTCCGGGTATTGTATTGTTCGGATCCTTCACCCACCAAAGAAGCTCTCGCCATAGGAAAGACTTCCACAGGCCAAAGACTAACTCATCTCCGGTGATACTGACCGTCTTGTTTGCAATACCAGACAAAGCAAGTAGCTTGTCACCCTCCTCGGACAGTTGACGGGCAGAGTAGTTCTCAATAACTTTTCTCCAGTATACGCGGACCAACTCCTTCCTTGTGTTTAGTGACTGCCAAGATTTCCCCTTGCTAAGGGTGGTCTTGAAGAGCCGCAGGTTCCTTTGGCTAAGGTCTGAGTCATAAAAGGTCGGAATTCCAGAAGGGAACGATTCTGAAGCATTCAGTGATGTGCAGTCCCAGAATAGCTCATTCTCTGAGTAGGTCAGTATCCTAGGAGAGAGGATTTGTTCCTGTAGGATCCAGCCTCTCGTGTCCAGCACGCTTTTTGGTCGAATTCCATCTCCAGTAGCAAGCCGATCAGCGAATACATACACCGCCGAGCCATCTGGCCAGGCCCGTTGGCAGTCAACGGGTCTTACTGAGCCTCTCTTTCTTTGTCTGAAACAACCATCCTGGGATCTCATGGTTCCTCCTCCGGCTGCGGATATCGTAAACAGAGAATTCTGATAAATGGAGGCCATAGACTCGGCTTGAACCTGCCAATCACTCCTATCATCTTGCACGATACACAAAGCATCTACCCACAAGTACCGGAGTCCGCACCTCCTCGTAATGGTTATCGCATCCCTTATTGTCTGCGAAAGTTTCTGGACTGGGATCTCAAAGTAGTGCTGCTTGAGGTTACGCCTAGTCGTCATGAAATTACTGGTATGCTCAGACCATCTGTAGCTCAGTGTCAGGTAAAGGCCGCGTCGACCTTTTCCAGGACATAATTTAGGCGCCTCTGAACCGCCTTCTGGCCCGACATCTATGATGCGCTTCGGCAAGCGACTTAACTCAATCAGTTGGCCCAGCCTGCATTCTGTATGCTCAATCAGACAAGTCTTCAACCAAGCGGCTGCCATTTGAAAGGCACAGTCTGAACCAGTTGTCTTGTCATTGTCTGAATCAACCATTTTTTTCATAGTTTTATGCATGGATCCTATGCGGCAAGCTTTAGCTACTCATCCTTTTCCCGAATTGCCAAGATACTTGCCACTCAATTGGTCCATAATAAGTGTTGCGCTGCCAAGAGAGACAGAATTCTTGGCTGTCTGCATGCCTTTGAAAGACGTCTTCGTATTTATCAACCGAGTCTCGTCCGCTCCGGGACAGCAATCACGTTTCAGTTGGCAAAGAGGGCACCCGGGCTGCAGCTTCGAACCATTGGCCTCTTGCATATGCTGGCCACTGCCTCCAAGCTTGCTGACGGCATTCGACACAACCGCGTCACAGGCGGCACAGAGTGGGTAAAGGACATTTTCGGTTGAGGAACTTCTTGCGGGAGTAGCTAGAGCGGACAAGTGATTGAGTAATGCGGTGACTTCGAAGCTCATTGTTGGGAAACCCGGATCTTCTCGGTATCCGAGGATAGAAGTTGTCTCGCTAGACTCAGAGACGTTGCTGATACTATCTACTAATTATTGTTAGAACTTACAGGGGCGTCGATGGATTTGGAGATATCCTGACCGGTTTGTCCAGATTCCATTTTGTGAAATATCTTGGAAGTCCACTCGCCACGATTCACGTCTGTATTTTTAGCTGAAGTGATAAAGGCGTCATCATTCTATTAAAGTTAGCTTAGGGATCTTCGAGCTTCTCTATGCCCATTAAACGTACGTAAAGTTCATCCAAGGTTGATCGTTGAGAATAATCAGAAACGAGACACTTTCTGATCAAACTACGAAGTGACTCCGGACAATCATGGTCTTCAGATATCTCCGGGGCTAGCCCATGAGCAATCCGTACTACCAACTGGTGAATATTAAGCTTTTGGAAGGGATTAAAGCCCTGAAGAAGCTCGAGTAAGCACATTCCGAAGCCCCAAACATCATTTGAAGGCCCGTGAGACTTGTTAAGAATCCTTTCTGGGCTTGCGTACAGGCACTTTTCCTTGTATGATGGCAAGAAGGTCGAGCCAGTTTCGTCTTCAAGCAATGTGGAGAGTCCGAACCCACCGAGCTTTATCTCACCATTGAGATTAACCAGGATCCGGGATGTCCGTACATCCCGATGGATGAAACCCTTCTCGTGTAAGTAGAGTAAAGCTTCAATGACGGCCAGTGCGACTTGCCCCAAAATGTCTACGGGGATGGGTCCGGTGAGATGGACTATTCTCTGAAATGACCTATGCAGAAGTACACATGAGTTAGTTCAAAGGCATGTGTCTCAAATGAGAGATCTTTTCGTAACACCGACCCCAGTTCCATATACTCCATATATACCCCGAGGCTGTCAGTCAGTCCCTGAGTTGCACCCAAGAATGTTACCAGACGATTTGATACACATTGAGACATCACTCGGAAATCCCGTATGAGCTGTTTCCGATCAACCATGTCGTAGATCTGTTCACGACAGTTAGCCATGACATTGATGTCTCCAGAGCTGGATTGGCCCGGTGCAGAGCAACACTATCGCACCCGTTGTATCATCATGCTTCCTGTAACGCGATGGCGCACGACTCGCATTTGTCCTCGTTCGCCAAACACTTTCAGGATCGAAAAATCGGCTGTTTTGAGATCCAGCCGGAAATTCAGGGGTTCAACGTCCACAGAATCTTCGTCAGGGACCCCCTCTCCGTGACCGATGGCTTGACTTTAGGTTTTGGTCTGTTTTAGTCTATCGATAATGGCCTGTCTGATATAAGACTCAAGACGTACAGATAAGCAGTCTCGGGGACAGTTACGCTTTGCAATGTATTCGACCTGCTCATGGTGCGAATATCGGCTGATTTGTTGGCCTCTCGGCCCTCTGATTCACGATCCATTGGAAGGATGATAAAGTGAGCTAACTCGGTTTATCGTGGGGATTTCAAAGCTTTGGTGATGTGTCTGTAGGTCAACCCCGCTCTCAGCAATCTGGTGAAGGCAACAACTCTGACGCATCATGTAAGCCCCACGCACGTGATTGATTGGCGAGGCAAATTTGATGCCCCATCTAGAGATGCAGGCTTGATGAATCGATCATTTCCTCGCTTTGAAAAAGTAGCCTTTGCTTTCACTGTTATGACGCCGCTCTCATTCTATACCTGGTTCTGAACGATAAGTCTGTTTGCATTAGCAAGCTAACGATCAACTTTTGTATGTGCCCAGTTGATGTCTGGAGATTAAAATACAGATACAGTCTTTCAAATTGCCTATATGAATTAAAACCAAGGATACTTTAAATTTCGTGGCAGTCAAGATGTCGGTTTATGCGAAGGCTTGCTCCTACATAACATTCCATACCTACAGGAATAGCGCAAAGATAACACAGAAATAACACGGTGGATTAGATAGCATCATAAAGGATACCCAAGCCTACTGGGATAGCTCCTTTTTCGTTTGCCTTTTTTGCCTTTGATCACGTACAGGCCTTGAGCTTCTAGTTAGCAATGAAGGCAGCGGTTGTAAAGACCGTCTCGCAGCGTTTCTTCCATCATGATTTGGAAGGGAGAAAAGTGGAGAACCGCAGCTTTGAGTAAAGGTGCTGAGATGCCAAGAAACGCCGTCCTTTGCCACAGTTTGGCCAATTGTCCGCGAGGGGCGCCTCGCATCGACGGACGCTTATCAGAGACAATGGCGCCCGTAGAACGGTGACCCTAGTGCGCTTACGGCCAATGGAATATCTTATAACTCAGCTCTTCGACCCGAGATTATCGAAACAGGAGAAAACATGAGAAAACCCGCGGTACCCGGCAATCAGACACGAGATCAAGGGTACCCAGGTCCTCTGACGCATATTTAGGTGGGGTTAATAACACTCCATCTCGGTTACGGTACTGTAAATTTGAGCAGAAACACAGCTAACCCCGATTCTAGAAGCTGGAAACCCCACAGACGTCGTGTCAGGAATCTCATTTTCCAGGGGCGGCCAGTTCCCCAACCCACACATCACATGCTGCATGTCGACTGCAGGGAGTCGGAGTCATCATCAGGCGACTAAATTCGGTGGCCCGGCAGTTCTTTATATGCTGGAGACTGGGGGCCAAACAAAGAACAATTCAACGAGTGGATGAGCATTGAGACTGATCATGTCTTCCGACCGCCTTTCTCCGAGCCGCCATGTATTTGCACTCAAAGGCGGGGAGATTGCAATAAATGCAATAAACCGTCTAAATCCTACCAGCCATACGCGGTAATTATCCTTCCGGGTCTCGCCACACACATGGTCGTGGCCTAGCTCAACTGCGCAGGATGCAGTGGCAAAGGGGCGCTCAGGTAGGACATAGTCGCCTTTCATTCGAGCACTGGTTAATAAAAGGAGCCAGGTGGCACATTTCTAAAATTAAACCAGCCCAGCACGAACCACTGTACTCTCTTGTCATTCGTCTCCGCTCGTGCGTTTGCGCGGGTCGGCGATCCCCCTGAGAACACGCCCCTTTTAGGCTCGCTCTCGCCGGTCTGGACGCACATCATGGCGGCCGATCTGGAGGACGGAATAAGCAGACAGGGAGCTTCCGCGCGGACGAGTCTCACAGTAATACGCTGGCATCCTCGTGACTGATCTTCACCACCTCGCGTCACATTGGATCATCGCGCGAAGCATGGACCACGTTAGGATCCGAGCCCCATATCCAATTATAGGCAGGTTGGACTTGTTTTGAAAGCAAACCACCCCACAGCTGCATGCGCTACGCAATCAATTTCGCCGGCTGACTGGGTTCTGGGCATGAGGGCGGCATCGTGCTCAGTCTGGCCTGTGCCGGGCTCGCTCTAGTGGGCGTAATAATAAACTTGTCACCGCCCATGACGCTATGAGCTTGCTTTTTGGAGGATTCCTGGCTCGGTCCCCTTTCCGTTCTCTACATATCGTCGCCCCTCGACGCAAATGCACGCCTGCTCTCGGCCACCGCATTACACCACTCGTGGACCTGCTTCGATACCAAAACGCCCTGGCCGGATGCGGCGGAACTAGCCTCCAGATGAAATGTCGGGTCTCGGGATCTCTCTCGACGGTCTCCCGGACATTGTGCAGGAGTTGCAGCTGGCCGTTCGCTTCGAGGAGGAGGACCAGCACGATTTAACGATTCACCCGCCATCCTCGCACCGTCATCCGACACTAGAAAAATGGACCTGGAAGCGAATTTTGGGACAAGGGGACCGTAGTGAGGTCATTTTGCAGGAGAGAATCACCGCCCAGACCGACCAGCCGAAGCTTCGTGTCGTCAAGAGCATCCGCCTACCAGACGACCCCAACGAATCCAGCGCACATGTTTATCAGCATATCGAGCTGGTGTCCAAATTCTCACAACCCGAGGTTCGTTCCGTCCTTTAGTTCACGATAGCGAGGAAAATAAGGTGTTTATACTGAGACATTGACTCCAGTACGCGGGCCAATTCGCCACATGCCTTGGCTGGTATACAGGCATTGGTACGGTGCACATTGCCACGGAATACTGCGAGCTCGGAGACCTCGACAGATACCTCCCGAAATTGGGCGGCAGGCTCTTCGAGACCGATATTTACGACGTCACCTGGCAGATCCTAAGTGCTCTCCGCAGTCTGCACGAGCAGGGTTTCAGCCATGGAGGCCTCAAACTTTCTGTAAGTTTTGGAATCAACACTCAATCGCGCACTTCCTAACCTTTTCAACTTGGAAGAATGTTCTTGTAATGACTACCCATCCAACTTGGTGGGTTAAACTGGCCGATTTCGGCCTGAGCAAGCTGAATGAGAGCTTGACGGGCATGATCACCGCCCGAGGAATCCTGCATGAGATTGCGCCCGAGGTGCTTGGGTACAGTGGGAATCCAAGCAACGTGGATCCATTCCTTGTCGATATGTGGTCGTTGGGACAAATAGCCTTCAGAATATCTGCAGGGCACCCCATTTCTCGTCTCACGAGAGTCTCTTCGCATACTGCGACGGGCAGACGCCAATCCGGGAGTCGGTCTTACGGAGGCATGCAGTGGAAGAGAATTTTATTCAGTTCATCAAAGGTCTCGCCGAGCCACGGCCTGGGCTGAGGTTATCGCTAAGGGATGCATTGGGATTTTCGTGGACGAGGGTATACCAACCTTACGAAACTCAGCCGATATTATCGCAACCTCAGCCGATCGCACCCAAGGCTCAACAGGTCGTAACAAACACCCCGCCAGTCGTATCGAAGCCGGTAGTACCTCAGCTTCAACCAGTCGTAACCAACACTCCACCAGTTGCATCAAGGCCGACCGTACCTCAGCTTCAACCGGTCGTGTCCCAGGTCCAGCCGGTCGTATCACAGCTAAACACGCCGAGGAGCGCACTACCCTCTCCCGCTGTTGCTATCAACCACTTTGAAAACATGGAAATACCATATGCCAGCTCAGTCGAGGACAACAACGCCTCCATCAGCAGTCGCGGCGACGCAGTCGACAAGCCATTGCCAATGAAACCAATAATTACGAGTCCATCGGATCTTCTACTTCCCCATTACGACCAGTCGAGATCCCCCAAGTCTCCAGCTTCTTTCCAAAAGAGCCCAAAGAGCCCCAAAAATCACGAGGAGGAGCACGAGGATGAAACAAACAAGACTGGAAAGCGCAACTGGAAGTACTTTGCCAAGATCGCCAATGGTCTAACGCAGAGCACCACCTCTTCAACGTCAGGTAGCGAAGAGCAACCACACACGAACCAGTCATCGAGAAAAGGGGGAAGCCTGCCCAATTCACCCTCACTAAAGTCTCCTCCGCGGGTCCCTTCAGGCTGGGTCACCCACCTGGACGAGCCAACTCAGCAGTGGTAAGATTGCGCGATCCGGTAATTTCTAGATAATCAAGCACGGACGCTAACCAAGACATGTGTAATAGGTACTTTGTCAATCGCTTCACAAACAATTCGCAGTGGGAAGTGCCGACTTCTGCCGCGAAGCCAGTTAAGCTTAAGGAGTCGCCTCGGCCTGACACCCCGGCCTCATCGAAAACCCGCAAGAGCTCCAAGGCTCCCAATGCGCGGATTGCCCGCTTCGAAGAGAATTATCCCAGCTGGGCGATATAACGGCGTCGGGTTCCTGGCGCCCAGATTTATGAACATATTACTAGTAAATTGAGCCAGAACTTCTGGTTCATACTCCTCCAGCAATTCTTCACCGCAAGCGAAATAGCTGTGCCTATAATGTCTCTAGGAACAGTCATTGCGGTGTATTATGATGGAACAATGGAAAGGGAAAGACGCGATCACATATTATGTGTATTGAGTAAGAACAGCGTTTATAGCTGTCACTACCTACGGGCTTATAAGTCCATTTCGCGTCGACTCGTCCTATCTTCGAGGATTAAAATTTAGGACTTCGGGTTAACTTGCCCAGTCTAATACCTCAACAGGACCGTCTGGTTTTGTATAGTAGTTGAGCTACCGATATTATTACAACAAATAAAGTGAAACAATCTAAAGCGGATTCATTTCTGCTCTCCGAGCCATGACAGTACGTGCTTAGATATTTTTACCTCTAGCTCCCTTTTGAATTGAATTGTAAGGTGTTTGTCTCTCTATGCTGTCAAGATTAGTCGTAACACAATGCTCTTCTTATGTCCCAAGCACGAAGACTGAGGATGGTCTCATTGAACGTGAGAAGACTCATAACAACTAGAGGCGTAAGTGGGACGCACGCCAATATGGCCAACTTAAGTCATCAAAATTACCGATCAGGGTCCATGACCCCTACGATAAGGGATGAAGAACATGTTCTCTCTTATATCTCAAACACTGGCCCTATGATAGCTTATCCCGCTGCTGCAATGCTGTCTACGAAAGAGAGTTGGCTGCGTATAGGGTAGGTAGGATCATTTGTACCAGTCAGTTCTGGTTCAGGCATGAGCATCACCTATCTTAGAAAAAAACCCCGCAATCAAAACAGAGCACAAAAACAAAATCTGAGTTGATTTCAATGTAATTTTAAATGGAAATCGAAAGAAAAAAAGAAAAAGATGAACCGGCTGAACCGGTTGGCGGACTCTCCCGCCGGGAATTGAACCCGGGTCTCAAGCGTGACAAGCTTGCATACTGACCACTATACTACGGAAGATGATCAACTGTGTTCAGTTGCTGTAGTGATTGGTGGTGGGTCAGTTCTAAATTAAATAGATAAACCTTGTTCCAAGCACATCCACTTACTAAAAGCTGATTCATTTGCTTCTCCGTCCACGAGAACGTGGGAATAAGAGGCCGATGTATACCATTCGTTAGATAAATTCCTACCATCTATTATCGATCTATTGCTGGACAAAGAAGAGAGACTGGTTGTTGGATAATAGATGGCGTCTTTGGGTTGCCATATTGGTCACCATTAAAGGTTCCGCACATTGGCTGTTTTTCAATAGACGTTCACTGTATCATAGAATTGAACGCCAAGTTTGTCATGGGTACCCCAAAAATTCGTATTCAATCACTGCTAATCATTTCTCACTACTACTGATGAACGAGCGCTGGCTAATGCCGTGTCAATGACACAGTGCTGCCCGTTCCCCTAATCTGATAGGTTCTTGAGCTTCTGGACCTTCAAAACATACTGGATATGCCACATCTTGAGCGACTCCTCTCTCTGCCAAGACAGAAGCTTAGCCATCTTGATCGTGTTCTTGATCTGCCTGCCGTTGAGGTCCAACTTGCTAAGCTCCTTGATGTCACCATCGCTGAGTTCATGAGCCTTGTCGCCCTCGTCATCGACTGGCTCGAAGAATGCTCGCCAGACTTGCTCGCGTGAAGCACCTGTAAGGTTGGGATACTCCAGAGAGAGGTGAATGCGGCTTTCGAACGCGGGATCGATGGTGTCCACGCGATTAGTTGTCATAAAGAGGATCCCCTCGTAATACTCGAGCATGCGTAGAAACACGGAGACAATCGAGTTGCGTGATACATCACCAATCTCCCGCTTTTCAAGGTACACATCGCATTCGTCAAGGAGCAGGACAGCGTTCCAGGAAGCCACCATGGTCAGAATCTTGCTCATGTTGTACTGCATCTCATAGGCGTAGGAGCCTAGGTCGCTGGCATTGATTGAGTACAGGGGCACACGCATATGCTCGGCGACTGTTTCGGCAGTGAGGGTCTTACCAATGCCTGGGCTGCCAGACAGGAGCATGATAATGCCTCGACCCTTGCCGGATATAACGTCGTCGAATTGGTCCTTGCGTTTGATTTGGGTCTGGGAAAATGCCAGGATCAGATCCTTCTTCTCCTGCTCCAGGACGAGAGAATCGAAGGAGTTCTCGCGGAATGTAATCTCGGACACATCGTCGATGAAGAATTCCATCCAGCGCCTATTCTTGAGCGAGTAACCTCTAACCATGGGGCTGGTGAGAATAAGCAGATGCTGCGGGAGATTCTGGTCCCTCCCATCTTTGCCTCGGTTTTTGGGATCGAAATCGTCATCGACGCCAGTTCCCATGTCCACGTCCATACCATCATCGCTCTCATCCTCACTACCCTCCTCACTACCCTCCTCCCCACTCTCATCGCTCTCGGAATCGGAACCGTCGTCATTGCCATCTGGGCGACGACCACCCACAGTGCCCTTCACGTATCCTCCCAAGCGCAGATTCTTTGTTGTGGTGAATGAGAGCTCTGGGGTCTCCTGCGCCCAAGTCTTCGCGTCAATTACAATACGCGAGTCCACCATCTCTTGTCGGATAATTTTGTACTTTCTATCGTACCAAAGAGCCAGACCGTTAGAGAACTTGTAACGATGCCCAGCGAACTCATGGAAACGTAACCCACGCTCCCGAAGCAGCTGGGTTATACTTTCCTTTTGGGAATGCATATCAAGAGGAAAGCATGATAGACTTTGCACTTCCATGGTGCCGAGATACTGGCGGATCTTTTGCGTAGCTTTGGCCCAGCCCAGGATTTTGCCATCCCACTCAATGCACTGGCAATGTAGTGCGTAGAATTTACCGCATTTATCCTTGGCATACTCGCCACGGACAAACCTGACGGCAATGGGCTTTCCATTCTTGGACCCCCAAACAATACACCCGGGCGTGAAGATTGTCCAGACATAGGCCCAGTTGACTGCCTTGGTTTTGATGAAGTCTTCACGGGCTTGGAGAACATCCCGCAGCTCTTCCTCCAGGATCTCGTGCAAGAGCTCAAGATGGTCCTTGGTGAGGCCATCAAGCTCAGGGTCCTCGAGAGCCTGGATGAAGCGGTCCCAGCGGTGGACGAAACATTCAAATGGGTTCTCGAAGACGAGGCGGACGACGTTGACGACAATTCCCGGGTAGTCCTCCAGCACCTTGGCGAGGACCTTCTTCAGGTACGGCGATTGGATAACTATACTGTCAATGACTAGCGGCTTGCTTGAGTCTGCCCGCTTGGGTGCAACTGATATCAAGTTAGCAAGCCAAATCGCATCATCAGCTGCGTAGAGGCGCCTCACCCTTTCGCACAATGATGGCCGACTTTCGAGTCTCCTTGTTCTCGGTAGTCTCCACGTCTGGCGATTTCGACGACCATGATTGCCGTCCAGCTTTGTCAAAAGTGGCGAAGAGCACTGTGCTCACCGTGGAACAGCCAACAGGTGTATCAGGGGACCCCTGGGCGTCGTCGCTCTTGTTGGTTTCGCCTTCGTTGCCCCTGGCGGCCGCTTCTACCACATCCGTCGCACTGTTGGTAGCGTCGGCTGGCTTCTTTTCAATGGCGTCTGCGGTCATTTTGCCTCGTGTCTCCGGGACTGATACAAGAAGGAGGTAAAGAAGTGCTATTTGCAAAGGTGATGTGAGACTGGAAAGGTTTCAATGCGGCTGGGATAAGACCTAGGCTTGATTGGCGTGGACAAGGTGATGAATCGCAGGAGATGTGAGCAGAAGCAGAAGCTTGCTTTATTTTCTTGGATGCGGGAAAGATGGTCCTCTTAAATACACGAGGCGGACCACGTCAATTCAGCTTCTACCGCTGGAGGCAACTGATTGATGGACGGTTGCATAACTGCAAGGCGACTGACTTTTAGGCAGCGAACGAATAATACGCTTGGAATGAATCCATGCCACCCTCCAACATACCAAAGGAACCCCATACGGCAACCAACAGTGCGTAAGCTCCAGTGACGATCCAGGCTGTTGGCTGCGTGGACGAGGCAACAAGGCATCCATATGCTGTTGGCTGTGGTGAGATATTTATAAAATGTTCACAACGTACGATAACTGATAACTGAATTAGGTAAAATGCACCGGGGGTGGTTGAATCAAGACCTGTACAGAGACGCCTGTCGGGGGGGGGGGGGGGGGGGGGGGTTGGGGGCTGCCATTGCACACAAATTAAGAGAATCTGGAGTATGGGATTGGGGGATAGATAGGCGGGATACACTAAAAGCACACAATAATCAAATAGGTCGCATCGGACCCCAGGAGGCTCGCCTGAAGTTATGTTGCTTGTCCTGATTTGCCTTACCCCGTGTTCTAGGCCTATCATCAAACTTAGCACATACTGCTAGCAAGCTTTGCTGACAACTGATGAACTTCAATTGTAATGGCTTCCCTTCTTTTGTACTTCTGGTCCTGATACGCAAGACGTACTATAGCAAGTCTGGTGGTCTCGCTGGAGGGTTAGATAGTGTGTCGATCTACCTGGATCATTGTCGCGCTGTCGAATACACCCGATCTAAGTCAAGTTCAATGATCGGAAGCTCAAGGAAAGCCAGTGTGACTCAAATCGACTCTGGTATGGTGAATGCTGCGGTTTTACTACGCCAATCGTTGGCTGTCACTAAGTGATGAATGCTGCCTGACACTCGATGCCGATCATCGCCTCCCAATGCCCGTTGAGTGTGTAGCGACTTATCAATGGAACACTACTCACTGGCCAGTGGCACCCTAAGAAATGTACCTGTATGTCTTGGTAGCGTAGGATTCGGTTCTTGATCGCGGATATCTAGTATGGCTGAGTATAGTTGGCCGCATGGAGGACGGGAGGAACTTGGTTAGCTAAACGAGTCACTGTCCTTAGAGAGAAGCTTATAGTGCAACGATCCGGAATACATTTCGATTACTTTATTTTGCCGAAATGGTGAGGCATCGCATCGCTTGCTTAATTCAGCATCTACTTGCTAAGAGGGAGCTTTGAAACCTGCTTCAAACAGCCTTAAGAACGAGTAACTTCAATGACGTAGCAATCTAGATCAGCTGTGACGCCTACCCATCACCGTGCCCGAATGTATCACCAGAAGCCTTTGTTCCGGGCTTCCCGTTCTTTACTGGTCAGTATCATTGGCTGCCCGGCCATGTAACAGCGACCACCCATCTCCACTGTTTCTCATCATTAATCATCCACACTGCGCAGAAAACTCTGGCAGCTCAGCCATCAGGCCACGAAGTCATTTCTTAGTCCATACTGTCTATTTGTCGGGTTTCTCCTAGCGGCACTATTGCCCTTCCCCCTATCTCAGCCAGGCCCTCGTGTCGTTCATCATGGATTCCCCATCTTCGCCGCCGCCTGGATCTTACCCCGCTTCTCTTCCACCAGGATGGGCTGCTCAGTGGAATGAGCAGTACAAAGCATGGTGTGTTCATGCCCAAGATTCGAGGGGAGAGGGCTTCACACTAACTATCCGGGGTCCTCAGGTACTTCTTCAATTCTCACACAAACGTCTCGCAATGGGACCATCCGGGGTCGGCCCAGCAGGCCAGCAGCGAACCAAAGGTGGCCAGCGATTCCCAGATGGCGGATGATGAGGCATTGGCTGCCCGCCTTCAAGCCGAGGAAGATTCGCGGGCCACACCACAGTTAAACATGGACACCCATCCCTATAGGGGGAACAGGGGCATGGAAGATAGCGACGCTGCTCTCGCGGCGAGACTACAGGCAGAAGAGGACGCTCTCGCTGCCCAGCAAAGATCACCCCAACCCCAGCACCCGTACTCGCCCAACCACTTCCAACAGAATCCTGCATTTTCTCCGCCGCAACAGCAGCAGCAGCAGCCATACGGCGGCGACTATATGGCGCATCAGCAGCAATCCTATCAGCAGCAACCCTACCAGCAGCAACCATACTCACAGCAGCAACAAGGGGTTGGTCCTCAAGGCTACCCGCAATATCCGGGCTATCCCAACCAGCAGCAAGCAATGTATCCAAACCAGCAGTACGCGCAACCGCAACCGCAAGCACAACCGACGAGTGGCCAGAGTGGAGGGTTTCTGGGGAAACTGACCGACAAAGCTAAAGGACGGTTATCTGCTGCCGGCGTCAACCTGCCTGCGTCTAGTGGCGGTGGAGGTGGCATCGTAGGCTTGGGCAATAGTGCCTTGGCTGGCTTCAAGGACAAGCTCAAGACGAAGAATAAACCCAGCCAACCACAGAATAACAATGCCAATAGTAATACCACTGGCTACCCGATGTACGGTGCGTATCCCTATGACAACGGAGGAGGCCATCATGGCGGGCATCACGGCGGGCATCAGGGTGGGCACAACGGCGGTGGGCATCATCATGGCGGGGATGGAGGAGGTGGCCACGGTGGTGATGGAGGCGGCGGAGGTGTCAGTGGGGGATGATGAGTGGATGGATATTTGCTCAAACATCGGGATCATCTGGACGCTGCGTTTTTGATGCTTGGGATCCGAGAGACGGTCTGACCTTGGAGTTTTATACACGAACGTTCACTCTGCTATTTTTGCACGCAAGGCGACATGGCCATATGAAATCTTTCAAATAACACATCGAGTGCAACTCGAGAATTCAATTTGCTGATAGCAATACCTCGGTATAAAGGTGGGATTAACCAGTAGGAAACACTAGAGATGTTACGTATTTATTATCCCAGGGTGTTTGGTAAATTCATCTTGGCAAAGCCGTATAGACATTATTAACACAGTGCTCATGAAACAGACCTCATTGACAACATCTCCTTCTTTTAATTGACTTCCCTCAACACACCTCTTTTCATCGTATTCTATTCCTCGTCATCAGTGCCATCCCGGTCAACGGGATCCTCGTCATCAACATACTCATCCCAACGATTCCAACCCAGCTGGGCCTTTCCTATAAAACGTAGTAGTTTGGTGCGGTCGGCCTCGATCATCGAGTTAAATGATGAATCAATCTTCAAATCAGGCTTCCATGGTTTACCTCCACACGCTGAATCGTGCTGATAATACAAGGTAATCCTGTTATTTGTTTTCTGGTCTCCGTCGCTCATGTTTTCTTGTAAAGGTAACGGATAGTCAATGAGATCTCTGTTGGACCAGGCCTCTGGGCTTGGGGTCCTATCTTGCCACTCTTCTTCACCCCCGAGGAGCGGAAACATCTCCCAATGAATGTACATTTGGGGTGATGGATGCAGGCCCCATAAATGGACGACCAAGTCAAATAGTAAGTCCATTCTTAGTCCATGCTCTTGAAGCACCTCAACTTCATCCCCAAATTTTGCGGGAACAGGGCTGCCCGTTTTATATAGGCAGTAGTCGTGGGTATAAATCCTGATCTGCTCCAGTTTTGCCGGCGGCTGGACTGGAAACATGCGCCTCCATGAGGCATCAGGACGCAAGACGCTTTCGTGGCGGTCATTCATATACCAATCCATAGTGCCGCATACAATGTTGTAGAAGTAGTCTGGGCTTACTGGACGGTTTAGCGAGAAGAATGTTGGAAACAGAGTTTTGAGAAGAGGATTCTGTTGCGGCATATCGCTAGAAGGGCTTGGTGTGAAGAACAGTTTTTGCTGTATCGCATGGGACTGCGAGACAACATTCTTGAAGTGGCTGCTGATGATCTGGGACAGGAGAAGGTCTCTGTGGTTGAGATGGAGGAGGATTGCTTCCAACAACTCGACTGCGGAGAAGACCTTCTCCATAGCCTCATGACCATAATTATCCTCCGGGACTTCCATCGTAGAGAATTGAAAATGATCTGGACCATGGGTGGGAGCTTGGTGAGAAGGTCAGAAGAAATCCTTGGTTCTCTCTCTATATATAAAAACACAGCCCCTGGCAATATTACCCAGTTCTTGACCATGTGTAGGGGCGATGCTACCTAGGTGTGACTCATCATGCCATGGTTTCAATCGAAGCATCGCGATAGATCACCCCAGTAATATTGATTGGCTACGCACTAAGATTTGCTCGCAGGGTTTTTCATGCAACAATTTGCGCTTATCTCTTGCTACGGTTCCTCACCCAAGTATGCAGACCAGCAGTCCCTCGACACGCAGGTAGCCTGCTCAAGTATATATCACAGCGAGAGAAGGGATTATGCAGAGATCAGTAGTTAAGTTTGCATTCTTACACCAATCCCAATTACTTTATGATAGCTTTCAGCTTTGTATCCAGGTACCGATATTGAGGGACAAGCGACTCGCTAACATCAGTGAATCTTTTGCTCTTCTGGCCGACAAACCGCGCATGCTACAAAAACTTGGCAATGGTATAGACCTGACCAAGGTGATGTGTGTTGTGAAAGGCTTCGAGCGATTTGCCGACGTAAGTGGCAACGCGAGTTCGTCACTCTTTAAGGGGGCTCCTGATAAGGCATTCCCTCTCTGCCACTTCTTTCGCTCGACATGTTAATTGAACACAAGAGATTGTATTTGAGACAGGGCCTGCTGAGAATAAGGTTGAGCCCATACTGAATGCCCAAACTTCTTTATGGCGCCTGCTTTTTGCGGGTTGGTAAACCCAACAGCGCCATCAACCACCGAGATATCCTGCCAAGCTTGAGTAGGTCAGGTCATGCTTGGAACGGCTATCACATTTTCATCGAGAAAAGCCGTCCAGGATAGAAGCTCATGAGCTAGATCTGATCAAATCGCTAGCTTGAACCGGCCGGGCTTAAGGGACCCATCGCACCATCACCAACCCCGGCGTATGAACCTTTTGGGGCTGCGAGGCGAGACGATTGGGCCACATCATACATGCTCTGGATGCGTGAGACAAGCGGAGTAGGGGATTCAGCGACCGCCGCTTTTCTTAGGCTCGCCATGTAACCTGTCGAGGACGCCAACCGTAGATGACATGAGCGTGGTAAATGGCGTGTATGTGGGCTTTGGCTCCTCGGGCTCCGGGGATTGAGAACGTGTCATGAGTGGAATTCGGCCCTCTGCCGAGGACTTATGATTGCCCGAGAGCCCTGCCTCCTCTATGCGGGCATCTTTGTGCGCATTTCGTCGACTTATGTGCCGTCCCCAAAGTAGCCCTATGACCATGATCAAAAAGAGGAGCCCGAAAAAGCCACCAACAGAGGATCCAACGACTATTTTGTCTAACTTGGTCTTGAGTGGCTTTGCTCTTGGGAAAAGGGGGTGCTCATTGTTGCTAGTGGCACTGACGAGTGTCGAGAAGGAATTAGAGAGGAGGAGGAGGGTTGAAAGACTGCCTATGCGGATAACCATTCTTCGATGAAAAAGTTGTTCTAGACGTAGCTTGTGTGGGGGACCTTGTGCTAACAGTTCCGGAATGTGGGAAAGAAACGGCTCTTATGTTACTTACCCAAATCCTCCATGCATTGATGTAGCTTGAACTTGAAGAGCAACGCCACACTTGGGCTGGTCTCTAGGCTGATTTCCAATGCCAAGCTTCATTGCGAGCAATACGGAGGTGGAGCGAAGCAGGGGTTTTGGGCACTAAGTGCGTGTCAGAATGTCACTACCACAAGGCTCTCCCTTATTAAGAACTCAGCCTCCAAGGCTTATTTCTTTATTTCTACAGACAGCTACTCAAAGATGCAATGAATGGTGGGCTTGAGGGTGCTTGAACGATACAATTGCTGAAGAACAGCCAGTATCAGATGGAGTGAGAGTAAAGGCGCTTGGAAACCCGCGTTTTGGATTGGCTTCAGGGCAGGCGAATTAGCCGCGCTGTATTTCTTACACACCACTTGCCGCCACGTAGAGGCAATAAGCCGAGATTGGACATGTTTTTCCAAGTATTCTCCCTGTCACCCACCACATGGCACCTCGCTTAAATCATGTTATTGACAAGGATGTCATTTAGGGCTGTAACCGAGCATCAAGAAGCTTGTCTAGCGTGGGTGAGGTCAGCCTCTGTCAAATCTGAAGTATATGGTAGCCTACATCCTGCTCAGATAGTTTCGTGACCTGCCAGGGCGGGCACCTAGAGGAGCAAGAGAGAAGAACTTTAAAAGGCATTGGTCATGTGTTGTAGTTGTATTGCTTTGCTAAAAATATCAGATTTACATCTTATAGGGCCCGTACCGCCACCGCTTGTGGTTCTCCTCCACCCACCATCGGGTCATATATGCGCCCTCCTCCACCCACTTGGCAACCTCCTCACCATGCTTCTTCTCCACTCTACCAAGAAAAGACAAGAAGTCGATACTCTGGACTGAATGTTGCTCTCGGGGATCGGCAGTGAGGTTGGTGAACCTCCACTCTACGTTCCCGACGACGGGGACGATGAGGTGCCAGTCTGGATGGCTTGGGTCGCGTGCGGTGAGCATGGAGCGTCCTGGGTTGGCGACGTTGTATTGCCATTGGACCTGGCCTTGCCTTTCTGACTTTTGTGGCCTAATGAGCGATTGCCCTTCGTAGTTTTTCAGCAAATCCGTTGCCACTTGACGAGTGGTGGTGTGAAGTGAGTTTGTCTCGAGGAGGAGGTCGAGGATGGTCGGTAGAATCTGCGAAGATGAGACAGGATCAGACACATCAAAAGCCGGTAGCTTGGGGTGGGACAAGACGAGCGGAATGTGATCGTTGCCAACGTTGGGATTATAATAAGACGCTACAATGTCGTTCTCTGGCATAGACAGCCCGTGGTCGCCTTGGAACACCACCAGGGTTTCGTTCGCAACACCCTGCTCGTCGAGGATATTAAGCAACTTTTGCAACCACGAGTCGATGTAGCCTTGAGCATTGATGTAATGAGAGAGATCGTTGAGACCATTGGCGACAGGTATGTACTTTTTATGTTGTGGGATGCCAAAGGGGTGATGGCCGGTGTTCGTTAGGTGGGTAAGAAATACTCTCTCGTCTTTCTCTTTTGCGGAAATGAATGCATCTCGAATGTATTCTGTGAGAGGCTCTTCTTCAAATCCAAAGTAATTCACATCGGGATTATCAACGCGTCCATGTCTCGCATGGTCGCTTCGTAAGTAGTTTCGATCAACAGTATTCTGTGTGGGAAACCCAATTTTTCTCATCAGTTCCGCATTCCCATCAAAGCCGATTGTGGACGTTAGGAAGTAGTAAGACTTCCACGCAGAGGATGCGTAGGGCTCTTTCCTATCCTGCTCAGTGTCCTGAGCATTCATAGCGTTCAGGATATGAGGCAGACAGGGCTGGTAGATGTGGTGCCGGTAGTCCTTGTTGAAATCGGCGATCAGGGGCGCGACGCCGCAAAGTGTGCCAATTTGGCTTTTGAGCGTGTAGGTGCTCGCAGTCTGGGCGTTCGTAAATCGAACACCACCGCGGTGGCGTTTCTCTGTGTGATTGAAGCCATCATCGTAGTCCCCGGTAATATAGTTGGCCGTTGGCGTCAGAGTAGATAGTTTGTCTTGCACTTCCTTTGGCATTTCGTGGTTGGGGAATGTCTGAGCTAGACGGTTCCATACCATTCCATCTCTCTTAATTGGAAACATATCGTTCCTCGCACTCTCGAGAAATACAACAAGTACATGTCGGATCGAAACATCCTTTAGTTTATCCTGCAAACGAGAGAGTAATGGCTGGTCAAGATTTGATATCTTCATCGGGTCTGATGTTCCATTGTAATGCGATTTGTTGGTGTACCAATCCCCAAAACCCTCAAGGACGACCCCCTGTGGAAGCCATGGTAATGGAACCGAATCCGTGAGGGCAGATCGATTATCCCAGCGGTGCTGGATCCCCGTATGGTAGTACGGTTGCAGCTGGTCTAGGAGGGGTGACGATGATGAGAAATCAACAAAGGGTAATAGTACGGTAGCCCATGAGACGAAAGCTAGAGAGCTATCATTGGGTCTGGTCAGTACCAGTACAGCCAAGGCAATCAGACCGGTGACGATGAAGCAGTATGCTCCAAAACGCAAGATGGATGATAGACTTTGTGCTGGTGTCGAGGTCCTCTGGTCTACTTCATCCAGAAACCTCTGCAGCCGCTTTGGAAGGAGTGGGTATGTTTGGAGACCCAAACTATCCAGTTCCAACCCTGGGTCCCTAGTTGTTGGTTTGTTCGCATCTTGTTCAGCCTCTGGCTGGGAAAGTTGGTGTGATTTGGCCCCTATAACCAGAGAGCAGGATGTGCGCCAAATCAGTAGGATGAGCCAGTCCACGATATTGGCAGTGAAACCAAAAAGTTGGTAGACAACATCCTGCAGAATCCAACCAAAAGAGATAAGAGAGGCAACAACGATGGCGCATGAGAAGGCGCCAGATAAAACAAGCCCAAGTGACGAGCCACCCGTGGCTAGGCCGACATCCCTCCAGCGGATTTCGGACCCTGTAGTTATGTGGAAGGTTAAAGCCACAACACTGAGGGATACGCTATAGATTATGATGATTTTGTTTAAGCAAATAAGGAATGGCTCAGCGCGGACGGGTGTGCGGGAGCGCCAGTGTTCAATCTGCAGGCGTAGGATAATGAGAAGGAAGAGGTCTTGGGCGAAGAAGGACGAGCCCCATACTACCATATGCTTGGTAGAGATAGACGACAAGTGGCCGTGAATATAGGCAACCTTTGTGCTCAGTACCGCCAGTGTGGTGATGGTAAATGCCGTCTTGGTGTTGAGGAAGGATGGGAGGGAGGCCTTGGCGAGCCACCGTGGGAGCGGCCGCCCAGTCACCCCATTCATTTTGGCCGGCAATGGCCCGCCAGAAAGATAGAGACTAAGAGAGACAATCCGGACTGACTACCTATTCCTTCATGGTTGTCTTCGGGTGAAATGAGCGTTGATCGGCGGCTTAGTCCCGGCCATGGAAAGCCAGCCGTCAACAGTCAAATAGTCACGGAGAAATCGAGCAAAAGGGAGGCGAACGTAGCCACCCTCGGGCTAAGTTATGGTTAAATTCTGGTGGAGGGAATCTTGCTCCCCCTCTCCTGAACTAGACCTAATATTGACGCCAAGCATTGCTTTTACAGGAGGCTGTGCTGATGAGCGCAACTTGGCCAATGATGCTTGGTCTTTGTTCATAAAATGTCAATCTTTCCTAAATAAGCAGGCCCAGGTTCGTAAAGCCGGCCGGCTAGAACCCGGGTTTAGTACAAGGCAAGAAACACAAAACCGTTGCATGACGTTGTAAACCAGTCTCAGAGAGCTTCCAGGGACCAAATAAGACGCGGGATAGCCTAAGTTGCGCAGATAAAACACGTTTTTACCAGTCCAAACGCGCATAAAGCTCATTACAAGGCCTGCCAAAACACACAACGCCATCTCCCCACCTCATCCTTCCAATAACGCTACGCCAATTCGCTCCCAGGGTCGCGGCTGATCAATGGAGGCTGTACTTTACGCGTGGGCCAATAATTGGCATCACGACTGGCCCGCCCAGGGCCCAGATCAACAGAACGGGGTACAGAACTTATGTAATTAAGTAGAGCACAATGAAAGACAGGTCAGCAGACATGCGATTTCTAAGCGCAGCGTATAGCAAGTACATGTTTGTCGAGAGGTCGCCGTTCTTCAATTGCTCAAGCTTTAGCGTCTTTCTGTCATGGGGAACAGCCCCAGTAAACTTTGAGGCGCTGGCGTCAAGCCGATGAATTTGTATTGCTGGTCAGGTAGCACACGCTCAGCTGATTCTACTACAGTATTTGAAACCTAACAGGTACTCTTCTAGTTTGAAACGTTGGGGTGCATCCGGGACGTCAGCATTTTTTTGGCTTGTATCTTTTAATTCTATTTCTCATCAAGCCGGATTAGTAGCTGCTTCAACGGTAATGGCTGTCTGCCTACCTATTTATAACAAAGCATGGTTTCTTCATACAAGCAAGTCCTCTTCATGTACTTTTGGTAGAAGTGTCTTCTATTGGAAAGTTGCAGACTACTCTATCTTAGCTCTAGCGATCTCGGAGCTAAAGGCTTCGGCCAAAGCCTCCTGCTAGACAAGATCAACAGGGATATATTTTGTCCAGTCTCCCTTCGCCGCCAACCAGTCCAGTGGCTCCATATGCTCGACGGCCCCGCCGTATGGACGACTGACATAGTATCCGATGAAGCGTTGGATTTCGGGCGAGAAAGTCTGCACCACCTCGACAGGGATCGCAACGTACTGGTTCTCCTGTTGGCGGCACCATCCCGGGGTGGCAAAAGTAGTGAGAAGAGTGCTGGTTTCGGTGCCCGTATTAGGTAGCTGGCCAAGAAAGACTGATCCCAAGCTGCTCATGTGCAAGTACAATTAGAAAACGAGATCAATGCAATGAATGGATTCAACTCACTGGAGGATAGCGTCGCCCTTGGCAAGCTCGACAATGAATTCCTCCTTTTCTTTTGGGTCTCTGCTGTCCTTCCACTGGTTCGACCCAACAACGACCCTCAATGCGCCATTTGAGCGAGTGATGGGCGTGGCGGCAAAACTGATCCCAAAGTCTGTCTCTCTTTTGGCAGGATGAACAGTGTGATGACAGTCGTCTTGCCGTCGCAGACCCCATCCGGTGGAACCAGGTGTTGAGGTCAGAGTGACCGTCAAGGAAAGCTGAGGTTCGGCGGTCGAGACTGTTCGTTCTGCCTCATAGAAGATGATGCAAGTATCTGTGAGCATCCGCTTGACAAGGTCATGGTAGAGTTTGTTCATCATGAGCTCCTTTACAAAGGTTGGGCTCTTAGCCGCAAGCCCGAAGGATTGACCTTCGGGAAAGGTGCCGGCTTCCTTGAGCACAGCATCGATGGTCTCGGGCTGGGCAGCGGATTTGATGATGGCCACCCCGTCAGCCTTGAGGGTCTGCAGAACATCATGGGCATCGGCAGATGCGAGAAAAGTCTTGACCGCAGTAGGCATTATAGCTAAGGGGAAGGAATAAAATTGAGAAATCTCTAGAAGGTCGATTCTTGCTTGTTGGCGTGGATAGACGCTTGTGTCCAATGAATATGTTGGTGTTAATGAAAGCGATAACAAGGTGCTTTTTAATTCAAAAAGGTCCTTCATTTGATCTTTAACGTCAAACTACGATTCAATTACTCACAATAGAGCCGATTTGATGAACATCTCGTGTTTGATAAGGCTGGTTGGGCTATCTAATACCCGTTGTACTTCCTTTGTGGAGATAGCCTATGTTTACCGTTTTGGGTTTACTTCTCCTATCGCCCCTTTGCTTGGCCTGTCGACACGATCGGCTAAATGACTTTCGGAGTCTGGCTTAGAATTTTTAGGAGTGCCGCATTGGATCATTGTTTTCCATTCTTGGATGTAAATCTAGATGAGGCTATATAAGTGCCTTGACGTATTGTCATGATAGATTGATGAGCAAGCAACAACCGACCTTCTTTAACTGAAAGTGAACTTATAGATCCCCTTCGAACCACCTTTCAAGATGCCGAACCCAGTCCACCAGAAGAACAACCCGGAGGTCACTATGCTCGATGCTTCCTCCCCAATCGAGGAAATCGTCAAAGTGATTCGCCGAGATGGAGGAATCATTATCAAGAACTTCATCACCCCTGAAGACGCCGATAAGATCCAGGCGGAGGGCGATCCCTACTACAAGCGTGTGGGCAAATATGAAGGCACTCTGTTCCCCGCATCAGATCCTCCTCTGAGGTATGATCAAACTACGCTGAATTCACCAGTACTGGGACTTGTTCGCTAACCAAAGGGCCAGTGGATTTGCGGGCAAGTCGCCCACGTTCGCCCATAAATGTCTCAATCACCCAACATACCGTGAGACGGCTAAGGCTCTCCTCAGGGAGGAGTCGTAAGTGTCTGATATCATTCCGTTCACTCGACGTGCCACTGACGGCTTCCCAGCTATCCCTACCGAGATGGCAAGCGCTACAAATGTGTCTCGAACCCCGTTCTGGCTGTATCAGAGGCCTTTTCTCGGGGGAGGTCGGATGCCCAGCCACTTCATCGCGATGACATGGCGCAACATTTTGACCATATCGAGGGAAGTGGCGAGAGTTCTCTTCTTGGATTGCTTGTAGCCGGGACTGTATGTCACAAATAGGATCTTGTCCCCCAATTAGGGAGTCTCTGTGGATATTAACATTCTTGCATAGAAATGCACCTTTGAGAACGGGGCCACCCAGGTCATTGTCGGATCTCACAGATGGGCCGAGGGTGCTCTCACCGGCCCCGCCGACCGTTCTCTCTGCTCTACTTGCGAGATGGAGAAGGGTGACGCAGTCTTTATTATTGGCAGCATTTGGCACGGCGCAGGCGCTAACATCACTGATGAGCGCCGCAACATCTTTTCATGCCACATGGTCCGCGGCACCTACCGCCCTGACGAGAACCAATTTCTTGCCATTCCCCGCGAGGCCATTGAGACGTATAGCCCTGAGGTTCAAGCTTTGATTGGCTGGTCTGTCAGTCAACCACACCTCGGTCATGTTGAGAATAAGGATCCCATTCTCACTCTTGGGAGCAAGGAGGATCCGTTTGGATATGGAAGTATGTTGGGGGAGCTTGTTTCTGCCACACCAGCCTGATGAACTCATCTACCTACGCATTTGATAACAACGAGATTTAGGAAAGTTGATATCTTGGTAGACGGCGGAGATATAGCGAGCAGCTAAGGAGTATCTATCACTGAGTTGCCTATAGCAAGATGTTCAATTCTAGACCCAACTCCTTCACCACATCTTTCCAAGGTCTCCAGCCCTTTTCATCAATACAGTCCCAGATCTTGTTTAGAACAAGAACTAAAGACAGAGGTGCTTGAAATCCTAGAGAAGTGTGCATTTTCATCAGCCCATTCCGATATATATCTCTGCTCTCTACTGTCTTCGCGTGGACTGCGAGCATAAAAACGGGCCACATGCATGCTTGGAGCCAGGATAGTTTCTGTAAACTATCTAGTGACTTGTGTAACGCCTCCTGTATCCGGTGATCATCCGAACTGAGGGCGTATATGTCGTGATATATGTAGCACAGGAGGCCGAGCCTCCATATTTCGTTGAAGTGATGAACTGAGTGAATGTATTCAGGAGAGACAGACGACATGTCAGGGTGCCAATCCTTGATTTTATCCAAAAGCTCAGCTACGTTCAAGGTGGCGGACAGAAGTTGATCAGTGCTACCTCCAGCCATCCTGAGTTTGTGAATTTTCATAGCAAGATCTGCAGATTCGCGTAGCAGCATATGCATCTTCCAGTCAGGCATATTGGCCCACCAGTAAGATTGATGAAAAGACATATCGATCGTGCCTGGCGATGTCTCGCAAACCTCATCTGGGCTCGGTCAATAACTAGGTCAAATAAGGCAATATTATCATGACTCACCTCCGTCGATGCACTTGATTTCCTCGAGTGACTCCAGCGGCTCAATGCCAACAAGTAGGGTCCGTCCCATTGTTGCCATCCAATTGAACTGCATTAGTACACATTTTTTGTCTGTTTCGACATCGCCCTTTGCCTCGGCCAGCCCGAGTTTAAGCAGCCGCCTGCAGCCGACCAGTTTCAAGCTCCACGAATCGAGTCCTGTTCCTATCACCTACTTAAAATCAGTCACTGATGCTTCAAAAGGATATAAAATCTTACATCAAATATAATCGAGAGCATCACGGTCAATCCAAGGGCCCAAAATCCTCGCCCCTTCTTCAAAGCTTCCCGGAACGAGCTCTTGATTTCCATTCGAAATCCTTTTAGCTTTTCATTTTCCAAATGTCCCAGCTTGGAGAGATGCAAACCGGACGCAAACAAGATGGTGTCCAGCAATGGTTTAGATTCGATTGCGAGCGAACCATACACTTTTCGGTAGGGGTTTCGGACCGGTTCCACAGGGTACAAACTGAGTGAAAGTGTATTTATGACTTGGAAAGTAAGCTTTTGATGACCATTATACAAGTTTAGGTTTCTTACAATGATGGAATAGGAGATCTGTTAGTAGTCCGCTAGGACTCGTGATTCTGAGAGGCTGGTAGCGGCCTAAACTGGTTCCCGTACCGGTAGAGGTAATAATCTCCCCGGCTTCTTCATAGTCATTCAATGTGAACAGAGACACAGACGCTGATGTGTGAGCATCGCCGGTAAAAGATAAGCCTAGCGTTACTTCGGGGCTGTTGGAATCGTAATCAAGAGATTCCTCGAATATGTTGATTAATGGTTGGTCGTGGTGCATGTTCTCTTCCTTGTCAGATATATCTGGCAGTTGAGAGTTGCTCAAAGGAAGGGTTGGGGGTGGGTTCGAAGTCTCGATTTGGGGCACTTCCTGTGGAACCTGAGACTCCGTTGACGGAAAAGAAGGTATATTCCCTTCTGGAGATATGTTGTTCGCACTGTTTGACGGTCTGGAAGTCCTTCGGCTCGAACGAGGTGGGCGGCCCCTTCTAGCCTTCCCATCAGCACGGCCCACGCGGGTCAGTTTGGAGACCATATGCCCGTCAGCGCTGCTGGAGATCGAAAACTCGCCCAGCTGGATGGCGTAACCGCCGCATTGGACCCCCCTTGACCGGCAGTTACGGCATCCCGGCTTTCCCTCGTCGCATTTCTGATGTCTTTTCCGACATGTCCAACAACCTTGAATGTGTCAGTCATCCAGAAGGAAGTGGGGAAGGATTATCGGGGGAAGCTACCATGTCTGGATCTGATACTGCTCATGATTGTCTAATACGCATAACCTAGTAGCGAACAATAACCCGAAACTGGAAAGTGCAAAGATAGCTGGATCTCAATCTTTCTGGCGTGATTTTGTGATGGTGAGAGAATGGAGGATGTCGAGGACGGGCTTTATCGTCAGGGTATGCCAAAGGTGCCCCGCAATGATTGCGTACAAACCACTGCTGCAACTCTTCCCCGTGTGTGCCTACATCGGATACAGTGGAGAATAGAGCAGAAAATAATCACGCTGGACATGATTGGCTTGACTCTGCCGTTACGCGACGTCGTAACGCCCTGTGAGTGTTATCTGAGCCACGGTAACCCGCTTTGCTAATCAGTAAACCAAGCATGAGAGCCAGCCTGGGCTGCTATAGGGTCTTGTTCCCCCGCTGTTGTTGACTGGCTATTCCTTATCATGATTCCTGAAATCCCTCGTCTGTTCATTGGCTGGACTGAACTGCGACTTGAAAGATAGCCTTAACAGCACCGTATCGGGATTAGCTCGCATCTCCGTATCTATGACTTGGAATGGCCGGTTGTTACAGTAGATAACCGAACGAATAAGGCTCATCGCCTACGTCCGGGAGAGCCACCGGATAACACCAGGAGAGCTGCTCAGCTTATACCTAATGAAGATGGTGTACACTATCAGACATGGCTTTCCGAGTATCGGATTGGCCAACGGTGTACAGCCTTGTATGTGAGACAATGTATCTCTATGTTCCAACGATTATCGCGATAGCGCGGCTATCCCAACTGCTCGCACCACACGGTTTCCTAGATGATACCTATGACTACGTTTGGGATAAGAATTTTCCTATTAGGTTTGTATGGAGAACAACCCAGAGCTGCGAGATTGGCGCGTAGGGTGTGATGGGTTCAGCGATCAAGTATAAGGACTGACACAATCGCTCCATGTCTCTTGAACGACAGGAAATTTGCCGTCCCCTTGAGAACGATCACTTTCAATTGGAACGCGACAATAAAAACATTATGTCAGAAACAGAAGTTCTAACAACCAAAACTCATCTCCCGAGCACATTTGGGCTATGGAGTGGCATCAGCGTCGGCTGGCTCACTGTCAACGCCTTTGGAGGACTGTCGTTCATCCTGTTCGTCAGTCTCTCAGCCGGCGGGCTCCCAGCTCTTCTATATGGATAGCAAGTACCTCTTTTTATTACCTTGAAGTAATAGAAACTAACATCCAAGGTCAGCATCGCTTCATCGGCATGTGTGTTGTGCATCATGCTTGTCTTCTCGCAATGCGCAGCCAGATTTTCTACGGCAGGTAAGTCTTGGTTCCCCTGTTGTTGTGTCTCAAGCCATTTCAAAGCTCACAATTATTGTAGGCGGCGCCTACCATTACGCCGCATTCTTGCTCCCCGATCAATACAAACGCTCAGTCTCATATCCTCTCGGCTGGCTCAACTATTTTGGATGGATTTTGACCCACGCCGCCTGTTGCTCTATAGTAGCCACTGCCCTTCTAGCTTTGGTTAATTTATGTAACCCGAGCTTTGCAGTCGATACCCGATGGCAGCTTTTTCTAGCATATGTTGCAGTTGCCTGTATCTGTTGGTTGGTGAATCTGTTCGGGCTCAAGGGTATTCCCACGTTGGAAATCTTAGGCTGTAAGTCTCCAGTATTGAAATGATGGATATCCGAAAGTACTAAGCTGTGATAGGCTGGGTTACCGCCCTCGGTTTCGTTGGATTCAGTGTCGCATTGCTAGTGAAAGCCCCAAAGGCATCTGCGGCGTCTGTGTTTGTGGAAGTGAACAACGAAACAGGGTATGGTTCAAGTTTCATGTCTATGCCATGATGGTGCTGTAGGCTAATCCAAGTAGATATTCATCCGCCGCGTTTGCCGTTGTGTTGGGCTTGATGAATTCGTTCGCAACCCTCATGGGACTTGATAGCCCAACACATTTGGCAGAAGAGCTCCCTCAGCCTAAGAGAACGCTGCCTCAAATTCTCATCGTGGTTATTCTGAGTCAATTTGTTGTTGGAGTTGTTTGGATCCTTGTCCTGGGATTTTCCATAACGGACTTGGATGCTATCCTCGCCACTTCAACTGGGTATGTGGTCTGCGTTCGGCACAGCTTCATTCTAACTATCATACAGGGTTCCGATCGTTGAACTTATTAGACTTGGCACCGATAGCCAAGCCGCAGCCATTGTATTCACCCTGATCTTAATGATCAACAACGGTACTTCTGCTCTTGGCAGCGCCATCACCATGAGCCGACAGGGCTTTGCATTTGCCCGAGATGAGGGATTATTTTGGAATTACAAGTACGTCAAGTTAATCGTACAAAAAAAGGCGAATCAGTGATAGTAGCTGACGGTTTTGAATAGACTCACGGCGATTTCCCCCCAAACTGGCTTGCCTGTTTGGTCGATTACATTTCCCTCAATTGTTACTCTTCTTATTGGTTTAGTGTTCTTGTTTTCGAACCAAGCATTCAATGCGATTATTGGCGCCCAGGCGATCTGCCAAATCATCAGCTTCGGTGAATATAGATTGATCTTCTCATTGGGAGAAGTGTGAGAAGCGATATCTAACATGTCCTTGACAGGTTTCCCTGCTTTTCTCTTACTAGTCACCAAATCATCCAAGTTACCCTCGGCCAAGTCATGGAATTACGGCATCTGGTCGACTCCTATTTACGCGACTGTCTGCCTCTATGCTGTGTTGGTCACGGTTGTCGCTTTCGTGAGTATAAGATAAGATAGCACCAGATGCTGAACTTGGCTGACTCAAAAACTCAGATTCCCCAATCATCTCCAGTCACTGCTTCGAATATGAATTACGCAATCTTAATCATGGGAATCTTCGCCGTGGCAATGGCTGGTACTTGGCACCTTGTGGGCCGTCACAGATTCTCGCCTCCACTCCTTACCGAAACCTTTGAAGAAAGCGATGTGATTCAGGGCGTAGCCGATGAGGTGGCATCAAATGAGGGCTCCTTGAAAAAGACAGCTGCTTCAAGTGTTGAACCTGTTGTAGTCTAAACTGTGATTTGGAGAGGATATAGTGACCAACAGTCTGTGGACACAGCGCGAAGCTATGATGGGAGCAAAGAGTTGTGGATTTGTGCTGAGTTATCGAGATCAAACTGTACAGAGAGAATATTGAAAGGCTTGGTAATTTTAAACTGCTCATCGATGATACATCTTCATACATCCAAATATGTTTGAGCGCGAAAAATCTTAGACTGAACAATCAAGTCTTCACTGTCAGTCCATCCAGTTACAACAACAGGATACTGGTTCTCTGGGTAGTCAGACCAAGATTTTACTTTCAAGAGGGCCATTATCTAAGAATAAAGGCTCCATCTGAAGTTTCCAAAGTGACGATGTGCTCACATGTCTCCCTCTTACAAGAACCACTCGGTCTTCAAAGTAGTGTCTAGGATAGGTTGGCCCGAGCCCTACAAGATAAGCTGGTGAAACTAGATTCTTGGCGGCTTTGGGCTTTAACCTTCCATCGTAATTATACCGTTTTCAGTTAAGATAGCCTAATTTAGCGATTCAATTCTCTGACATCATCCGACTGTGTGTTCCTGGGGAAGATGCCCGGATCACGCCACCTAAACATCAAGCTCTGGGTTTAAATCTCCAGAATATGCTAATAGTATAATGCGATCAATCAATCCATCTCCCTTAGAAATCATTTCCATCAATCATCATGACCACCTCATATATCATCGCATGCACCTGTGCAGGGAGATTCAACAGTCTTTGATGCCGCCCACTGCATCAACATCTCAACCATGCACAGAGGTCTAGCTTTTGAAATCTCGGGAACAGACATCAAAGTTAACGACAACTGATAGCCAGCCACTTTTGAGAAAGTCAGCAAATCAGGTTGTGAAGAAAGGGTGACAACCGACTTGTTCATGTGGATCGAAGACGATATTTCTAAATCAATTGGCTAATGTATGTGCTCGAACGAGACATCATTCTATGTCTTAAGCGAACTTCTTCCTAATAGAGCTAGATAGTATCATATTGTAATATGAGTTGGCGATTGTTTTCAACGAAGTAGGGGAAACAACACGTCATTTGCTCCAGGCGAGAGACGAGGCATTCTATGTATCTTGATTTTCGTACACGTATCATTACTCTTAACACACGAGCTTGATCTTCTATTTAAAAGAATTTGGCTTTATTTCGCCTACACAATCTGCCTATCTAGCTGTCTTATATTTCCCCCAGCAAAACTAGATCCTACTGCTACACCATCATAAGCCTCGGGTGAAAAACAGTAAACCAAAGCTTTTTATCATCCATCGAAAGTCAAAAAGCAGAGATTAGTTGTATTTTTGCCTTTCGCTAGTATTCATCTTGTCGCCCTTTTCTCCTCCTCTTTATCTCAAGCAGGACTGTCTGCTTCAGCCTTCCACTCACTGTGTTCGTCCTTAGGCACACGGACGAACAAGAGATTAATGACCAATGCGATGACTGTCAGTCCAGCACCGAAATAAAGAGCCGAGCGGAAACCCCAGAGCTCGCTTGCACCTCGCCTAACAACCTCGACTTCCACAGTGCCTGCTATACCTAAACCTAGACTGTTTCCATAAAGGTTCAAGGTCCCAATCAGACTTCCAGCAACGCCTTGCTCTCGTTTGCCAACACTGTTGCTGGCAATGATCTGAGCAGCGACGTAGACAAGATCAGGGCACATGCTTGCGAGGAAGATTGCCGGGAACGTCTGCTTCCAGTACAGCTGCTGTGCCGGCATAGTAGCCAGAAGTATCAAAGATGCGAGAGAAGTAAGGACACCGATACACAGGATCCACTGCGCTTCTAGCCGGGGTACCAACACGGCTGCGAGAGCCACGGCACAGGATGCACCGACGGCAAAAGGGACCCATCCCACTGCTGTCTCAAGGACAGTCCAGCCTCGGATGAGCTGCTGCCACGCGACCATGTACCAGAGGAAAATCCCTACTGACATGTAAGTCACTAGTACGACAATAATGAGCGCCGTGAAGGTCGGTGCGGCAAAGACTTTGAGCGGAATGATGGGTTCTGTGGCGAACCTGCTCTCCCAAACGAAGAATGCACCGAGGAGTACCAGAGATAGTACCGTGGTTGCAATGATGTACGGAGTATCCCAACCCGAAGCAGGTGCTTGGCTAGACAAACTTCAATCAGCAATTGCGAAAGGTCTTGGGGGAATAGGGAAGAAGAATGCCATACTTCCAAGCAAAGCTGAACAGAATCAAGCCACTCAGTCCAAGGACAATTCCAATGAAATCAATTTTTCCCTGCTTATCGACCGGTTCCTCCTTAGGTAGGAGGCAGAACAACGGTACTATTGTGGCAACCATAAGTAGCGAACTGGTAAGATCTTCCTGTCAGTCTCCCATGCTCTCACTAACAGCCTTTGGCACTCACATCACGATAAAAAGCCATTTCCAATCGCCTTGATCTAAGAATACGCCAGCGAGGAGGGCCCCGATCAAGGCGCCCACCGGCGGTGAGGCAGCAAACACCGCAAGCGTCGCATTGCGCGTTAAGCCTGGTGGGATCATGATCATCAAGGTTGCGACAGCGTTAGGCATGAGGAGCCCTCCTCCGATACCAGACATTGCTCTCATCGCTACAAAGGAATCATATGTTCGGCAGACCGCTGTCGTGAGCGAGAAGAGGGCAATGCTGGCGGCTCCGACAAACATGGAATTGTTGTGGCCATACACGGCTCCTAGTCGGCCGCTGATCAAGACCATAGCACTTTGTGTGAGTCTGCAATGGAGAAACAGTTAGTCACTCAAGAAAACCATTGAGAACAAACTTAAACAGACCCGTATGCAGCGGCCATCCAGTTGGCCTTTCCTGGCCCGGGTTCGACACCGAGGCGTTTGCTAAATTCGTAGCCTCCTGCTACAGTAGTAAACATGCATGTGAACTATGCATCAGAGGTCAGCGTAAGCATTAATACAAACCGTGTGGTGAACAAACTTGAAAGAAATTGGCGAGAACAATCAAGCCGATGATTGCCCACTGTCCTGCCTTATTCAGAGGAGGAGCGGCATCGTTTGCTGTCGTTGGGACTATGAGATCTGGATGGGTTGTGGTAGTACCAGCAGCAGTTGCAGATACTGTTTGTCCAATTATAGTGAGAGGCTCTTCTGCCACAGCCGGAATAATTTCTTCTATTAGATGGCCCATTTTCGGTATCTTCTTGTTGATGGTGGCTCACGTTATGCTACAGATACTATTCAAGAGCAAACCTCAGCATCCCAGTACAGTTGATTAGACTACACAATAGATACTAACAACGAGGGGGCTTATTAATACGAGACCAAGTTGGCCAAGAATTCTGTTAGATACATTCTTGCCCAAGTTCCGAAAAGATACATACCTAGGCTATATTTCATTAGTAGTTATTCCTGATTGGTCGTTCACGGGGCAGGACGAGTCTACAGAACGTAGGATTATCACTTTTACGTGATCATAATACAGTGACTGAAGTAGGGCCGGATTTTGGTTATCGCCGGGGTGGTGTTAGGCTGCTTATTCCCAATGTGGTTGGGTTTGCCTATCAGCTGGTTGGCGGTCTAGATGCTGCCCTGAGGAATCTTAGGCTAAGCCACCTGTGTCTGGATAAACTCACACGACTTTTGAGCCCTTTGTTATTCGTTGGCTCAGACCGCTTAATTCTTCTTCGAGGCGAAAGCTCTAGCAAGTAGAGTAATTGTACCTGGAGAAGGATAAGTACATGTATTACCATGATCGAATAGTAAGGAGAACACATATATGAACGATAGACAAGGGACGGCAACAACCCTGCTGCCCAATTTAAGAATAATGAAACCTTTCCATCAAACCTTCGGGACCTGGCCTATGTCCCGCCAGATGATAACACTTGGCTCGACGATCTTGCCCCGGTGGATCAATTAGATTCAGAAACTTCCAGTGGGCCGTCGCCAAACATCTCCCATCCGCCAATGTCATAGGACAGACCAGTGGTTAAGCCTATGTGGTGGTGGCTTTTGCCTTTTACGTCCAGCAGCCACTGCAGGAACTTTACGGACAAGATTTCTCGTTCGAGCTTATATTTTTATCTCCTAAAGATTGGTTACATTTCGTTTCGGGGCTCCACCACTTTAGCCGGCCGTCTCCTGCAGAGTAAGTAGGCTGCAGTCGTATTTTCTCTCTTCATGATGGTGGGCAATACACGGTAGAAGGCACACGCTTAGTTCTTTTTTTTTCTTCTTTTCGTTACGCGGCTGAAAGAAGCGCAACATGACATGCGGATGTGTGGGGGAGCGGATTGCGGAATGTATGTTCCACCTTGGCGGAATATACATTCCGCTGCTGATCCGCCACTCATGGTACCGGCATCATGAGTAATTAGCGACGGGTGTAGCGCAGGCGATAGAGATAAATGTAGTATAAAATCGTGCTTGGGATTCAGCCTGTCCATGCAAATCATCTTCTCCATTACCTTAACCCAGCTCACCAGCTCCTACACCATGTCTATGAAACAATATGCCTACAAAGGCTTCGGCGAGAACAACCAGAGAGACTACTGGTACTCATCAGCCGTCCGAACCGGTGATTTCATTCATTGTGCCGGGCAGGGTAAGCACGTTAGACCTGAACATCTGTCCACGTCGGCTAACTCGATGCCTGATAGGAGGTTACCTCGATGAGCACGGCACACAGCCCGAGACCATCGTTGAGCAGATCGACCAGGCCTATGTCAACGTTGACATAGCTCTCAAGGATGCGGGTGGCGCTGGCTGGTCTCAAGTATATCGAGTCAATTCGTTCCACGTCCAGCTAGACCCCGTTTCACAAGAAGCGATGGTACGCAACTTCAAGAAGTGGATGCCTGACAACCATCCCACTTGGACCTGTGTTCAGGTTGGTAGACTCGGCGGGGATAATATGTGGGTTGAAATTGAAGTGTCTGCTTTTGACCATGAGGGAGCCAAGAGGGAGGGAACCAGCAAGGCCTAGGGGGGTCACGGCGTATCTCAAGAATGAATTGAATAAAATTGCGTTACAGCATGATCCGTAAGGATGCTCAAGTTTGTACCTAATCCATCTAGGACATCTCATCTTTACGCTTATCTGTCCGGATCGCGGCATTGCGTCTCGCCCTACCTTAGGTAGTGTCTAGAGCCACAAAATGACAAAGGACGTCACGTCTGCCTCGGCAATTGACAATATCAGCTCCTCCCCACTTTGTTCGATGTCCTTCCCCAATGCGTTCTGGGTCAAGGCTTCGCTATCACCCCGTGCTATCTCTCTTCCATCACGGGAGAGAGCCCAGTCCCCCCTCCCAAAAATTCTGGAAAGCTCAACTTTCCCCGTCATTTCGGGCTCGTAGACCGCAAGATCGAAGAGCAAAACTCGCCGTTTCGAATCATATACTGCACGATAAACATCGATGGAAAAGTCAACGCTGGTCAAGGCTGGCTCTCCGTAATGATCGCCGTTCTTCGGACCCCACGGCTGGTCGTACAGGCGCCTCAGTCCACCAGTCACGTTCAAACGAGAAAGTGGAAGAAGTGCATTGGACTGAATCGGGGAGTTCATGCTGTAATGGCCGTGCTCGTCGAAGATGTTGTCATTTCGTGGGTACAACAACCCTCCATCCTGGTAACGGGGACGAAATTTACTGTCAGCGTAGTCCAGGAGTCCCTGAAGTGTGCTTTCGTCACCCATCTCTGCAGCTAGGGCAGCAAACCAGCCAAATTCAGCACCTTGTAATAGTAAGGTGGTATTTTTCGACTGTCCATCGATGATCCTAACATTGACTGACAGTGTACCGTCCTCGTGTTTAATCAGCGCCTTGGCACGCTGCCGCTCATAGTTCTTTTCCACGAAGTCTGGGTTCCAGGAGTGCATCAAGAAAGCACACCAAGCATCCATACCCGTTCCAGGACTCGGTGCCACCATGTTGTTATGCCTGGCAACAAAGAGTCGGTACCCTCCTTCCGGCTCAATGGAGCCGCCAAAATCCTCCCAGGCTTTAACATAGCCTGTAGTGACCTCATCGGCGGTTTGACTACCGGTGAGTTCATCGTTTAAGCGGAAGCCAATGATGGGTGGTTGGTTGCAGATCTGGAACACGCACCAGGGCTCGCAGGCGACACCAAGATATCCGCTCTCAACCATGTTCCAATAGACCCGATCGTTGAGCGAATTCTGGTCGTACTCAAAACTAAACCCTCCAGGTTCACCCCAGAAGAATGGATCGTACTCTAACTTCAGTGACTCAGGCTTTGTGTAGCGATCATCGTCAAATAGGCTATGGTAAAGAAGCGTCATTGTTTGCAGGTAGGCGCTATACATGATGTTGTCTTTCTCAATGGGGTTTGCATTTGGCTCTTTCCTTGGTGTTCTCGCGAGACCGCCGCCAGTGCTTGCATCGCGCCAGTAGAACCAGACATCTGGATGGCACATCTTTTCAATCATCCGTTCCATAGTGTCTTGGAATAATCCAGGAGCCGCTGGAAGCCTGTGAAAGTGCGCCAACGCCAGTGCATAGAAACCGTAGGCGAGCTGGAACCGGTAAGCACCAAACCCGTCATTCAGGTCTGTCGGGCCCATCATGTTCGACCAGTCACCCTTGAGCTGACGAGCTAGGTTGCCGATATGTCTGATGCTGGCGACCTGTTTCTTGTCCATAACTTTCAAGCTTTCGTCGATGGTGTCGTCTCGACCAGTTTCTGTCGAGGGAACGGTGTTAATAACCCGGTCCTTTTGGTGTACTTCATCCATAACACGCTTGAGACGCGATGTGACCTCCGTGTCGCTGAGGCTGTCGTGAAGATGGTCCACCAGACAGCCGTCAGCATTTAATACATAAGTGATGGCCGTATGGGGAACGTCATAATTGTCCGGTGTGCCATTATCACGCTTTTTATTCGCAAATGCTCGGAAACCTCTACGAGCCGACTCAAGCTCTGCCTGCGTGCCGGTCAAGCCGGTGAAGTGAGGAGCACGCCCTGCCAGAAACGACTTCATAACTTCCGGTGAATCCCGATCTGGGTCTACCGAAATGTACAAGGCGTTGAGTTGGTCGGTAGTTATTTTGAGACTGTTAACGACAGTTGTCAGGCGGGCAAGGGCTCGTGGGCAGACAACCGCACAGTTAGTGAAACCGAAGAAGACAATCGTCGGCTTGCCGCGGAAGGCTGTTTCATCAACCCTGCGACCGTCATGATCAATCAGAGAAAAGGCAGGATTGAGAAAATGGTTCGCCATCATGATTATTGCTGACTGTCTATGTCTATGGGAATAGTATTGGAATAGAGAAGGGTATAAGATTGGTCGGTTCGTTTTGTCATTTATACACCCTGATGGCAACAAGGAGGGGCGGATAGGGCGGTCCGATCAACTCCTCCGCAGCCTCCGGCCTTCCGAGCATGTCGGAACCTGGTCGTGGTTTGTTGGTGATTTGTTATCTAAGCGGCATACTGAGCGGTCCGAGATTAGCCGTGAGACTCCCTATAACGTATTAAGCTATGCTTATAACCCATCGTTATAGCCTCAGAGTCACTGGTAATAATAACACCGTCGTTGTATCCTTCGAGTCAGATACCTAACTCTAGCTAAGTATCGCTGCAGCACTGCTAGTACATTAATCAGGGAGGTATAACAGTTAATGCTTTAGGCGAAGGCTCCAATTACTGTTTTGTGGGTTCGGACGATGTAATTATCGGAACCTGTCACGATTGTGATTGATGGTAGATAGCTCTATCATCCTCATGTCTAAGGTAATTCTTCAAGGCCAGTCCCGATCACGGCCCCGGCATCCATGGCTGCTTGTGGTACTTCCACTGCTGTTGTGCCCATTCGAACTTGATCAGCGTGCTGGCCGCACCAAAATCGGCCAGTGGTACGTTTGAGGATCGCGTCGCTGACTGCTGCGGCGTATTCCTCAGTATCCATCCTCGGCATTCCGTCCCCTCCCTGGGCGCGATTAGCAACGGTAGATTCAATCTTCTTATACAATGAATTCTCAGGCAGCTTGAAATCGCCGAAATACGTCTGTCCCCTTGATTTGACCCCGCCTGTTACCACTTCCAGCACATCAACACCAAAGGGGGCCAGTTCGAGTCGCAGGGTGTCTGCCACAACTTCCATGCCTCTTTTTGATGCTGAGTATGTACCTATATTGCTTCCATTAGCACAAACTCTGTAGGGAGCTGTTATGGCAGGGGCAATTACCCATGTAGGGAATGTTCAGATACCCTGCTGTAGAGGCGATGAAGACAGCCATCCCCTTGGCCTTGATGAGTAAAGGAGCGAAGGCTTGGGCAAGGGCGATTGGAGCAAAGAAATTAATTTCAAAGAGATTTCTGACAGTATCGAGATCTTCATCTAGAATTGGCATAAAATGATTACGCCCAGCATTGCTGATCAAATAGTCCAGAGTGCCATTGGTTTTCTCCGAGATGGTGTTAACAACATGCTTGATATCTTCTGATTTAACCACATCAAGCGTGAGAAGTGTTGTATCAGGGAGACCTTTGAGCGTACTCATTTTGGTGGGATCGCGAGCAGAAGCGAAGACGTGGAATCCTCGCTTTTGGAAGACAATGGCCAGTGCAGAGCCGATACCGCCATCGCTGCAGCCAGTGATTAAGATGGTTTGCTTGGACATGATGGAGAGATGAGCGTTTGAAGAAGGTGATGTTCGCCGGGGGTGTTCGTCAGTGGCAATTAAGCAAAAACCAACGAGCTTATTTGTCCTTTTGTATTACCAAATATTCAAAACAGCCCCCTGATGACAAATCATACCAACAGATTCCACCGTCATCTTACCTGCCACGTATGTGCGCATACGTTTGGTGTTGGTGTTGGCTCATACAAACACAATTTGGGGGCGGGACGGGAAATCGATCCGAGTGAAAACAACTGAAAGGAAACCTTTTGGGGCGCATAACCCCGCCCCCAGCTTGCAGATAATATCCCACACTGTGTGGCCTCTGGTGTCTTGGCAACCACTCGCATTCATGGCACACTTCCCATTGCTGCATGTAAACATCTAAGGTTGAGATTTCTAAACTTCAGCAACGACGTTACGTTCTAACATGAAAATGATATAAAGGAAACAAGGGAACAAACAACAATGGTTTCAGCTACAAAGATTTAGCTCACCTTTGGGCTTCAAGTATAAATAGCTCTTAGAAAGGATACCTATCTTTAAAGAAATATTAAAGACTAATCTATTATAGGTAAAATCTCAATACTTAGTTATCAAAGAATGAATATAGGCATAGCTAAGCTTCCTTTACCTTCCCATTCAATTATATAATGTCATATATATTACTGGTTCTTAAGATATCCCCTACTTATAGCCTTTGACAAAAATTCCACCGAAGAGCGGGCTCTGCCACCAGGATCAAAAGCGGATGATAGGAAGAGGAATTTGTATTCGTGTTTCGACAGTTACGTATAGAAGAGTAAGACGATGGCTTTTCTCGGAAAAAATCATCCCGTTTCGCGTTTCTATGATCAAGTTCAGACGATTCATCCTATCCCGAAAACCAGCAGAAAACCCGCCGTAATCAATGACTACCGACCGTGAATAATGTCTATCTATGTCCAACCTAGGCAATTCAATAATGAAATGAGACTTGGCATCTTGAGCCGTTACGAAGAGACTGAAATCACTTCGTGCCTCCTACCTCTTCGCAAAACAGCACATAATGCCAGCTTTTCCCAAGAACCACAAGAATCCGATAAAACGGACAATGGAAAGCAAGGCGGTCGCATACAGTAGAGTTCTGAAATACATGGGAGTTCTTCCCGTGGAAGCTTTCTAAAACACTCGTTAGAAAATCCATTCAACTTCCTCCTTAGTACTCCCAAAGGAACAAACTTACAGCAACCCCCAAACTAGCAAATTCATCGCTGGTAACGCCCACGATCAATGCCATGTTGGTGAGAATCCAAGTGACAACCAGGCCAGTTCGGAATGACTTGTACGAGTCGTCCACGTCGATTTTCTCAATTTCTTCCTCCTCTTTGAAGGGTGACAGGGCCCTCTTCACCGTGTTTTGGAACTCTGTGTCGATGTCCACCTGTTCTTTTTCGATCTCCTCCACCGCAGGCCCGTTTGCACCATCTGTAACGACATGGGCAGAAGGTAGCGCTTCGACCGTGTCCGATCCTTTGGTTCCCCATGAGACATCGTGCCAGTTGTTGAACGCAAAGGTCATCAGGATGTTGATATAAGTCGACATGAGGATGAGATATTGAGGAAAGGAATGGAACATGTGCCAAGGATCGAGATAAAGAAACGAGGCGACGAAGTTCAGGCCGTAAATCGTTACCAGGGCAATCAGGATGACTCCCGCCGCGCCCTCCCCGCCGAAGAAGCTGTTGAGAACATCTTGCCCTGATGCAAACGAGATCTGCTTTTCAATGGGCACACTGAGAGCTCTGTATACCAGATACATGGACAAGATGAGGATGTAAAGCTGCGAAATCCCGAACACGATGAAAGATGCCGTGTAAGTATGCCGTGAACCTTTTGGCCTGTTTCCAAGGGCCAAGACGAATTGAATGATGATGAAGATGATGTATACGTATTTCATCAGAGTATTGAAGACGGGAGTTACTCTGTCACCGAATGGCCAGCCATGGTAAGCCAGAAGAATCTCAGGTGTCCCCACGAGATCCATGATAATGGCCGTTGTGAGATAGTAAGAGGCAAGGGCAAACCAACTAAACAGAACGTTCAGAAAGTTGTAAATCAGTTGAATATGGAGAAATATCATCCGGATGAAGCTGTGGCTTGACTTGTAGATCCTGCCAAAGTGCATCAAAGAGTACAGCGAAGCGGCAAACGATCCATTGAGCCACCGTCGTCGCTGATTCAAGAACTCGACTGTTCCTTCGGGGACGTCGGTTTCACCCTTTGCGGCCTTGACATATGAGAGATGCCAGCTTTGGCCCGACTTGGCCACAAGTTCGAAGCAGAGGATACGATCCTCTGCTAGAAACATGTTTTTCTTGAAGATGTTCATGCCGTCAATTCCTTTCTTCCCCAGTATCTTCGACAGCGTATGATCTCCATGAAAGTACTGCTCCAAGGGCCGTCCCATGATGGCACGGAAGCGGTACGCTGAAAAGGCTCCAGGTAGAACTGTCACATACCCGAAAGCACTCTCAAGCGGCTTGTCCAGGACATTCGATATTTTATACTCAAAATTCTGAACGGCCACGAGGGGGTTTAACAGCTTCCTCTTCCCTTTACCAAGCATCGCGTGGATCTCACCACAGGCGCCTCCGAGCTGCTTGTCATTGTAAAATGCCTCCCAGAGCCCAAGGAGTGACCGCGGACCAGGCTTCGTGCCCGCGTCAATCAGGATCGCCACCTCTGGGTTCAGGATCCGCCCGAATGCATTGAAAAGCCAACGATGGGAGTTGATCTTCTTGCTGTTGTCCTGCTTCAGACAGAACATTAGCTGCACAGGGGGCAGATTTTTTTGGCTGTCGTCAGCATTGGGACGAATAAGCTGTTGGTTTGGCGTGATCGAAAGTTGGGTGGTGTACTCGAAGATGTGCGCTACAGTCTTGTTGCCGTTGACGTCCTGTTTCAGGGCAGCTTCCTGATATACTCCAACGGTTGCAAGCACATCCAAGACCTCCTTGTCGGCTTTGGAGATACCGTCAAAGACGAGGCAGACAACGATCTTTTGCCAGGCAGGGCCTCCAGCGCCCCAAAATGTTGACTTCTTCAGTCGGACAATGTCGCGGATGTTCAGCATGACTCCATGAAGTGTCCGAGCCAGCAGGACCTTGTCTTCGTTGTAGTACGTGATTGCAATCAGCAACTCTGTGTGCCGATTGAGCATCCGAGGCCGCAAGTCATATCCCTTCTGTATTGTGAAGTCGTTCGGATCGCAAGTAGCAGCAGTATATCGCATCTTGAGGAATTCATCTTCCCCGCTATCTCGATACTGCGGCTCTAGAGCATTCTTGATCGCGCTTGGAACAGGATAGTCGGCGCTCAGCACAGAGCCCTTGACGAGCTTGACCATTCGTGTATTGCGTCGACGAAGACTTGTGCCCCCAGGGATCTCGGCTCTCTGCAATACAGGCAGCTCCTGGCTATCACCAGGGGCTTCGGAAACAGGCGATATCGGCGGTTGGTACATGAACCCATTGTTCAGCATCTGGTCGAAGTCCCCAGGCACCTCGCCAGGCCCTGCGCTTGGATACACGCTGCTAGGCGCTCGGTCGTCGCCGTACTTTGGCGGGTACGTGTTGGCTTGTCGATCTCCCCCGTATGGGCTATATGGATTTTGATTTGGATAAAGCATCGAATCCCGTCCATCATTGGATTCTGGGGTAGCATGATACTGCGGGTTGAGTGTCAGATTCTGATACAGGCTCGGCTGGGGGCATCACGGATGAGACTCACACTGACGCTCATGCCACCGCGTATATCATCCATTTGATACTCACGTTCGGCGTACGACTCATACTCATTTCTAGACATGTCGGCTAACCGTCGTGAATTGGGTCGGCCGGGGATAAACTCGCAAAGTGGATGTGGAAGGCTGTAATGTAGAACGAGCGTGGGGCGAGGTGCAAGATTGGAATCGAAATAAAAGAATAAGAAGAACAAGAAGGAAAGAAAGAAAAGATACAGACCCTGAAAAGATTTCAGGAATCGAATACGATAAGTTATTTTCGACAGCAAAGCTAGGACTGCAAAGCATGAGCATTGGAGGCTTGTCGGCTTCCGCGGAGCCGCCGTTCTGACACAACTAAGATGATCACTGAGAAGATGCCGGCGCTGGGAAAAGATCGGTCGCGGGTCCAACTCAATCGTCCTTGCCTCTATTGAACTCCATTCATCCATATCCCCAATTGAATGCAAATTGTGAGTCTGTCAAGCCGGCCGGGCGGTTTATGTATTTGAACCGGTGGACCATCATATCGAGCACCCCCCGCGGTCTACATTGACGTCGTGAATCTAAAAGACAAAAAGGTACTTTTTTAACCAGGGCACTAGGCGTAATCACGCATGAAATGGTCCGCCCAGATTTGCTCCGCGGGTACCGTGCGACGCGCGCAATCTGTGGCGTCAGATGGCGCTGGACATCTCGACATGCTCGTATTGATATTTTCCCGTCGATGTATATTTTTGAATGCAATTATTCAACCAATACATAGATTGACTGAAGATGTTGGCTTGTTGGTTCAGGACCGGCCCCTGCCTATGAATCTGCAAGTTCCAGCCAAGACTTATAGCAAATTTGCTTGGGCCATCTCTCAATGATGCCAGCCTTGGCTTGTTCACCAATACCCTCGAGGACCCTAAGTTACAGGATCGGTAAGTCTGATCCATGAGCAGGAAATTATCATGACAGGGAGAAGAGGAATGGAACAAAAATACTCAAATATTTTAAAGTTGCTGTACAGATAGCAGGAGCAAACACCTTGAGAGAGGCGAGATCATGCACAATTTGGTTCCAGCGAGCAGTTTGGAGAGAATGAATGGGCATACATCGACTCTTATATAGGAACAACCACTAATTTTTGTGAGGGTCCGCCAAGTCGTCCCTCCATTTCCGTTTGACCTGACGCAATAGGTTTTGGTTCGTGAGGATATCGGCCGCAACTCCGGCGAGGGCCTTGCCCACCCTCGCCGCCCGATAAAATGCATCGCTCGTCCCCGCGGCCTCCGCGAACTCAGGATTATGTGGCCCCATCCCATTCGGCCCTGGGACAATGGAAAAAACAGGACTCAGGCTCGGCATGGCGTAGCTGATATCTCCCTGGTCGGTGCTTGCCTTTGTGGTTCCACGAATTTCATCCTGATCCTGATCTACCAGAATTCTATCAGGAGGGTCCAGGGCGTTGAAGTATTTCGTGTAAGACTGGGCCAAGATCCGGTTCGGGATATGTTCTTTGTAGCCTCTCCGAGGGGTGACAACCAACTTTGCACCCGTCGCCTGAGCTCCAGCATTGAAACAGGCGTCGACCTTGCTCTTGAGCTCTTCCAAACGGGCAGAGTTCTTGGCCCGAACAGTGAAAGTCCCGGCTGCATACGCATGGATGATATTAGCAGCTCTACCTCCATTTGAGATATAGCCTTGGATGATATCATCGGGCATCGTTTGCTGTCGCAGCATGGAGATGTTGTTATAGGCAGAGATGAGGGCATCGAGAGCGTTTATGCCTAGCCAAGGATTTGCAGCTGCGTGGGCTTCCCGGCCAAAGTACTCGGCCTTGAATCCATGCGTGGCCGTGGTTCTCATCAGGGCAGCATTCGCACTCGCGTCTGGATGCGAAATCAAACTGATGTCGACCCGATGGTCAGAATAAGCCCCCGCCTCCAAGAGATTGATTTTACCGCCGCCACCTGAGACTCGTCAATTGAGAACCTTTGCTGAAATCGCAAACAAAACGCTGACCTTCTTCCGCCGGTGTCCCAAAAGCGACCACTTTCCCTGTAGAGATCAGGTTCTGCTTCATCAGTTCTGAAACAGCAACCGCCCCAAGGACCGAAGCCGTAGCAATAAGGTTGTGTCCGCAAGCATGGCCTATCCCAGGAAGAGCATCTTGCCAGGGGCAGATCTGGTCAGCGCAGGTGATCTTCGGTAGAGGCAATCAATCCGGTGCTTCTCACCCATTTCCACGTTGAAAGAAACCACCGGGCCAGGACGGCCGCTATCATAGGAAGCCACCCAGGCAGTCTCCATGCCGTAGGCTGAAGGCGTCACGCTCCAGCCAGGGCGGGATCGCATGTACTCCGTCAGAGCATCGTGGGCGATGTGCTCTCGGAACTTGAGCTCTGGGTGATCGTGAATTCTCTTATTCACGGGCCAGAACTGCTCTGCCAGGCCGTCGACAATTTCGCTGATGGGCTGAAGAAGAGGGGGTGCTGGGGCGTCATCATGCGACGCGAGGCCATCTGCGTCTTCCCACGAGACCAGCACGTAGTCGTCGTCGACTATCTGAACCATTCTGTGCGGTAAGGCTTTGAAAATGTCTCGCGACAATAAATGTAGCCAGTACAGCACGTACTTCAACAGGCTGGCAGGATGCCGTGGAGCAAAGCGGCTACAAAGTCGCGTGTGAGATCTCGCCCATTTCGGTACAATCGTATGAAGGAGGGTGGGCACTTCTTGTGGACCCTACTTCAATCATCACGCGAGAATGTTTCTCTGATCAGATCAGCGATTCATGAGAACGAACAAGGGCACTGAAGATGCGCTGACAGGCGAATGAAGAGCGGGAGAGTGAATCACGCCGCCCTTCAGCTTTGCCATTGAATTAGAGCTGACACCTCGAACGGTGGTCATTAAATTCCAAACTCAGGAAGTAACGGCAAGTTCCGCAAATTCCTGCCATTATTATGACTCGACAAACAGGGAAATGTCAGAACGCATCGCGCATTCAGGGGTTCATACTGCCCTAGGCTACCCTATACATGCAGATTGCAGTCTCCTCATCATTTCGCCATGTGGCACTACACAAGCAATGTTAAGCCGCGCTGAATATATATGTTTGATCATAGACTAACGTGATAGATGACATCAATATGCCATACTGGTTTCCAACGCTGAACATGTTTCACGTTGCAACCGGGACCTATATTGGACTTGACTGGCTAGTTCAGGATGTAATAGAAGCCCGAGAGCCACGAAGACTGTCGCGGTCTAAGTGTCATTCAACACGCTACTAAAAGTTAGTTTCCTCATCATAAACTACGGATCTCAATTGTAAAGCTGTTGGGTGCTTTCAACCAGCCTCACTGCTTAAGGCACGTGTAGAAAAAGAAAGCCACCAAGACAGAATCCTCGTGGGGGTGATACGTTCTAGAGCGTATAAGATGAGCATCACAAGCCCCACTTGGAGCAACAATGGTCTAGATTCATTTCTCGCGTAAGCGTAGAGTCAGCTTGTTCGATGGGCCTGAGTGCTCTCTTCCAGCAGAGTCTTGGATCCAATTGAGAACGACTTCTTCGCTGAAATGGACTGCGTATGCTGAAAACTCTAGGCTATTAGTGTCAACAAGAGTTTGGTAGGCACGGAAGAGCATCACTCGCTGAGAGACATTGTCCCCTGAATATGACTAATTGGCAGTTCCTCTAAGCCCAAGCCTAGTCCAGCCAGCTGGTTCACTAACGAAGCCATCGAAGATCTAGTCCTAGGTCCCGAGACGGCGTGGCGGCGAGGGCACGTTTGCACCATTTTCGTTCACGTTGCGACATTGTAACCCAGAGTCTCGATGAAAGGGGAGCTCTTCTTCCCCAGACTTATGCATGAGCTTTTAGGGTGCATTCTCTCTCGCTTGTCGGCTGATGTTGTAACCTCGTATGTGGACAGGATCTACGACGAGCCTGGGTCAATCCCCCGGCGTATAGCTTGCGACGGCTCGCGGCTGACGGCATCTAGCCCTCCATCAAAGCTGAGGCCGACTCTCAACTTGACGCTTGCCTTACGCCTAGACCTCCCCCACATCCTTGTCCAGTGGCTGTTCCTGGCCTTCCCCACGTGTTCAATGGATAGCTCCCAGGGCCAGCCCATCAGGCTGCCGTGATTTCCACTCCCCGTCGCGTATGAGACCATCATCTAACAATTTCTCCGCCCGAATTTTGTGGGTTTACGAATCATTAAATACCGAGTCTCTCCCGTCCCTCTGCCATGCCGCGATCTCCTGTCAATCGACCGTATTTGTTGTTCCATTGCGTTCGGTGGCAGAGATGTTTCATAGGATCCAGCCACTCAGCCTCCTCGCGGCTTTGATCGCCGTGGGTGACCTGGCCGCCGCCGTTCCCGTCGATTCACCAAATTCTTTCGAAGTCAGGGACATTCCCCGGCCGCGCTTCGGGAATGTTCCGTATGGTGTCGACATCACTACCTGCACAGTCAAGGGCAAGGTTGCGCTCTCTTTTGATGATGGGCCTGGCGAGTATACCGCGAAAGTCCTCGATACCCTCGAAAAGAATGGCAACATCAAGGCGACATTCTTTCTTGTCGGCTCCAGCCCGAACGGTAAAACCGGTATCTCTAACGCTGCGTACGCGTCCGTATTGAAGCGCATGTTCAATGCTGGCCACCAGCTCGGCAGTCACTCATGGAGCCATCAGAACTTTGACGCGATCTCCCAGCAGCAGATGAGAGAAGAAGTGTTAAAAAACGAGGACATCTTCTCCAAGACTTTCGGTGTCATTCCTACATACTGGAGGCCTCCATATACCCACTGCAGCGCGCCTTGTATTTCTATTCTAAATGAATACGCCTACCACATTGTAAGATGAAAGGCCTTTTCTGAAATGTTTCATGTTCCTAACAATGTAGTAGACGGACTTCAATATCGACACAAGGGACTGGCAAGATGGTGGTGTCAACGCGAAACAGATCTACTCCGGCATCATCAAAGCCAGCAATCCTAATAACGACAAATGGATTTCTCTTGCCCATGACATCCACCCTTTCACAGCCGATGGGTTTGTCCAATACATGATAGACGTCGCGAAGGAGAAGGGATACCAATTTACCACCATCGGCGATTGCCTCGGCGACCCCTCGTCGAACTGGTACCGTGATCCCAAGACTGGTGGGCCTTGGGGCGGACTCGGCGGTGATTCCAAGCCCAGCACGACTATCAAGTCTGAGTCATCTACCAAGTCAGAAACTTCCTCCAAGGCCGAGGCGACGTCCAAGTCACAAGCTCCAACCGCAACCTCTTCATCAACAACGGTGGAAACAAAGACAACATCTTCTAGCACCCTCTTGCAGACGACGAAGACTAGCGCCATTGTGAGTTCTTCTATAGACAGTCGTGGGACTCAGACCGCTTCTACCACGAGTTCCAGTACGAGTACCACCAGTACACGACCGCCGGTAACATCTGCCGCTGCTGAAAGCGCCAACATGAGCTTGGAACCAGTTCACTCGACGACGACCACTTCGGCCTCTACTGTCTCTTCAACATTTACAAAGCCTAATTCTGCTGACACAGCCGTATTTTCTCTGCCCGGTGCCATCGCAGGTCTCATTGCTTGGTCTGCAATGATGCTAGTATGAGCACATACCAGCATGTGAGGTTATAGACGATGGAACCGGTTTGATATTTGTGAAACGATTAATAGAGAGATGAGTAAATGATTTTGGCTTGACATGGTACATAGAGTGGAATAGAATAGATATACTGTAAAGAGCATCAAGAGAATAACGAATACACATTGAATCCTCCGAAAACGATCCCCTGATGGAATGCTCAGCCTCTGCTTGGCCAACTTCCCGAAATGGTTTGGCTGTACTACTAGTTTCATACGAAATTGCGATTCTGGTGAAATAAGAGTCACTAGATGGCAATAGTGTCTGCTTTTTACTCATATTCATGTTAGCCCAACAGCCCAGCAGCCAACACGAAATACACTGTCCTACTAATCTATTTATAAAGCCAGCCTTAATTGCACAATAGATTAGAGATCCGTATGGAAGCCATTTGGTAGCAATCATTGGCCTAATGTTCATAACACTAACAAGTCCGTGGCTCCAATGATGGAAAATAAGAACAGTGCTGCTATTGGTTTGTTTTTTATACTTCTCTTTTCTGTGTGACAGCGTGTGAACCCTTCAAACATTTATTCTGCAATGGTAATTCATCCGATAAAATATGGCCTTACCATCTCCTCGGGCATCTTGGCTGTCGAAATGTTCTGGCATCGACCGCTGATATATATCGAAACTATGTGACAAGTTGATTATGATTTTTAGATGTCGCGAGCCCACTATCTTATTTATGGACTTTGCAAGTAGCCGTTTAGTGGCGGTTGATTGGTTCACCAACAGATATTCGCGGATGTAAAGTGAGGGCAGGCATTAGAAATTTTTTTGATACCAAAACTACCCGCTCAGTGGATGAGGCACCGCTAAGAATTGCAAATCATGTTGTAAGTCGAAGTGCTGTAGAAGAAGAAGCTCGATCCGCGCGTTATCTACTTCGTCACTCGCTACTTGAGAGAGGGTGCAATCTACACTGAGGGCTTGACCGCAACTTCTTCTCCATTCAAATATAGATCTAACCCGCTCTGGCATGGAAATTCAAGGAATTGTATGTTCTAGACAGGGGTGATTTAACAATTGTCTCAAATTCAGAGTAGGTGCGGCAGAGCTGGCTTATCCCGAGTAACTTACTGCTTGAGATGGGGGTCTTAAGAATCCCTGCTTCTGCCTAGCCATGATTTTTTTTGAATGCATGTCTTTTCTAAGTCAAATTGGCTTTTTGATTTATGACAAAGTAATATCGATCAGGTGCTGGTCACAATTCGCTCTGGGATGTCATTGCCAAGCTTGATTCAAAGAACCAGGTCAATACAGATCCGATACCGGCCAAGTCCGGGAAATTGATGCATCTGTCACGCCACGCTTCAGCGGGTATTAAAGTCAATAAAAGGTGACAAAACCCGGTTTGGCGGGTCCAAGGGCGGATGCAATATCGAAACAGGCATGTCAAAGGTTTACAGAACCTCTTAAACCACTCACTGCCGGGATACTACAAAAGCGTGTAAGCTTCTTTGACGCGTAGGCGGTCAAGATAGGTTGGTTCTTGTGACAACGCAAGGGGCCGATGTAACCAAACCGGATTCAGGCTGTAATCATTTCGGGAAGCTCCTTGTGTGGTTATGGTTATCAAATCGATATTACGACTGGGGCCACTTCACATGGCCCCGTTTCCTGTCAACGGTCAAATTAGGTGGTAAAATGCATTGTAAATATCTCATTGCTTCTACCTACCGGCTCCATCACTCCGGCCAACCCGGTAAGGCTCGCTCGGCACTATTGAGCATGTTCTTGGCTCTCCGATCGGAAGCCTATTCGATGAATTCCATCTTATCTTCTTGCGGCCCATCTTATCTGATTAGATCCTCCTCATCAAGGCCCTATTCACTGATGTGACATGGGCTATAGGCAGCAGGGCAGGTAATGCAATGTCACCCTCATTTACGGAATAAAGGGTAAACGCACGGGATAAAATGTAGACGATCCCGCCGAGTAAGTGGTTTCTCTTCGCGCACATCTGTCAATATTGAGCTCATAGCTAATCCTGCAACAGGAGCCCCGAGTAACGATGCGCGGTCCGTTATCTTTGGTCTTTCTCCTCCCATTGCTAGGTTCTTATCTGGGAGAATCGATCGTGGATGGCTCTCTGGGTTCTGCAGCGTATCCTGACCAACCATTGAGATACATTGTCCAGTTCTCTTCTCAGGGAGCTGCCCGGTTCAGGAAACGAGATGGAAGTGCTGTATGTTATTCATTCACTGGAAGTTTTATCATGTGGCTGATACAGTGATGTGACTGCTTGCACAGGACACTTCCGAATTCTTCTCGACTCTTAGTGACTCCGGACAAAATGTTACCCCCGCGTTGAACTTTTCATCGACGTTGTTCGAGGGGGCTTCCTTTGACTTGGCTCATCCCAGCGAAGAGTCTGTCGAGGAAATTCAGTCCCTGCCAGAGGTTGAGAAGATATGGCCAGCTGCACTCTTTTCTATTCCTGTTGTCGGCAAAGCATCGTCCGTAGACAGTGAGGCCCTTGCCAGCTATTCTGTTTGGAACGCACACAACGAAACAAATGTCGCGGCCATGCACAAAAAGGGCCATCTTGGCAAGGATATCGTCATCGCTATTGTCGACAGTGGTATTGATTATACACACCTGGCTCTCGGTGGAGGTTTTGGAGCTGGCTTCCGTGTCGAATCTGGATATGACTTGGTAGGCGATGACTACGTTGTTGGTGGCCCTTATGCCCCTGACAGTGATCCCATGGATTGTTTGGGCCACGGAACCCACGTCGCCGGTATTGCAGCAAGCAGTGACACCCTGATACCTGGAGTTGCTCCTGAGGCACGCCTTCGCTCCTACAAAGTGTTTGGCTGTGGCGACGGCACTTATGAGGATGTCATCATTGCTGCATTCATCCAAGCCCACGAGGAGGGAGCCGACGTTATTAATGCATCTCTGGGCTCCAATCGCGGATTTACAGAGCAGCCGATCGCTATCGTCGTGAGCAAAATCGCCGCAGAAGGCGTCTTTGTGTCTGTCGCTGCGGGAAATAGCGGAGATCATGGTGAGTTACAAACTTCACTCCCCTTCTATCAGTTGTAGGTTCACTAACCACGTTACGTAGGTTCCTTTTACACTAGTAGCGGAGGAAACGGTTTGGAGAGTTTTGCAGTAGGTAGTGCAGAGGCTCAGAACTGGGTCACATACAACATCACCGCCACTTCAACAAGCAATGAGACAAGATCCATGGTAAGTGATGTGCATGTACCGTGTCTTTACAGCGATCTTGGATGAGTCTGACATAAATACAGACATACATCAGCGACAATTACAACCATGTCACCCTTGATGGAAGCGTCCAGGCTTATGCCTATCCAAATGCAAGGGACGTCGATGCCTGTAACTGGTGGCTGAGCTCAACCCCAAAAGATACTGCATTATTCATTAGGTATGAGGAAATTCTATAACATGTGGTGAGTAGATGCAATTGTCTAACTGATTAATGTGAACAGAAAAGGGGACTGTGTTTGGCAAATCCAAGACAGTACCTTGGTAGGCTTAACCACCAGTGTTTTCTACATCCAGAAAGATGGAGAAGGTCTGGAGCGTCCGGGCCGCGTCCGGGGCAGCCAAAATGCCCCTGAAAACTGTACGTCTTCCACCAAGCATCCCCCACCAAAGCCCTGGACTAATGACCTGACAGCGGCACTTGTACTGTACGAGGACGGAGACTGGATTCTGAAACAATTCGAAGCTGGCCACAACGTGACTCTTCACCTGTCTACAAGTTCTGACCCTGTGGCCGTTCCCAAGTCAGGATATGTCGGAGGTAGAATCAATGACTACAGCTCCTGGGGACCTACTCTCGACGGCAGAATGAAGCCGGAAGTCTCCGCCCCCGGCGGTACCATTCTGTCGACGTACCCAGTCAGTAAGGGTAGCTGGGCTGTTCTTTCAGGGACAAGCATGGCTGCTCCATACATGGCAGGTGTTGGTGCACTCTTCTTTTCCTCTCGAGGCGGCCGTGCAGCCCTGGGAGGAGACAGCGTCAAAGTCGCCCGCGATCGTGTTATTGCCAGTGCCAGGTCGATTAAGCACAATGATGGCTCTGGCAACGAAGCATCCGTTGGCAAGCAGGGCGCTGGGCTAATCGATGTCCAGAAGATTATCGAGTCTAGGACCACGATCAGTCCCGCGTACCTGGAGCTCAATGATACCGTGCATTTCTCGGGTAGCCACGAAGTCGTTCTCATGAATTCAAACGACGACAGTGTCACTTACAAGCTGACACATCAGCCTGGCATCACAACTTTCACATTCACTTCAGCCAACTCTTGGGTTGCTTTGGAGCCCAAGTATTCCACCACAGAAGACGACGTAGCCAAGGTATCGATGTCCGCTGAAGAGGTTGTCGTGGATTCTGGAGCTTCATTCACGCTCAAATTTAATTTCACCGAGCCCACTGCCCCTGACAGCTCTTCACTCCCTGTTTATGGCGGCAAGGTTATGATCAGCGGGTCAAATGGCGAAGTTGTTATGCTAACATACCTGGGTAAGCTTACTCTCTACTGGTCGTTTTAAATACGTGATTCTATGCCCTTCTAACAAGCGGTATTCCTCAAAAGGTATCAAAGGGAGCATTTATGAAGCTCGAGCTTGGGAAATGGACAGGGGAGTCCCACTGCTCCTGAGCGGATACGGAGGCGTGATGGAAGAAGGCCATGTCTACACCTACGAAGATGGATCAGATGTTCCGCAACCGTATTTCAACATCTTGTGGAGTACGAGGGAGATCAGCTTTGATGTAAGTGTATATTTCTTTGGCCATCCCCGTTCGCTGAACCATGGCTGATGCTGTCCGCTGCAATAGTTCGTCAAACGAGACTGGCAGCCCAGCGACTGGGTATACCCAACTGTCGCTGGAAAGAACAACTGGATCGGGTCAATCCGTATGCGTCCTAGTGGGCTGTCAGGAGAGGTGGTCAATTTCCCTCTTCAGAACTATCCCCGACAACCCGGTGGTGCTTTCTATGCAGCCTCGCAAGGCTATTTCGCCAATGGCTCCTACATTCCCGATGGAGAGTATAGATATCTCTGCAGAACCTTGCGGACATTCGGTGACTACAACAACATCACGGACTGGCAGTACTGCTCCTCTGTCTTGATAGTGTAAGCCGGGGTCTGGAGGAGGGGATTTAAATAGTAGATGGACCTGTCCTCCCGCTCGACCCCATCTCCCTTTGGGTATTCTTGCAGCCTTGCTTGATTAAGTTGACCTTGGGACGGTGAATTGGCTTGAGCCGAGTCTAATAGCTTCCCCACTGGTGCACCAAACACTCCAAAAGAGCCTCGAGTTGCTCGAGATCCTCCAACCATGGCTTGGGTCGATGCCGTCGACGGCGCTGCCTCTTGGCTGGCCGCCAGAGCCACTAACGGCACTGTGACTTCGCAGGCCGGTATCTTTGAGGGACTCAATCCGAGTAAATGGAATTCCGCGGACCCGATCATCCTCTTCATCATCCAGGCGACCATCGTTGTCTCTCTCACCAGAGCGCTGTACTGGCCGCTGTCGAAGATCCGGGAGCCCAAGGTTATTGCTGAAGTCATCACTTTCACCCTGGTTCAGCATCTCAAGAGACCCCTCAGTGTCCTCCACGTCCACAACCGTCACCCCTTCTACGACGACTTCCTCTACAATTACCACGTCAACGAGCGCTGCGCCTGTTTGCACGCCCGGATACGCCAAACCTATTTCCATCAAGGGATCCTCTGGTCAGGCATCAGCTGAGCATGAGCTATATCTCTACTCTGATTTCTTGGCAATTGATCTTGCTGACAGCCAGCCCACTCATTTTGATTGGAAGATCAACAGCAAGGGCCGGTTTGAGACTTCAATCAACGGAAACATTGTTTATCTGGCTGTACACACCAATAGCAACAGTCTTGTCTACATGTATCCGGCGTCAAAAATCACCGGTTCATGGTCATATCTCGAATGCACCACATCAGACAACGTCCTGAGCTGCAAGTCGGGTGAAAAGGACAAGTTCTATACCTGCGGTTCAGATCTTCTCAGACACGGGTCGACTGTTTTGGACGGATGTGAGGCTCTCACGCTCAAGACTGGACCGGCGGCCGATCCTTGCACTGTGACCACCACGGATTCGCAGCCAACTCCTACACCTACGCCTACAATCACCAGTGCCCCTGCATCTTCTACCACGGCGACTCGCCGCCCTTGTATCCCGAGAAACAAGAAATAATCAGAAAGATTCTTCTCTTCGTTCTGCCCAGGGATTTGTAATTTGAATTAGTTCAGAGTCACCAGACGGTCATTCCACTTTGTTTAAGACGTTTTGGCTTTCTAGGCCTCGAAAGTTGATATATTTAATGGTATGTGTAGCGGATAGAGGTTAAATTCTATTTCTTGGACCTCGAAAGTGCCCCTCAGCAAGTGATTTGATGAGAAGTGCTTTGGTAGTCATTGCAGCTGTAATGGCTTGTAAACAGCAAGCTCACAGATACAGTGCTCGGATTTTGACGATGAGAAACAGGGGAGATGGTTTATTGTTTGTTGATGCTACTACTGTCTTTGGCCATGCACTCACCGGCTCCCGGTGCAAGGACAGCAGCCGTCAACAAAATATATAGTTACAAAAGTAAATCACGGAGTTTAGGCCTTCAAATCTCCTCATTCCTCAGGATGGCCATCCGAGCTGCTGTCTTCCACCCTGCTGGGCCGATTATTGAAATATTTCTGGATATTATGCTCCTCACTCAGCCTGCGCGCAACATCGTTTGCCTCGTTCAGCGACACAAGCCGACGAGGATGAGGGTGGCTCCTCATGGCAGTGCTGCGGAGGTGCCAGATTATCCTCACTGTAAGATCCCTGCCAATGTCGAGGTCTTTATCATTTTCGTTCAGACCCGTGGCTGTCAAAATCTTCTCCACCATCTCTGGCTTGTATTCGCCGCTGAGACCAGCCTCACTGAGCCTGGCTGCCGCAATGGTGCTGGACAGATCTTCGGTACGGCCATTATGAGAGGTTTCCATGCGCCGAATGATGTGGGTAATCAAGATACCCGTATAACCCAGATCCAAAGTTTTTGGCTTGACCAGCTGAGATGCCGTTAGATTGTCGTATGCTATCTCAGCGGGTGTGCGACCGACGGCGTTCTCACGGTAGAAAAGTTCAGGCTTGAACTGAATGAGAATCCTTGCGATAACAATATGACGGTACATAATAGCCGTATGGAGAGGAGTGTCCCCAACGCTGTTAAGAAGCTCCAGCCCTTCGGCGTTGGGATATTCGAGCAGAAGGTTAAGAATCTGGGCAACGTTTCTCCACTCTCCGTGGTATTCGTGCCATCGGCGCCGTGAATAATCATATTTCCTATTACCGCCTTGGCCACAGACCATGGAGATCCAGGAATGGATGGGCGCAGTACCACCATGTGTCAATCTCCTCCGCTGTTGGGAGAGATGTGCGTGCAAGGTTGGATCAATGACGTCCAAAATCTGGCGCAGAGTGTCGACATCTTGCTTCCTGCTTAGAGCAACGTGCAAGATATTGTGTCCAGTGTCGAGGCGTACAGATTGGTCCACGTTTGCCTCAATAAGGATGTTCATGATTTGGACATTTCTATTCCAACAGGCAGACATCAATGGGGTGTAACCATTTGAGGATCTGTTCTCCAGAGCATCGGGACAAACATCAATCAGAAACTTGACTAATTTCTCTGACTTCTCTGGATCCGAGCACTCTATAGCATCGTGCATGAAGGAGTCGCCTATTTCGCATAGATTGTCAACATTTATTATAGTAACGTTTCTCAAGCATCTAGGGAGTTGACGTACGGTCACTTTTAAGCCACTTCGACACAGCACGGTTGTAGCCGTCAGGAACCTTGTTCAAAAGCCGAATACACGGATCTCTGGGCGCAAGACTTGAGGCTCCAAAATCCGAATAGAGTTGGTACGGCTTGTCACTGAGGAAGTACCTGACACTTTCGATCGCACCGGAACGGGTCGCATACTTCAATGGGCTGTTACTCAATCCGCTTCTTGATTCAGCCACCATTTGTCGACCAGCGTTGGCCCAATCCGATCTGAATGAAGTTAGTATGGCTCCCGACGTGTTTGGAAGGATCATGCGAGGAGCTCTTTGGATTACCTTTTCTTCCCGTACACTGTTAGTCCTTGGTAGTGTTTGGGCTTCTTCTTCTCCGTCAAATCGAGTTCCTTGACGAGAGTCTCCAGCGGCACACCAGCTCCAGTCTGCGCAATGACAAGCCCGAGTAACTCGGTCTTTCCATTCCTGATTCCGTACTGCAGATCAGCTTCGGGGAACCGGAATACGTCGCGCTGTTATCCCTCTTCCTCCTCCCTGTTCTTCTCAGCATCGTTGTCTTCCTCGACAGCTTCTTGCACCTCATCATCTTCTTGTTCTGGTTCTTTCATCTCTTCATCCTCCTTATCACCAGCACCAACTCTTGCAAAATCATAGTTCTGAGACACCCAGTACTGAGCTTGATCAATCAGAAATTGCATTCCGTGGCGAACATGGTGGTTGAACCAGTGCTGGAAAAGAGTACCATTCTCGAATCCCTCAGCCTGGCCATCCTTCATGATGAAACGAGGCACGTGATAATAGATCATCCAGTGCGGTTTAGTCGTGGAGGTGACAACCATCGAAACAACTCCGATGTCGTCGATTGTCGATTTTCCATCGGCCTTCTCACCAACGATTTGAAGCTCGTTTTCACCCTCGCTCATTTCATCATCCTCGTCGTCCTTGGCATCTTCCCTCATCTTATATTGCATCTTTGCTTGTTCTTGTGGAGACCACTGCGATTTCATAATTTCTAGAACAACCTTGGCTCCTTCATAGTGACCTCGGAGGAACGCAAGAGAAAATGCATTTTTCCGCTGGCTATCGTTTACGGACACCTTGAGCGGGGGTTGGTCTTCGTTGGGGCCCCGGGGGCGGAGGGTCAGGGCTCTCATACGTTCGACATCGCCGGCCCACGCGGCCTCCATCCTAAAAGATTGTGTTAGTACATGGATGAGATGGGAATAGGAGGTAAGGCGGGGAAAGCATAGACGAGGGAGGTGAAAATGGCAAGAAAAGAAGCCATATTCTGAACCCACAAATTGAGGTATCCTGCCTTCCTCGCGTCCGTAATGTCCTGGTCGCTATAAAAGCAAAATTCCCAATCGAAATCCTTATCCTCTTCTTCTGATGGGCTATACCGGTTTGGTCTGTACCCTCGGTCGTTTTCTGGGCCTTTCAGATCAGGGTAAAGCCCAGCAAAGGGCTTAGCTCCCTTGGATTTCAGTAAGTCCCTAAGTTTCTCGTATGCCAATTTGATATCTCTTAAGGAATCCTCCTTGGTGTGCTTCTTTTCAGAAGCGGCCTGGGCCATGTTCTTCTCGTATTCTTTCATTTTCTTGAGAAATTGCCATTTGCGTGTCTTGATTTGCTCCGACACAACCCAATGCTGGTAAGTTCCTGGGGTGTACTTGCTAAGACACACGTCTGTGTTCTTAGGGCCTTTGGGGGGTTCGGTAGGCATTTTTGAAAAAGTTTGGTGTTTGTAATTTTTGATTTATCTGATCAAGAAGATTGTCCACGACATCTAGTGCACTGTTGCCCGTGGGATAGGGTCACCTATGCTCGCGAATAAGAAAATCCTCGGTTTCGGCGATTAGAGTGTTTGGGTTCACCCCTGACTCTAAAAGTTGCATCGCAATAGTTGGCTGACCATTATATATCGCGCAGAGCAGTGGTTGATGGACTTTGATCGGAAGGACTTTTTGCTTCTTTCCAGATCGCCGAGAGAGTTTGCCATTGCGGGTGAAAACTTGGCAGACTTAAGCCACGTTTCAAACTTGATGGTGGGCTGGGCTCCCATGTTCAAAAGCTTGAGAGTAAGAATTGAGTCGCCTTGTTCAATGGCAGTGTGCAAAGCCGAAACAGTAACCAAGTTCCAGCTAGAGCCATTAATGACAAAGTGGTTGATAGCTCTCTTGACGCCTGAGCGGTCGGCTTCTAGCAGTGTATCTACCATATCCTTCTGACCGCTCGCCACATATCGATGAAATGCCGTCGTTCCATTGCTCTCCGCCTGGGAAGAAGTGGCTCCTAAGGTACAGAGCAGCTGAGCCATAGACTTGGCCTTCGCTGAAGGACGCGTCAACGCCAGTGTCAAGGTCAGGAGCGCGGTGCCCTGCTCATTATTGTAGCGATCGAAGAATTTCACTGGCAGAATAGAATCTGCGCTATAGTCGCAGAGCATCTTAACCGCATCCTCGTGTCCAGCAATGATGGCCAGATGTAGCGGAGAGCATGGAACATCCCACGCCAGCACATCAATATTAAAAATGTCCGGATCTTCTATAGAGCCGTCCAAATCTTTATGTTCATTTTCATCATTTCGGATCTTAACGAAGGATGCAGTCGCCATAGACTCATCATCATCGCTATCCGGCTCATCAACAAGTTTGATACCAGACTCTTCATGGGCGTGTCGTTCTTTTTAGTTGTGGCTTGCTTATCCTTCTTCTCTTCTTCTGCTTGTTCATTTTGGAGACTCTTCTCCATGAGGATTTTGATGATTTCCAGGCTGTCACGAGGAGCCGCCAGATGTAGTGCGGTCCTACCGTCGGCTCGCCGAGAAATCATGCGGGCGCCGCTGTCAACCAGGCACTGCACAAACTCTGGCGTAGATGAAACAACAGCTAGCTGAAGTGGTGTGCGGCCTATATGAACCCTCTGGTTAACGTCCTGTATGAACCCTCTGGTTAACGTCCACTCCATCTTGAGACAACCAGTCCTTGACCTCATCGAGGTCGCCGTCAATGATCGATTGACAGAGGCGGGCTGTGTTTCCGACACAGGCCATGTCAGTCCAGTCTTGCTCCGTTAATGGATTGAATGATCCAATCTCTTGTCTTCCGGGATCATCAACGATGAAATCCATCTTGCCAGAGACATATCGTTTCGATTCCTTGTCCGCAACCTCGATCTCCTCATCAGTGGTTCGTCTAGGGCATGAACCGCAGCAATCCTCTACCACATCCTTCACTCGGCCAAAGAAGGCGGGATGCCGATGGAGGTGAACCTTGCGGTGGTCATCCTTCTTTTGATTCCACTCGGCATTGAGCAGCAGGTCGCGAGTGTAGCAAGGCTTCCAGTACCGTGAAGGTGGTATAGCTACTAGCTAGTTCTTCCTCGTACTCCCACTCTGCGACCTCGTCTTCATGATCGTCCTTGATATTTCCTCCCATTTGGAAGATGTATCCGCAGTTGATGGCTAGTCTTCCTCGCTCCTTACGCCTTTTATCTAAATACTCATCCCTTGATGACCTTGTAGGCAACCGCTCGAGAACCAGAAGGCGAGCAAGACCTAGGGTTCTCTTAAAATTCCTTTCAAAGATTGTCGGGTCAACACGCGAACGGTCCAGATCAGGCCAGTAAACCTCAAAATTGCGATGTGAGTACTTGGACAAACGGTTTTCGTAGGAAGGACTGCGTCGCGTGAGGTCGATATGGTTTACCTGCGTTATGAAGCTAGCAAGAGCTCGAGGAGTGACATAGACTTGTCTTCCGTCATACGCGCCCCCCGCGGCATCAATGTCAAAGCCAGCCAGAATCTCACTGAGACTCTTATAGACTCGCAAAACAATCTATCAATGAACACTTAGTCATTGCACCCGAGCCGACATACAGCCGCCTGAGATGGAGCGGTGTGTGGATGAGGGGGTCACAAACCTGTATGTGGCAGACTGGATATTGGCTGGCGATGGTTATCGCATATTTCGTCCGTACGACAGTGACTTCGTTCAAGAGAGCATCCTTGATAGCGCGTTCAATTTGCTTGATTTTCTCAATAGCCTGGTCAAGGCTCAGGCCGTAAAGAAACAAGTCGACATCTGAGGCCGGGCAGAACTTCTCATGGTAATACTCTCGCAGAGTTCGCTTTGTCTGCTTGAAAGGCTCTGGCACAGGCAGAAGACAGTTGACGACAGACAACTCTGCCGCGACCACATTGTCCCAGTTCATGTCTCAAAGCGAAAGTTCTGAGAAGATGTTGAAGTTCTTTTGGAATTCCGCCATGTCGACTACTGTAGCAGGAGAGCCGTGTGGTCGCCGTTTCTCGTCTGGAAGAGGCATGATGTACTTTGCCTTCTCCTCTTCCGATTCAGAAGCCAAGTCTCTGGCCCGGGTTGCGACTGGCGGGCTATTTCCATCGGCAAAGAGTGGCAGCGCATTGAGGTAGGGGTCTTTGAGGAGAGGATCCTCGGGGCTCTAGGCGTAGAGAGTCCGCAATTGCGCCTCATAGCGGCGATACGGATCAATGATGTCGCCAATGTGCTGTTCCGGGTGCTGAGCGATGTATTTTGGCAGCTCGGAGAGAGGCGCAGGCAGTGGATGGAGACTTGGAGACGCCATTGTAATCCGCCTCGCGTGGGACAAGCTCCAACGGAATGCGATTGGGTTCTGGAGCTGTGACGCGCGCGACCGTAACATGAAGAGTGAGGCCATCCGAGGCGAGGAGAAAGAGGCCAGACGGCCGTTTCTTGTGTGTTGCGCGAGAGTCAGCAAATTGAAGCGAGGCACGATGGAAGCGCACAACATGACAATGAGAGTAGGCACCTTACCTATAGGTAGTAATAGCGCGCGGGTAGGTTGATTCCAGGCAGCCGCAGCTCCAGCAGCCACTAATCCAGCGATGGCTACAGCGGACAGACGCTGCGGTTCAGCGGTTTCAGTGCTGGGGTCCGCTACAATAAGTGGCTCTCAGTACCTATGCAGATAAGCTGACAAAACCTTTCTGCTGCCTACTTTGGTAATTTATTAATGGCATCGTTCAGCTAAAGTTTTCATGATGGTCAGACCAGCTTCAGGCAGCACCGTCGCAATGAGGCAAGACTCGAAACATGAGTGGTATCACTGTTTTCATCGCGGACATTGGGTCCTCGCTGACAGGTATTGACGAATAGAATGACAAGTGGCAGAGTCCTAGTAACGTCCTTCCTTATCACTCAGGTTAGTGAGGTAGGAGTCTTGATGAGCATCTCACGGTTCGATTTCCAATATGTATTTCCGGAAGATATTAGCGACAAACATCTATTATAATTTGTTGGAAATCCAATTAAATCAGTTGTATAATACTACATGTATCTATCCACTAGGAATTTGGCTTGACTATGGAGAGATTCAAACTATAGGGTAGGTGATTCTTACAGACGTGCACTCAGGTTCAAAAACCCAGAACGAGACAAAATATAGAGGTGAGTTCGTGAAACGTGTTGAATAAGAAATTAACTCATAACTCTCCTCCACTTCATATCAGATATTTGGCTCATGCTGTAAGAACACCAAGGCCCACCACATCTTAGTATACAGGTATCTTGAATGCCGGGAAGCTGTAGGTCCAGCTATCAATAGACTCCTGGTCGTCAACGCACTGGAACTCGTCGCTGTTGTCCTGCCAGAGGGGACGAGTAGGCCACTGGCAAAGCATTTGAGTCTCGCCCGCATTGGTGCCAGACGACACAGTTGCATTCAGTCGGCTGGGCTTGTTGCCGTTCTCCACCCAGTCAATCATGATGTCCATGTTGTTCTGGGGATAAGGTCCAGGCTGAAGGCTGTTGGCTCCGCAGTGACCGGCACCAGGGACTAGGTAGAACTGGTACCAGTCCTGAAGAGCATAGAGCGCTTCCTTGTCATTCAGCTTGGGGTACATGATGGATCTGACCGACTGCCAGTAGTGGACTGAAGAAGCTGCCGGGATACTTGAGTCGGATTCTCCGTGGTAGTGGAGGAGCTTGCCTCCTGAGGATTGGAATGGGGTAAGGTCAGGGAGGGTAGTTTGCAGACTGTCCATATACCTGATCATGCCAGTGTTCATCCAGTCGACAAGGGTGTCATATGTCACATTGTCAAGGTTGGACAGGTTATCGAGATCGAGCAGCTGCACGAATTTGGTGACGTACTCGCCTCCAGTAGACGGGATGCTCAACTCCCAGGCATTAGTGTCGGAGTTCCAGGTTGTAGAAGCATCACCAAGTTCGGAAGCTATCTGCCATGAGAGGTAGGCCCGTTGCCCCTGGGAGTTGAACAAGCCATCATAGATCGCTTGGGCAACCGCAACTCCCTCAGCAGAGACGGTTCCGTTCTGAGCCGGCTGGTAAGAAGTTGAGCTCCCTGGCGCCTGTCGCTTGTATAGCCCGTCGCCTCGCTTATTGAAACCAAAACCAAGCGAGGTCGAGTTCTTCTCGGCGCACGAGTAGGACTGGCCGATGATAGACTTCAAGTCGAATTTGAGCTTGCACAGGTCTGTGCGGGACACTACCCCATCTGCTCGACCATCAAGAGCGTCACAGCCAGAAATTGTAGCATTTACAATCTTGGCGAGCTCACACGGGGGAGGATAGTAGTCGAGTGTGTGCTCTACAGCCGAGGAGAGGACGTGGAGAACTTGCTGCTGTGCGAAGCGGAAAGCGGGAGCGCCGGCAATGACACCATCGTACTCATCGCCCCAGCGTTGAACTTGGCTCATGCCTTCTCTTCCACCATCGGAGCATCCCTCGTAATAGGTGTAAACCTTGGCATCGGTGCTCACCCCATACAGATTCCTCGTTACTGCCTTGCCAACTTTTGTCATCTCACCCAAGGCTTGATACCCGAACATGTGGGTTGCATCCCAGTTAATGGAACCGTTTCCATACAGAACGACCTCATCATAGCTGGTGCTGAAGCTGTCGTATCCTGCGTCGGTGGCACCTCCAGCAGCCCCATACGCAAGACCACCTGTAGCGTCGCTGGACAGGGAGAAGCCACCTCCACCAGCAACGTAGAAACGGTTCTTGAAGCTCGACGGTTCGGGGAATGCGTACTTGAGCACGACTGTATCGCTCCTCCCAGTATGAGCATATGAGACAGTCACATTGCAGTAGTTATAGGTGGTTCCGCTACCGCTGTTGCTGCCGCTGCCTCCGGCCCCACCACCACCGGTCGTAGCATTGTAAACTGGGCTGGCTGTGACACTAGAGGGGACCATGTCGATGCCAAGGAGATCGCCGTTTGCTGGGAGAGCGCTCTGAATCTTTGAAACGGAGCAGATGTCGGTGAGAGAAGCGCCATGAGTAGTGGCTGCCATCAATGTGGCAACGCCCAATGTTGCTCGGCGCATGATTGGAATAGTCTGGATGAACTTTTCTTTGTTTGAGGAAGGATAGTGATGTTGTTACCGGAAGAGCAAGTGGTTAATACTCAGTAGCAATGACAGACAATGTGTCTCTTATAGAACTACCAAGTTACCGCATTGCTGTGATGGAACTGACCTTGGACCCTCACGAGTACGTATGTCACATCCATATTGTCAAGGCCAGTTGATTCATGACACCGCTAAATGTCCAGATACGGACAAAGGGCCGAGTTGCACTGACATGAACAGGCTGTCGGCTGTGTTTGATTACGTTGCATGGTGATCCTATTTGAGCGGAACTTGTCCTGGTTCCGAAGATGGGTTCTAGTATGTTTTTGACGCTTCGATGCATTCTTTCCAAGCGATACTGGAAGCGTGGAAAGACGCGCGTTATGGGCCTGAGCTGCCCACGATTATATGGCGCGGATCGTGAGGCGGAGTAGCCGGGCTGGAATGATCCAATAGGAAATGGATCTTCCGGTAGCCCGGCATTTGTCAAAGAAATTTCAGGAAGATTTGTCCAATAGGAACTTGATTGCCCGTCGGCACTGCCCGTCTCGCCCCTGCTTTTCTGCCCTGTGTCGGCATTTGTGCTACACGAGCCTCAAGATGTCACTGCATGGTTTGCTTCATGCTCACAGCATATTACGTCAGAGGAAATATTAAAAAGCCTGATTGATCTAGGGTGCAAGTCGATCCTAATATGAACAGGAGGACTGTTGCTCTCCCGGATCACACGCTTCGGGTTTCGGCTCCCACATCCGTCAAGCCCTAGCCTTATCAATCTCTCGGTAATTATATCTCTTTCGGGTGCTTCCAAGGATTTTGGAATTAATCTTAGTACCCTGTTGTACTTCACCCGAGATAATGTGTCTATTGATCATGTCTTATTAGTCGTGGCTGATCAAAACCATTCGATTATATCCCACTTTGTGTCTCAGCACCTGCACTCATATTATTACACACAGCATGCGCTTCATTGCTTTCCTGTCCTCAAGATGCTGTCTCTGTCCGAATCTGACCTGTTTTCGAAGCGCTCGTTCGGACTGCCCACAACTGTCGGGCTTCCAAATATCGTCCCACTCCCCGCCGTATTATCATCCAACTCGTAGATGAGATTTCCTGGCATTTCAGTGGGAAGTGGCTGTGAGCCGACCATCTCGGCTTCAGGGAATGGCCGTGAGCCCACCATTTCAGCGTCAGGCTCAGGTCTTGAGCCATATGCTTCATATACAGGAGGCATCACCTTCCTCTCATCATATTCTCCCCCAGGGCCGGATGGTCCCATCTCCGCAGGTGCGTCAGAATCTACCGCCTTACGTCGTCGGATAAACCAAGCCGCTGCTAGGCCAATGATGGCGGCTCCGATCACAGCTCCAACAACGGATCCTCCAATCGTCGCAGGGGATGCCACAGCGGATCCGGATTCTGTTTGTTCAATGGTCGTGGTGCTCTCGGGGATAAGTTCTGTGTTTGATACAGTGGGCGTCTCAACAGGCTTCGTCGCATTTTCCGGGCACTGGGCGGCAATATCCTTGTCCTTTATCATCACCAGATCATTTTTCCAAATCGAGGCGTTTTGATTGGATTCCCATAGCGTATACGTTCCAACATCGTGGTTAACCATTAGGTACGCGCTCGTGAGGAAGTATCTTCCCAGCATGGGGACTCCGTTCGGTGTCTCTGGCATGGCGAGTTCCCGAGCACCTGTATCCATGATACGAGATCCGTCTTCATCATGGTAGACATGAGGTGGCATATATTGCGTGTTTGGAATTCGGATTTTCAGGCCAGATTCGAGATGAAACGTCATATCGCCTTTGAAACTGAAAGATGTCAGTCCGACCTCAAGACACAGCCAGGGAGGATAACTTACGATTTTGTTCTGTCATATATCCACGCGCCCCAGTGAAATCCATTTGATGTATTGCCGTTATGTTTTGTGCCTGTCACCTCCTCAAACTTGTCAAGATACTTGCGAGGCGGCTCCAATAGAGATGGACGCTGGGGGGCTAGGCAAGCATGGAGTTTGTCATTGTTGGGGAAGATGCTCTTCTTGGAACCGTCAGTGAAATTCACTGTGATGTCGGATATCACAATTCTAATTCCGGTGAAACACCCATCCGATTTAGAATAGTCGCCATACTTGAGGGGTGCAGTGACATTTGGCTCGATGATTCTCTTCTTGTCGTACCCTCCTATCACTACATGACCTTCAATCGGCCCTGAATTCCAATTGCTACCCCAATATATGGAGAATGCGCGTGAGAAGGTCCACCCGGTTTTCCGAAGCTTGTTGAGAAATGTAGAATTGGAGCCCAAGCCAAGAGGATGTAAAGTGCTGTGCCCTGTGTCCCAACCTTCGCGGGGTATCCCGATCGGTATTTGCTCACTGAGGCTTGCGTCTTTGATACCAAAGGAGTTCTCCATGCCAGCGGTGTTATTCTTGACTAGCTTCTCGATCCCTGGCTCGGCGCCCTCAAGGACGCTCTCGATGGACCCCCCGGCTTCAATTATGTTCTTTGCCTCTTTGAAACTTTCCGATTTCTCTTGCGCGTAATAGTTGCCGCGAAGGACTGTGCAGCCCTGTGTGGAGTTGATCATCGTTCCGTCGCAGAACATGTCCCTGCCATAAATATACGTGTTGTTCAATTCACTACCGAAACAAATTAGTAAAACATCGCAAAGACTTTGTAGCTAGAACTATATTGCGTACAGCCATGGCATGAGGACAATCTGGGTTGAAGTATAGCTCAAGTAGCCGATGTTGCCAGGAATGCCCTCCATCCAGGATCCAGCGACATTGTTGACGACCTGATTATCACGTATTGGTAGCAGGACCGGTTTCTCGTACAATTGAGGGGGAACGATTGAGCAGCGACGCCAGAAGCGGTCACGAAGACCAACAACTGTGCTAATAGGTGGTGCATTTTGTCTCTCGATCTTCAAGAGGCGTCATCAGAGCAGACCAGGGTGAGATTTCGAGACAAAGGGCGCGTAGACGATCCAGGCACAGCTTCACCGCAGAGTATGAACAAGTGATAGTTTACATAGAGTCCCTGAGAGCGGGAGCTGAACCTATGAGACGAATAGGGTACATATTACCTAACTCAAATAATTGAAACCTCAATTTGTTTCTGACTGCTCGGCGTAGTCCTGCCAAGAAATGCCAGATCATCAATCAGGGCAATCAGGGCGTTTATGCGAAGGTAGGATTACTCCTTTACTCGGCATCCCTCAAGGCCTTATGTCAGTATGCCGAAACAACAGGTCGCTATGTGACTGCATGTTCCTTCCCGAGATCCTATTTTGATTTGCTACTATACGCCGGATCGCCGGGATCGACCCAGTCACAATAAACTTCTGAGACGCGGGATTGACGCCCACTCTCAAATACAAAAGGAAACAAACCCTGGTCGGGGTATCGTTCTTTGATGGGATTGGCCCAAGTGCGACATCATTTGCCTCCCGTCTTCCCTTTCCCACCTCGTGCAGGGATTCGGCTCGTCTAGATCGTGCAATAAATAGTCAATTTTCCCTTCAATCTGGCAAGGGCCGGCGGAGGATTTATGAGTGACCATGTGCCCTCCCATGCTTCTTCGATGTCTTGATCCTCGGTCCCGTCAATCTAGATAGCTCATTACAAAGCGAGGTTCCTAATCGGTCCACGTTGTAGCGGCCCATTTGCCATGGCATCCCGCGACATATCTCAGGGGATGTTTTGTTTCTGGTATACTCAATCATCTTACCAGACTGAAGTACCAAAAGAGGTCGCTCCTTGAAAATGAGTTTAAAGAAAATTCAACACTCTAGACCATAAGCTCTCAGATTCAAACGGATACGGTCAAGAGCGAGTGCTTATTTAGGTCAATAATGTATGTGTATTCGATTCCTTGTTGTTGTGTGCTACGTTGTTGTTACACAAGAATCCTAACGATAGTGCAAGTAACCTTTCACTGTATCAACGTTATGCATTCTAGTTCTTTTCTGATTGTGTTTCTTCCTCGTGTACGTAAATGTCCTTAAACATAGGGCCGGGGTAGTGTTTTGTCGCATGTACCAGCCACCACAAGGCTGTAATTATGAGAACGCCGACGAGAATCACGCAATTGTAGTTCATTGTAGTCACGTCAAAAGGCAACGCCAAAGCTGTTAGAAATAATGTGAGTACGCCGATATATTGGGAAAGCGAGATGGCAGAAAACAGAACTCGGTAAACTTACGAAAGCAAAAGAAGACGTCGAACAACACAATGAATACGATAGCCAAAGAATTAATCACACATCCCTTCAGGCCACGGAGGCTGAAAGGTCCCTTCGTAAAGTACTTTCGACCAGTGGAAAGGTTTGCGACCATTGGGATAGCGTATGAAACTGTGCTAAGGATGATGAATGATCCGGTGAGATTGCTGAAGCCGACAGTGCTTGCTATAGGGATGGCTCCTATCGCCGTGGTCACAATTGCAACGAATAGGGTAGACTCAAGTGGGCAGCTCAAAGTCTCGTTGACTCTCCGGAATACGCCAGAGAGAGGAACAGCATTGTCCCTAGCCAGGGCCCAGTAGGTTCGCGAGCAAGAGAGCAGGCTGCCAATGACGGAACATACAACAGACAGGAAAATGATGAACAAAAGCCCGAAGGTGGCAGCCGGGCTTCCTGTGGCCTGTCTGTAGATTCCAGCTAGTGGAAAGTTGTTTACGCCAGCGTCGAGTGCAGTAATATCCGAGATGGCGTATGCTAGAGCGACAGCATATGCCAAACCATAAGCACCACCAATGCCGATTTGCAAAAAGATGGCTTTTGGAAGATCTCTCTCAGGATTCTTCATCTCTTCAGCCATATGAGTAATGACATCTGTCGTTCCGATCGTAAAGGCGCCATTTAGAACACCAATCATGAAGGCAACGCCTCCTTCCCAACCACTTAGGTTATTCTCGTTGAAGGAGGTCCATACAAAGTCATTCGATGAATGCTCAGAAGGCATCGTGGCAAGGACGATGATGGTGGCAATGCCTCCAAAGACAACCAAGAACAACCCCAGGTGTTGAGAGTATGGCGCAAGCCGGTTGGCGAAGAGAACCAACAGCGTGCTGAAGAGGAGGATAACGAGGTATGCGATATAAACGTGCCATGCTTCGGCGGCGTATGCGGGATTGTATATGGCGTAGAGTTGTACTCCAGCGTTAGCGGCTATTTGGACGAGTGAGGCGAGACCAAAAATTGAACCGTAAAAGTTGAGCCAACCCGTGAAGAAGCCGGTGATTCGCCCCCAACTCGGCCCGGCGGCGATCGTAGCCCAGTGGTAGACACCTCCCGCAGATGGGAACGACGATGCGAACTATGTTCTTCTTTTTAGGTTCCAGTTGGATATTTTATCGCGTGGATCGAACGTACCTCCGCAAGGCTCATGCCGATGAAGCTATAGTAGAACACTGCCACTATGAGACCGAATATGACACCGGGAGGGCCCCCGTTCACTAATCGCGAGATAGCATTAGTCTTTTAACAGGAATGTTCCCCATTTTGCATTGAATTTAGTTACACTTACAAAGAGAAACAGAGATGGAAGAACCCAGGACAACCCAGGCGTTGTTGATGGTCACTGCCATGCCGGCTGCTTCAAGAAGCCCGTACTGTCGACTGAGTTGATCATTATGGCCGGACGCATTGACTCGGCTCTCAGGAATAGCAATAGTGTCTTCGCCAGGTATCGGCCTCTTCTCGGTCCTGGCTGAGGACTTTTCGTTGTTGAATGTACCCATGATGGGAGTAAACCAGAGAGTGTGTATAAACGGAAGACAACAGGGCTTGGGAATTAAATGAAATTAATTATCTTTGAGGTTCATGCCACTTCTTTGGTTAGTAACATTATAGAAGAGAGAGAGATGGCACCCAAATATATATTGAGTTGTGGTAGCCCTGCACAATAGGTTCTATAGGGAGATGAAGATAACGGGGGTTATCCTTCATGGCTGGCTAAGTATGGGAACCAAGTGGTCAGCTCTGCTCAACGCGCACCATCATGCATACAAAAAGGCGCCACTTCGCGGCTTCTCTTATCAAACAGTCCCTGGAACACTCGGAATGTCACCAGAGTCTTATCACAACCAGTGTTGGGGTGTGTGGGGGCACAAGGGGGAGTGGAACCAACCTCAAACCCCGGCCGAGCGGGCGTAAGATAAGGAAGCAAAGAGAACATCTCGATAATTGCATGACTCCTTGACAAGAGCTGGCAAGATGTACGAGCATGAAAAGGGCCTCCCTTGAGTATATCGGATAATTCAACCTATTGACGATCAAACTAAACGATATGTACATCTTCAAGCCGAGTTACGCTTCACCATGAATAGTGCCATATCCACCGCCTCCCAATCCGCCGGCCACCAGTCTATCCGATGCCTTCTTCACTTCTACGTCCCAGTTGCTCAGCCCTACAATGATCCACTCTAGTATACCGACAAGAAACAGAGCTACACACTGTCCCATCCAGAGTCCCTGTAGCCCCCATCCATGGAACGCCAGATAGATACCACCAGGTAGAGCGCAACCGTAGTAGCTAATACAATTCACCACTGCTCCAATCCATTGGCGACCCATGCCTCTAAGTGCTCCTCCGCAACTACCATTCAATCCGTCTGCAATCTGAAATAATGCAACATAGGGCATGATTGCAACCACAAGATCAATGACTCGCTCGTCATCGTTGAAAAGCCTTCCAATTTCTCTCTTAGATATCATCAATACAGCCAGAATTACTGTGCCGAATATCACCGACAGGACTGCAGCGCTGTGTGCAGAGCGTCTTGCCCCCCGGGTATCTTCGGCGCCCAATAGGTTACCAAGGCGAGAGGATGCCGCTACGCCCAATCCAAAGGGAATCGTGTTGATGATCTGGTCCGCCGTCATAACAACCGACTGGGCCGCAAGCGGGATTGTTCCAAGCCGGCCGGCGGCGAGAGCAACAATCTCAAAAGCCCACCATTCCGTTCCGACATGGATCACGCCGAGAAAAGCCAGTCTAGCAAACGGCCAGAGATGAGCCACTGCCTTTCGCGGGGCGAATCCATCCCAGCACTCTTTGCCTTGAATGAAAGCCGAGTAGGCCACCAGTAGAATGAAAGAGAGCCAGTAAGAGATTCCTGTAGCGATTGGCGCTCCATCCAGCCCAAGGCCCAGCTTATAAATGAACAAATAGTTCAAAAAGGCATTGAGAGGAGATGTTATGAGCAGAACATATGTACCCGCCCGATATGCGCCCTGCGCCTGGAGGAATTTCTTCATACACTCGAACCAAACGTAGCCAAGTCCCCCAGGGGCCAGAAGCTGCAAAAAGCGAGCACTTTGAAGACAAATATACTCGTCTTGTCCCAGAGCTCGGAAGATGTGCTCCGAGGTAAACCAGATGATCATGACGACCATGTAGTAGCCCGTCAAGACAATGAGACCTCGCTGGAGAAGAATTCCGAGGCTCTTCTTGTCCGATGACCCCGTGAAGCTACTCGATGCTAGAGTGTCAAGGGCGGTAGTTCCGCCGAGAGCAATGAGCCAGGCTGTCGCCATAGCAAACATGAAAGAAAAGGCGGCAGTGGCCAGAGCCTCAGGAGACAGGCGTCCAACGATGAGGATAGAAAATGTCTGAAGACTGTTTTGCAGCATGTAGGCGAGGATGACTGGGATGGAGGCTTTTGTCAAGAACCACATCTCCGACAGCCATCCTTGCGTCTTCTCATAATCATTTTCATCAGGGGTCGCCGTACTGATTGAGGATGACAGCGAGGCGGGTGGAAGCAGGCGGGAGCTTTCATCCGGTTGAGTCTCTATAGACTCGGGTATTCCTGGCAGCTGGTGTTTAGGAGAGCTCATTTTCTTTCGACGATGTTTATGAGAAACCTGGCACAAACTTTTTGTGGAATCTTATGTGTCAGATTTTTGCGTTGGAAAGCTTGTCGTTTTCGCGTGGGTGAAACAGTGTCAGGCCACAGCTGAAAAGATGTATTACAAGCTGATCAAGGTCACGAGGGATGTGTGTCTGACCAAGTGCGGCATTTGCGTAGTTACTCTTAAATAAAGCATGAATACCAGTAAATACTTTCTTATTACCAACCGCAACGATAAGCCAGTAATGTTGTCTCCCATATCTCTATCATGATGAGTGATTCAGAGTATGCATTTATCCAGTATAAGACAGCTTTTTCCGCTTCTCATAAAATGTCTCTTATCGTGTGAGAAAAAAAGGGGGCCAACAGAAATGCGGTGCTACGTTAAATTGGATCCGCCACCGCTAGTTTCCATGCCGTATTACAAATGACGCGATGAAACGGACGAGGAAATACAATACCGATACAGCTCTGAGATTGGCCAAGAGTTAACTTTGGCGTGTCTGCTCCCTAGTGGTGGATGTTGTGAACCCGATAGATACAAATATGCCATTGGACGAAGTGGCAGATTCTGAGTTCTCATTCGACACGGCACCTTATCAGACGCTTACCCCGCTTACTGCTTTAGGCAACTTAGGCACTTTGTGGGGAGAGAAGAAACCGTTTGAATGGGGTGAAGCCACGGCCTCGATCCCTCCGACTCGCATCATCATGGCTAAACCCTTTCGGGGCAACTACGCGCCTCGCATATCAGAACGTCATGACACCCTACCAACAGATGGACGATAATGCATCAGTGGTTGAATCTCTAGTCAAGGACTAGTTTGATGGAGAGGAGTAACCGGATGGGAGGAGGGAGGGAGATCCAGTTGCTGTCCATCTATGACAACTTGCAATTTTGCCGAGACGGTACATAAATACTGGCCGCCAGGATTTTCTACTACATAGGCAGTTCTCCATCGCCTTCAATTTTCACATATCACCTTGTGTCAGTGAGGCAAAGATCCCACTCGGTGTTCCCTCTACTCCAAATCATGCATTTCACTTCTCTCCTCGCCCTTGGTTGGGCAACAATCGCCTCCGCCCATGGAGATCACAAGCAAAAAACCATGTCTGGACCTCACGAAGGTCTCTGGTACAATAAACTTCCTGGAGACGGTGGCACTCAGGCCGATTCTGTCTTTTCCGGCATCTCTACCTTCGGCCGTCTCCCCTACCAGCCCTGCTTGAACAATGCCAATGTCAAGTACGACATTGCCTTCCTCGGTATGAAGCTTTCAACACTAGAAGAAGACCTCTGCTAGAGAGCTAACCTTTCTCCTTAACACAGGTGCACCCTTCGACACCGGTACTTCGTACCGCCCCGGTGCTCGCTTCGGCCCCTCCGGTATTCGGCAGGGCTCTCGAAGATTGAACCTCTAGTACGACCAATACCTCACTACCCCCTCCTCCAGCCTGCTGATCAACATGTATTAGTGGAGGTTACAATGTACCCCTCGCTACCAACCCATTCAACAGCTGGGCTACCGTGTTGGACTGCGGCGACATCCCTGTTACCTCGTAAGCAAATACTCGGTACTACCGCGTAAGAAGTTAACAACTGATTGGGTTCGAAGCTATGACAACACTTTCGCCCTCCGCCAGATCGAAGAAGGCCATTTCAGCCTTCTTTCTCGCTCTCCAATGACTGATTCTCATAAGAAGGGTCCTGCCAAGAGCGGCAAGACTCTGCCCCGTATCATTACCCTGGGTGGCGACCACACCATCACTCTTCCTCTCTTGCGATCAATTAATCGGGCGTATGGGCCAGTTACCGTCATTCACTTCGATAGCCATCTTGATACCTGTAAGCCTTATTTAGCGACACACGAACTCATCTTATTCTTCCTCATTTCGCCATCTCTGACAAAACTTCTAACTTACTCGCCCAGGGAAGCCCAAGGTCTTTGGCGGTTCTCCCTCCGAGGTCGCGAGCATCAACCACGGCACCTACTTCTACCACGCCTCCATGGAGGGTCTGCTGTCCAACCACTCCAACATCCACGCCGGTATCCGAACCACCCTCAGCGGCCCCAGCGACTACGATAACGACGGATACTGCGGTTTCGAGATCGTCGAAGCCCGTGAGATCGACACCATTGGCACTGATGGTATCATTGACCGCATCCTCAAGCGAGTCGGAACGGAGAACCCTGTCTACCTTTCGATCGATATCGATACACTAGATCCCTCCGTGGCCCCTGCCACCGGAACTCCTGAGACTGGCGGCTGGTCAACCAGAGAGTTCCGCACTATTCTCCGGGGCTTGGAGAGTCTGAACTTGATTGCTGCAGATATTGTCGAGGTTGCTGTAGGTTCCTCCGCCCCATTATCTTGCAAGCATGAGCTGACGTTATCTATAGCCTGCGTATGATACCAACGCTGAACTCACCACGATGGCTGCTGCCGATATCTTATATGAGGTCATGAGTATCATGGTTAAAAAGGGCCCTCTGAGCAAGATGATTGATGCTAACGACGAATTGTAAATCGCCTACATTTGACGCTTAAAGGGACAAGAGTTTATGAAGTCACGATGTGTGACCTTGAAATAGAGATGCAATGAGACAATTCGAATAAGAGGCGTATGTTAAGGAAATTCAGGCCTCAGTCTTCAATGTCATTTATAGTACATAGGGGAGTTGCAGTTGCCAAAACGAAAACGTTTCTTTCATTATCATTCTCGTTAAGCTCATCATTAGTCTGAATGTCAAACCGATCAATGTGTAAATATCATAGTCACACCTTGCTAGAAAAAAGGACAGTCAGAAAAGTACAATATTGTACTGAACTTCGTCTTTTGGTGAATCGAGAGTTAGCTTGGAATTTACCAGCGGATCAAAATTGCTTACTTAAAAATAGCCCGGCACAAAGAGTGCCATCAACGTCTCCTCGATCAAGCCTGAGCTTCCAAATATCCTCGAGAGCTTGCCTAAGAACACGTACATGCAGCGATCCAAGGCAAACTTCGAATTTATGGATTTTGTCGAGGACGAAATCCTTCTGTTCATCACTAAATGCCTCACAACCCATGGTAAAAAGCGGCATCGCCATTGCAACCCAAGTATGGCAGGGCTGCCCTTGCGTCATGCTGTTGATCAGCTCTATCATCTCACTCAATGCACCTTGTATCGGCGCTGATCCAGAAGGTAAATTGTAGAGCCTTCGATATAGGTGAATTAAAGTCGCCTGTTGAAATACTTTGTTGCAGAGCTCAAAGTCCCTTCCGGATTCGGTGGATAGGTCGGAAGATATGGAAACGCTCGGAGGCGCGCTCATGTCTCGAGCTATGAGGCCTTTCACCCTCCCTAGCAGTATGTCTGCTTCCAAGCGGATGGAGTCTTCGCTATTTTGGCCTTGGTTGGTCAATTGAGCAATCCGTTGTAAGACGCCGAGAAGCTCCTCGCTATACCCTAGGAAGCCATCTATTTTGGGGTGAGAAGTCATCTCTGGCTCAGAGGAAATCTCCGCGGCCACTGTTTCTGTCAATGTCTCTACTTGGGGCAATGACGGCACGTGAGGTAAAGTTTGCAGAGAAAGGTATAGTTGATACAAATGCTTCAGGGCAGATTGGGTAGGCCCTGGCTTGGCGAGGATATCTTGAAATTCTTTGTTGCTTCCAAGAATCGCCCTGACCCCCTCGAGATGAATGCGCCACGATGAAACTCCTTGTCTGGTTGAGAAAACATCCGCCAGGCACCAGATGATGCATGTTGATAGCGAGACCTCGTCCATCTGGCCTCGCTCCAAGGCCGCCCTCAACAGCGATAAGCCTGAAGACTGCAGGTGGACAATAATTCGAGATACGTCGGTGCCGTCTATCATGACCAACCCTCGAGAAAGAAACCCTGCTGCCGACAAGGCAAGGCCTGCAGATAGTAGATGAGGCGAATGCAGCATTGCGGGGACCAATCCACGACAAAGATCCTCATGGATAGAGGGATGACAGGACAAAGAAGCCAAGACGTCTTTCGCAAGGTAATCCAAGAGCTTCCTATATCGCGGGGGCATTGGCATGCCATTTGGAAGACTCTGTGGGATCACCGGGAGCTGTGTGTGCGGTAGTGAGGCGGAATCTCTGGCAAGGTCATTCGTGCCATAGATGAACTCGCCACCATCATTGTCTGTAGTGAAGGAAATAGGAGTTAGTTACATATACAGGAGGGCCGAGCAGGAGGGATGTATTGGCTGGGCATCTCTACATATTTTAGTAGCTGGGGGTTCTGGGCTTGCAGACAGGTCCCAAACCGGGATTTGGAAAAAGAGCGTCCGCCCCAGACTAGATTCAAGGTATAATTGCAGGCGCGGTTGTAGTCGAAACAGGGACCGCAGGTGGGCTTCTTCTCGTCACACTTTCTCCGCCTCCTTCGGCACTCATCACACCCCTGCCTCGACCTGTTGGCCGGCATAGATGGTGACTAGCTGTCGGGGATTGGACGATTGGGAAGCATCAAGCTGGGAGAAAAGGGGGGCCCCATGTGCAGAACATCCATCAGGGTCACTGAAGTGAGCAAGACAGGTGATGGAAGAGACATCTATCACCTCCGTCTGGGAGCAGGAAGATGGGTTCCGGCGATCGGATGCTCCCACAATTCAGCAGTAGTCTGTCCGTTACGATTGGCTTCCAGAGATAAGCAATACTGGCTGTTGAGGAGTGCATGATAAGAGCTCGCAAGGGGAAGAGATAAGGACAAACGGCTGGCAAGTGGCCAATGAGAGAGTCTGTTTGAGTAATGTGGTCAACAATCAAATATTTCACTCACATCTGCGTCGTTTTTGCTATTCCCCAACTTACACTACATCCAATTCCCATACTACAGATAAGTTTTCATCTACCACATTCCATACTCTCACAAAGAATATCATCCGGAATCAATGGCAGAAATGTGCTCGGATTTGCCCTCTTGAGCTTGGAATTTGTCATCGGTTATCAGTGGGTCTCTTGACTAGGCGCTAAACTAAAAGGGGAATTTACATCCGCCTGTTTGATAGAGACAAAATTGGCAGACCAAATCATTCTCTAGTAGGCGAACGACCGACAAAAATTTGACTTTCGACATAATATCAAACAATTAACCCAGTAGTAAACATAAAATTAAGCTCAATATTGTAGAATCATTAATTCCGTTTCTAGTTATGTGCTAAGGAATTAATATCATAATATGAGTGGGTTGATAGGCAAATTGGTTGTTATCCTGATTGGGTAGATTTGGTAAACAACCTGACAACATTCTAGTTTGCATTGTATTTTCACAAATTTGGTGTCAATAAGCTTAAACGAGATATAAGGTAATTTGAAGTTTCAATAATTCATTTGTCTGTTCTCATACCCATCTCAGAAGGTCTTTTCCACCAGTTCTCCCCAAGTTGAATTACCTATTAGGTCTAGGGTAGGGGATACTGCCCAGACAATTAACGAGGTATTGCCTGATGTATTCTTAGACCATGAAGATCATAGAACCTAATGGTAGTTACGATAGGGAACCAAATGGCTTAGATTCTATTCCGCTCTGACTCTGGCACTGGGTCATGGGAACGAAGTAGCGCACATGGCTGAAGCTGCTATGATGCCGCCTCCTGGTTTAGTAAAGAATTTCACAAGGTAAAATAAAATAACCTCAGAGATTGATGTTTGAAAGGGATTAGGTAGGCAGCCTCAGTTGACCCAGCTCAATTATGTAGATTTCTTCAATGGACTGATCTTGTTGTGCTGTGGCCCATGGCGAAAGATTTGACTGGGAGTCTGAAGCCCTTCTCTTGCAGTACACCTTACATTAAGATGAATTATGGGGTTGAAACTATTGCCAAAGATCCTAAAACAATGAAATCAAAGAAGAAATGATGATATACTCCATCAAGATGCCTAGGAAAGCCATTCTGCTTTCGATCGCCCTCTGCGCCCAGTAGGCTCTTTCCAACCAATATGTGACTTACTAAACTTGAAGGCAGGGGCAAGAACCTTTAGGTCCTCTTCCAGGCCGTATCCTTTACCACTCATATCCCAGAAATACTCTGGGTGTTTGAACATGTCTGGGCGAACTCGTTTGAGCGATGCATGCGTTTTCGCGACCAAAATGGGCATATCGTCGAAGTGGCGAAGTTGAAACTCTGGATCGCGAGCGAGTAACTTGGCCTGTTGTTCCTTTGAGTGTAAACCAAGATGGTAATACCACATGTTGAATTGCGTCAAACTGATGTCAATGTCAAAAGTCACGTCATCTTTCGTGCGAGCAATCAAGGCCTGGATGGCGGCAACTGCACCAACCAAACCTGTTTGGTAGTCAGAGTTGGCTGTGACCCAAGGTTAGCAAACAGAACGAGTAATCAAGGCCTAGATCTAGACTAACGAAGGAGAGGGACGACGGCTTCATCGAGGCCAAGGAATCGACCTTGAAGGTAAGATAGGCCTACTAAACAGTCGCTTATCTGCTGCCAGCCCGATCTATAGGCCAGTGGACCTTCGAAGCCGTAACAGTTCTCGCGCATGTAGATTAGGCTAGGGTTCAATTCGCGCAAGGTCTTTGAGTTAAAGCCAAGGCGATCGAGAACACCAGGGCGAAACCCATCGATGAGAATGTCTGCTCCCTTGACGAGCTCAGCAAACGTGCGCTTTCCTTCTTCAGTTTTCATATCAACATTTGTGTCTCGCTTTCCAGTTTGCAGGTCTGGCATTGTTGCCGCCACCTCAGGCAGCTTGTCGCAGGATACACGAAGTACATCAGCTCCAAGGAGACTTAGAAGCTTAGATACAGCGGGAGCTGCGATGACACGAGAAAAGTCAATAATTCGGAAGCCTGCAAGAGGTTGATAACTCGCGTGGTCCTTTGAGTTCGGCCAACCTTTGCGCGGTGCTCGTAGTGGTTTTGAATCCCATAGTGGCACTTGGGACATGGCTTTCCCATGCTCACTTGAGAAAAATTCCTCTGGTGTGTAGCAGACAACACCTGCCTGTTTGTATTCGTCGTTGGCTACACGTTCGAGCTCGTTGGACTCCCACTGTGAGACTTTTTCGCTATATATCTCAACAGCTTGCTCATGCGTGGCGTCGGTATCCTGGACGCCCATCATTGCCATTGTAGGCCCCGCATTCATGGAACCGTGAAGGTGGTACCACCGCCCATCCTTTGTCCGGTACACGTTGGTCGTATTGCGTCTGATGGGCTTGCTCATCTGATAAATATCCAATTTCCCAAGCTCCATCGCCATCTGTTTGTTCTCAAGGAAATGCTTTCCACCAATTGTAGGAAGCAAGACTGATTCTAGATAGAGAGTGGCCAAATCTGTGTTGACTTCAACGTCTTGGTATTCGATGCCGTACCTCTCCGCAGCCGCCACATTTGCAGCAGTGGCTACTAGGGCAGTCAATGAGGCGCTTGACTCGGTTATTTTCAAAGGGGTAAGGACAAAAGGCTTATCATCGCCACCAACGAACTTGATTTTCTTAGAAGCTTCGACGAACGACGGCGGGAGACCAAGGCGGGAGTCTGCGAGCAGCACATCTTGTAGGATGCGCGAAGCCTCTGAAAACATGGAATAGTCGCACATCGTAAATTGAGGATAAAATTTGATGCAAATGAGAATTGTAAAGGATTCATGAGGGGGGAAGTCATTAAACTAAATACTTTCAAAGGCGGGTATCAACCGGCCGAAAGACGCGAGGTTTTGATGTGTAGAAACTCCGATCTTGTCCACTTTTATGTCGAGCGCAAAACTCCGAGATGTAACGAAGTAGGGAGTTCTAGTGCACCGGCCGGCAGGCCAACATAGCGTGGAACCTCTGGTACCCGCGACTTGGAATGCTGTTGTCAATATTTTGAGCTGTTGAGTTGATCACCCCGAATCCGGCACTCGGAGTTCTGGCCCCCGGTTTTTGTTTTCCGGGACTTGGAAGCTTTCATGGACGTGCATATTCAAGCATTCCACGAAGTCCTGATAAATCCATGGGCTCCCATACATGATTGTCCCAGATTTGATTTGGCCACTATCGCCTACCGATTAACTTATTGCCAAAGACAGTGACAGTGAACCACACAGAGGATTCCTCTATCTTACCCTTTTTGGCATCTTAAATTCTCTCCTCTTGGTTAAAATCACCATCAGTCACCATGTCCTCAACCATGAATTGGAGAGCTGGACAATTCGGTTCACGGCCTGTCCGGGTTGCTAACTGTTCAGGCTACCACGGTATGGGGCTTGGATAGCCGACTTGACGACAATAGGCTAATAGAACGCACATAGGTGACCCAGCTGAGGAAATGTATAACCAGGCTACGCTCGGCGATGTCGATTTCATAACCGGTGACTACCTTGCAGGTGTGTCTTCCCCGCCTTTGAGGTAATTTGCCTTGACATGAGTGTACATACTAAATAAGCCAAAGAGGTCAATATGGCCAACAATGCGGAGGCTTTCGCGCAGGGGAAGCACTCTGGCTACGAAGAGACAGCTTGGCAAGGCCTAAAACAGTCTTTGCCCGTCATAGCACAGAAGCGGATCAAAGTCGCCATAAATGGTGGTGCCCTTAATCCTGAAGGCCTGGCCACTAAGGTTGCTGCCTTGGTATGTATTTCCAAGACTATCTCCGAGAAATAAAAGCTGAACATTCAAGATCCGGGAGAAAGGATACGACATGAAAGTCGCCTACGTGTCAGGAGACAATGTTTTGCCCAAACTTAGCACCTTTATGCCGCAACAGAAGGACGCCTCCTTGCCTCATTTCGACTCTCAAAACAAGAATGTTGTCATCTCTGATGAATCCTTCTTCTTTGCCCAAGACGGAAAAGAACCCCGGAAAATAGTCTCTGCAAATGCCTACTTGGGCGCTCATTCAATCTACCAAGCTTTTCAGAATGGCGCCGACATTGTCATTTGCGGTCGGGTTTCGGATGCCAGCCCGGTCATTGCCTGTGGCTGGTATTGGTGGTCTTGGAAAATTACGGATTACCATGAATTGGCCGGCGCTCTGATCGCTGGACACTTGATTGAGTGCTCCTCGTACGTCACTGGAGGAAACTTTGCCGGTTTCGATGTGTTTAATCTCGACAATCTCATCAACCCTGGATTTCCCATCGCCGAGATTGCTCAAGATGGGTCGTGCGTCATCACTAAGCATGAAGGAACAGGCGGCATGGTGACTATCGATACGTGTCGATCTCAGCTAGTTTATGAGCTTCAGGGCAACGTCTACCTTAACAGCGATGTTAAAGCGTATATTGATGATGTGGCAATGGAGCAAGTTGGAGAAAATAGGTAAGTTACCAGCCCAAATGCCGGGCACTCTTTGACTGACCACTCTCCAGGGTCCGTGTCACTGGAATTCGTGGTGCTCCGCCTCCAGATACCACTAAACTTGCCATCTTCTATAATGGTGGACATGAAGTTCAGTTATTAGTAAATGCTACAGGCTACGCCACAGACAAGAAGTTTGAACTTTTTAGTAAGCAAATTCAATACTTCATTGGAGAAGAGATCATGAAAGAACTTGATATTTTTGAAGTCCAACAGTATGTTGCCTCCTCACATCAAAATGACCCTTGAGCTCTCTTAACACGAGCAAAAGAATCGGCGTTCCTGCATCCAATCCTGCGAATCAAAACAGCAGCACCGTCTACTTTCGAATATTTGCCCAGTCAACTAATCTTCAGGCCCTTGGAGCAATTGCTCTTGCTGTCAGGCATATTTCCTTGAAGCACTACTCTGGTATGTGATGCTTACCTATAGTACGTACAGCTAAAGCTTACTAAACGCTGTTCAAGGTTTTCACAATTCGTTGGATATGCGCACTGCGATTCCTCGACCTTATCTGGCTTATTATCCCGCTTTGTGGCATCAATCCAACCTCAGCGAGCAATGTCATTTCCTCAGCGCTGACGGCACGACCAGATCCATTGACACATCGCCACCTCCCCGGTTCAAGCAGCTAGAGCAACGCGAGTCTTATGACACAAAGTCCCCTGCACACTTCACGGGCGATCTTCGCCAAGTGCCATTGGGCGACGTTGTTCTAGGACGCTCGGGCGACAAGGGCGCCAATTTGAACTTTGGATTATTCGTCCAGACACAGGATGAATGGGAGTGGCTCCGTTCTTACATGTCTTGTGCCAAAGTTCAAGAGATGCTCACCGAGGACTGGCACCCGGATTTTTCCATTGAGCGAGTCGAATTTCCTAAAATTTACACGGTCCATTTCGTAGTCTACGGCATCCTTGGCCGGGGTGTGAGTAGTTCAAAGCGTTTGGATGGTTTTGGCAAAGGCTTCATCGATTATTTCAGAGACAAGACTGTACAAGTCCCCGTGTCTATTTTGAACGAGGCAGCGTCCTCTAAGTTATAAGTAATGATATGTTACAAGTATTAATGGAAACGATCCCCCTTTTCCGAGAATCATTGATAAAGGGATACACCCACGATGTGTCATGAATAATAAGAATAATGAACTAGTCCGGGTCAAATTTGGGAATTTATCCAACATGTCACCTACGTTTACTGGCAAGGGCAAGGGGTTTAGGATACCGGCTGGATGACGTACTGCGGATCGGAGTTTTGGACCTCGGAGTTCTGAACATGCCAAAGACCCGGTTTTGGGGCTCGAAATGCCGAGGCTTCCGGCATCAACGGAAGTGGGGTTTTGCTGTCATTGCTCAGTAGCACGGATTTCTTGGTGCTTGGAGATGGAAAATGGGTTCATCATCTTTCCTGTCTTCCGGGGAACTCAATCACAGGGGTTGCGAGGCTGGAATAGTTCAGGAACAAAGTGGAAGATGTATGGGGATCGGCGGAGACGTTTTGCAAAGGTGCGGTTCTCTCTCACTCTTCTCGCATGGAAACAAGAGGTTAATCTACTCAAAAAGTAGGCTTGTGATCCTTGTCGCAAGAAAAAACTTCGATGTGATGGGACACGGCCAGAATGCACTCGATGCCAGGCTGGACAGCTCTCATGCCATTATGCTGACGTCCGTAAGCCGCAACGCCGCCGTACAAGAGGCTCCGTGCAAAACCCTTCAAGCACATTGGGCGAGCCTAGTGGCAACAACATGGGCAAGAACCATACTGGTAATTCGGAATCACAGAGAATTGCCGATGGCCCGTTGGGTATTTTTCCTGCCGTGGTAAATCAAGCATCTTCTCCCAGGGCTAGTGCCCTTCATCGCGCTCCTTCAGCGAACAGCCCTCGAGGATCTAATGCAGACCCTCTCACACCAGCTACTTGCTCGGCGAGATCTGATACAGTGGTCGGCAGCACTGGCGATATGCGATACTTTGGTACATTGAACCCATGTCATATACAACTCTTGCTTCTAACAAGTCGATAGGGCCACCCTCAGGAGTTTCACTTGCGTCCATCGGCACAAGGGCAAAACCGGTACCATCGACATCAGCCCCCCCAAGAATCCCTCTTCAAACGATTCGTGGTCTGCATGGACACACTCCTCTATGCAAGGTATATTCGCAATGAGACCAGAGGTCCCATTGCCGCCATGGAAAGAAGCTTTCTCCCTCGTAAGCGAGTTCTTCGATAAAGAACACCAAGCCATACCTTGTTTTCACCAACCGAGCTTTATGACACTGCTAGGGCAGCAGTATTCTGGAAAATTAGATCGAAATCCTGCTTGGCTTGGGTGTCTTAATTCCGTTCTAGCAATATCCCAACGTCGTCGTGTGGAAAAGGGCCAGGATCCATCAGAAAAAGACAATATGTCATGGAATTATGCGGCTAATGCGATGGGAAATCTTTTGGATATCCTTATGCGTAACACTCAATTGCTCTCCGTCCAGGCTCTTTTATGCATGGCCTGGTTCTTCGTGGGCACACCGAATCCTCAGCCCAGCTTCATGCTGACAGGCAGTGCCATGCGATTAGCTCATTCCATTGGGCTTCATACAAGCTACGAAGATCGATCTTGGGACTCTGTTGAGGTCGAAATGAGAAAGCGGGTATTCTGGATCGCTGTGTCTCTGGATTCGGAGCTCTGCCTCCGGACAGGTAGGCCTCCTGCCCATAATCTCCATGATTTCCACGTGGAACTGCTGTCGGACAACCTACACAACGGCGATAGTGATATGATTACCATTTCCAACGGCTCTTCTCTGAATCTTTTCAGCGCACAATGTCGGCTAGCCACGATCCAAGGCGAGATCTATAGAACTCTGTTTTCTAGTCATATACCATCCACGGACAGAAACTGGATGGCCGCTTCCGTTTCACGTCTGACGGAAAAACTAGAAGCTTGGGCTTCTTTAAATTTTCCCTCTTTCGACATGAATGAACTCTTGCAGAAGCCTGAACACCAAGGACTAATGCGCTTATGTTATGTGTACCATAACTGCGTTACTGTGACAAATCGCGGTTTAGGGCTTCAGTATTGGACATCGCGTAGCCAAGTATATTTTTCTGCTCTGCCTTCGACGGCCCAGGTTTCCATTCACCGATGTTTGAAAGCGTCCAGAGCTATTTTAGGCTTAAACATGGTTATGCCTCTAGGATGGAGGAGCTACTACTGGTAAGCTTCGCTATTGGTCGTCTCATACGTGTAGTTCTAATTCAGTTCTAGGGATGTCATTGGCATAATCTCAGGGGCCATTATCATTCTTTGCATCAACGTCCTCCGCCAACCTCAGGAACTTACTGCAGCGGACGACTTACGTGCTGTAAGTGGCACCCTGAAGCTGCTTGATCTCCTTGACCAGGAGAACCCCAATACTTATCTCCGCCCTCTTCAATTGGCGTGTGAGAAGCTGTATCAAAAAGCCCAAGCTACTACTCACTTTCACCTGGGAGAAGTATCCCCATCATCTCAATGCGGCGATTTCTATATGGGCGGTGGAGGAGAAACTTCAATAAATAACCATCAGGGCTGCGACCGGCGTCGGACTGATGATGGGCACTTTCAACCTGTGAGGGAGCCTGGTATCACTGAGACGGGCTCTGGCTCGAGGAATGACTCGAATTTCCAATGGGAATTTACCCCCGAACAACCATTTATTTATCCTTCACTCACCCCATGGAGTATGGATATGCTAATGAATGACTCGTTCCTTACTTTTTACTGAAGAAATATTAGTATTATTCCTGCCAGACGGTCGCACCTGAGCTTGCTTGGGTTGTGTCCGTAATCATTTACCATAACTACATTAAACCCCAACGTGTATCATCAAGACCAAAATCTTAACTTGCGTTGTTGCAGTCCAGGTTTCATCCCCCAGTGCCAAATTCCAAAGGCATACTGAGACTTTTTCTCTTAGACAGCTCAATGAGAAAACTTCTTACCCATGAACAATCCTCCTTTATCTTCGGGTTCATGTGATTCTGAATATGTACTGTGAGAATATGTATGAGAATGGTGACACTTGGGCAAGATCAACTACAGATCGTGAATCGGTCTCACAAAAGAACTCAGACGACATAAGTAGTAGAATTAATTGCCTCTCAAGTGGGGGGCTAAAGGGCTTGTGCACGCTGAGAGTCAAGATGTTCCATTGAGCAGCCACATCCTACAATCAGTGATAGCATATAATATTACCATTTCATTTTACGTTTCTAGAGTAATTATGGGACAGGAGGGAATGAAAAGGAATGCCCGAGAGCAAGCTAGCGAAGTATTGGCCGAGCCAAGAGGACGTGTGGGCGATCCCTTGCGGTGAATCCATGTGTGGCGTCTCTATGTCTTGGTTGTGCTGACCAAGTATCGAGAGCATTACGAGAGTCATTTAAGCCATTTTGCCCCGGTCTTACCCCTCAAAACTAGAAAGAGTACATACGCTCATTACATCACCTGCATGCCTCTCTGCAGGGCGGCTTGGTCTGGTCTTGTTGCGGGCGCAGAGACGAGATTGCATCCACTCACGTCCTGATGATAACAATTTGGCCCAAAAAATTACCCTTTCGGGAACGATTGACCATCCCTGTCTCAGATTGAGTTGATAAGCCAGGTTACGCGATTGGAGGCAATGTCTCATTGAAAAAAGTAACACTCCCCTCCCGCCGGCGCTGTTCATTGCCCATGAAAACCTAGTGTGCTCATGATGGCTTCAGACGTCGTCACCATGGCTGTGGACTGGGAGCAGTTCGACAAGACCGACATCCTCTTCATCATCTTCTGCAGCACGATATGTTGGCAGATCGTTCCGGCCGTGGGTTTGGCCTATGCCGGCTACTCGACACGCCGGAATGCCATGTCCGTCATCTACACCAGTCTTCTTGTTCTCATCGTATGCACCATCCAGTGGTATCTGATCGGATATTCGATTGCCTATAGCGATGGGAATGGTCTCTTTGGTGACCTGAGCCATGCCTTCCACATTGGCGCCATCTGGGAACCAATGGGCACGATACCGACTTTGCTCTTCAGCCAATTCCAACTCATCTTCTGTGCTACTGTCGCGGCCATCTCGATTGGAGGTGCGTGTGAGCGAGGACGCTTGCTCCCATTAGTTCCCTTCATCTTTCTCTGGGCTACCCTGGTATACTGCCCTCTGGCACACATGGTATGGTCAGACAACGGTTATCTTGGGGGCTTGGGTGTATTGGACTTCGCGGGCGGCACTCCTGTGCATGTCTGCAGCGGTGCCACTGCCACAGCAATGTCTGTTTATCTGTCACATCCGTTATTTCGCTCGAGGGCATCCAAAGAGCGGACGCCATCGCATCTGAAGCTCCATAAGCCTCATAATAGTCTCTGCCAGCTGATAGCTATGGCCACTATCTGGGGTGGATGGCTAGCTTTCGACGCTGGTACCACACTGAGCCTGAACTTCAAGTCCGTCATGGCTTTCGCAGTTACAAACACATGCGCCGCTTCAGGGGCCATGACATGGAGCCTTATCAACTATTGGGAGACGGGCCGCTTTTCTCTCGACTCTACGTTCCTCGGCACGCTGTCGGGCTTGGTCATGATCACTCCCGCTGCTGGGTTTGTCCATCTGGGAAGTGCATTCTGTCTTGGCATCGTGGGCGCGTTGATCATTAGACAAGCACTGCGTATCAAGTTCACAGACTTTGCTCGGAAGCTGAGGTGGGTGGACAATGGGGACACATTTGCTACTCACTGCATTGGCGGTTTTGCGGCTACTGTCTTTACAGGACTTTTCGCAAGCAAAGACGTGGCTGCGTATGATGGCGAAACGGAAATCATTGGCGGAGTGCTGTTTGATGGCAACATTCGCCAGATCGGCATACAGATTCTCGAGGCTACACTGGGATTTGCCTGGTCCTTTGGCGTTTCTTACATCATCTATGCCGTGATTGATTGCATTCCTGGTCTAGAAGTGCTTGCTAAGGATGAGTATGTTTCTCACCTCTCCTAGCTAATGAGGTTATTTTTCGCTAATTTGAGTCCCAGGGACGTCTTGAATGGCCTCGACACCCGACAGATTGACGAATCAATCTACAGTGATCAGTGGAGGGGGAGGAAGACTATCAGCCATTTGAGCGGTCAATCAGTTTGACATAAGATAGGGGTCTCAACAATGACTTGGCTTCAATTGCGCTGTACTTATGTATACTTAGTCACCTTGACACTTCTAAGATTTAGAGGATGATAAGGTCATTCCCAAGATTTACTGTCAAGCTTCCCAAATAGGTGTTATTCTCTCTCGTCAAAATACTCCCAATTTCCAGGTTTCTCTTCCACGGCTTATATCTCCCTTGCAGAAAGCTACTTAGTGAACTTGGAGGGTCTTGATAGACTCTACAGCAAACCACTAGCGAAATCGTTTCTCCTTCTCGTTTCACATGGCGATCTTCTCTTTATTATAGTTCTGGCAATACGTTGTAACTCATGGATGAGATAATACGAGAAACTCAATTGACAACATGCTGTGATTTACAAACTACCTATGTAGCACTCCAAATCCCTAAACAAGCCGACATACTGCCATCTTGTCTCGGTAGTCAGGGTCAAATTTCAACAATTAGTGGTGGCCCCAGAAACTTTGCAGTACGTGCCATCCGGCCCAGATCCAATCTTGCTTGGCTCGCTACCATTGGAGTTTCCAGTGTAGCGGTCGCAAGACTTGCCATCGTCTTGGCAACAGTTTGTCATGACGCACGTGTCTCCGTAATTAGTGTTGATGCCACAGAGCACGCCGCCGTCGACAGCAACCACGTTGTTCATGATGATGTTGCGAGGGCCGCCGTTGTTGGAGCAGTTGCCGCAGCTTCGCACCACCTTACCGTAATCGTTGGCGTAGAATTTCTGGATCTGGACTGTGCCCCTTCCGTTAAACTGGATAATCTTATCCGCAGCTTTGAATGCACCTCCGCCATTGACGTAGGAAGTGCCACTGGATTGCTTGAGCGTACTGTGCAATGATCGTGGTTAGTTGGATAGGACACAATAACGCGCGTTAGGAGAGTTGACTCACAGGGCGTCTTCACAAACATCGGCCCACCAGACATTGTTGAGTGTACTGGAATATTTGTCAGTACATTTCCAAAGAAAACCTAGAAGAATGATATAACGTACCATGTTCCTTTACAGTGCACACCCTCGGCCTGATCAGGCCCGATAATCACGTTTGAGAGGGTAGCACCGTCTTCCAACACAAACATTGCGTCGGCCTCTCCGGTTTCGTCTTGCTCTGCACAGACTTTGGCTATAATTCCAGAATGCGAAGGGTTGAATTAGCCTAACATTGAAGAGACGTGGCTTTTAGTAGTGGTTAAGGTGACTTACGACTGCGATCATACTTCTTCATTCCGCCGTCAAAGGAGCCAGTCACTGTGATGGCCTTGCTAGTCGATGTGGCTCCAGCAGAAGCAGGCAAGGTCGTAGTGACGCCAGTTGGGACTGTGCCACCACCTCCAGTAGTCGTGGTCTTGGTCGTGGCAGTGGCTGTAGCTGAGGATGCGCTCCCGCTGTAGTGGCAGGAACACTCAGCAGAGATCATACTGGGTTTGTTGGAGCAGTTTGTTGCCCATGATGGTAGGGAGGTGGTTGCAGTGACGGCGCTCTTTGTGAATGTTGCACAGAAAGGCGAAGCAGTAGCCGAGTTGGACTTGATGTAGCTAGCGCATGAGTTGCTGGTAGGGTTGAGGCACCCAAGAGCCAAAGGGAAGAGCAAAAAAGCTGCAAGAGATTTCATGTTGAAAGATGAACTAGATTTGATCCTGTGTCGTTAACTTTGAGTGCAAGGCCTTGGCATGAGACGATTCTGAGCAGACTAAGTTCAGATGAGGGCAAGATTGGCGGCACGCGTCCGATTTATATTTGCACGAAATTTCTCTTCCAATGTTGTGATTCTACAGTACATATGATATTCCACGTTTCAGCTCTCGATATTGGCATATCAAGAACAACAGCGAAGTGCCTGAATAGGAAAATGCGGAGGTATGACGGAAGGAGAAACTCAAGCAATAGGGTTACAACATTCCACCAATCCTAGCAAGAAGCCTCTCAGCAATCAATCCAGGCCACGCCAAATTATAAGCATACTTGTATAAATTAGACTTCCACCCGGGTTTGTTCCGGCGGAGAATCCTGCCACACGGATATATCGGCGCCCATTTCATTTACAGCATCGTCAAGGGGGCCGCCCTTGATAGCTTATCGTCTCACCGGATACATCTTCATTCGTGGAAGATATAAGCCCTGGCAGTGGATTTTGTGCCCCAAATTGTACCTAGATGGATTTATAGCCTCTCTAGGGATCGATATCTTGGTTTTTCCATCACAAATCATGCAACATGTCCATGTTCGGCCTTTCAAAGCGATATGTCATGTTAGGGGCTAACGGAGCATGATAAGAAGCCAGATCTTGTAGATTGGGTATTTAACGTGAAGAAGGAAGATCATTTGGAAGGTAAACAAGTGATGTACCTGGGTACATGAGAAGAAAGAATATATACAGAAAAAAAAAAAGACAGTAGCAATCCAAATAATAGTTCACGTCATTCAACCTAGCCCAGCTACTGGTGGCCAGGTACCTGCATGCCTTTTTGGGGCTGATAGGCCTGCTCGACCGGCCTTGAGGAAAGGAGTCGCTCCTTTACTTCATTGTCGTTCTGAATGGTTGCACAGCAGGGGCACCAAAAGGAGGTGCAACAATCGCCACATCCGCTCCCTTGGATGTTGTACTGCCCTCGGATATCTCCTCGCCTAATCATGGTAAAGATCCAACTGCATCCAATGACGTGCAGCAGACCGTAGACAGCACAGTCGCCATTGCACATATCAGGGGATGGGTTTGAGGGATCTTCACGTCGAGATTTTGTGCGGCCGGCAACTAGCAACAGGCAGTAAGTATCAAGTGAGAGTGAAAGTGGCTCAGCATTGGTGCAAGGACATACTCAGGCAGGGCAGGAAGGTGCCCAGTAAACAAGTCCCGCAACCGCAACCGCAGAGACTACTTTGCCATGACTCAGACATATTGGACAAGGGTGGTGTGGTTTGTCGACAGAGCTTTGGAGCTTGGTTGTTCGTTGGATAGGGACTGCTGAAATGTGATTCTTGCGTCGAAATACTGTCACTGCCTTCTGCAACCACTTGCTGAGAAGATGGGATCGGGAACAGGAAAATGGGAAACTTGAGGGTCATATATAATGCTGGTGAGCGGTTGACCCGAGTCCCCTCCAAAAATACCCAATCCTTCCGTTGGTCATGGTCATGGCATGGCTTATCACCAAAATTCCCACGCATAAGCTCTAACTGCAGGCTATGCTCAGCCCTAGAGATTGATCCAAGGGTCGCGCTCTAAAACCCACTTGTCATTCCCCATTCAAGGGGCTGACATAAAGCATGACACTCCAGTCTTAAGTTCAACACAGTATACAAAAAATTGACCCAGTAGTAAATGTATTATCAAGCTAAATATCATAGAAGGTGTCATTATTTTGCCATTATTATATTTAAAGAAACGAGGTCCCTACCGTGCGTGAAAAGAGCTTTGGTGTGCCATATTTTACTTCAGCCACTTGCCCTTCAACACTTATTACTTTGCTGTAGTGAACGGTCAATCTAGAGCACCGCAACAGGCAACGGCCCATTCAAAGGCTATACCTGGGCATTTAGTTCAATGAGACCAGCCCCCCTGTTGGCGGCGCGGGAGTTATATATAAACATGGGCAAGGCTGATGGCAGTCCAGTTCAAACACTGGGTACTCAGCCCCGGCCATTCTCGGCTTCCAGGCCACGTAATTTGCTCGTCTGTAAGCCCAGTACGTTTCATGGCCAAGTCAGGTTACCTATGCATGGCTTGTCCATGCCAAAATAAGCAGTATAGTGCGCGTTATCCAATGTCCACCAAAGGCGCCAAGCCAACATCCTCATTTGTGCATGCACACAGACTTGTGTAAGCCAGTATTCTTCCCCTGTAGTCACGTCCAGAGCTTCCACATGGGACAAGATTGCTCAGCGCGTAATTGGGTATTTCTTTACCATAAAAAAGAGGCCAAAATACAGCATGAATGAGAACATGGATAGATGGACGGACAGCCCTTCACACCGAATTTTTTCACGCATGAAAAAGTCCCCATGATAAATCAATCTTACCTGCCACACAGCAAGTGGGCCTTGATGACAGGCTGACTAAACCTAGGCCTATCCTGAAGATTTTGGCTCGCAATGTTGATACTGGTTTCAGCAAAGAAGGCAAGTTTTTATGAGTAAACTCTCTTGATTGTGCTTTACGGTCAAGCCCCTTATCTGACTGAATGCCTGAATTGTACAGTTCCTGGACACCAGCAAGAACTTTAGCTGAGTACGCCGCACTGTGAGCCACGACAACTGTGAGCCGGTGTCCTGCCTTTTCACGAGCAATCACAATCAGCTAAGTACAAAATAGGTGAGATTTTTCTCTCAAACAATCAACTGTGCCCAGTTTGTCCATATTTTTCATACAGAAGAGCGTCGTTGGTACTATGTGGGTCTAGTGAGACTGAGAACAGAGGCTTCGTTTAGACAGGGGACGGACATTGAGAGGGAACGGACATTAAGACTACATAAGCAAGTGGCCGTCATGAAAACAGCGGCCACGGACTCACCTCGACGGAATTATTGTAGCGTCAATAATAATGATTGTGCCATAATAGCCAATCATTCCGTGTATAGTAGCCAATACTATCTAAGAATTGCTCATAAGTTATTGTTATGATACGCCATTGTCTACCATTCTGATGATGATGGCCTGTTTAAGAACGTTAAGAAGCAAAAACACATTTGTAGCCCTTGTTGCTCTGCTGCCCACCTGATAAGGTAGCTAAGCAAGTTTGGTCTCAAGAGTACCAGGCTCTGGAATACTGGGTTCTGGGGTGGTTGTACTTAAATTTTGGAGAAACCGTTAAAACTTAATATATCGTTGTTGTGTTTGCTACAAGTAGTCTCTCTAGGACCTTATAATTTGAGATCGGAATCAAAGCTCAAGGTCGACTGTTTGTATTTGGACATAGAGGATAGCGTTGCTCTTGTTTAGGGCTAATAGCTTAGCGTCCAGGAACAATACATCAGAGTAATGCTGGTACCACGGAAATGCGCGAAAAGATCATCCATAAATAAAATCAAACCTACATGGAGCCCTATAGGCCCCTCCTTGGCCTGGCAAAATTTTATAAGATGGTCCTAAGTGTATTCACACTTAGAGCGCAAAAAAAAAACCAAATGATACAGGCAAAACTCCCAAGAATGATGTTACCCCTTGCCCAAACGAGGGCGAGTTACTCACAATAATTGTTTCTTTATGGCCGCTAGACAAGTCGCTAGAGATGGGGCTCTGGGTGGAGGCCTTGCAAAGGTGGTGGTGGGGACGGCCGAGGTGACGGAGCCGACGAGGGAGTTGGCGGCTTCTTCAATGCCCAAGAGGGCCTGTAAACTATCCCAAAGGATCACCAGGACTCTCTCCTGGAACTCTGCTATGGCTATAGTTGATGTGAGTCCCGTATGAGTGATAGTGTAGTAGTGATTGATTCGGTAGTACTGATAGCTGGTTTGAAGACTTTCAGTAGTTGTTTGTATGGTAATCAAAACAAAGAATCTAGAATCTAAAGTAGGGGTGTAATACATAGTTTTAATTCAGAGCCTAGTACTTTCCTTATCTACTCTTATAGGCTTAGGAGTGATAGTTGCGTACTGGTATGTCCCTACCCAGTTCGCCATCGTATCTTTTCAGATAAGTCGCCAATTCCGCATGAGACAAGTTGACACTCCGCTAGCTCATGAACTCTGATAGATTGAATGTGGCTTCGAAATAACAAGTGCAACCACTAATGGCTCAAGCTCGACAAAGCTTTTAAGAACAACGTTATGTTAAAAATATTTGGCACCCACCATGCAGTATCAGGGCCACGAAGGATAACGCAAAGAAGTCAAGTTAAAATCAACAACCACATATTAAACGAGTGCGTTTTTGTCGTTTGTCTTCTAAGTGGCAACAATCCCATTCTATGGTTGCAAATGAGATGATCCGGGATTCCTTACGAGCGTTGAAGGCTCTTAACTACGACTAGGCAACTTTTGACAGAATCTGCGTGAGATCAAGGTATTCTTTTATTTATCATTCAAATATAGATACCTAATCGACTGACGCCCCTCCTTCAAGCCTTCAAGCCCATTCTAGGTATCTGAGTCAAACTCAGAGCTGTTGCCGAGACCGAGTCCGCGGCCATGCATGGATCGTGCCTCTTTGGATAGAAGACATCCTAAAACCACCTAGTCAGGGCAGCAGGTTCCTAGATGACTAAAGAAGTCCGAATACCGACATATAAACGTGAGTTTCGGTCGGTTGCGTTTAGGTAATTATCATGGCGATGGCGGCCGCCGCGGAAGCCGATGATAGGATTTCTTGATGCTCGAGGAACCCATAGTTCGGAACTTGTATTCAACACTGGAACACCACAAGAGGTGTGACTCAATTTTGGCGGCAGATTTACAGTGATGAGGTAATCTGGTGAGTGATGTTACAGTGCACTGTCGCTGCCTTGCTGTCTTACCGCCTCACAGGTACCTGCATGCGATGGAAAGATAGAATGCCCAATTGCCCTTGTTTAGAGGAATTGATGTTCAATAATTGGTATCCTATGGCGTAGAAGTGTAATTGGTGTTGCTGGAGATGAAATGATATTCCTAGAGGCCGGAATGATGCGCAGAGTGATGGCTGCCAGCCACAACGATGCCAGGCTACGCTGAGACGAGCAATAAATGGTGGCAGGCATTCTCAGAACCAAGCAAAGGCTGTGAAGCGATTGGTTGTCTAGTAATTCATACAAGACCAAGGTGAGCAGGAATAGACTTGGGGATAGGGCTGGCCAGACATAAGATCTCTTTTTTCAACTCTAACGAGCCCGATATAGCATCCTCTATTGGCCCAGCGGCAGAGGGACGCAAATCAACCTGTCACAGGGTTCTTGGGGGCCGGGCGATTTGTGTGCCGCCTTTGACTCACCCTGTTTGCTGCCAACCGTCGGCGGACTGGCCGGTTCCTATCGGGGAGCTGCCATTGTTTGCGCCGTAGCCTGTTTTAGGAGTCAGCAGGTGATTTTCGCCTGTTTTTAAAGGCCAGTCACATTCGTGGATGGCCCCCGCGCATTGTTGGTCCTTTGCGTGTTTTTGATGGCGGAAAACCGTGGCAGTTGCCTAACAAACACTCAAAAGTCCCGTTTTCGTTCGCGTCACATCACGTCACGTGCTACGACCGGCATTATCTTGATGGAATCTTGGAACCTTCAGCCACCAACTGCCATCATCGAACTGTGAACCAACAACCAGCACCAACACCAACGCACATTTGGGGCCGTCGCTCGCATCGCTCAATCGTGCACTGCCCCCTCCCACTGGATGGCCGCCTTCACCGTCACCATGACTCCCTCGCGCCCGTCCCTGCAACCCCCGGCCTGTGAATGGTGTGGCAGCACTGCCAACCTCCGCCGCTGCACAGGCTGCAAAGCCATCTACTACTGCAGCCAGTCACATCGGCAATCACATCATGCTGCCCACAAGTCCGCGTGCGAGGCCGTTGGGAGCGCCTTGGCCGGTGTCGTCAAGGAGGAAATCCCATTCCGCGCCTCCTTCTTCAATGGCCGCCACCCCACCATCCCTCGCCACCATTTACCTGAGGCCCGGAGGTACACAGCTGCCCGGCGCTGGTGGATCTTGGTCCTCCTGGAGAATTTCGGACAGGCAGGTGGGCGGCGGCATGTTGTCGAGACTGCCCTAGAGCACTGCCTAGAGGTGATGCGCGAGAAGCAGGACGACATCTCCGAGCTTGGACGCTTCGTGCCTTCGCTTCTGCTTCGCCTTGGCAGGGACCAGGAGGCGTATGATTTCATCAAGTGGTACGTCGCGGTTGAGCACGGCTGGGGTTGGGGAAATTCGAGGCTGGGTTACTTGGGTGTCAAGAATGCAGATGTGCTCGAGTATCCCGCATTCGAGATGGAGAACCGACTCGACACATGGCCAAGCCTACCCAGTGACCTCAACTACTTCATGCTCTCTGCCTTGATTCTCGTCAAGATAAGAGTCCTCAATGAGCTCCTAGATATTCAAAATGCCTTTAGGGCATTGGATGGTTTTGTGGTTCCTGAGATTCTCGGACTTGTCCAATCTCAACTTCTCACCGGGGCCCTCAGATCACGACCTGAAATCCTTAGGCGCTCTACAGATGATATATCTGCCCTGATCCTACAGTCCAAAATTCACATAATGGCTCTCTTTGACGCTGCTGAACAACATCACCCGACAAGCTGGAGGTCGATGAGAGGGCAAAGGGTGGCCAATGCCTCTCCAGATCCCGAAGCTGATGCTTTGTGCAACCGCTCCTCGTGGCTGGAGACTCATGGCGCACTGGAAACTCTGAACCATGCGGCTGAGCTGCGCGAAAAGGATTGCGGATACCTCAAGTATGAATACATCAGAAACAATGGCCATAAGAGGCTGGTGGCCAAGGCTGTAGCCAAGTCAGCCCTAGCTAGTTCATAGTTGCTATGTAGATTTAAAACAGCAGAATCAATTACGATATAACACTGTCATTTTTTCCCGATCCTCTACGATCATGTCCAAGCATGTAGCGACCACCAGTCCAAGGGCAATTAGATGCCCTGCGACAAGCACTACGATGACCAGATGCCAAATTAGCCAATGCTAATCAGTATCGAAATACTTGAAACTGTAATAATGTTAAAATCTCTCCAGCAATGACGCATTGTGGATTGCCACGAGGGCGGCTGGCTCGTGTTCCTGAAATCACGATTTATCTTTCCGAATGCGGTAATTCACCACTGAGACTGAAAACTCATGGCAAGACCCCGAGATGTACACGTAAGATCGGCCTCCAGCCAGGCAACCTATCATGATTGAATATCGAATTGACTCGAGAGTTGAGCAATGCTAATTTAATTTGCCTTTTGTTGGTGATGAATTGGGTAGTACCACCCGAATGGCGAACGCCTTCTCGAATGCCTTGGATCAGTATATAAATCATGAACAGTTCCAAGATGAAAGCCCGTCCTCACTATCCATCACTAGCATTCATACAGCATCTAGTAACGAAAACTCGCCTTGATTCTCTGTATAGCAAAGCCTAAGAATCTCTCCAAATTCCCATAATGCAATTCTCCGTCCTCGCCACCGCGGCTCTTCTGCTATCTTCCGGTGCATCGGCCACCCACCGAGTATGTCCCAATGAGGTTCCTCAACGCGTTTGAAAGGGTCTAATTCATTCTTCAGGTTGACTATCGATCCCCCCAATACCAGGGCCCCCAACCCTTCCCGTGGCGTGCGACTCACGTGCTTCGCGCGGGATTCGGCCAAGTTGTCATTCCCTCCATCATTACCCAGCTTCCGAAGCCTGAGTGTAAGTGAATACTGATTGAACGAGTTGATCACGAGCCCTGATTGACGGTCATATGGCAGGAAAAGACACAGGACATGGCCCTTTGGCACGCAGTTAGAATGTGACAGGTTTCACTACCACAGATCAACTATGGCTCGGCCGATCTGTTAGGCCGAGCTAAATCATACTAGCGCTGGAACGTTAGAAATAGACTTTTGAATTCGAATAGAAGACGGTGGGAGCATTGTGTCTAGCGAGCCGAGGTTTTGGCCAGGTGATTTACCAGGTCGCGGCGTGGAGTCTTCAGTCTTTTTTCCGCTTTTCAGTTAGATATTATTCAATCATTACATTTTACAATCAGCACTACATCATTCATACGCACTGTTATGTTTTTGAATTTGATTTGAGATTTGTTTCATAGCCTCTCTAGAACCACTCATGTCGCACTCATATAATCATCATTAATATATGTTACGATGGAATCGTTTTCATGTTTGGTACTTCTGATTGTGTCCTTGACTCAAAAGTATAAACGGAAGTTTCAAGTTCAAAGCTCAAAAGGATGTAATCTATCCCCCGCTAATCGGCGAGTTTCAAAGAAAACTTCCAGCCAGGAATTGTCCTGAACAAGCCCGAAGATGACATGGATGCATTAGGTGGCATCATGATCTCTATCCGCTTCAGGATTCGATCAATCCCATGAAACTCTACATATGTCTATATAGCAAATGACTCGACATGCATCTTGCAAATTCCTGCTGGTGGTTCGGGCCGCTCAATGAATTCCGCCTCCAACTGGGAACACATGCCCGGTAATCCAGCTAGACTTTTCAGAGGCCACAAATAGGGCGACATCGGCGACATCCTCGATGGTTCCGACCCTATTGGCAGCACTTGACTTCTCAGCAGCCAGGTCAAACACCTTGGCCCTAAGGTCTTCGTCCAAGCTCAAAGGCTGATCTGTCAACGTGAGTCCCGGTGCAACGACATTCACAGTGATTCCGCTCTTCTTGCCCAACTGTACGATTTTCTTGTTAGAGCATACTTCGAAATCTGTCTGTCTAGAGGTGGCAGAAACTTACCTCAACTGCGAGGGATTTCGTTGTTTGGTTCAATGCCGCCTTGGCTGCCGAGTATATGTGCATACCGGGCACATGAGTTATTGAAGACATTGCCCCAATATTGATAATTCGCCCACCACGATTCATATGGGGTTCGGCTTCCTGTATCATGTAGATTGCACCAACATAGTTCAGCTCGAAGTCGCCGAGCAATTCTTGGGGCTCATAGTCCATGATGCTCCCATGAGATTTGACAGGACCACCGGCATTATTGACTGCATAGAACTTAGCCACTGGCCCGAGAGAAACGGAGCCTCGGCGTAACCATCAAGACTACCCATGAAACAAGTACATACCTAGAATGTCAATTGACCTCACATTAAACTCGGTCATTGCGCTCTGGACAATGTGCCTGGCTCCTGGCCGACTCGTGATACTTCCCTGAATAACAGCTGCTTTTCCACCAAGTCCTCGAACCTTTTCGGCGACCTTGTTTGCTCGGGCGGCGCTAGAATCCGAAACATAGTTGATGACGACCGAAGCGCCATGCCGGGCAAATGCGTAAGCTATGCCGGCGCCGATTCCATTCTCACGGCCTGAGCCGGTTATGATGGCAACTTTACCACTGAGTGAGTACTCGTCAGCCATTTTTCTCTATATTCGTGAGTAGTGTCAATTATCAGAACTTTTAAAAAGTAGGAAGCTCGATCTTCTTATAGTCGGATACAATACAGCAACTGGAGTACTATGCAAGCTCATGCACCACGAAGCACGGTCAAGTCAGTCGGAGTTAAACTGATGTATTGCTCCATTTAATACCGGCCATGTCTAAGTGTTTGGTAATACTCGGAAACCATATCAACGCACACCCATAGTATGATCTCCCGGGCAGATCCTTGTCCCGTCGCGTATAGCATAGCCGTTGCATTGCCCGTTCCGGCATGTTGCTGCTGTAATTGCGACCCTGGTGGCATCATATGAACCGCACAACCCTGCAGGACCCGTATGCTGTTGTCAAATCGCCACTTTTCACAGGTCTAATCTGGCTAGTCTTCCGCAGAGATCGACTTCGGACTTTTAGTCGTGCTGGCCGACGCCAAAATTTGGTAGTGGTGGCCGAGGCCGAGATGAAAGCGGGTAGACGGTATGTGATTGAAAAACAAGGACTCGTTCGGAATATCACTTACTAAAAAAGTTTGTTGACCGACACATAACGCCCTTCAGTACCGATTGAGCAACAAAGATTGGTATCGGAGTGTGTTGTCAGCAAATACCATTTCAAATTATAAAGGAGCGCTAAGTATCCTTCCCAAATGAGTCTAATTAAATACTAAAGAAGAAAAGCCATAGCTTGCTTGGTAAACAACTTCACTGCATAGCAGATCATCGACTAGTGCCGAAAATGCTGGTTCTCATATCTGGTGCCACAGGAAGCCTTGGCTTTCGGCTCATCGACAGTATCATAAGCCGGGGCCATCAAGTCCGGGTTGTTGCCCGCCACCCCGAAAAGATCAGTGCCGAAAGGTTTGAGAAGCTCGAGAGTTTTGTCAAGGCCACGTCATACTACGACATCCCCGCTATCGAGAAGGCCTGCGCCGGCGTGGACGCAGCAGTCATTTGTGCATACAACGAGGCGCCGCACCTGCAGCTCGATGGACAGCTCATCCTCTTGCGTGCGTCGGAGAGGGCCGGTGTGCAGCGGTTCCTCGCCTCTAGCTTCTGTGCAGAGTATCGGGGCATGCAGCTCGGGGAGCAGGATTCGTATGATGGGTTCCTCTCGTTCGATGCGCAAGCACGCAAGTCTTCAAGCATCAACCCCAATTATATTTTCACCGGGGCTCTGAGCGAAGTCTTGTTCGCTACTAAGGACACGATGGATTTCTCTACCAAGCACTTTGGCCCATGGGAACCTGAGAATAAGCGATTCGAGATCTGGGGAACTGGCGATGAGAAATGGCACTGGACTTGTGAACATGATGCCGCTGAGTTTGCGGCGCAGGTCGTTCTCGGAGACGATACGGACAAAGGAGGATATTAGTGTGTGAGCTCTAGGGCCGACAGCCTGAAACAGATGGCAAAGATCTATGAACAAGTTAGAGGTATCCCCGTCAAGCTAGACTTTCTAGGTTCAGTTGAGGAACTTCATGCGCTCGCACTAGATGGTCAAAGGAATGGATCGCCTAAAGCAATGTGGGATTACATCGGACGGGTTTACTACTACCACATTGTGAGTGGAAGGTGGGATATGAAAACTTTAGATGATGAGAAGTTTGGTGTTCGGGTGACTCCTTTGGAAGCGTTCCTTCGCGCAAACCCAGACATATAGAGCACATAATGTGAAAATACGAAGCAAGTACCGAGCAATAAAAAGCCTTGGATCTGTCCTGGTTATGCTCTGTAGCCTTGTTTCGAACCCACCGCATGCCACCCATTAGCTGTTAGGGCTTCTATTTCGCTATTTGCTCTCAATCAGAGGTACCTGAAGTAATTACTGAATGTCAATAATGTATCACATGCCCAGAACGTCCCCCATTAAAGCCTATTGGCTTATACACCAGAATGTCAAAGCATTACTTGCTGGGGCCACCGCGAACTCCATTCTCGAGCCATACCTCCTCCAACTTGGCCTCCGCTGCCGCTTCCTCCACGATCTGCCTCTCGTCTGCGAAAACGATTTGATCTCCAAATGCCTCCGCTATCTCTTCCAGGGTCTTTTGGCGGGTCTCCTTGAAGAAAAACCAGGCGATGGCGAGGAAGAAGGTTGAGCATCCAACGAAAACGTAGTAATAGTTCTCCTTGATTGTTGAGAAGGCCGCCGGCCCGGCCTCAGTGATGCCCACGTTGACGATAAAATGGGATGCGGCAGCAATTCCCATTACCTTTGATCGTAAGGCAATTGGCAGAACCTCCACGCCGTACAGCCATGTCGTGCTGTTCAGCATGCCATAGTACGCAATAACGAAGAGATAGATCCCCAGAATAGCAAATCCTTTACCGACACGGTTATCAGTATTCTGGAACTCTCGCTGCATAACAGCAGCGTAGATCTGGATCAAGGCAACGCTAGCAAGACCCGTAATAAGCATCTTGCGTCTACCCCATTGATCAAGTAGGTATCTGATAGCAAGGCAATTGGATATGAAGGCGCAAGTGCCATATACCCCAGACAGCGCAAGGATCTGGTGAGACTCAATCCCGAGTGACTTGTACAGAGTTGTTTGGTAGTACTGAATGACGTTGACGCCGGTCAAACTTGTCATGGTTTGCACGGCAATGGACACTTCGGCGTTTGAATTAGCAAACAAGCTGCACATTCTCCAATACAGAGCCGTGTACTTACCTAACGCACGACGTCGGAACAACCGAAAGATCTCCTTCCACGAGGTCACCTCTCGCTCCTTTTCGTATTCAATCTGTGCTTTCATCTGGGCAAACTCGGTTTGTATCTCTTCGGGCGTGGAACCGCGTCTGATTTTAAGAAATTCGATGCGGGCTTTGTCAACTTTCCCAGCTCGGATCAACTGGCGAGGTGAGTCTGGCATGAATGTGGCCAGGCCGATGAACATGATGACACCCCAGGGAATCTGGATTGCCAGAGGGAGCCTCCACTGAACCGCTCCATACGGAGCGTATGAACAAGCAAAGCCAACCCAGTTGGCCAGCATGGAACCGAATGAAATCCCGGCACCGGAAATACCACCGATGAGGCCTCGATTTTCAGGGCGGCTGATCTCGGAGAGATACAGGGGAACTGTGCCAACCATTCCACCGACAGCAATTCCTGCAATCGCACGGCCGGCGAGGAACATTGCCATGTTGATGGACGCGGTTTGGATGACGGTGCCAATGGTGACGATGATGCACATCAATTGCATGAATCGAATGCGCCCCAGCCGATCACCAATGGCGGTTTGTAGGAGGGAACCAATGGCTTCTCCGGCGATCTGTTGGGTTCACATCAAGATCAGTAACACAGTAGAAGTGTGAGAGAGAGCGGCAATGGTAGGCCACAAGGAGATGTCTAATGCGGCGCATCAAAACAAGCCAGCTATGTGGGAAGTACTCACGTAAAGTGCTACAACAGCGCCCGTCAATCCATTGGAGGGCTTTCCCATGTACTCAATCCAACTCTGATGCGCAATCGTAGTAGTAGCGATGCCTATCACAATAGCGCTTTAGCAAGAGTCTTGAGGAGAAAGTATCGAAAAATATGATATCTGTGGCTACAACAACCACCGCCGTCGCTACAGTAGCCAACCTCCCAATGCTAACAAGACTGATGGTGAGTTTTACGAACCTGTATCGAATCCAAATAAATTCGTGCCCAGGGCCGCAAACAGGGCGACCCCTATGGTGTACCATCCCTCCATGGCGACGGGTGATGGCAGCGAGAGGGAAACGAAATATGAAAAGCCCAGAGTATCGAAATGAGAGGGGAAGGAAGTGTGTTTGTCAGACCGTTCATCCTGATTGTAACCCCACGAGTACATATATATCCAAACCCTAACCCCGGATTCCCCAAGGTAGTGATCGACATGTGAGGGGGAGGGGTCGGAGGTTTCACCGAGGAGGAAGGTCTTTGGCAGGTGGCACACCGAACTACCGATTAAAGTTCGACAAACATAAATTGACAAACAGGTTGAGAATCCAATGATGAATGCATCCACCAAATGAAACTTTAATTCTACCCATCAATTTAGTCGTCGTTGTCAAGAAGTGGTTCCGAAACCCTCTGTTGCGTGACACGCTGAGTAGCATCATAGCTTAATGGGTCCCATTTGATGTCACCTACCTACTTAGTGATGATCCGGTCAATATCTCGGGGTATATTTTCAGCGACGGGAATAAAGAGTGGGTGGGATGCCTGGGGCGAGCCGTGGGATATCGTCACCCAGATGTGTGAAGCGTGGGGGCAGTCGGTTGTTCGGCACGGAGCGGATCGACCGGCCAGATTCCAAGGGAAAGACGAGATGCCTGATGGGGTTTTGTGCGGCTATCATCCAGACTGCGCCTTGAGTTATCGCGCACAGTCAATGATCCCAGGATTACCATGATTCGATCTATCAGAAGCGATGGCTTTTCGTAGTTACGCGCTGATTCCCAGACAAGCCTTGCGAGTTTGAAATATTACTATGATTCAGTGGACAATACAAGTAAGTTGGAGACCGAAGTTGCTGGCACACAGTTGCGGGCAAGGAGGATCTTAATTCTTCCAGGATTCAAGCAATAGTCCACAATTGTCTCGCATCTCAGTAATACTATCTTCTATTACCACATCATTTTGTCCGTACATGCGTCGTTCCTAGAGTTCTGGCTGACCGCTAGCTATTTTCTGGGTAATGATAAGTAAAGACAATCAAAGGTGGGAGTCCAACACAATGAACGCTCATCTTTGTGAGTGTAGATTAATATCTGTTTCCGAATGCAAGATTTCGAGAGTGTCTCCCTCTATGCTCTATAACATGCAAAGCGCATCGAAGTTACTGACTTAAGTTTGACGGGTGAGAGCTGATTTGATCCCCCCAACAGGTCGCAAAGATGTGATATCAATGCCAAGACTCTGACCCCATAGATACCCTCACACCTAGGGAAGTTAGCAGTGAGGTCACAGTTGTAGCTAACTATGATGTTACGATGGGCCTCACATTTCATCCTGAATGACATCGACAAGGTTCGTGAAAGGCGAAAACAGGAGAGCGAGTTTTAAAATGATCCGTAAGATATAAAATGCATTATTCTAGTACTCAGCTATAGCCAAGCAAGTGACTGCATTGGAGCTAGCTATGAGATCCGGAATTCACTGGGTTATTTACAAAGCTAAAGTCCCCCCTGCATGAAGAGAGAGGACTGGAATCCAGAAGTATAATAGAGCTACTTCTCAACAAATTCAGATCTGGTCCTTCCTATACGCAGCAACTAACTTCTGGTAGAACGACTTCGCCTTTCCTTGGTCAGCTCCCTCATTGAGCCTAGATTGTCTCTGGGGTACAGCAACTCGGTCACCGTCGAGGCCCGTGTTGGTGACAGCATTCTGTTGCTTGCCCAGGTAGAAGTCGGGCATGAAGAAGGTGGCAATCAGGGGCAGGCAAGCTAGCACCAGTGCGGTGATTGCAATGTGGCCATTGACATATGCATAAGCTCGAATCGCACCCTGTCTGACGGGGTCGGTAAAGCTATAGTTGCTGCGCAATTTGGTAATGTTGGCATAGATCTTTGCAATGGTACTATTGTCCACCTTCGGCATTTCCAGGTGCATGCGGTCAAGCATCTCGTTGGTCCAGATGGCAGACGACACGGCGCTTCCAATTGACGAACCCAGAGTGGACCACAGCGTGAGAAGGGAGATGATAGATGCCATGTCCTCGTGTGGCACTGAAGCCTGACTACCCACACGAGCACCGACGACGTTGAAGGAGCCCAAGCAGAAGATCAGTTGCGCAGCGATCAGCCGAGCCGTATCTTGAGTCATGTGGCCGTCGCTCTGAACTAGCAAGCCGTACCCAAGCACTCTTGCGACTGCACCAAAGACCATCATGGACTTGTATCGATGTGTCTTCCTCTGGATGAGACCAACAATCGGCCCCACGATGCTAAGACCCATGGTTGTGATGCCCATGAAGATGGTCCATTCGTAGGTCGTCCACTCTTTAATGATGTAGATATAGGAGGACATGTACGTGTTGCGAACTGAAGATGCCATCTGGTTGAATGTATAGATGGTGACGGAGGCGAGGAATGTTTGGTTCTTGATGATGTGCTTGGTCATGAGAGGCTTGGGAGCAAGGTATATCTCGAAGAGCACGAAGGCGATGAGAAGAACGAAACCAACGACCAGCATGGCGACGATGCTTGGGCTTCCCCAACCACCTTTGGCGCTCTTGGCGAGTGTGAATGGAAGCAGGATGAGCGAGAAAGCAAATCCAAGGATGACAAGGCCACAGAGATCAATATCAATGAGACCCTCATAAAACAGCTTCATCCAGAACATGAACCCCCTCTTGGACTCTTGCGGATCTTCGGTGACCCCGGCTCTCACACGCTTTGAAGCAGCCATGGTGACCATGCCCATTTTTTCTCCCCGTCGCTGCATTGAGTACAGTGTGAAGATGGCGGGAAGGAGCAAGACCGGGACGATGATGGCAAACATTCCCAGCCCCCATCGCCAGTTATCCTCAAATCCCTCGGCGATGAAACCGTTGATGGGAACGGTGACGACGAAGGGGATGGACAGGGAAGCTCCGAAGAAACCTCGCCATTCCAATGGCGTCAAGTCGCCTACAATAATGTCACTCAGCAAGTCGAGCCCAGACTTGCCGACTGAAGTGAAGCAAAGCCCTACGGTATAAGCCGCGAACGAGTTTGCAGTGGCCGCAACGACGAAGCCCAGAACGTAAAAGACGAGAATCACGACATATGTGGTAGGGCGCGAGGTGATATCTGCTAATTTTCCGATGAAGGGCTTGCTGATGGCTCGAATGATCTGACCGGCGGTGGTGACAGCTGCGAGCGAGCTGTGCTGGCCAAATGTGGAACTGGCCAAGGTGGTGAAAATAGTTGTGGTGATGCCCAGATCGAGCGCATAGGCGAACATGGTCAGGAAGATGGACGAGCCTAGCAGCCACAGTAACACTTTGCCAGACTTGCCCGACTGGTACAAGACCTTGTTGAAGGCCTCGACTCTGCTCACACCGACCTCAACTCGGTCGGCAGCGGCGCCCGAAACATCAGGTACTGAGCCGCGGCGGCGCGAATCACCTATGTCGTCCGCTTTGACGGTCGCATCAATCCTTTCATGGCTGGCGTTTGGCGAGGAGTAGGGTGAGCCTGTTACACCTCTGTTGTCGGAATGATGCTGATCAGCACCTTGAGCTGGCGATGACATCTTGTCTTTCCCGGGGCCTGGAAGTTTGCCCGAAGAGGGGATGGGCCCTGTGTAGGAAGAGGAGGCAATATAGTTGCTGCAACCGAAGCGTTCGCTCCAGACAGACAGAGGCAAGGGAAAGGATATATACAGTGAGTGAAAGTTTTTCTTCTTTTATTGGATAAATCTTGGCAAGAATCGCTTTTGTTTGCAAACGCGGTCTCTCCCTTGGAGCAGAAACAACGCAGAGGGGCTCACGGTGAGTGATGATGGGCCGATGAAATTTCTTCCGTCGCGGATTGCAGCCTTTTCCGCCTCATCTCCCTGTGCTAGTGACAACAGAAACCCATATCCACCGTCTAGTTTTGTACGTCTCCGAGAGTTAGTGTCACAGACGGTGTGGGTATAGGCAGGGATAGCCTCATCTGATTACTGTGATGATGTTACTCTATGGATACTTGGCAAGGAAATTCTCCATGAGCCTGCCAATGGGGGCAGCTTATCAGATCTTCCTCCGGGCCACAACCATGCACCTAATTACCCAGTGGCGTCTGGGGGGCAAGGAAATTCAGCGCACATGGCCTTGTCCGAGCGAGCGTGTGGGTCGGACCACCTCAATTTTGGCACGGGTGTCGGCTCTTTCCGTTGACTTTCTTCTTCTCTATTTTGTGGTCGAGTAACTGATATTGGCTCGTAGATGCTTCCCACCTTACTCGGCGAGTGGACGTTCAAGTACATGTACATGGCTCTTCAGCCCTTCAGAGTCAGGGAGGTGGATGATAACTCAGCCACTGAGTATTTCTCGAGGGTTTTGCATTGCTTCTTCCGTTCAAGGTTGAAAGCGTACCCGTACCCCCACGCGCAAGCACGCGGGAATAAAAATAAGTATATTCAACCCTAACTCGACGCTTCTGCCACGTAGTCCACGCGCCAGTCCGGAGTACCAACAGTCCGGTCCTCCCGCTTGAGAGGTTTATCAACCAGAGGCCCCATCTTTAAGTACGGCAAGGTATTATTGGGCGTTGGAGCATTCAGCCAGTAACGGGGCTATCCACCAGCTCTTGTCATTAGACTGCTGACACGATGTCTTGGGCGGCGATGACCAACAACGAACCCAGAATGCGTCAAGGAGTGGCAACGTGCGACTTTACGTAAATGGCACGGGATTGATAAGCCTACATGCCTCATTCACCTTGCCCTGGTTTGGCTAGGGCTGATATACAAATGGCTTCATTTGCTTTCGTTCTGGAGTTTCGCCACTTTTTTCTTTTACCATTAGTGGGAAAAGGACGCGAGCAACCAAAGACCAACATAGGTAAGTTCCAAAGCCATTGACGTACTTGACTTAAAGCTTGGTGTTTCTATATGTTTGTTGGGCTATGTGTGCATTTGATCAAGTAAAAAGGGAGCCAAGATTGCAGATCGTGCAACAAAATCCCGCAAGCGACGGTGCTGACAGCGAATCAATGTAGCCAGGGAGTAATCATTCTTGCTTCTCTACCGAGCCCCGCTCATCGTTGAAGCTTGGCATTAATAGTATCATGTGGTTGATCCCACCTCATGGCTGCCCCTGCCCCAATGACTGAGCTCCGATGGCTGCTGGTCTTAAATTCCATCTTGCAAGTAGCCAGACTAGGTACACTTGAAACCAAACTTCTCCTAGCCAAACGTGGTTGTTCAGAAATGTTCTCAACCTATCATAGGCCTTTTCTCGCTGGCCTTTGGCTATTTGCGAGATTAACATGAACCGATGCGTGTATCATTAGACCCGTACATTTCTAAAAGTGTAGATGTCAGTAGCTGTGTTCTCTAAAATCTCAACTTAGGAGAGTCGCAGAGAGCGCTAAATGGGCTGTGTTAACAAGAAACCGGGCCCGAGATGAATCCATATTACGGAACCCTGCCACTATACATGGGGAAACGCTAAAGCAGGTTTCCGCTTGGATCAATTCGTCGAGCCGCCAGTAGATGCTGCGGAGTCGTCCAGGACCACGATTTCAGACCTTCTCACAACAGCGCGCGGCCTAGAGATTAAAGACCGCTGCTGATGGGAAATACTCGCCCCGTTCTCCTCGTCTTCAGAGACTAGGTCGAGATGCTGACCGTCTTCGCCAGTCTAGGAGTACCTTCTCCCTAATCACATCACTCACTCCTAGTGTTGCTGTTTTACTCTCTTGGTCGTGTTCAATTGCTGTCTTGCCGGGCCTAAACAAGCCTTCTTTTGTGTTATAAAAGAAATCGTGGAATCGGACATCATTCGAATTGATACAAAGGTTGAGGTTGTACGTGATAATTCTAGTTAGATGACAGCGTCTTGAGCAATGATAGAACACGCTTGGTTTAACACGATGCAAACCAACTTTGAGACGGTCTAGACCTTCGACAAGTCTCTTGCCGCCAATCGGTCCCGGAATTCTTATAAACGTCGAAATCAATGCCTTCACTCGTAGTTATCTAGGATATTGATCACCGACGCGAGCTAGGGCGGTCGAGAAATGTGAGCTTATACTCAGTCAGGATGCAAGCCACTTTTCGCTCTTAAGATTGTTATCTACACATGCGGCGGACCTTTACAATACTTAATTGATAACAAAGCAAACTCTCAACCAGCATCATCTTGTTCACTCTCGGCACTCTAGCGAATCATATTTTTAAAGCTTACCGAGCCCGCGGCAATTTATCACCAGACCACGCCTCCAAATGGTGTTTCGACAGTTTCTCGTAATCAAGCCCTGTGTTCAGGACAAAGATCGCAGCACACAAGCCCAGCCGCAGAGTCAGCCATCATTAGAAAGCGGCACTGCAGTGTTAGGAATAACCTTCACGGTTGTTGAAATCAATTGATAGAGGTTTGCGTCCATGCTGTTGTCAACAGCGTCAACATCACTACTTAATCGAGGAGCGATCAGCCTCGAGGCGTTGTATCAAAGGCAAACCACAAAGGCATATGAAGTGCCAGAATATTTTCTAGGCGGCATGGATCCCTCCCTTTTTCTTCTTTAAGCCAGTTGGATGGAGCCTTGCATCTCGCCCGTTAGAGCAAAATAGGCCAAGAAACTCCGTTTCCGAATTCGAATCACCAGAATCGAGCCCGCAGCAGAGACATTCACGTTGTTCGTTCACCGCATTTCAACGAGGGATTGCACCCAGTGTCTCATTTTCATTGGCACATCGGGATGGAATGGAGTATCATTCCTGCAGACAAGCTTTCGCCCATTATGTTCGAAGAGATCGTCCATGGTATATTAATAGGAAATGTCCAGATGTAAGCAAACTATTTATCGATCTATGAAGACTAGAGGAGATCAAATCCCCTTGCGACCAAGAGGCAGGAACAATGTGTGATCCATCCTTGCATTTCCCAATCCTCGTAATACAGTAACCCCAAATAATGCTACTCAATAATGATAGAGGGTTGGTCCACAAGCGAGCAAATTCCCGCTCAGATATCCAAAAAGAAAAAGAAAGAAAAAACCGGCCGCAGCACACATGTCAAGTCTCACCGCTGTTCCCTGTCCACCTTCACTGTTCCTACCTGCCGCGCTTGCCACGCTTGTGTTGTTTGGCAGTCTTGGTTCGCTTGGCGGGATTCTCGGGGTCCGCATCTGAAGTCATCGAGGCACCGCGGCCATATCTACTTCTTCGAGCCGCGGCCAGGTCTAATTCTTTCTAATTCTTCGATCCGCTTGCCGGTCCCTTTGGCGTTTTGCATTTTTTGCTTCGCGTTCTCGCCACTGCGCCGGTCGTTCCGGTATGTGCGCAGTCCACGACATCTTATCCGAACGGCGACCCTGAGCAGGAATCCCCTGCTCTGAAGCAAGCCGTCGCTTACGGGAACGCAGTTCCCTGCCACTGTCACCAGGTCTGACATTGCTGGCCAGAGGGACTCCGCCGCTGTTCAGCAAATCTTCGTAAACCCGATTGGCACCGGGCCGCTTGCTGGGTGCTTTTGAAAGCATTGATACGGCTGCGGGCCATGCCTGCTCGAGGCGAGCCCGGTATTGCTTATGAACATCTAACGTACGCTCGGCAATGTCCTTAGCGGCACTCGGGCCTGGAGTATCCGATGTGCCTGGCGTAACCACCAGAGGCAGGTCGGTTAAACACTCCAAAATCATGACGCCGAAGCTAAATACATCGACGGCAAAGGTCTCGGCTCCTTTTTTCCGCAGGACCTCGGGGGCGGCATACTGCCAAGTATGCCCTCGCTTGACTGGTAAAGACTCAGTCATCCTATTCTCCGTGGAGAAACTCGCCATTCCGAAATCAGTCAAACAGAAGGACTGACCGCTGACGAGGATGTTGTCGGGCTTGATGTCCCGATGAAAACAATCCTTTGCATGGATATACTCCAACGCGGAACTCACATCCTTGATCATGCGGTCCACTCGAAACCTCCAGTCCCCGGATGCCCGCTTAGGGGAGTCGGGTAGCAATTTTCTCAAAGTCGTTTCGTATAATGGCATGAAGATGCGGAGCTCGTGGTTGGTATCCCAACCTTGGGTGTAATTATACACAATTAGGTTGTCCTTTGTCGGGAAATCGAAGGATTAGCCAATCTGTCACGCCAAAGGGGGCAGAGGAGCAGTCAGAGTTTACTTACGTGACGCATTTTGCTGAGCGCTCGTACCTCCTGAGCTACCCTTACCTTCAAGGCGTCGGCATAGCCATCATCTGATTCCTGACCCTGATCTGAGACTTTGTGTCCATTCTTCAAGAGTGGAATGATCTTGCCAGCATAATGATTGCCGTCTTGGAGGTTTAGGTACAGATTCACATGGGCTTCCCCTCCAAATCCAAGCTCTTTGACGAATTGGTGCCTGATCGTCGCGTGCGCCGAGTGAAGGTGGGGACTCGTTTGAGAGTTTGAGGGTCCCTTCTCGTCTTTGTTGGTTTCAGGAGGCAAGTAAGTGGTAGCAGCCATAGTCTTATAGCCCTGAGGGACAGTCGCAACGAAATTTTGAAGCTGGATGCGAGGCATCGCTACAGAGATCAATAGGAACTTCATATTTCGGATCGTGAGGGTGTACTGCTCATTTGGGAGCACGACGCAGGATCGGACCGACAGAGAATTATCCAGTTCATCAGTGGACAGCGTGTAGCCGCCTCGTTGATCCGGAAGGTGACGGAAAAGTCTGGTGCCGCGTCTCGGGGAGACATCGTGCAACATGATGGCATGCGACGCCAGATTAACGTCGAAATAGCAGTACTCGGCCCAGGGAAAACCTCTGTCTGGGAGCACGATGTCATGGCGGCCTTTTGGACGACCAAAGGAGACGAGGCGCCCCTTAATCTTTGACGTCTTGCCGACGGTCACCTTGAAGCATGGTTGGTTGTCCGCAGCCAGGTCAACCCACTCACTGTTCGCGGGATCGTAAAGGAGAGCCTCAGCTCCGGGACACTTCGCGGCTGGTTTCAGCCAGAATACAACCTTGTCATCTTCCATCTCAAAGAGGGTTGTCTGGGTACTTGAGTGTGTGATTGAAAGGGGGAAATGGTGATGCGAGCGGGAAAAGAGGCTGGCCACTAGGCTCGCCATGCGTACATTAAGGGGAATGTACCAGCAAGCAATGGTTACACAACCGGATAATCTCGGGGGCCGACATCCAACGAATTTCGAGCGTTTGCCTGGGAGACCATCACGTGTTGGGCGCTGCTTGTTGTCCTCATGTGTCGACGCCTTTGTTTTGTTTGTTGATGGCCTCGTCTTTGTCTGCACCCCTTGGCACCAGCATAAAAACAACGCTTGTCGCCCATTGCACCCTTCGTGTGACCTTCATCTTTAGAACTCGCCCAACCGAAGACTAAGGCAATCTGTTCTGTCCAGCACACAATGACGACCACTGCCGCCCCGATGGACGTGCCTGACGACGGCATCGCTTGTGACGCACCGACCAACGATGTCCCTCCTCCACGCCGGCCGAACAACGACAACACCCGCAGCGAGCAATCCGGACGCTGGACCCCTGAGCCACAGCCTGCTACCTTCGATACCTTGACCGAATGGGGCCGCAAGCATCTTGGCGAAAAGTGGACAACGGAGCGGGAGAGCATGATTGATGACGCTTACAACTCCATTGCTGCGAGGGATCCGACAACATCGAAGCGATACTGCGAGCGGCAGAAGGAATTGAGGGACATGGAGAGGGAGCTGCAGAGGGGCAAGGTGGAGCTAATCGGCCGCGAGCTGGACGAGCTGACGTCGTTGGCACGAAAGCGATATGGTGAGGGATGGTACCTCAATCGCAGAGCAGCTCGTCGAGAGCAGGAAATGGGCTGTGCGGCTAAAGATTTTTCGGAGAAGATGCACCATTCCTTGCGAACGGACAAACGACGGCGGATGGCGAGCAAGATCATGGAGGCCAGGGACGAGGCTATGCTGTCTGAGGGATACTCGTGGGACCAGATACTTGGGTCTTCGCAACCGCCAAACGCCATCGACGACACCGACGACACCGAGGCATGCACGCCGGCAATGAGCGAGGTGAACAATCCGTGGGTAGTGACGGAGGTGGCCAACACGTCGGCAGCGACCGAGGCGAACAGCCCACGGGCAGCGGCCGAGGCAAACAGCGAGCTTGAAGACGACGACGCGCCAACGAACGAGTCTGAATACGCAAAGGAAGCCAAGGAGGGCCCGAAACACGGCACTGTGGAAAGGTTGGAGTGGGGGCTGTTGCTGACGACTGGGACGATGAGCGGTACGAGCGGGCCAGGTTCTATGGCGTCGGCGCAGAGAGATCACGAGCCGAAAACGAGGAGTGCACACGTCGATACCACAGCGAGGGACCAAAGGCCAAGAAGAAACGGGAGGAGAGGGAAGCCCATTTCTTCCGCGTGCAACACCAGGCGGTAGAGATGTTCATGGAGCTCGACGGACTCGACGAAAACCCCGCCTTCAGCGACGCGGGTAGGTATAGAGATGCCAGGGCGCGCCTCGACGATTATCATAAGGGAGACTTCACTAAGCTGCCTGACCTGGAGCTGATAGCACAGGAGCTAGGTATCCGAAGGTCTCTTCCAGAGCATCACGATGGCCTCAGCTCTGGCAGCGGACAGGAACCGACAGCACCCCCCAAGCAGCAGCAACGCAAGCGCCCGGGCAGTCCCCAGCACCACGAACGCCGTCAGAGCCGTCGTCTCCGCCAACTGCCGGTCGAGTATAAGCCCGAAGACCCAGACAAGATCATTCGGCTGGCCAACGCCGCGCGCCGCAGGGGCCTGTAGCCGCCTGATGCTCGTCGAGTCGGCGGCATCAGGGCAGCGCTGAAGGGAGGCGAGGCCGCCTGGTCGGGATTCGTTTCCCTTTTCCCAAAGTCCCTTTTTCTTTCTTACTTCCCAAAAAGAAAAAAAAAAAGAAAAAAAAAAGAGAAAAAAAAAAGAAAAAGACCCGAAAAAAAACCATTTGTTCTTTCGCTCAACGATGTGCTTTTTGATCTTCCGGTGTGGGTCGGCCACGCCTCGCTTTGGAACACCCTCCTTTGGATTGACATCTTGGCAAAGGGGGAAATGGTAGTGGGGAGGAGAACCGACAAAGAGTCGCCGAGGGAGGGATGGGAGAGGAGGCTAATCCAAGCTGGCCGGGGCAATTAGGTTTGACCTCGGGGTAGACAGAATGTTTGCGGAGGACATGGAAGCAGAAGCTACCAGACACCACACCCGTCCCTACCTTTAGACAGGAAATAATACACAATTGAAACACACGCTCCCGACCACGTTTTCTGCATTGCTGCCTTGATTGTGGGCTGACGCTCCCCGAGACGACACCACACGCCCTTGGCTCCCACGACGCAACATGGTGTCGTTGCACATGTCTGGCAGCAGAAGAGGGGAGAGATGCGAGGATGAAGTGAGGTTGGGCCAAGCACCCGCCCTTGAGTCAGAGAACCTACTCTCCCTTGCTTGGCTCTGGCACCGAGCAATTACTAGGTAATAATAGTTCCCCGGCGGGGACTCAGGGGTGGCTGGATTGGCCGTGCATTGGGACATTGGTGCACACGCTTGTACGCACCACACCATCACCACAGGTCGGTACGACGACTCGATACGAGACTCGAGGCCTCCCGTCCCAACAATGTGCAACGTCAATGGGCAAACGCTTGCGAGGCTGCCCAGCACCACGCGAATACACTGGTCTCACCACTCGCGTCTGGGACCACAGCTGTCCATCCTATCCTACCTACGTGTATTACCACCATCTGCATCCATGCGACCCTCCAGGCCTCCAGCCCCTGTGCCATGGTGGAACCTCGGGCTGCGCGTGGTTTTCAGTTCCCAGACCAACCAGGCGCCCCTAGGGGCCCCTATTCAAGCAGCGGGCAGCTTATCAACTAATAGACGCTTGCCAACCCATAGCTTATCGAGGGCAATTGTACTACTATTCTACCTACCTTTTATTTCAAGATACCAGAATACTGTGATATTCAGCAGGTCCAAGGGGCACTGAGGCATCACGTGATGACTTGGTTCACTCGAGTCCACGTGTCCCTTTTGGTGCCTCAGGTACCAACACCTCCTCCTTCCCGACCGACTCAGACTACCCTATACACACATCCTGTTTTCCAACTGTTGGGCGCCGCAACCAATCATTCCCGCTTCCATTAATATATACTAGGGGATCTATATGAATCTCAACATATGATATCCTGTGCCGCAGAAAGTTGCCATAATAGAACGGTGCTATACGTAAATTGCCTAGCACACGCCTACCGAATCACAGCCACAGGATTGCAGTCACAGTCATCTTAGAAAGATCTACTACGGCCAGACATCACGGGCTTGTCACATGGACATTTAGTAGTGATGAATTTTCGCAGGCACTGTTTCGTGACTATTATTATGCATGAAATATTTAATTCCAAATACCCCCATCCTAGAAAATACTTTATACATAGTACAGAGGAGGATAAGAGTAGGTAGGTGTGCTGCCAGTTGTGTACTAGCATAGCATGAGAGCACGTGACTGTCTCGCTTGTGCTTAGCTTATCTGGTTCAGGTGTTGCACAACGCGATGTCACGTGGGGTTCTTATGCGGAAGGCTAGTTAATCCGTAACCCGCAAAATCCGGTTGACTGGTCAGCGCATGGATCAGGGTCAAGGATATCTAATAAACGCTATCCATATGTAGGGAGATAACCTCCGTTAAGGAAACAGCGGTTTCTTTGTATACCTAGGGAGAATAGCTCCTTATCATTTGTAGGAATGTATGTTTTTCTAAGCTCTGAAATTCCTTCATTGGAAGGGCCGCCAAATCGTTTGACAGAAGTGTGAGTCAGCGGCTGAGGCTTGCCCCACAACCCCGGCAAAGCGTCGGTTGAACTCTCGATGAGGTCTAACACGTGACCATCCCTTTCGTCACCAATCAAACATGGATGAAGCGTAAACCCATTATATATAGCAGAGATCTGAGTGTAGACTTGGTTTCGCTTCAATAGACGATTGGGAGACTGTATTTATCTGCACATGGTACTGACAGGAGTCTTGGCTTGACACTCGAGCGCTTAGGCATGAGAGTTGCTCCCGTCGTGAGTTTGAACCATCGGCGAATAAGCAAATGGTCGTGGCGCCCAGCTAGTGCATCGCAATGCTGAAACGGTTGGCTTGAAGGAAAGATAGGACTCTTTTTAGAGGGTTGTTATGTCACATGGCGGAAGATTGTGTTAATGGAGCAAACATATAGAGCTCCTACCTGCGGATGGCATTAAACTGAGTTTTTGCCGAAAGCTGGCCGTAGGACGATTATCTGTACGAGTAGAATTCCCTACCTGTCCTTGACTACAACCTTTGCAAGGCTAGACGCGACAGTCTGAAAGTCTTGCAGTCCCATGTCTCAGCGGAGAGGACTAAGCTGGACTTCATACTGCCTTAAATAAAGTTGAATTCTTTTCCTCTAAGTTTAAATCACAATCTCGGTGCAATAATGATTTGATCTGAAATCCAGAATCCGCCATCACCAATTCCTCTGTGGGCTCCCCAAGCCTATGGAATGCCTTGTCTCTGCTAGCATGTGCAATTCTGTATGATTCAACTACACAAGGATGCTGCGAGGCGTGAGTATTGCACGGTGGTTAATCACTTGATACTCTAGCGGATTCTCGGGATGTATGTACGGATAACCAGTAAGTTATCAGGGCGGGAACTCGGATGCTAAGGTATGTTCTCAAGGGCCGGCAAATCGGTCTCAGATGAACATCGCACATATCAACCTTGGAGATATCCCTGTCCAAGACAGCAACATTCAACCCTTAAACCCAAGCCATTATCGTCTTGTTCTATGATTCTGGATTTAGCGTATATGTATTGGTTTTTGGGACTTGATCAGTGGACTCTTGGGGCGAGGCAAATGCATGTTTGTGATGAAATAGATAAGACTTAATGGCGCTTTGCACACAGTACCGCCGCATTTTTGACGATTTGTGACAAGAAAATCGGCTTGGATGGTGAATTTGAATACGGATTGAGGTCATAGTAATGGCTGATGTCTCTTAGGTAATCTCTCGAGCTGGGTAACAAGTAAGACTTTTCAAGCACATAACTCTTAGTTATGCCCTGCTATTGCTCTAATGGTAAAAGTGAGCGGATGCAATCCTGAGAATACATCCAGCACATGGAGGATAAATACGGCCTGCAGGCACGATGAAGCGCTTTGGGCTTCTCGCGTCGCGTGTTTGCAACGGAAATGCCTCATGCACGGTGCTTATCCCACGAGGACTCGTCGGCCCTTCCAAGGCTCACTCAACCTATGCGAGGAACAAACCTAGCTCGGGCGTTTTCAAGGTCAACCAGAACAGAGATTCGCTTGGATAAATACTCATACAGTGCGCTGCCTCCAGGACCGTCATTTAGGCTGCTCAAACTTCATCCTCGAGAACACGCACAAAGCCCGGATCAAATCGTGATATCCCTACGACACTCGCATCTAGACTCAACTACCGCGCCATATGAAGCGCTGTCGTATAGCTGGAATGACCCTTACGCCTCTGCTCTTCTACCTCCAGATGTATCGACAGTTGTTGGTCAGAATGGCAAGGTCGCATGCTCCATTAGTATAGATGGTGATTACACTGTTCAGGTGACGCCAAATCTTATGCTCGCCCTACGAGCCTTGCAGTTGGATAATGTCTCTCGTACTCTATGGATCGATGCGCTGTGCATCAACCAACACTCTTGTCTTGAGAAGAGTAGTCAGGTCCCACTCATGACAGATATTTATAGCAAAGCGAGAAAAGTTGTTATCTGGCTAGGCGAGGAAGACTATTGGACCTACGGCTCGATCAGAGTCATCAACCGATGGGCCGATATATATGCCAACGCCTTGAAGACAGGGGCTCGTCAATCAGAGATTTTGGAAAAGCTCAAAGAGTGGAGTACCTTCGACGTCGAAGAGCAGGCTTGCTTTGAGGCGTTTGCCCGCCGTGCGTGGTTCACGCGTGCATGGACATTCCAAGAACTGTGCTTGTCACAGGATATTGAGATTAGCTGTGGTAGATATGCTGTCCCCTGGGCAGTATTCGGGGATGCATGTGCTGCAGTTGTTGTCGCGGGGTAGGAGAATTTCGTGTTCGAGGAACACGAAAACATAAAAACCTTGGTCAAATTTCACAAACTCTGCCGAGACATGCCTAACCGGCAGGACCGTCTCCGAGATGAGAGATTTCAGCTCTGGACGAAGGGCACACAGCAGGACGAGGAGGAGCGGACGCAAGGCTGAGGTCTGGTGCGTCTCTGCTAGAGGTCGCTGATCTGGCGACGCGCATCACGGGCTTGAGTCGCGCCCGAAGCAAGATCCAAACATCGCTGCATGGCTGCGGAATGGGTTGGACCCATAGAGAACAGCTTTCTTTGGGTACGTGTGGGTTGACTTCGAATACAGCTGTATTATCGTCAAGACGAGCAAAATGAAGCAAAAGCGATTGTATTATGGATGAGGAGAAAAGCTATCTGTTGTGTAGTCCGACGGAAGGTTCGTCTTAGTAGATGGCGGCTCATCGATAAATCCATAAGCCGACCGATAGGTGATATCAACAGTACGACCATAAACGGGGGCGGAAGGTACTCTCATGGGCTTGGGCGTGGTAGTTATAGAATCATATATACATACCTACCTCCTTGCCATTAAGGTTCTACTAGGAACCAGCGGAACACCTGAAGCGAACCAAGTTGTAGGCTTCCTACCATATCTATCGGCGGTGATTCCTGCCAGAATGCTGGGTTGGATATGAATGATTATGCGCTGGGGAGATTGTGAAACTAATTAGCAATATGGGCTGAGTTGAGGGTATGGGATCAGCCTGTAGCATTTCCCAAGGTCCTCCATCCAGTGCTACTCTTCCCCGTGGAGAATGCGGGGAAAGCCGCCAACTCCATTTTCATTGAAGGCTTCTTAGGCTTGGTGAGTGACTACTAAGGCTGTTGGATGTAATTGTCTCATGGATGGGAGTGTGAGCTGGCAAGTGGCTAAAACAAAACATGGCACATCAAAGCCCCCATACAGCCTCAGATTTCGACACAATATCAAAACAACCAACTCAGTTATTAATACAATATCAAGCTAAATAATATATAATAATATATTATTTTAATGTTATTGTTTGAAATATTATTAATAACAGGACGAGGTCTCCAGCTTGCGCGAAAAGAGCTCTGGTGTGCCATGTTTTATTTTAGCCACTTTGGCTGGAACAAGACCATGACTCGTCCTGGGGGTTACTGGCTTTCTGCTGGTTTACTATCGAATTATCCTCATTGGCTTATTGTCCTCGTCCGGCGGGGTGCCGTGGAGAATGGCGTGGAGTCTGTTCTGTTCCCGAAAGAGGGGAACCTTGACCTAGCAGCTCTCTCCGCTCAAACTTACCCTCCTCGACCGGACAGGCAATAAACTCCGCCCTCTCATATCGATTCCTTGCGTCACGGACTATCCATACCAATTTACCCCAGATTCTACCTCGTTGAAGCATCGCGGAAGGACTGGTCTCTTGGGATATTAAGTGTACTTGCAACGCCATCATGCCCCCCATGGCCTATTTTCGTCATCCCAATCGTCACTATCCCGTGGCCAATGTCCCACAACATGGACACTGCCTCAATATGACTGGTTCGTCACCATCTCAACAGTGGCCCACACCAGAGCATTCACTGGCTTCGACCGTTCGATCTGCCCATGGGGAGCATTCCGATGAGGAACAAGTTTCGTATGCATCCCCCAAAGGATATGCCCGCCCATGCATGTTATGACTGCGGGTTAACCATATTTCTTCAGCCTGACTAGGCCGCCTCCCCGGTCTCCTATCAACCAGCACGGCTCTGGGTTCCCATTCCAGAACCGAAAGGAAGCTCGTTATCTGATGTACTATATCAAAGATTTCTCTTCCTGGGTAATGCCTCTTCGAAGCTACCATCTGCCAGGGACTGACATTTTAGTAGATTGACATTTGTGACCCTGCTCGCCATTTCGCTCGCGAGGTTCCCAGACGCGCTTGTGACGATCCCCTGCTGGCATTCTCGTTGCTGGCATTCACATCCCGGTTCTTTTGTCTTAGATCTAGGATTGATGATCCAAGCAGCGATATTTATTATAGTAAAGCTATTCAGCTACTTATTCCCGCTTTGGATGATCCCATCGCATCTATAGATGAAAATATTCTTGCAGCGATCGTACTATTGCGTCTTAATGAAGAAATGTCAGGTAAGTTCGGTCTTCGCTTATCCAGCATGTATCTCCATACTTTTACTGACTGATCACCGGGACTGGGAGAGGGGAACAGAGAACGACACTTGTACTCATTTACTAGGGAGCACCCGTTTGTTAGACTTGGCATCAAGCTTTGCGCCTCTTGGTGGCCTTGGTGAAGCGGCGAGCTGGCTTCTCTTGCGGCAAGACATGTTTGTCTCGCTCACTAGGTCCCTGTGTCCCACAAGTACCTACGAAAATTATAGAACCTCGGCCTTTTTCACCAGCTCTACACCTGAGGCTATGGCTAACCGGGCGGTCTTTTTGTGCAGTCAAGTGCTTGCCTATGCGTTTCGGAATGACACAAGGCTGGATGTTGATAGATGGCAGGAGCTAAACACCAGCGTAGCAGAGTGGTTTGATAGTGCCCCGAAGGAGTCTCTTCCATACTTCGCAAGTCTACCCAGCGATGATCCCCAGACAGAAGGGTCGTGTTTTCCAATATGCTGGATGACACGGCCGCAATACGGTAATGCGCGACACAAACTCCCTGCGCAGATGACAATCTTGCTAACGAATTTTTCCATGTGGCAAGTGCTTGCATATCAACACTATTATCTGGCTCGATTACTTCTGAGTGCCTTTGATCCTCAGCTATGGAAACCTGGCCCTGATGCTCTGAGGAAGCGACCCGAGGCTGACGTATGTTGCCAATCTTCTCCAGCCCTTCTCAATACGAACACACAGTAACCTGACCATAATGCCACAGGACAACATCCGTAATTTCATGGGCTTAATTGTCGGGTTGTCGATCAGTCATCCAGATATGATGACAGGACGGTTCATTGCGCACCACACTCTCCATGCATGTAAGTAGATCGCCGTCACTTCGCCATTTGGCATGGCACTCATCTGAAGCGTAAAATTAGTCGGGTCATGGATACAGGATGGAAGACAACGAAATGAAGTATTGGAATTCTTACAAACCCTGCGTGATTTGTCAGGATGGCAAACAGCGCCCCTGATCACGCGATTGAGCCGGCAATGGGCTGAAGCAATGCCCTAAGTGGCAGAGAAAGCCTGGCTAAGGAAATCGGCAAGGTGGTTCGCCGCTGGGATGAAGTAATCACATCACTGGGAGGAAGATGTCTGGTGTACTGAACGAGCATATGCTGTAATTAATGGTGAATCTATTGACCAGGTTATCTAATTTGTTTTCTCATGACTTCCAAGTCTCCTGCAAATATTTCTGGCTTTCTCAAAAGTTAGAAGCGCTCCCCATAAACTGACCCAAATTACTTACGTCGAGCCCGTTGACCAGCCATAATATGACGAGGTCTTGATCATAAGGTTTAACAGTATTGCTTGCTCTTCTTTCTCGTGAAAGTAGTCGCCAGCAAGTGCGATAGCCATGCACGCAGAGCTGAAAGGTTCAACTCTTAGTTAGAGCCTAGAAGAGCGAATATGAAGAAAAACTTACAGGTGACCTGGATTGATTTCTTCCAAGGATTCCGCAATCCCACAAACCATCTTTGCATGGCCTCTCACTTGCTCCTATGTCAATGTCAATATATGTTCAGCGATAGATATTTGCGTTTGATATGACCTACGTCAATCCATTCGATGGCTGCTTTCTTTGCTGATCCTATCCTGGGGACGCGGGGATTATGTGCCGTGAGAAGAATTCTGACTAAATGGTAATATTGCATTCCTGCCGCTGCGTAGCTGTCCAGAAACCATATCTCAGGCAACATTTGGCCATCAGGGCCATCTTGGGAAAAGACAGGAGTGAAGGATGACGGCTTGGAAGACATCCACGTATTGGCGTAACTGAATAGTTGGTCATATGTGGACGAACTATGCGCATCACCAAAACAGTACTGTATGGTATCAAAGAGATGCAGTAGCATTCTGTTGCACCAAGTGCTGTCGTCTGCCGTTTGACAAAGATGATCCTGGAGAAGAGATTCCAGCGCACGGCGATCGACAGGGATATTTACGTGTCGTTGATTCATGAGAGCAAGGAATATTTCTTGTCTCAAGCTTGCCCACATGATTGCTGCTTGAAATTCGTCATGGGTATGGAATGGAGGACTTGGGGTGCCTAAAATGGCGAAGCCTTGTGTCGAGTCTTGTTTATCTTCAAGATTAAATATGAACCTTGAGAGAAGTGCGGCGGCCGTATTGTTGTTCCCATAATCGATATGCGGTAGAGTTATCGGGTTACCGAGACTTTGAGGCGCATTGTCCAAGTCGAGTGAAAGGCCTAGGCTCTTAGCAGATGCGTTGTACACCAGATGAAGGAGGGGTTGGCAAGAAATAGCCCGCTCCGTGAGCTCAGTCGCGGCCTTTCTGCCTTCATCATAAAAGTCAAATGCGGGGCCTACAACTTGGACAAAATGTCGAATGAGGTTGGCCTTATCCTTCTCTTTGAGGGCCGCCTGAGGAAGCTCCAGGCGCTTAAACTGCCTGATGGTGGACTCTATGGAACACTCCGATGCTGGTTGAGCCCAATCACGGATAAGCGGTGACTGACCAATATCCGAAACAGTCTGGGGTGATATTTGAGAAATAATCTGATCTTCCATAGATGGACTGTTTGTCCCAGGAGAGAGGAGAGAGTTCGGGTCGCAGGTCTCAGTGTTTGGCGGCGAAGTATCAGCGTGTTCGTTGAAGCGGTCGGCCGGGAAGTATTCATCTTCAGCTTCTGATCCACCGTCGTACTGTCTCGCAATCTCTAGACTTTGGTCAACAAAGTCAATTCTTTTCGAGATAGTCCGACACCATGTCTGGTCCGAAGGAAACTTTTTCGATCCTCTATTCACGTCAGTCAAACTCGCTCAGTTGATAACACGAACTGGCTATAATAGAGACTTACTGTGACATCAAACGGAACCGAGCTTTGGAACCCTTGTTGCAGGATAGTTTTCGCTTAGCACATTGGCTACATGGCAGGGCACCATCACCTGCGCGACTTGTATTTAGCATGCATCTCAACAGAGAAATAAGAGTGCGAGTCGTGCTTCGAAGAGAGAGGCATTGAGGAGGCTTTCTCACATTTCACATGCCTAACCGATGTTCATATCGAACATGTTAATTTTCACTAGTCCACCAAGCATGTGCGGCTGTATCAATTGCGCTCTTCACTGACCTTGCCCGGCAATGCTAAGTTCATCTCTCCATTAGCCATATGTTAACGTATCAGACTCCTTGTCTGCAGCCTTTCGATTTTGGATTGTATGAGGAGGGAGTAGCTGTACTTACTTCACATCCTCGTACTCTTTTCTTGCTCTCCGGCATGATCTGATAGTGCCTATTTTGATCAGGTCACAGACAGCGGCTTGAGGTAGTAGAGTGGAGCCGGTGATGAGAATGAAGAGAGACAGCCTGGGTCGTGAGCATGCGGCAGGGCCTTCGCGCTTTTATAACCTCATTTGCTGTGGAAGGAAAGTTTCCCCTCACCCCAGTTCGACATAGTTGCGGGGTTCTGGGGAAGTGTGAGTGGAGCTTCGGGTTGATCAAGTAGATTCCATGCAGAGACACCTTTGATCACCTTTGATCACCTTTGGTCTTGTTGGCCTCATCTGGCATTCAATTTCAATGGAGCCAATGGCATGCGTTGTATTCACCTCGGGTGTGGGTTGCACAAGTGTTTGTTCGAGCATCTTTGTGGTGCCTAGACTTTCATCATCGCGGGAACAGTGTGAGTATATGTATTTGTCGACATGGTAAAAGGCTTAGTCTGTTAAAATAACATGCACTGGCGGCCATCATCGTTCTAAACGTAGCCAAGGGTGCAGTTTTCATCGACTGGATTTCGCTTCATGTGACTATGGCCCATCCTTCGGTCGTGTTTTGTCTAAGCGTAATTCAGCTAGGCAGCAGCACGTATCCCTCTCTTGATGCTTTCCACGAACTGAGCAGCAAGATCTCAAGCACTGTAACAAACTATGAGTGGTATGCATCTCTCGTCCTTTAATCATAGCCTATATTCTGTTAGTCTTGGGGTTTGGCACTCGTGTAAAGTTCTTATTTTCCCATCGCGCTGTACCAAGTGGGTGATAAGAGAAATGAGACATCTGATGGAAGGGCGGTTATTAATCGACTGCTTTCTGTAATAAATAGAGAAGTTTAGTAGTATGGAAATAAAATATGATAAAAAGAAATATAGCATTGTCTCTGGAGTATGTATTCTTAGTACTCAATAATCATTAATACCGGTCGCAGACTTGAGAATAAGCAGCTAAATGTTTGAGAGTCTCAATTTCAATGTCACTCACTTGGTACTTTCGAGATGCTAAAGGTGGAAAGGCAGGTGCCATTAGACATCGCCTTCTTGTAGTAAATGTAGCTAAGATGAACGTTCAGCCTTTTGTCGCTTTTATAGCACATCGAGCTTTTCTAGAATGTCCAACCTCCCGCTCATCATACTACCTACCGGAACACACTTGCTGGAGAACTTCCTTGGATAGAAGGTCAGAATCCTTTATTGCTTCTAGGTAGAGACTGGAGAATGCATCTGACCGTATATTTCGTTCCTGGGACAAACCGTGGTGTTGGCATCATTTGTGCATCGCTACGAGTTTGCGTTACTCGGAGGATTCGAGTCTAAAAGGCTTGAGAGCATGAGTCGTCGACTTGGAGAGATGCTAACTAATACATGAAAAAGAGCAGATTGAGCTCACTAGGTGGCGCGGTCACCATAAACTTATACTAAGCCTGATAATCGTGCTCATGGCATTTTCTTACTTCTACAAGACTTCGTGTTACCGTAAAGTAAAATACCATGTTGTCTTGCTTGATGCAGCGCGTAGATGTTCTTGAGTCAGTGGTAATTGTGAGCTCTTGTGGATGCCTCCGCATCATCTCGTAACTGGCCCCCTAGATGGTTCGGCTGATCCGCGATGTTCGATTCCCAAGATTCCAGTTCCCGAGCTAGCGAGGTGATAGATCATCTCGCTTCTATTTGGCCGTCAATTAACGCCATGTAGTTAGTGGGCCACCAGCTCTGGAGCAGTTCGGGGTGAAATTGCCCTCGCAGGTGAATTGGGTAAGATTGGGCGAGCCAACCTGGAGCCGAGAGCAAGGCCAAGCACTGAACACTTCCTCTAGAAGACCGCACGGGTCGTTTCCACAGTATCCTTGGTTGAGACATATGCAGCGAGAAACACCAACCTCAAACATTGGCGCTCGCAGAAGTGATGGCCCCAATCCCCACGCATACCGGTCCCCTCTAGTTGCAGTAGTAACCCAACTTCCAGTCGATTTATGCCCGACAAGGGAGGTTTCCCCGAAGCCCTTGACGCATGTACGTGTCCTCGTGATACTTTGGTCTCCGATTTACCAGCGGCGACCCCAGATTCCCACCAGCCTCGCGAATCGACAGGAGACTGTGGATTTTCAATGGAGTTCTATACATACACCCCGCGCAGAAATCTGTGGGGATGTCGAATGGGTATATATGAAGCCGTATCTTTGTCATGAGGGAGATTTGTTCTTGACACCATACCACATCATCTCCTCCTCCAATCTTACTCCCTAACCTCACACAATGGCCCCCAAGAAGCTTCAGGTTGCCGCCGCCGGCCTTGGCCGAATGGGCAAGCGACACGCCATCAACTTTCTCAACCGTACCCCACGAGCCGAGCTTGTTGCTGCCTTCACCCCGGACCCGGAGGAGATGGCTTGGGCCAAGGTTAACCTGGAACCCTATGGCGTTACTCTCTACAATGACTACAAGAAGATGATTGAGCAGCCAGGTCTCAATGCCGTCGTCATTGGAACAGCTACATCTGTCCATGCTGAGGAGGCCATCCAGGCAATGCAGAAGAATCTGCACGTTCTCTGCGAGAAGCCTCTCTCCACGAGCATCCCTATCGTGCGTCATTTCCCTCCTTGATTCAGTATTCCCAGCGTTGCTAACAACTACCCAAGTGCCGCCAAGTCGTCGAGGGGGCAAAGAAGCACCCTCACCTCAAGGTTATGTGTGGGTTCTCTCGTCGCTTCGACGAGTCCTACCGTGATGCCCGCAACAAGGTGGAACAGGGCCTGATTGGGCGTCCTTCCATCATCCGCAGCCAGACCTGCGACAAGCATGACCCTTCGGGATTTTTTGTCGCTTACGCCGCCTGGTCTGGGGGGTTTTTGTCGACATGTCTGTTCACGACATTGATCTCACGCTCTGGTTCTTTGGCGATGACATCCAACCCAAGAGCGTTTCTGCTCACGGCATCCGCGCTGTGCAGCCCGAGCTTGCCCAGTACAACGACTATGACAACGCTGTCGGGATCGTGGAGTTTTGGGGTGGTAAGATCGCCTACTACTACTGCTCCCGCATGATGGCCCATGGACAGGAGGATACGACCGAGATCATCGGTACAGAGGGCAAGCTGTCCGTCAACAGCAACCCCCAGTCCAACTTTGTCAACTACTACCACCCTGGCGGCATCACTCGTGAAGTGCCTGCCCACTACTATGGCCGATTTGAGATGGCTTTTGTCCAGGAGGCCAATGAATTCACCGAGTCGTGCCTGGATAACAAGCCGCTGCCAGTTAAACTGTCAAACGCTGTCAAGGCCGTGGAGATTGGGGCTGCGCTTCAGGAGGCGCTCGTTTCAGGAAAGCAAGTCCGTTTCGACGAGACTGGACGACGAGTCGAGGGTAGCTCCAAGTTGTAATTGCAGTTTGGATAGATGCACTGACTACTAGAGAAACTAAAATGGGTTATGATCTAGACAATAATATGCTCCCCGTTTCCTTGATTTAAACCTGCGAGTCTTTGCCGTAAAAAGAGGTACCTGATGGAGACTGTGTGGGAAGGCTTCGTTCATCTCCGCTGGGCCGAGTTTGCGAGCCAACTACCCAAGATCAACGTGGGCTTTGGCAGTGAGTGGTGGAAGTCAATGACACCTACATGGTTTTTATGTTTCCTTTTCGTTATACACTACCAGGTTATGGAATAGAACCAACTCGGAATTGTGTGGACTCAAACCCTCTAGCCCGCATCCTAAGTCCTGACCCTCAAATTATTCCTGGAGCTTCGTATAGTTCGAGATCTGTTGATGCGCACCCAATGTCTTGACCCCGCATGGCAAGCCACTGCTTCCGAAAGTCGTCGGCATACATTGGAGAAGAGATAGCGTCTGCCCGCCTGCCTCCTTTTCGATATCTTGGAATAATATCGAATAAACGATTCTGAAGCGACTGGAATACTATATCTATATGTATCACGGCAGGGTCAAAGTTAAGCCGGACTTTGTCAGGATTCACATCCTCGCGGTCAAAGAGCAGCCTAAGGCGCTTCAGTCGCCTGAAGGATCTCCCTTCTTGGACTTTCACGATAAGGGTCTGAACTTGATCCAAAATATCCTCACCACATCGGTGGATCTCCAGAGACTCTAAATCATCAGGGAGACAGTCCGCGAGGTCTGGAGCTCCTCTTACCCGTGGAATGCGTGCAGGGGTGTTGGTATCGCCTATTACAGTGTATCCATTGAAAAACCCAGTGAGAGAACGCATTCCTGTCACAAGACTTTTCAAACGCGTCATGTTTCGGAGCTCAAGGCCTAGACAGAGATGTTCGCCTTGGGTAGGGACATCTAGTTGAAACTCTTCCGCCACATTGAGGTGGAGATACTCAAGGGAATCTGCATGAGGGAGAATAGACGCCAGAACATGGCGGGGCAACAACTCTTCAGCGGGAACATGGTAGAACCCTCGCGTAATTTCAAGACTTTTGACTGCTTTGCATACTCTCAGCATGCTGTGAAGCACTTGAGGAGAGAGATAAGATCCGCGGAGGGTGATTTCCTCTACATTGGAAGATCTGGCCGGTAATTGGCCAAAGTATCTTTCAGCTGCATTGCCAGTACTGACATTGAATCCTTCAAATGAACGGAGCGTATCCAGTTGAAAGAAAGGGCCGGGGTTCCTGTCATCAGGATGGCCGCCGTGGTTTTCACAAGTTTGGGTTTCGCAATAAACATGTCGCAAACGCGAGAGGGGTGGCTTCAAGCCATTACTGATGAGAGGATTTGCCCTATTCAATAACTCGAGAGCCTGGAAGAAATGGCGATGCCAGTATGGAGTCTCGAAGTAGAGGCTGCGAAGATTGGGACAGGATATAAGGATAAGTGCAACTTGTGCATCGCTGCACCCGATTTCAAGGTCCTTGATCCATCCTTGTGCAATATTTGGCATAGAGTTTGGACCGAGGGCGTCAGTAATATGCTTTCTATATATCGCGAGCTCCTCTGGCTTATATTCATCGAATCGTCGATCGTCTTCGAGCTCTTCATCCTCATCTACTGCCTCAGTGTCGTACCCCACGTTGGGGTCTCGAGAGAATTGGCCAAAGATCAGGCTTTCAACATAGATAGCCAGTTCAGGCCTCCTCGAGAGAATATAGCGGAGAAATTGGGCATTGCGGCGCTCTGAGCAGAACCCTCCTCCGTGTCTGTGATCCGTGTTCCGGAAAGAGCGCACTGAAAGTGGCAGAGCGGCGCGGTTGAGCGATTTGCATGTGAGAAGCACGGCTTGCAGAGTCGGCTGGTCAGATGGTGAGGTCAAATGGGACAATATGGCGATTTGGAGTTCAACTGGTAGATGCTGAAGGCAGCTCGAGTCTCGTGGCACCGTTGGTTGCTGCATCCTTCTTGTCCATGGAAATGGTGTAATGTGGGCTGTAAATGATCGTGTGGATGCTTTGAGCACCGAAGTGTTTTCTTCTGTTGATATGCAAATAGCACATGGCATGCTGGGCCTTTCAGTGAAAATATCACTCAACTCCCTCGTGATGAATTAAACCACGTGATTACCTTCCTACGGCAACGGCCCACTCACATTTAGATCAATTGATATGTACTTTCACTACCGCTGCAGCTTTTACGCGTGAATGGACAGGTCGAATGAATGAAAAGGTCAAGCTTTAAATCACGAGCCTAGTATTGCGAAATTCTCCCTTATAGAACTCCTTTTGCTGTTGTGTATGATCTCACCATCTTCCTAGCTTAAAGATACCAAACTAGCATGAAGTTACGTGACATGCGAGGTTAAAGACTGCCAGAAACAAGAAATTTATCACACATGCTTCTTTCTTACGGAAGGACAAAAGCAACAATTCCAATTCTCTATTATGGTGGGCATAGACAATTATTGGGTTTGCCAACCATTGAGGCTGACTGTCTGTGGATTTACAAGCATTGCCAGCTATCCGCCGAGTTGACGTCCCCAGAACCCTTGTAGGTATTTCTCTTAGGATACTTGCAGTGCCTCCGAGTCATGACTACTTGAGATGAGTTGGCTTCCTTTTTCTTTCCCAGCAACGAATCAGGGGCAACACCATCCTCAACCCAGCGGACCAGAGCTGCCAGCGCATTACTGTCAGGCTTATACTCATCAAAATTATCACCGCTGGCGCCGATTATAGACGCTCCGTTCCCCCTCGGCAGTGGTTCATTCCAGAAATGCGGAAGTACCGATAGAATTCGTCCAGCTCGGCCGACGTCAGCTCCATTGTGCGCGACACATGGTTGTAGTAGCGTGCCGAATTCTCGCTGGTGATGACCGTGTCCTCGAGACCGTGATAATGAAGGATCTTAGTTCCGGCATCCCGCGCTGGCGACAGATCCCCCTTCCAAGTCGCCACGTTGTGTGTGTCGGTCTGCAACAGCGGCGGCCAATCCGCGGGACTCAGGGTCGCTGGATCCCAAGAAGGGTCCTTGTACACGACGTAGCGATACCAGTCGGTGCTGTAGGCGAAGGGCTCACCGGAAAGGTAGTAAGCGTAAGGCATGTCCTTTGCAGGCTGAATCCGCGGATAAATGAACTTGCCATCAGGCCCATATGTCGGTGAGAAAACGGAGCGCACAGTCTCTACCTGCGCCCCGGTTAGGCAACTAATGGTCTGATTTTTCGCACATATCAAAGCTTCGGGCCGATATTGGCAAAGTTCAGGGTCTTCCAGAATTCCATCCAGCACTCCGTCAAGTTTGTCGCATTGCTTAACCATGTCCTCTCCTACAAGGCGCCACTCGTCCTCTGTCAAAAATGTTGAATCTCCAGGCTTACCGGTATAAAGGTAAGGCTGGGCGCTCGCATAAAACAGAGATGTCATGGAAAAGGCTGGTGCGCCAGCAAGAATACCGTCAAACTCCTCTGGGAAGTCTTGAGCCGCCTTGAAGCCTTGTCTGCCGCCAGTCGAGCATCCCAGATAATACGACTTAGAGTGAGGTCTTTCGTAGAAAGTGTTGACAATTTGTTTTCCGACAGTTGCCTCAAGGTAAATAGATCGGTATACGTAGTCCTCGATCGATCCGGGATTGTTGTGGAGCGGTTCGCCTGATGTCCCGTTGTGGCCATTATTTGTTCCAATGGTGGCGAAACCTTGAGAAGTCCCGTATGCCAAATCTTGATACTTGATGCAACCGTTGAGTCCTCCATTGCCCGTGGCTAGGAAACGGCCTGTCCAGTTGAGAGGAAGCCATGCCTCTAGGCTGACGGCACTAATTGTGCTTGTCGCAATAGAAAAAGACAGCCGGCAAATATCTGAGGTAGTCACCACTGACGTGGTTGTACAAGTCTCGTCTTGGTCTGGGAAAGTGACATTTGAACCGGATGATACTAGCTCTGCAAAATATATAGTCGCATTGTTCAAGTGAAGGCTGGTTGCTAGATCTTGGCAAGAAATGGCAGGCTGGAAGACAGGGTCTGCAGAAATGATCGGAACCAGCAGCAGGCTGGGCCAAATCTTAGTAAGGCTCTTTTTCATTATTGAGAAGGACGCCATGACTAGATCAACGAAGGTTGTGGAGCAGTACATGAAGGGATTGGACAAGAAGGTAGACAAGCCATCCTCAAGCATCGAATATATACCCCTAGCAGTGAGGGGATGATCAGTTTCCATGTCTTTCGACTCGGGTATACTTTGGAAAAATGAGCGATATAATGAGCATTCCAAGTCGAATAAGGTCCGTGATTCAGACTAGAGGAAGCGGAATACCACCTTACAGCCTGTGAGTTCCATGCAAGATATTGCTATCTTTACCCGCAAACTGCTTCTAGTATGCGGGGGCGTTGTCGTAGCAGGCGGGAAAGAAAATATCCGGGGTAGCGGGGTAAGAGGTGAGAAGAACGAGACGGAGAAGACGGAGATGGGACGGATATGTGTAAAAGGGAAAGATGTGCGGTCAACGTCTCAATGGAATAAGGGGAAGATGGGAAACAATCGGTTTCGATGAGAGAATTAACATCAAATCACCGAGAGGTCATCGTTCCACTTTTCGCAATTTATACCTAAACCAAACAAGGAAATTACCCCGTCCTCGTCATTCATTTTCTGATAAAAGAGCGACGATTACGTTTGGATCAATTGTTTAGAGCTCCTTGGAAGCCTTGCCGTCCCTCTCGGCGAAGTCGAGGCAGATAGATGGGCTGTCGAGGTGATCGAAAACTCTGAGGGAGAAAGAGGGCGGAGAACAGCTTGCAGGAATGTTCCATCAACGGCTCAAGTGATCTGCTCAACGGCTTGTAGAAGAAAGTCGAGGTAAAGAGCTCTACTTGGCAGGTTGGTCGGTTAAACGTGGGTGAAGAGAGAGTTCGAACGGTTAGTGCTCCCTGCTCGTTTCTCCCATCAGTCAGGATTGGACCTGCTCCTTAAATCTACCTCGCAGTGAAGTGAACTTTATTATTTGAAAATATCTTCGCTATATTTTCATTCCACAGTGGTGAGTTCTACACTAGTATTGCGAGGTATGGCTGATGTCTAAATGTTGAGAAGATCTACTACGCCTCGTTTAATTAGCTTGCCGCACAGGATAGAGTAACTTATTTGGCAACCAGCTGATGCGATGCCTGTCCTATTTCTACATTCGAACTACGTCCACGCAGTTGCAATAGCGTTTTAGGGCAAGGGCGTCTATAAAGCTATTGCAAGCAATGAGTGCCCTCTCCAATACGATGATGGCTAGGTACTTGGGAATACAGCCCCGAACCATCAAGTGCACGTACAATGTTACATCGTAATTATTCAGCACCACAATTTGAGCTCGCTAATACTAAAGTCGAGACACCAAGCTCGTCCAAAGGTTTTCCTATAATTTCGAAATAATATGATGTACAAAGAGGCAAGGTTTTGCATCCTTGTCCGAAAAAGGAAAGCGAAGATTAACAGCGCGTTTCGCCAAGATTAGGCAGGGCTGAAAGCTGATTGGGGGCCTAAACCAGCAGCCATAGGTCCAAAACTATAAATGGAGACTCGTGCCCGGGTTCCATCTCTGCTTACGCCAAAAGTGTTTTCTCTCCCCAAGCGAGCGACTTGCTAGGTCCAAACTGCAGCTTATCCTAGCAACATGCTTCCAGCGGAGATCAGATACGAGATTGTATCGCACTTCCTGTATCCAGACGTTGAAGGTTTTCCAGGGGGATCACAATACCGGCACTATGGAATTGACTGGGACGATTTCATGCCACTCCGGCCTCCTCGGCCGATTAACGACTGCCCCTCTCATGGGAAGTTTAGAACAATTATCACTAGTTTCTATCGGTTAGAAGCGGATCTCATAACACTATGCAACCTCCGCTTAGCTTCACGGGAATGGCTTGCTACTGTCGATCCTTTCCTCCAGCAATGGTCTTCGCTGAAAGTTGACGTTGGTTCACGTCAGGCCATGGGGAGACTCGCAAAGGTTATGCGCCCATCTTTTCCCGCCAAGAAATTGGTCATCCCTTGTATTGAAGCCGCGTTAGCCTTCACTAGGCGCTTCACTTATGATTCAGACGCCGACGACGATGTGGAGGATGTAAAGGAGTACAAAGACGAACCTCTCAACCGCAACTCGGACGATTTCGCCGCAGTTCCTGGTGCTCTCCCCGAAAAGCCTTTCATGAGCTCACAGGATACAGACCTTCTGGAAAGCATTTGGAGTAATCTTCCCCAGATTGAGTCATTTACGCTAATTTTCCCCGAATCTGCCGGCACATTCGATAATGGTTGGGAAGGATCGGCGGACTTTTATGACATGGAAGTTGTCAATTCTTCAATGTCTTTCTTCAAGAAAGCCCTCTCCTCGCCTGTTTTCAGTCACCTTACAGACTTAAGACTTCATCTCCCATGTACCCACAATGTAGGACAAATCTGCGAAGGCCTAAGCCTGGACGCACACAACCGTATCCTTCATCTCGAGATTTGCATCGTGGATGCCTCTGGGGTTTCGGGCCAGCGCGAGCATCTATTTTTGGATAATCCAGGCGACTACATGGAACTCGATGGGGATGTGCATATCTACAATTCAGTTCCATATAGCAACATGCAGAGGGAATTTAGCAACCAGCAGCATCAGGATGAACTTTGGGAGTTTGTGGGGTCCTGCCCGAATCTTCAATCTCTCCATATAGTGGGGACGAATTTTCTAGATCTCGACAGACTACATTGGAAGAAATCTCCAGACTCTCGAGGTTTACGCGTGCTCTCATTGGAAAGAGTATGGGTAAGCTTCTCGTCCCTCGAGGCGTTACTACTGCCATCACCTTCAGTGGCGCACACAACTCCCCAGCTTCGTAGAATCTCACTCGGCGATGTGAAGCTTCATGACAACGGAGGGAATTGGGAGGATATATTCAACAGCCTACGTGAAGGCTACCCGGATCTGGAGCTAAGCTGCATGGATCAGTTGACTTACTTTGAGAATCACCCCAGGTACGCGTCTCATCAGAGCCCCTGGGACTCGATTTGGAAGATACAAACTGAAGAGGTGAGTGATTTAAGAGCGGCGTACGCGCTTGCAAAACATCTTGCCGAGAGAGCTGGTGGTTGGGACTACTATCCGCAAGAATGCCACGAGTCTCTAGATCATTATGGGTTAGATGAAGACTAATCTCTCAAGAATGAGAGAGTGTCCCAGTCTTAGTAGATTCAGAAATCAAGGGACTGCAAGGTCACCTCGGGAAAATGATTGTGGCAGTCAGTCAATAATAAAGCTTCTTATTATGTAATAGTAAGCAGATAATATTGCCTCCTAATTCTAAAGCTGACCACATAGCTTCTTTGAGGGGGCAACTTGGATTGGATTGCCGATTCCTCTTCCTGTGGCCACCTGGACTCCCTTGCTCTAATCAGGCAGCTGTCTGGGCCGCCTTTCTTGCCTTTTGGATCTGGGCTGCTCGTCGGACGCCAAATCCATGCTCGAATACTTGACTAACTTCCTCGAGAGGGAGACCCTTCACTTCAGGATAGCAAATGATGACAAATATCCAGCCAAAGAAACAGATCCCAGCATAGAACCCAAAAGCACCGCTAGGCGTCATACCCTTCATCATTGACAAGAAGGTAGAGGCAATAATGATGTTGCATCCCCAGCATGTGACGGTGTTCATCATGGTTCCCAGAGCTCGAACCTCAAGAGGCAATAATTCGGTTCCGACCCAACCGATGGTTGCGACGCCAGAGGCGAAGAAGGCGACATAGAATATGATGGTGACTAGGACCAAGATACCTGCCCAGTTAACGGAGGCGCTCTCAAGGACGAGGTCGCGAGAGATGGGAATCCAGTGGAAAGCAACCGCAGCAACAATCATGCTAATTGACTATTTATTGTCAGAATGTGGGTATTCCTAGATTATAATGGAAAAACTCACCATTCCCAGAACCGTGACGAGGAGGATTCTACGTCGGCCGACTTTGTCGATGATAAACATGTTTACAATTGTGAAGACAAAGTTGGTTCCGCCAACGACGATAGAAACTGCTGTAGGCTTGTCAAATCCGACCAGGGAGAAGAGTGTCCCGGAATAATACATCAAGGTATTGAACCCGCCGAGTTGGGAGACTATTTCCAGAGTTAGAAAGAGCCCAATTCAAATATATTAGTTATACTTACTAGCCATAACTGCGCAGGCACAGATAAGAGCGCGAAGGTTCGAGGGGACACAATGCAGCTGCTTAAATTGCCACACCAGCGATTTGTTCGCCACAATCTCAGCCTCGGCCTCAATGTTCCACAGGATACGATCAACCTTGGCTTTGACTTGAGCTTCTGTTGCGTTGGGGTACACCCTAGCGATGACTTTTGTCCCCTCCTCGATCTTGCCATGAGAGAATAGCTGTCGTGGGGACTCGGGGCACCAGGGAAGAAGAATGGCAAGAATAATAGGTGGCACGCCGCCAACTGCGACCATGTATCGCCAACCATTGGGCACGTTTGTAAAGGCAGCGCCAAGAGCGTAAGAGATCAGCTGTCCAAGTGTGACGCTCATGTTATCGAAGGCAATCATTCGGCCGCGATGCTTTGCCGGGGCAAGTTCACCGATGTATAGAGGCTTGGTCGGGTTAGTCCTTGATACCGAACTCAAGACATCGGTAAAGCAGAAACTCACGATGATCATAGCAGCAGAGCCCACTCCCAGGCCTACTATGAAACGAGCAACCGACATTTGGGCAATGCTGAAGGCGGATGCCCAGATCACGGAACCAACGAAGAACAGAGCGCAACCGACGTAGATACCAGCCTTTCGACCAAACTTATCGGCCATTAAACCTGCAATGACAGCACCGACGAGGGCACCTCCTGACGTAAGAGATGTTATGAGTTCGGACTCGGACGTGCTCAAAGGATGGCCGAGGTCGTCGCCGAGGGTGACAAGGACGGCTGAAATGACACCCGTTTCGTAGCCTTAACACAGACAACTGTTTAGTACAGGGCGCGATGAAGAATGAATGGATGGATTATACCGAAAAGGAAGCCACCCATGGCGACGGTGAAAGTAATGAGCCAGACGGCTTTGGACGGCGCTGTCTCCTCGATGGAGTCATCAAAATCAGGCATCTCATCTTGCAACTTCTTTTCAATCTGGCTCCCGACATCAAGACTGTTTTTATTGACATCCTCTGTGTGCTCAACTTGACGCTTCTTGGCAAGGTCTTGCGAAGCCATAGTGAACAAAAGGGGGAGGATTGCGAGCGGATGAGGGAACAGGCGAACACAAGTGCTGATGGAAGGTCGATGTTGTGGCTCTCATATGGAGATATGCGAAGAAAAGCACTCGGGGGAATCAAGCATTTTATAAATATGTGAAAGAAGCCATATTGAAACCTCCCCACGCACCGTGCCACTATCTAGTCATATCCTGGCTTAGATGAATGACTCGCAAAGCATTTCACTGGCCGGTTGCCCGCCTTGCAGTGGATTCTTGAGTGGAGGTGGGGAAATTATGCACGATGTGCTGGGGAAACGCGGAGAACTCTGAAGCCTTACCCCAGCGCCAGACCAATGAATGCTTAGGGTGAAACTGTCGGGTTTTTATTCCCCTTTACGTCTTAACAGGATACTCCTCTCCGTTTTCCTTGCCCCTCACACGCATCACGAATACCCGATGCAGATAGCGCGCCGGCTTTCCCCCGCAACTAGCCAGTCATACCGCTTCCCTTCATCCTCAGCTCTGCCCATTCCGTTCCGCTTATGAATCGGCCTAGACCAATCGGACCGGCTTAGTTTAAAGTGAAAATGTGTGGTTAGGTGGCGCAATGAACTGAAGGCTTACTCCCAGATATTTGGCTATCAAACCAAGGTCGGTCGGTTGTTTCCTAAACGGAAATTTTGAGTGAAAGCTCTCCGGGCCTTCATGAGGTCTCTGTTGTAAGACGGCACCAATTGGAGAGCTCACTCATTTTGAGCTCCTTGCGCCATACCCACATGAAGCAAGCCTGGGTCCTAATATTCTCCTGCCTGCAGTCACAATGGGGAGTGGAAAGGCCCAATTCAATGTAGCATTGTGCATGCTCCGGGTGAACATGGGAGAAAACTCCGACCTATCAGCTAACTCTGCAAGAATTCCCGAACCAAGGCTGTGGTCGCTTACGACGCGTGAGTGAACCTCGACGATGCATTGTGCCACTAGCTTCGGGGAAACCACTTCTGTGTGGTAAACGTTGTTTTTAGCTAGGTGATAGAGGGGAAAGGTGTTGTAGAAAACCTCATTGAGTTGGAGGGCCTGTCTCGTCTTCTTTTCCTGGCTGAGACATGGGTTGCAGTGTTTGAGGATGTAGATTCACTTTTTCTTTCAGTAAATTATGGGCTGTTCAAACCGCCATGGCGATCTGACGATTTTATTTGGACCGCAGCTTGGGGCGGGCAATTTTATTGAAGCCCACTCAAAGGGGTCTCTGTGCAAATCCCCGATGATTCACTGCCGCAAGTGGCCATCATAAAAACAGAGACTGTAGAGTCTCCTGGATAGAAGTATTGTGGCAGTCACTTAACTTTGCTTCTTATTGCGTTACAAATAGGTTAACCTTTTCATAATGATAATATTTATCTAATGATTACTTGAGAATCATTATTGATCACCTGTATTAGAACGTTAAGATATAAAAACATACTGACAGCCCTGTTATTCAAATGCATCTGACCCCTTGCCCGTAACTTACCTACCCTACATCCTGTCACATTATTTTGCCACGCCCATAAAGATATATAAAATGTACAGCACGTAGTTAATTTAGTAGGGAAATGCACCATAAGTTTATTAAAAGGCCTTAAGAGCTTATTTAAAACAAATGGACGAGAGTCTCGGATAAATCCAAGCGCAGCAACCGGTTCCTTAAGCACCACACAGTGAAGGTGAAAACATTTCAAACTCTTTTTCCCTTTCGTTAGTCGGAATACATTTCTTAGCCACCCCAGTTAGCTAAAGGTCTCGATTATAGCATCCAAGTATGCTAAGAGCATAACTGTTCTTGCAGGAAGGGTCCTTACAGCTCTCCTTAACCCGTCTCGTTGTTGGCGAGTTATATGATGAACGGTCCATGGCATGAAACCAATCATGACTAAGTATTGCTTTCGCCCCCTGGCCCGGACAAAATCCTTCGATGATCCTCTTATAGCTGGTCACTATGCAAGGGGACTCATAGGCATCTTTGTTAGGATGCTGGCAAATATCGACTCGAATATGAGTATGCTGAGCAGTCTCATATGGTTGCTGGTGATTGCATGCCTTGGTGTCAGCATGAAGGGGGATATGGGCTTTGTGCAGATAATCTTGAACCAGTGTACTTGCCTTCCCAAAAGAAGCTTTCCGACTTGTGCATCGTTGCCATAATTAAGACAATCGCACTCGCCAATACGGAAGCAAGTCATTTCAGGGAGAACATTATGAGCGATCTCTGGAACAATATACTGTACCGCACTGCGCCGGTATTGACGAAACTGATTGCGCATCTCCACAGCGTTTTAAACTTCCCTGTGTGGCGGGAGAAAAAGGCCACCGCCCCAGAGTGCGGCTCCCAACCTAGCACCAACCTCCACCTGCCTCCGTTGTGAAATATCAAGCGGGCTCTGGGAGTATTGGAAGTACATGCTGTGTGCTGATGGCCAGCGTGTAGACAAGTCTTGACGTCTACTTCAAGCACGGTGTCGGGTCCAGAATCAACCCTGGCTGCCATCGCCTGGCACTGAGAAAGACATACCCTCATCAGTCTCCATGTGATAACTTCGTGTTCACACAAACACACATTCCCTAAGACTCCGTTGCAGTCCCTTCGCTCGTACGGTCTGGTTTCACCCGCTCTCTTCTTTGGAGAACAATGGACACGGCTGTTTCAGATCGCACGCATTGCAATAATGGGTGTATGTATATACCGTACGGAACTTACAATATCCCTGGCAAAGTCTGGGTTCTCCTCTTCTCTCAGGCCGGTCCCATTCGAGGCACCTGATGCAGTATGAGTCGATGTGGAGAAGGATAGCAATTTGGGCACGCAGAGCAGCATCCTCTTCAGTTTCAACTAGGCGCGGGGGTGACGGCAGGGACTTTCTCAAGGTAACAGGGTCCTCAAAAAGGATATCCCCCCCGTTTTTGGCCGTCGCCATGGTGCAGCTATTGGGGGGTGCAAATCGATGGTGCTGAAATTGAGGTAGTTTCAGAAGAAGGCGGAACTTCCCAGAGACATGCCGAAGAATGAAAATCGATACCTCGTCTTGGTAAAGGATCTCTAAGACGCGGATCAAGATTTCTTCTGGAAGTATATAAAGAGCAGAGCAGTACTGTTCATTATACATGATCCTGGCAATGAAAGGGTCCAGTTCTTTCTCTAATTGAGAGACCAATGCCTTGGTATGTTCCTGCCATGGTGTAAGGGCGCTTTTACGTCTTGTTTCTGTGAAGAAGCCCCATTTGTGTAGCTAGCTTGCGGCATTTGCCAGAGGGTGGCATGGCGACCTTGCCGAGAGATCACGATGTGATAGTGTGAGGAGAAATCGTAGGATATCATCCCAAATTGGGGGGTTCGAGTGCTGAGTGATTTGATAGGAGGCGAGTACTAATAGCGTAAAATATAGATGTGACAGAGGCGGAAAATGTGGTTTTGTAATCTTCTCTCTCCGACATCGCCCGTGCAGTAAAACTACAATAAAAGACTAAATTAAGTTGGACTATTTTAAGTTGTCTGGGCTGTCGGAAGAGTAAGGTTTTAAGGTTCATGAAGGGGCTCATGCTAAAGTTAAGAGTCACGACGCCGGGCACAAGTCAATGCTAGCATGAGACCTCATGTGTGACCGGGCGCAAGCCTTACCAATCGGGCAAATAGACTGAACTTTGGTTGACATGTTGGCTGTGTTATGATGCCACATACATGTTAATTTTGGGATATAACTATTCGACTACCACAATATAGTTGATTGCCGATCTCGTAGTTACCTACCTCTGGCAGTGATAGAGTTGATGAACATCAACAGGCCTAGTGTTCAATTATTCAATAGCCTGTGGCATAAATTAATAGTCTGTTACATAGTTAAATAGGCTGTAATGCTCAGCTAGCTATCTGCTACTGTGACGAGTGATCGCTACAAAGCTGAGCTAGCTGTCTCTCATTGAGACGACTGATTGCTTCAAAGCTGGCCTCGCTGTCTGCTACTGTAATAAGTGATTCTAGTATCGCTAACCTAGCCAGGTCCTTTTACTAATAGGTAGTTACTCTGGGTACTACACTTATTGGAAGCTGCCTGTACCTTAAGTATTCCAAGCAAGTTGCAATATTGACGATAAAGCCTCAGCCCACCCAGCGATTTAGGTGGCCAAATACCCTTGATAGTAAATTCAAGTGTGGTGGTTTGATAAGTGAATCCTTCATTTGTGAATTTCTTGGCGTCTAGTCCTCTTTGATCGCAGTCGTTAATCGGCCAATGAGAAAGCTAGAATGCCTAGAATGGCCCACTACAACTGAAAAATTAGGCAACAAGCCTCGATTCACGCTCGTTCACGCTGAAAGCCCCTTTTAAACATCTCTTCTCCCAGAGTTAAGGTAGGTACTTTCGCAGCCGTTCTGCATCAGCAACTGCCTTCGCCGACATCTTTCCTGCATCTGTTGTACGGTATGGTCTTTTGGATTTTCCGCGCCGTGCGCAAATCCCTCGAGGATGATGGGCTCATTGGTCGGGTCTTGGAGAGTACCACCTACCGGACCATAACCAGCCTTCGACATATACTCTTTATCTTGCAGCCTTTGCTGTGGGGTGTGGAGAAATTCTTTGGGAAATATGCCATGGACCCCATGGATCGCATCATGTTTGAGATGAATTTAGACCCTGACATGTACGGGCCTTTGGGAGAGGCCCTTCAGTCTCCGACAGTCCAAACGCTGAACAAGTTCATGTTGGCCTGGTTTGCATTTGACATGGCTCTGGACATACTGTATTCTCTGCTCGAATCCTTCACCCTGGAAGAACACGAGAAAGCACAGCGTCAATATGACAAGGAACGCAAGGAACTGGGAGACGCCGATGACAAAGACAAAGCCGGAACTAACATGATAATTTCTTTGACGGAAAATCGAATCTTCAGATATGTTTCCTGGGGCGTTGTTATTTCCTCTCTTCTGAGCATGCTCAATGACGCGGGCACAGCTGTGAGTGAGGAGCTCGCATATATGCGCGATACGCCCAGCCCCGAAGTCACCATGGCCAATTTGGCCAAGATCAATCCCTGGCGGGATTTCCTTCCCGAACAGGATCCAGTCCTCAGAGAGGGTAAGTTCACAGTTGGCAGCTCACTTGTCTCACCTCGTGCTAACAGCCTCAATAGTGGTATACATGACGCAGGTCTTGCGCCAGCTGACTCCAACTACACTGCCCGAGGATGACTACCAGTTGTTCTCAGACATGATCCGTAGCTTGGAAACTCGGACGGATATCTGCTGGAGGGTCTTCGAGGAGACGGACATTCGCCAGACCATTCTCGCGGCCGCGAACCGAGGATCCCCTAGCAAACCAATTGCCGACGAGCCATTCTCCATCCACAGCCGAGTAAAGGCCCTTCATCGCCACTGGGGCGATCTTGAGCGTGCACCTGGAAAGCCTGGACGTTGGGAAGATGCCAGTGACACGACCTTCCTGGCACCCTTGATCGCAACACACCCATTTGGCGAGGCTGAGACTGGTAACAAAGCAGAGCCGGGGGGCGGTGGCTTCAAGCTCGTCCTCACCCCCGAGCAGGAAGCCGACGCGACCAAGAGATACAAAAAGTGGCGACGGGACCGCGACCGCAAGGTTTCCTATCTGAAAATCCACCCGCCCACCCCGATGGCCTGGGTCCCCATGTCCAAGTCAGATACCGGAATCCGAAATGCTTGGGATAGCGCATTCCCAGATGGCCGCGTTCAGGCTGGCCGCAGCATCCCCGCAGGGAAGCTGGCGGGAGACCAACAGTGGAAGCCTATCTTCAAGTCTCTGGCAACGGAGAATATCCCCTTCGGCTGGGTGACGCCGGGAGAAGAGCCCAAAACTGCGGAGGAATCCAAAGCAGAGCTGGATGCAATGTTCGCGGAGTCTGACCGAGCGGAGGAAAGGAGAAAGAAGCAAAATGACTACATTGCGCAGCTGAAGAAGGCAGCGGATGAGCGAAAGCAGAAAAGCGAACTGTAGTAGTGACTTTACTTCCGCGATAGCGCAAATACATTGGAAACGGCTTCGGGACTGTTGAGGACTTGAACAATCTCTAGCATTGAGTGGCCATACCTTGCATCTAGCCGTTGCTGGCTCAACAAACGGCCAGTGGCTGCGTGTACATATTAGACGACAAATTATGAAATTCCTACGTTCTTTTTTGTAAACGAAGCTTCCCCTCAATCTTCTAACGTGCGTTCCTATATCCTGGCAGTTATTGGGAGGAGTTTGTACTCTGCAACTTGGCAGCAGCTTCCGCTCTCAGTCCCTTGAGCATATTCGCCTTAACTTTATCGCCAAGCCACAACGGAAACGTCCTGATGACCCAGAGGAAGATCGCGTGTGGGAGATAGGGTGCTACGCGTACATGTCCGCAACCGATAATTCTCACGACAGACTTGGCATACGTTGGCGCATCGGGAAGCATCAAGTTTGGCTTGTCCTTGATCGTATCCGTGCCTGTTACTCCTACGACATCGATTCCCAGAACCTCGATGTCCCGGCCCTCTATCCTGTTTTCCAGCCTCAACTCAGCCGTGGAAGCCATCAGGAATGCCTTGGCCGGCCCATATGACGGGAACAAGGGGAACCCCTCGGCCGCTAAGGAACCCATGTTGATGATGAGCGCTGGCTGGTTTCTGATCAACTGCGGATATAATGCACGTGTGAGGAGCAATGGAAACACTGCGTTCCCCGCCACATTGATCAATAGCTCGTCATAGGTGAACGTATCCAACGCGTCAAATGGCGCTCGAACCTCGGGTCGGGCTTGAGGCATCCCCACGTTGTTTACCAGGATGCGAATATGAATATCGTCCAAACTCTTGACAGCTGCGTTCAACTTTGCCTCCAGATCAGCCCCGTTGAGCAGCGCGCCAATCCGGGCGTCAAGGACCAGTGTCCGGACGGAGCGGGAGGGATGGGCTGCTTGAAGCTCTTCCTTGACGGCTTCGAGTTTGGCTGCGTTGGAACCGTGCAGAACTATATTGAAGCCCCAGCCGGCGAGTTCAAAGGCGAGAGCGCGGCCGAGACCAGCTCCCGAGCCTGTGATGAGCGCCCACGATTCCTTGGCGCCGGCACTGGCGTTGGGCTTGACTTCCAGATATCGACGCACTCCGGAACGCCGAAAGAAAATTGCCGTGACTGCGGCGAGGCTGCATCCCCAGCGAGCGAGGACTAGCAGTCCCAGGGAGCTTAATGATAGAGTCAAGGCAGTAGCCATGTTGACTTGGTCCCCGGTCTTGTTTCCAAGTTCAGGGGTTCGACTATTGTAAAGTGCTGGCTGTGAGCGCAGGATTCTATTTCCCCTAGCAGATTCCGTTTGAAAGTGATGGTAAACAGACGTAATTTGTAGAAAAGAAAGGGATATTTAAGTTTCCTGGGAAAGGGACATGGAGGAACTCATTTACGCCATGTTACCACTAATACATCATCATATTCTCAGTCGTAGATCTCTTGTGGGACTGTCCTCAGCGCTAGCTGGTGGCCAATCGGATCCGCCTGGGCGCGAGCTCCCTTCTCGGATTCCCCGGCTAGGGTCGAGGAGGATGGTATGATGATCGTGAAACATTGAACTCAGGGCGAGACCTAAGCGTAATCTCCCCCCCCCTTGTTGTGATATCCCACCATTCCATTTGGCCATGCGAGCCAATCCTCCCAGGCTGGACCAAGCTGGCCATTGATTAGATGGATGAGGCGTTTCCCCAAATCTCCGACGAACCAGTAATCAGAAGCACGATGGAGCATAACAGCGTAGAAGGCGAGAATGACAAGCGACTCTGGTCGTCTCTGCTGGATGCATGATACAAACTCGGCTGACACCCCAACCAACCAGTCTTGTAGGGGTGCCAAGTTGCCCTGCTGGAGAGATACTGCGTTTCGTTCATTGTCGAACAGGCGCTGTAATAGCTCAACGGCTTCAAGATGTATTGCGATAGAGGAGGCGCTCAGGTCACTTTTCTCTAGGCGAGTCTTGAGGCTATCACACTCGTCATCCGAGGCGATATTTACATCCGTGGGTTCGCGCAGACAGGTCTGAAGAAACTGCTTTTGAAGCTCTGGAGAAAACATCGACCAACAGGCTGCTGCAACGGCCATAAGCCCGCGGTGGACGGGTATAGAACGAGCCAGTCCGTCTATGACCGCACCCAAGCCCTTCTTAGAATCGCTGAGGACGTCGAAGAGAGTGTGGTGAGCCAGCAGCGAGGTAAATATGAACATTGGGAGGCAAGTGCCCGCTGAGACCTGTGGATTGGCATTGTTGTACAAGGTAAGCGCCCGTGTCTGGAGTCTGGTGGCCTCCGTGGCGTAGAGCCGCTGCGAATCTTTATTATTTTGATCACGCACACTCTCATGGGCTGCGCTGTAGGCCAGTACTTGGTCCATGACGTAGGGTGTCTTGAACGCCTCCTTTATCATCATTTGCAGCAAGTCATCAAGCCCAGGGTGTGTTAATCTCATGTGTTCGGAAGGCTGGTGCTCAAAAAGGTAAAGGAGATGCAAATGCAGCGAGCCGTACCGCTCCTCTAGCGAGCTATCGACAGGTTTGGAGCGGGAGCTTCCTGTGCCTCTGAAGTTTGGCAAGGGCTCGAGCACAACTGAAGGGGTGGCACTGGGGACTGACTCTGTGCTGGAAGAGTTCAGCGGGGATGGAATCGATGGAGGGAGTACGGGCACGTCGGCAAGAAAGGAGCAAGTTCGCCCGGTTTGCGAGCATCGCTTGCATGAAGGTCGGGTCTCGTCGCACTTGACCCGGCGTACCTTGCATACTTTACAACCCAGTCTGGACTTGGCGTGAAGCTTACGCATTCTGCCGAGTGAATGTAGACCGCTTTGATAGCGATTGATGTACTTTGTGCGACTTGCAGGCGATTTGTGTTCCACCGCATGGCTGACTTGTGATGATGTTTGAGCAGAGTGTGTTGCAGACCTTCGCCTCGTGGAGAATCTGACGGATTCATACTCATCCGATTGGTGAATAAGCATCAGCCAATCATAAGTCACGGTAAGCGATAGTACTTCTAGGGGCGGCTAAATGGATTTGCCCCCTAGAGCGTGCTTACAAAGTTGTAAGCTGACACAAGCAGGGGAGTCAAATAGAACAATAATGCAAGATGATCAGCCTTCACAAAGTACGCCGTAGGTCACATTTCTCCAATAGCGCCCCAACTTTATCTGCCGGTGATTGGATATCCTTTGAGATCCGAAATTTCCTCTCATCCCGTCTAGGAGCTTGCATGATGAACCGTTTCCACTACTCCGAACTTCTGCCAAGTTCTTCGGCTGGGATATCCAATCCAGAAGCATAAGCTCTTCCATTTCAAATGCTCCACAAATTATAAGGAATCCCAGTTAATAATTTGATGCCGAGTTATTAAAGCGAAAGAAAACCGGCAGGAAAAAGGAGAAAAAATAACGGCCATGTATCTACACGACTTTCTTCTTCCCGGCATTCGTATTTGTATATCAAAGCCACTCTAGAGGAAAGGAGGATGGAGCAAGGGGAGGATATGAAGAATGCCTCCTCCGGTAAACAAAAATAGATCAAATCCTCTTGCTATGCATGGAGCGAAGAACAACGATAGCATATTCCTTACAGTATTGCAACTTTCGAGCTTGGTCCACGCTCTTTTACAAGTTAACATGCTGTGTATGACGTTCGACCTCTGAATGACAACACTGAGGCCCAGATGCGCAACAGTGATAAGCCTGCAGGTACATGGGGTTTTATGCCAAATTATAAGTACAGTGGATTTCGCCTAAGATATATTTTTAAACGGGGACTTTTATGAACTTTTAGTATGCTGTGATCTTTCCTGGTGAAGTACTTCCACCGTCTCATGGAGATACTCCGTAGATCTTAGAAAATAAAGTGAAAAAGATACTTGGTTAACAAGAGGGGCTATTTATGGAGAAATTCGTACACTTAGGTGCCTATGCAACTATGAAAAGGAACACCGTTACGCGTCTGGGTCTCTGATACGGTAGAAAAATATGACTCCTTCGCGCCACGGCGAACCCGCGCACTGCTGCAGTCCACGTCAAAAACAAAATAATAACCGCAGCAATCTCCAAGAAATCTCCGTTTCTACACTCTGTCCATCAACATCATCAATCGAACCCATCACGATGATAGATAGTGTCGCCACACATAATGCGCCCTTCCAGGATCAGGTGCCACGAGAAATCCAGGTCAAAATAATCCAGCAGCTTGATCCCGTCGGCCTTATATCTCTCAGCCATACCTGTCGGATGTTTCGGAACTTGATTCGGCCCGGGAGGAATGAATTTGCGGAGCGACTGCTGATGATAGAATGCCTCGAGCGACATGGAGGTGGCACTTCGCTTTTCTACGAAACCTTCCTTGGCAATGTCGAGCTACACCGAACCCTTGGCCCATGGGAAGGCCAGCGGTGGGCATGCACCAGCTGTTTGAAATTACTCCCCCACAGTCAATTTGACAACCGCTCTCTTCTGCGGCTTCGCAACCGGAAACCATCACCGGAATGGCCTGCCGCCAGCCTCACGACGTCGTGGGTTCCTTCACTACACGGGAGAAACGCCGGGCGGCAAGCCAGGCAGCTGACAAAACTGGCAAAACTAGAGGAGAAGAAGATCATAGTGGCGAGTGGTGAGGCTTGGCCAGTTCCTGATGAGGAACGCTGCGGATATGGTCGTCGAAAACGTCGATGCAACGAGTGCCGATTTAAGGAGAAAGCACTCGCACCGTATCTGCCACGATCGGGAATCGATTTGGAGGGTGGCACCCGAGAAGTACCCATTGTCCGAAGCCGGCAACTTTCACTGGATTCATGCTTCCACCGCTATTTCCCCCGGCTCGGAGATGTGCTGCAATGTAAACCGCCACCGTTTCCACCACGCGTGTACCGGCCTTGCCGATGGGATGAGGCCCATGAGCCTTGGACACTGTACATGATCCGCTGCCCTGGATGCGAACAGTGGAAGGAGGCTTATGCGTTTCGGATTGGCCCTCTCTCTGTAAAGCGGACGCTTGTTCACAACCAAGATGGCGAGTTAAAGTATTTTTGGCCTTGGAACGAGGATCATACCGAGTGGGTAAGGAGAACGATTCCTCTCAAGGATCTGCGGTGCAATATTTGCGTCGAGCGGCAGCAGGGACGTGAGGCTTTGACTGAGGCTCTCTTGCTCTGGTTTCGGATGGTCCATCTTTCTCATCGTAAGGACATTGAGAGCCGACTTCAATCCATCTACTGGCGTTTAGATTTCTTTGAGGAATTCAATGGATATAAAGAGGAGATAGAAGATATATTTGGGGAGAAAAAGAGAGATTTTAGTCTCCTAGACCACGACACGGTTGCGGTATTACGGACACAGGCTGCAAAGTTTCGGGAACTATGGGGGAGAATGAAGCATGCCAATCCTGCTCTTGCAGACGCAATAACAGAGGATGGAATCATTCCTCTCTGGATGGATCACTTTTCAGAGTCTGAGGCGCAGTGGGCATGGCTGCTGGCTTGCCTGGCAAAAGTCGAAGAGAACCCGGGCCGCTTGGCAGATTGGGCACTAAACCAGGATGCTGGATCATTGGAATGGTGGGCATAGCCACTTCTACATTATGAAAGTTGGATTCTTGCCCTAAGGAACATTATCGAGTCATTTTTGCCCATGTTGCTTAGAAAGCGATGCTATAGGTCGCCACTTTCGACTTTGATCGTATGGTTATGTTAACTGGAATCAGATTTGCTTTCCTTTGCCTGCCGTATATGCAAGCAAGGAACCACTGAATACGACACAGTGATTAGTTTTAGACCCTAGGACAGAATCAAAATTCTAAGTAATTCTACTATAAACGTACAGCGTGTTGTTTGCGGTTCGGCGAAGTTTAGCGAGTGGCTTAAAGTGTCGAGCTCTATTATTTGTGAGGTGAGAAAAAAATCCTAGTCTAACCTAAACAGTAAGAGATCCTATAAATTATAATACACTTTTTGGGTACCCTTTTCTTTGTAAATAACTCTCCTTATTATTGAACAATTTATGTTTATCGCTGGTGGTGATTATTCTGGATGCCCCCTTTCACCTACTCAAAAGATTGGCGCTGCAAGAATTCAACAATAAATTTAATTGCTCGCAATTACGCCGTTCTATTCTTTAAATAAAGCAATGTAATCTGAACGTTTGATGCCCAAGGCACCTTCGGTCAACTACGTAGTGCATGTGGCGTGACCCAGATTGCAGTCTGTCCTCAATACGAGTGAGAACCTGACCAAGGATCTCGGACCTAGCACATCATTGTCTTACAAAAACAACGGTTTATGTTACGCAATAGGATCCATCAAACACCAATGTACAATATCCGCCCCCAGGTTTGTGGGGGAGGATACCTTTGTTGATGCACGTTATGACCACTCGTAACTGCGCTCTTTGGGGATCCGGGGAACTTGGCAATGATGGACATCTTGGTGTTTTGAAACGTAACAAAATGAACATTTTCGGGGGTCTCGGCGACTGACCAGCAGCTGCTTCCTTTTTGAGACTCCCCTAGCCCTGATCCTAGACACCGGGAGAATTCCCGCGACAGTCTCGGAATGGAACCCGTTAGAAGAAGATTTGCTAATGACACCCGAAAAAATGGAGCTCTCTGACAAGTATATGACTCCGGGTACCTGGGCTAGACGACGCTGATTTGCTGGGCTAGTTGTTGGATGGTTTTGAGGATAGAAGCCTGTGGTTGTTGATCGGGCCAGCAATCCACTAAGATCGGCCGCCCGTGCGAATCGGTGACTGCCGAGCTTGGCCTCGGGGTAGTGGCTGGTGGCTGAACAATATCAGTATTCAGTTGTCCTAATCGAGGAGATTTGGAGAAACCGGCAGATGGGTGACTGCCTTCAGGCAAAAGACACAGAGGCCAACTACCCCAACTGCTTCACACGGCAGCCGCATTATGCATCATACCCATCAGGCCCCCAACCGATGGCATGTGCCAACCGAACAGTGGCGCTGAGGTATTTAATTAGCTGATGGGCCTGTGCTGCGTGGTCGAAGCGGGCCAGTTACTTGAAGATCGTGGACCCAACATGTCGCCTCGACCTGCCTCCACACCATGCTTCGTGCCGCCGATTTGGAGATACCTCAAGAAGTAAAAGCTAATACGTAAGAGATTATTAAATAACAATCTTTTTCGGCATCCCCGCACTCAGCTGAGACTCTCTACCCCAGGTATCAGTCGTGGTGATGGAGGACTCGTGTCAAGGGCACAGACTGATATTGGGTCAATCAGATGGGCAGGTATAAGATTGAAGAGGAGTAAATGCAATTTCACATTCTCCCAAGTCCTTTGACTCGCTTTAGAAACCCTAGAGCTGATCAGCCTCGTAGTGATGAAGATGGTAAAATGTAGAATCGGCTATCCGTCACTGCGTCGCCTCCAACTTTGTGCTAATTTTTGGACTGTTCATGCAGAGCTAGTCACCTATTTCTCATAAAGCGCCGAGAATCCCTAAGCCCCGGTGCGTCGCTCAACCATCGCAAAACAAAACCTGCGGGGATGGCGATGTGAGGACAGAACACGCCTGGGCTAAAACTCGCGTCATTTTTGTAACTGGTCCAATCTCGGGCTCCTCTATGCCTATCATAGGGACCGTGCGGATGAAATGGAAGCCAATCGACCCCGGAGACGGAGCCCCAATGCTCTCTGCGCCGTATCAGCAAGGGGTGGAGATTTGATAATGGAAATAACTGACTGTCAAGTCTGATTTTGACCGTATCTCGAGTCAGTACTCTTACCACACTGGTTCCACACGCCCTTCCCCAGTCCCCATTGAAATCTGTACTTAGCCCTCCAGATGAACCTTGGACGTACTCCGAATTGCCGGGGAAATTCCTCGTTCAACTATAAATATGATGGCCTCCCTAGGCTTGAACCGCTACATTCCTTCTCCCCAGTGACGCTATAATCCTTTAACCAATCCATACTGTTTTGTATGCGTCCCTGATATCATACTCGAGCAGTCCATACTACCCGTTCTGGCTACAAAAAAGAAGACCGAATCTTTTCAACACTACCACCAATTCGTTCTTAAGCTAGCCCATCTACCAAACCGATATGGCTATTCCAAAGAAGTCGAGGCCGAACGAAGACCTTGAAGTCTCCGATGTTCCAGCTTCGTTGGCCGGCGACGCCCAAAAGCCGGCGGGCGATCACGATGCAGTATTTGGCGAGATCACTGAAGAAGGGCCTAACTATCGAAACGTATGTTGTACAGACTCTTGGGTGTATAATTTAACAAGCTGACCGTATGCTTACTAGGTCGGATGGCTAGGTACAGTTGCCTTGATGATGAAGACGATGATCGGCCTCGGTGTGCTTTCGATCCCATCTGCCTTTAATACACTTGGAATTGTCCCGGGGGTCATCTGTATGTGTACCATTGCAGGGATCACAACTTGGTCAAACTATATTGTTGGCGTGTTCAAACTACGGCATCGAGAGGTTTACGGCATCGACGATGCTGGCGGTTTGATTTTCGGTCGGCCTGGCCGTGAAATTCTTGGAGCGGCTTTCTGCATCTGTGAGTTCCTTCATCCTGATGCGGATATTATACCGTCTACGTCTTGTTCTGACTTCCCCTTAGATTGGGTTTTTGTGTCTGGGTCTGGTATGCTTGGTATTTCCATCGGTTTAAATGCAATCTCTCACCACGGCACATGCACTGCAGTCTTCGTCGCCGTTGCCGCCATTATCGGGCTCTGTCTTGCCAGCATTCGAACCCTCGGCCGGATCAGTTGGATTGCTTGGGTTGGCCTTGCAAGCATTCTTTCGTCCAGTAAGTACTAAACTTCTCACTATTGCTAACAATCTGGCCTGGTGGCTGACATCCGTGCCTCAGTCTTCATCGTAACCGTCGCTGTTGGAATTCAGGATCGACCCTCGGCTGCACCCCAAGAGGGCCACTGGAGATCGGACTACAAGATTATCAACCATCCGTCATTCACAGAAGCAGCCACTGCCCTATCCTCTCTCGTCTTCGCCTACGCCGGCACCCCCGCCTTCTTCCCCATTGCCGCTGAAATGCGTGATCCTCGACTGTACACCAGAGCGCTCGTCATTTGCCAAGTTGGAGTCACTGCCACGTATCTCGCTATCGGCTGCGTGGTTTACTACTTCTGTGGCTCATATGTGGCATCGCCAGCTTTGGGCTCGGCAGGCCCCTTAATGAAGAAAATCTGTTATGGATTGGCACTGCCAGGCTTGGCTGCCACCACAACCATCGTCATCCATGTAAGCTCCGGATGCTGAACTCGATACACAATTCACTCACTGACATTATACTCACAGCTCCCCAGCAAGTACATCTTCCTTCGTCTCATGCGCGGATCCAAGCATTTGATCTCAAACAGCCTTATTCACTGGGGTACATGGTTGGGCTGTACCTTTGGTACTACGGTTATTGCATACATCGTCGCCAGTGCTATCCCCGTATTCGGCGACCTTGTATCCTTGATCGGTGCCCTTTTGGGAACACTCATGTCTTTCCAGCCGATGGGTTGCATGTGGCTATACGACAATTGGAGCAAGGACAAGCAAGACCGGACGGCAAAGTGGTACGTCATGGTCTGCTGGTCTTCATTTGTTATTCTTTCAGGAACATTCTTGATGATCGGTGGCACATATGGATCCGTCGTTAGCATCATCAACTCGTACAAGACATCAGGGGGCTCAGCTGCTTGGTCTTGTGCCGACAATTCCAACTCCGTCTAGATCTAGCCATATATTCATTTGAGCTACTTTTCATATCAGACCTACTAATTATTTTATAAAAATTTTTGTACCGAATTTTCCTAGCTGTCAGCTACTAAGAGTAAGCCCACGATCTAATGTTTTGCAAGTGGCTTTGAGGTTTGGCCATTAGAAGGACGAGGTCCGTCAGGATTTCCCCTACCACATGAGTCAGCACATATTACAAGGCCTCACATCCCCTCTACTCTTCTACGCTTTCGGTAATTATATGTTGCTTGTGCTTATCTCCTAATTAGGGCCAAGCTCTGCTTCGGTCAGGGACATGACCGCAGCAGTCAGCAGTCGCCTCAGGCACTGTCTGACTCATCTCACTTAAAACTCCTCACGGAAACCATGACGGAGAAAATTTCAATACTTTAATCATACATCAGTCAATCGTGCGAGCAGATGTCCAACAAGCTCCGAGGACCATCAATCAGGAGAGGACTGATCAACCAATGTGTGGCTTTCCGCCTTCGCCCAAGCCGATTCCGACAATTAACACTAATGCCTAATCGGCGAGATTCAACTGCGCAATTCAGCTACTGCACCACTCCCTCTCGCATCCAGAGGCGGCTCTTTAGCCAAAGGATAGACGGGGTACCAGCAGCAAACGGGGTGGAAGACCAGAATCGAACCGAAGAGCCAGAGTCACCGGAAGAGATGGAAGAGGATACACCCACAACCGAGAAATGGCAACAAGTTATCAAGGCTATCGAGAACACCACGAAAGAGTCCCTTAGCGCCAGCCCACCTTTTGATGCGTCTTCGCCTGTTGCCTTTCAAACCTACTGGCGAGATGTTTTCTGTCGTTTACGGAGGTCTGTTGTTGCCGACAACACAATACCGGAATTCTTAACGGACCCGCCTGTGAAGAAGTTCTCGATTACATTTATGGATGTCCTTCACGGACTAGCCTGCGCGTGTTGCCATCCCGATGAAATTGAGGCTAATGTCACGCTAGAGAATGCTACGGGCGTTACAAAGGCAGATTTAATGGACGGCGTGATCGAGCAGTTGTACGGCGAGAAGCTTCCACGCGTGTACACGGAGCCTGAGTATCTGTTTGATGTCCGCGACCGAGGGCCTAGCGACACCGACAGTGATGATGAAGGGTATTCCCTTGATGATATCTCCTTCACGGACGATTCAGGCGTTGTGGTTTATGAGACTGCTTGGATTAGCGCCCCTGGGCAACGGGATGGAAACAACCTCGCATACTCAGAGGAACCACAGATATACTTCTACTGTTGTAAATCAGAGAAGTACCATGAATTCAAAAGACTCTGGGACGACATTATCGAACAGATAAACAGAGATCACGCAGAACGCCGCAGCCGGGCTAACGCTGCGGTAGAACCAACCTAATAGACTTCCCATCACATCTTAAAAGATTTAGTCAGAATAAAGGGGAAAGGGAAGCATACTTCGCTCTATCTTGTACATGAAACATCTCTACTCTAGTCGGTTGCCAGCAAATATAACCCTATGAATTCATCCTTCAGCCACCTCATGAGGGAAGCTGAAAGAGACAGGACCTCTCACCCAGTAGAAATGCAACCGTAAAATGCTAGAATAAGGTCTTATGCTCGAAGGTACTCACATACACTCTTGCCCCATCTAATTGCACCCTTGTATCTCCACATGCTCGGGGCATTGCCCTTTTGCAATCCTTCAATGGCATCAGCAAACTCAGTACCCAGACCCTCAGCTTTTATTTCCTGTATCGGATAAAGATACGTCTTGAAGGAAAAAAGTACGGCTTGAGTCTTGGGCATTCGAGTCAAAGTTTGTAGTTCGACACGCACGAATGTCTGTCTCAAAGTAAGTCGTTTTATTCCAAGGATTAAATGATTTTGAGTGCACTAACCTTGTCAACCTCGATATCTTCCTCTTCAGCCTCTTCGCCAGGTCTGACATGGTTGCCTTTGACGTTGAAAAGCTTGCCATGTGTTTGAACGGTCCACTGTTTGGGTTATTTATAAGCATTCTAGCAGCCCATTATCTTCGCGTCACACTCACATTGCTACGCTTGACGCCTTTGCCCACTTGCAACCTTGAGAAGAACCTCTCAATACTAGGTCCAATCTTCTCATACGAAGGGACTGTTGTGTGGATTTTTGTCATGTGTGCCCCTAGCTTTGAGGACGGGTTCCATCCAGATGGAAAGCAGCACACGAAAGCAACGCACTGGTGGCCATCCGGCGTGTTCTTGAGCAGGAAAAGGTCTTCCTCAACTGTAGTGCCGAGGATTTTTAACGCAGCCTTCGGGTCGCTCGGTGGGGTGGTGGGATGGTTTTCTCCAGTGACCAAGTTGAAAAACATGGATTTGTCATACGACAGCTTGAACATGGTTGGATAGCGGCTTGGTAGATAATCGGTGAGGAGATAAGTGTACAGCTCCTCAACTGAATCTTCTCCCATTGAGGTGCATCCATGAACTGTGTCGTTCTCGGACTGAAGAATGTCTCTTCTGAGACGGAGCCTATTGAGATATTCACAATCAATAATGATGAGTTCTGATGGTGTATCAGACCTGACAGCTATATCCTCGTTGTCAGTTTGCATAAAAAGGCCGCAAGTCCGATTTTGTGAGTTTGTAATTACCCATTGTGATGTGGTAGATTGGCTTGAAGGCGAGAATCTTGTGCTGCTGCTCATTTTCCCATCGAAACTCCTCCAGAGGATTTATGGTTGGGACCACCACCACTGAACTATCAAGCTTCGGCTTTTCCAAGCATGGTTCCAGTCGTTTATTCGCCCCTCGACTCTAAGACTCAGATATTCAGTCTCGAGTCTTGCTAGACAAGGAACGACAAACACTTACCAGGACTGTCTGAAGAAGTAGCAGAATAACGGTTGTGATGGAAAAAATCAAGAAAACGAAAGGCCCTTGCTCTGAAAGAACAGGCATTAAGATCCCACTGACGCGAGAAAGAGTGTCCATTGTGAGAGAGGGGGCTATTACGGTCGCTGATATCAGAGAGTCGCTGGATGTTTCAGTATAGATGAGCAGATTGGAAGTAACAGAGAACGGAGGGTTGCGTCAACGCAGTCTACATCTTATATCACCCAGAATGGAGCTAGATGGGCCAGGCCACGTAGAAGGGTTGACCTCTCCTCCTGCCTTCCACATTGAACCACATCTAAACGTCCGAATCGGACTCGGGTCACAGCCGAGGCCCTGACTCTCCACTCTTGACTTGATCTGGAACCGAGGGCGATTGGCCAGTGGCGAGTTGATAGCAGCTGCTCTCCAAATTAAACCAAATCCAGACTAGTGACGCAGATAACGAACATGTCATGACCTGCTTGTGGAGAAGATCTGGGGTCAATGGTCATGAATTGCCAAAACCCCGCTTCTCGGCTTCCACGATCCTAAATTTATCTACCTTCCAACAAGATTCATAGCTTTCTCCGCCCACCTGCCACATTTTCTTGTCATCTAAACGGTACAAATTTGGCGGGATCGTTTTTTTCTCTCAACTCTCCTTGGGATACCGGGATGCTGGGCATCTACTGTTAAGTAACTGACATCAGATGTCCTCGAAAAAGCGGCCTTATGTACCCAAAACTAAAGGTAAGCCGGACGGCTATCCGATAACTGATCCCAATATATAGCATTAGGCCTTGTAGTGACTATGAACTCAGGATGTTACCCATGTTCTCGGCGCCGCATCCATTGTGATCGCACAGAGCCTACTTGTCACAAGTGTGCTACCCGAGGATTGCAATGTACTGGGCTAGGGCTCAAATTACGCTTCCCCTATGGTGCTCCAGTTCCTGTATCTACTCTATCAGAAGCGCCAGGGAGAAGCCATCCAAGCAGGCCAAACACATACCGTGCGAATGATCCTGTCTTCGCCTCGCAAGGCAGTTATAACCAGACGTTCCCGCCAGCAGTACTGCACGGTTTTGGGGGTGCTGAAGACTTACCGCCATCCGTGTTCTTGAGCAACGGAGACATTGCTCATTCTACAAATAGCAGCTCACAGCAACATGTTCCCAGGGACTTATCTAGCTACAGCGCATTTGGGGCTAGCGTAGAACTTGAAAGGAATGACACGACTCTGGCCAGAGTTAATCAGATTGGGGGTATCTCTCAAATCCCCACCGAAATTACTCCATTATGGAAACGAATAATGTGCAAATACTGTGAGTGTTTCATATTTTAATACCGTGACTAAAACTGACAACTCGGAATGTTGAAGTCTCAGATAATATTGCTCCTGAAATGACTGCCATCGATGGAAGTCACAATGAATGGCGTCATTTGGTGCTATCACTCGCTCAAACAGATAATTTAGTTATGGATGCGGTTATAATGGTGGCATTTTACCATCTCGAGTTGAATAAGTCCACACAGTCCCATAGGAGAACAAAATGCGAACTGTCAACCACCTGGAACGACCTACGAGACCCCAACGAGATGTATAATCGAGTAATCCTGGGCCTCCGCAGCCAGCCAGGGTTGAACAGTGGAGATTTAAATATCAAAGTTTCCGTTCCAATAACTATCCTCATCCTATTTGTTGGGGCGATGGTCACGGGGGGCTCAGACTTTCTGTTGTTGTCTAAGATGCTAGAATCCGCAATAGAGGCAATGGGCGGTGAAGGCAAGCTTCCACGAGTCTATGCTTCGGATTTTATTAAAAAGCAAAACCACAAGTATGCTGTCTTCCAGGAGATATCTGGTTTTCTTGACTCTTACTCACATTGCTACTAGGATCCGTGTTTATGCTGCCCCACTCCTCGACGAGAGTAGAGGACTTCAGTTTATATCGTCACAAACTCACAAGAAGCAGCTACTCAACTCCCTTACTCATAAGTTATTGGACTACCCTGAGCATAGTCCAACAATGATTTTGGTCAGCGATCTGGTGAAACAAGCTCTAGACTTGTACATAGAACAGTTCGATTACCGGACGGATGATCAGGCTTCCGAGGAACTGGCAAATATGGCCTCCATTATTCGAGTTCAACACTTCAAGGAGACTTTAGAAGCGTTTCCTCAAGGAGCGCCTGGCGAAAGGGTTCTGGTCTGGGCATGCTTCATCGCGGCTTCTGCGAGCATCTTGGACGAGCACAAGGAGTTTTTTGAACAAATTCTTCTCCGGCATCAGTCAAGGAATGGATTTATTAACATCCTCGAGGGTCTGGAATGCCTGAGGAGGATTTGGAGTCGAACGTCCCAAGAGAGGTGGACGTCACTTCTCGCCCAAGTCAATGTTCTTGTCATGTAGGTTGACACGCTTATTGTGTTTTAAAATCCAATACTTTTTGTACTTATTGTGTGCTAAAACCTAATACTTCTTGGACTGTTTATGAATACATCATGCCAACGTAGATGCCGCCGTGAAGAGCCAAATCTTTCACGTTAGTTGAATCCAGAGTGATCAGGATGACAGAACACTGATATCGCTATCCCTTTTGAAAAGCTTTACTTCCATGCTATCTATGATTCATGCCATCAGTGCCATCTTCTAGCCACTCAGAAGTGGAAGAAATGCATGACCGCGGTAGCAGATCCAGGTAGGTCTGCTCAGGGTCGTTAACGTTCTGGAGCTCACTCAGAGCAACCATCAGTCCCTGTATGCGCTCCCGAAACGACTCGTGGCTTGTTCTATTGTTGTACAAGAATTCAGCACAGAAAAACAGGACAAGAGGCATAAATGGATGTATCTATGAAGTCAAAATCAGTCTCACGATACACACGGGAAACTCGAAATCTAGCCCCAAACTAAATATCTCTCACCTTGGAAAAGTGGATTTCGCGGAGGGGCTGAAGTAGCGAGATGATAGCAGCAATCCCGTTCGAGGCTCTAAGCTGTATTTCCTCCTTACCGTTATCAGATGTACCCAAGTTGGTGGAAGAGTATAGCGTTTCCATTATCCCCTTACACATGTAGACCACTGTAGTCTGACCAAGGATACCTACAAAATCAGACAATGGACTGTCCATCTTAGTCGCTGAAGATCCATAATATTCAGAGAAGGCTTTGAGTCGCGATGTAAGTGTTTCGTCAAGTCGTTGATTCTGAGCGGCCCAGTCTACCGTGAGACCACCATAAGCCAGCGAGATTTTGTGTTGCTGGCTATGTAAGAGGCTGCGCCCACAAATGGTAGCCAATATAAGACACTCATTAAACGGAGCAGCAGGCCCAGGAGCTACTATTGCTTCAGATAAAAATGGACCAAGAGTGTTGTGGCTGTTTTGAAAGGCCTCCTCTGGTGCCGGCATTCGCGTGCATAGCTAGTAAGTTTTGACAAGCATTTTGTTAGTTACGTGTAGAACTTGGAAGGGTTGAGAATAGGATGTGTCTGAAGTATTTACCACATGCTCGCTCAGCGTTACCGGCCAATCATTGCGCATACTAAATAGATGATCAAGCAAATATGCCACCCAGAAAGTGCGACGTCTCTCTTCGGTCTCCGTGATGTCCAAATGTGATGAAATTGCATCGTCGATCTGGAGTTTGTCAATCTCATGGAAACGCATGCCTTGTACTAAACGGAAGCTGCGCCCGGCACTCATCCATGCTTGCTGATGGTGGGCACGGACAGACTCGCAGATGGCTACAAGTACTGACGCTTGCACGAGCTGAGTATCTCCAGAACAGTCCCGTTCATGACGAGCTATGAGGCCATCTAACAACTGTTTGGCCTCAAGATGAATAGTTTCGGTTAAGTGGCGAAATTGAGCAGAAAATAAGGTGGATAGAGCCCACATGGCATATTGTAGACATCTAGATGAAGACAATGCCTCATTTGACTTTGTCCGGGACATGAATCGTCTCTGGTGAACTACAGGTAGGGACGGGTGAACTCGGTCAAAGTACAGTTGATTCCTGTTCAATGAAATAAGCTAGTATCAATTTTCTTGTCATATTTTCAAAACGGATCAGCGGACATACAGTTCGGCTTGCACATGGAACGGTATATCCACGCCGTTCCCGAAATTCGCGGGATTTATCGAGTACAGAGACGTTTGGGGAAACTGGCTGAAATCCGGCCAAGGATCCATTGGCGGAATCATCTGTGGCATGGTCTCCGGTGCGGATCTACCGGCCATTGGGGCTCTATCGCGAGACTGATGAGACGCGATAGCCTGTGAAGCTGGGGGATGTGGAGGAGATGTATGATCCATCTCACGGCTGCTAGCTTCGACTGTAGGGAAACCCTGTTGCTGATCCCTCATTCGGCGCTCTAGCATTCCTTCAAGATGGGATAACCTACTCCTCAGTGCCTTCAAATATCCTTTCTTCGACCCGCGGCTTCCGCGCTGTGGCATCTCGCATATTATGTTGGATGCTTGGCAAGATCCACAATGCGGCTGCTGTCCATCACACAGAAGATGTCGCTGAGTACACTGAATACATGGAAATATCGGGGGCATTTTGAGCTTGGAGAAGAAGTCTGGGCTTTATTGTTCCTGTCTCCCGTTGCCTTGGATTGAATAATTCAGGATGGTCGTTAGCCAAAGGCTCTTCAAGTGGGACTTGCCAATCTGTCAGCAACCAGACGCAAATCTCTAATAACAGCAAATCTAAGCACTGCTCAGTGATTGGCTTACCAACTGAATGGCAGTGGGACTGACCCCTGTTTGATCCAGCCGCGTCGAGCCGCGTCGAGCAATAATAATAAGCATTGTTGTTAGACTTTCGTGATCACTCCCTACCCTGTACCCATTACACCTGAACATGCCTCACCACATTATCGCGAGCTCTGATGGTGTAACTAGCTCAGTTTTTTTCAAGCTCAATTGTCTGATTCTAGCTATTACGCTAAGTGATATTGAAGAATCATCTCCAATTATGTAATTGGAACTAACCTAGCATCTATTGGTAATTGGCTTCGATCGCACTTTTTATTTAATTACTTGGTGAAAAGGGGGTAGTTGAGAAGCTTCTTATTTCTTTGCCTTATTTCCTGTTCTAAGAATTTCCATCGTGTATGTAATAGTCATAATGGAGTAATTTAACCTAATTATTTAAGTAGTTTCTTCTCTGCTTCCACCAGCTCGGCAAAGCCTCCTACTTGCTCTTCTAATGCTTCACCCTCAAGCAAAGCGCATGGCCGCCTGGGCTGACCACCATAGCCGCGATATCTTTGCAGGGCAGCCTTGACAGAGACGAATCCGCCCTTGATAGCAGCCCAGTCACCCCGAGCAACAATGCCCTGGTACACAGCCGCCTCCTGCAGCTTGCCTTGCTCCCAGAGCTTGAAGAGATGAATACAGGCCCTGGGTGCGAGGTTACCCGTGCCGGCAATTACGCCATTACCGCCGGCAGCGAGGGTCTGAATGGTGAAGTCGCAGCTGCCACCGAAAGTTCTGAAGTTTGTACCAGCAGTGCCTGCTACCACGCGTGCCAGCTTACCGGTGTTGCCGCACGTCAGTTTAACACCAACGATGTTGGGATGTTTAGCAAGGTCAAGAATGACATCTGAGCTCAGGTCCAGGCCGCTGCAGGCAGCTGGAAAGTTGTAGATGAGTACGGGAAGTGGGCTGGCGTTGGCAACGGCAATGAAGTGCTGCTTGATAAGGTCGGTGGTGAGGAGGCCGCCGTAATATGCAGGGGGGAGAATCATAACATGACTACCGCCTGACTCTGCGGCCTCCTTGCAGAGTTGAATGGTTTCTCGAGTTGATTGGGCGCCGCAGCCGACGATAAGAGGGAGGTGAGACTTTCCAGCGCGGTCAAAGGCTTTCCGCGTAGCACTGGTCACAAGTCGACGCTCGGCGTGGTCAAGGTGGACGGCCTCACCGTTGGATCCATGTGTTAGGATACCAGCTACCCCAGCTTCAAGGAGAAAGGTAGTATGGGCAATAGTGGTCTCTACATCAATTTCATCCTCAGCGGTGAAGAATGCGACCGTGGGGACATAGAGGCCGTTTTCTAGCGGCTTGCGCGGCTCGGTAGATCTGGATATGGCCATTTTGTGAAGAATTTGTGTGTATATATGTTGCCAACGCTGGGTAGAAGAAGGCAGAGAAAGGAGATTAGGATAGTGTTCAGGATACGTTCACTCGGCCGGTCCAAAGCAACGGCCACAGCATCTTAAACCCTTCCATTGGCCCCTTCTTTAGCGGCCTTGGACCGATGTCGGTCGGTCCATGTCTAGTATGGCACCAAGTGGACTCGGCGTGCCATCCTCAACACGGAAGTTTACCTTGAGGATGACCCCCACGTTTCTCTGGTTCCGGCTAAGGGAAATCAGACCGAATATTGTCACGAGGAGAGGCTGGTCTCCATACATTTCGGCTATGCTTGACTCATGCTGTGGAGACTCTCCATGAAGCAACGTAATATTTGCCCCGTCCGTGAACTACAATCCATGAGACTTTTGAACCCCCACGCCCGAGTCCCTTTGTCCTCCCCGCATTTTGTCCCCGCATAAATTTGATGTTCGACAGAGGCTGAATGCAGAATGCAACGCTAGCATCCGAGGTGGGAACCCCCTCATTCGTCAGGAGATTGCTCGGAAATGTGTCGTGTGCTTGGGTAGAACGAATCAGGATCGAGCTATTGGTCACATTGAGCAAACTTGATGGATGGATTGGAATATGTTCACAGGGTTGCGTTGCCTTTTACGTTGAGTAATATTATTTCATGTCCCTCGCCGATTCAGTTCATTTTCATCTCTCCCATCTGTATCTACTCCTTCGACGGGAGACCTGCAAGGCCAAGGAAGAAGCATGACAGGCCCCAAGCTCCAGGATCCGGGACTTGTGTGAAGCCGCTGCCGCCTACATAGACAGATCGACCAAGGCTGGCTTGCATGCCCTTCGTCTCCACTGCCGCCTTTCGAGCCGCATTAGCAGCCTCGGCCAGGCTACCCGTCTTGCCTAGGATCTCAACGAAGGGATAGAGTGCATCCACTAAGGTACGATCACCCGGGCGAGCTGGTGTATATTTAGATAGCGCGTCACAACTCTGCTGCAAGGCCGTGGCCCATATTTGGGGTCTAAGAGCACCAGGAGCGGGGGCCTGGAGGGCATGGACGAGAGCGTTCAGGAAAATAGCATAGAGAGCACCAGAGGTACCGTCCATGTTGTTCTCTATTACGGGCACAATGCCTGCAAGATCAGACAGAACATCTCCCGTCAAGGGGCTAGTACTGATGTGCTTGAGCACAGCTGTAGATCGGAGAGTTAGATCACATTTCAAGAAAGACGTTAGATGTAAAGACTCACCTTCAGCTCCTCTCTTCAATCCTATACCACAGTCACCGTCTCCCACTACAGTATCGTACTGGGTGACTTCAGGCTCAGCAGCAATGACAGCCTCTAGTGCAGAAATTAAAGCAGATTTCTCGTCCGCGACAGTCATCGTCTGACCACTTGGCTTTTTGGCTTCATCCAATTTAGATGAGCCTGTCCTCTCTGCCGTGTTTCTTGCATCCCATGTCGCCGCCTGGATAGGAGCAGCCCATCCAGGAGCTTCACTTGGAGCATCCAGGAGTTCGATCATGCTTGGGCCACCGATATCCACAGTGTTAAGCAAGCTGATACTAAAACCAAGACCGTTCAGGCTCGTCATGTACATGCCGCTCAGGACTCTTGCCGGCTTAATGTTGTAGGTGGACTGCAGTTGTGAAACAACCTCAGTAGTGATGCCACCCATCTCAAGGACACTCACGCTTCCCAGGTTGTTGATGAGAAGAACAACCTGGTTTGACTTTACGTCAACAAAGGCGCGGTCCTTGTCAGACTGATCGAGAAGCTGGGAAAGCATTCTCTTGACCAGATCGGGTAGACCGATCTTAGCTCTGCCTGAACCATCCTCGTTGTGAATGCCCATGCCGATTTCTACCTCGCCAGGCTCAAGGGTGTGCTCAGTACTAATAGCGCGTCCCGGCACATGAACGTGATCCAGACTGGCTCCAACGCTGACCAGATTCTCGGCCGTGAGCCTGGCAACTTTGGCGACCTCGGAAAGCGGCTTTCCCTGCGCAGCAAGGGCACCGGCAATCTTGATGACAAGGACAGTACCGGCGATGCCTCGACGGCCAACTTTACCACCTTTGGCACGGCCGACACCAACGTCGTCGCCGACGACAACCATTTCGCACTCCACGCCAGCAGCCTTGGCCTTTTCGACGGCCATGCCGAAACTTAGCACATCTCCGGTGTAGTTCATCACGACGACTAGAACACCCTTCTCGGTGTCAACTCGGGATATGACGCCATTGCGAACCTGCTCTGCCGAAGGGCTGGCGAAGATGGTCCCGGCTACAGCTGCAGATAAGATGCCAGGACCGACCATACCAGCAAAGGACGGCTCATGGCCAGAGCCTCCACCAGAGAGGAGAGAGACCTGGCTGGGTGCATTTGTCGGCCGACGGTAGATAATCTTGTTGTCGGCATCTAGTGCGACCGTAGGGTTTGTGATGGTCAAGCTGTGCAGAGCATCGTTGACCAGTTTGGTCGGGTCACTGATGAAATGTTTGGAGGACATCTTGAGCTGGTCGTTCTCGCCTTCCTTTCCGTTCCTCAGTTTCTCCTATGCTAGCCGGGAAGTCAAGAAATGAAGATGACTGCTTGGAAGGATGGTGCAGGACTTGGAATTACTCAATTGAGGGGGGGAGAGATGATCTTCAACGGGGCAGGCTTCCAGTCTCAATTCCCTTGACACAGAATGAAACGACGAGGGATGGGGTCACATATGTCACACTCGAGGAAGGCCGTGTTCTTGCATGAGCTGGAGACTGAACACTTCGCTCTCCACAAATACGAAGCGTTGAGCGACGTAGCGGAGCATCGCGAGGCGGCATCAACCCACAGCTATACCCCTTGCATCAAGTGACTTTCCAAATAACGCATCTTTCCCGAAAGTGACTACTTCCGTCTTTCCCCACAAGGCCTTGGCGTGAGGGTTCGTGGGGGTTACACTTGCTGGGCTGTTCCCAAGTCGGGCTGTTGTTCCCAGACTGGTGGAATTCTCCGAAATCATGCCTGTCAATGGTTGCGCCCGCCGATTTCTCGGGTCGACCTGCGTGCCACCCCCTTTTCTTCAACAAGTCACGATGGCATTCGTGGGGGGCCGTAAAGAACTCGATCTACTGAGCTTACGGAACTATCGTGGGGGTCACAGTGGAGAGACTCAAGAGACGTGAATGTGGGGAGTGGAGAAGGCATTGGGGACTCAGAGAGGTGAGGAGAAGGCGTGGGGGTCACTTCAGTTGATTCAACCTCCGAGATGGTATGTAGCCCCACGGGGAATAGTCCGTTTCTTGCTGACTTGAAGCTAGATCGGTGTCCGAAAGTTAGTTTAGGGGCCATTCGAAGAAGAGGGGTATTCCGAAGGACGGAGCAGGTTAACCGACTCATGCCGTACCCTAGCCCCCGGCCAGTATTTATTTCATTCAGGTCCAGCGGAGGATATTCTTGCTTACGAGCATTCCCAATACGCGCCGCACTGTTCTTTGGTCGTAATCATGGCTCCTATCAAGAGTGTCGAGTATTTCCGCGTCAAGCCAAGATGGCTCATGGTCAAGATCACTGACGAGAATGGAGTGTCTGGCTGGGGAGAGGCTACCCTTGAAGGCCACGACCTCGCTGTCGAGGGCTGCCTCGAGGAGATGATCGTTCGTCTCATCGGAATGGAGGCAAAGTATGATTCACCTGGTTCTGTCTCAGATGCTGAGCTGACGATTAATTTTCTAGCGACATTGAGCACATTTGGCAAACATTCTGGAGACACGGCTTCTACCGTGGCGGACCCGTCTTCATGTCTGCCCTGTCTGGTGTCGACATTGCGTTGTGGGATTTGAAAGGTCTGTCAATCAATACTATACCAGCTTGGATTCGCGTTGCTAATGCTGTTCATCATATAGGAAAGAACCTCAAGGTCCCCGTCTTCGAGCTGCTCGGCGGAAAGGTCCGTAGTAAGGTCCAGGTATATTGCTGGATTGGCGGTGATCGTCCATCGGATGTCGAGCGTGCCGCGTACGTGTAGTGATTATCATGAAATTTGGGATCATCTACTAATCATTTGTCCATTATAGCAAGGCTCGTGTTGCCCAAGGGCTCAAGCATGTAAAAATGAACGCAACAGAAGACCTAAACTGGGTAGATTCACCCTCCGTCCTTGATTCTACAGTCGAGCGTATCAAGCAAGTCAAGGCACTCGGCCTTGATGTCGGTCTGGACTTTCACGGCCGTCTTCACAAAGCTATGGCGAAGCAACTTGTTGCTGCTCTGGAGCCTCACCGTCCGCTCTTCATCGAGGAGCCTCTTCTGTGTGAACACCCTGAAGCGATCAAGCAGCTCGCTGACCGTACCACCATCCCTGTCGCCTTCGGTGAACGTTTATACACACGTTGGGACATCAAGAGATTCCTCGAAGATGCCAGTGTCGACATCCTGCAGCCCGATATCGCCCATGCCGGCGGTATTAGCGAGACCAAGCGCATTGCTCAAATGGCTGAAGCTTATGATGTCGCCATTGCACCCCATTGCCCCCTGGGCCCTGTAGCTTTCGCTGCCTCCATTCATATTGCCCTGTCATCACCTAACTTCACCATTTTGGAGATGAGTCTAGGGATGCACTATAACACTGAGGCTGGAGACGATATTGATCTCTTGACTTACCTGAAGGACCCTGAGACCTTTGATATTACAGAGGGCGGTTACATCAAGGCTCCTACCAAATATGGCCTTGGAATTGAGATTGATGAGGACAAGGTCAGAGAGATTGCTAAGGATACTAAGGCCTGGCAATGTAAGGTATTCCACGGGCCTGACGGTAGTATTCGTGAGTGGTAGTTCAGAGACTGCCTACATGGGATGACAACATAGGCGTCAATACATTATGACTACAAAATAATACATCTGTCTACGTTCATTATGATCCTCAATTCTTTCAGTAGTACATTGGATAATTTAAAAGGGTCAAAGATGTGACAAATCTCCATGCCAAGAGGAATTTAGTATGGACTCGAGAAACTAAAAGGGGCTTGTTCACTTGCGTGTACACCAGGAAGCTCAGAAATGCGCCGCTGTAGCCTCTCAATTCACCCAAGGAATGTATGATTTTGAAGATCTCTTCAGAAGTCATTCTTATAAATTATTACTTAGTGAAGGTAAAATATCTACGTCTCAATAATAACCTTGATGACCAAGTTTCCTTGTTCATCCTGGGGTTTACCAGCCATCGAAAAGGCGTCAACCACATGATCAAAGCCCGAAAAGCGATGGGTAGCCAGCTTTGTGATATCTGGGAGGTTGTACTTGTCCTTATTCGCTAGCACTTTCAAGCCATACTCATATGTTTGAGCATAACGGAAAACTCCAACAAGATCAACTTCTCGTAGAGCTGCAGCTGACATGGGCAGCGTTTGGATTGGGATGCCCATTCCAATGAGCAATACCCTGCCTCCCGCCACTGTTGAATAGATTGCCGTCTGAACACATGATTCTACGCCCGTGCACTCAAACACAACATCGAATTGCTGGGACTCGTCGTCATTGCCAGCTTTCATCACCGCAGCTGCCGTAGCTTTGGCATGGTCAAGTTTGCCTTCGATGCTAGCTACAGCATCAGGATTGGCCCGAGGCACCTCGAAACCCCGGTCTGCGAATCCATTCTTCTTGGCAAACTCGACACGGCTTCCAGCAATATCTGCAATGGTGATCTTTGAGGCACCTGTAGTCCGTAGTACAGCTGCTGTCAGGAGTCCAACAGCACCTGCTCCAATAACAAGTACGTTGGCTCCCTTCTCAACCTTGGATCTGCGAATAGCATGAATCGCCACGCTCAGAGGTTCGAGAAGGGCTCCCTCGTCTAACGTGACATTCTCAGGGAGCTTGTGGCACCATTTGGCAGGGTGATTGATGCGTCCTTGGAGGGTGCCCTGGAAGTGAGGAAAGGCCTTTGCGGAACTGCGGAAACGCATGCTGGAGCAGATATTATAGCGACCAGCTACGCACTGACGACATTCCTCACATGGGATGCCGACTTCAAGGGCGACCTTGTCACCGGGTTTGAATCCCGTCACACCGGCACCAACTACCTCCACAACTCCCGAAGACTCGTGTCCCAAAGCCATAGGTTCACGAACGAGGATGTCGCCATTGCGGAAGTGATTGTAGTAATGTTGGTCTGAGCCACAGATCCCGGTGCGAAGGACAGAAATTTGAAGCTCATCATCAGCAGGAGCGCTGATGGCTCGTGTTTCCTGCAAGTATGTCAGTAAAGAGTCTAGCTTCACTGGATCTAGTCCGAGATTACTGACAGTTCTTAAGTCTCTCACGCCATGAAGAACAGAGGCTGAAATTGTAGCTGTAGTTGTGGTCGACATGGTGAGAAGGATAGCTGCTATTCACAGAACAAAGCCGTGGCAAGGATTGATACAGAGGCCTTCATCTTAACATGGAAGCTGGCAAGGTATCTTTAATTCCAAGATTGCTCTCCTAAGCTGCTCCGTGACCCCCACGCTTTCTTAGATGTCCCCAAGACCTTCCATGACACGTTCGCCTCCACCCAACCCGCCTCCAGCCTCTTCCTCCGACACTCCACCATCTCCACTCGATCTAGCTCGCTCAAGGACCACCCGCAATTTCAGCCTCGAGTGACCCCCACGCACGAGTCTGTTCGATGCTATTCCTAATATGAAAGAGCGGGATTTTCAGAGTAGGTAGACTCATTCGGCATCATCCATGCGCGGCTGACTTAGACGAATCCCCCGTGAGGGGAAGGACCGAATCTCGGTATTCAATGCCCAACCTACGCCATGTCGCCTTCTCTATAATGGGTTAGCGGAGGGCTTCGTGCTGTTACTAGTGGGTACGCTGGATCCAGAGCTGGGTTGGAGAAACCTCGCAGACTGAAATCTCCGCTCTGGAGAGGGGTAATAATGAGCCTCACATGCGCAGCCCACCCGAAGGCTATAAGCAAATTATGACTGAAGTGAGGTTCAGGTAATGATATATCTTGATCTGGGAAGACTCGGAACGGGAGAGGTACCCAGAATCCAAGAGTTTTGTTGAGTAGCGTTAAGCTAGGGGTTATCAACTAATATATGGTGGTACATCAAGAGCAACTCTTCTATTCCATCTTCTACAGCATGTAACGATAACCAGAGGCAACCTGAGCAGGAGTAGGGCCATGTCTACCGGCGTCTTCGCCCCTTTCTAGCTTATTGTTCAGCCGTTTGAGGTGGATTCTTGCGGCAATGGCAAACGCAATAGCTAATCCAGTAGCAGCGGCGTTTACTGCGAAGGCAGTGACGTAGCGAGGGCCGCCAGAGTAGAGGTAGCTGCACCAAATGTTGGGTGTGTTGCAAATCGCATTGATGAAAGCAATCGCACTGGCTCGCTTGGCCGTAGGTTGTGAGAGCGACCCAGTGATCCAAGAAAGAGTCACAATGGTTGACGCGTAAAAGGAGCCTGGGAGAAGCATCATGGCCACGTAGCGAGCTGCAATATTAAGCGTGGACACCGCAATGATATTAGCTACCAAGGTGACGCAGAGAGCAACAGTGACGTGATAAAACCGCTCGCTGGTTCGATCGGAATGGAAGCCGTTGATAAGCATAGTGATGACGCAGAGGAGGAATGGGGGAGCTGTCAGTAGATAGGTCATATTTCGGTCATAGCCCAGGCCCCCAACAACCGAAGGGAAGAAGTTGGAAACAGCGCCAACAATGTAGGTCTAAAGAAACACGTTAGTTAGAGATCCCTGAGAGAAATCTTTCCGATTGCTAAAATAACGAGATTTACTTACGCAGTAGAGAATACCAATAAAAAGCCAGGTCTTCGGGTCTCTGACAGCGGCCTGGAGGCCTTGCATGGCAGTCATCTCATGAGTCTCTTCTGATTGACCAGAGTCTTGGTTGAAGTTCCATTGAATCCATTGTATCTCGAGCTTGGAGACCCCTAGAATCTGTTTCTTTGAGTTGGGGAGAATGAGGGCGAAAACGATGGCGAGCCCAACAGTCATCACACCCTCGACGAGGAACAGCTAGAATGAGACATGGTTAGTTCTAGAGACTCTCAGACGGAAACACAAACAGAAGGTAAAGTATAGACATACCCATCGCCATCCAGATATCCCATGGACCCCATCAAGCTTCAGAATTCCGATAGCAAACAGGCCTCCAAAGGCATTTCCGAGTTGTGAACCGCTATATAGGATCGCCATCCGAAGGGCAAATTGCTTTCGGCTATAAAAGAGCGAGAGGAAGTATATAGCACCTGGGAAGAACACAGCCTCAACAGCTCCGAGAAAAATGCGGGCGACAATAAGTCCAGCGAAGTTATGAATCGACGCCATGACAGCAGATATGGCTCCCCATAGCGCCATGCTGAGGCAGATGTAGACTCCGGGCCACTTGATCCGACTCGCAATCATATTCGACGGTACCTGAAAGAGAACTGCATGATGTTAGCAACAGGAGGGGTAATAGAGAATGATGAGAAGATCCATACTGTAACTGCAAAACAGAATGCTGACAGCAGTCTGGTACTGAACTGGGGACATGTTGAGGTCCTGCTCAATGTTGGCGAGCTTGGCACTCGCAATATTCTGACGATCGAGGTAATTGAGAATGTACATGATAACCAAGACAGGCATGATGACGATGTCCATTTTAAACGTCGCCTTTTTCCCTAACTTCTCGCGGTCCTCATCAGAAAGAGCGGCGATCTCTTCTGGCATAAGAATGCCATCAAGCGCTTGAATCTTGTCGAATCCTTGGGCATTTTCAGCCTCCTCGGACACGATGTCCTGCTGCTTTTCTGCCATTGCTTTTCGTTCTGTTTTCTTGGGGTAAGGAGGGCTGGTGTATGAAAAGCGGGGAATTAGGAGTCAAGACTAGCAACAGCAAGTGGACGGCTGCTGTGAAGTTGAGGATTTGTGAAGTTGGGGTAGAACCTGAGTAGATATGTTTGAGTCTCTGAGGGCTGCGAGCAAGGTGGTGGTTTTGGGGTAATGACGGTCTTCAAACGACGAGAAAAGGGGGGAAAGTGCGAGGTGCAGGATTCCCCAACGAAATCGACCCCCACGCTTTGGAGAAACCCCGGGTTCTTCTCCACATCCTTCTCCACAGACCAGAACTCTTCACAACGAAGGGTTGAGTTGTCCAGGGCAGACACTCGCAGTCAGCTTATTGCCGTGCCGTAACACACCGGTTTCGTTAGCTTTGTTCTCTATTCCATAATGTCCCTCCGGTTTCGGCCGATCTGAAGGCAAGGTAGTGTTACGTTGCTGTGGCACGTTGAATGACAAACTAGTCTCCCAGGCAAGTGTTGTCCTGGTTAGTCAGCGATATATGTTTGAGAGCAATTTCAGATATTCTGGCATGATTTGAAAAAGGCTGCCAATTTCTTCCTCTGGAGCAGAAGCTACTACATCCATTGGCTACTATAGACGGATTCTCTCCTATAATAGTATGCTTATACCAAGGCTCTCTGGCTGTTGCAGGACTCGTTTCATAGAAGGCAAACGCAAAACAACCCCAAAAAAGCCTCAGCATCGTACGACGAGCTTCACGCATCCGAGGTAGTGCTGGAATTTCTTTCCCCGGCAAAATGCCTGAGCAGGGTCGACCCCAGCTCATCCTTCGGCCAAGAGGGTCCAGGCTGCCCAGCCTTCACCGCTGTAACCGAGTATCCCAAAGCTAATGTGGTCAATAGCCCTAGTGAATCCAGAAATAAGCCGGGGATAACCTCCTTTGCCCCAGGCGTCCACCTCGGATGTGACGACAACAAATGGGCGCGTCGCGCGGACGTGAGGAGATGTGTGGGGCAAACTGCCAGACTTGCGGGGTTGAACGAAAATTTATAACATCCACCGCTGCCTGACTGAATCATATGTACATCATCAAAACAGATGATGATGAAGCTTGGCGTGGGGGTTCACTTTCCAAACTAAAAGTTCAGGGCTTGCCTCGGTTCACTCCACACATGGTGCCTCCATAGAGTGGTGGAACCCATGGATAGGGGCCGGGTCTGCTGTCTCAAGGAGGAATAGCCTCGCTGACGGACCAGCTGGCTGAAGCCGTAATCGGAAAGCTACTGATGGAGTTTTGGCCCTCGATACAATACTAGATTGGGAAGACTCTTCGATCCTCTTCATCTCCCGGTAACTAATCACAGATAGCATCAATCGTCATGGCAAGCTACTTGGAGAAGCTCTTTTCACTTGAAGACCACCTCGCCGTTGTCACTGGGGGTACCCGTGGTATCGGCCAGGCTATGGCCCTCGCCCTTGCCCGTGCCGGATCAGACATCATCCTTGTCCAAAGAAACGAGAGCAATCTTGAAACAAAGAGCCTTATCGAATCGCTTGGCCGAAAGGCCATTATCTATACCGCTGATCTTGCTGATCAAGAGAGCGTGTCCGCTTTGACAAAGAAAATTCTTCAGGATGGTCACGATGTTGATATTCTAATCACATGTGCTGGCATTCAAAGACGACATCCTGCTCACGAATTCCCTATGAATGATTGGGATGAGGTAACCAGTCCAGGATGATAGTTCCCTCTTGTAGCTGTCCGCTAATCTCTATTTTCTAGGTGCTGCAAGTCAATCTTAGGACTGTTTGGACGCTCTGCCGTGACTTTGGTGCTTATATGCGTAACCGAGCACCAGGTACCACTGGCAGACGGGGAGCTATTATTAATGTAGCGAGTCTTGTCTCTTTCCAGGGCGGTCTCAACGTACCAGCCTATGCCGCTGCAAAGGGTGGCGTGGCGCAGTTGACAAAATCTCTCAGCAATCAGTGGGCTGCTGACGGCATTAATGTCAATGCCATTGCACCAGGGTATATTGCTACGGACATGAATGAGGCGCTGATCAATGACGAGAAGCGTGCTGCAAGTATCTTGGAGCGGATTCCCACCGGTCGATGGGGCTCTCCACAGGATTTTGAGGGGGCCACGGTGTTTCTAGCAGGAGCTGGATGTAGGTACGTCAGTGGTGAAATCCTCACCGTTGATGGTGGTTGGATGGGCCGATAGTCATTCAAGGTAGATATCAAGTAATTGAGATCTATGTCGTTAATGACTGAGGTTTCTCTTCTAATTCTTCTCTAATCTCATCAGCCTGGTATTCAACGTGAGGTCTAAGACAAGGTTTTCGTCTCATTACAAACGTTCATAATGCGGAGTTGGTCTAATTATGCCAGGACTTGTTTATACCCCCAAAATTCTGAACTACGGTCATCTCCACTTGGTCTGACGGCTGTGGCTTTGCATCCATGGCGGACATGTCGTCTGTAGGACCGACTTGCAGCAAGCTCACCCGTGCGAGCCTTGCTTGTCTCTCTAGTTGCTCAAGCCTTTATCCATCCCACAATATATCCGAAATTATGGGTCCCCTAGAGAGAATGGCCAAGTTGCTCGTTTTCCACACAGGGACTGTTGCACCAGATGGAGCCCTAGACAAGAGAGTAAAGATGAGGAATAATAGCATGGCCGCGGCGGTGGTACAGTGTAGAGCAATCCACCCCCATTCAATACGATAGGTCGTAACAAATTGGATTACCGTTCCTGTTCGACTGTTCTTGGTATATCGCCAGCCTGTAGCGCATTGCTCATACGCCTTGCAATATTGGCGAAAGTGGCATTGATATCCTTCGTTTGCCATAATATCTTGGATGGCGCAGGTCTATATGCATCTGCGCTTTCAGTAACGTACTTGTCGACGAAAAAGTAACATCCCGTAGAGGCCACCCACTCATCCGGGGCGTCTGAGCAAGGTTGGCTGAGACACGTGGAAAATAGGGTTTGGGCAAAATAGCTGATGCCCGTCACGGCATATTTGAAATGCTCTACCTTCTCGCCGACCCATTCTCAACATCAAAATATAGTTGAAGGTCATTCCGTTGCATATAAGAGTCATTTGGGTGATATGCCAGTGAATCGATAAAGTCTGGTGCTAACCTATTCCCCCACCTAGAATCGGGTTGCCAAGAGTCAGGGTGTCGTTCCGCATCTATAATTTCAGAGCTCGAAGTTTCTGTCTTTGTGCTATTGTAGAATGTAAAGTTGTACTCTCTGGCATGGTAGTACAACGCACACTCAAAGCATAAACTTCACAGTTAGGCCAAAGGATGGGCTCGGTTGCCGACGTATCATTTATCACCTTAATGATGTTTTGTGACCATATCAAAGTATCAATGTCGGCCATGGCCAGAGTTTTGCTGCGATTGCCTGTCCCTGAAGTCGTCATGTAATAAAGGCCCATGTAATGATCACCATCCTCATTATCCAGGTAAAGCCCTTTCGGCAAAGAGTATCTGGTCAGATTATTCTGCCTCTGGGTGTTACCTTGACGACTGTGTAATGTCTTGCTGTCATATGGGATTCTGCCAAAAAGGGTTTTCCCCTTGTGCTCTGTTCGCTCCAAGAACGACGTGATATCGTTGCACCTACTACATACCGCCAATGAGGCTACCTTGGAAAATTCGCAGGCTTCTCCAGGGCAATTGAGGGCTCTTTGTTGCATGATACTATGTGCGTCGGCTGCTAATCCAAACATAGCGGCTGCTTTCAAAGCAAAATCAGCGTCTGCGATAAAAGGCTGATCCGCGTACATTCGCCCATTATCGCTCACTTTTCCTTTTCGGTCAGGGATATTCTACTATCCGTGGCGAAAAGGGGGAAATACTTACCGCCCCACGGCCAAGCCGGGTATCCTGCTTTCCCAAGGGAATATCATGAAGCTCGCGATATTTGTCCTCCAGGTCTCGATATTTGTATATTCTGAAGTTTAACTAACTACTGTGCAAAAGGGTCCAAGGCATGGTTGTGAAGGATCCATGCCGCTAGTTTATTTCAAATAATTAATGTTTATGATAAAAGGCTAAGCTAAGGAGCTAAGTTTACGAAGGATAGAGTGGGAATAGAGAAGTTGGGCGTTAGCAATATACCTATATTGGCTTTATCCTGGTTGCGAGCGTGGCGAGTTCTCATAGTCGGGGTCTTTTAGGCATAAAGGAAAGATATTACGTAGAGGGCCAACTTCACGTATGTTCCACTTCTCGGAAGTGCATCTTAAGTCCTGGCGACTGAGGGCTTCTGATAAGCGAACATAGTAACATTGTCAGGTGGAGACTGGACAGAAATGCACGAAGAACGAAACCCTTGTGCGCAGGCTTTTGCCTCAATAAGCGAACGGACGCTCTCTAAAGCCAAGTGCACTGCAGAAGTCCATTTCGTGGTCTCTAACAGTCGACCTTATGCCCCCATTCCTTATCTTCAGCCTTCACTGCAACCTGGGGGCTGCTGTTCAAAAGCACCTAACTTGGTTACAATGGGATCATTCCCGAATGAAATACTACCATACTTTAGACGCCCTGCACTTGATCCTTCATTGATCATTTTACTTTACCCATCCCTATTTCCTGTATGCCTAATGAGAGTATTACTGGCGTATAATATTTAAAAGGAGAAGAAAGTACCGTAAACTGTCTAACGTGCATAATATAAATAAACGGAAAGCTTTCAAGTTTTTATGTCTTTCACTCAATGTCTCTTCCAAAAGGTTTCGCATAGGAATAGTACGGAGTGGTATTTAACTAAAGAATTACTGTTTGAATTCTCATAAGTACCATGTATATCCTCGCAGGGGAAGTCGAGGTATTGAAGTACTAAATTTATAAAAATATGATTTAAGTAGATATCGCGGATTACTTTGCAGACCTATAATTCTGCAGACTTAATACACCCACATTCCAAGATAATATATTTGGCAAGACTACTTTGAGTTCTCTCAGGCAATGTGTTGTTGGGCTCACCACTCTTTTTTTATTCCCAACTTTCAAATTGATTCAGAAGACTGTCATAGCAGAGCTCTGAGATATCTTCAACCTATCCCACTAGCATATGATCATTCTCCTCAACAAAGGTGTTTGAAGCTTTTAATCAGTGAACAATCGCAGCGGAGTCATTTGCAAATCTTCTGAAGACTGACGAGCACCGCCAGCGAAAAATTGCACCACGTCTTGGTGTCTATTTGTGGAAGCATAACAAAGATCTGCCTTCCCGGTGACGTCTTCCGTGGAGGCACAAGTCTCTTCTCCGACCAAAAACCTTACATGATCAGAGGGGTTATTCTGCGCGGGAATCTTGGAATTCTCTCTGTCCCCTTTTGTCTTTTATGAAGCCATATTAGAGAAACCGGAATATCAATCCCACCAATGAGCGTATCTTCAGAGAGTGAGGATACTCATCAAAGCAACGAGGACCGATAGGAGCTAGATATTCACGGAAGTTCAGTTGTATCCGCAGAATACCAGAAATCAAGCCGATACATGATGACCTTTGATGAGAAACTATTCTGGTTTTCTGTAGACCGGTTCGCAAACTGCTTTTTCACTATGTGCGTGAATGAATGCATTGGTAGCTGCCTAACAAATCCCACAGTAGTGAGGAGCCGTATCTTTTTAGTGAAGAAATCTCGCAACTAGATCTGAAGATTGCCCAGATGCACCAGCCCATGTATGCAGGTCTTACGATCTCAGTTCATTCCTCTAGCCAAAAACACATTGGTCTACTGCAGGCCACGTTGGCTAGTACCCAGTTGGTTCAAGTCATTCTCTAAGGTCTATCACAGAGCCAAAGCCTACACACACTTATGCGTAACTAATTACTTATCCCTCCTCTTGTAGCAAAATTGTGGGTGTGTAAGTCTCAGAACCGGCGTGAAAGGCCCAACGATGACATAGTTTCCCGACTAATATCCGAATCCGCCGGGAAAGCGATTCAGTCTCAAAGAAACACCATCATAAACCCAGAGTTGGAAGAGAAAAGCACGAAAACTTTAAGCTGTTTAGGAAAGGGTTTACAATTTTTGGAGTGCCAAAAGCAAGACGGCACGAACTGTGAGGATATTATATGAATTTGCTTTTTTTGTCTCTATCCTTCTCTAGCCAGTCATACATCATAAAAATGAAACTTGAACACGGGTTCCTATCCCAAGTGCCCGTAGGTAGAAGCTGAACACGCACGCCAACCAAATAAACAAGACTGCTCTTATAACCCCAGCTTGAAATTTCAAGTCTTCCAGCTCATGCAATACGCCCACAATGCGCGCGATCAGACGTGGGGTTATAAGCTCAACCTCGTGCCAACCGATCCTATAATATTCCTCGCCTCCTAACAGGCCTCCTATCCAGCGCAGCATCCAGGCGTGGGAGTCCGGACTTTCGTGATTTAGTCGCTTCAACATCGTGGCTACGAGTGCATTTATGTTAGCATATTTCCAGGGCGCGAGAAGTAATAATTTGAGGGAAAGATCGGTTGAACTTACGCATTCCTACATTGGTTGCACAGTTAGCAAAAAAATAGACCCTTGAAACAGTCGCAAGAGAGAGCTACACTTACCACGCCATTCAATCCTGTTGGTCCACCCACACATCCCTTCGGCGCATCATATTGCCGGTGCGGTGAGCAGTCGTCGCAGCCACCAGGGCACAGATCACCGTGGTGCGGGTCTGAATTGCATTGCCAGGCTTTGAAACCCTCGATGCAATATTGTCCCCCGCAATTTTGGCACTTCATAGGACACCAAATTGGCGGGTTGCTTCCTTCGCAAGCGGCGTTGGCTTCGGCATCCATGGCTGAGCGGATGTGCAAACCCGCCTCTCCGCAGGCGAGCGCGAGTCCGGCAAAAGCGCCAAGCATGGCAATGATAGCCTTCATTTCGGCTAGAGCGGATAACAAGATTTGGTGGCAAACAATGGGAAGAGAAGAAAGAGAGACTTTGGTGTGACTGCCTCGGGATAAAGGGGTGGTTTTAGATCTCTGTTTAAAGGGATGGCTTCTCGAGGAAGTGCTGGGCCAACAACAAGTAGTCCAGAGTGGGACGGAAAGGGCAGAAAACTCCTCCCTTTCATTAGTTACAGCCAGCTAAGGGTAGTGTCCAGCCAGCCACTAAGCAATAGCTGGCGTTCTAGACCCTCATATTCAATACATACCAGCTGCGGAGACTCCGAAACGATGCGCATAGACAGATCTAGTCTCTCTGCCACGACTTCCAACCCACATTGAAATCTTCCCAAAACTATCGCCCAGGTGGTCTAGCCGCAAGTGCCCGCTGTTAGCTAGAAATGACCAGAATCCACAAGTTTCGCGTTGCCAGGCGATGCCTGCCCGGAACAAGCTCGCAGTCACGAGCTGGGTGTTCTGGGTCAGTAGATTTGTGATTTGTGGGGAGATCGGCAGTTCTGGCCAGAGACAACAAATCCCCACTCCATGGCCACACAGAGAGATTGCTAGAATTCCTGGTCGTATTGCTCCCTGAAATTGTGTCATAAGCCACGCAGAGCTGGCCAACAGAAAAGCTGGACAGGCATCTGAATATCTAGAAGAGGCCAGGTACGGGCTATCAATACCTTTTAGGCTACTGTCTAGCTCCGGAAAGCCCCCGTAACTCGTTTCCAGGCTATTTGTACCTATTTTAGTTAAGCATCTCCATTATCGTGATACTGACACAAAGAAACCACTACAACGGCTGGGACAGGGAGACCCAACAATATCATCCCAAAAAACATCCCCTAGCTTCATCTAACCATTACCGGTTACCACTACTAAAAATGCAGAGCATGTACCATAGGTGTTATGCCTCCCGAGCAAAATTGGCACCTCATGCTATGTGTAGGGTAGGTCGCGTCTCAGCCTGACGCGTCGATCACCTTTGTTTATTATTGCTCCCAACTCCATTACAAGCAAGTTGTTTCTTACATGGTCATGATGAATGAATAGCCTTGACGAGCTTCCCCGCACCACCGTCATGGACATCCGCTGGGGGAAGGCCTCGGACTTTCCCAACGTGGCTATTCCCCTCACCCTCTTCAATCTTATTATCCCATTCACTCTTAAGAAACATCGGGAAGAGACCACCAGAGGATCGTCCGCGTCTCTTAGCCCCGACGATTAATATTGACTGCTAAACTCCATTCACCCTCATCCAAGTTCAACCATACGCAATTCGCCCTGGATCGCTCAGAGCTCACGTCTCGGCTCCTCCCGGAGATGACTCTGAGCTCAGCCCAGGCAAAGCTAAACAAGCCACTTCCATTGCCTACAGACCTATCTCCAGCAGAAAGAGCAGCCGCTCGCTTCCGGATCTCGGGCACCGCAGTCGTGACCGGAGGAACCGGTGATCTCGGCAGTGTTGCTTGCGAGGCCCTGCTTGAACATGGCCTAGACACGCTCCTGGTCTGGGATTTGCAGGGGCCCGCCTCCGTGGGAAAGATTGAGACTCTGAAGTCCAAGTTTCCTTCGGCTCGAATCCTGTTTTTCGAAGTGGACGTTACGGACGACGTGCAAGTTACCAGAGTCTCGCAGGAGGCCATGGAGAGGTTCGGCGGCATCGATATCCTCCTAACCTTTGCAGGCGTTGTCAGCTGCGATCACGCAAAAGACATGCCCGCCAAGGAATGGCGCCGCACCTTTGATATCAATACCACGGGGTCGTTCCTTTGTGCCAAGGCCGCCGCCAACGTCATGGTCAAACTGGGGAAAGGCGGTTCCATTGTCCATGTGGCCTCCATCTCGGCCCATCGCGTCAACTTCCCGCAACCTCAGGTGGCGTACAACGCATCTAAAGCTGCCGTTTTGGCAATGACCAAGTCGCTTGCTGCTGAGTGGGCTGTGCATGGCATTCGCGTCAATAGCATCAGTCCCGGATACATGGATACCATTTTGAATGAGGGAGACGGGTTGCAAGCCGCGAGAAATACTTGGAATGAAAGGAATCCCAATGGGCGCATGGGATCTCCCGAAGAATTGTGTGGCGCGGTGATCCTTCTAGCCAGCTCCTCCGGGAGATATATTACCGGGGCAGACATTATCATAGACGGCGGACAAACATTGTTTTAATCGATTACTCTTACGATGTTTGACTGTTTGTCGTCAATCAGATTATGAGGTGGGCTAAATCGCCTTGTTTTTGTAGCTATGGATGCGAACAATAGACCGATTTCGACCAGTTTATAAAAGCACAATACGTGAATAGGCAGAGTAATATTATACGTGGCGAGACTTTGTTGGCTGGAATACTTTATCAAGCCCGTCCATCCTTAATTTCGCGAACGGCCAGATGCAGACACGGCGGGCTTCACGAGGATAGCAATAGAGAGTGAGCTGCGTTTTGGTACTTCTCGCATTATGATGCTTCCAAGTAGACACAAGGGAACCCGCAAGTGTCCACAGAACCTCGTACCGGCATTTCCTAGAGAAGAAATATTGATCATAGGCAGTCTTCCTTGATGATTAATGAAAAATAAGTTCTCGATTTGGATCAAAATGGGGAACTAGGGAAGAAATATGGGACCGGAGGTTTGCCCTATTGATCAACCGGGAGAACATGCACCAGGTTGTATTTAATTATCGGGTGATCCAAATTTGCTGGATATGTAGTATTTTGCAGTTACAAATATCCTTCAAAAGAGAAAAAAAACTTCTCTTAAGCCTCCCAATCCAAGTCGCACATCATGTGGTCACTGAATATACCATATTACGTTAAAGCCGGCGTAATAGCATCCCTTATTGCGATGCTCTTCGGGTAAGTCGAATCGAGCAGCCCGGCCTTTTCCTCCTAGATTTAGAGGTCATGAAGATATTTATGTTGGTTAGATTTGACACTGGCATGATCGGCCCGGTCACAACTATGCCTGCCTTCTCGTCCAGTTTCGGCACCTTCAGCCCGACAGTCCACGGTGTCATCGTCTCCTCAGTTCTCATCCCCGGTGCAATAACATCCCTCGCTGCTGGACCACTAGCCCATAGTTTTGGGCATGTCAAAATCATTGCCATTGGCTCCTTGATCTCTGGTGTCGGGTCCGCTATTGAGTGCGGCACACCGAGCCTGGGAGGCTTCATCTTCGGTCGCCTTATAAAAGGTGTAGGCATCGGTCTCTTCTTGAGCAATGTATGGGTCCAAATCTCCGAGACATCTCCCTACCACACTAGAGGCATTATGAATGCTTTGCCGCTGGCTCTTCTGGCCTTGGGAATCGTGCTGGGATTCTTCACCTGCTACGGGACAGCTCGTCTGCAATCTCCCGCAGCTTGGAGGATTCCGCCCGCTCTTGGATGTGGACTCGGAGTTTTGCTATCTGGGTCCTATTGGGTGCTTCCACCTTCACCACGCTGGCTATTATCCAAAGGCCGGGTTCAAGAGGCTCGCTTGATTGCCATTAAACTTGGTCTTGATGAGAAGGAACAGGAAGGGATGTTTTCGCAGTTTGAAACTTCAACTGTCCAGGCGGAAACGAGCAACTCCTTTTTCCTTCAAGTCGTGCATCACACGCAGAAAGAGTTCAAGCAGGCATTCCAGGCCCCTTTTAGAGGAAGAACTCTCTTCGGATGCTTTCTCATGGCATTGCAACAGCTGTCCGGAATTGACGGCGTTTTATACTACGCCCCTACCCTCTTCGCACAAGCTGGACTACGTGGTGAGAGAGCATCTTTTTTGGCATCCGGCTGCTCTGCCCTAGTGATTCTAATCGTCTCTATCCCGGCTGCCATCTTCGCAGATCACTGGGGTAGGAGAACTGCAAGTATCCTCGGTGGCGTACTCATCTCGATACTTATGATCCTTATGGGTTCACTGTATGCCGCCAAGTCGGTGCATGAGGACTCAGGCCCGGCAAGGTGGATAGTAATCGTGTCCATCTACCTATTTGCAGGCGTTTACAACGCAACATGGGCGGTCTGTTTGCGTTCTTCTCTAGTGGAGAGTCTACCGAAGGAAACTCGCAGTAGTGCGTCGAGTCTCGCACAGAGCTGCAATTGGGTGTGTTTCTCTTTCTCTTTCTGCGTCCTTTTATTGTTTAATTTCAGTACTAAACATAGCAAACCTCCAGATCTCAAACTACATAGTTGCACTTGTGACGCCGATTCTTCTGTCAAAATCTTCGTACGGTGCTTATTTTTTGTATGCGGCTTTCACACTTGCAGGTACCATCATTATTGCAATATACATGACAGAGACACAAGGCCACAGCTTAGAGGACATCGAAAAGCGATACAACGAATCTCGCCAGGGGGTAGAAGCAACCATGGTCGCAGACGAAGGTGGAAGAGGAACGGGGAAGAACGACGGATGATATCACGATCATTGTAGGGAAGGAAGTGGCTAATTTTCGAGACTGAAATTCATTGTCCCAATAACAATCACCCCTCCATTTCAGTCTCATCGTATGGAGTACCGTGTCACAATGCCAGGGTCCTCGACAACCCTCCCCAAACTGTTATCACCATCCTCGTCACCGGTTGACTGTCCACCATCGTCTTCACCTGCCGAAAGATTCTTCCGCTGCATCAGAGTTGAGAGCACGGACCCAATAGCTCGAAAATACTCACTCTGCTCCCTAAGCTTGTCATTGAACAGATCAAAGTCATTCTCTGTAGTTGATGACATAAAACTATCTCGAAATCCCACCTGGCCCAGTTTCGATTCATCATGTAAAATTGATGATGCTGCGACAAAGAAGCAATGGTTCGTGAAAGGCGATGCCAAGTAGCCAGTTTTCTGGACGACATCTGCGACTGTCGAGATATGTGCCATCTTTTGGCAAGCCATTCTAGATATTTCCAGATTTTGCTGTTCCTCTAGTTGGGTTGCATGCAACGCAGCCGCATCCCCTTGGTCATGGTTCCAGCATGGCTGAAACGACTCATCAGAAGGATTATGCAATCCCCGTCTGGTGCTGCACGGATCTTTGCGTGACAGCAGGATGATGAAGGTGTAGAAGAAGAGGTGAAGAGTGATGAATAGCCCACTTTGGTTGCTAGCTAATGACCTCTTGTATGTATCCACCCCAAAGGTGAGCTGACGAGGGAGCGATTTGTAACGTCCTAAGAGGTTTGATCTAGCTTGAGAGAATTCTTTCGATGAGGAATAAGGAACATTTTCGTCGCCGGCTAGGCTCGCAGTGCTCATGGTCGTCATTCGATTCAATATTTTAAGGGATTCTGAGAAATGCAGCATGAATGCAACAACCTCAGGGAATATCCTATTTCTCATAGGGTCCGAGTTGCCCCATTCAAGTTGCGTCACATTCATATCTTCCGCTGATGGAATCGGAGCGTCGATTTCATTTCTCTGAAGAGTGGTGGGCCGGCCGGTGACGAGTGATACATAAACATCCAAACTGAATGCAGTCCAGAACAAGACTAGCTGAGCCTTGTGCTGGTGAAGTGCTGCCTGGTCGTCTGTTAAGTTGAGATCGCCGGTTGTGTTCGAAAAGTCGCGAAACACTTGACCGGGGTCAGCGACTGCCTCGAGTCGACGATGATGGCCAAGATCCTGTGCCATTCTTATTGCCATTCCCGAATACATCCACATTCCTATGACTAAATATTAGCTTTCCAATACCGAAGAACTTTCCTCTTTCGATGGATTCATACGAACCTGCTTCGTTATTGTCCCCAAACTCAACCCAAGCCATAATGACCAATCCAGCCACAACATCGGAGGCTGGAATGCTAAGAAGCGAAGCCAGTTGGTCCTTTGCTTTTGCTAAGAATGGGGCTCCTTGTCGCCATTTGCTCTTGAATTTATCCTTGAGAATTGCTAATGGGCCATCTAAGGGACAGAAGCGTGCCGTCAAAGCCGAGATTGCATTTAACAAAAAGCTAGAGGCTTCTCCAGTCCGTACGTGGTAATTAAGAACACGCTTTTGAAGAAAAGGGAAATGCCCACCGAAGTGATCGAAGAAGACGTCGAGAATGATCGGAAGAATGAGTGAATGCGGTCTCTGAGCTTGTGAATCAAAGAGATCATTATATGCCGACCAGGTAGATCTTGGTGTAGATATGGAAAGCCCACCGGGGGATGAATCTGTTCTTGAGTCATCTCTCCCTTGGACTGCTGGCAAAGTTGGAAATGGCTGAACTGCTACAAAGAGCCTCCGTACACCAGGCGCGGCTGCGGTAGGCCCTAGTCGTCTGTAGCAACGCAAACGGAGTATTCGAGACTTGGCGATCGAGTTGTCTCCGCCCATAGCTTGGGCTTCAAAGCTCTGAAGAACTGGATCCGGGGAGCGCCCGACAAGAGATGGATCAATAAAATCTAGCCCTAGCGTGAAATCCTGAACATCTGAGGGCCAATTGCGCGGTAACTCTAAGCTGTACTCAGAATTGGCGTTTTCCACAAATTCTTGAGGGATGCAGATACTCCCAAGATCAAGGCTCCCGTCATCCCACCACGGCACGTCGGTCGACTCACCCATGTTCGGTTGTGGACCGGGTGGATTGTCGTGCTGGCCTTCATTTTGATCGTGAATGTGTAACTGAGACGAAACTTTTTCAGATGCAGCAACCTGATCCTTGTTGTGATACACTGGCTCGTTATCTGGCTCGCTGTGGATGCGGGCAGCGGTGCTTTCTTTAGGCAGAGCTTGGTTACGCTTCCGCCTCCGTTTATCAGTCGTGTCCCATACACACTCAACATTCATCCGCTGACATAGTTGGCATGGTGGTCGAGGGACCGTGATAGGTAGTTGCGAAGGTGGCGTGGTCACAATGCATTTGGCCTTGCGGTAACGGCATCTTTGGCAAGCCGTTGAATGCCAGGCCCTCCGTTTCGCTGACACTTGTTGCTCGGAAACAAAATCATCAGCAGTCCAAATGTGAAAAGGGCCACCCTTTTTAGACACAGACCTTGTCCGCCGAATACCTTGCTCATCCATTGCGGACAAGTCTGCGTTTGAGTCGTTGATAGTCATCGGAGGAGAACTGTTGAAAGCCATCGGACTATTACCCAATTTGGAAAAGGGCCGCTCTGACGTGGATCGATGGTCACGTGGACCCCCGTGACAAAGCAACGGACGAGAATACCGGCATGATTCAAGCCGACATCAAGCATGATTGTCATATGTATAGCAACCATAGCTTTCGTCCGATCAAGTAAATATCCTGGTTCTTCGTTTCCATCGAGAGTAATCTCAATAATCTCAATAATCTATTACCATTAGACTTCAGGTTGATACAGCGGACTACCCTATATCACTCTGAAGAAGGAATCAGAAAGCTACATCACCATCCCGGAACCCTATCTATGGACTGAGGGGGGGGGGGAATAAAATGGAATGCATGCAATGATGCGTAGATGGAACAGGAAAGATGGTCCAACTACGGTCAATCTACATTCAAGAGGGGACGGTGAGCAGTTGGTGGAGTGATTTGCTTTCAGTTTTCTTACACAAGCGTGTTGACCCTTTCGTGCCTTAGCTAATTGAGTAAGTAAGAGAATGAATTATTAATATAATTTTAAGTTTCTCAATACATTGTTGAACATAATTGGCTTTGAAACTCTGCTGGTTGGATACTATCGATTGCCATTTGCACATCAGAAGTGCGTTGTTGCGAACCACTAGTGGATGCAATGGTTAGGCGAAGACGCCTTACCTTTGGTATCCACATTTGGCAGAGCTGACAGCTGGTGAAACAGCTTGGCAATGGGGCTTAGCTGAACCGAGTAGGGCTTCACGGGGGATCATGAGCCGTCCAGACAGTTCTGACATAATCAAGCGCAGCCTAACCACATAGGTATGGGAAATGGCTGATTTCGAGCAGCTGATTTGCTGGCCTCGGCGCTACATGGTACTGTAATATTATCACAATTTCACCGTACCACTTTGAATGGACATGTAACCTGGGCGCAGCCATTTTCAGGGGCCTCAGAGGAAATTTCTACGCTGAAAACAAAAACAAGAACATCCATGCATCGATTGTTACTAAAGCAGCAGCGAAATGCTGACCAAGCCATTCAGGTTGCACGTTGCAGTTTCCCGGTCTTCAATAAGTGTTTGGAACCGAAGGGATATGGTGCTATATCACTGCTCTAGCCCAATTGAGGCTGATTGTAGACGCCCAGTCCGCTTTTAGGATCGACCACTTGTAATTAGATGGCCTGGGAAGGACTGAAGGATTGAAGGCCTGGTGCGCCCGAGGCAGCCGCCAGGGGGGACGTTGCAATTCCCGGCTCTATCTTTCCCCCTCAGTGCTCACCTTCTCTATTTGTTTTTCTCTCCTTTACTATTCCTTTCAGCCCTGTGGGAAATTCCACACTGTGCCAGAAGCGCTAGCGCCACCGCGTGAAGTTGGCATCATGTCACAATACTCTGCGCCTTCGAGTCACCAGTATCCGGACAGCTCAGGGCTGCAGGTGGTTCATGATTCGACGGCGCCTGAAGTACGGCCTGACGAGGGAAAGATTTTGTACGAGTTCTATGGGCCGGATGCCGCAAAACAAGCCAGCGATGGGAGCACATTTCCGTCGGATGGGAGGACCATCACCACTGACGGCAGGACCATAGACGGTAGGGCCGCATCCTTTGATCCAGCAGCCGCGCCAGAAGCAGTACGAGAAGAACCCAGTCCTAAGTCCCATCGACGAATGTACATCATCATCGGAGTGTTGGTGGCTATTGTTGTTATTCTTGCGGCGGTCTTGGGTGGTGTTCTTGGTTCAAGGGCAGCGCAGTCAAACAAGGGTTCCTCCGATAACAGTTCATCCGATAGCAACAGTTCAGACCAAAAATCCTCGACCTCAACTGCATCCACCGCATCGAGTTCGCCCACGACCGCCTCGTCACAAGTAGCGATTGCCCCCAAATCCCATCTTGCCGCGGTCGCATGGCAGGCTGAGGGAAGCTTCACTCGATTTCTCTTCTACCAAGACTCGAATGGGACACTTCGACAATCCCTCGCTGCTGGCTCGGGTTCGGTCGATAAAGCTGCGTGGGAAAACCCAAGCAAGCTCACACCAGAATACTCGGTGAAGAACAATACAGGGATAGCCGTGTCGCTTCTTCCTATGATTACGAGCGACCCAACGGTCAGTGGTTCAATCTTGGTAATCTGAATGGCACATATGCTCATATTTTCTCTCTCACGCATAGGTTCAAGTCGAGATGTTTTATCTCAACGACAGCTCTGTAGTCAACGGTATCAACTACGTCCGCTCGAATGGCTTCAACCCAGATAGCGTCAACAACGAGACTTTTAAGAACGCCATTGATGGGAGCGATTTGGCTGCCTACTGGCCATATGTTGCCTACCAATCAATCGACAGTGTTCTTCAGCTTATCATCTTTCCATGGAAAAACAAAGATCTCAAGATTCGGGCCAAGCGTGGATCGAGGCTTGCTTTGATCCCAACATCGCGAAATTTCACTGAAATCCAAAATTCTGGTCGATGGGCCTTGGTGTATCAGAATGAAGATGGCAAGATTATAACACTCGAGGATCCCGCAAATCAGGGGGCACGGAAAACTTACCCTGACCAAGATGATAGTTCGAAGTGGTGGGACTCGTGTAAGTTGAGTCTATTATTCATCAAGCTTTTGGCACTATAATCAAGCCTTGCTAATGTTTCTAGCTTTTCCAAACATTGTCACAAACGACCTGGCTTCTATCGCTGCCTTCTCAGTGGCTGCATCGTCATCCGACGCATCCAAAAAGGAAATCAACGCATATATTCTCTACCAGGATGATTCCGGTAATATTCACCAAATATTTAGAGATGGCGAGAAAAACGAATGGCAGGAGTCTACACCAGATGCATTTAAAGGCGCCGACAAAGGAACCAGCATATCCTGCGCAACGACGCCTACTTGGACTTGGCCAACGATACCCGAACTTGGCGAGCGGCTTCTCGAGTCAGTGTCGGATCTTAACAGTTGTTTTTTCTTGAAAGGTGGCGCTGTCATGGAGGCTCGGCTAGATGGAACGTCCTGGACTGTCACACAAGAGATAAAAATGGACAAGTTCTCCTGAGGTGGACGTGAAAAGTGTATAATCTGAAGTTGCCTTATGAGCTCAGCCTGCATTTTGCATTGTATTAGCTTAGCGTTTGATTCTCTTTGAAGGACTTGGTACTCATTCTCCATCCATAGAATCGGTGGATAACACATTTAATATATTAATGATACCCCATGAATGAACCTATCCTGGGGAATTTCCACGGCAGCCATTATGACGATCCCTGAGCACAGTATTGTTGCTAAGATTAGACAACAACAATGGACCTGGTCGACGCAGATCATCCCGTGATAGGCACATATATAAAGACATTAGCGAGAGAACAAACTATAGCCCATGCTATGACGAGCGAGCCCCATGGTAACAAATCCGCAATTAGCACGCTTTGATTCAAAAGACACGAAGTCAAGAGAAACAAAACCCCCTTTGGTGGATATGACGGTGAAGAGGAATAGATGTTCGTGGACAAACATTTGTTGGAATTTATCTTAGTATGGGCGTGAGCATGAACAGAGGTCTTTGCGTTATCCTAGAACAACTTTCCCCGAAACATGCGGACTCATTGACGGTTGCATTTTTACGTTGTGCCCAGGTCTAAGTATACCGGCCATGGGGAGGCGGCGAGCGATGTTAACTGTGGCAAAGTCTGAATGAAAGCTTTGATTTTATTGTTGTCCAGACTTACAGCAGACTCAAGTCACAAAGTCAAAAAATCAAAGGATCTCATCATTGAAGGATAATTCTAGCTGGCATTCTCTCAAGTGATCAGTGTAAGACATCAATGCTCTGACGTACTGCAACCAATAATACCCTCTGATCATCCTATCAACTGACCCGGTGATGATCGGTGAGGAAAAAAGGGAGCCAGCCACAGCGAGAAAAGGCCACAAAAATTAACTGCTGGAAGACAGGTCACGCTGTTGGCCGTCATAGGAAACATATAACGAAGAGATTTGTCTGATGGAAGTTCCGAGATCATCGTTCACAACAGGAGCGCAGATAGGAAATGGCCACCTGGGCATTCATGCAATCCATATCAGCTAGAGAGAAGCGATTGCTAATTCTCGCCCTTTAAGAGAAACAGATGGAGATAGCCGTGGTTCGGGTCTATCATAGCTCTTCCGTCGCCAGGCTTAACGTGAAAATATTGCACAATGGGATCTATTTTCAAAGATGAAGACTATACGATGAGTCTAGAGCCTTAGAATAACTTACTTACCTCTCACCATCAGCAAAAAGTGGTTATATATCGGATCTTAGGGCGTGTATAACCGTTGCAATGGTTGGTAATGGTATGTAACCACTTATTTTTGAGCTAAGCGATGAAGTTAATGATAACTGTAGAAAGTGTGCTTCAACGTAACCAACTAGGAAGGAGTTATAGGAGAGAATAACGAGTGCTATTTGAAATAATAATCCCTCTTCTATGTAATTTTATATTCCTGGAACAGCGGGCGATGTTCTTGGTATTGGTCTATCTCGATCGCGAAAGATAACGGCCGGGACGGAATGTCGCCAAGGTGGTATTAGGGATGAAATCCCTGTCCTACACCCGAGGCACTTACCATAACAAGGTCTAGCTTGGAAGCTTCATTCTTTACGTGATTCAGTGCACAGTCCAAGCTCTCTCTTGCAAATGTCATCGGCTGATGTTTTTGGAGCAGACAAGCCATCAAAGTGCTCACCAATCGAGTCAATGTGAATGTGTAAATACACTGCCATGAAAACAGACCAGTGGCAGGAGGCACAAGGGTGGCCATCTCTTGTACGAGACGTACGATAACGGCATTGCTTCTCAGCGCCGGCCTGTGGGGGAATACTGTAACTACGAGAAGTAGATGTCACAGTAGGATTAGCGAGAAAATGAAACGGCCAGGCGGAAGTGGGTTGGATCCTATTCATCTTTGCTCCTGGTAGGTCAGAGCCGCCGTCATAGGCTAAAAAACGGCAACCATCAGTATGAGTACCCAATAGTGGCGTCTTGGCCATGCAATGGTCACATAATTGATGCAGGATCTCCTCCCCTGCTCACATGATCGCGACGGGTGGCTGTTACGCCGGATAACCACCTGCCGATGGTGGGATTGCTCCAAGGGATGACACTAGTTACAACTCCTCTGCTAGCGGGATACATTACATACAAGGTACAAGAGAATGGCAAAGTCATGAATTCAGGTGGAATCTCTATATAAAATGGATTTTACTATCCAACCACCATACTTCACTATTTGGCCACCTGAATGTGGCTGAAGCCCAACAATCTGCCCCCTACGATTGGTTAGGTTAGGTTAGGGGTTGGGTTAGGGGTTAGTAGGGTTAGTTCCGGGGGTTTGGGGGGCGGCGAGAGCCCCTGGAGAGGGAATATGATTAGGTTAAGCTACAGTTGAGTGGAGGCAGGTGGCCAAATAGTGAAGTGTGGTGGTTGGATAGTAAAATCCTATAAAATAGGTAGGCTGCCCATACTAATTTTGGTAAGGTCGGCGTTTTATAAAGTTTATGAAGAAATTGTGCTATTCTGAAGTCGGCGGAGTTTGGCGGCCTCTTGCTGGTCAGGACCTAAAACTGGACAATCCCCCGCTGTAGTCCGAAGATCATGACGTCTCTTTTCATAATGAGGTTATTCCAGTTTTTTCCACCGAGCCTCTATCGTTACACCACGTGAACAGACTTTCAGGTGACGATGATTGAGCTACATTCCTCAACGCATCGAGTCTTCGTTACGGCTGTCGTATTCATCGTTTTGACATCCACAGTGATTACGTTGCGAATCGTCGCGCTTATTAAGGCCCGACAATTCTCATACCTTTCTGATGGCCTATGCTTCATTTCCTTCCTCCTGTTCTGCGCTTATGCAGGGGTGATGCTTCATTGTAAGAGAGTCTTCCTCACGTTCGCGGCATGAGTCCATGTAATTCATGGAGAATAGCGCGCATACGGCCCAATATGTTTGTGACGAGATGTATTAATTTCTTAACGTAGATGTTTTCGACATTGCGCGCAGTGATCCTTTTATGCCTACGTCACCCCCGAACCTCATCGAATTTCTCAAGGTACTCACAACCACATGACCTTCTAGCTTATGTCTGTTTTAACATAGGCAATTGGGCAAGACTGGGACGGTAGCCTCTTCAGTAACTGACAACCTCCTTTCTAGATATTGTACGTGGAGCAGGTCCTCTTCACATTCAGCATTTCGATAGTGAAGCTCAGCATCTTGTCGTTTTATTGGAGTCTCTTTGGGGTCGAGAAGAGGATGAAGGTTGCCATCTTATCTATCACAACAGGATGCATCCTGTGGTGGATTATATTCACCTTTCTGGCAGCCTTCCGGTGTCGCCCCCCGACCAACGCATGGAAACCGGCAGCCCCTCCCGGCAGTTGTACGCCGGCCCCCGATATTTTTCTCCCATTGGAGTCGACCAACTTGGTGCTGGATATTCTAGTCCTATGCATTCCCGTCTTTACTATTGGGAAACTTAATCTCTCCACGAAAAAGAAGATATCAGTTCTTGGAATATTCTTGGTCGGAGTTTCGTAAGCATACCTGCTTTCCTTTCATCTCACAACCGTTGAATCTAAAAGAATCTAAATAAAAAAAGTGCTAACAAGGCCTGACAGAGTCTGCGTGGCTAGTGTGGCGCGCATCGTTGGTATCGCGAAAAGTGAGTTGCATCCTTCTTTCTCCCTCAGGGCTCCATTGCAGAGATGAAAGTGAAACTAATCCGGCTTATTGTAGATGACCATGCTGGGATGTTCTTCTGGTCCTGCATGCAACTTGGGCTTGCCATTGTCTGTAGCTGCTTACCATTACTCGGTGCGCTCTTGAAGCACAAGAGGAAGCTGAGCTCATTTCCAAGAAGCAGCGAGTACAATTCCTTTCGCAGTAGAACTGGCCACACGTCCGCGTTTAGGATCACAGAAAACACCAGTCGAGCAGCTGATGGTCCTTGGGTTGACTCGGTAGAATTGCAGGGAAAATATGCGACACAAATTTCAGCAGGAAGCGACGAAATTCACGTAGCAGAGTACTGGCTGGAGCCACTGCCACCAAACAACATCAGGGTCAAGAAAGAGATATCAGTCGATCAGTGTTAAATTTATTCAAGGCTGTGGTGTGTGCTGCAAAAAGCTTTCAGCTTCGGGAATTAATGTTTCATCTCAACCATTTACCACAACGCCACCGTTACAGTGAACAGTCTGGCCGCTAATGAAGGAACTATCTGTCGAAGCCAAGAAGACCACGCATGTTGCTATCTCGGAAGGCTGTCCAGGTCGCCCCATTGGGCTCGTAAACTCCTTGATAGCCTTCTCGCTCATCGTTGCAGGAATGAGCGGGGTCCAAACTGGTCCAGGCGCGACAGCATTCACGCGAATCCCTTTTCCAACCAACTGATTGCTCAGGCCGCGTGTGAAGGAGATGATGGCGCCCTTTGCTGATGTGTAGTCTAGAAGGTCTGGACGGCCGATGTAGGCGTTGATACTGGCGTTGTTGATAATGCTAGCTCCAGCCTTCAGGTGTGGAAGCGCATATTTGGAGATGTAAAAGATCGAATGGATGTTGGTGTTGAAGGTGTGAATCCATTGGTCACTGCCCAACTGTTAGAAATATTTCTATACTTCATTGGTGTAACATCATCATCTCACTCAGGGAGGTCGCTGATAGACTCGACCATCATTTGGTAAGCAGCGTTGTTGAACAGTATATCGATGCCGCCGAGCTTAGATACTGCCTCTTTCACTACGTCTTTGCAGTTCTTCAGTTCCGATAAGTCGACTTCGTAGAGGTAACATTGTCGGCCGTGTTCTTCAACCATCTCCTTAGTTTTCTGCGCATCCTCTCTCTCTCCTGGCAAGTAAGTAATGAAGGAATCAGCTCCCTCCATAGCAAACAACACAGCCGTCGCTCGCCCAATACCGGAATCTCCCCCGGTGATGAGTGCCTTCTTGCCCTTGAGCTTCCCGGCGGCCCTGTATTTCTGATACTGGCCTTCTTCAGTAGGGATGTTCTGAAACTGCGGATTCGGGTTAGGCATCTCGCCCTCGGTGCCTGGGAAGTCCTGCTGTGTCACCGGGACGCGGTGGCCTACAAACGTATTCAGCGAGGAAATTCTGAAACTGGTAGCAAAGACCTACGTACCCTGCTGAAACTGTTCGCCTGGCATGGTTTGACGATGATTTACTGTAGTTATTGAAATGATGAGCCTTGAGAGGGGAATTCAATAGGGACTGCTGTAGACTTTATGAACCTCGAGCATTACTTGTTATCTATGTGATATATAATGTATGGTAGCAGCACCCCACCACTAGCGCTCTTGGCCGTCTATAGCGGAGACCAGATGGAGTCAATGATGCAAAAATGAGCCGTATAAGCCCAGAGATTAGACAAATGCGCGCGTCATCAATTCACTCATATTGTGCAAGGAATTTTGGACCTGGTCATCTGGCCCAATTGTTGCTCCGTCACCACAGAAACCCACACAATGGACTGCGTGATAGCTCTCGCAGCTGCCCCAAAGGCTCGAATTACTAAAGGGTGACGTCTCTCAGGGGTAATTACCTATGCATGACGGATAGTAACCTAAAAGTCTTATGGTAGCCCGAAAACCGCCATATGTACTTGCAGATCTGAGCTAGTTCTCCATTTTGTCTGGACCTGGGGCGCAACATAGAGGATGTCAGCTTCCTTGACAGCTATCTCCTCATCGTCCCCATGCAATATCCCTGTCCCATGCGTCACTATGGCGATGCCTGGGCCCTCCAGCGCCTGAATTTCCTCATCCTCGTCCGGACCTAGATCGATTCTGAGCATGTCGAATTCGCGTATCGGGGGGCGGTAAACCGAGGTTCGTCCTCTGAGGCCAGCGTCGCTCTTCTGCCTCGGAAGTGTAACATCACCTCGAGTATCCGGAGCGAAAGTGAGTGTCTCCGTGAAAAGATCAGCGTTGTCGCGGTTTGCGGGCGGACAGAATCCCACGTTGAGCACGTTGTTTGAGCGAGCCATGCACTCAACAATATCACCTGATAAGTAGGCGTGAATTCCATCCGCCGGGATGTACAGGGCTTCTCCCGGCTCGAGCACTAGGTAATTCATGCACAGGAGCGCGACGAGAGTGCCGGGATCGGTACTCCCGTAGTCCGTCTGTAGCCGGGGTATCAAGTTCACCATGTAGTCCCCGCCGATGGTCTTTCGGAGGTCTTCCTTGGAAAGTTTTGCAATCTCATTCTCAACTGCCCTAACCGTCTTCTCGTCGGCCTTCAAGAGATTACGAACCACGTGTCTCAGTGTGTCATTAGTCCATTCCTTGGTGCCCGGAGGGACAAACTGAGCCAAAGCCGGAGTCCCGAATAGTGGTGAGATCTGGGAAACGGGCTTCCAGCCAGCAAAGACCTCAAACTTCGAGAGAGCGACCGCGATCTCTGGCTTGTGATTGGGGTCGGTGAACTTATCCGGCTGCTCCTGATGCAGTCTCTCCGACAGCTGCTTGTTCGGGTGAATTTGCAAAGGGAGCGCCTTCGCTATGGACAGGATCTAGAGGGAGTGTGAGGAAAAGACCAGATGACCTGAGGACCAGGAATTATGTATACCTTTGGTAGGAACGGAAGCTGTGCATCGAGTTCTTTCAATAATTTGGCTCCGAGAAGTTCCTCTTTATGATTCCCAAGATAGTCGGCCAATGGCTCGCCTGTTTCTGCAACTCGACCGGGGAAGTCTGGATAATCACCAAACCACATCTCCGAATAGGGCTCGTCATCTTTTATTTCGAAACCAGCGGGTGTTCCCTTCTCGCACATGCGCGCTGCAAGAGAATTGCGACCCTTCCTCCCCCAGTCATAGTTGTTGCAGGTGCCAACAAGCTGGAAAATACGGGGTGTTGACGCCATCTCGCTCAGAATAGGGATGATGAAGATTTTAATGTTCACAATTCAAATGTAGAAGCCGGGACAGAATCAGCTCGATATATAAGTCGTGTCGTGACCCAGGAGCCACGGCTCGAAGTGATGCAGTCCATCCGATAACGCTTGAAGGGGAGAAAATGTGGGTAGTACTTCCGTTGTACATTGTGATATATCCTTGACGTCAGACAGAGGCTAGGCAAGGGGGCTTGGTAGACGTCATGATGAATTCGTGGTTATGCAGTAAATCACTCTACGGTACCTGGTATGAGCGGCTGGATCACTCCCCGCAGACTGGCCTCTATATCGTGCAGACTGACTACAGTGCAGCACGGGTTATAGTAAGCTATGCCCTCTAAGAGAATTATATCGCACGTATTGTTCACCAATCAAGATCTCAACATCGGATCCAGGATTCACCAAAGTAGATGCATAGATAGTATAGGCTTAGCTATGCGCGAAGCTATGGATGACCCGGATCTTTAGACTGGTGAACAAATGCGGCTGTATGATTGACGCTGCTAATGAGGTACCATAACACGGAACGGCGCCAGCAATAGCTCAAGCGGATGGCGTCTGCCGCATCGGCTTCCGCGTGTCACAGAGTTACCAGACCGCTAGATCAGGTCCGTCTATAACACCTGGCGGCAGCCTCGATATCTTGGAGAGGCCGATGTCCTTCCTGGAGACGATTGCAGCAGCAGTCAAAGACAATCAGGGCCGGCCTTGCAATGCTGCAGCCGGCCCTGGTGGAAGCGAGCATTATATCAAGAACCTCTATAATGGCAGATACTGTCGAAGTTTTGTGCATGTTGGCGAACGGGTGTAGTCGGGAATAAATTATACTTTACGCCCACTTAGTGAATTATCTAAAATTTTATTCGCTTAGATGTAGTGTCTACTTAATTGTCGCCACTTATAAGCCGGCTATAGAAAGTAGTAAGATACCTACCGGTGTGATGAGCATCCATTGCTCGGACCATTTCAACCGTGCATAGTTACGAGCACGGCATCTCAAAGGCGGAATTGGTGCGTAGATGTTATAAAAACCACCTATCAGGCAGTTGAGATTTCTAATTCATACAATCCATGACGACAAGGTCCTGGTTATTAGCCCACTGTTACTCCACATACTCAACATACTCAACAGCCATCGCCGATGTGTTCTTCTTATTCGCATATAATTGGCCAACTTAAAACTCATGGCGTCACTGGCACTTGGTTATTATTGGATAATACTACCTTGCCAATGCTGATGCCATCCTGACGACAGAAACTATCATTGCGAAATACTGAGCGTCCATAACGATAAAGATACTATTTCTCCTTCTAATACTCGCTTCATTTTTTTTTCTGTCTCTGTGTCTCGAAATATCTGAACTTATCACGCTATAGGCGCATTAGTTTCGTTTGCAAAGAGAATGGCTCAAGCGATCCCCGAATCTATAAAACAAGCATACGCTATGGCAACCAATGATGCCAAGGGCAGCCAGCTCAACGCTGACGTGGTTCGGCCTTCCACGAAAACAAGAATCACTACAGATTTCGGCACAAAACAATCCAATACAGATGACTGGCTCCGTGTAAACAACGATAGTCAGACTGGGCCGATGCTGTTGGAGGATGGGTTTGCCCGCGAAAAGGTGAGATATACACCCTGATGCATAAGCATTACTTCGCTAATAGGCTCTAGATCCATCGATTTGACCATGAAAGAATCCCGGAACGCGTAGTGCATGCACGCGGGGCGGGAGCATTCGGCACGTTCAGACTTTTTGAATCGGCTCAGGATGTGTCCCACGCCGGTATCCTGACCGACACATCGCGCGAGACTCCTGTCTTTGTGCGGTTTTCAACTGTCTTGGGCAGTCGTGGGTCTGCGGATACCGTGAGAGACGTGCGAGGTTTCGCTGTCAAGTTTTACACAGAGGAGGGCAACTGGGATATTGTGGGAAACAACATACCCGTCTTCTTCATCCAGGATGCCATGAAATTCCCTGATGTCATTCATGCAGGGAAACCTGAACCTCATAACGAGGTTCCTCAAGCTCAAAGTGCCCACAACAACTTCTGGGATTTCATGTACATGCATTCCGAGGCCACTCATATGTTCATGTGGGCCATGTCTGATCGTACCATCCCTCGCTCATACCGCATGATGCAGGGATTCGGTGTCAACACATTCACTTTGATCAACGCCAAAGGAGATCGCCACTTTGTCAAGTTCCACTTTACACCCGAGCTAGGTGTTCATTCCTTGGTCTGGGATGAGGCTCTGAAACTGGCCGGCCAGGACCCCGACTTTCATCGTAAGGACTTGATGGAAGCCATTGAAAATGGCGCATACCCACGTTGGAAGTTTGGCATCCAGACAATCCCTGAATCTGAAGAGCATCAATTTGATTTTGATATCCTTGATGCGACCAAAGTGTGGCCTGAAGATCAAATTCCCATTCGGTACGTGGGACAATTGGAGCTCAACCGCAATGTCGACGAGTATTTCACACAGACAGAACAAGTGGCTTTCTGTACCAGTCACATCGTTCCAGGGATTGGATTCTCAGATGACCCTCTCCTTCAAGGTCGCAATTTTTCATATTTCGATACCCAACTGAGCCGGCTAGGGGTGAACTGGCAAGAGCTTCCTATCAACAAGCCAGTATGTCCTGTTATGAACTTCAATCGCGATGGCGCCATGCGCCATAAAATTTCCAGAGGCAAGGTGAACTATTGGCCCAACCGCTATGATATTCAGCCCCCAGCAAGCAAGGAAGAGGGTGGCTATATCGACTATCCTCAAAAGGTTGCAGGGATCAAAGAAAGGTCCAAGAGTGCCAAATTTTTGGACCATACATCCCAAGCCCAGCTTTTCTTTAACTCTCTCTCTGACGTTGAGAAAACTCATGTGAGATCAGCACTCTCGTTTGAGTTAGACCACTGTGACGAAGCTATAGTATATGAGCGATTGACTCAGCGTCTGGCCGACATTGACCTTGGTCTTGCGCAAGCTGTTGCTCAGATGGTCGGAGGCTCTCAACCTGAGGAGCCCGGGAAACCTAATCATGGGAGAAAGGCGCCTGGGTTGAGCCAGCTGGCCTATCTTCCAGAAACCCCTACAATCGCCTCGCGCCGGGTCGGTATTATTATCGCAGACGGCTACGACTCCGTCGCTTTCAAGGCCTTATCAACAGGTCTAAAGCTCGCATCAGCCATCCCCATGGTTCTGGGTGTTCGCAGGTCTGCCATCTTTGCAGATGGAGAAGATCGTTCAGATAGCAAAGGAGTCATTCCTGATCATCACCTTGAAGGCCAGAGGAGTACGATGTTTGACGCTCTTGTGATACCGGGGGGCAAAACTCTATTCTGACCCTATCCAAGAGTGGTCGCGCGCTGCACTATATCAGGGAAGCCTTTGGCCACCTCAAGCCCATTGCCGCGACTGGTGAAGCTGTAGATCTTGTTGAGAAAGCAATCCAGCTTCCCCAGATTCATTTGTCATCGAATGATGAAGCCCAGGAGAGTTATGGCGTCGTCACACTCCGAAATTGTCAGCCTGAAAGCATACAAGGTGCTTTTAACATTGCCAAAAATGCAAAGGGTTTTGTGGAAAAGTTCTTCTATGCCATAAGTCAGCATAGGTCTTGGGATCGAGAGTTGAGTGGGCTGGATAAAATGGTGGCATATTGAAAGAAACTGAAGGGCACAGTCGAGTTGGACGCTGGTTATGAAATACTGATTGGCTAGTTAATTTTTATTCAAATATAGCCTGATTTTATCTGTATTTTCTCTCTTCGAGGACACTTAAGTACCTTAAAGGAGGGCTTCCTCATGGTGGTGTGTTTGACATGCCACGCCCGTAATTGGCGCAGTGCTGAAGCTCTGCTAAATCTTAGTACGTCACTAGAAATAAGTGCCCACTAGAAAACCATCATTTGGCAGATTTCTCGAAGAAGGGTTTTTACCTGATTTGGTAATTGGGCTGTGTTCCCCGAGATTCTTGGATCGCACTTAACCCCTCAATCCCCTATATCTGCACGCCTAAATGTGTTCGAAAGTCAAGATGAATCCAATCCTTTCTTCTATGATAACCATCCTCGAGCCTGTTATAATATAATTCAGCATGGTGGTCGTCAAACGATTCCGTACCAATTGGGGCATCGACCCTACACCAGACTATGCCAACTACCGGGAATGGTTCCCGAAACTGAAGGTGCAAGGCTATGGTGCGTACTTGCCATGAGCTCTGGTGGAATCGTTTGTCTATAGTTGCAGATACTTACGTCCTATGTTAATATCTTAGCTGGAGTGGAGGTCAATCTGCACACCATTGACAATCCGGAATTGTTAAAGAGCATTTGCGATGAGAATAACCTGGAGATAAATGTGCTGTAAGTCCAGTACATCGCCAATACGAAGCCTGGTTTTTGCCTGCTGATACTTTCTGATATTCGATACGTCTGACATTGCACAATTAGCATATTCTCCGCGTGGCCAAGGTACAGAGGGCCCCGACCTCGCCTAACGGTCCAAGAACACTTGATCGCATACAAGGAACAATTGATCCGAGCCAAAGCCTTCGATCCCTCGAAAGTCAACGCTCAGTCTGGAAGGTAAGACAAACAAAAGCCAGGCCCCAGAACCAAAGTTAACTGTCCTTAGCGACGTTTTCACTTACGAGCAGTCTGTTGAGTTCTTCCAAGGCACTCTCACAATTGACGCCGAGTTAGGTCTTAGCGGAATAGTCTGTCATGAAACTCACAGGAACCGATCCCTATTTAGTCCGTATGCCGCGGAATTTATTCTCAAAAGAGTTCCAGAGTGTGTTTAACGTATGATAAAACTAATGTAAGAGCAACAAAGGCTAACCACATCCTTGAAAAGGCTTCGAATTACTGCAGACTTTTCACACTGGGTTGTGGGGTGCGAAAGGCTGTTGGATGTAGCCGAAGAGGATATTGAGCTTATGGAGAGAATCTATCCCCACGTGAGATTTTTCCGTTATGTATCTGTATCTCTTGACACCTCTGACTGAATCAACTATCTAGGTTTATCACATCCACTCTAGGATCGGCACAACACAAGCCTCGCAGTGCCCTGATCCTTCAGACCCGGTATATGAGGCTGAAGTTAAAAGCTTCGAGAATATATGGAAAGCTGTTATTCGGGCGCAGATCCTACGCGACGGCAAAGATTCGACCATTACTTTTGTTCCAGAATGGGGGTAAGTTCATTACGCCGGCATGTTTCTAGCCCAGCGCCAGCATGGTTATTAACACATTTGCAGCCCTTATCCTTATCATCCGCATAACAGCAGTAGAGATTTCTCCGAAGTGGCTGATACAGAAGGGGCGCGCCACCAGGAACTGTTCCAGAGAATTAATTACTGAGCACAGGGTTATTATATTAATAGAATTTTCTCGTACTTGTTAGCCATATTTTTAACAATGCTTGTTAAGAAAGAAGCGTGATATAAACTTGCATCTCATTTAAACAATGACAAACAAGGCTCTTTTCTTTTGTATAGACTGAAAATATTATATTTACGAAGAGAAGCATAGTCCTATCACGAATTTCGGACGGTCTGACTGCTACCTTTGTTTACCTTATCTAGTAGACATTATGTCATTATGATTGGAATTCTTTTGTTCTATTAGAGAAAAACATTCGGGATCTCAAAAGACATTGGGTTGGTTGAGATGAGATCACTAGAAGCCATATCGTGATAAAAGATAAGATTTTTTTAAACTGGGGATAATATACCGACGTTATGAAGTTGAGAGCCGTGTTGAAGGCTCGTTTAAAATGGTACTTCAACAATGTCGTCATTCTTGATAGTTGTTTATTATGCTCTGAGGCCCTTGGGTTGAATTAGGAGATTGGGGACAGCGCTTTCCACTCTGTAACAGCGTGGAAAGCGCCTGAAGTAATTGCTAGGTGTATGTGGAGATAGTTTAGGCGTATGTCAGCATTATCAATCGATAGATATCGACTCATCAGAGGCCAACGTCCAGCGTTCTGCCAGACAGGCCGAGAATCGCTTGTCGAACATTGTGCGCCAATGTATCAGAAGATTGATGGCATACCTTATGACAAGCACGTGAACATAGTGCCACCATCCAGGAAGACATAGTAGGGCAATAAGATGGCTAAAGTAACCTGAGTGTATAATAGCCTAAATTAGTAATTGGTAATAGCCGCCAATGTCATGGCGAAGTTGTATTAAGACCCTATCGTGCAAAGTGAAGACGGGACTTGACAAGAGAATGAATAATGTCCAGACCCGGGTATTCCAAATTTATCACCTTATTTGACTGTATGCTACAAGAAAAGGCTTTGGCAATTAGGCTGAATAGTGTTTGGTTATGACCTCCTGTATCTTAGGCACAGAATCTCGTGCCATTCCCATTGAAGAGCCTAGGAGAATTTGTCCCTCTCTCCTTTGAGGATAGAGATAGAACCATTTCAGCTTGATTTCTTCTGCACTCTTGAAACTTAACAAATAGGTCTACTTATTCCAACACGCCGACATTGTAGAAGCTAAGATATCTTTGGGCAACAGACTTCTTGATAGAGATCATCCCTTGAACTAATGTGTCGGGTGGAGAATGGAAGATTAGGTGACATCAGGATCTATTCTAGGATCACACAGCCTATAATGCTGCTTCCCTACAGCCGCCTCGGCACTGAAATATTGGGCTTTTAATTAGGTACGATTGGTCCTAAACTAATGTAGTTCGAAACGGTTAGCAGCGGCATAGCTACAAATTATTGGGCAGAATATTCGACATCCTATTGCAACATCGTTTCTACTTATACTTCTTTTGGAACGGAAGCAATGCTGCGAATACGAGAAGTGAGCCAGCATTTAACCAGATCCCCTGTGTAAAAGCATTATGCGGACCATGGGTGCCCAAACAGCCGAACATGTATTCCTGCAATCAGCCGCCATTATTATGCTTAAATAAACTCCCCATCCCATAGCTCACCAGTCTGATCTTTTCTAAGTATGGAAATAGCATCGCTTTCTCCAAGAAAGATAGCATTATCATAAAAATCTCTTCTATCATCGAACACAAGCTTAAGAAAAGATGAAGTCCCTGACTTGTCTTGCCGTGGCCGCAATTGCTGCCGTATGTGCTCATGCAGCTCCCACTACGGATGCCAAGGAAGCCAATGGCATTGAGAAGCGTGCAAACACCCCAAACAGTTCCGGAACTCATGGTATGTTCTATCAAAACGCAGAGCAAGACAAATGAAGAATTGACGCGCAGTAGATGGCTTTTATTATTCCTGGTGGACTGATGGCGGAGGCTCGTCATCTTATGAGAATCTCGCTGCAGGAAAGTACAGAGTTTCCTGGTCTGGAAACGGCAACTCTGTAGGCGGTAAGGGGTGGAATCCCGGCAGGTCTGCGAGGTATGTCATCGATAACTATTATTTGCGGAAAGGCTCTAATGGCTCTACAGAGGTATTGGGTACTCGGGAACCTACAGTCCGAATGGGAATAGCTACCTCGCAATTTATGGCTGGATGCGCAACCCACTCGTTGAGTATTATATTGTTGAAAACTTTGGTACTTATGATCCATCTTCGGGGGCCACAGTGCTTGGAACAGTGACTTGCGATGGCGCTGAGTATACTTTGGCGAGAAGTATGCGATACAACGCGCCGAGCATCGAGGGAACCAAGACCTTTCCGCAGTACTGGTCGGTCCGGAAGAGCAAGCGCACTGGTGGCACCGTTCAAACTGGGTGTCATTTTGACGCTTGGAGCAAAGCTGGATTGGCGATGGGCAGCCATGATTACCAGATTGTAGCTGTCGAGGGTTATCACAGCTCCGGATCTGCTGAGATAACGGTTCGTGACTGTGGCTCTTGTTGATGGCCTCTATGATATGATGATCAAACCCTGGAGTAAAGGGATCTTGAGAATCTTCATTTATGGTCCCGATACAAGTTTCAAGTTAAATAAGGACAGTCTTAGTAGCCTACAGTTAGTTTAGCTAGCATCAACGAGATACTGTCTTACTAAGCTGTCATTCTTTATGAACCTATATTACGCAACGCTTCAATACCGAATTCCCATATACGGGGATCACAGGCCAAAACCGAAGTAAATCGAGCCATCCATACACTAGACGCACAAGTACATAACGAGGTACCTTCCACCGAGATTGGACCTCCCATCAAAATCCATTGTTGGCGAGCCTCTCTATCATTTAGGTCGACATTTGGCATGGTCACGCCATGGCCTACATGGCATGTGCAATTGCGATGAGGACTAGTGATCCAGGTGTGAAAAATGAGGCATGCAGTAGTTAAACAAAGCTTCGTCATCGGGTTGAGTACCAAACTGGTCTCGGGGTTCTGTGAAAAGGTCCTTTCGCATGTTTGGAGCGCTCGCACGGCAAAAGATATAGCCTGTCTCGCCGAACTTGAAGACGTCCACTCTAAGAGTAGAGTCCGCCTTTCATCATCCTCCGTTGGCGTGGCACTGACATAGTGTATGACTGGAGCTTCAGCAGCAAAGAGGTGCAGGCCGAGGCAATAATAAAACATGGAGATGTCGAACAAAAGACCAGATATTCTGGCCACAACTGGTCCCTCCCAGCCGTCTTTTCCTTGATCCTCTTCACCAGTATAGGCGTGAAGAAGGAAAGAAACTCCCTGTGGATTGGTCTCTGGGGTTTGCAATAACTCAAATAGTTGACATATCTTACTTTCCCACTCGTTGAGCTCAAGCTCAATCTGAAGTCTCTCTTCAACCTCGGTAGGTGAAAGTGGGAATGAGAGTTGCACGTTTTGCCTCCACACCCACAGCCTTGTTACAATCCCGGACAAGCCTATTTGGATGTCTTCTACTAAAGGTCCTGAGGCGGGTAGTCCCCGTGGGCTTTGCACCACAGCTGATATTTTTGTCTGTTGCCTGTCCTTTGGCTCATAAGGCACGCGTTGGAAAAACACATCCAGTCCGTGCGTGTTACGGAGGGTGTATGTGGCGAGTAAGCCAAGATCAAGCTCCTTGAGCCGCAGAAATGGAGGGTGGGAGGTAAATAGTGACATGTACGCATCTAGTTGAAGAACTACCGAGGCTTGCCTGCACACCAGATGTTGAGTCAGCTATGTGCATCTTGTTCGCATTTCTGGTTATGGGCCATGGTATTCACTAACCATCTCCATCGGTCACGCCCCATGTATATCCAAGGGCTAAAAGTCCCAGGGAAATGCTTAGATTGGTGATGTTCCACAGATTTAGCGCTAAATATGTCATTTTCTCGTATAGATATAATGATGAAGCTTAGAAGTCTGTTTGCATTCCGAATAAGGCTTGGCTTCTAGACTGACCATATTAGTATACAGTTACGGTTTGTGAAAAGGGGTATGTGACCAAGAGCCCTACCCCAAATTCCAATGCTGCGATGACATTGAGAAGCGCGAGCTGATAAGTCTCATAAGGCCAAACGGAGTATTTTAGCTCCTCGTCTTGCGGTGCAGTCTATAGAGTGTTAGATTATCGATCCGAGAAAGAGGGTGATGAGTTCTTTGAGGATGACTACAAGAGATTTTAGGCAGTAGTCATGTAAATGACTGTGAACCTCTAGGGCTAAATCGCGAACGCTCGAATCTTCATCGCGCAGGATAGATCCGATCATGACAACGGCAGAAACGACGAACAGGTTGTCTTCGGTTTCATTAAATAGAGGAGCGTGGATTAGAGGCCATCGATCGTGAAATGGTCCAAAGTAGGTCTCAGTACACGATGAAACCCACTGCTTGGCAGGGTCAGAGACAGATAGCGTGGGGATATCTTTGCCCGCAGAAGCCGCTCGTAAAAGATCGAGAATTTGGCTCATTCCACTCCATGCTAGGCTATCGCTGCTGAGGTGAGACGTTTCTTCGTCAAGAAAAGACCTCTGTTTCGCGGATGTGTCGTGACACTCTTGATCATTATTCACCTCATAAACATCGCCTACATCCTCTGAAGTAATGGCGTCCGCCTCTTCTATAGGTCCCGCCTTCTGGTTTGAGGGTCTGCCGCGCGAAATGATACATGTGATACCACGTTTGGTGCAAAGAGAACATCGTTCCCCGCCATCACATTTCGTCTTGTTTTCGTAGCAGGCATCACAAGCCTGCACCGTCCTCAATGGGCCCTGTTCCGAAGCATTGTGTGTGGCCAGATGGCGTTTTAACAAGTCGCTAGATGGAATACTGCGTGAGACGCTTTCATTTTGCAGAACATAAAAATTTTAAACGGGCGAGATGGTTGACTAACCTTCGAGTAAAGGGGCGTTGGCAGATCGAGCAGACATGTTGACGCTCGCCATGCGTGGCCTGGTGTCTTCGCAGGTGCTCTCTACGAATGAAACTCTTGCCACAGTGGCAGGTATGCCGCGTACGCTCTGCATCCATATTTAGGAGGAATAGCAGGAGCAGGAATAAACAAAAGTTGAATGATAGATCCACTCATTCACCCGCGCTCGATACTTTGTTCCGTCTCGCAGGCAAGATGTTAGAGAAGGGAAAGAATCTCAAAATGAGGTAAGCGAAGGTTGATTCTGTAGCTTAGCCGGCTATCCCCGTTGCGGCATTACTTCCTGATAATAAGTTGGTAAAAGCACATGGATGATCACAATTATACCATGTGCATCATACCTTATGCCGAATCAGGGAGAACAAGAAATTGACACGGTCTCTTGGGATGACATTGCAGAAAACTTGTCCTTGATGTGCGGGTGCCCTCCATCACCCAACATCATCATTTCCCTCTGCTTATGTGGGTGGTAATCCAAACTCGGAGTGGGGGTGGGAGCTGGATGTCGGCTTTGGTCGGAGGGATGGGTGGGATGATGCACGCAAAAGGCAAGGTAAAGAGGTACTTACTCTCACACTAGAATCTACGCCAAGGGTAAGTACCTCTCCCGCATCATCACCCACTTAGATGACAAACGAAACTATGAATCTCGCCATCTTGCCTGCAATGATGAGACGGGCTAATACCGGAGACTTTCTTGATATTAGCTCAATAATCACTCAGCAGCTGGAAGATGACTACTGAGGTGATAGAAAGTATGGATCCTGCTCTCATGACCTGTTGGATATTTAAGCTGCTATGTCCCCCGAGGTTTCTTGGGTAACATCAATATCATCAAACTCAACTTCGCATCTCGTCTAATCCTTTCGAAGGCGCTCCGAAAATAAATCTGCACCTTATCAGTTTCATATACAGCAATGTCTGCCATCAAGAGCGTCGCTATTACCGGTGCCTCCGGCAACCTCGGCAAGATCATTCTTGAGCGCCTCAACGCCTCTAACAAGTTCAATGTCACTGTTTTCCGCCGCAACGGTTCTTCTGCGGCATTCCCCGATAATGTCAAGGTTGTCGACATTGATCTTACGTCTGTCGATGATCTTACTGCTGCCTTGAAGGGCCGGGACGCCTTTATCTCCGCAGTTGGGACCCTCCAGATCCCTGAGCAAAAGGTTCTTATTGATGCTGCTATCGCGGCTGGTGTAAAGCGATTTATTCCCTCCGATTTCGGTTCAAACCTGGATAATCCCAAAACTCGAAAGTTGCCTGTTTTTGCGAAGAAGATTGAAATCCAGGAGTATCTTATCGAGAAGGGCAAGGCTGACTCTATCACGTACTCTCTGGTCTACAACTCTGCCTTCCTTGACTGGGGTCTCGATCATGGTTTTCTCCTCTCGCACGAGGATGGCAAGCCGAAGATTCTAGATGGCGGTGACCGCGTTTTCTCCGCAACTACGCTTGCCACTATCGGCGATGCGGTCGTTGGCATCCTCTCTCATCCCGAGGAGACTAAGAATCGCGCCGTCTACGTCGAGGATGCTAAGATTACGCAGAATCAACTTCTAAAGATTGCGCGTGAGGCCACTCCCAATAAAACTTGGGAGCCCATTCAATTGAAGGTTGATGATCTTACTGCGCAGGCTGATGCTCGTCTCGCTCAAGGTCTTTTCGACGCCCAAACGTTTATCCCCTATCTTTTCCGCGCTATTGTCGACCCGGCATACGGCGGGAACTTTGAGAAGACCGATAATGAGTTGCTTGGCATCAAGGGTCTGACTGAGGAGCAGGTTGCAGAGATTGTGAAAAAGGTAGTTCAGAAGTAAATTAAGGGCTTGTGTATTTACGATAGACAGCTGCACGTATCATTTATATATTCAGGTGCAGATTTTCAATAGGCTTTACTTGAGACAGCGCTTGCTCAATTGTCCGTACCCAGGTGAATTGATTAATATCATACAAAGGCGCATACCTTTTCTACATAGCCATTCGTCTGTTGGTAATATCATATCTTCACAATAGAGCTGACGAATGCGTCCGATCAAATAAAATAAAATATTCAGGCAGTATCAGAGTAAATCAATGCACCTAGAATTGAAATGCATTTCAGAAATTCGTATCATCAATGATTGAACAAGATTAGGTCGTTGTTAAGAAAGTTACAGCCCTAGAGCAAGACTACCTAGTAAAGGGAACGCACATTGATAACATAACATAGGCTAACTACTAAGACGTCTCTCTCTTTCTGACTTATCTCGCAATTTGGTAACGTATCATGCTAACACCTTGTTCTTTAGGAGAAAAGAAAAACATTTCCCGAAGTTCTCCGTGAATCAAATGAATTCCTACCATCACTGGTGACTGAAGACAGATTTACTCGACCTCTTAATTGAAGAGAAGCGGCGGCCCCGAGGCAGCATAGAGTCTTCCTTGAGTGTGTATACCGGCGTGCAAGTCGCGTTTGTTCCCAGAGTTAGATTGATCAGGGCCAGTGATAAGACTAGTGGCGGCCTTGATCATGTCAGATACTTTTAGGATATCCTCAACACCAATGGCCACTTCCTTCTTGTGCCATCCTAACTCGGCGGGTAGTCTTTCATTGACTAGTGAGACATCAGTGAATTGTTGATGTCAGAAAGTGTAGACAGAAACATACCGAAAAAGTAATCTACGAGGGTACGGTTGACTTCTCCAAGGGCCATGTCCCCAAATGCAATGATGGGTGCAGCAATCTCTCCCAGACTAAAGTTTTCCGTATCGGCAGTGAATCTGTACGTCGGGTTAAACGCTCGAGATTCAACTTGGCGGGCGAGTTTGCTGTTGGCCAGCATCTGAGCAGTAATGATAGGTTCAGTCCAGTAGGCTTTTGACTTTTCGTAGATGGTCCAGTTGAAAATATGATTGCTCCCAAAATAGGCATCAGTGCGGCTAGCAAACATCAGCAAGTTGCGTAGCGGCAAAGGACACTTTCCTTAATGACTAACCTGAGGCTCGCATCGTGCTCAAGGACGTTGTGTTGGTTGAGATGATCACTAGGAAACCTTAGATTAGAGATGCATTGGCAAAGACTTTATCCGTACAGCCTTACAGCGTAAAATATGTTGCGTTCGGCTCGGGGTTAGCAACGATAGCCATGTCGAACATTAGACTTGCGAGAGGCTCCTTGAAGTTAAGCCCCGTTGCTAGGCCTGTAATAATATTGGGTCTCGTAATGTTTCTTCCATCGCGGGGAATATATCCATGGTTGGCCAGAGTGTTCATCATAGGACAGGGTCTGCACGAAATATGAAATTAGCTTCCAGATGCGAGACTGTCGGGTGATGTTGGTGAAAAGGTGATTTCTAACCCGCGAACTACGCTCAATTAGTCAAAATCTAAATTTGTCCTTCTGTTTACGCACAATCGTTTGCTCCCGGGGCTTTCCACTTTCCCTCCTCTAGATGAGGGTGTTGGGCAGCTGTGCCCCAAGCTGTTGTAAGAGTAATCAAGCATGTTGAAAGCTTCATGGTGACTAAGAGTTTGTTTGAAAGAATTAATATCAAAAATAGACTTGAAATGATGATAGCCAAAGGGAATAGTCTCGTTGTATTCCGAACTTGATGGGAAAGAGCCATTTATGTAGATGTTCGTCGCCAGCGCTCTATTGAATTTGGTAAGTAACTCGGCTATTTGTCACCCATCCAGTTTAGAAATTGGAAGGTTTCATCTGCTATGATTATGATCTGCTCCCCAAAGGCCTGCTGGCGACCTATCGAAAGCCACGCAGAAAGCAATTGAGCAGATCAATTGCCCTTATTCGCATCCTGCATGGCAAATGGCAATTTGGAAGCATGATCGTACCTCCTAGGGTGCTCGGTGGAACCTTCTGGTTACGATTGAGGAGCCAATGACAGCTTCCAACTCGCTTGGCAAGTTATGTGCTACGACACGATGTAAGGGATCATCAATAGAAGTTCACCATTCGGGAAACGGTTCCTCTTTAGTAAACACGAGGCTGCTAAAGGAGCGAATGAGAGTGATCTAATTACTCAACATTTCTGCGGTACGACATCGGCCACACGGAGGTATCCTTCCCGCGCTGTAACGGTGCTCCATGGTTAGTGTGATGTTCTTCAAATCATGACATTCAGTCGGGTTTATGCTCGTATAAGGAGAATCGATACGAGTTTCACGAGAGTGGATCTCGTTCCCAGAGATAATTGGCCAAGAAATTATTGACACGAAAGATACGATTGACCTCGCGATTCTTATCAAGGGTTCCTCCTTTTTTTTTTGATGCTGACAGATGGCGTTAACTCTTTGGTGATGTGCACCGTCTAAAATTAAATTAGAGAACTCCTGCTGATGTAAAATTAAGTCCAGTATTAGGGTTCTATGAGATTGTAAATACCTATTGAAGCGAAGTCCGTAGTGCTCACAATTACCTCCAGTGGTGCTAGTAGCGAGATTTACCTACCCTATACCATCTTTCGTGCACAATCTCCCACTCAAGACAGCGTAGATGATGAAAGATTCAACACACAGTATTATGCCAGTGCGTTTTATCCTGATAAAGAAGTTTCTATTGATTGGATATTTACAACTGCACATTTTCTGAACAAGAAACAAAAGAATAACATGGTATGTCATCATAGCAATGATTGATAAGCTTAGTCCCCATCATTTACTGATAGTTATTGCTAAATCTCGTTCTAATGGCAAAAATAGAAAAACAAGAGTTCCGTGGGCCATTCAACTACCGGATGTTTGACCGAAAATGCCGAAATCTGGCGCATCCCGCTCTTCCTGCACAATGGAAAGAGTGCTGGAATGTACCAGCCCCTTTGCCACGAGATGAGACAGATACTCCATGGTCCATTCCTGACACCTTCTAGTATTGACCTTGGATAATTGTCAGTGACGATACTGTGTTAATTTGAGACTAGGGAACACTTACCCCGTCAATTGGTGCTCGAATGTTTTGTCCATTAGGGAGTGGTGGGACCTTAAGTGCCTCCCTCTCAAGCCTCCCGTGAGGATTGTCTCCCTGACGCAACTTGGAAGAAGAGGGAGGGTGGACATGGTCGGGGTTCACGTAGCCTATATGTACCAGTTCATTCAGGTCCTGAACGGTGTCGCATTCGTAATCGTGCTTGATCTCAAGCTGGAAGCCAGCCAACATTGGCTCACCAACAACGTGAATTTTAGTTCCCTTACACGGAGATGATCGATAGTCCTGGCAAAGTCAAGCACGGTCATACTCTGCATTAGGAATGAAGATAGCAAAATGAGCTCTCTGAGTGGTAGTGTTGCGGTATTTGGCAAGATACATGCTGCGGTCGCTCATTTGGGAGCAATGTTGACAAGGAGGATAACAAGTAACGACATTCATGCATTTGTAAGGGGCTGCTTGAGGAACCGTTTCCATATGCAAGCTCAGTTTCAGCTGGCATGGGGCGAGATGGGTGTTGGCCCAACTCTGACACTTCGGGTGTAAGCTGCGCGTATACCTTATGTTGCAGCCTATATTTGACGACCAGAAGCAATCACTGAAATGCACGTCAAATATGGGAAAGCGCCTGATAGGCTGAGAGCATTCCGTGGTAAGCACCAGGGTAAGACGGGCGGCTTGGAGCCCTTCTGCGAGTTGTGCGCCATCAATTCAAAAATAACCTGGTAATTCGGCTTCGCATGCTCAAAAAATAATGGGCGCTGCCCGAGCAGGGGCAACCAACGGTTTCTCTCTTCTTGTTGCAATTTGACTGGGCGAGGAAGCGCGCAGGAAGGAGGGAGCCATCACTAACACCACCATTTTCAGCGCATCATAGATTGAAGTTCGTCCCATGCCTTGCTTTATCGTTACTCATGCCCTCTCCACCTCTTTGAGGGGCTCGTAAACTCACCGCCCCCAGGCAACCGCCCTGAAAAAAGGAGTGGCTCATTGACAATTGATAATCACCTATCTTGTCATGTGATCAACTTCATCACATAGCCTGGCAGCATGTTCGCCTTCACACAACCAAATATTCGGAATGTCAAGGGATCGGGGACCGACAGGATGCCGAATTCAATAAAGATTGATATCCCTTTTCTCCTTGATCCTTCTCAGCCCGACATGGATTTTCGCGATACTTTCTTCCGAGACCAGTCAGCAGAGCTGCCAACGCCAGTCTCAATCTTTTAGCAACCAGGGCTTGGAGCTGGCGCCGTTAGGTTCAGTGACCAAAACCTGTTAGTCAGAGTCAGAGGCTCCCCTGAACTTCATCTCGAGGAGGCACAGGTAATGTATGGTATCAGACATGCTTTTCCAGCAAGTGAGGTACCGGTTCCGGAGCTTTCCGGTTGGCGAAAACATGGTGATATGACCTTTAATATGTGAGTTTGATTTCCGGCAAGACACCACGAGAAGCCTGGGATGATCTTCAAATAGATGATCTCCGGCCAGCTGAGCCAAATTGTAACAGCTCTCCGAAGCATTAAACCAGACACTCCGCAATTCATTGGTGAGCTATTTATCTTCAACTTGCTATATGCAATTGTAAGCCTTATTAGGTGTTCAATCGTATTAGGGTCGATCAATGGAGGTACTCTACAGTATAGACATTTTCGCTATGACTACGAGAGTGGTCCGTTCTTTTCCATCAAATCGTATCGCACAATGATTGGCTCTTCGCCGTTGCTACTCGCCAGAATACTGACAAAAGGAACTCAAATTCGCCGAGGAACTCCGCCGGGGTTATCTTTCTGATGAAGGTCAAGTCTATTTTATCGATGGTGATCTTACCCTTGGAAATATTATCGTTTCAGGCACTGTAGGAGCTTACCGAATTATTGGGATTATTTACTTGGAGCAAGCAGGCTGGTGTCTGGAGTACTGGGAGACCTGCCCACTTCTGTACGGAGTTGTGTACACTCACCCTTGGCGTGAGGAAGGATTGGCCGATAAAGGTGATGCGGCCATTCCCTCTTGAGTGGGAGGCTGTTTGAGATTATTCTCATTGGAGAGGATCCGTGATCGGTTTACTCTAAAAAGTTATTCTGCAAGGTGGCCCTTATGCCCTAGACACTTTCTCGATTTACTATAATCTCGGTGCATTCGGATTCCAAATTCCAATAGGGCCTTGACACTTGCAAGCCGCTGTACCCCGCTTACTCCTCCCTACAAGCGATTTCAACAAGTAACAGTAAAACACCAATAGATATCCTTGGAGAATTTTGTACTAAAAGAATTGTGTACTAGAAATATTCCTCACTCCGCTCAAAGTCTGCCTAATAGGGCATGCAAAATCCATTCAACCTGGGCTATAAATCTATCTATTGTTGGTATAAGTGAAAGTACATAGCTTGCTGATTCATTTGTTGATCAAGCAATATCTATGGTTCTCCATACCTGCCCTAGTAATCTCTCACTAGAAAGATTTTCAAACCTTAGCAAGCCAACACGTTCAAATTCCTCAACTTGGCCGCCATTGAATTTTCCCGTACGCTCGATGACAAGCCCAACAGTATCCGACACATAATCGCTCTCGCGCACAAACCCAATGAAAATACATGCCAGGAGTCTCGTTTCATCGAAGGTGGCCGGCATGTGATCCCATGCTACAGACTCGACATAGGAGGAAGTCCTGTACGTTGCGTTGCCTTTTCGAGGCTCTCTTAGGCCCCACTGAGCTAGAGACATTTCACAGAATGTGCCACTCATTCTCAGTATGTGGCTAGAGTGCCTGTTTGTGGCGCTCGTAGGCTCTTCCCAGATATCTTCCACCACCATGCTTTCATGCCACACCCCGTCGAGGCCCTCAAATGTTACACCCAAGTCAGTTGATGCCCACGCCCATGATGGAGAACTATGATCACCGCACATTTCCCTCGTACGGGTAGGAGAAATGGCCGTCCAGGAAAGGCTACGACCGAGCGTCTCCCGCCAGTGCCCAGCTATATTGACCGCCCCTGTTATTCTGCGTAGCTTCTCCGTGAGGGACGAGAGAGCCACCAGTCTGTCCGAGTAATTCGTGAACTTGCAAGAACTGTATCTCTCAATCAAACCCATCCACGCGGGACCTAGAATCAACTCAACATCCGAGACTGACAGCCCTTCACTAGAGTTCTCGTTATCTCGGACAAGCTTCCTGAGCCCCGCGCCGAGCAGGTCCCATTCGCCGATGACATTGCGCCATGACTGGCTGTACAGCATACCGTGCGTCTTGGGCCTCGGAATGAATTTCAGATTCTTACTGGGACTATGCTCACCAGCGCGGAGCTCATTGCACTCCCAGAACAGTGCATCCCGGGCGAAGTACAATATCCGAGGAGACAGGGCACGTTCTTGGACGCACCAGCCCCTAGAGAGCAGATGGGACTCCTCCATGGCGGCTTCGACGGGTGGGCCACGCAACCCTACAAGATGCATCCGCGTCATCTTGCCAAGGTATACATCGTCGAAATCAATGGTGACATCTTCTGCAGGACCAAAGCGAAGCGCGGGGCGGTCAAGAAGCATTCCATCAGCACAGTCGTGTGAGCTGCTAGCTGCCAGCGTACAGGTAGCATTCTCGTAGTACTGACCCATCTTGGTCGCTTCGACTGGCCAATCTGATGTGCTGTCGTTGCTATGCCTTGCCTGGATAATGCACAGAGCATCGACCCAGAGGTACCGAATGCCCAGTTTGCGGGTGACTGTGATGGCGTCCTGTATTGTTTGCGGGAGTTTATCCCAGGGAATCTCCAAGAGGTGTTGGGCTAGATTGGAGCTTGTGGTTTTGAAATTCTTGCCAGATGTGCCCCAGCAATAGCTCAACGTCACGTATTGGTCTCGACGGCCTTGTCCCGACACTAGCCGAATGTGTGGCCGCGGTGGATTATTATAGAAATCTCGATGCTGGCCCCTCGTCGGATTCACGTCGATTGCATGCGTAGGCAGGCAGGGTCCGCTCTCGCCGTCCGTAGCATTAGCACGCCAACAGGAAACATGGTTTCTGTTGCAACTCTGCAGCCACCAGTGGATTGTATTGGTAATAAGATTGAATTGTGAATCTTGGGTGAAACTTGCTTGTGAGAAGAACAACATCAGCATCGATGACCTCAAAGTCGTCCAGGGCAGTGATTGCAAGCGACGGGAACTCCCAGCCACATGAGTAAACACCTACGAATAATTTGTCCCAGAGCCTCGTGTGGATGGGGCGTCACTAAATTTGCCTGGCATACCTCCCCGTAGGGCAGCCCGACTTGAAATTTAAGCGTACTGAGCGAGGACTCGGCATCTGATAGTTGCCAGCACGCCTCCACTGGTTGAGGGCAGTTGTCGAGGTCCTTCAGGTTCACTAGGTTGTAGATAATCTCCTGGCGGATGATGCGACAAAGGTTACATTTCCGGGCTGAGGCTTCAAGCTGTTCGAAACTAGCAAAGACATTGACCCAGTCTCCATAGCCTGGCGGTTGGTCCGTGGCAACATAGTAAGCCTCCACGATGGCTCGGCGACATTTGCCGCAGTTGTCGCCGCTGATCGTTAGCGGGCTGCTCTTGTGGCTAGACATCAAGTATACGTATGGCCTAAATTCCTGGAGTTATTAGCGCTCTGAAGCTGTGTTTATCAGGCATATTGAGCACTCTTCTTACTTGGCTTTTGTTATATCAGGGATTAGAAGGAAATTCTAACCTATTACCCCGCATCTGAGGTAAGACTCGACAAAAAAGTGTCTCATGAAAGCGAGACTCCACTACTTCAGTAATCAGCATCTTAATTATGTTAAATAATAATTGTAAGCTTCGAAATAAAGTGGCGTTCATAATGATGGTTACCCAATTATCATGTAATTTTCTTAGGAGATATATAGAAATAGTGAACAAGCCTTTGTTTTTCCTTTACAGGGCGAGCCCAGTTAATATGATGAAAGGTAATATGGTAAGGTGAACTTATGCTAATCGAAATATTCTATTTTAAATAGGATCGGATCACTTGCCCACATTTGCAGAAGTAGTAGGGCCGAGCAGTATTATTTAATCTCTCTCGAAGAAAATTAATTTGCTTACAGTTTGTTATTTCGGGCATAGCTCTGACTAGGTAGGCCATCAACGTGCTTACTACTCAAGGAGCTCCAGAGAATGTTACCGGTTTCGTCTTATGACAGCTCTAAATTAGACTAGGTCGATCTCTCCGACTAGGGCCAAGAGCTTTACAGGCGCATTTCCAAATTTTGAAATTTGGGTGAAGCCAGTGATTCTTGTCGGTGGTAAGACTGGCCTTGGCGTCGTATAAGTGAGCAAAAGAACTAAGAATACAATATATCGCCGCAATTTTCAGACACAGAGAGGTCCCTAATTAAAAACTCTATGCTAAGAACATACATTGACAATGTGCAAAATTGCCACTGAAAGCAGCTTAAGGACGTGATAATGCATATTACATAATTGGAGCACGCCCTTCGGTGAGCATGTCCTGGTCTACCCAAGACGGCCGGTCGAGGATACACTAGACTTGGTCGGATACACTACGTAAATGAGAATAAGATTACCGCAGGAGCTTAGGGTTATACCACAAAGCCAATAGAGTTCCATTTGTGTGTCCAACTTGTACACCTTCATGGGTAGGCTAAAGACTTTTCCTCGCGCTCCCAGTTACGGCTTGACAGTCATCAATGATTTCAAATCATGTAAAGATCAATTATGATTGAGTATATTGCGGGTCATTAATTTCGCATTGCAATATCACAGTATTCACAGTGCTTAGAAATGCATTGCTGATAAATGCCGTGACAGTTAAGGTCCGGCCATCGTCGGCAAAATCGGAGCAATCGACGACACTGGCTGACAAAGGGGTATTTCTGAATATGGGCCATGCAAATACTACAATACAAGTGGAAGAAGATGAGAAATATATAAAGATGTAAACAACACAAGTTTTAGACTGTTGTTTCATAACATACAACAACAAATTCTGGATCTTCTTTCCATCTAAATTTCATCAAGCATCGCGATGATTCTCAACCTGTCTTCCGCGCTCTTTGCTTCAAGTGCTCTGGCATTGAGCATGCCACGAGATATCAAAAACCCGGTCTATGAGTTTCCGCCGAGTGTTACTCCCGCGCCCATCGAAGTTAAATTCGACGACAATCTCATCAACCAAATGATCCAAAAGGTACGCAGCTACCGACCATCAAAGGGATTTGACGAAGGCTGGTCCGATGAAGGGCCATCTGAGAGCATTATCTCCGGCCTTTCCAGCTTCTGGGCGGATCACTATGACTGGAGAGCCACCCAAAAGCAAATCAACGACAATTTCACCCATTACGCCGTGACAGTCCCTGGCAATAGAGACTATCAGGAGCCCATCCCGCTTCATTTCATTCACCACCGATCTGATGCGAGCAATGCCACGCCTCTTCTCCTGGTACATGGTTGGCCTTCTTCACATCTGGAATGGGCCAAGGTTATTGGCCCTTTGACGCAAAAAGGCTATCACGTGGTGGCGGTTGATCTTCCAGGATTCGGATTCAGCCCTGCTCCCACAAAGCCTGGTATGGGGCCACGGGAAATGGGAGGGGCATTTGATGCTCTTATGCTGCAGCTCGGATATGAAAAGTATGGCCTTGTGTCTACAGATCTGGGATGGATCGTTGGCATGTGGATGGTCAATGACAGCAGTAACATAATCGGTCACTTCACTGATTTTTATTGGCCTGAAGTAACAAAAGATGACCTCGACCGACAAGCTAAGAATGAGACGACGCCTGAAGAGAATGCTTGGATCAACAGCTCGGTTGCGTGGGCAAACTCTCATTCAGCATACTCGACCTTACACGTACAGAAGCCTCTCGCTGCAGCACTCACAATGGCCGATAGCCCTGTGGGTTTTGCTGGTTGGATGTGGGATCTCACGCGCACCGCCAACGATGGATACCCCGATGATTTCCAGGACATTATCACGGACACACTGATGCTTTGGTTTCCGGGACCGTTTGCCAACATCCGCTCGTACCGCACCGTATACACCGTAAGTAACCATAGTTCTCCTTCACTTTACTATTGAGCGGTGCTGACATATTTTAGATGCGCAATTTCCCGAGGACTGAGGTACCTACCGGATTCTCTGCCTGGGGGTTTGCCCACGGTCCTTTCCCAGAGATCAAGGATATCAACTTTGCGGTAAGTGAACTTGATTCTTGATTAAATGCAGGTTCTAGTCACTAACCTGGAAGAACTAGCCGAAACATGTTATCGAGAGAGCGGCAAACCTAGTTTTCTACAACCGACACGAGAGAGGCGGTCACTTCCCTGCTAAGACTGAACCCGAGCTGTGGCTTGCAGACGTGGAGAAGTTCTTCTCTGGGCTGTAATGGGCTCGCTCGCACTTTTCTGAGAAAAGCAAGGGGAGTCAAAATCCAACAATAGATTAGAGTGAGCGACTCGTTCTCATGTCCCGCAGACACTATAGTTGCTCAGAAAGTCTCAATATATTGTTCTATCCTCTTGAAAATCCTCTCGAGAAATACTGGGCCTTCGTTTCTTATTTGAAACTCTATTTGTAATCTGATATCAAATGACACCAATGTAATGGAGTACATGTCGTATGGATTCCAGTGCCCAGTGCGTAGCTTGCGAACATAATATTTGCATCCTCGTATTAAAGGCGCCGTCTTCTTCATTGATCCTCCACGCAACACTACCAAGGCCATGCTAATTGAATACTAGGTTTTGGATGCATAGATTGAGAAATATATCTTGTCCAAAGATGAACACGGTCACCTTTCAAACAAGTGTTGAATTTAATAGGACATGAAATGTTGGCTTACAAGTGTCGTTCGCTCTAGATTCAAGGAGAGACTGAGAAGTCTAGAACTGGAGCGTATCGAAGCGTGTGGTCCGCGTGCCATCTAGTATCTGCCAGTGCCTGAAGCTGACTGGGTAGACGAGATGAACTGGAGCCATCGAGGGTGCAAGGGGGCTTCAAAGCGCGACATTATTGAGGCTATTTGCTTATTGGAAAGCGGCCCAGAAATTGACTCGCTGAAGCCTTTGAATGATACTGGGGCGAGTGCTTTAGCTGGGGGAGCCCTGGTGATTGGGATGGATTGGGCCTACATACAAGTGAGAAGTCGAGGAAGTGTCCATATACTCGCAAAATGCTCAAGCTGTAAGCGCAAGATATCCTTGTTCTGGATGGTAGATCTCAGGCTGGCGGGAGAAATATAAGACGATTTTTGGTGAAGGTCCAGGAATACCAGTGCCGTGAAGATGGTCAAGGAAATGGCAGGATCAACCGTGGAACACAATGAGCTGTTCCAGGCTGAGGCCGTAGTTGCAATATCTCGACAACTCTCAAGCACACTCTTCCAGTTCACAAGCCAGTCTTCATCCTGTCTCTCGCTGCAGCTACAACTACAGCTGAGGATCGAGACTAGCAGTTGGGCCATTATGATATGAAGGACCGTGATTAGCCTCGTATGATGGTCGGCAGGAAACTCGTCTGAAAATGCATTGCATCGAGGATTTAGCCAGCCAGAAGGGAGGGCTAGTCTGAGTGCCGACAGATCTCGTTCGATTTGTGCAAGGCGTGTGATTGTTTCTTCCTTTCGCCGCAAGAGGTGCATTCGTGCGGCGGGCCCAACCTGGCGCGTGGCAGCAACCGTAATGATGTTGATGTTCCTGAGATTGGTTTGAGTGTTGGAGGTAATGGAAGGAAGAATTTCCCATAAAGATCCAGAGCGTGGAGGCAAATACAAATCCGGGGGTCGGTTGTTTGGGTGACACTGAATTAAGGATGTGTTAATGTTAGCATCCTCGATGAGGAACAGTGTGCCGGTTGCCAGATTAGAGTAGGAATCGAGGTGATAAATGCACCACCACACAGCCCGCCACTCTTGCATATCCTGCTCTCCAATGGCCTCCCAGTCGCTATAGAGGCCTCGCATATTCTCCAGACGATCCAGTCCAACGCGATAGGCCATGCGTGTAAGTCTATCTATTCGGAGCCAGGATTGATGACCCGGGAACTGGTGAAACTCGTAAACGGCCAATAGGCAGGCCTTGCGGAACTCATCCAACGACGGGCAATTCCCTATCATGTCTACCTCGAGTGACTCTGAATGCAGCAGCATGTCTATGTGGGAGTCTATTTGCGAACTGTCAACGAAAATGTCGCTTTTGGTCAGCTTAGCTGTTATAGCAACCATCGTAGAGACAAGATCACGGCTGCAAAAATCTCTGTAACCTTGGAGGAACCGGTCCTTTGAGAAGATTGGGCTCGCATCCTGGATAATGTCGAAGTATTCATTGAGGCTGAACGCGAATGACAGAAGATTAGCAGCTCTTCCCCTTATTAAAAACCTCTGAGATGCATACAGATCGTGCTCTTGAAGTGGAGTGAAGCCTAACTCGATCACACTTTGATGACTGGTCGACGTACCCGTCGGGGTATCAGGAAAGTTTGAACTAGACTGGGGGCTGAATCGTCTTGCCGGAGCGTAAATATAGGTGTCGCTGGTGCCAATGTGGCATCCGGAGTGGGAGACTCATTCAGAGAATTAGGACGACCCTGGCCGGGGTTTGTAGGCTAGTTAGCGAGTGTCCAGCTAGGGTCCAAATGATAACTTCTGAACCGTTATCCATACGTACTAGACGACCGCTTCGACTTGATTCTCAGCGTATTGTAGTGTGAGCCGCGCGAGGGGCCAGGTTTGCGTCGTGTGGATGTGTAGGAGCAAGATTCCCCGCGCTGAAAGCAACGGGAGCATTTTGGTCGCTCTTGATCACCTACAGAAAGGTGAATGGCACGTTCTACAGACGAAATGGGTTGATAGCTGACTCAAGGGCGTACATTTGACCTTTCTCCTGCACCGTAGGTCTTGAAGTCAATAAGGTGCCAAAGCTAATCATGAAAGTAAGGAGATAAAACTTTACCGGATGCACTGATTGCAGACCCTTGATGGCGTGTCGCTGGGTGAAGGATCCGTGGCTGCAGATCTGAGCTCTTCCATGCCGGTCTCCTGAATAGTTCTCATGCTGTCTAGTCGGGTGGATGGGCGCACGACTTAGGGAAACTGGGGGAGGTGCTGACGCGAATTAATCCGTGGTAGAAGTAGAAGATAGTCCGAGTGGGCAGTTTCATCAACGGAGGATCTTTGGACTTTGGCTGAGTATCGCTGACATATTCACAATCCACGAGACCCTGGACATAATATTCAACGTTCCTCTTGGCTGACTGGTCAAGGCGGGTTCGGCAGATCCACATCGAGGCGCATAGCTCCGATACAGAGAGGGCGGCTTGGGTTTACAGCTCTGGCCCGGATGGTTTAATTCGTGCTACTGAGAGTGCATGTGTGGCTGCTCGACAGGAGATCCATGACATCGTCAAAATTGGAAGGTAACCCACTGTGCTCGAATTGGGCTGGTATATGGCAAAGTGGGAGGTCTAGCCTCATGCTGAGATTTGGCTTGCCGGCTAAAAGCCTCCTAGCTTAGGTGGATGGGCATGCAAAGAAGGCCTTGAGTGGAGCTGACTGCAATAGTTGGATCTCTTTAAACGTATTGTAATAATCAAGATGGAATCTTAGCCTTATTGCAATTCACTGACACGGTATGAATCTATTACGAGTGATTTCATAGAGAAGTAAAGTATACACCCAACGCAAGGCTGGTTCATATGAATTTGGTCAAGGAGCTCGACTTGAACCTGCTATCTATCCGCCGAGTAGATTTGTGACATCTCAACGCTAGCTATTGCGCTCGCTTCCTTGAACTCATCAACAAAAAGATAGGTCTATCCAGCACTTTATGCCAGGGATATCTCTCAAGCTCCTCGGCCGTTGGATACCATTCATCAAACCGTTTTAACTCAAACCCGGCATCAATCAACGTGTTGATATAGGTCGCGGTAGTGCGGTGCTGTTTGCGAACCCCTTCCGCCAGCCAATCCGTTACCCTCAGCCCTTCCTTTTGGTAGTCATTCAAGGGCCAATAATCACGCCCAGAGGCCTCGTCTGTGATGAACTGGGCGTTAGACGGAGCGGTGAAAATTGGGTGTTCAATGGAAAAGATAAAGGTTCCGCCGGGCTTTAGAGCTCTATGGATCTCCGTGACGAGTTCTCGAAGATTGACGAGATAGTGAAGTGCAAGAGAACTAAAGACCAAGTCGTAAGCCTGCTCTTGCTCGTCCGGAAGCCGAAAAGCGTCTAGGTCTGCCCTTTTGTAGGTAATCCCGTCATCATTCGTCATGGATCTGGCACGATCCAACATGTTTGCTGACAGATCGAACGCGTCGACAGTAGTGGCCCCATTGCTCCTTGCCCAGCGGGAAAACCATCCATAGCCACAGCCGAGATCAAGAACGTGCGCTCCTTGAAGACTGGGGATGTAGGAGCGTAATGTTGGCCATTCAGGGGCCTTGTCGAGTCCTCCAGTTGATCGGTCAAGGGCAGCATACCCGCGAAAGAAGTTTGCATCGTCATATATATTTTGAGACATCCCGAAGTCAACGGCGATTCCTGAAGGGCTAATTAAACCGAGAGGAATCCTCAGTGAATGCATATGTATAAGTCAATAGTTATATGCGCAACATCAAATTTACCTTGACACCCCACTCCTTGGCCGGCGTGAGTCATTTACCGAATTCGCGATGACTAGTTAGTTATAGCAGAAAGCGTCATGTTCCCCTGAAAGACGTCATTCCGTGATGAATTTTAACCAGGGCCCATCTCTTGCCAACCCCGCTTCCGAATCCAATGGTTCGTTGACTCGGGCGAATTCACCTATCTATCAGACGGCCAAGGTGACATCGTTTAATTGGTAGCATTCTTACCCGACTCCTAATTCATAGCCTCGGCATGCGTGTGAGTACAAAATGCGACTCTCGCGCGCTGCTAGTTTTAAATCGTGAATGCCTCGTAAAAAGCCATCATTAACCTCGAATTCGATCAACAGAAGCAAATTAAAACCGCCTCTCTACGCCACGCTCTACTCATTGTGTCTTATGTCTTTTAGTAGCCTTGATAGCATGTTCTAACGTAGGATCTCCTGGTCTCTTGTTGTCCTCTAACGAAGCAGCTATGAGGTCGGGGACGTCCGGCTGCGGCACTGCGGGCTGCATCTTAACAGCCCTCCGAGGGGCTTTCGGGGTAGGCACTTTTCCTTCTACCCATAGTTTGAGACGATTGACCCTGGCCTCTTTGTGCTCGTCGTCCGTTCTCATGTTGCGCCTCGAAAGAACTCGGACGGTCTCTCTGTGTCTGTCCCTCTGTAGAACAGCATGATGAATGTACGTGGCTGAATGGGGATGAAAATGGTCGAAGAATGCGTCCCAAGAATAGAGGCATTGCAACGCTCGAGCCCTTTGGCGCTTGGTAGGTCCGAGGTACCCCAACCATTCGAGGTCGGGTAAATGAACAAAAACTTCCGTCATTCCAGGACGACAGACCGTAGACAAGTCGGAAGGTATGTGGAAGCATTTATGATAATTCCTGGAAGCAGAGATGATGCCAGTTCTTGAGGAGTCGCGCGATACAGTTTCGATATACTGTCACTCCCCTCATGGATCTGATCCACGAGGAAGAGTTCCCAAGCTGTTCGCTCATTGATGACACGGCCACTCCACAGCCTTTGAAGATTCGCCGTAAAGTTATGGGAGACATACGTATACGTTCTTGCTCATACCTTCAATGGTGGAATGTGCTGTTTTGGATCGAGGACGTCTGTAGCCAACAAGGACATGCCAGTACGATCCAAAGGATGTGAAGGCAAATACCTGACGGGCATCGCGACTGTCAGGTTGATACTCGACTTTTTTACCCCCAGGATCTTGTCTGTTTCTTGGTACTCGGGCCAAAGCGTCAACTAAGTCAAGGTATGCAGCTCCGGCAGCACAAGCTTGTTGCCGTGCGTCGCGGGCGTCACCACTCTATCACTTGGCCTCAAAGACAGCGAACGGGAAAGCGAGATCTGGACAGCCCTGCTTCGGGTCTGATATAATGGCAAAATCAGGGTGGACCATCAATGCCTGAAGCCTGCCCTGGTCCAAGTCATAGTTGGCTTAGGGTGATGGATCTGGGCCAAAGATACCTAAATTTCAATCAATAAGTCGCTTACAGAGAAAGGTATAATGAGAAACACAAACATTTCATAATTAATATACTACCGCCCCATCTGCTTATTTATTTGTTCTTAGCTCGCTCTTCCGAGGAGTTGGTTCATATCAATAGGTTTCGGCTGGAAAATAACTGAAGTGAAAACAAAACCCATTTTCTTGAAGGCCTCTGACCCGTAGCTCCTAGCCTCTTCTTTGAGTCCTTGATAATATGCTGCCAGAAACTTCTTATATTCGTCCCCAGATATTCCTGGTTGGACACGATCTGGATCGTGATAATCAGCAGTGTAAGACGGTTTCCAAGCTTTGTTAGGAGGGATTAGAGGCCCATCAGGAGGATACAGGTCTTGATTCTCACTGTATATGGCATCAAAACTCTTTACTGGCGTCATGGTGATAGATTCAATCCTTTAAATGGAAGTCAAGTTGGAAGTTTGTGATTTTTGAGCAATTTGTGGTTTATTTATGCACATCCGGGCAGGCACTAAGTGAATTGCTGACCTCCATCGTTGTGTTCATCGCCACAAATAGTGCTATATATGCGAATGCTTCATTAAGTGCCTTGGAGAGGTCGCATTTATGTAGCCCACCCCTGGTTTCTGTTGTAGAAAAAGTCTATGACACATTTTTATGGCTGCCCAGGGCCGGCCGCGCTGGACCAGGCAGACAAGCAGGTCTTTTTGAATGCGGCCAACTACACTATTGTTTCAGCTCATTCCACCAACATAACGAGGCCGCGGCTATGGCAATTAATTCTTGCGCTGGTCAGAAACTAACAATATCGACCCGATGGACTGCCAGTCGATTGGGGACAAGTCGCAGCACAAGCGCCAGAGGACAGATGTGACATTAATTCCGACGCCATTTGTGTGTGGCTATCAGAGGCAAAACTAAACATGTAGAAGTAATTCCATTATTCATACCGGTTTAAGAGTTCACATCTTCCAGAGTTGTTCTAATAGCAATCTCCTTATGTCATCTCCTGATTTTAAATCTGGCGAAGAGCCTGACAGGCCTCCGCCCTATGCTGTCAGTTGCTCACATATAGTCTAATATTAGACTACAACTTTATAGCCTTCAATTATGGTTACAAAGGTTGGTTGTTTTCTGTATCATATTCTATGTACGTACCTAGGCCATCGCGCTAACAATTTTATCATACAATCGACTGGAAGCTCAGGCGAGGGCATGCAGTTGACATCACTGGACTAATCCGTTGCACAGAGCAATAGTGGATCGAGGCCCAGATCGAAGCCCGCATCGGGCAGCCAATTGTCTGTCTCGCGTTGTTCTGGGGAGATGTACGGCCATTCCGGTCAGGGTTATAATAAGAAACGAGGCCATGGACGGGCTTGGCTCTCGTACAACTTGATGTGAGCATAAGAAATGGAGTAAACTTCGATAAATACTCTTAATCTTCCGGACATAATGTGGGCATTAATATTTCTTGAGCATCTCAGCCCACCTTTGCTTAAACACACGCTCTTTACGCGCCATGGTGCACCCCTTCAAAATGCGTTCGTTATTTAGCCGTCATGCGGCCTCTTTCCTTCTTCTCCTTTCTCTCTTTTCTTTAGCTATGGCCGTGCCTTGCAAGGACAGCACTCGACCTACATATGAAGTATACCACTCCGTCAATGGAGCCGAGCATACTGCCAGAGCCACCCAACTCAAACAGCAAGGCTATCGCGTCATCTCTCTCAGCGCGTATGGCGAGCCCGACATCGCCCAGTTCGCCGCCGTTTGGGTTCGACGAGATAGCCCAGCCTTTGAGATGGCCCAGGGCCTCGACGCAAAATCCTTCGAAAATTGGTGGACGGCGTGGCAGGCCAAGGGCTATGTCGCGACCCGTGGCCCGGCCAAACGTGCTACTTTCGCCTGTGTCATGGAGCTGGTCTCGGGCGCGCCATTCTGGGCACTGACTTGCGATCTGACAAACCCGTATGCCTTCCAGAACGCAACCGTCGGGCACTCCATGATTGTAAAGAGCTTCCGAATGTATGGCACTCCCCAAAACCGCCGTTATTGCGTGCTCGGCCACGAGAATGTCGGCAATGTCTTCAATACAGTGTATTACACCGTGGTGTAATTACGGTATCGACATTAAAGAGGTGTTCCAAGCCGAGTTGACGAAACGTTTCTGGCGCTCCTCTCACCTGTTCGTCTCGGAGGACCATGTGATTACACCCATCTTTACGGACACCAACATCGGCTCTTGGGCTTCGTTCGCCTCTCTGTCCGCTTCCGCTTTGGATGCCGAGATCCTGACACAGAAGACAAATGGCCTTCACCCCATCCATATACAGGGGGCAGGTTCCGGCGTCGACACGCACTTTACGGCCATTTTCGCTGAGACGGATTTGTCTGAGCAGCGCACATGGACCGTCAAGGGGCCTGTTAATGGGTTTGCTAACAACGAGAACGTCAAGAGTAATATGGACTCCCTCTTCCGTCAATGGATGCAGAGGAATGGGGTTCGTCAAGCCTAGTTCGCCGTTTCAAAGAATGGCACCATCGTCACGGAGCGTTCCTTTACCTTTTCCGAGCCTAGTCGTGCCCAAGTCGAGCCGGACGACAAGTTCCTCTTGGGCAGCGTTTCAAAGATGTTTGTCAATGCCGCCATTGTCAACTTGATACAGACTGGACGTCTCAACTACTCAACCCCGGCATATCCTCTACTTGACTTTCATGAGTACGCAGATGCACGCACCGCAAACATCACCGTAAGGCATCTTCTGGAGCACAGGGCCGGATATGATCGAGACAAGTCTAGCGACCCGGCTTTCCAGTTCCGCATGGTCGCCTTAGACTTGCTGCAAGGCAGTCGAACCGCAACGATAAAAGACGTTATTGATTGGGTTATTGGGAGACCGCTCGACTTTGCACCTGATGCATCTTACGCATATTCCAACTATGGAACGATGGTTCTTAGCTACATTGTTGAAAAGGTTTCCGGGATGGAATATTTGGAGTTTCTCCAGAAGAATCTTTTGAACGGTCTAGATATCGCGCTATATAAGGATGGCGCAGCAGCCCACGCAAGCGATCGTATCTCACAGGAAACCAGAGTCATTGGATATGACGCGCTCCATCCGTTGTCCAATCAACGAATTTCAGGTGTCTATGAGGGAGGAGGCGACATCAAGAAGCAGACCATGGGTGCGTTTTCTTTAGCTGGAAGCGCAAGCTCCATTGCCGAGTTTGTCGGATCACACGGTAAGCATCTCCCTCTCAATCCTTTCCCCTAGTTTGCAAAAAAGTATCTAGCTAACCACCATGATGCGTGTAGCTGCCTATGGGTATGGCGATCGGCAAATGTCACGACGTGACGGGAGCGTCAACGGTGCTCGTGCTTGGGTGCAAGGTGACAAAGAGTTGGACTGGGCCGTCACTCTTAGTACCAGGGACTTTTTGTCAGACTGGGAGTGGGAGAATTTCGTCAACTACCAAGTTCCGAGTCTCTTTTGGTATTAGTATTTGAAATTGAGTTGTCGCTCTAAAATACTACATATTTACAAATCCGCCCTAAGTAATCATAGATCAAAAATAGAGGTCGAGCCAGGTCGACATTATTTACAGTTATTTTAAGTTAGATAATAAGCAATTGCGAATTCTTCACTCGGATTAGTGTACGGAACATGACCAGTAGATCTTCTATCATGAGACTATTAAGCTTTAGACCCTCCGCTCAATATACCTCTTATACAAATTCAAACACCTGTCGTGAAGATCGTCCCTCCTTCAAGGAGTTGATTATTTCGCCATACATAATTCCGTGCACAAAGCTAGAATATCAAACTATTAGTAAAGTCCAATTAGATAATCAAATAAATATCAAGAGCTTACCCATGACCAATGATAATGCAACGATCGTCCGTGGTTGGCCGGACCACGATAGGAAACAGAGCACTTCGCAAAATACAGACGGTGTCGCCAGGCTCTGTGGAAGCCGGCCCCAGGCCAAAGTACCCCGACTTGGTTGTGAACAAGCGCCTTTCGCCCAGTTTTTCCAGGACTGTCTTGGGAGGAGGGGCATCGACAATTCCCTCCAGGATCTCAGCTTCCTCTGCTGCGGTTGTCGGGGGCATCCCTAGGGCGCCTCTAGGCAGTCTCTTGTCTCTCCTGTTTGGGTTCCCGGCCAGATAGTCTCGATCCGTGAGCTCGAGGTCAAATGTCACCGTTCTCCAAAACGCCTCAATGACGGAACCTCCACCAATGTATTCGCCTGTTGTCTTTGGTATCAGTTCACGCCATTGTCCGACAACAGTTTGAAGCTGAAGTGATCGCTTTTCCCATCCGTCGGGGAAGCGAGGGCAGACGTTCCCTACGCTTGCCACCTGATCTACTGACACGCCTTCTACCTGCAAGACATCATTGTCATCGCCAAGGAACTGGGGTACGTATTGATCCGTAGCATCTCCGAGCGACGCGTTGTACAACGAGGCCATGGCTAGGGTTGTCCCCACACCACTTGTGGCTAGGTTAATAGTCGCATAAGAATGGAGGATTTCGAAGTCGGGTACCCAAGACGGGAGACTGGCATCACGCTTCATATAGCAGTCCTGCAGAAGATGCAGCGGAAGAAGGCGAGTTCCTCGCTCGAGCATGGCTTTCATAGTGCTCGTGTACACCTGCTTTTTGGTCATCCCATAGTCGATCTCGATGACAGACTTCTCCGTCACCATGCCTAGGAGTGCGTATATCACGTCCAAGGGATTTGTTGCTCGTCTTGTGAGCAGCTGAGGCCCGATCATCTGCTCCAAAGGTATGTCTAAGCTTTGGGCGATTCTGTGTGAGAGACTATTGAGAGAGCCAACGGAAATGTATAACTTAGATACGCGAGCGGTGACTTCATCAAATATTGCCTCGTCCATTGGCCGTCCCAAATCCAGGGTGTTATGATGAGCAACCTCGAGGGCAAACGCAGCCAACTTGCTGAGATTGTCCCACGAGGCAGACTTCGCGCCACATCTTAGAGTTGCCGACTCAGCCAACACGATCTCCTGGACAGTCCAGATTCTCGTCCACCATGTATTTTCCATAAGCCTAACGAGGCCCCCGACAACTTCGTCATAATTGTCGATACCGTGTTTCATACCAAGCGCATTGAAGACCCGCTTGCGAAGCTCCCATGGCATATTCTCGTTGTCCACAATCACCTGGGCTGTGGCAGGGTCCAGATTTGATAGGCCTTGGATGAAGTCCAGCGCTGCTTCCGTGTCGTCATCATGTTCGCCTAGCCAGACAACAACTTGTGCGGCAGACGAGTAAATTGTTGCCATCTGTTTGATCTGTTGAGTTTTATCAGCAATATTCGACTGGTCGATGCAGATGGAGTCGACCCAGAGTGTGCGCGGTTCATCTGTCAACCGGAGCTCCTTGAGGGCGCCATGGAGATTCGGTCGTATCAGCATTTCTTCATTGTCCACAAGAATGCCTAGGCTTGCATCTTCCAGACCCCAGACATAGGATAGAGCTTCGTATGGTCGGTCGCCGATTTGCGTCGGGGCGAGATGGCACTCGACCCGGGCATCGCGATCCGCTGACGGCTCAATTAACAAAAGCCGAATATAGCCATCGGGCAGAGCGCGATATAGCCGACGTGGATCCGCAGAGATACTCATCGTTAAGTGAACAAGTGACTTGTTGGATAGAAGTTTATCTTTGTACTTTTGTAACGTTGCGATTCAGCATTTAATTAAGAATTCTCTGAACACGCCTACTACGCCTCCTAACATTCGAGGCGTTTGGCTAGGCAGACTGATTTTGACGGATCGAATCGGACTCATGAGGCTGTGCCTTCGGACCATCCATCCTTGGTGTCCACAGTCAGATTTATCCTTGCAGTCAATACTACGCAGTCAGATTTATGTTCGCCCCCCGCTATCTCGGCCTCTCCAAGCGCTTACGCGCGCGTATAGATAGATGCATTAATTAAAGAATACCTTTATGAAAACATGTGGAGTTATGAGCTCCTAGATAACTAAATAATGGATGACAAGTAATCGGATCTGCTTCATTCCATCTTTTTGCCTGTTGTGGTCTGGCTGAATCCTGCTACGAACTCACCAATGGACAAAATGATTCACCCACTCAAAAAAAAAAAAATTGCAAAATATGTCGCAGATTCATTTCCGATCCATTTCCGCAGCTCAACTGCTACCAAATAGCCGACGCCGTTTGCAAACAGGGACTTCTTGCCGTCAATATCCCAAGGTTGAATCGAAAGCACCCGCGCTATCTTCCTCAGAGTGACAATACTACCAGTCTCTTAAGCAGTGCATAAAGGTGTATAGTATATATATATAGCGCTTGCCAGGAATCTAGCATCGAGGGTTAAACTTATAACAATCTCTACCTATTAGTAGAAAGCTTCGAAGCTATGCGCTCCTGAAAAATCAAACCTTTGAGTTGTCTTAGAATAATAATACTAAAAGCTTAGACCAGATAGCTATTCGATGTTGTCCATCGATACCTAGATGGCCATAATAATGAAAGATCGAACCCAGAAACAGCGAAATTCTCCACAACTCAAGATTGATTTGACTCACCCATAAGACCCCGCAATTGCGTGATGAAGGTAACGTAAGCATCATCCGCCATTGGTAGATAGGGGACGGAAATTTTACAGCAACTTTATCCTTGACATGCTTCTACCAAGTCCTACGAGACTAACATTGTATCTTTGAACATGTCGTCAGGGCCAGAAGACCAGCCCCAACGGCACCGCGCCCTCAATGTCCTTCATCGGGTACTGGACGAGCTGGGCCTAGCAGCTCTGTATCGCGCTCCATTTGACGTGAAACTCCTCTGTATCCAGCGTTTCGTCAGACTTTACGCTTATGGAGCAACAGCCTTGGTCCTCGTGCCTCTCCTCCATGAGCTGGGCATCTCGCAAAGTCGCATCGGTCTGTTCATGACGTTGACGCTGATAGGTGACGCGGGTATCAGCTTGGTGCTTTCACTGGTCGCTGATGTCGTGGGTCGGCGGGCGATACTGGTCCTAGGAGCCCTCCTAATGGTTCTGAGCGGTGTGGTGTTCGCAACGTTTCACAACTTTTGGCTGCTCCTCTTTGCCGCCATCGTTGGTGTTATCAGCGCCAAGTGAGTAGTTCATCTTTTCCTCTTACATTCTCGTCCTAACCCGCCTATGTGCAAGTGGTAACGAGATTGGGCCTTTTCGAGCTGTCGAGGAAAGTGCTCTAGCTCATTTGGTAGAACCCTCGGATCATAGTGACCTCTTTGCCTGGCATTGCGTTCTGGGCTACTCAGGCACGGCTACAGGAATCGTGTCCTGCGGCTGGGTGCTCAACCACTTGCTGCAAGCTCTTTCGTGGTCGACTCTTGATGCCTATCGGGCGGTGTTCTACACCTATGCCATCCTTGGCCTTGTTAAGGTAGTTTTCGCGCTCTGCATGACGCATGCTGTCGAGGCACCAGCAAAAAAGGCGAAACACACTTCTCGGCCGCAATTGGTCACTGGCGTTGTTGACGAAGAATCACCACTTCTTGCTGAACCTTCGGAAGTTCAGACGAGTAAGTCCAAGCTGCAACGTTCTTTGAGACCCAAAGTGAGCAAAGAGAGCCTCAGCTTCCTGCCCTTACTCTGTGCGCTTATTGCTCTCGACAGCTTTGGAAGTGGCCTAGTACCAATGTAAGTAGGCCTATTTTCAAATTCAAAGACGGTGTTTCGCTAGGCCAATGCCGTTCCAATCGCTAATCTTCACGAAGATCATGGGTCTCCTACTACTTCCGCACTCGTTTCGACATACCGGACGGACAGCTTGGTTCTATCTTTTTCTCGGCTAGTATCTTCAACGCCATTTCTACGCTTTTCGCGTCTTCTTTAGCCAAGCGCATTGGCAATGTTAAAGTGAGCTCCACCACACAATAAGCTTGTGCTCAAAAAAATTGGCCTTCTTATGCAACTAACATGTCTCGTGCTATATAGACCATGGTTTTCACCCACCTCCCATCTTCAGTCTTTTTAGCCCTCATCCCGCTGCCCAATGAGGCGTACTGGGCCATCGTCTTTCTGATTCTTAGATCTTGCAGCCAGTCCATGGACACTGCACCACGGTCGGCCTTTATTGCCGGTATCCTTCTTCCTGGAGAGCGTACTGCTGTCATAGGATTCATCAACGTTTTGAAGACTGTTGCTCAAGGCTTGGGGCCGCTAGTTACCGGAGTGTTGGCAGAGAACAATGCTTTCTGGGTCGCCTTCGTTACAGCAGGCGCGATTAAGATATCTTACGATTTTGGACTTTTAGTGTCTTTCCAGAACTACCAGCGGCCCGCTAACGCTGATGAAGAAGAAGAAGAATAAAAAAGCCAATTTTAAGTAGATATCAAGGGCTCTATTATATATATGGGTCACAACGTCCGCTGTCAAGATTGGGGATGCAGGCGGGGTTATATTAACCTAGAGACTCGGAGAGGATCCGAGGAGGAGACGAAACTCAACCATAGAATTGGCTTTCAACTTGTACAGCTCTCATATATGCAGGTTGTTGAACAGCACCTGCTCTGCGTCGAAGCGATGTAATTTGGCATGCAATCTCATCTTTGGGATGCAGACACACCAGCTTCTCAGAAGCTGTAGTTAGTGAACCCTCGTGACTTCAATGCACTATAGCGACATTTATGGGTTAATCCTTCGGAAGTGTAGTATTATGCAGTTTTTGAGAGAATAAAATAGAAGAAGAAAAGTATGCCAAGAGCTTAAAGAGGATTCGTCCCTTCCTAATTTTAATTTAGTTCTCATAATAGATTTCTCTGAATCTTTAGGCAAGGGTTCCTCAACACTAATACCCTGAGCTTCGCCATCGGTTCAATGGTTTTATATTCAAAGTATCTCCGTGTCTTGGGTTTAATCTCATTATGCTGACTTATAGATCATTTGATCGCAAAAAATGACCTCAGTGTACCTTAGATATTCTTTACCTCTCAAGAATTGTAGAATCAATGATATAAAGTCAGTCTACTCGCGTTATTGACATCCCGAAGATCGAGGGCGGCTTTAGGGTAGACAAGTGGGGCCCCGGCCTCGGTCTCGGTCCGCGCTTTAGCTTCCAAGTTGGAAATTCGCTCGCGTCATCGCGCATCTTGAATTTGATCTCTGAAACCTCATACAGACAAGCAGGTATCCCATTATCTTCTTTGGCTTCTCCCGTTGCTAACTTACCAAGGTCGCACCGCGCGAAAGGTATCTCTGCCACTACGGCTTAACTTCTCTAATTTATACATACCTAATACCTAATTCATCCACAATGTCCTCCTGGTTCAAGCTCGCCACACCCCTCTACAAAAACACTGGCTCGGTAGCCCGAGACCATCTGGCCTCGGAGCGCACATTCCTCGCATGGATCCGTACCGGCTTGGGATTTGTGGCCCTGGGAATCGCCATTGAGCGTTTCTCGCAGCTTGACCTCGGCGAGCTGCTGCAGCACGAGAAACCTCGATCCCCGCAGGCCCGGCGTGAGAAGGAGCAGGAGAAGGAGGACTCACAGGTTCTGGTGGGCGCTCTCATGGGCATGGGCTCTGGATCTATTCTCTACGGCACAGCTCGCTACTTTACCAATCTCAAGGCCCTGGAGAGGGGCCAGTTCAAGCCGGCTTACCATGGCGCCGCAGTGTTGGCAGCCACCGTCGCGGGTCTGGCCGGTGGTGTCTATGGATCTGCGCTTAGGCGTAGAAGGGCGGAGAGAAGAGAAACGGAGGATTGATCTTCTCCACAGCACTCGTCAAACTTCTTATGTGAACGAGGATGGAAACTTTCTATTTTTATCTTTGTTTCCTGGACTTTTTGGAAACTTATATTAGGTAGCACACCAACTCGGTATCGCAATTTTAGAGATACCTTCGGGCATAGAGACATAAAGCAGCTTGTGTATACTGATTCTGCTCATTTTCTGTTTTCCTTGCTTTTCAAGCTCACCATTCAAGCATGGATGTGACTAAGCTCAAATGGTATTTATTCACGGCGGGCGGGTGATTCCTCTCTAACTTATCGATGCTTTCTGTCTGGTTTTCTTTCAGAACAACTTTGAGGCAAACAACGTAGTTAAAATTATCCTTTCGTTATTTTAAAAGACTTCAACGAGGTTTCTTTGAGTTCATAGGGATAGGAGAGACACGACCTCAGCTTGGGACTGTTGAGACTGTCATTGAATACTTAAGATATCCTACTGTCTGTGTCCTTCTTGCGATCTCAATCATTCCAGGACCAAATAACCGTTAAGATTTGCCTTGCATAGACTCTGTTTGAACTACTTATACTCACTTTGTCTGGCGGAAAAGACAGGCAAAGTCGCTATTCTCAAACCATGCCCGATCCTTCTTCCAGGCATGCACAAGAATCTCCTTGCCAGTGGCGGCTGCCTTTTCCAACTGGTCCGTAGGCACTCTGTTCAAATCAGTGATAACACAAACCAGATGCGCTCCAACCTGGATGGCCGTTCGGAAGGCAAATTCTTCGGTCAGGGGACCGTATGCCTCCACCATGCTCTCCATCATCCACCGTCCTGCGGGCATGGACTTGAACAGCCAAAAGTAATAGAATTCAGCAACCATGAGGCCAAAGTCCACATGAGGCACATTCAAATGTACCATTTCCCAGTCGACGACAAAAAGGGTCACATTGTTCCCGTGCTTGGGTGTTGCTGCGTAGGGAATCATCATACTAGAGAGAGCAAACTGTCAGCAAACAATCCATACACGTAATGATTTCTAGCTAGACAGAAATAAAACAGGAAAAGGATCAAGATAGAGCGCTTAATTTCCAGTCCAGAAATCACCGTGGATTGCTTGAAGCTTACTGGTGTCACTAAATTCAGCAGTGACGGCCTGTTCCACTTCTTGAAAGATTTCTTTGGCATCACTCAGCACAGAAGGGTATTGCACGACGCGATCCTTGAGCCAAGTAAAAGTGACCATGTGCCTGAAGAACCGCCCTAGCTCGTTCTTTCCAGCAATGGTATGTATTTCTGCATCATTGGCAGTGAGTTGATGAAACCACTTGAGCCAAGAGTCCACGGTCTTTCCAATCTCACGAGCATCAGATTCCTTGGGCGTAGTAGCATGGCCAAAGTACTTGGGAATAAACTCTTTGAGTGTCGTACCCTCGGGCATATGCTCGAGGGTACGACACTCAAAGCTATACTCAATAAAGCTGTAGTACTTGGGTGGTACGAATGGTAATGGAATGAGAGTCTGTCTGACTCAAATCCCCAGCAATGTGTCTGCTGGACATATGCTCCAGGCATTGGATCTCAAGATTCTATTATTGTGCCCATTCGAGTTGGTACCAGGGGTACAATAGACAGCTTTCCACGTGTTGGACCTACTCCACGATCAGGAGGCAAGGTAGTCTCGGGCCGAACTTTCATGCAGGGCTCCGCATGTTTGATGAGGACCGTCTTGGCCCCATCATCAAGTGGTTTCGCAAGTGTTGCTTCGTAGGTGAAGTTAACAGACCCTCCAGCTAGCTCAGTCAGCTTGGAAGGCTCAAAGGGAGTTGCTTCAAGTCCCTTCTTCACCTTGGCATACACCTTGTCTTTGCTCGGGGCTGCCATTCTGATTGGGAGTAGTGGAAATCTGCCACTGGGCTCTGTTGTGCTGTCCTTGCGCTGTCTGTATCGTTTGAGCCGGACGTAGTCAGATGGACGTGGTTAGAGTTTGGACCTCCCAGGGTCAGGCATAAATATTTCTGGCTTTCTAGCTTGATCTTGGTACGGGGTGATGAAGAAGGAGGGGGAAATGGAGATGCGAAGGGAGAACTTGCAGGGAAGGGATGCGGATGCGAGACAAAACATTCACGCTTGCTCATGACGTAGCATGGTCTGTTTTAGTGGAAACCTCCATGATGGCCATGATGTTCGTGAAAACCCGAGAAGAGTAAGCTGAGCGACGAGGATTGGGCGACAGATCAGCGCGTCACAGGGAGTGATGGCGTGGCGCAGTGCATATTTGCCCCTCCTCAAGAATCACAGGGCTTGATCAGGGTATTTACTGTCAATTACTCCATTCAATGTAAGAAAACCACCTCCCAGTCTCGCTATGGTATTTAAATGGTTGCATTGTTGTCTCGTTTCCAAACCAACCGCAACAGGCCGGCCAAAAGTCCCACTTCGGCCAACGGAACTTCATGTACTTGGTGTTCCTACGTAACCCTACCACGTTCCATTGCTGCTAGATCTCATTATGGTCACGAGATTTCATCGATCTCATATGCTAATTTATGCAGATATGGGATCAGACTGAAATTATCAGCCGGCCGACTCTACTTTGTCTCCCCAGCTAGACGATGATGTGGATGAATAATTGCCTGGTACCAAGAATATAACGAATACACGCCAGGATGGGTATAAATATGCATATGTGATTGGTCGAACGTATCATCGGATTCGCTCTCCAGTAAGTGGAAGCAGAGAGAGACACCCGCGGATACAGAAAAAAAAAAGCGAAGCTCCATTTCGAACAATTATCGGTAGGACCCATAGAGTGTCGCTTTGCACGCAGCAAAGGAAGTTAAGAGAGAGGAAAAGGCTGCTGCCGCAAATCATAAATCTCTCAACCTCTCTCTCTATGTTGAAAATGTTACCAAACAAGATTCCGTTGATGCAGGCACTCGCCAAGTAGTGGAGCTATTCGGGCGCACTGATTATTGTCTTATCTCGACAGGAGTAGGGCTTTCTGAATCACCCTGACCCCCCGTAAGCCTGGCTTCCTACCCACCCCCCATTACGACGCCTTAGCTTATTCACAATTGACCGACTTTAATCTTTGTTAGATTGGAATCCATGGGGCTGAATGCATAAGTGAGGTCGATCCAGACTGTTCAAGCAGATTGTGGATGTCAATGTGACGGGATCGTTCCTCGTCACCAAGTCTGTGGGCAACGCCACGAAGTTTCAGACACCCACGCCCACTGCTACTGCCAACTAGCAGCGTGCCGGGACGGGGGACACCAATGCACACGTGGGATCTTTAGCACTCTAGCCTATGAAGGTGCCCACGTGGTATCCAAGTACGTTATCCTTGGCCTACATAGAGTCGGGGTCAGTCGAACGACATATGCATTTCCCATGAAAAATAAATGAGACTCATTGAGCAGCATGTACTGATTCATCGGATCAACTTTGAATAGATCTCCCTAGCCAAATATCATCCCCTTTTCCGCGCAGACAAAGTTTACCTTCTTGTGGGATGCTTGGGGGGATTGGCCGTAGTCTATCACGATGGATGATGTCTCGAGGAGCGCGCAACTCCGTCTTTATGGGCCGTTCCGGCATCTACAAAACTGAAGGGAAGCTCGTTGCCCGGCTCAAAGATGCTAGGGCTAATTCCCATGTGGTTAGAGGGAGATGTTGTTGACTCTAATTCAGTGGCTTTAGCCGTCAGAACCTGCGAGGAAACTCTTTTGCCCATTAGCGGCGTGGTTAATTTCTGCGACAGTAACACAATTTCTTCTTTATCCACCCAACCCTGATTCTAAAATTGCAGTCTTGAACTTTGAGCGTTCACAAACTGACTCATGTCTTTTTGTTTTCGTAGGCGAGCAACGACGTCTGGCATATGGGAATCCAGCCCAAATGGCAAGGCACCTGGAACTTGCATATCCCCCTCGGGGTTCCTGAACTGAACTTCTTCCTCCTCAAGTCGTCTCTGTCTGGATGTTATGGAAGCGCCACTGAAAGCAACTACTGCGCCGCCAGCCAGTTTCTTGATGCGTTCGCCCAGTGGCAATCGCTCTGGAGTCATCTCTGATGTGGGTTACGTGCTCTAGAACAGTGATGTGATGAACCGGTTGCTCTATAGGGGGGCCATGGCACTTCGGTGAAGATGAGATGCTTCAAATGGCTGATCTCTGCCTGGTCAATGATTTGCACTGGCATCCACATAAATCGGAGCTCCTGGCAGGGATGGAAACCACGCGGCTCGGCAATTGTACATTATGGGCAAGGATTCGAAGTGGAGTTTCAGAGCTGGTGGGACCCTCGCCAGACCCTCGTCCTGTCCAGTGTCCACGCCGTCCAGCCGGAGCAAGGAGGGGACCCAGTCGATGAGCAAGGGAAATCTGCCCTTGGCTCCTTGCAACTTGGATCAAATCTATGTCAAAGCCTGCCATTGATACTCTGAGAGTAGAAGTAGATGCTGGGTTGTTGCAAGAGGTTATTTTGAGAGTCATCTCCAAAAACTGTCAAGTATGATTCTCTCGCCTCTCAAGGAGATGGATTCAAACAAGCCTTCATCAGTATGGCGTGGGCAGTTTGCTGATATCGGAAGTCTGGAATTGGTTCTGAAGTACACTTGGGGTTGATGTGCTATTTTTTAGCATGGCGAAGGGTGATAAGTCCTCGGCAGGGTTGGCGCAAGACGTACGGAGTAGTATCGAAGCTACCGTAGTCCTGGTTCCTGGTAAGAGGAGGTGGAGAAAGGGGAACATCCTCCGTGTTTCGTGCCAATCCCCCCAGACTATCGAAATGTTGCGCATTTCCCATCGGGCTGCATCTGGCATGGTCACTATCTTCGTGCCGAAATTCCGGTATAGGAGTCGTGATTGTCGATCAATGATTATCTTTCAACTCTCAATCTCCTTCACCGTTGGACTTGGAGTTACTTTGCTTAGGCATGATTTATTTCCCTCAGTAACCACGCTAGCTAAGGTGGCCTTGATGAGGAATCACGTTGAGGTTTTGAACTAGCAGTACGGTGCCTAGAGCTAGACCTAGAGTTAGACCCTTGGCACTGAGCTTATGGACTCCCTTGTAGCTAAAAACGATCGACGGTGCGAGTTGTCACCAGTGCAGTAGCCGGGAATTTTTTTAGGATGCGAATGACTAGCCTCGCCACTTAAATGCCTTGCCTAATCTATCCCCGCCCATACGGGCTCCCTCCCTGGCAGCCTGGGTCCCTACCATCTCAATCTCTGGAAGCTCCTCGGTGAAACCTCTGAGAATCAAGTACTCTAATTTCTCTAGCGTCTTGGGTTTCTTGATTGTGTAGACACCTCTATTATGTAGAATGCAGCTAGGTCTTATTAGTCAAGGCACACGGGAACTGTTGAGTGATAATGAACGGACATCCTCTCGCAGAACCATGGCACACAGAGAAGTTCATGTAAAACCGACACCACGCGCATCATATCCTCAGTGAAGGCCAAGCCTGGTGGCGAACACGCGAAGTAGTGTGAAATTTGTGTGACCAAACAAACAGACTTGGAAGCGGAACAAAAACAACTGCTAAACGGGGCAAGATAGGGGGCCAGGGGTAGCCACCAGTCTTCTCCACAAACTCCGAAGCTATGGTTTGGAACGAGGAGGGGGAGCGGGCGAGTCCATGCCAACTCGAGCGCCACTAGTACATGAAGGATTACGCTATCCAGGCTCGGCACATCTCACGCGGTGTGTCCTGACTCGGTCAAGTTCCAACCGAGGCCTATGTCCTTTCATTTCGCTGTCGTGCAAACAGAGGCTGCAGATTCGCCAACGGCAAGCTGACCACCGTAACACCGAAGATTTTCGGGAGAGACAACAAGGAATTCCCCCAAAGAACCAAGACGAATAGAAAAAGAACTAGGAGAATGCGAGTACCCAGTCCTGAATCGCTCAACCCTACTCAAAGTTCCAACTTACCCCAAAAGCCACGTGAGAAACACGCATATGAATCATTGCATTGGTACCGGATAAAGCCCGGTTTTGATCATATTGATGAGAAAGCCCAAACGCGTTAGGTTTTGACTCCTTGTAACCCTTTCGGGAGGTTTGCGCCGCACACTATGCTGTACCTGAAAGCTAGATCGAGGGGCTGAGAGAAAATTCAGAACTAGCGGAACAGTGTCCGGCATATCGCGTTGAACTTTACTTCCTATTCGTTACTAGTCCAAACCGCGTCTGATGCCGAGAGACACTAGCGGGAGAAGCCCGATGTATCTTGCTAGGTGAATACGGAGGGGTTCAGGTGTTTTGTCATTGGGCAATAATGCGCTAGCAAAGAAATTGCACTCTCCTTTTGTTGACACCCAGTCTTGAAGTGGCGGTTTTCTTCAAAAGATCAATGTCATGCGTCCTCCCATGTCCCTGTGGCTTTGCATATACCTGACCCAGCTTGCCATTTGCGTTACACCTGTCTTCTAGACCTTCCATTCCTTCTTGCTCTTTAGTACTGACCGCATTCACCGAGCCTCACCGACCGATTCTTCACGGTCACACCTAACGAAGAATGATAACCTTAATACCCGACCGCTATAAACCGGAGGTCGTGACATCGGCGGATCTAGTTATTGCTTCCGTCGCGTGGGGCTTCACTCTCGGCATTGGATGGTTGACGACATGGACCGCGATACGACAGACCGCGAATGCCTACCGCCGGCGTGGCTGGTCCATGCTCAGTAATGCATATGTTTGGATGATTTGGGGCGAGATCCTCGTGTGTCTCAGTTTTGGGATTATTTGCTTCATGAACATAATGGGAGTTATTCCTCCTAGGTATGTTACCCCTGGAACAGCACATCCCTCTATGGATCCTGCTGATAATAATTCAACGTACAGCTTCGCCTTCTTTTTCTGTATTCGTGAGTGTCTCTCTGTCTCTGCTTCTACTTGCTTTAACAGTGGAAGCTGTGGCTATCTCATACCAGTTGTAGCTAACCTTTTGATTACCAGTCACCCTTTGGGCACTTCAAGTATGTGCTTCCATGTCTCGACACTTCCCCGAAAAGAGCGAGTTCTAACACGCATCAGGTCCAATTCCTTCTTCAGATTATCGTGAACCGATGCGGAATTCTTCTCACCGATCAGAGACTACTGTGGAGAGTCAAATGGGGGACAGCCGGCCTAATCACCGCCATCAACATCTCAGTCTACTGCATCTGGGTCCCAGCTCGTCTACAGATATCGGATGAGTATGTTCACATCAATGAGATCTGGGATCGCTGTGAAAAGGTGATTTACCTTCTTGTCGATGCCGCTTTGAACATATTCTTTATCCGGATTGTGAAACAAAACCTGATCGAAAACGGTCTCCATAAGTATAACAATCTCGTCAAGTTCAACATGTTCATCATCGGATTCTCATTGGCAATGGATGTCCTCATCGTGGCCATGATGAGTCTTAATAACAGTTTCGTGTACGTGGCCATCTTCATATTGCTCTCTTAGCGCAACTTGCCCCGTGAAATCTGATGGCTAACGTTCTATGTCGCTCTGATAGCTATATGCAATTTCACCCCCTCGCCTACATTGTCAAACTCAACATCGAAATGTCCATGGCTACACTCATCGCTAAGATTGCCCGAAACTCGGAGCACCTCCAAGGCAGCTCAGGTTACAATCAACGTTCACATGGACTGGGTACCCAGAGCAACGGAGAGACACTCGTGACCTCAAGGGCAGGCAAAATGGACTCGAAGAGCTGGCCAACCGTAACAACCACCATCGAGATGAACACCATGGAGAGGGGGAAGCAAGCACCAAAGTCGCCTAACGGATTCAACAACGACACGGACATGTTGATTGATCAGAGCGCGCCTTACTCCGTGCAAGTTAACGCTCAGTACTCCAGCCAGAGTAGAGGCCCGAAAACAAAGAGAGGGGCAGATTCTCTGAGTAGCGAGGGAACTAACGAGTCGGAAACTGTATAATACCTATGCCGGCCTACTGAAAACTGCATATACACGCTGCATATACATAATAGTAATATTTCTTTCTAGCTGCCTGGGTCCCCCAGGGTTTTTTTTTATTTCCATACAACACATACAATAGTAATCAAATATGCTTCGAGACTAGATGACTTTATATCTGTGTATTAGAGTCAAGATGTATCTTTGTCCGTCCTTGGCAACATGGGTTCGTCAAATATTATACTGTGTAAGCTGACTGTTTCAGCGCACATTGGCCCTTACTTGGGCTGAGCGCAAAGGGGCTATTCTCGGTTAGCTGACATCAATATGCAGACAGGCCCATTTCGTTTTCCATTATTGGTTACCAAGCCTGCCAAGGTCTCACTTGCATGTATCAATAGCTACAAGGATTGGGAGCGTGCATGTGCAAGTGCCAACACAGTACATCTACACAGGCACTCTGCTTCGCAACTGCAGCTGACCTCTGCTCTTCGATGCAACCCAGCCTGCGTCCATCGAGCTGCCCCAAGGATAGCTTTTGAAATCAATCATTCCAGGCCCATTATCCATCTCTTCTGGCTCGTGTCTACCATCTCTGCGTGCCAGCCTCATCTAGGAATGGCTTTCGACTACGTTATCGCCGGCGGAGGACTGGCAGGGCTCGTCATTGCCAACCGCTTGTCTGAGAATCCCAGCATTAACGTCGCCGTCGTTGAGCCAGGCCGAGACGTGCGTGACGATGCCGACGTTCTCAACGTGGACTTGGCTGGCGTTACCTACAGTCCCGACTTGGATTGGAAGTTCAAATCCATAGCCCAGCCTCAGCTAGGCGACAGGGTCATTGATCACCCCGCAGGCAAAGCTCTGGGCGGCACCACGGTCATTAACGGTATGCCGGCCGGTCAAGCTTGATCTTGTTCTCTATCGCTCATACACGTCTTGCATAGGATTGTACTATATTCGGGGAAACAAAGCCGAGTACGATGCATGGGAACGGCTCGGCAACCCAGGATGGAATTGGGACACGCTGCTCCCGTACTTCATCCGCTCGGAGCAGTTCGCCATCCCAACCAAGGCCCAGCGCGAGGCCGGGATGACTTATATCGCGCAGTATCACGGGGAGAATGGTCCACTCAACACCGGGCACCCGCTCCAAGTGGAAACCGGCACCTTTTATGACGCGGCTCGAAAGACCTGCGAGCAGCTGGGCTTCAACCTGAATCCAGATATGAATGGCGGGAACAACCGCGGATTCGGCTCATATCCAAAAACCATGGATCGAGACGCAAACGTCCGTGAAAGCGCTGCTCGCGCCTATTATGAACCAATTGACGACAGACAGAACCTCAAGGTCTTTCAAGGGGCTGTGAAGAGGATCCTCTTTTCAGACGCCGGCGAGGGCGGCAAGGTCGTTGCCACTGGACTCGAGTACACGGACGATAAAGGTCACTTGGCGTCCGTGACGGCTACAAAGGAGGTCATCGTTTCCACAGGAACATATGTTTCACCGCTTATCCTCGAGGCATCGGGCGTTGGGAATCCCAGGTACGTAGCAGCGGACCACTGGCACCGAGACCAAGAATGATACTGACATAGATCCCAGCATCCTGGCCCGCAATGGCATCCCGACCAAAGTTGAGCTTCCGGAGGTTGGTGAGGCGCTTCAAGACCAGCCTCTCTGGGTGCTCATGTTCCAAGCCACCCCGGGGCTCGTCGGCCAAGTCCCTTTTGCAGCCTTTGCCACGGCCGAAGACATTTTCAAGGCGACCATCGATTCCGTCGACGCGGCTACCAAAGAAAAACTCGCGTCTTGGTCGGAGACGATCGCAAAGAGGCTCAACGGGGGTGTGTCGGCCGAAGCTTTGAAAGAAAGGTTCGAGATCCAACATGACGTGATCTTCGATAAGAAGTCGAGCGTGGTGGAATTTGAATTCTTCTCCGTGGGCAGCGTCATCGGCATCGTGTTCTCACCCACGTTGCCGTTCTCTTGGGGAAGTGCTCACCTCAATGCCGCCGGGGAGATTAACAACCCAGCTATAGATCCCAATTTTTTATCCATTGATTATGACAAGCAAGTCGCTCTGGAAGTCGGCCGTATAGCACGAAAGATAATGTCCACCAAGCCGTTGAGCGACCTTGTCGGTAATCTCATTGTCCCTGGAGACGCAGTGCTGCCAGAGAACGCGACAGATGCGCAGTGGGCAGAGTTTCTAACCAGCTCTTGTAAGTGGAGAGCCCATGATGATCTGTACATATGCCTTTCTCGGCGACAGTCATGCTAATGGAATCAATCACAAAGGTATTCCGGCATCTCACACCATTGGAACTTGTGCAATGCTGCCCCGAGAGTTGGGAGGTGTGGTCGACCCAACACTCAAGGTCCATGGGACAGCAAATGTACGGGTTGTCGATGCATCAGTCATACCACATCTTGTAAGCGGCCACACCAGCGCTGTAGTGTATGCATTGGCGGAGAAGGCAGCCGACCTAATTAAGGCGAGCCTTGCTAACGGGGGTTAAGGTCACCATGTTGAGATCTGGACTCTATCAACCAAAGTGAAGCCGAATCCCGCATCCATGTTGCACTCTTGGCTCCATGATGGTAGGTGAAGGTGCTCGCTTGTACTGCGTGTCTTTTCATGCTTGAAAATACCCCTGTATTGATTGGGAGAACCCGTATGATCGTCCGTTCAGTACTGCGACGTAATGAAATCATGCAACTAGCTAGCTAGATGGAATCAAATGCTTAGACTTGCTGAAAGGTCTGTTATAAGCAACCGTAAACTGAACCCATGGCCAATATCACCTTCCAACTACACGAAATCTTTGCCAATGTCCTAGGTAGCAAAATACGGCAGGGAGGTCAAGTTGTCTGTAACATCCTCTGGGGCAAACCGTGATTCGACCCGGCCTCGGACTCTACATGGAATCCGTCTTGCTCCACCCCAACCGATCGCAGCTCAAGCAATGATGTCATGTATTTGGAGGTGCTCATCGACGAGTGTCTCAGAAGTCTTTGCTCACCAATCACAAGCTCACGGCTGGTTGGGCTGTATAAGGTTATTTATTAGCGCGCAGTGACCCGAGTGAGATCCCCAATGGCAACTTGAGACGCATCATTGTGTCGTCGCGAAGTGCACATACTTTCAACAACAGTCTCAGCAACATTTTGCAACAAGAAACCGCCTGCCCAATCATTCTCAGCAACATGTCATCACGCTTGCAGCCCTTACGCAACAGCGGGCTGTTCCGCAACCTGCCTCAATTTGGACCCGAAGTTGGTGGGTTGACTGCGATTGTGTGCGGTGCCAGTGGCATCTCGGGATTTCACGCCTTGAGGGCTTTGCTCGGCACGCCTCGCTGGTCATGCATCTTCATCGTTTCCAGGTCTCCTCTCTCTGAATTCTCTCTGAAGGGGCCAAGTCATTCTCACTCACGAACAACTCTCCCGAATCACCCATATGCCAGTTGATCTGTCATCTCCGGCAGAATCAATTACAGAGAACTTGCAGAAAGCTCAGGTAAAGGCAGAGTACTTATTCTACTATGCCTACCTTCAACCGAAATCGGTGCTAAATCCCATGAGCCCAGAGGCAGCCAAGGCTCTAATCGAAACCAATACACCAATGTTCCAGAACCTCCTCAGTGCCTTGCCTCTTGCCGGCATAGTGCCCAAGCGGATTTTGCTGCAGACGGGTGGAAAGAACTACGGCATGCACTTGGGCAGGGTCCGCACGCCCATGATCGAATCCGACCCGCGGCCGCGCCACATCGCCGACAATTTTTACTACCACCAAGAAGATGCTATGAGAGCTTTCTGCACCAAGTTTCCTAGCTCCGCTTGGAACGTAGTGCGGCCATTTGGAATCATCGGTGCGTCTCCCAACTCACCTCTCAACATGTTCGTGTCCTTTGCCATCTACGCCGCTGTCCAGGCGCACAAAGGTCAACCTCTCGAGTTTGGTGGTGATTTGACCGCTTGGCAATTCGAGGCAATGCATTCAACGGCTCGCCTAACGGGCTACTTGAGTGAGTGGGCCGTGTTGGAACCTGATTGTGCCAACGAAGCCTTCAACGCAGTGGACTGGGCCACTCTGAGCTGGGACAGATTCTTCGACGCTCAGGCGCAGTGGTGGGGAGTCTCGAAGGGTGTGCTTGGGCCAAGGATGGATGATCACCAGTATACCAAGGTCATGTCATTGGGTGGCGATTCTAAGAATCCCCTGGGCGATGGCCCGCCACAGGAGATGAAGAGACGATTCACGCTTCGAGAATGGGCCAAGGATGAAGTCAACAAAAACACGTGGAAAAGCTTGATGGAAAGATCAGCCGGGGAGTTGACTTGGAATCCTTTTGAGGGGTATCTGGATTCCATTCTTAGTGGCGACTTTGCATACCTATCGTTTGGCACTGCATCTCTCGCCAAGACAAGGAGGTTTGGATTCAATGGTTTCGTTGATCCTTTGGAAAGCGTACACGAGATGTATTTGGAGTGTCAAAGGATGGGCATGTTGCCGGGGATGGCTGCTGAGTTGTCCCCTACACTTCCACGGATGTTAGGAACAAAGTCCCTTCTGGGCAATCAAGCTTCGATTTAAAAAAGTAAAAAAAAAAAAAAACCATTTTTACGTATTTTGGTCATCCTAGGGACTTCCACTAGGCATGTCACGTTGATATGAGTACCGTGATGCATCATCTTTTCTCAGCGATAAGTCCTTTGTACATCGAGTAAATATTCGATTATTGATAAGATGACTGAAGTTCTTCTGGGTAGTATTTGGTTTTATCGTATAGCCTTATAGACATCACAAGTCTTCGTCACCCTCCACCATACCATGCTTATATCGCCTCCGCAAGTGTACCTCCCCTCAAGATTCTACGAGTCATGGCAAAATTACATCCAGCGGCAACGGATCCGCCGTTCCGCCGCTAAGCTGATCCACTCTGAGGCCAGACGTCAGTCTGCACCGACCACTTTCTCAACACATCCCGCCGTTCTCCCTCGTCCACTTGAGCTTCAACTTACCCTCCGCCCAAGCCACCGCTGGGTCTACAATAACGCAAAGCGCATGGATCCCCCTGCGAAACGGCGTGCTGCCATTGCCTGTAACTACTGTCGCAAACGGTAGGCCAGAATCCTAGCTGACGTGCATCACGCCGTCTGGAATCCCAGTATCAAGAACTGCATTGTGAGCGATCCTGACAAGTGCCTGGCCGCTATAGAAAACGGAAATGTGATGGGCGACAGCCTGTGTGTAGCCTCTGCGAGGAATCTAATGATTCACGATGCGTCTACCAAGAGCAGCCATCCAAGTATGTGCCACGATTCAACGTCAATGTGTGCACTTTAACAAATTGTCGTGTAGGCCAAGCGGCGGACACAACGATGAACACACATCTATCATCCTAGACAGGCTCAAAAACCTTGAGCGAATCGTTGCAAACTTTGGTTCTATCGAAACCGCAACAACTGCTGCTAGTCAACATCATGCCAGTCCTGATGCTGCGTGGCTTCAAGCCTACTCGCCAGCTGCTAGCAACGCCGGGTTGTCTTTCGCTGGAGTATCCCCAGAAGCCGGGAGAATAAACGTCGCCGCCGCTATCCCTTCTCCTTCCCCCCAGGCGGCATTACCTCCGCACATGGCGGTCCAACCAGGGTCGCCGGACAGTACCAGTGCCGCCATGACGATCCCGATCGCGCATTCTACAACAACCGGAGATCTACTGCGCTCCGAGGCCATCAGATCACTTGTTGGAGATTATCCTCCCTTTGCCCTCTCTCGTGTCGAAGCCAAGCGGAACGTGCCTGAAAGGCTGTCCCTTGGCGAGGCGGGGAAACACAGTAGTAGGGCGGGTTTGCCCGATGTCTCACATTGGCAGACGCGGCAGCTCATCGAGGCCTATTTCAACCTCGTTGGGACACAGCATCCAGTATTAGATCGCGGCGAGTTCATGCTACTATACGACAAAGTGGTCGCCGAAGGTACACTCGCTACCACCCACTCTGTCTGCCTTGTGTTTGTGGTTCTGGCACTCGGTGCCATAGCTCAGGTTTCAAGCTTTAGGGATGTTTCCGAGGATGCGCCACCTGGAATTGATTTCTTTGAGCCCGCTCTTAGACACCTCGTTCACGAGTGGCCTATGTTTTCCAACGCTGATATCGTTCTACCACAAGCCATGTACCTCGCCTCGCTTTACTTTGGCTACCTGTCTCGACCCCTTCAAACATGGCGACTGGTGCACATGGCATCCACCAGCACGCAACAGATACTCCTATGGTCTGTTTCTGCGTCACGTAATAGCCAGCTAGCTGACTCGGCTAATGATGATTCAGGACAAGCCCAACGCCTGCACTCACTCGGCTCTGCTGGGCCGTGTTCATCTTGGAATGGTAAGCTCACTTCACGGCAGACCAGACCGAAGACCAACATAGAAAGCTCACCGACGATCTCAACAGTGATACGCTAGCTGAACACCATCTACCAAGGAGCGGGGTGGAGCAACTTGTAGAAGACATGCCTTTCCCAGATTGTGGTACTCCCGCGGATCCTCACATGCTCTCTTGGCTAGCGAACATCTCTTCTCGTAAACTGCTAAATCGCATCCACAATGCACTGTACGACCAATCTCGGAAGCAGACCTTGTCGAGAGAGTCTCTCGGAGGCAGCGATCCTTCCTTTCGCATCTCTCATGAGCTCGTACACCAGCTGCGTGAATGGTTCACGCTTCTTCCAGAGTCTATCAAACCGCCTGCTGTTCTCGAGAACCTGACGATTGAGCAGGCTGTCCTAAAGATGCGCTACCACGCTGCGGGAGATATTATCTTCCGACCCTTCTTACTGCGTGCGTTTCACTTGTCTTCTCTGGGGCACGCGATCCCACAGCAGACACTCTCCAATGCAAGCGAATGCCTAACCCACTGTCAGCAGTATATCAAGACTGTTATAGTGCGCTTAAGGCAGCCTTCTGCCTCCCTGGAAATCTTCCTCCACTCGTAGGTTTACAGTCTCATCTACCTAGGTGTGCGATAAATGCTAACACCGGCCACTGAAGTGCACTAGCATGCATTCTTCTTTTAACAGAGGCTTCGCTCTGTCCCGAGCTGGCTGGGTTGATAGATGGAATAACACAGCTACAGGACGATACTATCTTAATCTTTGAGAATTGGACAGCTCATGGATCTAGCATTGAGGCGATGCTCTGTATCGTATATGCGGTCAAGGCAAAGTATAGAATGCTCAAATAGCCTAGATCACCCTATTGAGATGCTCACCTCTGACAAAATGTGACGGGAGCTCGTGCCAATGAAACAACTATACACGCCAGGATCCACCCTCCACTCCCGTCTGGCCGTGCCAGTATCTTCGGCATCGTACCAGGCAAAAGAGTCTCCTTCCACTGGAATTTGTACCTCTCTAGACTCTCCCACATCAAGGCCGATCTTGACAAAAGAGGCCAGGGATTTTGGAGATGCTGGTAGACCGAGCTCCTTCAAAACAGGCGAGGGGGAAGTATACACCTGAATGACTTCGCTTCCTTGTACCCTGCCGACGTTCCTGACCGTCAGTGTAATATAAATAATTCCAGAGCCACTGGCATCAATACCGCCTTGAGTCGATATGTTCGAGATCGCAAAGGATGTGTAACTCAAACCAAATCCGAACGGCCACAGAGGCTCCAGTCCCTTGGCATCAAACCACCGATATCCCACTAACACGCCTTCGCCGTAGTGTGCTTGGTCAGACGCTGCGTCGCCTGGGAACCACTCATGAGAACCGTGGTCTTCTATGCGGTGTGGAAATGACACGGGTAGCTTCCCGGACGGGTTCACGGCGCCTAGAATCACGTCGGCTATTGCGTTGCCGCACTCTTGTCCCTGGTACCACGCGTGAACGATGGCAGCGGGTTCCGCCGCCCAAGGCATGGAAATGGCACACGCTGACTGTGTGACGACGACGACGTGTTTGTTGACGGCGCAGACTGCCCGGATCAGTTCATCAGTACGCCCGGGGAGGGCAAGCGATGTGCGGTCTGAGCCCTCACGTTCCGTGTCGTTGTTGTGTCCCACCACAACTACAGCGGCGTCAGTAGAGCTTGCTGCGGCAACGGCGTCTCTGAACATGGCGTCCGTATCATGTCGGTAGAGCATTCCTATGCGGACGCCAGATATTTTATGGAAGAGAGTGTTGTCGTGGGCAGGAGTAGGGGGCGGGACGACCAAGTTGTCCACAGACACAACATATGACTTGCCAGCTTCGAGCTCGCGGCTTGCAAACTGCTCAACGCTGCCGCAATTCATGAAATTTCCGCTGATATGTGTCCACTCTGTGTTGTCGATGACCAGATCCCCGTCGATGAAAAGCCTAGCCTTGCCCGTACTCGAGAAGCTGAAGTCGTATGTGCCAGTAACACTAGGCCGGAGAATGCCCGTTGCTTTGTAGGTGTACTTGGTACCCCGAAGGGAAATCGGAACATCCCCGTCGCTCATAAAGTACACGAGAGAATCGTGCCAATTAGTCGTGGCAACTACAGGGCCCTCGAATCTATCGCTGTCGAAGAAATCGACCTGCATCCCTGGTTGTTTCGTGTTTGGGGCTACGAGGCAGTCGCCCAATAGGGGGGTTGCAAATGAGTGAGGATGCCTCGCTCGTAGAGCACTTCCAGGCCGGGGTTCATGCTTTTACAAGCATCTGCGATAGACTGGTAAGGGTTGGTGACATAGTATGGATTCACGATGGCACTCCCCGTCCCCCCAGTGGTCGGATACTTTGCGTTCGGCCCAATGATGGCAAGTCTCTTCAGCCTGGCTGGTGCTAGGGGAAGTGCGCCGGAGTCGTTTTTGAGAAGAACGATGCCCTCTCCCGCGGCTTCCCTGACTGTTTGGCGGGTCTTTGGATCGTCGAACTCCTCCTCGCCTTCTTCACATTTGGTAGCTTCGCTTGAAGCCTCCCCGGCCACGGCAGCTCCAGGACTCTGCAGTCTCCCTGCCTTGGCCAGAAGCTTCAGCAGGCGCTCCAACGAGGGATTGACGTGACATTTCTCAGATACGTCGCCATTGAGAACTGCGTCCTTTAGAGCTCGTCCGTATCTCATTGGTGGTCCGGGCATCTCCAGGTCTGTGGTGGCCAAGATGCTCTTAACCGTGTCGTTGAGACCTCCCCAGTCGCTCATCGCTAGGTTGTTGTAACCCCATTCCTCACGAAGGATGTTCTTCACTAGATGTTGACTCATGTCTACGTGCTCCCCGTTGACCTTGGGGTATGCGGTCATCGCTGTCCAGGGATTCACAGACAGTGCCATGTGAAAGGGCTTCAAGTAAATTTCCCGAAGAGTGCGCTCGTCGATCTTCTCATCCATATTGAATCTCCTTGTTTCTTGGTCGTTGGCAACATAGTGTTTCATACAAGCGCCCACACCTTCGCTTTGGACACCGTCAATGTACGCGCTCGCCAAGGTACCAGTCAGAAAGGGGTCTTCCCCAAAGTTCTCGAAATTGCGGCCGCCAAATGGAGATCTAGATATATTCATGGTGGGCGCTAGAAGCACATGCGCTCTCTTTCTCTTGGTCTCTGAACCCAGGATCTTCCCAACACGACGGACAACCTCGGGATTGAACGTTGCACCGAGGGAGATACCACAGGGGATCTGCGTTGTGTGCGTCCCATCCGTCCACCTTGAGCCCCTCACCCCAGCGGGCCCGTCCGTCGTCTTGAGGGATTGGATTCCGAGGCGTGGAATGGCGTGTGTTTCCCACATATTCGCCCCCGAGAGCAGATTGCATTTCTCGTCTAGAGAAAGGGCATCGATCAATTGGGCAATGGCAGACTGCTTGTGACTTGTGGAATTGTCAACAAGATGACCCGAACCGGTCTCGTCTGTCGCGTGGGGTGCCATGGTCAAAGAGAGTTCAAAGAATTACTGTTCCAAAATGGAGAGCTGCCTTATCACAGACTGGCCTGCAGGTCGAATGATGGCCTGCGGAGGCTTCTTAAGCATATCTGGGATTCCCGGGTGCAACAGGTCCCGAGGCTCTCCACGCCGCCTACCCAAGGAGATAGACATATCATTTCCGGTTTCCGGAATGGACTGGATGGATCTCTGCAAGGCGGCAGTGACTCGTGTAATTCCCGCCAGCGGCAAACACTCCGCCCGAACCGCCAACAACAGGGGATGGCGAACCTAATCTAAGGTGGGCATTGAAGACATGACGGACGTAAAGTAATGTGCATCAGAGATAGCGCGAGCTGTGCATATTACCTTGTCGTAGTAGTTCCGTAGACCAATGTACGTGGAGTAAACAGGTGACGATAGCACTATCATGGAGAGCCCTACAAACATCTCGACTAACCAGGTTTGCGGTTTGCGTGGGCGAAGAAGGATCAGTTCAATCTCGCGTAAGTCCGTTTCACCTTCTTGCATCTCGGTCTAGGTAGTCGGGCTATCAGAGCTTTGTCCTCATAGCACCACTTAGATTATATGCATAATGATTTGCGACTGGAAAATGAAGATTTGGCACCCCTTCAAAAGGAGGCTTCCAATGCTGGGCACCAGCTTTCAATTATCGATGATCAAACAGGAACTAAGCATCTAAGCAGCACAGAGAAACTACGTCCTGTAACGGACGAGATTTGTTAGCCGCCCGTGATGTTTCCCGTCATGTCTCCTTGACCTCTGACACAACCACCTCCCCTGTCTCAGCAGATTCCACAGGCGCTCCAACAAGCACTTCGCCATCAAAAATTCTGTCTACCTCTTCAAGTGTGAGTCCCTTCGTTTCCACCCACTGAAACCAAATGTACAGCCATAGAAGAATGTTCCACGAAGCGTTGATAACATACGACTTCCAGCCGATGCTTTCGAGCATGTATGGAAAGGCGAGCGTGACTAAGACTCCACATGACTTGATGAGAATGCCCTGCATCGCGATCCCGTTGGCGCGCATGTTGTACGACAGGACCTCTGGGGCATACATGGCCGTGAGAGGGGTAATACCGAACGCGTATGCTCCAAGGAAAAGGAAAATGCAAGCCACTGTGCCATACGTGCCTGCTTTGTCTCCGGCAGTTCCATACCTGGCCGTCAATCCTGCGAGGATGTAGAAGAATGCAGAACATGTCCCGAGGCTGAAGAGGGCCAAGAAGCGACGGCCAAGCTTTTCTGCGAGACTGGAGCCGGAGATGGCCACCACGAGTTGCCACGAAGAAAGAACTACGTTGATTTGAAGCTGCGTGGTAGGGTTTCCAATGCCGGCTTGTGTCAACATACTTCCGAAGTAGTACCTGTTGACGGCAAGTAAGCATCAAATTTGGCCAAGGCTCGAGGTTTGACTCACGTTATAACGTTTGACCCTGTGAGCATGGCAAGGGGTGCGATAGATAGCGCGAGAAGCAAGCGCCTTCTGTTTGGCTTGCGTACAATGGCTTTGAGACTCATGGGCTGGGCCTTTTCGTGATTGAGCGATGTAACAATCTCCTGGAACTGCAGTTGTACATCTTCATTATCCTCGGGCTTTCCGTTGATTTTCGAAATGATCTCCAACGCTTCTTCCCGGCGATCGCGGAACGCTAACCATCGAGGAGATTCGGGGATATAGTACAGGAGTGGAACTATGAGAAGCGGCATGGCTCCCTGTAGATATGATGGGATTCGCCAGGATGCGTTCGATGGTTCGAGCGTTGAACACTATTGAATGTTAGCTATCCCTGGAAGGATCATTGATGCTTCGAGACACCAGAAGTAATGGTTACTGCCAGCAACATCACCTACCCCGTACGATACTCCCGCAGCAAGCAATGCGCCAACCGCCCAGCAGGAAAAGTAGAGGCCAAGAGCAAAGGATCTGATTCTCGGAGCCGTCGTCTCAGCAACGTATGTACTTGCGGCTGTCTGCCCCAAACCTACACCGACACCGATTACAATCCGCGCGGCTATGAACATGGCGACGTTGATCGCGGAGCCGGCCAGGACGGCCCCGAGAATGTTTATGGCGACGGCTGCCCATAAGCCACTCTTTCTACCCTTCCTATCAATCAAAATGCCGGTAAACGGCCCAACCAGGATAGCACCCAGAAATGTTGCACAGGTGTTAATGGCCGTCGTCGTAGTCGTAAGTTGGAAGTAGTTGTGATAGGTTTCCATCACATTGAGGGAGCCCATCAGAGACCCATCGTACGCAATTGTCACAGAGTCCACAACGCAGACAGACACGACGAGGGCTGTGGTCCAGTTCAGCTTCAAGCTGGCGAGGGAGCCTGGGAGGCGAGTGAGAGGCGACATGTTAGTTGACTATTGGACTTTGATGCGAATAGCGGCAGAAGAATCCAGGACTGTAGATAACATGTTGTTTTACCATCGAGGCAAACGCCTTGAATTTAAGCAAGATGCCGTACACCCACTGGGCCCTCAGTCATCGAAGGAGGTGACCTTCTCTCCACAAAGATATTTCCCGGGAATCAAGGGAGCCTGGGGCTGGGGCGGGGTAGGAGATAAGAGACCGGGGACGGTAGTGCCAATATTGCATCACCTTGGGCCTTGGAAATGACTCGCAACTTTCCGTGAGCGGGAAGTGCTTCCGCCTTTCCCGCCGCAGTCACGACGACAATGACGCTAGACATAGAAGGATGGCCCCGAAGGTTCTTCAGCATAACGTTCGCGCAAATGCTAAGACTTTCCTGGTCTCTTTCCCCCACTTAAGGTGATAATAAGATAACAGCGGCAGGTTTAAATATTACCGCCGGCGTGGGCGGTTGTTGCGGAGCACTGTCCACGCCTCCTCATTCTGATCAGATACACAACTCAGAACAGCTCTAGAGATTACTCGACACTAATCAGTGTGCCTATCAATGGAGCGTACTTCGTATCGACTTCGAGGCGGAATGACTCCCGCCAAGCGGCAAGGCGCCCCAGTAACATAGTTCACTGTGATGGATTGACCGAGTGGGGATGGGTAGCCTCCAATGTGAGCACTACCCCTTTCGTTTCCGTTATTGTCACGAAGAACTAGATAAAGGCTGCTAACAGGGCTCAACGTGTGAGCTCGACTCAAACAGGGAGGTATTCGATTCCATCCAGCTTCGAAAACTAAGCAGAATATTGTTGCCCCAGATCATATGCCGTTCATTACGAACAGCGTCTCCCTTAAGAACTAGCAGCAAAAAAGTTGCCCAATCGCGATTGCATTCATCGACACCAACACGATGACAGAAGTATCACGCTCTTCATATCATCCAGTGGCTCGTCCATCGACCCTGGCACTAGCAGCCTACGCAAACATGTTTTGTGTCGGCGGTGCGTACGCCCTCAGCACTGTACAATCGGAAATTCCTAGGCTCCTAGGTGTGCCTCAGCAGTCATCATTTGCACCCTTCGCTTCAGCTTGCTTCGGGCTCTCCTTCGGGTTAGGCACATGCGCGTCTCTACTATCGACCTTGGGTGCTCGTGCTACAGCTGCCAGCGGAACCGCAATTTGGGGTCTGGCACTGATAGTCACTGGACATGCACTAGCCATGTCGAGCTTCGTAGGCATATTGGTCGCCGTTGCGTTTGGAGGAATCGGAGTGGGCTACACCTATCTATCAGTCATCGTCCTGGTCGGACAGGGATTTCCACACCGACCGCTGGCAAGAAGTGCTATTGGCCCCTTGGGGTTTTCTACTGGTGCGGGAGCGTGCATAAGTTCATACTCGTACTTCTCTTTCAGTTCGATAGACCAGCAAAGTCTCGGGCACCTTGTTCGTCTATCAGGCTATATCTCCATTTCAGTTGCCCTTTGCACAATGATTGCGTTGCCCAACGACCTCACTCAATTCACGGGATCACCGGACTCGGAACAAAAGGTGGCTAGCCCAAGAAGAGCGATCCAAACACTGCTTTTCTTCAATGCTCTGCCGGGCATGACGGCATTTGCCGGGATACTACCACTGGAAAACCTATACAGCGAGCCCGATCATCAGTATACCGCACTGGTTTTGCCCCTTGTCATGGTTGCTCTTGCACTCGGTGGCCTGCTTGCACAGTCATTTCAGGCGTGGCTCGGTGCACGAGCCAGCTTCTTTGTGCTATTCACCCTCCGTGGAGCCATGTTTCTGAGGCTGGCACAGTACCCGAGCGGCCTGCAAGCTACGATCACTCTCGTTTTTATACTCTTCGCACACGGTATGGGTTTCGGGATATTGCCTGGCCTCATCAAACGTCATCACTCACAATCCGCCGCCTTCGCGCGTAGCTACGGCTCGGTTTTAGTAGCCTGGGGAGTAGCAGGAATGGCTAGTGCCCTAGTCTGCGCTTCCTCTACCTCCAGTAAAGAATATCTCACGACAGCCTCCAGCGTGATGGGAGTTGTAACTCTCCTTTGCGGTGGAGCGATACAACTCTCGTCATTCGGCAATATTCTCTGTTGAGTCTTACGCCACCTGCTAACACTGATCTGATAAAATATGATTCAGCTACCTATAACCAGAAGGTTAGGATGTTGCTCGTGGGTAGTGTAACTAAAGCAGTCAGGTGTAGAATCTGGGAACTAAGAGAAATCGTGTGATGATCAATTTTAATTTTTCATAGGACCGCATGATTCAAACTACTGGCATAGAAAAGTTGTGACTATCATCAGCTACAATACTGTCTTTAAGATTACGTGCGTGAAAGAGGTTGAGTATAAAGTTAAACAACAATGGAAGATGCCAGAGCCCGACATCTCAACACAATGAATAGAAAGCTCAAAAAAACGTGTCTTTGAGGTTAGATGCTCAAAAATGTATTACTTAGGAAATGATAGGTCATCAGTGGGCCGATAGGATCTAGCAACATCATAATGATACATCTCCTGCCATGTCCAAGAAACTTTTGCTATAGGTAAGCTTACTTGAGAATAGTGATATTGCTAGGCTAGACCCAGAAAATGTGAGGAATGGAAAGCGATATTCTCTGAATGATGAACGATGAAATCAAGTTCGACTTACTTGGCATGCCACTAGATGGCTTTCATCAATGCATTGTGTTAAAGAAGCTGTTATAGATGAGTATTTTCAACGAAGGCTCAATGCTAAGGCCGTCTCTTCTTTGTCCATATACCATGAGTCAAGTTCTACTAGCTGCGGGGACTATCCGTCTGGACACCAGCTTCTTGCAGAGACCTCGATAATCTAGCTAAACCTTCTCGCAATGCATCTTTTTTTACCGTAAAAGTCATTCGAAACCAGCCATACTCCTCTGGCATGTAAACATGACCTGGGGCTATCATCACGCCATTTTTGAGGCACAGATCTATTATTTCATTCTCGCGCTCTTGAAGCACCCTTGCGTTAGGGGACTTTGTGGCTAACACATTACCCCCATCCTCCTTAGATGTTGCATGTGGTAGAAGCAGATGCCGGAGATCTAGCCATAAGAACAGGCCCGCGTTGCTTTCGTTTGTTAGCTCATGAATAATGAGGTTTTTTGTTTTACTTACGCTTCGTAAAATGGGATGCCGTGGTCATGGCAAAATGAAGTTGCGATTTGATAATTCTCCTTCATGAGCGTTAATTTGGTCTCTAGGAAGCCTTTGAGCCATGTGCGGTTTTCAAGCATAGCCGCCCACATGTCCTGAATGAGATGTGGAGACCAAGAGAACATGCTAATCCCAAGTCTCGTCAGATACGCCAACCTTGATTGATGTATTGGGCCATACGCACCTGATGCTGGATATGGCTCCTATAATTCCTTTATTTCGGGTACACACAACTCCTAGACGGAGTCCATTGGCGCAGAAATCCTTACTTGCACCATATAGTACATGATGCCGGTTTTGGTCAATGATACCTTGAAGGTCGAGTGATAGCGTAGACACAAAGGGGGTGGCGTCCGGAATTGCCGAGTTTTGAAAGATTGACTTTCCATAAATTTCGTCAGAGATGAAATGTAGTCCATGTTGGCTACAGATTGAGGCGAATGCAATCAAAGTCTCGACTGGCTGCGGCCGGGGTTAGCTCTGGTAGAACAGTGAGTATCAAAAGAAACCAACATAGCATCGCCCTAAAGGGTTGTGAGGGCTGTGAAAGGTTAGTATCACCGCTTTCTACTGAGGCAAATTCGGCTTACTGGGAGATTAGGAGGGCTTTGACTCGGACCCCATCTCGAGATGCTTTCTCTAGTGCTGCTTCGATAGCTAGCTTGTTTACCTCGGCGTTGAAGAGGTCGTCAAGTCCTGAAAACCCCTCAATTCCACTATATGGTACTCCGACGATCCGGACACCGCTACGATTCAACAGGTCGAAGTTGAAACCGTTATAAAGCGGTTGTGGAATGAGGATTGCGTCCCCTTCGTCACATATGGCCCAACTCAACGAGTCTATTGCGCTGGCCAAGCCCGGCGTGATGGAAATATTGTCAACCCCCATAGGTTCGCGAGCCCCGAATTCCTCCTTGAAGAACTCTGCCAGCGTAGAACGAAGACGACGGGACCCCCTGGGGCCAGTGCTGTAGGTTAAGTGATTAACGGGGAGAACAGACATCTGTGCATGTTAGGGTGAGACATCTTGAGGCTGTAGAGATTCCACCTAACCTGTTGTTTGATAAATTCTGAAACCTCATCATGCATGAGGCTATTCTCGGCTAAGCGGAGGATGATTCTAGCATTTTCAGTCAGGGGGGCATGGAGTAACATGAACAGATGCCCACTTACGTCCCTTCAGGGTTCGTTTGGGACCATGGATTTCCCATCGACTTTTCGCGAGGCCCCCAAATGTCTCGATCAAATAGCCCCTGAGCGCCTCGAGCAGACAGGGAGTGTTGTTGTGCCAGCTCCTGCATAGCTAGTGTCGTTTCGGGTATTTGAGGCATTGTAGATCAAGAAGAAGCAATTGGCAATAGCATGTCAAGGAGCATACATCGAAACTGTGCAATGACCCTGTCTAGGACTCGATACAGGATCACAAGTACTGACTGAGCCCTGTTTCATGAAGGGAACGGAATGCCTATTTGCCAGCGAGGTTACTGGTCTAGCCGAATCGCTGACGTGATGTCGCATTTCAAATGTAGGTCCGGTCGCATTGGGATAAAATACACTTTTCGAATGACGTCTGGAAAAGGCCGAGGTATCCTAAAGTCAAGTCGCCGAGCTGCTAAAATTACTTACTCAGCATTTAGAATCCCTCGCCGTCCTGTGAAGCGAAAACCAACTCCAGCCTCGCTAGCATGCTCCAAGTATCAAAGCCGAGAATAACCAATTCTCAACTATGGACGAGTACACCGATAGCACAAATCCGACCAGTCGAACTCGGGTGGCCTGCAGGGATTATCTCACAGGTACCTAGACGGATCGGGGGTCAAATGTGACGCCGCCGACAGAATGCCGTGTATACATTGTCGTACCCAGCCAACCCCTTACGAATTGATGGGATCAAAAAGGGGCAAGGATGCTGTAAACAGGCCATTGATGAATCTGATTTTCCACTTGGAAGCGCGCTTTTGGAGACTCCTTTATTACTTGAATGAAGCAACGAAATTGGCAGATACGCGACGGCAGACTGTCAAAAGGAATTGGCCAATAAGAGCGCGTATATAAATGGGCCCAGAACTTGACGCGAAGCCACACATTCAAAAATAACATTGAAACAACACGACGGATTGAGGGATTTCGGTAGTTCAAGAGCCAACTTGTCGATTAGAGAGACGTCTCATAGGAACAGCTAGTCCGCTGCAAGCTCACAGAAAAGCAGCATCTATCCGTCTTCATCCTCCTGGCTACGCGGTCCTTTATCCCGACAACGTGTTGATAGATGAATGCGCTGAACGTTTTTTCTATCCCTGACATGGTTGGCGCGTCAAGCAAAGCGATGATGAAAACGTCTGCGATAATAAACATGATTGGGTTATCTAGTCGAAAGGGTGGTTAGGTCTTCATCTACTAGTAAGTACCCGGGATCCCGGCCATCGTGCTCGAATTTAGCCATCTCTAAAGAAGAGGGAGGGGGATCATTTTGGAAGCTTGCATATCATACACGTGCAAGTTTAATACATAAAAATTAAAAGTCTATAAATAGAAGTAAATATTCAGGTGCATTTACTGCTATTTTTATGGCTATGATTACCAATGATTTTCCAAACACCCTCCAAGGCCATAACCTCATTTAATTGTTCCATGTTTAAATCGCCGTAACATATAGCGTTTTCAGTTAGATCGTCATTTAAAACAAAGGAACCAGTCAAAGATCGAACGGGAATGCTTCGCAAACCAATTCATTAAATTCTAGAGACGTTTGTTCGATATTTTTAGCATACGTGACACTTCCGAATCTGAGATATAGGGTAGGTTAGCCTGCTACAGACTGGGCTGCTGACTAATGAACCTCTCTAGCGCTATCGGCTTCTCCACGTTAATTAGCCGTTGGGCCAATCGTTCCAGTCTGTCACCATTCCACAATAACCCTCTACCTTTCTTGCTGTGATTGAGCTTTGTGGGAACGATCTGTTCATTGACCTCAGAGCCAATCTTCGTAAATGCTGCCACATACAATCAAAGATCCAATCATAGGTCTTGGGAGATCAGTTTGACCCTAAAACGCTGTGGCTCGGCGTCAAACGGAAATCCGAGCCTGAGCACGGGCCTGATGTGGAGAATGTCGACGATCATAAACGGGCAAGACCAGCCAGCCAATCGAACGATGGTTATTACGACTTGTGTTAGAGTGAGCATGTACAAGCGTCTGTGAGACTGCTCGGTGTGCTCCCAGCTCCCGACCCAGCCACGAACACCCCTTTGATGTGACACGCGGGGAGAAGCTTTGCTCGGCCGAGCAAGTCTGTGAATCAATTTGAGTGCTTGGGCTTCACTTATCTCTCCGACAACACACCAAGCCCCTGTTCTCTTGTCCCTTGTTCCACAAAACGTCGGCCTGGACCATCTCCCTTGGTCTGGCTCAGGTAGCTTAACCAAGACCATACGCTCACTGGAATTCGATTGGCTGTACCGGCCACGTTCCTGTTTCTCCCGCTCGCCAAACGACGATGACGATCTGTGACGATCTGGCCTGCTGTGGTGGGGCAATGTTTGTAGTGACCACTGTAACTTTGCTCGAAACACATGAGAGAAACCATGTCCGTTTCTCTTTTGACATGATATGTAAAGCAACAAAACATCATGGCCCGGTGAGAGTCGGTAGCCTGCTGGTGTCTATGAGAATTTTCAAATAATGATTATGCATCGTTGTTGAAAGGACGATTCACTTGCCTGGCATTCTCATCGGTTTTTCTACGCGATCACGCACAGCCCCAGTAACGCAATGGTCCCTAGACTCAGACACATCGGGAGACCAGTGCGTTGGGCATCTGTTTGACCTTTTCTTTTTGCTTTTCCCCTAATAACACCCTTCTTATGATGGTGGAGATTGCTTCTTCTGAGCGTTGACGCTTATGCGGTGTTAACTCGTAATGGTAGGTACGTGAGCTGTGAACGGAAAATCTTCTACGAAGCCTCTATGTAGCTAGAAATCTTCAAGAATGTTCCTTGAGACCGACCGAATGTTACGTTGTTATCTTGTTCATTGTTCCCAATGATGGGACCACGTCGTGTTCTGCACGATGCCGTTGGGTTACACAACTGGGAGCTTCTGCATTTGAGCTGAGAAATCCTCCATACATGGCCACTATCTGCAGAAAAGACAAAGTTCCTTCCAAAATGCGAAATGGCTCCGAGGGGGTGATGGATCTGGTGTAGCAGTCGAGAAAATGTTCACGTAATTGTGAGCACTAGCTTCCTGCATCACGCCCTGAAAGGAGTAGGTGTCACTAGTATACATCGTCGAAGCCGTCGTATGAAAAAGCAAGAGAACCCCTGTGACAAGTCATGCTTAGAGAGCTTGATATATGGACACGCCAAACACAAAATGAATCATCGGGCTGTGTCTTCGTACGCTAATGTGGTTGGCCTGGACTGAGCCTCGCTTTGACCCACATTATGCGCAAAGGACCTGCAGGGCGATTGGCAGATTTGATGACTCAAATGTTACCTATCCATGTTTCATACGCGCCAGAGATACAGAATGTGGCTGCCGTGCTCGCCTCTCGTTGGTCTGTCGGCTGCGAGATGCAAAGCGGCGATCGGCTGTTACGCGTCGGGCCCCTGCGCCTCGCCCGCCGTGGATAACCCTCCCGGCACTTGATACCACATGCCGGTTGTATATCCCTGTTTCTGACGTTTCTTCACAGTTTACGATAAGCTGTCATGTCACTCAGGGTGAGAGACAATGGTTGATACGGTTGACCATGAGACAGCGGCAATGCTATCTCGTATATAAGGGAAGTGGAAGTCCTGTGCTAAAAGGCTTTTTTTCATCGATTAAAAGATACCATAAGTACCAACAAGCCTAAGTTTCCAAGCCATTATTAAAAGATGGGCGTCATCTTCACCCATTTCCCGAAGACTAGCAGGCATCCGCTGCAATCGATTTCGGCTGTACCCTGTGCTGCTGCTAGTAGTATAACTATTGGCAATGGCACAGGATACTTCACTGATGAGGAACGGGATGCTGTCCTTCTAGCCCAGCTCCCGCCTTCTCATGGCAATTCGGAGAGCCCCCCTTACCACATTTTCACAAGACGCCAAAAATGGAACCTGGTCTACCTCGTATCCTTAGCTGGTTCCTTCTCTCCTCTTTCGTCAAATATCTACTTTCCTGCCGTCGATACCATCGCTACCGAACTTGGTGTCAGTGCGTCCTTGGTAGCACTGACCATAACCGTGTATATGGTTGTCCAGGGCATCGCCCCCTCCATTTTCGGTGCCGTTTCGGACACTGGTGGTCGGCGTTTAGCCTTTGTCTTGACACTGAGCGTGTACACAGCCTCCAACCTGGCCCTGGCATTTACATCCAACTATGCTATGCTCTTGGTACTTCGAGGTCTGCAAGCTGCAGGGTCTGCTGCCACAATCAGTATTAGTGCTGGCGTAATTTCCGATATTGCAGATCCGAATGAGCGTGGTGGCTTCATGGGAACGAATGCAGGAATTAGGTGAGATTTACATCGACGTTGATCCTGTGGCTCCATGCATGCGCTAATAAGACATTTTAAGGATGACTGGGCAGGCAATTGGACCTATCATTGGAGGTGCGCTCAATAGTGCTTGGGGTTTTCGAAGCATCTTTTGGCTTCTCTTTAGCATGAGCATTTCCGTACTTCTCGGTCTGCTAGTCTTCCTACCTGAGACACAACGGACTGTAGCTGGAAATGGGAGCATCCCCCTTTCTGGGTTCAAGAAGCCTCTCGCCTATTGGATCCAGCCACCCAAAGAATGGGCTACTGCGAGCAAACAGACACCTCAGCCCTCTAAAGCACCCCCCTCTATCAAGGAGATCTTCGCCCCGCTTGGATACATTTTCCAGAGAGACATCGCCGCACTGTTGTCCTGGGGCGCTATTGTCTACACGGCATGGAGTATGGTCACATCATCAACGACGACTGCTTTACTAAGAGGGTATCCATTCCTGACTCAATGGCAAATCGGCATTTGCTTCCTACCCAACGGTTTAGGATGTGTGCTGGGTTCTCTTTCCACAGGAAGACTATTGGATCGGAGTTTCAAGAGTGTCGAGGAACAGTACAAGAAAGAACGACGAGTCAGCACAGTCAACATGAAGAAGGACAGAGAATTCCCCTTTGAGCGCGCACGGCTTCCCATGGTACCATATTTCAGCATCGCATTTGTAATTTCAATGGCGTTGTATGGACCCAGCTTTGAATTGAACGACATTCATCGCTTTCAATCTTCCAACCTTGCCGCCCCTCTCATCCTGCAATTCTTCATCGCTTTTACTTCTACGGCGATCTTCAACGTCAACTCTACCATGTTGATTGATTGCTTTCCCGACAGGTCGGCAAGCGCAACTGCCCTCAACAACCTCTGCCGTTGTCTTCTGGGTGCGGCTGGCGTTAGTACCATCCAGCCCATGATTGACGCACTTAAGCTGCGAAACTCGTTCTTGATTTTGGCTGGAGTGGTTATTGTATTTTCTCCTCTTATTTGGATCGAATGGAGATGGGGACAATCCTGGAGGCAGGAGAGGGAAAGGAAGAAAATGGCGATCAGCACATAGAATAGAAGAATCCCCGGATAGTTGATGTGTACCGGATTCTATTAACACGTCGCGATGAAAAACAGGGTCTCGCTTTTAGTATAGATGAGTTAGAAAGGATAGATTATATTTGGCTATATAGGTCTTCTCTTATTTCCTTTAGGCTCTCAGCTATACATCGCTCTTCACTCTTCTTTATTTACTATATACAATATTTTCCATCCATGATCTCCCTTAACATTCAACCCAGATTTAAGTAGAGAGGCTCTCTACGCTTTTACTCAGCACAAAAAAACCACATGGCTAACATGACTACTAAGTCATATTCTCGTCTCTGTACGGGCAAATATGTTAGGAGCATTTATGTATCTAATCTCAAAGGATCCGCTGCAAGCGGCTGAGATAAAAACATGGCACACCAGAGCTCTTTTCGTGCAAGCTAGAGAGCTCATTCTCTTAATAATAATATTTCAAATAATAACAGTAAAATATTGAATTATGCTACATTATTTAGCCTGATATTATATTGATAACTGGGTTAATTGTTTTGATATTGTATCAAAAATTGAAAGTGTGTAGAGGCTTTGGTAGGCCATGTTTTATTTCAGCCACTTGCTGCACTTCGGGTTTCTCTTGGCTCTATTGGCTTGCGGCACTCGTGTTACGTTTCTCTTCAATGTGCTTAGCTACAACGACCTTCTCATCCTCCATCGCTTCCAGAGAATCGATACGCTCAGCCTCGCGAGTTCCGAAGAGGCCGATCCGGTACCATGGCAGACCAAAGACTCTGTCCATAGTCTCTAGCGACCGCCCCGCTGTCTCAGGAATCGTCACCCAGACCCAGAATCCACCGAGAATGGTGATGGCTGCGAACATCCAGAACGTCCCGGCCGGACCCAGCCCAACCTGCGCAGTTGGAAGGAGCATGTTGGGTACTGCGCGGCTGTTGCCGTAGGCATTGGCGAAGTGTGTGCACATCACCAGGGACGACGACAAGGCACGGATACGCAGAGGGAAGAGCTCTGCCGTGAGGAGATACTGCATGCTGTTCCAGCCTAGCGCCCAGCCAACACCGGAGATGTAGATGAAGGCAATGGCGCCGGTGCCGGCACGGGCTTCAGAAGGCGACGGATGGTACCCGGCCTCTGCGATGCGAGGGACTTTGGTGAGGAAAGCGGCCACGTAGGCCATGGACACGGTCTGTAGGGCGATGCCGATGAGGAGCGACCTCTTGCGGCCAATGATGTCGACGAGGAAAAGGGCGCAGACCATGGAGGAGCAGAACTTCACGACGCCGAAGACGACGGTGGACAGGAGACTCTGCTCGGTGCCGGTGACGCCGACGAGCGCGAAGAGGTTGGATGCGTAGATGGTGATGGAGGGCCCTCCGGACCATTGGGACAGGAGCTGGCCGCCAATGCCGATGTAAATGCGGTAGAAGTTGCTCGAGGTTAGGAACAGCTCTTTCAGGAGACCGGTGAAGCCAACCCCGGCAGTGGCTTCCTTCTCGTGAGCGAGTGAGAGTTCAAAGTCGGACATTTCACGCTCTATGTATTCGTGGTTCGGAGGCAGGTTGCGGATCTTGCAGAGGTTGATGAGGGCTTTGTCACGCTGACCAGCGGCGACGAGGTAGCGGGGCGACTCGTATGTGAAGATGAAGCACAAGGCAAAGATGATGATTGCAAACATGAGGTGGACGGAGGTGGGAAGAAGCTAGGAGGAGTCAAAAGTCAGAGACGGGAGGCTTTTATTGGATTCACTAACGTTAAACAACAACAATAATAATAACAACAATAAGGGAGATTTTGTCTTATGGTGCCATGTTGTTGTGAGACTTACCCAGCGGCCCATGGAGTTGGGCATGCTTCTGGACGTCCCGTAGTTGGCAACGTACGCAATGATCACGCCGACATAGACGGCGCCGGTGAAGAAGCAGGTACAAGCACCGCGTACGGAGGCCGGCGCGATCTCAGCGATGTATACGGGAGCCACAACGGTCGTCTGGCCGATCCCTAGTCCGGCGATCAGTCGCCCGGCATATACGGCGCCTAGATGGCCCTTGTTGGCCATGAAGATGGCGATGCCGATCGACCACAGGATGCAGAGTACGCGTGTAGCCCAGACTCGGCCGATGCGGTCACAAACCAGAAAGGCACTGTGGCTCGTTAGCCTGCTTCTTCTCATCTTACCAGGGGAGATTCAGAAATTTTCGTACAGGAGAGCACCTCCGATGCTTCCGACATTGACCATGGCGACAACATTGCCCTTGATATTGGCCAGCTCCGAGGGGTCCTTGTTCTCGATGCCAAGGTAGTCTTGGAAGGCAGAAGATGTGAAAACGCCGTTGATCAGACCCTCGTCGATGCCACGGGCGGCACCCATGAGGGCAAAGGGGACGATGGCGCACCATAGCCGCCAGTTGAAGATCTCCTTAGGAGCATCTGTGGCATAGTGCTTGAAGATGTTGATAGGCTTCTTCGGTCCACCAGCCATGATGAGATGTTTTTGATGAAGAAGGACTGTAGATGGAGGGAAGAACAATGTGACGTGGAAAAGGCAGCGAGCACATAGACTCTAGATGTCTTGAGGCCGGTCGGGTCAGCGTAAATATATGTTGAAGAATGGAGAACCTTCTCCTCATGAACCCAGATATGTACCCCAAAGTCATGACAGATTCGATACAAATTCCGGATCTCCGCATGTCTATCCTCCAGTTCTCATTCCAAGCAAGGTTTATCGTTAAGATGTCTGTTTTAGGAGTGCAAACCGAGCAAACTTAATACAAAGAGTAGGAGACGGTTCGCTGCTCGACTCGCGATTGGCCGTCGCCGAGAGCCCCCAATCTGGCTTAGCGGCAGTGATCGAGATCCATCCTCCGAGTCCGCGTAACGACTCGGCTTGCTTTCTCCTTGTATCTTGCATCACGACAAGGGGCCATCATAGTTCACACCGTCACCCATGCCATCATCATCTTCTTCGTCAGCATATTTGAAGAGAAAGCGAACGAGGACGTTTACGGGCTGTCTCACTTGTCGCCGCCGCAAGGTGAAGTGTCCCGGGCCAAGCAATCCTTGTGGGACATGTCTCCGGCTACGGCTGGACTGCGTCTCGCCCTTCTCGAGCAACCTGAGATCAGCAACTCTGACCAGCCAAAGTAGCCTCAAGTCATCATCGTTCCATGCCACATCCCCATTGAGGCCGCATACGTCAATGCTTGAATATGATATGCATCTAGACGTATCAACAAGCCCTGTCACTATCGAATGGGGTTCTCCCGATGATTGCGGAGGGATGCCGCAGTCTGAGCCATTGGTGGAGAAGCCCAAGAAGCACCCTCTTCCTCCTTCTCCGTATAACCAACCCTTTCTCGGGGATGTCTCGCTCTCTAGCGAGCCATTTACAATCCCTCCACTAGTTGACTCTCAGTTATCAGCGTTCCCCTGGCTTGAAAATGAGCCCAATACCTCTCCATCTCCTGGAATGGAGACTGTAATTCGACAGAGATTCAGCGACTCTGGAGACTTTCTCACAAACTTGCCGTCAAACCCATCGGAACATGACCAAACTTTCAACGATGGCCACGAGAAAAGATTTATTACCGAGTTTCTCTCTGCGAGCCTGAGCCTCTTCCCATCGGACACGGAGCCATCTGCAATCCACCACTTCAAAACATACATGACCAGTACCCTCAGCGTCAAGAATGCCCAGTGGAATATTTTCTCGCACTTCCTCGCATCCAGCAAGGCAAACACGTACTCACCAATACGGAGCAGCATCATCGCCTGGGCAGCAGCCCATCACGGGCTAGAAGGACAGAACGCCTCCGACGAGTACCTAGGCCATTATGCACAAGCATCCACCGAGATGGACGCCCTCACTGCATTCCTGGTGGGCAAGAATGACTGGCGGCAGGAGCAGATGGGTGTCGTCCTGGCAACGGCGTATTTTCTCAGCCACTGCGACCTCGTCACCGGCAACATGTCAGGCCTCGTGTCAAGACTCGACAGCATACGGGAGTTGATTAGAGGAAGATGGGATCTCCTCAGCAGCGGACTGACCGGCGTCAGCGCGCGGCTGCTTCTCTGGCTGGCCTACTTGGACCTCCGACGGTCGGTATTTCTTCCCAAAGGTGGCCAAGGTGATACCATCATTGGGATCATCGGGAATCAGGAGTCATTGCCTCGGCTCTACCTCAGAAGCCGGCTGTATCTCAAAGAGGCTTTCGGAATGAGCTACCCGAGTTTAGAACTGCGGGACGACATGATTCAGGACCCGGTGAATCTGAAGTTTGCCGAAGGCATGTATACCCTCGGGAGAATACTCCAACATGCTCGGGACGGGCATGAAAATTGCCCCGAGCTCAGGGATGATTTGGAAAACCTTCACTCCGAAACGATAGAGCTGGAAAGAGTGAGTTCAAGTTTCCTTCTTCCTAGACAGGACTCGATGTTCTCCCTGCATGTACTGATCGTTGAACTTGTGTAGGAATGCGATCTGGCTCTTCAAGGCTTCCACTCGGGCGGCTCTATATCTATCACTCGAACATCATACCACTGGCTTAATCTGAAAGCCACCACCCAATGCGGACTCATCCTCCTCAGCCGGATGCGCAACCCAAGTTGTCGAACTGACGATGAGGCCCAGTCCGCAGCTTACAAGATCCTGAAGATCACGATCCAGCTGCGCAAGGCGAACAAGCTGCACAACCCACACTCGGTATTCTCGGTGCTGCCGATCTTTCTCGCGGGCATCGAGACCTTCGACGAGGTCCACCAGGACTGGATCATGAGGTTCTTGGAGGATTCGCGAGGCTGGGGGTTGCATGTGCAGAGGGCCGCTCAGGTGCTGCAGCGTGCTGTGGAGAGGCAGAAGCAGACGGGGTGTAGGCTGGGATTCAAAGAAATTGCCGATCTAGCTAGTGAGCAGCTCGTATTGTAATTAACTATCAGCTTTACATTCGTCGCTATACTAATTGCCCGCAGTCTGGAACCATCTGCACGTAGTCTCGGTTACGTAGAGAAGAAAATACTAAGTCTGCTTGTAATCCCTAGCCTCGCTAATAACAACCACTGACTGGGCTATGTCCGTTGTTGGTCCTAGAACTTGCCAACGATAACGTCGCCGAGATGCCTTGAACGGGATTAGTGGACATGAGTTTTACTCCTCATTCTTTGATCCGTATAATAATAAGTGGCACCCCATCACTTAGACTTCCTTTTTCATATATCATGCCGAGTTTCAGTTTGGACGCAAAAGTTGCGGATATCTCTTATCAGCGGACCAGCTCTTGGGCGTTTTGCACGCCGGATATCTCTGAACCCGCTTCAATATTGTCTTTGTCGCATATTGCCATCATGCTTGCCTCTGAAACTCGTGTCCCAGTGAGCAACGGCTTTTCCGGACCGCCCCTGTCACCGCCTCGGTCACAACCCACGCTGGCATACGATGAAATAGGGGAGCTGCTGACAGACGCTGAGCTGCCCTCCTTGTCCGCTGGTGAAGCTTCTGGTCTGATGAGGAGTGGCCACATGACGGCGCAACGCTATGTTCTTAGCCTCCTTTCGCATATCAACCAGCGGGATGGTCGTATTCAAGCCTGGGTGTTCCTGGATGCCAAGGCGGCCATGAATCAAGCCAAAACCCTTGATGCCTTGGCCCCTGAGCAGAGAGGACCGCTGCATGGGGTTCCTGTCGGTATTAAGGATACCATTGCTGTAAAAGGTACTTGCCAGCTCCCTCAAATCTGAAAAGGGCAAAATGAAAATGCATCAAGTACTCATATAGTTGATTTAGGCATGCCGACACGATACGGATCTACGATTCACGATCATGATGATCCGGCACCCGCTGATGCTGCCATCGTCTCAATTCTACGATCCGCAGGCGCCATCATTCTCGGCAAGACGGCGACGACTGAGTTCGCGGCGACCTCGCGCGGAGGGTCATGCCGGAACCCTAGAGATCTGAGCCGTACGCCAGGAGGTTCTTCATCCGGCTCTGCAGCCGCAGTGGCCGATGGACATGTCCCCATTGCCGTCGGGACTCAGACAGGAGGGAGCATGATCAGGCCGGGGTCGTTCACAGGCACGTTTGCTCTCAAGGTCAGTAGAATATAGTCCTCTCCAACCAGCAGCCCTCACATCGAAGGGAGACCTTCGATCGATCTGCTTTCTGACCAGAAAAACTTGCACAGCCGACTTGGGGTGCCTTGTCCACAGAGGGCGTAGGTAGATTCTCAATCTCCTGCGATACGCTGGGCTTTTACACCCGCAACATGGACGACATATCTCTGCTCTCAGAGATCGTCCGCATCTCTCCGGGCTCCAGGAATATACCGCCCTCGCTAAGGCCTTCTTCTTGCCGGGTCGCCTTGATCAGGTCTCCCATGTGGCCCAAAGCCGGCCCCGGGACACGAGGGGCCTGGAAGCAAGCTGAAAGGCTCCTCCAGCAGGCAGGGATTACCGTCGTCCATGTTGAACTACCCAAAGCATTTAATAGGTGTTACGACTGGAGAGAGACAATAGTATCTGCCGAGGCTAGAGCATCATTCCTCCCACGTAAATAACATGTTACTCCGGGGCTTCAGCACCATGAAGTTGTTGAATGAAGCTAACATGTAGAACAGAATATCTCCAGGCAAAGGAGCGGCTACACTCTTCCATTCGGAAATATGTGGAGAGCAAAGAGCATCCTTCCGGTAAAGCTGTCTGCGAGGCCTACGACTGCGTCAGCCAGCTTCGTAACCAGTGGGATAAGATCGCCGGGGAATTTGACTTTGTTCTCACCCCCAGTGTGCCTGACGAGGCGCCCGTGGGACTTGAGTGGACGGGGAGTTCGGTGAGTCATATCCACAGGAAGGGGGATGGGTCTTAATAATTGTTACTAACGAGAACAAAGGCTTTCTGTACTTTGTGGACTATCTTGCACGCCCCCGCCTTGAATGTACCTGGATTAGTAGGCAACAGCGGACTGCCAATCGGTCTGACGGTGACGGGACCTCGCAGTTCGGACGGCGGGATTCTGGAGGCGGGGAGATTTGTCGCGAAACTCTTTGAAGATTCGCAGCCAGCTCTATGATTCTTACTATGCCAATGATACAAATAAACTACGAATATTCTATACAGGGAATTGTGGGCATGTTTACTGATGCCTAAAGCTTGTACCTGGCAAGCCAAGGGAAATGAGTCATGCCGCTTCGCTAAGTTTAGAGGGCTGAACTTTCAAATATTTCTAGCATAACTTTAGAAGTCGTTGTCGATTTCCTTGAGACCTTTCTAACTACTTGTGTTCGCGGTAAGGTGCTCGTAAAAAGTTGCACTGACTATTCTTTCGTCAGCTCTTACATTTGCCCGGCATGAAGCTCACACAAATCGACATTGATTCAGTTCATAAAGACTGTGATCATGGGCAAACCACCAAGTTCAATACATGCTTTCACTCAGCAGAAAGCCTGCCACAAGGGATCGAAGCCCCATCCGAGGCACCATACGCATTTAGGAGGTGGTTGCCACTTATCTTGGAGTCGCGAGGCCTCAACTGCTCTGCCGCGCAAATTATTCACCTTTCAAGGCACCAGGCGCAGCTGGTAGTCGACTCATCTGCAAGTTCAATCCTCACAGGCCAGCTCAATCGTGCCGCGGAGGAAAATCTCCAGGGCGAAGTCTTTCCAACCTTCGGATCGCTTATCTACCCGCCAGAAGGGCTTTTCATGCGGCTTGATGGCTGCTCGCCAAAGAATGCAACGTGTCGACTCCATGGAGGACGGCAACCCCAATCCGTGATTCTCTCGACAATGGATATTATTCTCCGGCTATCGTCTTCACAAAGAGCGATGAATGACATAAGAAGATCTCTGTCAAACGGTTGTTCGGACGTGGCTATTACTTTCCTCCCGTTTCAGGAGCGCATGTGTAGTGAGCGAGAATATCGTGTTTTTTGTGAACCCGTGTCTGCAAAAATCACTGCAATAAGCCAGTATAGGTGGCATCATTCCTGGAAGTTCTCCAATGTGCTGCAAGACGAGAAAGTCAGAGTGGCGTCTGATATTTACAGTGCGATCCAAGCTCTCCATGAAAGGATCTTGCAACAACTAAAGCCTGCTGAGCCGCTTGATGCAATGTTGCTTAAACAAGGCTTATCATTTGATATTTTCTACGATGAAGAGAATGAGCAGGCACAACTTGTCGAGTTGAATGTCTTTGGAGCCCGGAGCGGATGTGGATCATGCTTGTTTGGGTGGCTTGGTGACTTGGCACTATTTTACGGTGAACAGGAGGAGGTGGAGTTTCGGGTCGCATACTAATAACAGCTTATGAAACACCACAGCAATCGCTTTTGAATATCTTCTGGGTTCTTTTTGATCTTTCTTTTTGTGAACTGTAACTAATAAGTTTGGGTATACGGAAAATCTCCGTGTAGTCTCCGATACAGTTGAGAGGCGTGGCAGCGAACTAATCATAGTTTAAGTAGTAAGTAGTAAGCGCCTGGTAGAGTTCCGGAATATTAATGGGATGTGCAAGCTTACTCCGAGTAATTTGTTATACTATTACGTGCTTCATCTAATGGAGAGCATCACTGGTTGAGGAATGTAGCGAGTTAAATACCCTGGAAGATGGAATCAAGCCAAATACCAACCCATAATTGTGTAACATTGACCGTGTCAAATCCCCCCCCCCCCCGACATACCATTTCAATCCCCCGAGCCCTGAGACGAACAGCTCCCGCGTTAAGTGATATAGCTACCTCATAAATCGATTCTATGCTCTGATTATGAATCTGTATAGGTTTTCTGAAGTATGAAAATTCAAAGGGCTTGAAAACGATGAGATAGTTGAGAGACACTAATGATTCTATGACAAAAAAAGATCAGAGTCGGCTTACCCCGTTGTATCGGTAGTAATTCTTAATCAGGGCAGGGAACGATAGTGCCATTTAATCATCAGCCCGAGATAGCCCCGCGTTGCTCTTGAAAGCTTGTAGGCGACGACTGCTGGTAATAAGAACATCATGAAGAGTAAGCTGAAACTGGCGAGACCCCTTCGCTTAAAGCATGCACATTATCGTCCCCAGAAGCCCACCCCGCTGAATAATTTATAGGCACGAAATTAACTAGCCTGACATGTGCTTACGGCTCTATACTCGCAATATTGCCTATCTCAGGAGGATGGATATCCGATGGCCAGTGGCTTGGCTCGGACAGTCTCATAAACTGGAGAGGGCTTGGTATTATGAAGTAGAGCATTCAGATATTCCAATAACTATAGTAGATCGATTAAACACTCGTCTTGTCTTATGGTTTAATGAGGTTATCCTATAGGGAGAGTTCATAACGCTCTTCTGTGATTGGGCCGGTCTGAGCAGCAGTAACGTAATCCTGGGACTCTCGGCAGACACATTAGTTTCTCGCTCCTTCACCCCACAAATTCAATAACCGCTTTAAATATTTTCTCGGTTATTTTTGCTCTTTTGTTTTGTTAGTAGCAACTAATAAGCTTGGATGCAAGGAAGAGCTTCTTGGAGTTCTCCGATACTGTTGAGAGCCGTGGCAGCCAGCGAATGGTAGTTTGTTTCAAACCGATTATTGAAACATGATACGAGATCATAGCGCTCATGGTGAATTGCGAAGGAAAACTGCTGCAAAAACCTTTATATTGACATGCTCCGCGTAAATGGCAGAGCTGCATATAAGCGGTGGCTGTACCATGCACAGCCTCAAGCTTGTCTCACATGCAAGAGGGAGTGTCGCACGAACAAATTTCTATCAGGCTTCCTGTCGTCAGACGTATTTTGATATAGTTGATACCATTTTATCCATTCCCTGAGACACTCAGCAACCACACAGTCGGAGAATCTAAGGGGAGATAGTACATCGCCTCACGTCCTGACACAGATCAACCTAGTCGCACAAGGCAGTCGCTCACGACGGACGACGACAATAATCTCAAGCTGAGCCCCCCGCGTGACGACTGGTGCTATGGAGGCAGCTGCGAGCGTGATAACGTTCATCAGTTTCTCAATTGAATCCGCCAATTTAATCTATAAACTTCTGACAGGGATCGAAGATGAACCAGGGTCTGTCAGCATTGCAATGTCAAATGTGAAAATTCTCCAGTGGGCACTTAAGCAGCTAGCTCATCGTCTGACCACAAGTGGTCAGCTACCGCCCATAGAATTTCAGATTCAGATCCAGAAATGTTCAGATGATCTTGGCGCGTTCGCCTCTAAGCTGATCAAGTTTGAAGCTCTCGAAACCGACAGTCGTGCGCGGAAGCTTTGGAAGCGTCCCAAGGCGGTCTTAAGCGAGAAGGATCTTGAGAGGATGACGGAGGCAGTGGGGTCTATTCTTCAAGCCTAAACTTGTACATGACGACGGTATCTGGCCCGAACACTCAGCATTTGGAATTACTGCGGACAAATCTGGCCAGGGCAGATGTTCAGCGACAGCAACAGCTCTCTTACATTTCAACCTCCTTGGACCACGCCTCTGCTACCAGTGAATCAATGTGATCAAAACTAGGCCAGGGATTGCAATTATTGGTTTCAAATTTGAACGATTCAAGGGCCCAGTCAGAAGCCAATCAGCAAGAAACGGACCACAAATTATCTCTTGTCTGGAATACGATCCAGTCTCTCGCGGCCAGAACTGAGCCCGCAACCACAGAAGAAGAAACTCCTGGCAGCAGCTCCCTACCTTATGCTTCGCCTGCCACATACAGTCAGACCATGCTACCTCTCGAACGCCAGATTCCGGCGATAATGCTTTAAAATGAGAAGATTTTGGACGCCGAAAGTTCGCACAAAGCGCCGATATCTTCAGCATCATCCCGCAGATGGTGGATCAATCCCAAAGAGACAACGTAGCGGTATCGGATACACTACCTCAAGACTCACGTTTCTGCCAAAAGTCCGTGACGGGATGATGTTTTCGGCGATTATTCAGCAGCAAACTTCTCCCACGGGGTTTTTCTCCCCAATCCCTTATTTCCAAGCAAATTACATCCGCCCGCGAGACTCATTAGTCTTCCAGCTCGTCGAAGAAGGGCGACTATCCGAGCTCATAACTCTCCTACGAGAGGGCAAGGCATCGCTGAGAGATCATGATGAGTTGGGGAGGCCACTTCTTTGGGTAAGTAAAACCTCAATTAGAGCTTAACCCAAGAGGGCTCACACAAGCTTTTGAAAGTTTGCTGCTACATATATACAACCCCACATATGCCGATACCTACTCGAAATCGTGCCGACTTAGACTTGTATTGTCCTGATAGGTTCGATGAAAGTCAAGACCGTTCTCTCATCCTAACCTGCATGTATAATGATGATGATTATGAAGAAGAAGAAATGCGGCGGGCTAATGAATGCAGGAGGATTTTGCTTGAGGCGGGGGTAGATCCGACAGACGAATCTTATGATATACCTTCTGTGTTCTTTCAAACCTTTAGGTACACAATTAATTTGGTAAGTCTGATTTGCCCATCATGATACTTTGTCTTTCATTTGACTAACACCAGACCTTTGGAGGATTCGATGAGAACATTTCTTGATTTCAGTGTGGGTTTTGCTGGCATTGAGTGGAGAGACCCATCTGGGAGGACTCCCCTGCTGCTTGTATCGTCTGACACAGCCCGTCGCCGTAAAGAATCTGTCGAGTTCTTACTCAATCGTGGTGCTAATATTCAAGCTGTTGACGATGCCGGTTGGGTTGCCTACATTGGTGCCTAGAAGACATGAATGAGAGATGGGTAGGGTTCGACATTAAGGCACAGGCAGACGCGATAGTTTGCTTGATTCGAAATGGCGCCGATGTACGGACGAGGAGCAAATCCGGCATGTCTGTTTCTGACATAGCTTATTCCACCTTCCAAGACAACGAACCATTGAACAGCTGTCGCCGTGATGTGTGGGATTTTGCCCTCGCTGTATGCGACTACAACGTTCTGGAAATTCGAGGAAAATTTCGGCGAGTGGCGAAGTACACTTCTAGCTATTCATGGTATCGCTTCGGGCTTCTTTGGTCTGGGTATGAGCGCTGGTGTCCATATCCAGATGACCTCAAATCAGATTATCTGTAGATAATATTAACTAAAGAAAATTTCAAGAACAGAAATAGCTATAGCCCTACGAATTATAAAGAAAATTATAAGAAAGAAAATAAGTATCTAAGTATATATTAACTCTAGTTAGAGTTAAAGATTAAAAACTATTATTACTTAAATTAAACAAATTAGTTATTAATAATTAAAAAATAATTAATAGTATTTCTTAAGCTTATATATAAAGGCAAATAGTTTATATTATTACTTAATTTAGCTAAAATTAAGCCGTACTTGAAATGAGGTTATTATAGGAGGGTTCATAACACATGCGCGTGTTTAGGGCGTGGTGAGCAACAGTAAGTGGAGCGCAATCCTGGCGTATTTGGTAGAGATCCTCGCTCCTTCACTCCACAGATTCCCTTGTGCAACCGGTAATGGATATGTATCCAGACCGCAGCTCCTGAAAATGGACGCAAGCCAGAGAAAGACAAAAGCCTGTGATGGCTGCCGGTTCCGCAAAGTCAAGTGCCACGGTTCCTAGCCTTGCACGCAATGTGCTCACCTAAATCTCGCATGCACCTTCTCGACTCCTCCAACAAGCCGGCGCGGACGCGGGCGTCGTGGCTGGCTTGTCGCCCAGCTACGAGGAGAGAGAAGGGGCGAGAATGGGCCCAAATGTCTGCCTCAAGCTCATAACCCTCAGGCAGGCTCGCCGTCTGAGCCGCCACGACCCACGGATTTCTTCCTTGGCTTGCTTCCCCAATATGCCGAATTTGTGTACCCGCTGAATCCGATAATCTCGCCTCAAGAGATGGAGGAAGCCATCAGAAACATGGATCAAAGTAGCGAAGATGCCGCCCTCGTCCATGCCTTTGCAGCTATAACCATCAATCGGACGCGGTCATCGTGGGCTCTCCATAAGGGCGTTGCTGTGCAGATGACTGAATTAGTCCGGTGTAGCACCAGAGCCCATCGAACATACGAACTCGATTGGGATGTTGAAAGAGAGGACGGCATCCTTAAGCCATTGCCCGTGACCGCAAAACGCATTCTTACCTGCGTTTTCTTGAGCGTCTGCGCACTGACACTAGGAAGGGTCGACCGCAGCTTTGCCTTGCTGCGTGAAGGTATCACCATGTTCCAGGCCCTCGATTTTGGGCAGGGTTTCCCAGACGGCCCAAATAATGCCGCGAGATGGCAAAGGCTTTACTGGGAATTGTTTCTACATGAAAGACACGTGGCCTTCTTCCATCTTTTGGTAGTGTTTTACCGGCTCCAAGCTGGGGCCCTCCAGTTAGTGATACGAGTATACCGGGCCACATTAACCTCGGATTTCGTCGCTTGGTTAATCTATTTGCGATTCTGGATGATAAATTCCTTGCTCACAGGCGCTCACAACACAACCACTCCGCCAAACAGTCCGCAGAGTCGCCACTGACCACCCAGTGGATAGAACACAAACATAAAAGTTGGACGAAGATGCAGCTGGTACAGCCGAGGAGGGAAGACTGTCAAAAGACAAAGGGAGAAGTGGTCTGACAGAACTTCAGCATATCGACCTCGTGATTACCAGGTTGTGGCTACGCACTCTGCTCTGGCAGCTTGCCTTGTCTCAAGGCCTTCTTGCTTCCACGACTTCTTCCACAAATCATGAAGGACTTTCATTTCAGTTCCCAATCAATAGCCTTTATACGGAGTTCCGATCAGTATTTAGCCGACTTCAAGATGTCACCAGCGTGGGCTTCCACGGGATGGGAATGCTTGAGAAGCTCTTCGAGATAACCAGCACCATCGCTGATGTCATGGTGGTGACCAGCCAATCTGGGCAGATTGGAGACGAAGATATTTCAAGAGTAGAATATTTGCTGTTTCTGTTCAAATTCCTCGCGGGATTCGATGCGGCTGCCTCAAAGCAGAGAAATTATCTACTTGAGAAATTGCAAACTATGAAAGGCATGTACACTATGATAGACTTTGACGATGCCGTTTCGAACAATATCGACGGCGCCGGTGGTATCGATGCTAGTCCCGGATCCCATTACTCTCCGCCCTAGGTTGGAAGATACATATACTAGACTGACAGTCATTGTACAAAATTATATAAATCAAAGCGTTTTAAAGAAGAAGCCTGGAGAGCTGGGTGCTAGATCTTGCGTATATCTCAACAATTTCCCGCGGCCGAATTCCACCAGCCGCCACAAATTAATATCATTGATCACTTATTTCTTCTCATAAATTTATCAATCCATAACGGATCACGATTGAATCCTCTTAGTGCATCATCTCAGTGCATCAAATCGGTATCGCCTCTCTTGTCGATGAATTGTAGGTCGGGCTCAAGAGTACTTAATAGCACGACAACGTTTTAGGACTATTATGTAGGAAGAGTTACGTTAGACTTGAAAACCCCTGGATTGATTCAAAGAACAATTAAATAGATTGATATGCCCCTCAACTATCTACAAGCAACTGATCCTAGTCTACACCAAAGAATGGTAAAATATTCAAGTAATTAGAGTAGAGAGAGTAATGCCTTGATCAAAGAAGAACCCCATTAGTTCTACGAAAGAAGCACCACATCGCTGCCTAGTACTTCCTATCTTCATCAAGCATATTGTTAACTTTTCCCAAAACCGAGATCTGGACCACGGTTCCATCGAGAGTGTGCAGCACAGTGGTTGAAAACTTCCGGGCACTGACTCCTTGCTCAAACAGAAGATCAAGCTCGAGATATGTCCTCCCCTTTGGCTCAGGAAGTCGGAAGTACGTCCAGATTGCACACAGCATACATGAGCCAGCCCAAAAGAAGCCTGTTTTGGCACCCCAATTCCAAGCCGTTAGATTCAACATACGGGGGGTAATGACGCTGGTGATGATGCACACGCAGTTATAGAGATTCCGTGCGAGGGCAACTGATTTCGTCCGAAGACGGGTCGAGGATAATTCAGACACAAGCGAATAACAAATTGGGCCCACGGTGCAGTCATAGAGAAAGGTATGGACGATAAGCAGACTGCCAATGGTCCACTGGGCTGCAACGTTCTCTCGGCCGGCTGTACCAACACAGCCGATGATGAGGAGGACAATTCCGAGAATGATTTGGCCATAAAGATAGATAGTTCGGCGCCCGAACCAATTCATCATAAACCAGGCGGCAATAGTGCCAAGAAGGCCCATGCCATACTGGCCAAGCGACATATTGAAAGAGTTCTCAACAGCCATACCGGCCTGTTGGTAGAAGTAGGTCGAGTATGATGTGATGGTAGAGCCGGTCGCGGCTTGGATCATCCATGTCACACAGACCACTTCGGTGCGCCCAAGATTGGTGCCTCTAAACAAATCCATGTGCGACATCCCCTCCTGGGCATCCTTCTCCGCCTTGTTGGTATGGATAATCATAGAGATTGTTTCGTTGGCGTTGAATGATATTTCCTCATGCTTTGTGGTGAGTCGATGAAGTGAACGTTTCGCTTCGTCGATACGATCATGACGGACGAGCCACCAAGGTGATTCAGGAGCAAAGAATATACCCACTATGAGAGGCACAGGCCACATCCACTGTAAAGCAAATGGGATTTTGTAGCCCCACACGTCATCCCGTGATAGCATAGATCGAAGTACTCCGGACGCAATGAGCTGACCCAAAACCCAGCAGGCATTGATATAGGTCGTGAGATAGGCGCGGAGATGGGTCGGGCAGACCTCGGAGGCGTACGTGGGAAGTCGTAGTTTGGAAAACGCCTCAAGGAATAGCGATAAGGATCTCTCCAATAAGAAGCTGAGCCAGAGATTTGGAGAAGAAGACGATAAAGATAAAACCAGTGCAGAATACTAATGCTCCAATGAGGGTTTTGCGGTAACCGAGACGGTCTGCAATAAGTCCAGTCAAGAGAAGCCCGATGATCTGTCCTGCTTGGTTGCCTCCAGAAAGACCTGACTGCCAGTCGGCTGCTAATTCGTAGCTGCCATCTGGTTGGCGCTCACCAAAGTCCCGTTGGAAGGGTGGATAAGCGTAGAGAGCGTTCAAGAGGACGACATCAAAACCCTCCATAATCACACATGTGGATAGGAAGATGGACCACAAACAAGCCCTCCTGTAGAGTTTCAGAGACTTCAAAAGACCCATACTCTGTTCATTCTTATTTGCGGTAACAGCCTCTTGGGCAACGACATCATGATCATCATTGGTACGATGATGCATGTTGACTGGTTGTTCTACACCTGCGGAGGGCATGGCGAAGAAAGTGTGTTCAAAGCCCCAGAAGAGGACAAGGTTGGCTGGTTTGATGTTGGTGTTATGGTCTAAGCTGGAGGAGTTTTAGGACCTGAATGATATGATATCTTCTGAAAAGGTCGCGTGGAAGGGATCAAATATATATACTTCTTTTCGTTCTTCAAGGCACGAGAGCAGACAGCCTCAGATAACGAAATATGGGGCTATCTCCACAGAATGAACTTCTCCACGGGGCGATTGACGTGGAGATAACCATTGTGGGAAAGTGATACCGTGGAAATGGTTCGAGGCCTTGCTGGGGAAAAGTTGACTTCACGATTTCTGATTTCTTATCGGAAGATTATACCTCAAATTGCCGCCAACGCGAATTTAATGTCGGGCCGACAATAGGCCAATAAGCTTGTCTTATTGTGCCTCAAACGGATCACCCCACAATCATCTCGGAGCGACAGTCAGCCAATCAACTACCTCGTTACTCGGGCCGACAATAAGCCAATCACCATCTAGATATCACCAGCCTCTCACTTGTGACTTCAGTCCCATACTCCCCTTCCATTAGTGAGTTGGCTGGCTTGGCATGGCGTGGTTCACATTAAAAAGACAAAAAGGCATCTCAGTAGTAAGCACCTCCAAGGCCATCCTTTACGTTTTCCCCTAATAAGTTTTATAACCCACCATGGCTGGTCTGCCTCATGTGAAAACGTGGTGGAAGTCCACTGTCATCTATCAGATCTATCCTGCATCCTTCTGCGATTCCAATGGCGACGGCATTGGAGACATCCGTGGTATTGCGTCCAAGCTTGATTATATAGCCAGCCTAGGTGCAGATACAATATGGCTTAGCCTCGTTTACGACAGTCCGCAAGTTGACATGGGATACGACATATCGAACTATGAAGCCATCTACCCTCCATACGGGAGCGTTGAAGATATGGAAAGTCTGATAAGAGAAACACATGCTCGGGGGATGAGAATCATGATGGATCTTGTCATCAACCACACTTCGGACCAACATGCTTGGTTCAAAGAATCCAGGAGTAGCAGAGACAACCCCAAACGGGATTGGTACATCTGGCGACCAGCAAGATACTCGCAGGGCGGCGACCGGCTGCCACCCAATAACTGGCGCTGCAGTTTCGGGGGTGGCAGCGCATGGGAATGGGATGAGTCGACAAAGGAATATTACCTCCATCTGTGGGCCAAGGAACAGCCAGATTTGAATTGGGACAGCCCGGAGGCCAGGAAAGTCATCTATGCATCTGCCATGGTGTTTTGGTTGGACTGCGGAGTGGATGGTTTTCGAGTTGATACGGTCAATATGTACAGCAAACCGGTCGACTTCCCAGACGCTCCGGTCACTGACCCAGCAGCACAGTTCCAGCCCGCGGCCATGTTATACTGCAATGGACCAAGGATGCATGAGTACATCAGCGAGATGAATGAAATTTCGGCACGGTACGGAGCGATAACGGTCGGTGAGCTTCTCGACACCCCCGACGTGGCAAGAATATTGCCCTATGTGAGCGCTGCGGCCCGACAGCTCAACATAGTCTTCCAGTTTGACGCGGTCGAGGTAGGCTGGGGCCGTACGCATAAATACGAAACAACTCCCAAGAATTATACGCTTCCCCAATTCAAAGAAGCCATTGGCAAGGCACAGAGTCTTATCCAGGGAACTGACGCCTGGACAACTGCTTTCCTGGAAAACCACGATCTTTCGCGATCAGTCTCAAGGCTCACGGATGACCACCCCACCCTTCGAGAATCGGGAGCCAAAATGCTAGCTGTTCTTCAGACTTGTCTTAGCGGAACCCAGTACATTTATCAAGGGCAGGAAATTGGTACAGTCAACGCCCCAAAGGAGACATACCTATTGGAGAACTACCTGGACATCAGTAGTCGTCTCTTTATCGACATGATCAGGGAACGCCACGGGGGGAATAACGAGGCCGAGCTCGACAGGGGATTTACAGCACTACAACATCTGGCCCGTGATCATTCACGGATACCCATGGCATGGAACGGTGCCGCCAAGTATGGCGGATTTTCTGAGGAAGCTGAACGGGCTGGATTGGATGTCAAAGAGCCTTGGATGAAGGCCCATCCATTATCACATGAAATCAACGTTGCGGCGCAAGTAAACAACACAGAAAGTTTGCTTGGCTTTTGGCGCAAGATGTTGCTATTTAGGAAGCAGCATGAGGATATTCTGGTATATGGAGGTTACCTATGTCTTGAAAGGGATGACGTTGATATCTACATTTTCATCAAGCAAGCGCAGGATCGGAAGAGAAGGATGGTGGTTGTTCTTAACTTCACCTCGGAGGAGAAACCCTGGGCCGTTCCAGAATCTATAATGGTCCTCACTAACGGCGAGACTCCAAAACTTATTCTTACAACTCACGAGAGTAAGGAGAGTTCTGAAACCTTAGCCCCATTTGAAGGTAGGGTCTATATCATGCCAAACAATGTTCTGCAGTCTAATCTATAGGGGTTATTACATGTAACGCGAAATCCCTATATCTAGAAATTTAGGATGTTGAAATAGAAAGGTTTAAGGGCTAAAGAAAATAAATCGTGTCACGGCGTCAAAATGAGCAAGTGGGTCGGCCACTCGCTCATCTCGTACGCCAAATTATTGCTTGATCCAGGTACTTTTTGTCTTTTTTTTAGTAATTTTCCCGGCTCTCTTTATCTTGGATAAATGCACTGATGACCGACGAAAGAAGACAGGTAGCAAAGCCAGATACTAGATGCTATTAGCTTTATTCAATTCTTGATTCCTCGTGAAATCTTACTATATGTGGTCTTGAGCGAGCCAACAAACGCACCAACCACAAGCTTGCGCAGCTCTCCAATTAGCTTTGATATGTTGTCAATATGAGAAGTTACTTTTTTGATAAACCGGGCGTCAAGGTTAGCAATGGATTGCTGTAAAATGTTAGACAAGTCCTTACTTCTGCTTTATTCGGGACATCCACGATGGCATCTAATCTTCGGGTGAAGAATGGCTGAAGAAGCACATTGACTGTCGTAACAGCAGTGACCCTACCTAGGCTGGAGCAAGGAAAAAACCACCGGTAGCTATTGTCATCTCTTGCTTATCGAGATGCGACGACATACTGACAAACGAGGCGGACTGAGCTACAACTGTGCAAATCCGTAGTAATAACGTACGGAACTCCCAGGAGTGAGTGTCGCCATTCCAGTGGGCCCAGATTAGGACACATGAGGTGGATCCAAGCAGTCCGACCAAGACCAGAATGATTCCTTCCCTTGTATGCTTGAATTTTGGATTACGTGGAATGCTGTGAAGGCCATGGGAAGGGCATATTCTAGATAGGAACAGGGATGTTTAGGGTAGCCTGAACTCTCAGCCAAATTACTTTACCCCGCGCCACTTGTTAGATGTGTACAGGGATCTGGTGCGGGGAACCCCGAGACGAGCAAGAGAAGAGTCAGACGAAGGCGAATTGGCTTAGAGTATGCCCTACAGTTTTCCGTCCAACGTCTGAATAGATTAGATTTGCGGCTACATCATGTTGAATATCTAGGTAGCATCAAATGGGTACTGCAGTAGGTGTTGAGTAAGATTAGCGCCAACGTATCGGGCGATCCCATCGACCAGTTGTCTTGACATCGACGGTAACTGGCTTATGACGCCCAAGACTAACGCTGGTGCTATCGCTATTTGTGTATGCGTTGGTCTTAAAAAAGTAATAGAGGAATAAAACTATTTGAATTGACTTAATGTTTTCTCTTGTTTATTTATCTAAGTAGTTGTTTTTTTATCAGAAATCCGCAAGTCATATTGATAGCAACTAATTATTGATTATTATATTAAAATCAAGTTTGTATACCTACGGGTTCTGTTCTACCTTATGACCTGTCACAACGTCCTTTCACGGCGAGCCGGGGTATCAATTTCAGAGGTATCATAAATGCATCCCTTGCTGTCCGGTTCGTCCAGTTCCCGGCATTCGCATTTGAGCCATGTCCGAAGACTAGCACACAGCCACATGTGGGCTTCAAAGTTAAACAAAGTCAAACTATTTCAAGTTTTGGTGATGAAAATGAGTGTAAGGCGCCGCGAGCCATACAGAAGGGTTCAAGCTACTCTGCTGAATCATTGCAGGGCTTAATCTTAATATCGGACTCGCCAGTGTACGGGTTATCCGGTATTCCACGGATAACCCGTTGGGAGACACATTTCCCTGAATTAACCATGACCCTGGACACGATCCGCAAATCTGCCGTCATCCTCTCTGCTATCATGATAAGATAGTACAATTCAATATTAGTTCCAATTTAGAAGGCAAATTGACTCTCTGGAACGGTAGCAATGCTCCAGGTACAAGCTGCTAAGACTGATAATCTCGCCTCATGTATTTGTGGCAGACATGAATGATTGCCTAAAATAAGATGGATAGTTTCAACAACTGTACTCTATAGAGAACAAATATATCGTACTACAAAGAATCTTGGCTGTAATTAAACAGGCTTTTTGCGGCAGATACGGCAGGCTCGTTAATTAACTTGACCTGATTAAACTTGCCACATTGCTCCTGTATGATGCCGCGCACTGCATCTCTATACATGATGTTGCCCATGAGACCTCCGCCAAGAACGAGAGCACATTGGCCTACATTGATGGTTTGCTCCTTGACCAGCATCTGCACGAGTTCCGCCACGCTGGATGCACCCGATTCCACAATCTGTTTTGCCTCGATATCCTTCTCAACAGCCGCAAAGACGGCAGAGGTGGCACTTGCTATTGTCTTTGTTCTCGATGCGTCGTCATACTCTCCTGTATTTCCTAGCGTACTTCGAATGAGGATATGGCTAAGGAGGGTTTCCGGCGTGCAATCGGCATTCTGACGCTGGAAGTAATCTAAAACCTCCCGAGAAAGCGGCGAAAAATTGGCTAGTTCATCGGCTGTGCTTTTCCTTAGAGCGTGTGCGTCGCAGTCCTTTAGTGCCCTGCGGATTCCCTCTCGGCCGATCGCATATCCTGACCCTTCATCGCCAAGGAGTCTTCCCCAGCCCCCTGATCGGCCAACCCGTTCAAATTCTTTGCCTTTTCGTGTGTAACTCATTGCCACAGAACCAGTGCCAACTACTAGAACGATGGCCGAGATTATATCAGGCTCGGACATTAAGCAAGCAGGAAGGAGATCAATGTCTGAAGATACTCGCAAGCCCCCATTGAGCGAGAGCCCAAACAACTGAGAAAGTGCGTCATTGATGATTGGTTGAAGTGTTGGTCTGTCGTATCCCGCCAGGCCAACCCAGACTTTAGTAAACGCTGCTGCCGGTGACTGACCTCGTGTCGACGGATGCTTACGAAGGGCATTGTGTACCACGGCCGTTATGGTTGCAAGGGTGGTGTCGAGTCCTACAGTGGAACTAGTACGCGTTATCAGTACATAGATCATAGACTCTTTGGGTATTATATCGGGCATATTACACGTTGCATGGTCCGCCCACACTTGACGCAAGTTCCCCGTCAGCCGACAGGATAGCTGCTTTGCAGCTAGTACCTCCGGCATCCACGCAAAGGACCACCGCGGCGGGGCGATTCTGGTCATTGGGATTGCCTGTGTCCCTCGTGTCGGGAACTGGGGCGTGATTTGCATCCTGGTTTGGTCGGGTGACTGTCATCTTAGTCTGCTTATGTTGGCTTGGGAAAGGTCTTTTGTGCATCGTATAAAGCTAAATTCCGTGAACGAATATACACAGGCTTTTAACATTATGATATGACTCGTTTACTTCTCCACTCTGCAGATTCCTTAGTCCCCTTCGGGTTATCCGACGGCTGACGGTTGACTTCTTGTTGCTTGGCCGCAAAATCTCCGTCAAATTGGACCGAGAGGGTCCGCACCCCACAGATAAGGAACTCCTCTTCTCCATCTTTCTCCATCCTTTCCCCTTTCTATTTAAGAGTGTGGTTTACCAACATGTTTTCGCAACTTCCACAAGAGCGCAGCTGGCAGTAGTCTTTTTATCGTGTCTGTAACTTTATCAAGCAAAGCAGAAAGAAGAAGGCTGAAACATGGCAGAATCAAACGCCAAGAATGTTCCCCAAGTTACCGAAGGGGACATCCCTCAACGAGAGAGTACCCAGTGGCAACCATCATCCTCGAAGCTTGTGAGGTTTTACTCTCATCCGTGGACTCAGATCATTCTGATCAGCTTCATATGTTTCTGCCTCCCTGGTGTAAGTCTTTAACCTAGAATATCCGGCTAGTCTCAATGTCCGCAACGCTAAGACGTAGCCGAAGATGTACAATGCCTTGACCGGCCTAGGCGGATCTGGCCAGGTTGATTCGACCGTCGCTGCGAACGCCAACGTAGCTCTTCTATCCGCGACGGCCGGTACGGCTCTTTTGGTTGTTGGGCCTTTGTTCACCCGCGTGGGACCCCGAGTTTGCTTCCTCATCGGTGGCTGGACATATGCCCTATATAGCGGCAGCCTCTTACACTTCAACCATCACCACAATGGGGCTTTTGTGATTGCTTCAGGCGCCCTTCTCGGAGTCGGTGCCTCTTTCATCTGGATCGTCCAAGGGGCCATCATGACGACTTATGTTGAAGAATCCCAAAAGGGGCGGGCTATAGCAGCGTTCTGGATCATTTTCAATCTAGGAGGAGGGATTGGCTCTCTCGTGTCCTTTGGCCTCAATTATAATTCCAAAACGAGCACCGTTTCGGATTCCACCTATATCGCCTTGCTGGTCATTATGGGATTCGGCTGGTTGCTGGGTATATTCATCTGCTCTCCTTCTCGCATCCGCCTAGCACAGCTACACAATGCAGCGGAGACGGAGAAGCGGACCATGAAGGGTGCCGTACAAACGGCAGTCAGCACTCTCTTCAAGTGGCGTGTCGCTTGCATGATTCCTCTTTTTTTCTCAGCCAATGTCTTTTACAGCTACCAGCAGAATAATGTCAACGGCCTAACCTTCAATATCCGCACGCGCTCGCTGAACAGTGCTCTATACTGGATCGCGCAGATGTTGGGGGGTATGCTCATCGGGTTTCTGCTGGATCTGCCTTGCCTCGACCGCCCAGGGCGTGCCCGCCTCGGCTGGGGTTTTCTTTTAGTCACCGGCATGGCGGTCTGGGGTGGAGGCTACGCGTTTGAGCTGTGGCATGAAGAACGCATGGCCCAAGGGCTCAAGCAGGATATCGACTATACCCAAGGAAACCTTTCGACTGGTCCCATCTTTTTGTACATTTTCTATGGCGCGTATGACGCCCTCTGGCAAGGATTTGCTTACTGGATGATCGGGACTGAGTCGAATAGCGCCGGTCGTGCTGCGGTTCTTGTCGGTGCCTACAAGACCTTTCAAGCTACGGGAGGAGCCATGGCGTGGCGTATTAATGCGCAGGGGGCTAGTGGTAGGACCCAGCTTGGGATGGACTGGGGTTTGTGTATTGGCGCGTTGGTTATTGCCTTGCCTGCGGTCTGGACTGTGTCCAAGTCAACGCCTATGGAGGAGGAAGCTGGGTATACTCCAACTGATATCGGACTCAAGAAACTAGAGGAAGAGGTGTAAGAAACAGGGCATTTACTTGAAAAGACTGGAAAATGCAGGCCTGAAGAGTCTCTGCCTTGTTATGCGGAATGATTTGAGACACTGACTTTCCTTATCCGAAAATGACTCGGTGGAAGTAAGAACTTTGCGCCTTCACAATTGCACAATTACCATAAGTTGTTATAGATATTCCATCCAAGTGATTCCATATCATCTACGAAATGAATTTCAAATAATATAAGAAAGGTCTGACATTACCATAAATCGAACTAAAGGCCATTCAGAGACGAATAAGAGGTAGGGAACTGCTGGATTTTAGATTCCGTCTTAATATGTCCCTTGTATTAGCAAGCATTTTACGAAGAATTGGATGATTGCAGGTGAATCACATCCGGCTAATTTTGTGTAGATATATCGCCACTTGAGGTTCCCACCCACTTCTCAGACGCTTTCACGCTGAATATATCATATTAAGTACCGCTTTAACTTGCCATGTCATACTGTTATGACTTTAATAAAATTAGTCTCTATAGGGTGAAGCGAACTGAAAAGTAAAAACATAACATACAATCACAAAATGAAATATTTGTGTAAGTAACTTCTAAGAATAGCTTTCTGTTTTCCACCATGGAACTCAGAATGATTCAGTAGGAGCTGATTCTGAGTGGAGCTTCTGAGTAGATGATTGTTCAATTCAGTCGATTTTATCGAAAATGATTGACCTAGTTCCGATTCTTGAGTCTTAGGACTGGGATGCTTCAACTTTGCCCTGGCTCAACGGTCAGGGCCTCAACAACCTCTTTCGCCGCCCGTTGTCCAGCACACACTGCGCCTTCCATATATCCGTACATTCTTGTGGATGTTTCACTTCCCGCCCAATGAATCGGTCCCACAGGTTTCCGGATCCATTCACCGTACGAGCTGATGATGCCTGGCGGAGGGGAGGCGAGCGGGCACCCACCCGACCACGCGTCATGAAGCATCGAATGGTAAAAGAACTCGTCTGGTTCCAGAGCTTCCTTACCGAAAAGGCCCGCGAACTCTTCAATCGCAATCTTCCTCCGCTCGTCCTCTGACAGAGCTGCAAACTCCCTGCATTTGGGTCCGGTGAGGAAAGCCATCAGCTTGCCCTTGGAATCGGCTCCCGGCGACGTGGCGTCAAAGACAATGGGGAGGTGTCCGTCGAGATTCGTGGCCTCGCCGCGGAGACCGCGATCTCGCCAAAACGGGGTCGCATAAGTAGCAAAGACTTTTGCATATACGCCAAGTTCTATTGCCTCGAGGAGGGCCTGCTTTTCCGTCGGAAGGCTCGGTTCGAACTGCACCTTGGCGGCGAACTGAGGCGGTACCGTGAAGATGACGCGTTTGGCGCAATACTCGCCTTTGGCTGAGGTGATGGTGCAGCCCGAGTCATCGTACTTGACCTGGTGCACCGGCTCGTTCAGTTTGACAATCTCGTCACCGCCAATTCCCTCCCAGATTAATTTGGCAATGGCCATACCGCCGCCTACCATCATGTCCTGTTGGAGTCCATCCTTTGAGCTGAAAGCTGCCTCGACGCCACCCAAAGTCTTGAACACGAAGGCCGCGAACAACAGCGAGATATCGCCGCCTGATCGACCAAAGACTCCCTGAAAGCCCAAATCCATCATATCCCGACATCCCTTGGTGAACGAGTGTCGCTTTACCCATTCGTCGATTGATATGCTATCCCAGGCCTTGGCCTTGCTATGTGCCCATGGCGCATTGACATCTACGCTGCGGACTTTCTTCTCGAGCTTTTGCAGCAATATACCACTGTCGATAATCTCCCACGGCCGAAGCGGTGGAATCAGCCCCGAATACTCCTTCGCCCGGCCGCGATGAAGAAATACGAGCTTGCCCTTTTGTGGTATGGGGAAGACCTCCACGTTGTACTCGCGTGCGAGGCCGTACATGAGGTCCTGCTGCTTGCCGAGGAACGAGCCGCCGACGTCCCAGTATGTGCCATCGTCGCGATGGATGGTTTTAGCGCGCCCGCCGATGCGTTCACGCGCCTCAAGGACAAGGATTCTTGGCTTCGTTTCGTGCTCAACCAGAGCTTTGGCGGCGGCGAGTCCCGAGTATCCGGCGCCGACTATGATGCAGTCATAGGTCATATCCGCCATTTTGCCTTTGTAAATAAGCCTATAGTTGGAGGAATCTGTTTTCCCCTACGACCGATGCTGGTGGAGGTTTTATATCGAAACTTTTTATCGGATGATGCACCCTAGCAAATCAAGTGCTTATTATGCTTATGCTAATCTCCGCTGACACATCAGAATAGAATGGGAGGGGCAAATGAATCATCAAGATTCAGATTTGTTGCTCGGTCACTACCAGCATCATATGGAAACGAAGTCTAACCAATTACTCCGCAGTATATGATGTTCTGCGATGAGGATATGCCAACGAGCTAGATCAAATTGTCCGGTAAGGGACCAGAACAGAATTCAGAAGCACGATTCAGGCAGCAGCATCCCTTGCTGTCCTTCTCCACTTCTATTCAGGTGCAAATGGGTAATAAATAAGCTCTGATGCCGTGGTCCGAAAGCACGAGCCATTTTCCTGTTCGGGTATACATCAGCGAGCAGTGTTAGTCTACCCTGTGACAACCACCAGTTGACAATCCTTGTCAACAAAGGGATTTCAACTCGAGTAGTTAAAGATTCATAAGCGGCTAGTAGAGTGGGGCAATTTGGAAATTAGCTTATCATAAAATTAAGGAACTGCCTCCGTCCTAGCCATGCAATCAATAACGTGGGCGATTGTCTTTCTCTTTTTCCCGTTCTCTTAGGTTTTAGCGGGCATCATGCAGTCTTTCCAAACAGGAGCAACACTCTCCAACCAAGAGCAACACGTTTGGGGCCAAGCTCTAGCTTTTATAAACAACACCGTGAGCTTCGGATAAGAGTTTGAACCCAAAAAAAACCAGCAATGGAGGGTGCCAGACTCGACATCTCAACACAATGAATACAAAAGGGAAAAGGATGATAATTGCAGACTGTCTAAATAGCCAAGATCGATTGAGTCTGCGAAAGTAAGGAATTGCTCCTTAGTATACCCCTCTTGCCAGACAAAGTCGACCATCCTGAGCTCGCCATCTCCCTCTGCAGCCTTGGGCGACTCTTCTTTTATATCAAGAGGATCTAATCCGAAGTACCCAGCATAAGAGACTCCGAGTCATTATTGCGGGTTGTAGCCTTATTTCTGATGATAAAGATTGGCAATGATCTTGAGCTCCCTAAATAGTCCGTAAACGACCACATATGTCTTCCAAGATCTCAATTTCGGCTTTGAACTGGGCTGCCAGCATATTCCCCCTGTCTACCATGTGGCTCAATAGGCTGTAGAAGCTTTCTGACCAAAACTGTTGGTCCTTCAATAATGCCGCGTCAATTGCGGTAGCCACGACGAGAGCGACTAATGCTGCAAATATAGCGCCTAGGTCAAAGCGTAGAAAGGATTCTGTACTCACACTATTAGCAAGCCGAACGGATACTACCTCACGTACCGAAAGCTTTATATGAACTGACCTAAGAGGTTCTCGCATTGCAAGTCGGCGAGTATGGTTAATATTTGCTGCGCTGACTCGATGCACATGAGGATAAGGCTCCTAATGCTGCCAGGATAATGGACATGGGCCAGCGATAAATCTGACTGACCTAGTCTGGCTTGTAGAAAGGTGAAGAGGAGCGGTCTTGTTGCAATTACAATACACCAAAAAAAAGCATCAGCGATGTATTCTTGGAATAAAGATTTGTCACAGTCCTGGCTAATATACCTGATGGTGAAGAACATGAAGGGAACATGACAATCTGCAAACACCTCCTTCTAGTCCATGCATAGCGACCCCGAAGGAATCATTGAGCTGATCGGTGACACTAGCAACGTTCTTCAACGCATCCCTCATAATTGCAAGAAAGCACTTGTCTAGACGTCCCTCTGCGCCATATACAGCTGCATGTGTTCAAGGTTAGCAGGATCGGGATCCAAATGGTGATAGAGGGATCAACTAAACTGTGTAAGACTTGTGCAAGAACTTTGGAAAGTTTGATCTGAACCTCCAAACCCATCGACTTTTGGGGTTGACCCGGAAATGTGGGCAAGCCCGCTTCGATTTGCTCCTCAGGTATGCCCATCGGCACACCCATGAGAGAAGATATCTCACGATCTAGAATATATATTGTCCACCAGACATGGTGGCACCTCTCGGATCGTGTACTGTCCATATCTTGGCTATGTATTTTGGTATGCATCCCATCACCAAGAGCCACACGGATGGCTTGACCAATCTGCAAGACAATCTTGTCAATGATCGCTCTCCATCCGGCCGATAGGCGATACTCACCATCCTGTAGGAAGCAAACCAAAAAACTCGGCCAGTTCTATCGGGTTGCAAGATGTGTCAAACACGACAAACTGGTTAAGCCTCTTCATGGCGTGCAGGAAGCGATCTGTGCCTGGTGGTGTCCGCGTCTTATTGCCATTGGCGGCGAGTGCTTCGCCGAATGCAATTATGAACAAATAATGTACATACCAGAGAGACGATAAGCCGGATGGATTCTCATGATGAAGGCAGAAATGGTGCATGAAATCCTTCTCATCGTAGAGATGAAATAGTTGTCCGCAATGAAACTTGACGGCACTGATGAGGCACAAAGCGTATTCTCCTGTAGGGAGTGATAGAGAGCCGAGGATAACTGGCTGATCTAGCTTCCACCCCAAATTATAAGACGTACCATCAAAGTTGAGGTTGTCCAGTGGCAGAGGGGCTTGCATTACGGATTCATGCATCATTACAAGGACCCGTCGGCCAAATGACCAGCTTGAACATGTGCCCAGGTTTACTGATAAGAGTGAGCATAGGAAAATGGGAAATATCAAAGGAATGTATTTACATACTTGGCCGGCCGCTTGTAGCAGCGAAGTATCGAGAGTAGCCTGACGCAAGTGGATTGACTAAGGCTGTTGGTGGCTCAGGGCTTGAAGTCGGCTCTATGGAAGACACAAACGTTTCAAATCTACTAGGGTTCCTCTTATGCTCAGATGTACTCTCTCTGGCCTTTTCCGGTGAACAGTCTCCGCTACCTTGGTCTTGGTAGGCTTAGCTAAGTTCTCTAGAGCCATTACGACGACTGACCTCTTGCGCTCAATTTTTGAGTGCCTTTTGGTTGAAACTGTGCCATGTGGGAATTTATCTCCCTAGCATCACCGTGCCGTTCCAACGTGGCAATTCGGGCCTTGAGTTGGGCGAGGTAGCTAGAAATGTTATAATGAGGCGCTCGTGGGTAATGCGGCTTGTACTCACGCTCGAGAAACAGTGACCATCTCTGAGTCATGATCGAAATCGCATTGTGCATTCTTCTTCACACATTCTAAACAAGGATACGAGCCGCTGCACTTGCTTTTCTGCACACGACACCGGCCACATCTATTGTTGCTAACAGTTGGCATGAGAATTTACAGAGGGGCATGGACTGCTTACGCTTTGGAAGCACGCGACCTCCGAAATCTAGAGTGGTTATTCATCTCGAGGTAGTCTCTAGGATAATAGACGGAGGGAAATAAGTAGCTGACAGCTGGAAAGGACCTATACGCTCATACCTGAAATCCCTGAAACCTCGGAGTTTCCGGGACTGGGGCCCGAAAACAAGTCTTTATTTTGCCCTTTATGGGAGTCGTCGAATGAAACGATGCTTTAATACGAGATTGTTTCTCTATTCTAGGGAAGATATAGGAAATGATAAACGAGTAAACCGTGGGAAGAAACATAGAATAAGGAACAGGGATCATGGATGAATAGTTGGAATTTAGAGCGGGGATACGAAGGCGAGGTTCATGTAATGTCGGCACAGCATCCGCAACCAGAAAGCTCCCGTAGTGTCCGGCTAATCCGGTGCAGTATGATTGGCCAATCGCTAATTAGACAGCTTCAGACCAGCTTAGTTTCTTAGATGCAATAGATCTATGTGGTGATCACAGGTTCAAGTCCTATACTACGGCATTCCCGGTGAAGAAGTCAACTAACAGTTAATCAAATATTGTATAAATAGGCAGCAATCTTGTTAAAAAGAGGAGAATAGCAAGACAATTCACTTCATGCTCAAAAACTCTTCTCTACTGCATATTCAAATTGCGATTATAGGGTCCTCCGTGAGTGTCTACCTGGTTGTAGCAGCGCTGAGCTGCTGGCTTCTTCATGCAATTTACCACCTACTTATATCCCCTTTGAGCGATATTCCCGGCCCCTTCTGGGCCAGATATACTCGTCTCTGGTACCTCTACAAATCCAATACCGGCAATTTTCATCTTGACATCATCAAGCTGCATGAGACATACAGCAAGATTATCAGGGTTGCTCCCAACATATATTCAATATCAAGCGTCAACAAGGCTGTGTACAGAGCCGAAAGTCACTTTGCCAAAAGCGACTGGTACGACTCATGGAAATACCCGGACCCCGAGAATATAACACTCTTTTCAGATACCAACATTAAGCAACACAATAAGTCCAGGCACAGGGTGCAAGGCATGCTCTCCATATCCACAATAGTTTCATATAAAGCTCAAATTCACGAGATCGACAAAACGTTTCTGCAAAAGCTGCATCACTTCGCGGAGACCGGGGAAACTATCCCGCTTGATTATTGGCTCTAGTACTACGTGTTTAACGCCATGGCATCCATAACCTTCTCCGAGGCTTTCGGGTTCTTGAGCGAGGGGAAAGATATTGATAGCATAATGGCTGCTCTGGACAAAGGCAACAATTATTCGTTATGGGCGGGAGTCTACCTAGAGCTTCACCCCTATCTGTACCCTATTCTCGAGCAAATACCTACTTCAGGAGTATCCGAGATGGGGAAGATGATGCGTTTCATCAAAAGAATGATCGCTACTCGTAGGCAACAGCGATCCGATAAGCGTGTTGGCGGAGAGGAAGCGACAGCAAAACATACAGGAGACCAACAAGCACCAGAAGACTTCCTTGACAAGGCCATGAATGTCCAAGCCAAGGTCCCAACCAAGATGACGGACGGCCACATTTTCGCACTAGGCTGGAGCAATGTCAGTGCCGGAAGAGACACTATCGGAGTGAGCTTAACCGCTATCTTGTATCATCTGTCACGAAATACAAAGGCGCTAAACAACCTTCTTCGGGAGATCCTTGCCGTTGAGGCTGAGGGAAAGTGCACTAGAGAGAGCTTCTCGTTCTCCTAGTCCCAATCGATGCCTTATTTACAAGCCTGTATCAAGGAGGCTCTTAGAGTCCATGCCGCAGTTGGCCTGCCGCTCTGGCGTATTGTCCTAGAGGGCGGCAGGCAGATTTCCGAACGTCACTTTCCTCAAGGCTCTGTGGTCGGGGTTAACACCTGGGTAGCGCATTATGACGAGGCTGTTTTTGGCAACGATGCTCATGAGTTCCGGCCTGAAAGATGGCTAGAAGCGGACAAGGATGAGCTGAGGACACTCAACGCGGCGTGGGTCCCTTTTGGGGCAGGTTCCAGGACCTGCATTGGGAGGCACATCTCAATGTTGGAAATCAATAAGCTGCTACCTCTCCTCCTGATGAACTTCGAGTTTGACCTTATTGGGGATAAGGAATGGACAACGGAAACTTTCTTGTTTGTTAAGCCAAAACAATTTGAGGCTCGGATTAAGGCAACGCGGGTTTGTGTTGAAACTCTCTGACAAAAATACTTAATTATTTTCCTTTAGTAGTCATTGTCTTAAGATATCGGGTCTGGCCTCTTCCATTTATGTTTCCCATTATAGTCAAACTCTCTCGCAGTATTACTATAAACAAGTTATACCAATATATAGAAACAAAGGATTAAGGAGACAGCTTTCTGCTACTACTCGCAACTTAGACCTCCTGATAGACCAATATATATCCTCCCTATTTCTTTTCTTTCTAAAAGAAAAGAACCATAAAAACCCCAAAAAGCAACAGCTTCATCACAGGTGCAGAAACGGCTGCTATGAACAAGCAACAGCAGCTATGTCTGTGCCAAGGCTGAGTATTAGGCAAACCTAACTCTTGTAGAGGTCACAGCTGCTTTGGCAATGTGACGATGCCCCTGTTTAGGTTGAAGCGGAAGCTGAAGCCGTGGGTTACTCCTTGTTTGAGTTGTCATCGCCAGACATAGCAGATTGCTCGATATTCTTTGGATACCATTGGTCCGCATCTCCCAGGCGATCACTAGTCAGTCCAGCACTACCAGGATGCCTCATGCCAGCAGCGAGCTCCCTCTGGTATGACACCATGCAAAGTCTCTCTGCTTCCTTGGGTGTAAGCTGCAGCTATAAGCCAATTAGACAATGCTCCAACGATTGGTTCTGTGGATTGTTTTTCTGAATGGGTATAACTCACATAAATTTCAATAACAACACCACTGATAAACAAGCCAAGCCAGACGGACATACCAAATGGAAGGTGATGTGCAACCACAGCCTCTGCAGCTGAAGTAGGGTTTCTCGAATCAGCTCTAACAACTGCCATTTGCGCTGGGTTCTCTCCGCTGAGCCAGGTTGAGCAGTCAGGGTAGAGGCGCAGTAGCCTATCAACATCTCCAATGGTAAATTTTAACCACCCACATGGCCTTGCAGAATAGTAACCTCCAATTTGCGAAATGATATCTGCAACAAGATAGTCAAGAAGTCTTGCCATAAGAATCGTCCCGCCCTAGGCTGTATTAGTTAGAGGAAGAGGTTATAACGGTTAAGATGACATACATAACCAGGCACGCAACATCCATGCTCGATGTTGATCAATTTGTAGTCTCTTGATGTTGATATACGCCATTATAAGCGCACCGAAGAATAGAATAAAAATAGCGCCGGAGGCAGATTGAACATCGAGCCCACCGCCAAAAGCGTTGCGTGCGATCAAGAGACCACCAACAGCGCTGAACGCACTGGAACTCAGGACTATATAGCCACTGATGCGATGAAACAGTATGAACTTGTGGCGGATAACGGGCACGAACTGAAAGCATGCGAGAACACTGGCTGGAAGGACGCCTGCCAAATGCATGTATATGCCAATCCTATGTAATCAGGCCGAGGCACTACCTCCACTACCTCCCTTACCACAGAAGCCATTGCCAAAGTCGATCTTACGCATGCTTAGGGCGCAGAATGCTGTGAGAGGGAAGGTAAAGAGAATGCAGAAGAAGAAGTTATACCCGTGGGAGAAACCAATAGGGTTATAGATTTTCCGCATTGCTGCCACGAAGCAGTTTGCAGGAGGCTTAGATGGGATAACCATTGTGTCGGCGGCTATTTTCGATGCTGTTGCTATTGTTTTGTTCCTTACATAAGAGACGTTTGGCGTGAAGATGAAAGGGTGGCTAGTTATTCAAGTCTCTTCTTTATATGGTCCGTTCTTTAGCCAAATCCAGATAAATCATAGATGTTAGAGTCACTTATTGAAGGCTACATGTCCACTAGCAAGGGTGTGCACAGAGAGAGGGCTTAGATGCGTTTGCGCGGAGGTATCGGTGCACCTTGCACACAAACATATGAAACAGATGGCAGTGCAACCCGCCCTTCTATCTCGTAATGAGATGTAATGCTGCAATAGGCACTCTGCCAGAGTGGTCAGGACTCATATTCCGTGTCTACTGCTTAGTGATTGGATAGATTTTCGTCTCTGCTAGCGAAATGGGATCGGACTTTGACTTCGATCCACAGCGGAAAATATACACCCGTGCAGTGCGCGCGCACTACTCTATCCGAAACCCGGTATCATGCCATTCGACCCTGCTGACAAATAGTGTATATCTTAGTGAAGCAGGGTACGACGATCATCGACAACGAAGTCTAGAGGGCAATGAATTCCAAACCAGCATGAATTCAACTCTTGCAAACCCTACAGTAGACGATTTTGGTGCCATCACACCAGTGGAGCGGGGTGCTTTAAAAGATTCTGAGGCGCATCGAGAGAGTGTCCCAATATGGCAGCCCTTTTGGCTCCGAAAATCCGTCCTCGTCGGTTTTTTCTGTTGGTTCCTCTGCTGCACTATTACGCTCCTCATCTTGTTACTCCTTTCAAACCGTGATGGGGGAATAGGCAGTGCAAACCAAGAGCTTGGATGTTTGTATCGATTTGCTCGACTGCAAGTATGTCTTCCTTCGAGCGATCTTGTATAGGAATGCACTGACGCAGTTTTCAAAGTCTTCACTCTTGTTGCTGTACTTTTATCTCGGGTGGAGCTTCAAGTGTTGCGATATTACCCTTGGGCGCTTATACAGTACTCGGACAGTTGTAATCCAAAGGCATATCATTTGAATTATTCTTCTACGATACTGCCTATGGTGCTTTTCCGCTCATTCCAACGCAAACATGTCCTAGTGGCTCTGATCATCTCATCTCTGATCATTTTGAGAATACAAATAGTTCTCTCGCCTGCCCTCTTCCTATGGGGGCCTCAACAACGATCGCAACCTGCCAGCGTTGAGATTTTTGACTCTTTTGATATATCCGCAGCTCCTGACGAGGCTGGACCAGAATTCATTTATAATCAACATGCTGTGGAGCAGTTTGACATGGAACTTCCATTTGGTATCGCCAAAAATGGTGCATATCAAACCTTCGAAATAAGGAACCAAGGAAATACGACACGTGGCACCTTTGACAAGCCCCTCAAAGTCATTGTGGACGGGCTGTTCATAGATATGAAGTGCTTATCTATGATCGATTATCACACGACTGTGGTATATGTGCCTGATTACCACAATGCCACCACGTTCAATATCACGATAGATTTTGAATTCGAGTCTTGTGATCCACCAGTAAGAGATTATGTAAACTATCTCCGGATGAAATATGAGGATCCTATACCTATTTGGTGGGCAAAGACATTCGAGCAACCACCATGCCCCTTATTACCCCAAGAGAACAAGCAATTGGCATATTTTGGTTGCTTTTTGAACCGGGACAAATTCAGATCAATGAAATACGCCTTCCTCCAATAGATCAATGCACAGCCATGATTTGTTCATCAACCGCGGGTCTTTCCAACGTTGAATTCATTGATGATGGCTTCATTACAAATTTAACAGTCATACCAGACCAAACATTTATTCTCGTTAAGTCTGATCTCTGGCATATGATGGGAAATTCCCTATCCGCTACAGTAGAAGATCAAACCCCAGTATACCGAACCAAGGACGGACTTCAGTATGTCAAGTTTGTCAACAAGCTCCGGAAATGATACCATCCGAATGAAAAGGATAAGTGGCTGTTTCAGAACGCTGTATTGGAACAAGCAATCATGAACGCGACCAAAATGCTTGAGCCTTGGGCCTTGGGCTGCTCATTATTACTTGCGTCAAGCAAACAAAACCGAGACTATCGGCTTTTTGACCACGGCGATGGAAATCTTACAAGTGAACCAAGGAATTTGCCTTGCTATAATAGTTCTGTCGACGATTTCTCTGCTTGCGATATTATCTATGATTTTTCAATTCGCCGAAATCTCAAAAGTCTGGTACAGAAATCCTACAACAATCTTAGGGTTCATGACTGTCATGACCAGTGACAAGCACGCTTTGCAGGAGAATTATTCCAAAAAACCAGATGGTCTTTTCAGATGGGGCCGGTCAAACTCTTCTCCCGTTATTCTCCGCCCACATCTCCGTCTGATATTTATTTTATACGACATAGGGCTCATCACAGGTCTTCTTGTCGCACTGAGAGTCTCACAAAAGTCCGATGGGCTGGCTACTGTGAGTAGCAATCAATACATTTCATTTTTGTGGAGAGTTGTGCCTGCAGTAGCAATGTTTCTGGTGGCTTCATATGCCAACACAGTAGACTCTGAGATTAGGGACTTAGCTATATTGCCAAGTCTCTCCATCAAAAACTGCAGTGCGGTTCAGTTGGATATGTCACTGCACGATATGCTCCGATTTCGGGCCTTATATCCTTCAATGTTGATGAGAGTCTATTCCGTCACCATTTCCCAATGTTTGGCGGCAATTTGCGCTCTATTGATAACGATTTCTTCTCTTCTCTTCAACGTTCAAAAAAGCTCTGGAAGTATCAGCACCGAGGTTCAGCCAAAGAGTTGGTTTGGTATTCCAGCTGATAATACGACAGATAGGAATGTTTCCCTCGACGCGATAGCGAGTCTGGTCCTTTCACATAATCTTTCCAACTTCACCTATCCGAAGTCGACTTACGCGGATCTTTTATTTCAGACAATTCAAGAAGCTGGCTTCAACCAGACACTGGATCAAGCCAATTCAGCGACTTTTGAAGTTCCAGCCGCGAAGCTGTTGCCTGTCTGCAATCCTATTCCTCTGCAAGATCTAAGTATATCCATTTACGAAGACCCAATCGCAAATACCCCGGAATCAGAGACAGAGAGTCTGTCCTTTGCCGTTGCTATCAAACGAGAATACAATTGCTCCTCACCGATGTAACCGCTTTCCTATGATGCAATCGGAATCCCGAAGGACAAACCCCTTCAGGATTTCTTTTATGTAGGTCCAGAGGCCAAGACAAATGGTTTCTCCTACATTGGAATGGCGATCAACACTCTAGAAAACGCAGACGCAGAATTATGTCGTACGAAACTAGGGCCGAACTGGAGCTTACGGTCATACCTCTGGGGGAACTTCTCTACCAAAGTACCTCTTTCGAGCATCTTTCCATCTGGAAATGTAACTATACGTGGTTTGAAGTTCCGACTAACATAACCATGGTCGAGGTAGATGGGAGAATGCAAATAGACCATGATAATCCTCCTGTCCAAGATATGACAGATATTCGCCCATGGAGCCCACCTTTTCCTGTTCCTGCCGTTGGAAAAGTAACTCTGGATCGCACACAGGATACTGCTTTTCCGGCATTTAAAACTACTGAGACTATATCATCCATCAAGTTCTCGCCTCATTTTAATACCATCATGGAGCCATTTGGGCCAATAAAACAGGAGGATCTCGGAAATCAAAGCCAAGTTAGTCATGTTCTTGATACACTACATTACACTCTCGGTCTTTCTAGTGTCCAAATAGCAAGCAAGCAGTATCGACTGGCTCTCCATGAATCCTCAACAGGGGAACCAGCTCAATCGCCAAACCAGCGGCCAATGAAAGCAAAACTTATCAACAACAACAGGCGTCGCCTGGTGCAAGACCCCGCCGTTACTTATGTCTTGGTTGCGATCTTGGCATTGGCAGTCATTACCAATATCTATGCTTTGATGTCAGGCATCCTGATTCGTCGATTCGGGAAGGGACATCGTTGGTTGCTTGATATGGAGCTTAGAGGGCTGGCCACTGATGGATTTGGCAGTATTGCATTGATTCATACATTGCTTTGCTCCACAAACGCAATTCATCACCTACCAGAGGGTGCGCATCTGATGACCCCAAGTCTTCTTTGTCAACGTTTGGCAGATACACGATTTCGGATGGGGTGGTTTTTCCACACCGTCGACCAGAAAGAGAATTACACTATTGGAGTTTCGGACGATGCCAATTTCCAATTTTCGACAATTAAAAAGTGCAAGTAGAAGAATAGAGGCTGTCTATCATTTAAGTACTAATGCAGGAGTAAGCTACTCATTACTAAGATGATTCAAAATAGCAGTTGAAGAGTGCTGTATTATGAATGCATGTATGACAAGTCAGAACGGAAGACAATTACAATGAGACTACTGTGTATATTTTGAGGGAGGTTCAGTGAAAAAAACAATGCGTTGCAGTCACCGACAGTCGCCTTTAGCAGAAGCAGCGTAGTAAAATCCAGGAAATCGCTAAGAAAACTAAAAGATTATTGAGCACCTTTAGAACACCAGCGCCCGTCACCCCTTCTTGGATGTAGCTATTATACACTTTGTTCCCGGCTGGCATTACGCGCAGTTGTACCTAGGACAACAGGCACTGGCCGTGTAAGCAAGTCGACATACAAGTCAAAGAAACGATCATTATCAACCTTAAAGACCACAGATGAAGCCGAGTAGACGTCGATGCCGGGATAGGGGTTCGTATTCCACACAAGCGATTTGCCATAAGTTGCGTTGAAGTCACTGTTCACATCGACGTACAAGTCTCGAACATCGAGGTCTAAACTCTGATCATACAACGAAGCCAGCGCAACGGTATCGTACACATAACTCCAACGCTCAATACCGGCAAATAGCTTCGTGATGGGGGTTGCGGGTTCATAGTCTGCAATTGTGTCGTACAGCTCTTCTGTCATAACAACTGTGTTTGTGACATCGAGAGGCACGATTTTGCGACAAACATTGGCCCGTAGCACAATACGGGTGGCTTCAGGGTCAAACCACCAGTTAGTCTCACCGGCGCCGATATACGAGTTTCCTGGAGCGTAGATTTGCCCGCCCATGATGACAATCTGCTTAATGAGGGGCACAATGGCGGGATCCTTGCGTATCGCGAGCGCGATATTTGTCAGCGGTCCAATGGCGAGCAGTGTAACCTCGCCTGGATAGCGGTGGACACTCTCGATGATGAAGTCGATGGCATGCTGCTCCCGCGGAACCGTGTTTGTCGCGAAACCGTCTGGAGGTGGAACGAGCGGCTTTGGTGCCGATAGATATGCACCGACATATGCGGTCGCATTGCCAAATAGAATTTGCTCTAGCTGGAACGACGAAAAGTCATGCAGTAGTGGCGTTTCCGCGCCAACGTAGACGCCCACTTGTTTCTCGAGCCCGACGCGCTCCACGGCCTTGAGACAGTCCGATACTTCTTGGTGCAGCCACTGGTTACCCGTGACGATGGTAAGCCCCAACAAGTGTATGTCCTCGCTGGCATGCATTTGGGCGGCCATGGCAAGGACCTGGCCGTCATCCCCGATTGTATTGAAGTCCGTGTCGATAATGACTTTTACCCCTCCAGTTGTGTGATTGTCTTTGTAAGAGCAGACGAGGGTAATGAAAGGCAGTAATTGAAGCGGTTTCATGGTGGCAGCCAAGAGAAAATGATACAACAATACTTACTGTAAGGTAATGAGTCTATAAATGTGGAAAGAATTCTGGGATGTCTAAATGAAACAATTCGCGCTCATCCTGCGGAGAACTACTTCAATACGCGTAAATTATCTCGGTGTTAGTATGACCTGAGCGTTTTTTTGGTCGGATCGGCAGTAGGATTGTGGTTGGTAATCACCAACGTCTGACCGAAGGACATGGGGAGTGATCACAAATCAGTTGACCAATTTTCTCGGCCTCCTGTTACTACTTTAGGTATTATGAAGAACCACTGGCAAGAAATACAGCTTATAAGTTGTCTACTTGAAATATCCATTCAATAGCGTTCCATCATCCAGCTCGTTCTGCAACTAATTGGCCTAGCCCTTGTATAGTTGTACCACTCATAATCTCAAACACGGCGACGTTGGTTTGGAAATCTCTGCCAATCCAGTTACGAAGTTCAACTGCCATCAAAGAGTCGACACCATAATCAGACAGCTGTTTACTAGACTCAACTTCCTCTGCTGGAATGGCAAGGGCACGAGCTATCCTGATAATAATAGCTCGAGCAACAACGAGGGCCTTCTCCTTTGAACTAGTTGCTTGTTTGAACAGTTTACTCGGTTCATCCTCTGTCGAGTTCTCCTGGTTTGCGGCTTTGAAACGGCCGGCAATTCTGGTCCCAAATCCTGAAAACAGAGGGCGTTGAAGCGACGGAGCCGGGTTTTTACCCCTTGCGTAAAAGTGCTCGGGGGTGACGGCTCCAATGAGCACTTGGTGCCTAGCATTGGATATGGCTGGCCTACAGACTTGGCTTAGGACTCCCAGTAGCTCCTCCGATTCAATCGCCATCATATCTCCAGTGTTTTCTCGATTGCGTTGATATTCTGTCTTCTCTGCAATGATACCAATTGTTCGCATCCAGCCGATATCCAGGGATACAGCATTCTCGCCTGTGGAAGCTCGTTGTTTTGCTATCGCGTCTTGATATGTGCATCCGGCTGCATAATTTGATTGCGCGATACTTCCGTAGATTCCGGAGAGGGACGAGAATAAAACAAAGAAGTCTAATGAGCCAACTGGAAGCAGTTGATGAAGATTGAATGTTGTCTTCACCTTGGAGTCGATAGTCAGTGCCCATTGCTCATATGCCATGTTCTCGAAAACGGCATCTTGTAGGCTCATAGCTGCGTTGATGCAGCCAGCTATAGCGGGCATAGTCTGAGCGCACTGAGCAAGCTGAGTTGATAAATCGGGCAGTGATGAAGCATCACATGCTGGAGTAATGATTTTAACACCTTGCTCTCTGAGTTCTTTAACTGTTCGCATCGCTTCAGTGTTTGACTCCGAAAGCCCTGATCTTGAAAGCACAATCAGGTGTCTGGCACCTTTATTTGCCATCCATGCGAGAATTGCACGACCAAGTCCCCCTAGACCTCCTACAACAAGGTAGGAAGCCAAAGGGTTGAGTGTCCACAAATCAGGGTCACGGCTTAGCTTCTAGAATTTCAGAAATTAGCATCTACACAAGCGAATGCGGCTTGAGCCGACACGTACCGGGACCACATCCGTCGGAGAGGCAGTAATAATAACTCTTCCAATATTCTTCCCACCTTGCATGAAACGCAGCGAATTTTCGATATTTGTTATAGAATAGCAATGCAGCGGTTTTGGGTGGTGGATAGTTCCATCTTCAAGTAAACTCATGACCCTTGTGAATAGAGTCTTCATGGCGGCTATATTGTGGTTTCCCATATGATGAACATCAATTCCAAAATAACTAACATTGCCCTGGAACGAAGACATCGGAAGAGAGGCGTTTGCAATCATGTCTGCCTTGCTGATATCAAGAAAGCGTCCGTACGGGGCGACACACTCCCAGGACGCTCGTAATCCCTTTCCAGACAGGGAGTTGAAGACAACATCAACTCCGCGACCTCCAGTGATGCGCTTGATTCCTTTTTTAAAGGAATAATCGCGGCTGTAAAATATGTGATCTTCTTGTAAGCCAAACTTGTCGACGAGGAACTTTTTCTTCTCATCATGGCCCACAGTAGCAAAGACAGTTGCACCACGGAATTGAGCGACGTGAACTGCCATCTGCCCTGTCGCACCGGCTGCCGAGTGTATAAGGACTGATTCTCCCGGTTTTAACTGTGCAAGATCAACTAATCCATAATACGCCGTGGTACCGGGAGTGATAGCCGATACGGCGGCTTCGAACGAGACATTATCAGGAATCTTGTACACCAATTCGGCGTGGCTTCGCGCGTACCTGCGTATACTTCCGTATGAACAGATACAGACCCTATCGCCAATAGACAGCCCAGACCGCTCATTATCATAATTAGCACCAATCTTTGTAATAAATCCGGCACATTCCATGCCTAAAGTGTCATACTCTATGCGGCCCAAGGCAATCAGTATGTCTCTAAAGTTGACAGGCCAAGCCCTCGGCTCAATCTCGATCTCGTCGGGGTCAAGCGGTTGGTTGTTTGCGGGGTCTTCCACGAAATGCAAAGTGTCCAATGCGCCAGGGGTTCCTACATTTAGCACAACTCCTGGACCTGTGGACCATGGCTCGCTTCTCAGTTGTGGGCTAAGGATGGTTTGCAGTTTCTGATTCATGCTCGACTCCTCTACGAGTCGCCCAATACAGCCCATGCCTCCTTCAACAACATACTCTAGTTCCTTCGCAACTAGAGGGGTTGAACTCCCCGCAGAGGGTACGAACGTCCCAAGCACGGTGGTCAATATGTAGCCCACCACTGCCTGATAAGCATCGTCAGTCCACGTCTGAAACGGGACCGTGTCGGCTATACCATCCAAAGAAAGTGTAACAATGTTCTTTTCTACTGCTTCTGATCGTATAGTGCGGAAAAAGCCCTTCATTAATGAAGCAGATGCAAATTCTGGATCCTCAACGTCCATGTAAGTTACCCAAAGAAGATTGCGTACGGTTCTGATGAAGCTTTTAAGTGTGGCAAAATCTTCTCCAGATATTTTGGAGAAAAATGGCTGGCCAACTTCTAAGAGTGAGATGACAACTGTGTCTTCTTGCAAAATAGAATTCAAATACTCAGGTTGCTGAAGCTCAGTTGACCAGAGCTGAACCTTGATTGCGTTCCCTTTCTGCTGGCTATTGTGCAGCAGCAGTTCTGCAAGGTGAGCCTGGGCCGAGGATTGCTTATCAATAAGAACAACCATTTGATATGGAGACGTAATCGGGCGAGAGTGGTTAACGCCGTTTGTGGGACAAGGGTTTTGTATGGTGTCGTCACCGACAGTTTTTGACACAATGATGCTGGAGATGTGACAAATATCACTTGAATAGTCTCGAAGCACAAGATGATTGCCGGAGAACCCTGTTTTCTTGAGAAGCACATCCCACTGCTTTTCTGTCAACAAGGGACTGTGGGGACGCCACTCCTCAGAGCTTAGCCACCAGCCAGGGAAGACACCGAAACCCACATTGCCACTTGCAGAGCCAGCATCGACAATTTCAAGGAGGATCAGATAGCCCCCCGGTTTGATAAGTCTTCGGAGATTCTTAAGTGTCTTCGTAACATCACGCGTAGCATGAACCACACTTCCCGCAACGACAACGTCATAAGCTGCTGGAGTAAAACCTTCCTCCTCAGGTTCGCGCTCCAGATCGAACTTTTTCATAATCATTCGCTCCGAGTAATCTCCAAACTTCTCGCTTGCATGTTCGAAGAAAGCTGGTGAGATGTCGGTAAATGTGTACTCTGATATACACGTGATCCCCTTGGTGCTCTCTATCTCTGAGATAGCTGACAGGAACTGCTCAGTCATACCCCCAGTTCCACCGCCAACCTCGAGCACAGAAATTCCAGGTGTTTCATGGCACAGTAGCTCTAGAAAGAGTCGAAAACGGTTATCGCAGTTCTGTTGAAACAGAGATTTGTAGTACTTCTCGGCCAGACCATTCGGAAAGATCAAATTCAGCGGGTCCATCTCACCGCTTATCACGGGCTTCAGCTGGCGAGCAATTACAGGGAAAGCCTCCCAGGAAGGATTATCATCCTCGCATTCTTTCAGCAAGAGCTCGAGCTCATCATCACTCACGGTATTTGTTGGCTGAGGGATCCGCCCGTTCTCAAGCGACATGGCGATGCCATTGACCGCATCATCTTTGGCGACCGCCCCATCGGGAATATATAGCGCGTTGATCGAAGCCACCAGTCTTTCCAAGTACCCCGGGGGTGGACGTGCCCCGTCCTCCAGAGCCTTACGGGCTGCCATGATCATGGCGAATTCCATCTTGGGATAAAACTTGACCATGAGACTCTCATTGCCTGCCATGGGCGTTTGCTTGTCCATTAACCGACCAAGTTGGTCTGAGTTCAAGAGACTCAGTTGGGGTTTCCAGTCAATGGTGTGCAGAAGCCTTCCACGCTCCTTGCTGATGCTGCCCAGGTCGTCTCCCTTGATCTGTGAAACCGCAGCCATATCAACATGTTTGAGACGAAAGAGGACGGAACCATCTTCACCTAAACCAAAAATCGTGCTCTTGACGTTACCCGTCTTACTTGGGCCACGAACCATGGAGTTTGCCAGTCTCACGCTTGAGGGTTGTTGGGAGCTCGCATCATTCCATGCTTTGTCAGAGATCCACATGCCAGTTACCTTGTGTAAGACAAGGGTATGATGGAATTCGACTAGGCCCTTTGATACCTGAGTAAGAACAAGATGAACAGAAGCATCCAGCATGGCAGTAACCGGGACCCGTGATGTGTTGGCGTTTCTGATAACTGATTCTGAGTCCAGATCGACAGAAGCAATAGCCCGATGATGGCCATCCCACTTGATGTTTTCCAACAGCCTAAATGTTGTTCCATAGTCAACATCCACATTGTCCCTGAATGCATCGTAGAATTCATCAGGCACGAGCTTCTTTTGACAGGCAAGATCCAAGGTATGGTATGTGTCCTGCAATTCATGTTCTTCGAAGCGTTGCTCCGCTCCGCTATCGACATTATTCATCCGAGAATCATCCAATTGTAACTCAACTCGGCAATGACAGGATTCGTTCCAAAGATCTTCATTGGAAATGCAAAAGATCACAATATCAAACTCCAGTGAGTTACTGTTGTTCTCGCCCTGAACATTGCGAAGCTGAGTGATTACCTCAGTGGCGTCCTGTGCTTTATCCCCAACCATTATCGGGCTTTTGAATTCAGCTTCGTTGATGTAGTAGCCGACTATTCGACGCGACGAGAACGTTTTATTGTAGGAAAACTGGTGCCTTGCGGCCTGGATAGCCATGACGAGCATTCCAGTGCCTGGCAGCACAGTGATCCTATTCACAACATGTCCACCAAGCCAAGGATGAGTTTCGATGCTTAGAAAACTCTTCCACCTGGGCTCAAGTGGATTCCAATCATCGACCGGTTTTCCAAGAAGCCTGTCGCTTCCGTCACTGGCTGATATATTTTCATGGCGCAATCTATACCCCCGGCTGATTCTTGACTCAGACCAATATTTGTGAGAATGATCAAAAGGATACTTTGGTAAGTCTGACAAGATCTTTGTGCTTTCAACACCACCGCGCAAATAAGCCTTCTCAAGACCCTTGGAATCTCTTATGTAGCCGTTGCTTGCTGAGATTGAGACAGCATGACCATACGTAAACAGCCTCCCAACGAGGTCCAGAGTCGTATTTAGAGAGGATTTACCCCTTACGAGAGTCGACTGATATCTGATGTTGCGCTTCCTCGAACTTGGGCTTTGCGTAGAAACGTCTCCTTCAGCCGAGAGCTGTAGCGTGTCATTGATTGGGCGCCGGAGCGCTGAATGAGGGCCAACCTCAATAACATCAGTGATCGTTTGGGGATCAAAGCCTACGAAGCTAAGATCGCCCGTGAGTGCGATGTTATCACCAGCAATAGTCCGCATTGCTTGCAGAAATCTGACGGGGGAGACCAAATTGTCAACCCAATATTGAGCGCTGGAAAGAGATTTCACTGTGGCCACCTTTCCAGTGACAGAAGATATCATTGGAATGCCTGTATTCTTGTTCCCTCTTTCTGCATTTGATATCATAGCCTGCGCTGAGCTCAAAGCTTCGAGATACTTGGATGCGATGGCATTCATGGCTGGTGTGTGATAGGATAACCCTCCAGTATTAACTTTTGGGCGAATATTCCATCCTGATCTAGCCGGCTTTTGATGATGTCAATGGACGCTTCAGCACCGGATAAGGTGCAATTGACCGGGCTGTTAATGCAGGCGACATGAACGCTCTGCAGCGGAGGCTCGGCATCACCATTCCGGGATGCCATTTCGTCCAAGAGTTGCCGGGCGTTCTCCTGGTCTAGATTCACAGACATCATAGCACCAGAAGAGCCTGCGAGAGTTCCTGCTAATTGGCCTCGAAAGTATGAGACAACGCTGGCAGCCTCTAGCGAAAGTGCCCCAACAGCATAAGCAGCGGCAATCTCCCCAGACGAGTGGCCAACGACAGTTGCTGGTACAACTCCAAACTCTTTCAGCAACTCTATGAGAGAAATCTGAAGAGCCGTGCATAACGGTTGGCTATACTCCGGTCTGTTTATGGTGTCAGGGTTCAGTATTTCGTCTAAGGTAAGTATAGATATTAGCTCTTGTCTCTCGTTGAAGCTGTTTACTCATCATCCATGATCATCCTCCGTGCAATATTTGTTGGATCATCATAAGGTGGAATGAACGAAATATAAACGAGCTTACCAAATATTGACCAGTTACATCCAAGTTTTGCAAAAACGTCGTTGACCTTTTGCATGGTTTGTCTGAAGACTGGGTAATGCAAAAGCTCTCGTCCCATTCCGGCATATTGCGCTCCTTGACCGGTGAAGATCATGGCGACTTTACCACCTTCGGAGCTTGCTCGATTTGGCGTTGATGTCGCTAAGTTATCAGACTCGTTGACAAGTGCAAAGGCTCGCCATGGCATTCGACTACGCCGTGTGGCAAGAGTATGTGCCAATCTCTGGACCATGATGGACTTTCCAGCCACATTTGCATCGTAATAGACTTTAAAGTCCTGGATCAGACCCTTCAATGCATTCGCGTCGTGAGCTGTCCACACCAACAGCGTCGAAGATGGCGACGAGTTGACTCCATTGCGGAAATGTGGTTTTTCGTCGAGGCTGTGGGTACCTTGATCATCGTGAGATTCACCATTACCATTTAGGTTTACTCCATTGATCAATGACACGCCATTTCCTATCAAGAACACCCATTCGTGTTAAACCAAGGTGGGAGCAGGGGATCCATAGCAACTTACCATTCTGCTGAGCATTAATTTGCACTTGATGGTTACCACTTAGGCCATTATTTACCATATAGTGATATGCATCATCAAGAACAATGTGAGCGTTTGTTCCACCCATGCCGAAAGAGTTGACAGATGCTCGGCGTAATCCAGCAGCAGGCCAGGCATAGCTTTGCGTCGGTACCTACTCTCTTTTAGCCACATGAAGCCAGATGGGCCAAGTTTAGTCCGCAGCGATCATACCTGTACGTTGTAGAATGAAGCATCGATTGCTGGATTGAGCTTCTTGAACAGAGCGTTGGGCGGGATTATACCGCGTTCCAAGACCAATACTGCCTTGACAATCCCAGCAAGTCCACTCCCGCCTTCCAAATGGCCAATATTCGATTTAATTGAGCCACTGTGCGAAACATATTGATTAGTTAGATCAATAGATATAAGATTTCTATTGCGGAAAGGGGAGGAAGGACTGAGATGCTGCCCACATACACGAACAAAGGCTCTTGTTTGTTTCGAGAAGCTCGGAACACCCTTCCAATGGCTTTCATCTCAATGGGGTCACCAGTAGGTGTCCCAGTTCCTGTCGAGTTATTAACGGCTAGAAAACACGATGATGGCATTTTTCACATCAATGCAAAGCTAGGATACGTACCGTGGGCCTCAAAGTAGCGAGTATATTTGAAATCAAGATTTGCTTTCGCATACACGTGACGAATGAGGCGTTCTTGTGCATCGGCACTTGGCTGCGATAACCCTGGCGTATGTCCATCTTGATTTGAGCCAACTGATCGAATGATGGCTCTTATTGTGTCGCCATCCTCCAGAGCCGCGGTTAGTGGTTTGATAATTATAGCAACAAAGCCCTCTCCTCTCGCATAGCCATTAGCTCGGGAGTCAAAGCTATAGCACAAGCTATCTGGAGACAGGAAGCCTTGGTTACTGAGAGAAACAGACATTTCCGGACTCAGCATTAGGTTACACCCAATGATGAGGGCCTGTAAATCGATTCAGTCTTTGATTCACCGCAAGTGCAACGTTTGCATTGAAACGATGCCATGTCACATCTTTGGAGATGTTATAGTTCGCTTGTTAAACATACCGAAGAAGCATCACCACTTCGGATCGACTGACATGCCAGATCTACCGCCACCATTCCACTTGAACAAGCGGTATCCACATGAACACTTGGTCCGAGCAACCCATAGTACCAACTGATTCTGTTTGCGCGGACAGAAGCAGTAGTACCTGTAGCTGCAGAGACTGGAATGCTCTCCGTATCCTTGGAATACATTCTGAGATAGTCGTCAGACATGGAAGCCTCGAAGACTGCCATCTGTGAGTTTTTCAGGTTTTCGACCGGAATCCCGGCTGCGACATCGTTAGTACCATGGACTCATAGTACTACCATTAGGGTGGACGGTAAAAAAATAAAAAAAACTAACCATTCTCAAAAGCATGGAAAGATGTTTCTAGGAGGATTCTCTGCTGCGGGTCCATAGCAGCTGCTTCCTTCGCTGTCACAGAGAAGAATGGAGCATCAAACGCTTCAGGGTCAATGTTCATGAAATGACCGCCGCGGCCAGAAAGCTATTCCGTTCACCATCATTAGCTAAGGTTTCGGTCTAAAGATTCAATATAAATAAGTAGCTCTAACTGACCATATTAGGTTCATGGTCTGGTCCATTGTGAAAAGCTGCAATATTTGTTCGTTCGCGAGGCCACTCTGTCATCAAGTTCTTCTTTTTTTCAATGACTTCCCAAAGACTTGACTCGTCAGATGCCTCCTGGGGCATTTTGAAAGATATGCCGATGATCGCGATAGGTTCCATCTTGGCCGTCAACACGAGAAAGGCTGCTCAAGATTGGCTACTAGCTCCACAGATTAGGCTCCGTGGTGGGTTTCAAAATAAGGGGGCGTTGAAGTATAGGCAAGCTCTGGATAATTCTATGGCTTTATTCTACGAGAAGATAGTTATCACTTGCGTTCATCCGATTACTTTGATTTTATTGACACCTGGTATGACTTTGATTACTCGAATACCTTGCTTGAATAGGTAGGAAAAAGTACGAGTCCAATCATATCACCAACACAGCAATAAGGCCCTTACTACAAGTAGAAGCCAACGCCGGGCCTGCCAGCCGCGGAGGTTCTTTGGTTTTCCAAAACACTTGATATCGGGGCCCATAGTGACCACGTAACATGCATGGAAGGATCATGATCCAGGTAGAGACCGACGGAGTACGATTGTCACAGGAATGTTACTCTCGGCGATACGTGCTTGTGGCTGATTGCCCGTTCTTTCGACATTTTTCTTTCCAACGTTCTCTCAATAAGCTAAAGTGACTCACTGGCGTTACTAATATTCATATCCATATTCGTATCCTGCCAGGCACTGGCATATATCTATATTTATTTTAACTCGGAGGCGTTATCAAATGGACGCGTCGTAAGTATGTTAAAACAGCTCGCCCACGGTTACAGTAGCACCCCAAGCAATATTTCCTGCATCTGAGAGGCACAATAAAGGTTGAAGTCGCATGCAAAACTCGCGCCAACAGGTTACACCCTAGAGTGATATTTCTTGCCTTTCAGGGGCACAAGACTCTGTCAGAGTCGTATGCATATCACTCTATCACAAAATATCACCCCAAAGGGTTACATTTGCACGTAAGCGATATTTCTTGCGACCAGGGGGTACAACGAAATATCACAGTTGTATGCATATCACTTTTTTCAAATCTCTCACCCCCCAAGGTTACAGTGGCTCAGACACTCGTCCTTGGAATGCATTGGTCAACGGTTCCTCCGTGCTACCCCTTGCAAAAACAGCGCATTCCAGCTTCTATGAAGTTAATTCACAAATGTGATAGAGTTGAAGGAACTTCTATGCCGCGTGGCTGCTAATTTCCTGCATCTAGATTACACATAGAGACACTCAAAGAAAAACAAACATGCGTTTTCTCTGTCTGCACGGAAAGGGAATGAATGCCGAGGTATGTGCGACGTAATATCAAAGTGTCAGTGCCAATAGCATACTAAAAGTCCCGTGACCAGGTTCTTCGAAGCCAAATGGGTAAGATTTTATCTTTGCCTGCGCATATTTCCTTATTAACAACATATCCATTATCAGCAAGGATTTGCGAATTCTTTACGCCAGACCATGAGTTCACCTTCGTGAATGGTCCTGTCCCCCGAGAGCCCATGGCGGGTAGGTGCTTAGGTTCCTGAAATCATGAAACGCCTCTGCCCATTGCTAAATCTGTTATGGGCACCACAGGTATAGCTCTTAAAACCAGGCAGTCTGATGAACGTTATTTTGGTTTTACTCCTGATGACCCTGCCTTGTGCGGCCAGATAATCGACAGCGTTTCCAATTTCATGGCGAGCGCTAAGCCCTTTGATGGCATTATAGGTTTCTCTGAGGGCGCCTGCGTTGCAGCTACTATCATGATAGCCGACGAACAGCTTCCCCAGCCCGTGTTTAGACTAAAGTGTGGAATCTTCTTCTGCGGGCTGTCTCCTATTGATATACAGTCATGTTCCGATGGTAAAGGGGAGCCGAGGTTTTTAAATTATGATGAAGACGGCGTGATGCTCCGAGTTCCCACAGCGCACATCTGGTCAACTGAAGGTGGCGAGTTCGCGAATATGGGCAAAGATCTTGTTACAATTAGTGACGAAGGCCTAAGGGAGGAGTCCATTCATCGGCTAGGGCACGAAATCCCTGGGTCTCGGTCAGATGAAGGATTAGAGGAGGCTATAAGAGCTATTGAGCGAACCATTGAGAGAGCTAAATAACTTTGGCAACTAAGTATACAATGCGCGGTATGGTGGTGAATATAACAGTTTTCACAGTCACAATATCTGATAGCCGGAAAGAGTTTTTGTATTAAATAAGAAATACTCAGATTTCTTTCCTCAAATTTCGTTATTACTCCGGGAGAATCCACTGCTTGCGTTTCAAGACTAGAAATGCAGCTAAGACTTGTGCTGCAGCGGAAGCGCATAGAACATACATCTGTCTATTGTATCCTTCTGATAGTGATGACCGCAAAGAGGCTAACACGTCTGTTTTCTCTATTAGGGCTATGGTCTGGGGCAGATTTTTAGTAGACCCAGATAGTCCTAATTCGTCAAGAGCGGGCAAGACGTGGCTATTGAATACCGAAGTTGAGAGGGCCAGAACGATAGCCCCGCCCATCATCCGGAATTGTGTGGCAGCTCCCATTCCAACAGCTAACGATACCAATAATTAGACTCACTTTGAGTGTAAACAAGATGGCATTGGGTTCAGCTTACCTTGATCCTTTATACCTACTATCAGCGGGACCAAAATATACAAGCTCTGGTAGGTTGCACCAACGCCGATTCACACAGAACTTGAAAGCCATAGACACTGGGAGGTATCTGAGTGGTGGAAGGCAGTTGACTCAACAAAGCAAATCCAACAACCTGGAGAATGGCACCACCTATCGCTACAAAAATAGGCGGGACTCGGAGGTTCCCGGCAATTCGGCTGCCCAGCATGGCGCCAATTGGTACAGTTACTCCAAATGGAACAAGCCTGACACCTGCATCCACGCTTGACAGCCCGTTGATGATCTGGAATCTCTGCGGTAGCTGAAACACAGTGACGGTCATCGGGCCGCCTAACATTACTTCGCCACTGTATTGGGAATGAGCCTATTTGAAGAGTTGGTTTGGAAGGGCAATGGGCTTACAGTAAGATACCAACGAGGGCACGCTCCGAAAAGAATCTCCAAGGGAGAACAGGTTCTCTGTTTGTCTTGGCAAGAGTAACATGTCGTTCCCAGAATGAGAATAAGATCCAGAGTAGGCCACCTATCGTTAGTAAGGAAATGACGTAGGCGGACTTCCATGGGAAACGTGAATCAGCCTCCTCAAAGCCTGCCGTTACTGCGAGTGTTGCTAGGAGAAGTAATCCAGATCCCAGAATATCCACACGATCAAACGCTCTAAGAGATGACCAATGGAGCGTGGTTGAAGAATGCTCAGAGTAGGGGAAGGTCCGAGGAATCGCGAGAAACGCGAGGGCGATGGCAGAAGCGCCAATTGGAACGCTGTTGGGTCCGTCAGAATTTGAGATGGGTGAGGAGACCAGTTACATACTTCATGAGGAAAACCCATCTCCAAGTCGTGTTGGAAGTGATTCCACCCCCGATGACCGGTCCTAAACCCAACGCGATTGCACTGGGGAAGCCCATGTTGGCAACCAACTGTGCATACTTGCTGGCGGGCACCATTTCAATCAAGAAGATCATATTCATCGCAAATGAGCCCCCGCCACCCATTCCTTGGAACGCACGAAGAATGATGCTTCACAAAAAGAATCAGTATGAACGAACCACGGAGCGAGAAAGAAGACGTCTCTTTGGACAGACAGCGGACCTACAGTTGAGTCATGGTCTGTGCCGCACCACAGGCGCCGGAGAATACTGTGAAGATGAATATACAAGTTACCAAGATTTGTCTGCGGCCGAAGATATCGCTGAACTTGGCGAAAATAATGACAACGGCGACATATCCAAGGAGGTAACTAGATAAAATCCAACTGACACTATCGAACTCCCCTAGCTCTTTCGATATACCTACCAAGGCCGTTGTAACAACAGATATCTCCATAGATACCAGGAAGAACATAATCGAAAGGCTGGCACTGTCAGCGTGTCAACAGGTGGTTTAGGGCCATGCAACCTACAGCACACAGGCGCCCCAGAAGCGAAGGCCGTCGAGATAAAAAATCTCATTTTCGTAGGCGACTTCCTGGTTGCCTTCCAAGATAGCGGTATCGGGACTCTTCTCTTCAGTATTTCGAACACGCTTGCCCTCTGGCTCAATAGTAGTGTTCGGATCTCGATCTTGTTGTGAGCCACCCTGGGCGGCTGACTGTTCGTTGATGGAGTCCATCATGGGCTAAAGTGTAATGCCTAGCTGCGGCTGGGACAATTTAGGCCACTTGGCATGGTAGAGACAGATGTGTCATCCTAATTCGACTTACAGGCCTGGATTCTTCTTTAAAAAGGAATGGGATCCCACACTTTTGGAGAATGCCCTTTGCTTGCGGCCGGGGAACAAAAGTTGAGTGTGGTCAGCATCTTTTTACAATGGCACCACCCAAGGGAGGGACAGCCAACGGGTAAGCACCCGCATGTTGCATTGGAATGAATTAATCAATCAATCAGGTGTTGACGCCTGTAACATGGGGGCTAGAATTTAATGGCACGGGGGCGAGTGCACCCACATGATGTTGCATTGTTGGCATTGGTATGAATCAATCAATGTGTTCAGATGTACGCGCCTGTGACAGGGGCTCGGAAAGGTTCTTTGTCAATGGCACAGGAGAGGGCAGCCAGCCAGTAGGCACCGGCGGGTTGCATTGATGGATGCTCTCTCAACGCCTTCGCAAGGCATCCATCAGGGGGAGGGGTCTAGGTAATGAGACTCAAAGTGCATCATTGGCTGGATTTCGTCGCAGAGCCAAGCGAATGCAGTTGGCGCCTATTCGGGTTGTCTGTTGCATTGTCGCCAAGGAATAACACCATTATCAGTAGTAAATACGAGCGTAAGTGGACATATGAGCCCTTGTGCAAGCATAACCCTTTCCCGTAGGTTCCGGAATGCCTTCGCCACATTCGATAAACCGCTTATCTTCATAAATCCTTCTGAGAAACAAAATGCTACTCACGAAGCTGAAACAACGCCGGAGACGGCATCCATTTTCCCCGTAGGATCTTAATCTTGGAACACGCCATTTGCGAATATCTCGCACTATGCCCAGCGCCTTAACGCAGTTGAAGAAAATAATAAGTCCCTCGACTCATGTCTCCAAGACAGCAGATATTTTTTTCATTCAGGGCAGGTAAATTACAGAGAAGAGATCAGCCGCTCACTTCCCAGTTAGGGTGAAGAAGACTCAGCCTCCATGCCAAGGCACATATCAGCCTACCCTATATTCAATATCCTGGATATCATCATCACAGGTACATTTCTAATCCATATCGATATACACACACACCCAAGATCGTATACATCTTTCAAACGAACTGCGTACCCCTGAAATGGTACACACATAGTCTCCAGCGTAGCATTCGACACCGTAGTCCTTCCCGTTTGCCAATATTTACAGGGATAAATAGTGTTTGGTAGCACCCTTCTGAAAGTAGTTTGTTTCGATGTGCAGGTACTATGAAGAAAATGGCCCCAACAATCGAATGCGACCGTGGTGGCGAGTTTGGCACTTGGATTCCGCAATCTGGTGCGCGATATCTCGGCCAAGCATTCCCTGATTTGATGAATGTCTCCTTGAAGGATTCAAGGACGCAACGCGGAGTCGTTCGGAGGATGTCGCTGGATTGAGTAACCGCCTCAATTTCATTCTTCCGAGATCTCTTGGTTCCGTTCCTGCTTGGTCTCTTTTTTTTTTTTCATTTATTTTTAAGTCGATTTTTTGGTTGGATAAGATCCTACTCCGTATTCTCCTGAGCCTGTAGGTATTAATGCGGTGGGATCCATCCCATTCGTCGTCGCATGTTTGAATAAGTCTTCAATGTCCAGTCTTCCCTAACACCAACCAACGCAATCTAAAGTCTTTGATCTTAGATTGTCTTTCTTCGGCTGACCCTTGTACAGAATGGAGAATTTCAATAAATTACCGCCTTCACTTCAACAGGCTATGCTGGAGAAAAGGCCAGCACTGACTCCTCCCGATGGTATTGTATCGAATTTCGTCGACCCCCTAATCATACCGTTGCTGGGATGGTCTGCATATCAATCATTACTGCTATCTCGACCCTTTGCTTCGCAACACGTCTATACACTCGAGTCTTTCTACTCCAGAAGGTTAGGGCTGAGGATGGTACGAGCCCCCTCCCTCCATCTGCCCCATAGGTGGAACCTTGGAGCATCTACTTACTCTTGAATAGTCATGGGCTTTATTGCCATCGTATGCTACTACCTCTCTATGAGACCAAGAAAGACACTGACCAAGACAGGGTTTCTATGCCGGTGTAGTATGGGCTGGCGTTTCAATCGGGAGCGTTGTCGGTCTTTGGGTCCACCAGTGGAATGTCTCGGCCTGGGACATGTCCAAAGTCTCCTATGTAAGATTCCAATCCCTATTGCATGGCTTTTACTTGCGGTAATAACATAGAGAACATCTTTCTAATGGCCATACTAACTAGCGGCTATACATCAACCCGATAATGTACTGCTTCACAATGCTATTCGCCAAATCGGCAGTCCTCTTGGAATGGACTCATATATTTGTTCCAAACGGTGTTCGGAACAAATTCTTCTGGACTTGCCACGTACTTATTGTTGTCAATATTCTTTTCTATCTGGCTTTCATTATTGTGGTGCATTTTTACTGCAACCCACGAGAGAAGATTTGGAACAGGTGGATCGACGGAACGTGTCTCGACCGCAAAAGAGTTGATGCACCATCTGCGGTATTCAATCTGGTCATGGATGTCATAATCCTGCTACTCCCACAGCGAGTCATTTGGAAACTAAATATGACGGGGCAACGCCGTCTCGGAGTATCCATCATCTTCTCCATTGGACTGCTGTACGTCTCCGCCACTGCTCCCTTCTGTCTTGCTCGCATTAACATCCTTTATAGCGCTTGTGCTTGCGCCGCGGGCCGCATTCAATCTACGTTTACGTTGAATTACCAAGGAGATGTGACTTACGCAGTCACTGGGGCATACCTTTGGGGACTATCTGAGTGTTCATGCGTCATCATGGTGCTCTCTGTGCCAGCGATTCCCAAGCTATTTACCCAAAGCCCCTTCTTCACCAGTATGTTCTCATCGATTAAATCATGGGTTACTTCCATGCGCAAATCATCAAGGGGAACTGTAACTGCTGGTAGTGGTAGCTGGGCAAGTAAAGGAGCCGTGAAGGTCTCAGACATGCCAATCAGCCCGTATGATAGAATGGAGGATGGCGACTCTGGGCATGAGCTGGCGCCTACAACAGCCCGGCCTGTTGGGAACGGGGCGGACGAAGCGAGGGAAAGACACGGCCACAATTCTGGTATTGTTCGCACAGTAGAATGGGATACCAACGAGCAGTATCCCGCTGCTCCAGAACAGGTGTATTCACACTTGGCAACAAGCCAGCATCCGTGGACCACAAAGCAAGGGACTCATTAAGCAGATATCACCTCGCGCTCCTGGTCGCAAATGAACATTCTCAAGAAACATTTATTAGAAAAATCAGTAGTGGAGTAATTGTATTTCTCTCCGAATCGACTCTGAACTGCGATAAAGTACACCGACGACCGCTTCTTTTAGAGACAGTTTACGCAATAGGTTGTCAACTACTTTTGGATATGTGTCTGACTCTCGAGCTTGATAGCTACCCGTCTTGGACTCGTTCTGCTGTGTCATACATTATTGAGCATACGCCAAATATAGACATGTCATCTCCTCATCCCCCTAGTTAGCGAAACATTCCAGAGCTCATCTAATACTGAGGACAACCGTAATCGGCTTGCATCTCCTGCATGATACTGACGTGATTTAGTTGCCTAACACGAAAAAGGGCCGGGATTGATACTTATTATGCGCGGGTGGCAGGGTTTCAATAGTTTGTTGGTAATGAATCTTACTAGATTAAACGGCGGCCTCAACAACGTAACAATGCCCTTACGCGTTGGTACTTCGATTCAAATCAGGATTTCCTGCCAAGCACAGGGATGACACCCCTTCCAATTGTTTGTCTGACACAATATTAATCACACACCACCTCCTAGTCACGACCCTGGCAAGCTCAATATTATGCTTACGGGTAGACTGTGACAGTTCCTAATGCTCATTCAAATCGCCCTGTATTTTCTCGACAACTCTCCACGTTAATAAGCATCGATTCTAGCCACCTCACCAATACCCATAATCAACAGTGTATACCTCTTGTTATTTACCCCAAGTATGGCTTGGACGGGTATTGTAGGTGTAGTAGGGACATATTTTCTCTATCTGCTCATCGCATGGGTAAGTCCAAAGCACTCGCAGTGTCTGGGTGTATTTTGATTGACATAGGGACAGCTGTTCTTACTCTTCTCCCGTCGCCTTTTCCTTCATCCATTCAAGAATATCCCAGGGCCTTTTCTCGCAAAAGTGACCAATCTCTATGGCGGCATACAAGCTATAAGGAGACGCGGCCATTTGGCAAGTTACGAAAACCATGTCAAGTTCGGCCCTGTGGTACGGTATGGTCCAAATAGATTAATTTTCAATACGATCACGGCAGTTCAAGGTAAATACTAGCAAGGCTTTGCGACCTAAAACACAATGCTAACCTATTCTTAGACATATACGCGAACCCCTTGGTGACAAAGTCCGAAGTTTATGTCCTGACACGAATGACACCTTTGGGAAATGTTTTCGATACTCCTGAAGTCGACGAGCATCGTAGAAAGCGAAAGATCATCAGCCAGCCCATCTCAGAGAAAGCCATGCGGGACTTTGAACCTACAATGGCAGAACAGATCGACACATTTGTCCAGCAGCTGCGAAAGTCATGCCGTCTGTCGGAGCCAATCAATATGACGAAACGTCTCGAGTACCTTGGGGGGGACGTAGTAGGGCATCTCGGATTTGGATACCCGCTCAAGATGCAGACAGAGGAAACTAATCAGTGGTTGATGTGGGGATTGTCTTTTGTCAATGTGCGTGTTAATATCTACATGCAGTTTCCCAAGTTAGCCTTCATTGAGCCTGCCCTGAAGATACTGGGAAGCAAGATTCGCAACAAGTACAGGAGCATCATTGGGAAGATGATCGTCAATCGCACCAGCATGCCTAAAGATGCCAAGCGAGATCTTTATGCATATGCCGCGGACAGTATGAAAGGTGGCACAAGCCTCATCAACAGTGAGCTGTGGGCTGAAGCTTTCTTCTTCGTTGTAGCTGGAGGTGCCACTTCAGCAACCGCCATGGCTGCGCTCTTCTTTTACTTGACACGCTATCCAAGAGTCTATGAAAAGCTGAATGAAGAGATACGAACTCATTTTCAATCCGGTGAGGATATTCATTCTGGAAAGGCACTCCGAGATTGCGTATACCTCCGAGCCTGCATCGATGAGGCATTGCGCATGTCTCCCCCTGCTCCAGGCATGCTATGGCGTGAGAAAATCCCACCAAAAAAGCTGGCCGACGGTGGCAAAGAAGACCCTCCTCTTGTGGTTGACGGTCATGTCATCCCCAGTGGAAGTCAGGTTGCTGTTAACATATACGCTCTGCATCATAATGAGGAATACTTCTCAGACCCTTTCAAGTTCATTCCGGAAAGGTGGCTGACAGCTGAAGGAAGAGACTCTTCATCATTGATGCGGCGCGCATTTGCTCCCTTTGGGGTGGGTGGTCGATCCTGTGCTGGAAAGGCAGTGGCCTATCTCGAAATCAGCCTGACCATGGCCAAAACATTGTATTACTTTGACCTGGAGATCGCCCCTGGACCGCAAGGCCAGATTGGCGCTGGTACTGTCGGTAGAAAGGATGGCAGAGGCAGGAAAGATGAGTTCCAACTCTATGATGTGTTTACGTCTCTTCACGATGGACCTGTATTGAAGCTTAAAGAGCGGCAGCAAGCGGGCGGGGAGTGATGACTGATGATAATCGATGCCTGTTCTCAGATAAGACCTTATCATAATGGTCACTTATGTCATATCTAAAGGATCAGCACTGGCTAAATGGTGTTCGATGCAATGTTTGTTCTCGACTAGTCTCGGTGAATAATAAGGAATGGGGTCCCCTAGCAAGGTCATGTCTATTCCGAAACCAGTGATTCAGAGTCTTGACCTTCGTAGCGGTAAAATCCAAGTGCCTTGAGCATAGGATGATCATCAAAACGATATAGGTAAGCCTTCTCATCGCCAGCAAAGTGTTGGTAGCGATACCATGCCGGAATGCAGAATGTATCACCAGCCTTCCAGTGTATTTTCTTATCCCCTACTTGCGAATAACCGCTTCCTTCAATGACATGGTAGACTGCTGATGAAGTCTCGCGGATTGATGGCGACTCGGACTTGGCCTCGATGCGCTCAGCGCATGCTCCAATTGTCTTACTCACTTCGGAAAGGTTAGTACTTATACACGCATTCTTCGACTCCTGGAAGTGATCATCTCCCTCAGTGACTTACGTTCAGAACCATTCTCTCTTAAATAACGTGCCTGGGCCCACGCCGACGTCTGGCTATCGAGCTTCTTTTGCATCTTGTCCCACGGGAAGACAATTGGCGAGTTATCAACATTCTCGGCCGGATATCGCGAAGCCGAGTAGTGTTCGTTGAAGTGGACTGGGAAGTGAATGAACTCGGGCAGATCCAGGCCATCGAGCCAGATGACGGGGGAGTCATCACCGCCCTTTTCTCCTGCCCCTTTCTTGCCGTGATCATGCCAGTTCCATGTTGGTGTGACAAGAACATCGCGAGGTCTCATCTCGACGCGGCGACCATGCACAGCTGTGAAACCACCTTGCCCTTCAATGATGAAGCGCACGGCAAAGGCAGAATGGCGATGGGCAGGAGCCGTCTCTCGTGGCATAACCAGCTGCAGTCCAGCGTACAGTGTGTCGGTAGTATAAGGAGCAGCTATGTGTGTGTCAGTATATTATGAGTATGTCTCTACGGTTGTCTCTTTATGCATACTTCTTTCGGGGTTGACTAGCATAAGAACTCGTCGCTCAGCTTGCTCTTCCTTGATGAGCTCACCAGCGCTCACCAAGTATGGTCGGATCTTCTCATACTCCCAAATGAAGGGCTTGGTAGTTGGGTTTGGAAGCGCAGGGTTGAGTCTTGCCATCTGCGCCCATAGAGGGAGTACGTTAACATCCGTAAGAGCTTCAACCAAGGCTTCGCCAGTCTCAAACTTGTGAGAGCCATTGTTGCCCTTTACAGCTATATTCTCCGGAAGAGAATTTCCGTTCTGGATTCTTGCGCTAATCGTCTGAGTTGCCATGATGAAGTGTCTTTTGCAGGAATGATAAGCTTTGAATTTGATCTTCAACAACTGGAATGATAAGATGCCTTGGAAAGGCCTTCTATTATAGATTGATTGATTAGATCTTAGTCATGGAAGCCTTGTTTCTGGTTGGGATCCGGATGACTGGCCTCCATAGTATTGCATCATAAGGTGGCTTTCCCGGCCATGCCAAGTGACTACCTCTCCCACGGATCGGGTGTCTTTCCGACACACCCGCATGTCCCCACCAGGAAGCGGCAGGTCGGGGAACGATCGGGAATCAGCCTGTCAGTCCCCGGAAAGTTCGGTACATGAAGGTTGTGGCTCGAATGGACCATTCGGTTTTGGACCACTAGTAGTTTTGCCTTATTAGTTTTCTTGGGTGAGATCTGCTCTTTCTCTTCACAAATCTATGTCAGTATTATCAGCAGCCACACTACAAACAAGATGAAGGTTTCATGGGATCGCGCCATCCGATTCATCGCCACTGATGGGCGAACATTGCGAGGACAACCAATCTTACCAACACCTGACTTCGACCTCGGCAGGACAGATGAAAGCACTAAACTGCAAGCCAAAGTTATCGCCGGTAAAGATCTCTATGACACGTCTGGGCAGACATCTGTGACAGACGAAGTCGTGACCGTAAAGACACTTCTAGGACCTGTAGAACCATCAGAGGTTCCAATTATCAGGTGCATTGGACTAAACTACGCAACCCACAGTAAGTTGACCTCATTCATCTACTGGCGCAGCCGCTGGGTTGTGTCTTGTTCGCTAGCATTCTTTTCTTACCGGTGAATTCATTTGAAGTTCGTGAGACGGGAAGAAAACCACCAACATACCCTTTCATGTTCTGCAAAGGGTCCCCTGCAGTATTAGACCACGGCGCAAACGTTGTTGTGCCAAAAGTTGCTCAGGACGACCAAGCAGACTATGAAGGCGAGCTAGTAAGTGCATGTTGTGGGAAACTTTGGAAATCGCCTACTAAGACTTCTACAGTGTGTGGTACTTGGAAAGGATGCCAAGGATGTCTCTGAGGCTGATGCTCTCGATTTCGTTGCGGCTTACACCGTAGGTAACGATATCTCTAGCCGGAAGCTGCAGCGTGACAGCACACTTGCAGGCCCTGTGCCACAATGGGGCTTCTCAAAGGGTTTCGACACTTATGCACCTCTTGGCCCAGTATTGGTCAGCTCGGCTCTAATTCCAAACCCAGCTAAATTGCAGCTGAAGACGGTCGTCGACGGAGAATTACGACAGTCTTCTGGGCTTGACGACCTGCTTTTCAGTATTCCGTACCTCATCTCCTATCTCTCTACAGGCACGACCCTCCAGAAAGGCTCCATCATTATGACCGGTACACCAGGAGGTACGTCGGGTGCATGATGCTTTATTTGCACAACTGAGTCAGACACACTAACAGAAACTGTTGCAGGAGTTGGTGCAGGACTGAAGCCCCCGCGTTACCTTGTCCCTGGGACCAAGATGGAGGTCAGCGTCAGTGAGATTGGAACACTTCGTAACGGGGTCGAGTTCGCGTGATGGCCACCTACAGTAACAGTTAATTGAGGTGCGGGTATCGCATATAACCGTATGAGTTGAATTTAAGACTCTCAGCAGCTTCAGACATTGAATTGTCAGCAATGATAGAATGTCCAGAACCTTGATCTATATAGATTAAATTCACATTTCATAACATGCGCTCTTGATGCGACGCCAAACGCATCGAGCTCAGACTCGTGGCCCATCTAACACAAATCGGGACGATGGCTATCTCTTTGAAGCAGCTAGAGCAGCAATAATTTATTTCCCCGCTATTTAATGGTGAGTACTTATCAAGCCTTTCTAGGATTGAATTTTAGATGGGATTATAATTGGTGGCGAGGTTTACTGAAGCAGGCTACGGGATCAGCGGTACTTCCAACACGGTGAAACGATCTCTAACAAGAAGTATCTCCTATCCGATGATTTCCTAACGTTATCACACCAACCAACCCCCTGCCAATTACATACTACTGCTCTAGCTTCTCCCAAGAGGTAAGAGGTCGAGACGTAACAGATACGTATGATAAGCCAGTTCTGGGGCATCAAACCAGTGGCCAAAGTGCAACTTGGGATGTCGGAATTGGCGGAACGAGATGTGCGGGGAACCGAAGTGGAGGTGAGCGCGAAGATCAAGTCCGTAAGTGATCCCGAGAAGATGTAATTACATGTTACCATTTATGGCATGTGGACCAGATCATCACTGTCCACCCAGTCTGGGGTTAAAGAATGGTCATCAAATAATCTCCATTATTAGCCTCCTGCGCTCGACAATCTTGATCGATCGGATAAATAACACTCAACTCAGGCAATCGTGCAGATTGACGATTTCCAAAGATGTGGAGAGGCCGCAGCAGCGCAAGTCCGTCCGTTGAGAGCACACACGAGGATAATCATCAAGAAGAGAGCGGGCCAAACAATGGCAAGCGACGGCGTATTGCCTTGGCGTGCAGTGCTTGTCGCACGCGCAAATCGAGGGTGTGTCTCTTAAGCCAGAATGTTGGTCCCGAGATCCAAGTGCTGACTGCAGATAATGGGTCGGAAGTGCAATGGTCAGCGCCCGAAATGCTCACTGTGTGAGCGGATGGGCTTCGAGTGTACCTATGAGATGCCCAATTCATCATCCAATCTCATTATTGGCAAAGAGTAGGTGCCCCAAGTCCAACCAGAGTTGGGTAACTCCATCTACCTCAGCTAGCCTAAGTCGCTAAAGCCCTGCCAGTATCTTTGCTGCTCTTGAAGCCAGAGTAGAGGCGGTTGAGAGGCAGTTGAGGAGACAATCTAATCATACAGGCCCGTCAAGCAAAGATGAAGGCACCAAGGCTCCTTCGTCGGTTGATAACAGTGAGGAAAGGAATGGGGAACGCACAATATCCGCGCCCCCCGGCATGATTGTTATTAGCATTCAAGACCCTCTTGAGACTGACGCCCAGTCACAGCACGACAAGACTGACGGGATGGCAATGTCTCTGGTAAAAGATGAAGACTGCAGCTTCTTTGGTGCGTTTCGTTTCTAGCGTTGAAACCTTCTATCGACACATACTAAATTCTCCAGGACCTACGTCGAACATCGCCCTGATGCGCACAATATTCCGTGCAGTGGCATACAAGCGGGCTACCAATATGAATAATGCCATCGCAGGCTTCAAGAACCCGGCCGATGCAAACCGCACCAGCGCCATCAATCTTGCTCGAGCATTCCCTGAATCGCCAAATGTGTGTACTGCGAGCGGAGATGCGTCAAGTCCGGGAGGATGCAACATCCTACCCTCTCATGAGCAAACAGAGCAGTTAGTCAACCGATACTTCTCAAATACCGGCATGCTATTTCCATACATCCATAAACCTACTTTTGTCGAGACTTATAGTCACATTTGCGAGCAAAACTTTCGTGGCAACGTGCGCCGAACATTTCTGGGACTCTTGAACATGGTACTTGCGATGGCAGCTTGGAGTGAGAGCGGGCGGCAAAGCACTGCTGAGACGACTTCGCATTTTGAATCTGCCATCTTCTATCAACGCGCCCAAGAGCTTTGTGGAAAGTCGATGCAGCGCGGAACTAGCTTGGAGACGGGTAAGAAACGGGAAACTTTCCAATGTCGACCAATCCATTTCTGACATTGTCCACGCAAGTGCAATTTCTCCTCTTGACGAGCCAGTACCTCCAAGGAACCCAGCAGTCCGTCCAAACATGGGCCGTGCACGGTTTGGCAGTCAAAGCAGCCATGTCAATAGGGATCCATTCCAAAGAAGCATTGCGCAGATTGCCAGATGTTGAGCAGGAGATGGGGAAACGGACATGGCTCAGCTGTGTTCTTCTTGACAGGTGACGCGGCTGCCTCCTCGAGGCAATTCAGCGCATGCTGACCATCTTCTAGACATCTTAGCATGACATTTGGGCGTCCAAGTGCGATACCGGATGATTATGTGCGCCTGGACGTTCCACAGCTTGTGCAAGGTGATCACATTGATCGTACTGGGATATCGTTCTTCGCTGGAACTGTGTGAGTAGAACCAAAGCGAGTGCCTCGGCCAAAAGATTACCAACATTGAACTAATGAAGTTAGCTCACTCTACAAGATTCTATGGCACATCATGGGCAGCCTTTATGGGCATAACCTGGGATGCGAGGAGACATCTGGCACCAACATGATCACACAGATCTTTCTCATTCAGCATGAGCTGAATGAGTGGCAAGACTCACTAGGTCCCGGCTTGAGTCTAGTCACGCCAGAAAATATGTTAAATGTCGATAGCAGTAATCCCGTGGGGGAGAGGTACAGATTCGTGCTGACAATGAGATACCTCCATGCCCAGCTTTTGCTATACCGGCCTGTTCTCACCAAACTACTCAGCACAGACTTTGACTCGTCGCTGTCACAGCATACCATTAGCCAAATGCAACTGAATCTCAGTGACAGCTGCACAGTCTATGCTCGGAAAATGATATTCATTGCCCACGGCGTATTGACTCGGCCGGACCTTGGAAGGCATTTCCTGGGCGCTTGGTGGTTTACTCTCTACTACGGTTAGAACTTCAAAAACCCTTCCTTGTCAATCGGTGCAACAACTAACTTCCATTCGCAGTCTTCAACGCAAGTTTATTAGTTTTTGGGAGCTTGTTCGTGCCCAAAGCCGATAATAATGTCAGCGTAGATAGCGTCAGTCAATTGGAGATGGGGCAGCATATCTTGGGACAAGCTATCGAAGCACTCTTGCAGTTGGACCAAGATAATCAACTTCTCAGCGGATGTATCAAGTACCTCCAAGATCTACAACGAGTGGTCAAGGAATGGGGTAAGCTTAGCTTCTATCTGCATTTTATTTCATTGTCGTTCTGTTGCTCACGGCCATAATTTCGGTTCTAGCTACGCCGTCTACAACAGCCACCTATGCAAATCTATCAGCATCTCAACCTCATATCCTAATAAACAAGAATGGGCTTGTCAGCATTAATACCGATTTACCATTGGAGGGAATGGCACTTGATAACAGTATCGGCTTAATTCAGAACCTGGAATTCGATCCTTCTCTAAGTAATGACTTTCAACGATGGTTCGACGACAATGCATGGTCAGCAGATATTCTATAAGTATAAATTTTCTCAGCCTAGCTCAATGTTCATAGCTCAGATCATCAGAATGATGTGCAAGGCCTTGTCAATATAACTGTCCAATTGAAACAAGCACTCCCCAACTTGAGCAAGCAGTACAGTGGTTTGTTGATCTCGTCAATGTTAAATATGGCCTTCAACATCCAGGCTCAAACATCCAGGCTCAATGAACAGACAACTTGCGCTGAGATCTAGAGATATTGAGGTCCACTATACACCTTTCGTCCTCGAATGAACCAGTCGACAGTGATGAAAATCAAGACCCCTCCAAGAACAGCACTAGCATAATTCATGTCCTGAGCCGTGACTGGTTGAATAGGAGGCAGCAGAAGGAAGATACAGAGGAATATGTTGTAAGAAATTGCAACGATATTTAAAACAGTGCCCAGAACAGGCGACATTCGCCAAGGCCCAAAAGAGATCTTCTCGACATTTGCGATTCGACGATAGAGCATAGCAATAATCGGCAGCACATAGGACAAGCTCAGGCTAACCACGGTAAGCGACAGAATGGCAGTGAATGCAGTCGTAGATGCAATGTTGAGTAAGCCCAAGAGAGCCAGGAAAACTGAACAGCAAATTACTGCATTAGAAGGAGTGTGGCGCTTCTTATCAAGTCTGGCGAGCCAAGGGCTAAACGGCGGAGCATCATCACGAGCAAATGCCCACAATGATCGAGATGTCGAAGCGATCAGTCCGACAGTGGCCAAAGATGCGGATATAATAATGGTGCAGACCATGGCTGAGCTCGCTGACGTATTTCCACGCGTCATGTCCGTGAACACTGCGATAATGGGGAATCCAGTTGGAGATGCAAGCGCCTCATTGATGTCTCCAATACCAAATAGGACAGCAATTAGCACAGCAAATCCCATGGTGCAGTTGATGAGGAGGGACCCTATCATAGCACGTGGTACCCCCATTGTAGGGTTCTTCATCTCTTCACACATGTGAGTCGCAGAGTCATAACCTGAGCAATAATCCAGAGTCAGCCAGTCAAGTAATCCTAAGCTCCAGGCAGGGTAGCAGCCCACTGACCGACTGTAATGTAGGCGGATGTCAGAAGTCCTATACACCATGCTATTCCGTCAGTCTCCCAACCTGTGTTATTTTGGAAGTTTGTGAACACAAAGCTCGCAGAGTTCCTATTGCGGGGAAGCACCGCAACGGCGATGAGTATGGCGAAGAAAAAGAGTATGTGCAAAGCCATGATGACATTCTCTATCAGTGGAAGCAGCTTGCTTCCCCATAAGTTGAGGGCAAAGGCAATAGCAAGAATAGCGAGATAGAGCAAAGTCCCATGCCACCTCTCGGGCACGTAATCCGGGTAGTTGAGCGTCACGAGGCCCTGGATCAGAGTTCCTCCAGCAAAAGGGGCACTGGCAGTCAACGCGAGCCAACCGAGAATCGTCAGCCAGCCCGCATACCAACTGAGCCAAGGCCGATGCTTGTCGGAGCTCAGCATGGCCATGAAGTGGTACTGGCCGCCGGCCGTAGGGTACCTTGGACAGCATTATCAGTTCGATGAAGCCTCGGGCGTTTCAATTCTACAACAAACCTCGACGCTGGTTCGGATAGGGACGCGGCGGTCGCAGTGCTGCCGATGAACGCAACTAAGAAAAGAAAACACGGTTAGCATGTGCCCTCTCATACTTGATCAAGGGTGACCTAATAGACCGTACCGATGAACCCATAGACCAATGACACAGGACCGGCTGCATTGAGGCCTTGACCAAATGTGCTCAGGAGTCCTTCCCATGTTGCCATAAGGGACACGGCGAGGGAAAGTATGGAGAGCGTGTTGAAGTTCTTATACGTCTATTTGCAGTATTAACTAGAAGTCTCCAAGAAGATATAGGTGGCAATAGCCTACCTCCACAATCGACTGGGCGTTCGTGGGGACGATGGCAAGGTCTTCAATCGACACGGCGGTTGGTTTTTTAGAGGCCACTGCAAGAGACGAGAACGTTAGCCAGATTTCACAGTTACCGGCCGAACACTGTGGACTTACTCTTGAGGAACCTCATCAATCTTGGGCTCGAAATTCGAAGTGATCAAGCTGGGACAAAGGAGAATTGAGATGTGTGGATAGGATGCGTCGCCTCAAGATCTCAATGACGATGGGAATTCTCTTCGTTCCAGCCGTCCGAAACAAGATGGGAAGGTCAGGCTTTGTATGTATTAAGTTTGGTCTATGCAAGGCGGGTCACAACAACCCAATCAAAGGCAGGGAGATGACACATCGCCAGCGGCACTTTCCCCGCGTTTCGGGTAGCGCAAGCCGTCGAAATACCAGGATGCTCATCAGTGGGGAACGATCTAGACTACGGGGTCTTGTGGGACTTGTCTTGGAGATAGGCACGGAAAGCCGTTCGGAACGTTCCTGGTTCGCAAGCCATACGCCGGCGAATAAAAAGGGGTCCTAATTCAAGATTCAAATCCCTTTGATAGTGAGAAGCCCTAATCACTGTCCTTGTATCCCTAAATCACGCCGATATCGTCTGTGCAGCAGTTGGTAGAACGTCCGCCCAGTCTCCATATCTGAGATTAATCAGCATAGCAACCCTAATAATGTGAAATACTTTTTGCTAATAATATATATGATATCACCGCCTTTACTCCCAGCCATTCTGGGGGGGCGACAAGCCGGCAGCTGTCACAAAAGCCATTGTGGGTTTTAAACAGATTCAAAGCCTGATGCAACTCCTCAATAATCTATGGCTTTGCGGGCCGGGATACATCGGAGGAGAACAACAATGCCAATTGTCTAGAGGTATTTACTAACATGCATATTCTGATTGATGGTGGCTTCTGCAGAAGTTCCAATGTGCTTAAAGCTATTTGTCGTGGGGTCTCAGCTGTTGGATTTGAGCGAAACTTCAAGGATGCCGTCAAATGTGGCCAAGGGGGCGTTAAGCACGCTGTCAAGAGTGAGCTATCCTTATTATTGGGAAAGGGGCTTCAAAACTGAATGGCACTCAATAGCCCTCCAAGCTGAGATATAAGCCATCTAGCAAGAAAGACGCCATACAGGATAATCTCAAAGAAGAATCGTTCTAAATTGTAGAAAGAGTTATGTTATACTTCAACGGCGTATGAATATTGGGTGCTTCTCTAGTGGGCGTCAATTATCAACTTGGTACATTTTACTCGAAGCATCCAATCACACAAAGTTCTAATCAGTCATTTTTTCGGTCCAATATTTTTCATTGCTGAGTGCTTTCGAGCTTCAATGAATTATTCCATCCAAGTCACTGACTTGTAGTACAAGAACTCATCCAAGCCTTGGGAAGCATTGAACCGCCCATAACCACTCTTTTTGACTCCCCCATGAGGAAGAGCAAATTCATCGTGTACAGTCATGGAATTGATGTGTACAGCGCCAGACTCCAGGCCATCAGCAAATCGAAAGGCTTTCCCGAGATCATTAGTGAAGATTGCTGCCGACAGACCATACTCGGTATCATTTGCCAAACGTAAAGCTTCTTCCTCGGAATCATAGACAAGTAATGAAGTACTAGGACCGAACGATTCCGTTGCGTACAGTTTCATGTCCTCGTTGATGCCACTAAGAATTGTTGCGGACATTTTCGTTGCTACATCACCTTCTGCAGAAGTCGACCCTTTGTCTCCATGCAGCAGCTGCGCGCCCTTAGAGAGTGCATCTTGCACAAGATCCTTGTTTCTCTTGGCAGAAGCAGATGTTATCAGAGCTGGCTTATTAGTAGCCGAAGAAAAGTGTCTGTCAACGGCTTCGGCAAAGAGCTGCTGAAACTTGGAGGCAACTGATGCATGTACCACAACTCGTTCCGTCGACATACATATTTGACCCGCCTAGGCTAAAATTAGCAATAACGCTTTGATCAACTAGTTCGGGAACGAAATTAGAGGGCTATATCTCACATTCATGAAAGCTCCAAGAGCGCAATGCTTTGCGGCATTTTCCAGGTCCGCATCGCCCATAACTATGGCGCTTGCCTTTCCACCGAGCTCCAGAAGAACTGGCTTGAGGTGCTGACCACAAAGACTTGCAATGATGCTGCCTACGCCTGAGCTTCCGGTGAAGTTGACTTTTCTGATGCGAGGGTCGGCAATCAGCGCGCTCGTAACCTCCGCCGCGTCTTGCGGCCGGTGAAGGATCAAATTTAAACACCCATCTGGTAACCCAGCTCGGCGAAATATGTCGGCAATGGCCCAGTAACAGAGGGGAGAGAGCTCGGAACCCTTGAGAACTGTCGTGTTTCCAGCTGCAAGAGCGAAGCTGATAGACCTTAGGCCAAGATGATACGGCGCGTTCCTGACTAGAGTATTAGTGGATAACAGATGGTTGTGCTGGCCTGAAAACTTACCAAGGGGCAATCCCCAAGACGACACCATATGGTTTTTTCTGGATCAAAGCCCTCATGCCATCATGAATAGAAGCTGGAACGTGGCCTTCGACCGCGCTCGCTATTCTGCCAGCGGTGTCTTTCAGTCCTTCGACAGCTAGGCCAATGATGAACTCTTGATAATGCTCGTCGGCCCCAATTTCGTGATGAATGATTGTCTGCAGTTCTTTTTTCTCTCCAAGAACAGTTCTGCTGCGCGCAAGAAAAGGTCACGTCTTTCAGAGGGTTTTGTTTTAGACCAAGCTGGGAATGCCTTTTCAGCCGCCGTCACCGCATCAAGAGCTTCTTTTGTAGATGCAGCAGATGCTGTCCACACTTCTTTATCGGTCAGAGGGCTAATGACAGAAATGACGTTCTCTGTTGTGACATCTTTACCATCAACAATGAGAGGAAGATTGGTTCCGAAATGGGTCTTGGTGTGATTGCCATTAGGAAGACCACCCATTGCAACGTTGTGTTGTTCAGCCCAGTTCACGTAGTGTGCTTTTTCTTAAAATGATCAATCAATTTTCTCTCTTTCTGCATGTGCAAGAATGACGCGACGTAATAATATTTCGCTCCAGTCGTTGATTATTTGGATGCCACCTTATAAAGATCCTCAACACCATAGTTCCCTACTGCTGAGTGAAACGAGTTTAGCGTAATTGGAGGAAACCGGTAATATTCCGCATGTGTCGGGACGTTTCCCCGATTGTGAGTCGTTTCCCCGGCAAGTGGAACAGCTTCCCCCGCTGACCGAAAGATTAGGAGGTACTATCCTGGTTATAGTTAGACATGTACGAGACGCCCACAGTACCCTTGTTTGGACCAATCAGGTACAAGAATTTAGCCTACCGGGGTGGCGATTCTGCTTTCTAAGCAGAAATCTCTTTTGCTTTGGAAATATGACATCTCTCGGATGGTGTCCAGAACGCTTTCTTTTGGTTGAGAAATTTTATACATTCAAAGCTCATCCAAGATGAAGGAAAACGGCTCCATTAGTGTGAAGGAAGAATGTATTGCATCTCAAATATTGGACCCATCTTAATCAATCTCTCATTGCTGGAATATTTCCTGTATGGGAGTCAAGAGGCTGGGGCCGTAGGGTAGGCATGAACACAGGATATCCATATGAAGGTTCGGGCAGACTTTAATTTGGTATAAAAAGTTATGAAACAAAGTCACGTGGTCTGATACGCCTTGCTTAATTACAACAAAAAAACAAATGAACAGAGGTCGGACCAGGGACTACAGACAAGAGTGGCATCTAGGGTAGTTAATATCAGGGCATACTAACTTGACCACCTGCAAATGCACTCCAAATATCTTCAATTAAAGCAGCGGCGCTGGGACCCAAGCTTTAATCTCATTGGAGAAGTATCTAATCAACAATAAAAACACCTAGAGGCATGCCAAGGGTAATTCGGTAATTAAATCACTGAGTTAAATGGAACATACAAGGTACAACTACTTAATGCTTAGCAAGTGGTGGTTAGTATTTAACTCAAGTCCACAGATGTTTTCCACACAAATTTAGAGCAGATGGAATTGCCTTTTATTTATATTCCAAGCCGTCGCGAAATTCAACCTGGAGTTCTTGCTATATTGTAGAGGCAAGTGTATGTGATAGGATTTGAATTTCTTGCCCGAGCTGGTTGCAATCCCGAGTTTACGCTTTGCCATTGGTAGGCTCCGACACTTCTCCCCTTCGCCTCAAGAGTACCTCTCGAATGTGAGCCTTCATATCGTACCTGAAACAAAGATTATTAGTTGTTATCTGATAATTCGGCGAGATTTAGGGCTTGCCTGTTCATTTCATCAATGGTCAGCTTGCCCTCTTCGTTTGCAACTGAATACACCTCATTGTCGGTATTGCTCGAGAAGCCTAGATAGGGTCAGCCAATTGGAGTTTTGATAAAGCATCCAATCTTACCAATTCTCTCGTTAATATTTTCGCGAGCCCTTGCCGATGCAGCTTGAACCTTTGTTCCCCGTGGCTTGCGTACTTCTTCAAAGACCTCCAATGCTTGCTTGATATCTCCATTGAAGTTTTGTTTGCTGAAAACGAGGCCAAGCGCGCCAGAATCCTCTATCGCCTGGCATGCGCCCTGGCTTTGATCCGGCATCATCTGAACCTGTCAGTGGGAAGGCTTCTAACTGCCGGTCGTCGACTTACTGGATGAGCTGCATCGCCTATAATGCATGTAACACCCTTTTGCCAAAGGGGATAGGGCTCGTGAAGCCACAAGCGCCAGGGTCGTACCTCGTACCCAAGTGCAAGATGCTTGAACACATTTCGATCAAGGTCGGGGTATGGGGCTAGGAGCTCTTCCACGGTGGATGCCTCATCCCACTTTGAGCGCGGACGTCGCCAGCCTCTCGAGGAAAGAAGCAGTAGTACGACAGGAGCTTACCACCATTGCACGGGGACAAGACAATCTTATAGTGCGTGTGATAGCCACCCCAGTACTCAATGGCTGAGTTCTGAGAGTAATCAATCAGGCCTAGCTTTACTGCTTTCTCCGTGTCTACGTTGGCGTGTAGACAGGTGCAAGTGGCGGGAGTCCTGGAGACTTCAATGCCCAGAGATTTGCGGACGGCTGAGCCGATTCCGTCGGCTCCAATGACGACATCGTGCTTTGCCTTGTTCCCGTTGGAGAAGGTGATTTCCCCAGTTTCAGGGTCAACGGTTTCAGCCTGGAAAGAATGTAAGTTGAGGTCTTAGAAGAAGCCCATTCAAGCGGCCCACCTTGTGATTGACAATCAACTTTGCTGGAATTCCGTCACCACTTTCCGAGAGGGCACTGTCCATTAGCATGGTGTGCATGTACTGCCGATGGAACATGTAATACGTCTGCAATTCAATTAGAAATGTTACTCAAAGATCCAAATCTTGACATCCGAGTGGAGCACTTACATATCCCCACCGCTCCTTGTAGTCAGCCAAATCATACACACTGACAGGCTCACCCGTCTTCCAGTCACGGCTGATAAGTTTTTTCAGTATGACGGGATCACCAAGCTCAATGTTAACCTTCCAATCCTCTAGAAATCTTGTCCCGTTGGCAGCGCACGAGATGGAAGCACCAACTTCACCAGCAAAGTCCGCTCTCTCGTAAATGGTCACTTTGTGGCCTTGTCGACGCAACGATGTCGCGCTAGCTTGGCCACCAATACCGCCCCCAATGATGGCAATGTCAAGCTGCCTCCATCCTTGTGTGGTAGCCATTTCTCAAGATTGTGAACTGGGTGGGTTATAGAAATTCGTAACGGCACTGTTTACTCGAGATGTTGTTGTTGTCCAAACCAGGATTGTCAAGCATCAAGGTCGTTTTTACGATTTGAATTGAAGCCATTAAAAGGATTCGAATCTGAAAATAGTAACGGCCAAAGCCGATCTCGGGTTTCTAAGCATTGTGGAAGTGACAAGGAGCCTCCCGATCTATCCCCGTCTCATCTATCACTTGGAGAAACTAGCAGCCCTGGGCGCACGATCAAGGATTGTTAAAGTTAGCACAAGTAATTGTCCGCTAAATCCATGCGTATACTACATAACAAGGTTAAGCCTTTCCTATGTGTTCCGGAAACTAATGATGGTATCAATTTCCGAACTTCCGTAAGCATTGGTAGGCTCCGGATTGGCCATCTCCACTCAGCTTTGCCAATAACACTCTCCTGTGCAATGCAGGTTTATTCCCCGAACCGTAGTTTTCCGACATTACCGTCTTCAAGAAATGTCCTATGAGCCTGGATAACAATCGCGACGGTACTTCTTTTATTTTGACGTCTGCAAATGGTCTTCAACTCCTTGGCATTATCGTCTGTCTAATAACATACTAGGCTCATACCAAAGAATATCGTCGCACAACCAAAACATGGGCAATTCTAATCGCTTTGACATTAGTAATCGCAATTTCATTGTGACCGGGGGAGCGCAGGGCATAGGATTCTCTGTTGTGAATGCTCTGGCCCAGGCTGGCGCCAACGTGGTGGGGATCGATATCAAGAACAAGCCTGGCCAAGACTACGATGCCATTGAGAAGCAATTCTCGGTGAAAGCAAAGTATTTTCAGGGCGACGTGACCGATGAGGCGAGCCTAACATCAGCTTTCAAACTGGCTGTTGACGCTTTGGGGAGCCTCGATGGGTGTGTCACTTGTGCAGGCATTGCACTGGAGAAAGCTTTTGAAGAAACAACTTTTCAGGAAACGAAAAGGCTTCAAGACGTGAATGTAAGAAATCCATTCTGTGATTCTCTCACCTTCAAGAAACTAACGGACACATGTAGGTCGTGGGGACATACCTTACTGCTCAACTCGCCACGGCTCAAATGAAGAAGCAACAGAGCAAGGGCGGTAGCATCGTTTTGATCGCCTCCATCACGTCCCATACGGTTTTGCCCCATCATAGAATGTCTGCGTATGGCGCGACAAAGGGTGCTGTCAAGGTTCTATCTGAGTCCCTTGCTGTTGAGCTCGCACCACACCAGATCCGCACCAACAGCATCTCGCCTGGCTTCATAGACACGGAGATGACGCAGCATGTTCGAAAGCAGAATCCGGAGATGGACCTCATAATGGTCAAGACGCCGCCGCTCCAACGAATTGGGACATGCGATGATCTTGTTGGTGCCATCATTTATCTGCTGAGTGATGCATCTAGCTACACCACAGGCACTGACATCGCCATCACTGGAGGCTTGCACGTCGGGCGGATTGGAACTTAGGATTACTGTTGTGCTGCGTTATGGCCGACATAGCCTTTGATTCTAGGCTCCGTAGACAGATATTAAGGGAAAGGTAGTTCTATATAATTGATGAATTTCCCGCTACTTTTCAATACTCCTACCCCTTCCATTCAGCTCCCATCCAGGAAGTCGTTATTATGGCCGCGCATTTAGTCCTACCTTAGGTAGTTTTAAGCAATGTAAACTGTTCATTGTGTTGAGATGTTGGGTCTGGCATCTTCTATTGTTTGTTTTAACTTCACACTCGAACTCTCTCCCGTAAGCAAGGTAAACAAACATCTGGAGATACATAACTGCCGAGGAAGTAAATGGTAGAATTTTAGGATAGAACAGTTCAGCTTTTTTCTTCTCAAGTTGCACGTCTACAATTTTCCCGCACCCCACGAGCCTGCAAGGCGCACCTCCATAATTGCAGATATCCCACTCTTCACCGCGGCAATAGCCTCCGGGAGTAATCTCTGGACATCATCCGCGCTCTCCACCACACCTGCCCAAGCATTTCCTCCAGCCGCTGCTTTAGCAATACCCGAAAAGTCTGGTGTGGGCGAGAAGGAAATATTCAGCTCCTCATTCGAGATTTTGGATCCATATCCATTAGGGTGCACCAGTTCCATCGAGTTCCTGGGAGCATTCCATCCTGCGTAATTGGGTCAGCCGATGGACTACGTTGCGGTCAAATGAGGACACTCATACCTTTATTGCTCAAAACAACTGTTAATGTTGGAAGCGAGTACCTCCGGGCAATCCAGTAAACCGTCGATGGAACTCCGAACATGTAGGTACCGTCTCCGACAATCTCGCAAACAAACTTACCCTTGCCAATTCCCCCAGAAAGCCAATCTGTGGCAAGCTTAACACCAATAGTACCACCTCCAGACCAGCCTAGACCGCCGCCCCCACCGTTGACGATATGACCAGGCTTATCGACCTGTAGCTGGTCATAAACGTACATGGCATTTGTAACAGCTTCTATGCACCAAATAGTGTCTGCTGGGCATGACTGTCTGAGCTGTGAACAGAGATAGGAAGTAGATGGTGCCAGATGGTTTCCTCCTGAAGGAAGAGCCGCAAGCTTCGTCACTCGCTCTAATCGCTGTCGACAGTCCTGTCCTAGAGCTTCCCAACGGGACACCCATGGCTCAAGCTGCGAAAGACGAGAGTGATCTGGGTGGGAAGCGATATAGTCGTTGATCTGCCGGAGAGCGGTCTCAGAGTCTGCCTGATACCTGCGGAAAGCAGGCACATAGTGGACTGGAATATTTTGCTTCAAGGGGTCGACGTCGATCTGGATAATCCTACAGTCTGGTCTTGTTTGACATTGAGTGGGAATCCATGGGACATCGCAATCCAAAATCACAATAGCATCTGCATCGCGGATCGCCTCGTGCTTTCCAATCCGTACTCCCAAATATGCTCGGTGGGAGAAAGGGAAACACACATCGCTGCCTAGAGCATCTAGAACTCTGACTCCAGGAATTGATTCAACAAGCTTCACTAGCTGGGGCACTGTGGCATGGTTGCGGCCCGAGTACCCGACTATTATAAGCGGCTTCTCAGCTTTAGAAAGCGTAGACACGATGGTTTCTGGGCCCTCTTGAGGAAGTCCTATAGGAGCCACGGGTTCCCAGAGCGTTTGATCAAGATAGTAGGGCGTGATTTCTTCTTCCATCACTTCGCGGGCCCCGACCAAGTATGCAGGGCCTTTGGCACCACTGTTGGCAAGTTGGAGCGCCCGATTGACTATTTGCTTGATGTTCTTTCCGGTCTTGAATTCTCCAGTATACCTGCAATACTGCGCCACGATTTGCTTCTGATCGGGCACATCTTGGAGCCAATGTATGTATTCTGTGCGAGAACCTCGCATTTCTCCTTCAATGGTGAAAGGAGATAGGCCAGCGAATACAAGAACTGGGCAGCGGGCTATAGATGCATTATGCATAGCACACCCGAGCATTTGCGTGCCCACATCAACGTGCACCAAGACACACTGAGGTTTACCTGTCAAACGAGCAAAACCGTCGGCCATTGACATAGCAACATACTGTATCACAAGTTAGTACTACAAATCTGGCATGAAGTGCGGTAGAGTGCTTGCCTCGTGAGGACAGGTTATAACTTTGGGAAATTTTGTTCCTTTGCTATCCTTTGCCAATGCCTCCATGATGGCAGGATGGTCAGATCCAAGATTGACAAAAACATAGCTTATTCCCGCCTATTTGCTGTCAGCATATGTAACCATACGAGAGGCATGGGTGGACACCTTGAGGAACTAACCTCTGCAAGGGACTCGAAGAATGCACTTGAAGCAGAGTATTTTTCCATCCTGTCCGTGTCAGTTAGTAATATCATTTGAAACAAAGGTGTACTCACGTTGTAGACATGGTTGATGTGATTGAGCTTTTGTCAGTTCCCTTGCCTTTGGGACTGTAACTGCTCCTATTCTCGCTTGACGACACCGCTTTAAGCAACCGACTATGGGCATATCCCGGACTACTAAAACTGCAAAATACCATAAACTTCGGTATCTCCCGAAACCAAATCATTGTGAGTTGTCATTCCGATCCTAGCTTCCGGAGAGGTGGTGTTCCCCCAAACCTGTACGGAATTCCGGAATTCCGGAATAGCGATTAGTAGGGGCAAGCAGTCTAAATTGTGAAGTGGATCTGGTTGAACTGTACTCAGCGGTAGTATCCGTAATTTTGCCGACTGGTAACAGTAAGCAATCTCACGACGCAAGGTTGAAATTATATTCACAAGGCTAGTTGTTTTGTTGATTTCGAAACTATTGTTATTACGAAGCTCTCAAGGGCAGCATTACTTTGAACCCCAAAACAATCATGTATACCACTAAAGGAAAATACTCTGCCAAAATTCTCCAACGAGGTACTGACGATTATGAACGTTGTCGGTCAAACAATCCAAGCGCAGCCACCCCAGAGCGCTACCCGCACGAAATTCACGTAGTTGAAACTACTGAAGATGTTTCCAAGGCTATCAAGAGAGCTTCTGAGCTTGGAGTCAGTATCGGAGTCCGGTCGTCCGGTCATATTTTTTCTCTCGGTGCTATTGTTGATGATGGTATTATGATAGACACGACCAATCTCAACAGGGAAGCTGTATACGACCGAACTACACAAGAGATTCATTTTGGACCAGCTGTCAGGGTTGAGGAAATCTCCGCAAAGCTGGCCTCCGTCAAGAGATTCTTCCCACACGGCCATGCACCAACCGTTGCAGCGGGTGGATTCCTGCTCGCTGGTGGACAAGGCTGGTTTGTCCGAGGGTGGGGTGCAACTTCCCAGACTTGGATCACCAAAATGGAGATAGTTGTTCCTGATGGTCGTGTTGTTACTGCCAGTCGAACTGAGAATCGCGACCTGTTCTGGGCGGCAAGAGGAAGCGGGCTCGCATTCTTCGGAGTAGTCACGAAGTTTTGGGCCCGAACGATGCGAGCATCCAATCTTTGGGACCGATCTTTGACTTTCGAACTCGGTGACAAGTACGAGGAGCTCATGACTTGGGCGTTTGAGTCAGGAAACAAAACTCCGCAATGGGGAACGGATCTCAACATGACAATATTCTATCCAGAGAAATATGATCCCACTTTGGACACCGACGAGATCCCGGCCAATGCAAAGCTTCACATGGGCTTGAGCTTGCAGGCCTACGCTGACACCAAGGCACAAGCTTCCATTTTACTCAGTGCCTATGACGACATTCCTCCTTCAATCAAGGACTTATTGGTTGAAGTGAAACCACTTCAGGCATCGTCCTTTGAGCATATTTACAAGAAAAAGAGGGGGCTCATTGGAAGTGCTGGCCAGCGGTGGTCTATCCTCAGCATGCTCAACGAGCCCTCGTTGCCACTACCACAGGTATGTTGAATACAGCCACGCTGATGAGTCAATGGTAGCTCTGACAATAAATTTTCAGCTTATCAAGGCTGTTAAGCCTGCTCTGTGTGAGCTCCCCACGCGCCTGTCGTCAGCATTCATGTGCATCTGCGACATTAAACCAGACGAGGACGGCGACGCACTCCTCAGCATGCCACAGCAGTACTATATTTCCACCATCACGCAGTGGAAGGACCCGGGTTTGGAGCCTGATATCTACCAACATATGAGGGACCGGTATAAGCAGGCTCTTCCAGCCGCCTGTGGTATTTATGTGGCTGATTATGATGTTACCTGCGACGATTCTAACGTATGTTGCGCACATTCACGTCGATTATTGAACCGACCACTAACTTATACGTCATATAGGGGAAGGTCATGTCAGATGTTGCATTGGAGAAGTTCTTGAAGATTCGACAACGATGGGACCCTCAAGAGCTTTTCCCCAACTACAAGAAGATCATTGCTACTCACCATAAGGTCAATAACTCTGTTGTTAAGGCTAAAATGTAAAAGATAGGACTAATAATAAGTAGAGAGTTAAGTCGTTTAGTATAGATTGGAGGATTCCTCTTAGCTCTTGTTTACATCGATAGCTGAAAAGTCGTGGCCTTTTCTCTACCACTTACACCCTGAGTCTGGCACATATGAACGCGAGCCGTTGTCGAGCTGTACCCTTAAGTCAGATGATAGGAGCTAAGTCATCTGGTAGAACACGTAGACATTTATCTTATCCTAACTAGGTACCATGGAGTGATGGTATCTACTAGGGGTTTGCTACATCAACACAACTTGAAAAGCATGATATTTTAATACAGAAGTCTTCGGAAACACTACTTTGGTGCACGCGCTTTTGTTAAAAGGTCTTTTCCTGATACCCCCTTCTAGAAGGACGTAGGTTGACGACGACAGTTCTGTTAATCTGGACCGTTGCCGGTCTGCAAGAAAGAAGTTACCTGTCACTCACAGAGGAAAATTTAAATTGGATTCATCTAACTCTAGAAGCCATTCGTAGCTGCTGGCAACTTCCCTCCATGCAACTCAAGAAATTCTTCAGTTAAACCTTTGTAGTCTTTTGGCTTATACGCCTCAGTAAATTCGGCAATTTGTGTAGCCTTACGATGGTTCTTCACGCCAATGTCGTTGAGGAGTAGATCAATATACGGTAAAGCATCAAAAGCAAAATCAGGGAGATTGGCCCCATAACCGCAAGGATATCTCCATTTACCAAATTGGGTGTGGAGCATAACCTCTTTTGTGACCTCGTCATCATCTCTTGGCGTCCTCTTGAGTTTCCCATCGAAGAATGCTGAGATCCAAAGAGCTTGAGCGTTGGCAAATGCAGCAGTACTGACGGTTGACACCATACCAGCATATGCTATGTTGCGCTGGAAGACCAGGGACGCTGGGACAATGAAGCGGTAGTTTCGCAGTGGGGCTTCCTTCGTCTGTTCATACCTGAGAACTGGCTGAAACTTGAGGCGGGGAAATCGGGTCAAAATCTCCTTGTCAGCGTTGCTACTCAAGCGTTCAATCTCTTCGTGACTGCGGGCTACGCCCATGCCGCCTTTACCCAAGTTTTCAAAGTTGATAGTCGACTCCTTCTTCCAGCCGGTGGCACATACGACCACATCGGTACGAACGGTCTGTCCAGTGCTCAGAGTCACTGAATCCCCATCGAGGTTTGTGATCTCAGCGAGGTGAACCCTGATTTTCCCGTTTCGCACCATCTCATAGAAATTGCTGGAGAAGTTGTGAATCCCCACGCCGCTGCCCGTCCACATGGCCGAGTACCAAGGCTTCAACTTAAAGGTTTCTGGGTGATCATCAAACCCATGTGTTTCAATAACCTCATTGGTCAATCGGTTCCAGTAGTTGTCGACCAACAACCTGCCCAAGGCTGTGCCGTGAAGGAAGTCTCGTGCGACAGAATAACCATCTTCGCCTCCCCAAGGGCAAGGGCTGAACCATGTGAGGGCTCTCGTGTGAAGCAACTCCTCCATCATTCGTTTGAATGGGGTTACAAAGGGAGGACATAGCCATACTGGTCCTTGGCCTGTTGGTCGAACAACCAAGTCCACCTGTGAGCCCTTCTCTGCAAATGCATAGGCGCAGTCATACGCAGACTTTCCACCGCCGACAACTACGGCATTCTGAGCCGTGTCCACTAACTCGCCATTGGTACAGAAGTCTTTAGCATGGAAAAAAGGTGGCGTGAAGTGTTCCTGGCCTGGGTAGCTGGGAATATTCGGCGTCGAGGTCAAACCAGTGGCGAGAATCAGCTTCTTCGTTTGTAGTTGGTATTGTCCTTCTTTGGAGGTTATGCTTAATTGCCAGCCGCCGCCATCGCTTGGCTGTATAGTATTAACTTTGGTATTGAGACGTGTCCGCTCGTACACTCCAAATTTCTTGGAGAAGTCTGTCAGGTAACGATGCAGAGTCGATGCGGGAATATGATCTTGGCCGGCTCTGACACCGTAGACGCTCTCTTCCATTGGGAAATCCGGATATTCATATGATCCGCATAGGTTATTCGATTTCAAACCAGGATAGAGACGTCCCTCAGACCAGGTCCCCCCAATGCTATTGTCTCCTTCAATGACCACTATCTTCTCATTGGGGTGGAGTTCAATGTAAGTCTTTGCGGCGGCCAGACCAAACCAGCCTAAATCTATATTAGCACTTGCAAGTACCGGCGGGCAACGGGGGGAAGAAGATTGGTGGGACCTACCTGCGCCAACTACGACGAGATCCAACTCTTCTTGCATCTTCCAAGCGCTCGAACAATTTTGATAAATATTTGTCCAATACTGAAGTGATGATGTCGTGTGGGTTTTGAGTATTTAATCAACTTTTTGCTAACCCTCTCTTGCCATCTAAACTAGGAGACATTAAGATAAGGCTATCGTGTGATTTGATACCCTTCGGGGCTTCCATTGCGGATAGCCGCTTATGATTAGAGGGTAAGTTCCTTCCGTAGCTCCTCATTAGCCGCATTCGGAACCGGAATGAAACTATCTGGCTTAGAATCATAGGAACTGCGGAGGTCAACCGGCCTCCGTATAATGTGGGTAACGCTTCCGACGGCTCCCCGGCTTAGCTTCAAACCGATGGGTGAGCCAGAAAAAACCCAGTGCCACGTTACGCAAGGAGGAGAATTTTGGATACTGTGAAAAATTGCCCATGCTACCCTACAAGACAAAGGTCGACTTATGGAGGCCTTGACTATGAAACGTGATTGTTTTCCTTTTCCCACTCGAATGAGATCAGGATATCGCAATGTAAACATCCGTCACAGGTTAGACAGCCATGCCCGAAAGATACGGGCGATTGGATATGTAGAATATCGTGCACTTGAGTAGTCATAGTTGAACTTAGAGTACATCAAGAGACAGTTCTCTCGTACATGACATAGCGCGCACTCATCACAATTCAGCGAATAGGTACGTTAACAATATTGTGTATCTTCGCGACGAGGCAACCCGGCACTCACTCTAGCCACTTGGGGGGATCAGTCTACACTAAGCAGCCAACGTGAAGCCCGTTGTAGGTGGCGATCCGATTTGACAGATAAATCCACCATGCGTCGGAGAGCCACCCTTCATCTAATCGAGAGCCACACTGCTAGTACACGTCCATAGTTTCTACGTTTCAGTTGTGCCATCGGAACCCAGGGTGTTTCCAGTCAAGATCTTGAATTTCCAGCAATGTTTTACGGCCAGTTCGGCCTCGGCATCCCTCTGAGCTCTGGCTTTGTTGTTGCGATTGATCCAGAAGTACATGCCCAGGGCAACTGCAAAAATGCCACTTTGAACACCCAGATTTAAAGCATTTCCAATTGGGTAAAGGGGCCCATCGAACGGCAAAAAGGCCCAAGTCGAGACCAATCCACCGATGTTACCAAACATAGCGTTGGTAGCCACAGCAGATGACCTGGCAGTGTCCGAAACCACGTTTGCCGAGACATGGGAATTGGTGAGTGCCCCGACAGCAAATATGCCCACAACAGGAAGGAATGTGGCTCCATATCTGACATGAGCGGTTGTCGAAGCCAGGAACATGCTGTAGCCAATGATGGAAAAAGGCGGGCAAAGGATGAGAAAAATAGTTCGCCTGTCCATTTTCCAGCTCAGATAGCAGATTATGAGACAAGTAATTGTTCCCAACGCATAGGGGGGAACCGTCAAGAGTTGTTGATCTCTAACAGTCCTGTCTGGGAAGATTGTTTTCACAATGGTCGGCAAGAAAAATGACAAGCCATGGACCGTGATGTTGTTAAAGCAAAGCGTCATGGAGGTGGCCAGCACGACTGGGTTAAAGATGCCGCGTTTGAATTTCTTCCTGTCAAACTTGTCCAGAACCTCGGTTGTGCCAATGCGCTCCGCCTTGATGCGAGCCGATATTTGCTCCTTTTCCGCATTCGAGAGCCAGATAGCAGTCTCTGCTCGATCCGTCATGACAGCGAAGCCGAGCAGCGCGAATCCAACTGTGACAATGCCTTGCGAGCAAATGTTAGAATACTACATAGGCATGACATCGATGCTTGAAGAAAGAATGACGAACCTTCTATAGCGAATATCATCTTCCACGAAGTGATGCTACCCATCCGACCGATGGATAATATCGCTGAAGCGAGAAGACCACCGAAAGCACCAGATAATGAGGCGGAGATGATGAAAAAAGAGAGTCGGAACGTAAGCTCGTCCCGCTTGTACCACCTCGACAAGTAATAGACTGTGGCTGGCAACATTGCAGCCTCGAAAATGCCTAATACAAAGCGGAGGCCACATAAAGCGGCAAAGCTTTGAACAAAAGCGGTGCAAATCGTGCATATGCCAAAGCCCAAGCAACAAGCTGGGATAAACCAGCCTGGGCCCATAATCTTACAGAGAATGTTGCCTGGAATCTCAAAGATGATGTACGAGATGTAGAAAACTGACAGACAAATGTTAAAATCGTACCCTTTCATATTGAGGTCTGCCTCCAGACCAGCAATTCTCGCGTTGCCTATGAGAGTGTAAGCTTGCTTCAACTCGAGAAATCCGATAATGAAAAGGCTCACCAATGTTTGCGCGGTCAATAAAGCAGAGCACTATGTCGAATTGTCATTATTAGTACGGAATTCCATACGCCCATTAGCGGGGCGGGTGACGGTGTGACAAACAATAGATGATGGTGACCATTGGCAGAATATACAAGTCAATCTTCAACCTCAATTTGGAATCAGAAGCCGCATCTGCGATAAAGGCCCTAACAGTTCCAAATGTTAGGTTATGATTAGGAGGTAACATTCTAAGGATAGGGGCTGTCTCACTGTTCTCCTTGTCCATTCGCAATAGACGTGACGTGATCCAAATCATCAACCGAAATTTTGTCAACCGGCACAACTGATTCATCTCTCATCTTGAAGTTAACAGCAGCCTTGTCAATTTTCGACTGCAAAGTGTTAGCCATTTCCAATTGTATTGCTTTCAAATTGATGTTCAGAGTTTCTTTAAGTGTATGCACTCTGTGTGTGGTGGGCGATTTTGAATAGGCCTTTTGTGTCGAGGGAGCCGAGACTTGCGGGGGAAGCTATATATTTTTGCTCAAATCGATTTCCATCGTGACACCGGGTGTATCCCCGATATCAAGGGTGATAGGGGATAAATGGGATGCTCCGATATGGTTAGCATGCTTTTCGTCCTGCATCATTCCTAGAATACCGGTTCCGGAACGTCATTGTCTTATCTTTGCTACGCTAATCATGCTCGTCTAGGGTGCAATCTGGGTAGCTCACAGAAGGCTGGGTCCTTACAACGCACAAATTGAATTTGTTCTTAGAGTGTTCATTCCATATCATTTCCGAGGCTTATCTAGGTTGCGCGTGCCATTCAATCTTGGCCCAAAAACCCAAGCTCTTTCCACATAGACTCAATCTTTGTCTTCACAGAGCTTGGATACGAAGTATCAAAGTTGACTGGTCGGAAACTATTCGCATCTGTGTACTCCATGCGGAATAGGCAATCCGATATCAACTTGCCACCACGTGTCTTGCTGCCAGTACCGTGAGACATGTAAGGTGTAAGAGGGAATCCAGGCACATCATCAAACAAATATTCATCATTCCCAGGACGACAGCGTGTGACGAACGCCCATATCAAATCCTTGAATTCGTAAATATTGATGTCATCCCCAACAACCAAGAACCTATTGATGAGCATTGAAGACTTGTTTGTGAAACAAGAGCCCTCCAAGCTTCATACAGAAGTCTCTAGAGTTGGTCTGCAGTTTACGTAGCTCATCAGTGTCAACCTGCAGGGCACACCAAGTCGCATGCGTCTCGAGGGGTGCATAGGCATCCTTGATTGGCAGCCCATGCTTCTTGCAGAATTCGAGTACTTCGGAAGCAGCCATCGCTGCAGTGGTGTGCTTCAGGACCCATGGTCAGCCTTTTGCCAGAAACAAGATGAAAGGAAACACAATGAGGGCATGGTGAGGCACTTACCGACTCGTCAGTAATTCTACCAGGTACAGAAACCGGCAAAATGGCATCGTTACGATATGTAATCGCGTTGATTTTGAATAGCGGCATAAGACGACGATCATCGTCAAACACGTAGCCCAGATAATCTCCAAACGGACCCTCGTAGGCAGTTTCTGTCAGTGACGTGGTGCCCTCTAGGATGATTTCACTATTGGCAGGAACCAGCAGATCGCTCAATTCACATTTGACGAGGTCCAAGGGCTTTCCAACGATTGATCCAACGTATTCACCTTCGGATATTCCCTCCGGAATGGGCATGGCGGCCGCCATTGTCGCTGCCGGTGGCACGCCGAGCGCCAACGCCCATGGGACCTCTGAATGACCGGCCTCTCTCCACTTCTCTCTTACAACATAGTTGTGCTGGCGAGGATTCACTTGAGCGACAAGGTGGTTCTTATCGTGAACCATGCCGCGGAAAATCGACCAATTGGTCCATGAGCCGTCAGGGGTACGCAAGACATGGATGCCGTATGTCTGAAGATACTTTCCACCGTCTTCCATGTGAAGCATTGGCACAGGCAATTTGTTGAGATCAATCTCATCACCAAATATTTTATTCTCCTTGCAAGGCCCGGATGACAAGACGTTGGGTGCAAGCGGCGTGGCTCGCTTGCCTGCTTGAATTCTGACGCAGATGTCAGACCAGCTTGAGTCGCTAGAGAGGCCAAGGTTCCGGGCAACCCTTCCGTATTTTTCCTTTTCATCCCTTCTAAGACTCGCGGCGTTCCCAAACATCCTCCATAGGCCTTTCTGGGCACCCTTGATGTTGTTAAACAAAGGCGCCTTGTCGTTGGTCTCGCTGACCCGTCTGACTATGGCACCGACTTCGAGGTAAGGGTCAATCTCGCGATCGATTTCTACCAAGTCATTGTCTTGTCGTAAAAGGTCGATGAACGTGCGGAAGTCCAGCTGGGCCTTCGTTGTGATGTCGTCTGTGGTGTTCAAGGTGGCCATGTTGATTTTGCCGTGTGAATTTCACAGAGTGTTATATTCAGGTGCTGCGAAATTTCAATACACTTTGCGATGAGATGTCTTTTCTCAAGACTGTAGATACATGCCTTTATCAAAGTGGTCCCTAGTCGGACGTTGAGCTACTATCAGAGTTCATGCAAGTCCCACACTATCGGAACGATGGTTCCGGAGAAGGTTCCGTCAAGGGAACATCTCGATTTCACCCAGCTAATTCGGGCTATTGACTCAGACTAGGTTAGGTACCTAGAGGACAATAAGTTCAAGCTTCCTCAGGTCTCTTTTTGTGTGTTAATTGTAGGTTCAGCATCACTTCAATAACGCATCATGTATCGATTCAACCGTTGTCCAAGATTATTGTATGGGCGCCTTGGTTCACAACCCTCAGTCTTGGGGAAAGTTGACCAATTTCAATCACCATCGCAGCGGCAATCTCACAGCTCCAGTCAAGCTGGACGCGTACGATTGCCCTTGCAAGTTGAGACCAACGCACGATCACAAAATCGGATATACGGAACGTCAGAACCCAAGGCTTGTCGCCCAAAACGAATTGTTATTGGCATCACCGGTGCCACAGGCGCTCTATTTGCAGTTCATATGCTAAAAGTGCTTCGTGATCTCGGTGTAGAGACTCATCTCATCATGAGCAAGTGGGCATTAGCGACGCTGAAGTATGAGACATCCTTGACGGAATATGAAATTCATGCCCTTGCTTCCCGAGTATATACGGCCAAGGATATGTCGGCTCCCATAGCCAGCGGATCTTTCATCCACGATGGCATGGCCGTGCTGCCCTGCAGCATGAAGACTCTTGCGGCTATCCGATCAGGGTATTGCGACGACCTTATATCCCGAGCTGCAGATGTTTCAATCAAAGAGAACCGGAAGCTAATGCTGGCGGTGAGAGAGACGCCGTTGAGTGATATTCACCTCGATAACATGTTATTTCTCCGCCGTGCAGGCGCCATCATTTTCCCTCCTGTTCCTGCATTTTATACGCGGCCAAACTCATTAGATGATATTATCATGCAAAGTGTCGGGAGGATGCTGGACTGCTTTGAGATATATACGGATGATTTTGCAAGGTGGAATGGATTTGAAAAGCCTAAAAGGGGGCAAGCACGGCCAATAGCGGAGGCAGAGCCAATGGCTGCAGCAATGTAATTTTAGCTCGCGACCAACAGATTCTTGATCAAGATATTGCTGCCGCTGTTCCCAGGACCGCATTCTGCTCATCTGTACATAAACTGATGTTGAACCACGTCTTCAAGGCCTGAATTCGCTCCGTCTCGCTCTTCAAAACAATCTCCCATTGCTTAATACCTTGTTTCCGCCATTTCATAGTGTGCCCATCCAGTATCAGCTGCCCGTCAATATCGCCAGCTCTAGCCCCAGGGTTAGGCGGGGTGTTGAGCTCTTCATCAAGGCTTGGGTAGTAAAACTCATCCTCTGTTGTGAATCGCACAAGCATCACTTTGTACGTGAAGAAACTTGAGGGTTGCTTAGACGGCCATAGATTCATCACCGCCAAGTCAGGAGGCAGGATTTCAAAATCGGCAAAGCAGTAGAATGGGGACCAAGTCGACGTATCGGTGATCCTTTGCTCGTATATCCATAGCTTCTGTGCTGAGAGCCCACCAGGCAACGAGTCGTACCGTAATCTTAGTTGGCCTGGTGGCAGATGCTGTTGCACCAAGCCTTCCGTTAGTTTGAACGGATGCACAGGCACATGCGACCCAAAGCAGACATCGACACCGTAACTCAAGTCACCGATTCTGACAATGTTTAGACAGTGTGTAAAGCCTCCGTACGATGATTTGGCGCTATCGTATACTCGCGCGCTGACCATGTAGGCTTTGAACCCTAGAGACAAAAGCACAAAATGAAAGAGCGAGTTGTTCTCCATGCAGTAGCCTCCCCGGCCCGGACTCAGCACGATTTTCCGGAAGAGATGATCTGCACCTAGGTGAATAACGCGGTTCCATGAGTAATGAAGGTCGAGATTTTCAAACGGAACGGTCATGAGCTGATGCTTTTGAAGTAGGCCTAGGTATTGTAACTGCTCCTGAGGCGTCCACGAAGACACATCTTGTTTTTGGTGCCTGGAAGGAAGCGCAATACGGGAGAAATAAGCGTTCAGCTCCTGTTGATTGTAGGTCCTCTTGCCTATCATTGTGTTTGCTCTCCTTGCTACGTGTCGTGTATTTGGCTGTTGGCCAAAGCGTTAGCCGACGCGTTGGAGTGAGTATTTACGGTCGTTCTGAACATATTCCTTAGTGCACATTATCCGAGTTTAGTTCATCACTGAGGACGGTGCCTTCGTTGACGTCGGGTAGGGACACAGCGGGACTGATCAATATAGTACAGTATGAAACCACTCCCATCATGGATACGGACACTGTCTCTATCTTCTCTGTGCCTCCTAGGTATCCGGAACTAGCCCCGACTCCCTCCCGAGGTCCCCGAAATGACAGCGAGTTCCAATCGACCCGCATTTCGGGTGATATGCATGCAGACTGTGATTTGTAATCACGATCCGGGTAATAAGCGAGCTTCCTTCTGGGAGATACCAACTGCGGCTATACTACCTGTGTGGATGTATTGTTCTTTCCCGCATAGGCGCTAGGCCTGGCTAGCAAACCAGTGTTTCTCGCCTCATGGATCATATTCAATTGTTTTGTATTGCTGTTGTGTGATGGACAAGTTCTGTTTGTCTCTTGATAGTTGTAGTATTGCTGCGATGTAGTAGTATTGATACCAAGGCGAGCTCGAGCGTAGTCTTAGAACGTGCTCTCCGAAAAGAACCTCTGCGTAGGCGCCGCGTACATGGGCCAGTCCAGGAAGAGCGGATCAAGCACATCCATGGTGGAGTCGCTGTCGGCAATGGCAGCGGGCAATGCACCCATCACGTTCAAGTTACTACGTTGAGGCCCACACTGCATGTCGAATTCTACCCAATCCTCGTCTGTGATGACTGGGTCTAACATGGACGACGAGCCCTTGTCGGATGGTTTCAAAGACATCTCGCTGCTCTGACTCCTCTGGTCTATTGGGACCTCAGTAACAGCTACTGGCCCGCTGAATGCAGCTTTTCCTTCACGTCGGGCTTCATTAGGTAGAATGCTCAGGCGAATCAGAGGTTCTTTCATAGCGATTATGCGCTTCCAAAGCTTGTGCGACTGCCGGAATGTTCTTCTGTAGGCGGCCGAGAGATTGAGTGCAGCCTCGAAATTTGAGCCGACTGTTTCTGCATAGTCGTTCGGGAATTCCGGTGACGAGGTTGCTCTCTTGTGTTCTGTATATGCTACGATGAGGAACAATAGGGCGCACGAGGTCGACAAAAAGTGTTGAAAATGTGGATGCTGCAGCCTGTATATATTCGTTGTCTTATCCAGGATGGAGAGGACCCCAATTGAGTCTGATACAAGCTTCAAGCCGATCTTGATCTTCTTCACGTCGGTTACGTCTGGGTTGGCAAGAAAAAATGAACGGAGCAGGATGCCCTGGACAGCAATAGATCGAAGATAAAGGACCAGTGTCCAAGCTGGAGGCTTGGGGGTGGAATCGGACCATTCGTTTGGGTGTATGAAGTTGTGATTCTCCAGAGCTCGCTTTCGCCACTGCTTGATCTGGAATGCAGCTACCTCGAGGCCATCATCATCCACATACATGTTTCCTCGAGCGGCTCGGGCGATGGGCTCGTTGAAATTGTCGCTTACGAGTGTGAATGCCATCATGGCTTTCAAATAGGGCGTATCGACCTGTTGTAAAGATGAGTTAGTCCACTTGACCAAGGGTCCGTCTATAGTCCACGGAGAGAGCGTCTGGGATCTTTCCTACCAAAGATGCCTGTGCCATGTCAAAATCTGAGGTTTGAAAGTTTGGTCGCAAGCCCGTGGCCGCGCTCCACTGCCGGTCCAAAATGACTATGGTACAGGAGATGATGGACACCTCGGCGCGTTGTCGATCAGTCTGGATATACTCTTTGCAAACGTCCAGGCTATGGAACCCCATTTCCATGGCGATGCGGCCAGCCAGTCCAATCATTCGCCAAGCCAAACGGGGGCTACACATGTAGAAATGGAAGAAGCCCTGTAATGAGTCCAGATGTCAGGATAATAGGCTTTCCCAGGAGGGGGGACAAGGGGCGCAAACCTCCAGTATGGCGATGATGACATGCCGAATGTTGACAGCCGGCGTTGATTGCCTCGCAACAACAAGATCGCGATAGCTGTTGTAGAGTGCACCAGCCGCAAAGGACTTCGAGGCCTCCTCGGCGCACAAGGCAATAGATAAGACAAGGTTGAGAATCAAAATGGCGTCCTCGTCTACCGTAGGATCAATCTCTTCCCGTGTGCCATTTGACCAGCTGTACAGCCACTCCATTTGCTCTAGGAGCTTATCAATGTCGCAGATGGGATGAAGCTCGCCAATCGCTTCGTGGTATACCTTGATGAGGCGCATGGCCTCGTGCCTCGTGAAAAGAGCCAGAAATTGCAACGGCGCTGTGCTTCGTACGTGGCCCATCGAATGGGCATTTGCGATTTGACCAGTCACGCTGGGGCTGGATTCTTCGTCGTCTTCGCTCTGGTCATCATCGAGGGTGGAAACCGTTTGACCGCTTGGGCTTGTGTCACTGCCCTCCATCTGTTGCACCCGTCGCTGGGCGGCTTTCAGACTGTAGTCAGGGCTCGTTGGCCCGTAGAATCGTTGCGATGTACGTTTCGAGACTGCCGGGGGGATTGTTGGGACAGGCAACATGCCACTGACGGGAAAGCTTTGGACCTGTTTAAGCGAAACTGGCTCCATCCCTTCTAGATTGTCAAGGCTCCCATTTCCGGCGGGGAAGACGTTGGTGTGTGCTGCGATGGCATTCAACTGTCCCTGCAATGTGGCGACCAGGTCGGTTAGTGACTGGATTGCACTGTCCGATTTAAGAACACATTAGTAACGCTTTGAGAAATCCGCTGGCCAAGACGGCTTACTTTGGTGCCCAGTCCGCTGGCTTTGGAGCTTGGTCTTGAGCATCTTTGTTATTTTGTGCCGTATTCGATCGGCGCTCCTCCGGGTTGTGTGAGTAGCAACATTCCATGACGCGACCCAGGCAGTATCCGCATGGCTTCTGTCCATTGCAACGACCCTTTCGTCGACGACAGGCATCGCAAGCCCGCGGAGCGTAGGGCGCGCGTCGTTTGGACGCCTCGTGCGCTTCGGACGCCGATGAGCGCTTTGTGCCGCCCATGACAAGAGTGCCGCGTCAGAGCACGCCAATTGGGATGAAGCGCCACGGACTGTCGAGATAGATATTGTGGGAGAGAACGGGCAAGTGTGTTGTTGATTTGGCTTGGTTTCAAGTGTTGATCGATGTGTGGGATCTCCACGGCATCAAAGGTCTATCAGATCAGGCAGTGGGTGAACTGGAAAGTATCTTACAGGCTACGATCTACTAGTAAGGTTGGATGATTGAAGGGGGGACTGGGACCTGATGGGTTTTTATCCTTGGTTTATCTGGGACCCTGATAGGCAAGGAGGGAGCTGGCGGCCAGGTAGCTTCAAATCTCATTTCCAGTGGAACCCAGTAATGCGGGGAAATCGTTATCACTGGGCCCTGTACCAATTGGATCTTTACAATATCCCGCCAGCTTACTTTAGCGAGGCTAGTTTGAACTTTAGGTCTAGGCCGTCTTGGCGTAGATGTACCAAGGATGTGTCTCTGGGGAGGGGAGGCAACTGAGTCTCGTGCGGGAAGCAGGAACGTAGAATAAGGCTTCCTTCAAATTGGGCCCAGAATTGATCAACATGTGTGATGAAGGTAAGAATAGTTCCAACAAATGGTGTTAACAGGTCTATTGATTCTAATGTTATCGAAGACAGCAGCTTCCGCTTACTGGGCAAGACCAAGATGATAGAAAGATTCAACATCTAACTCTACGTCGGGGCTCGCAGCATATTATAATTAACATTTTACTAGCCCAGGTGCTCATTGAACCACACAATTGCCTGCTGAAAGGCCTGTGTCTTTGCGAATCGTTCCGCTCTCTTGGAAAGGTCCCCGCGTACGGCAAACCCGTGCGCTACCCCGGAGTACAAGCAGATTTGCCACGGCTGTCCAGTTCCTCGAAGAATATTTTCGCTCTTGTGCCGCAGCTCATCAGGGAAGATGGGATCAGTATCAGCGGCAGCTATGGATAGCGGGCCTTTGATAGCAGCCAACTCCTCGTCCGAGACAAAACTTGGATGGGCCAGAAAACAGGCATCAATATCATTATTGAAATGCCCAACAGCAAACTATTTCGTCAAGCGTTGGGTCAGCTAAGGCTTCTAGATCAGGCGCCGGCGCGAATAACACAAGGTGGGCGTTGTACTGACCTTGGCCCCAAAGCAATATCCCAGAACACCAATTTTCTTGGCAGAGTACTCCTTCTTGAGACTTTGGATAGCGTCAGAGATAACGGGGTTGATTGTATCCGGGGTATGGGGGTGAGATCCGTCGGTGCCTTGCTCGATCCATTTCTTAACGTCCGTTTTCTCAAAATCGTTGATTCTGATGGCGTCGCCATGGAACAAATCGGGGATAACGCAGAGGTAACCGTTGCTCGCAAACTCGTCGGCCATCAACTTGCTGTTGATCCAAATGCCCAGGACGTCGGGCAGGTAGAGCAGCGCTGTGTCATTTCGCTGCTGTCCTGGAGCAGGAGTGGCAATGTAGGCGTCCCATTTTCCGGCAAGCTTCACCGTCCTTCCCTGGGGAGAACCACTGCATTTTTTAGAGCATCAGCTTGACTAACCTTCAATCCGCTGTCGAGAGGATCAGAGCGCAAAGATCATACTTGTGTTTGAAACCTGTTGCGCAGCAATCGCTTGGTGGAAGAGACGACATCTTCGAGGGAAGTTGTTGTTGCAGGTTGGGATGTGGGTTGCACCAATTAACTTTGCCGCAATGCAATGAACCCTAGTTACATGTGTTGGGCCATTTCAAGTTTGGTCGAAACACCACTGCTACATCTACTCTGGCATATACGCGGGTCAAAATGAAACCATCGACATATTCGCACTGTAGCCGCGGCACTTAGGAACTGTTCCGGGCCGCGTTCCTAAATTTCCGGATTTCCCGGTGTCCCACTCCAACATCGAGCGGGGAAACCGGAGAGAGATACGATGGGCAGATTAATCTACAGGTAGGTGGTGCGGGATAGCCGGATACCCCAATGCTCAAGCGGTTCAGCAAAGTCAAAGTCCATCATAATCACAAGGACAACCGCCGAATCTTGCCATGATATAATTTTGGGAATATCGCGTGCGCCATTCCGACGGGCTTTCCGAGGCACTAACCTGGGGCTCGTGAAAACTAATGATGTAGTCCAAATGCTTATATCTACCAAATTGATTTGGGTTTTGAATTGTGTTCTAAAGCCATTGAAATCAGATTGATTGTGCTCATTTTAATCTTCTAACTTGGTAACGTCTTAGGCAATACTATAACTAGCAGCTATGATTGACAGCAAATATGAGGTCCTCCCGTTTCTGCCCAAGACCTCGCTGCAGCCTTTGGCGTCTGGCATCACAGTAGTGCACCCGCTAACTCGGAGAGGCAAAGGTCCAGGACTCATTGTCATAGTTTCTCAAACAGGCATCACTGGCCAGTCATCATTGGCAATAGAAAATGGAGTACCTTGCCCTGTCATGAAATGGGCCGAGGAGGGCTTTACGGCAGTCGAAATTACAGCAGCTGCATTGGACCATGTCACAAATGCGCTGGATATTGCTCTTGACGGACTCAGGAAGAGTCATACTATTGACCCCAAGGGCTTGGTTGGTCTAGTTGGTAAGATTACCCACGCGCAGAATGTAACATAACATTAACATATCCTGGTGATTAGCTTACGACCCCCAGCTATGGAACAAAGTTGCGTCCACAATAGACACCTTGAATGAGATTGTTGGAACTGTGGTCTACGGGGATCTCGAAAAACAGCAAGCACTATCCCAGACATCACTCCCTCAGTTGCACCATCTGGCAGGCAAGTCCGAGAAGCTTCTGCCTAGAGGTGAAAAGCTCACGGCCTATGACTACCCCAATGCCGAGTCCTTTCTTTTCGCCACACCGTTCAGTAAAGGTTTCAAGTATTCTCTCGAGTCTGTTTCACACTCAAGAAATTTGAGCTTTTTCAAACCTTTGACAAAGGGTCCCTACTTTGATCTCGAAGCTATCTGGGATGAGCATACTTACTACGAATTTGAGAACCGCTCCGTGGAATGCACAATGGCCACGATGGTACAGGAGCCGTATGTAAATCACGTCACGACAGTAAGTATGGTTCGTCCAATTGATGTACAGTTAATAATATTAATGATTGGGCAGCTTACAGGAGGCATTGGACGCGAGGCTCTAACTGCCTTCTACCGAGACCACTTCATCTTCCAAAATCCAGATGATGTTGACACCGAAGTCATCAGCCGATCAATCGGTATTGACCGTATTATTGATGAGTTCATCTTCAAGTGCACACATGACAAACAGTTGGATTGGTTGTAAGTGAAACTTCCCAACCTTGGCGCAGCATACATCATGGTCCTGACAATATCCAAGATTACCCGGGGTGCCTCCTACCGGCCGCAAGCTGGAAATCCCCTTCGTCGCTGTGGTAAATATTCGCGGTGACCGCCTCTATCACGAGCATATATCATGGGACCAGTGCACTGTGCTTTTCCAGTTGGGAATCATGCCAGATTATCTGCCATTTCCGCACCCCGTTCCAGGGCTTACCTTGAAAGCTGCTAGCAAAGGTCTTGAATATAGGGTTCCTGCGACGGGAGTGGAGACAGCTCAAAAGCTCCGAAACAAAGATGCATTAGGCTCTAACCAAATGTTTGACTATAAGCTACGCGAGGCCTAAAGGTATAGAAATTGATTTAAAACTGCCTATATAACTTGCAGTAGTATTGAGATGGCATTGAAAATCCAGAGAGTACAATGAATAGAAGTACATTAGGCGGACCTGAGTCTTAGAAAGGGCTTTCTAGCCATTGCTCACCACGATACTCCTGTAACATCTACTGGAAGAGTCGCCACAGCCGCCTCATTAGGGGTTCAAGTGCTATTGTCTACTAAACTAATTAAAATCCTACCAGCTCTAACAGCTCAGGCGTTGGTTCTATGGGAGCATACTATTACAAATGGCAGCATATTGGAGGCAAGGCCTATCATTGTGTATAGAATAACCAAGCTACCTGCTATGTAAGTTTTTAATTCACAGCCTCTACCATAGTAGAGTTTTAATAATGAAACTTTTGGTAATCTTGGGTATAGCGAGTGCATCAGATAGATATTGAACGCTTTGAGCGAATATCACTGGACCACTACTCTCCTCTGTTCGGCAACGCGTTTCTTGGGTATTATCGTTAGGGTGAATTTGGATAATAGGCTGGCTGGCACGCGGTTTCGAGCTGAAGGAGCCTTGACCATCCATCCCGACGAGATTACCGAGGAAGTCTGGCAGACCTTGAAAATGTTCTTGCCGAGATCGATGCGGATGCGCGCCTCGATAAAGTGAAGCCGGCGGGACCAAGGAGGAAAGAGGCATGGAGAAGACGGAAGGTTTCTTGTTCTTGTACTAGCGGCCAATATTCGCAACGCTGAGGGGTTTGGCCATCTTTCTCATGGCTGCCATGGAAGACTTGCCATTCTGGCCGCCACTGGCTGCTGTTGTAATGTTAAGGACCCTGACGCTTCGCAGAAAATTATAGATATAAGTTATAACTATTTATGATTCATTTTCCAAGTAGCCCTTCTCTCGGAAGCGATAAGATCATCTAGACCAAGGTAATACAGCTGAGGGACGAGACAACACATCATGTGATCCAAGATCTCCTTAGAAATATCAAGCAACGTTTGGAATGGAGATTTTATCGGTGATATGACCTATAAATAATTTGCTAATTACAAATTGTTTATTGAGCGATGTCTTTCAGACTTTTAGCTTACCAAAAGGGTAAATGAGTACTTAGATGGGTAATGTCACATGATTTACAAGTCATATTTCACATTTGTCCAGCCCTCCCACACAAATTTGGACTCAAGTTCAATGTTGTAAAAATGGACAAATATAAGCGTCAGCAACCACCTGCTATAAGGGAATACTAGTGTTACTAAAAGAAAAATTCAATACACCTGATTATGATTCGCTTCTTGATCCCCCAAAGCTGTTGAACGAATCACTTTTTGAACCCCTAAACCTAGTGATAGACATATACTCATCAACACCATTCTGACTCTTGGACGGCTTTCTCCTGGAGCCAACAGACCAATAAGGTATCTCAGTTCGGAATAAGACTAATTCATCCGGAGAATCATGAATATATCTTATAACTTCAACTCTTTCAAGAGACCGTAAACGTTCACTAGCTAGAAGACTCTCTATCTCTGTAAATACCAGACTACTTGGCGGTGATCGCGCAGTACTAGCTTCTTCATAAGAGATGCGAACTGTGATTATTGATGAGGGGAGAATACTTTCCAAAGATAAAATACTCTGCTTCTGTAGTTCAACCCATTCTTGAGAAACAATCAAGTCATTCCGAGAGAAGCGTAGATGGCGGAGGCTCGTCATAGCACATAAAGACCCAATTCTGCCAATCGGTTCAAGCGATAGCTTAAAATTGAAGGTGTGAAATGATAGATGGGTCAAATTGCTCCCATGGTCTCGTAGAGTTTGCCCGATTTGGTCGAGATCAAGAGTCCAAGAGAAGCCGTCTTGTCGTATCCACTTCGACTTAGCCAAATTAATCTTGAGAATGTTAAGCCTAGGGCAGTTTTGAAGGATATATGCAAAACCATAGCCGTCTAAGACACAGTTTTCAAGTTTTAAGACCTTTAAACTGGAGGGCCAGTCATCAGACAGCACGCCTGCAGGGAGCTTAGGAGGGTTGAAGAAATTTGGACTCCACCATCCACCATTTGTACAAAGAGTGAAAAGGCCGGGTTTTTTCATGATATCCACGAAGACCCGATCAAGCGGGTGACAGTCATCATAAAAGCCATCTAAGCAGATCTCTTTCAGTCGGGGATGTCCGTGATTGGCGAAAGGGCCAAGCTCTGGAGTGAGATTCGAGCTGATTTCGGCACAATCATATGATGGGTTTCCATATGGTAGCCATGATGATATAACCCAAAAGATGTGAAGACCATCGGGATCGTTTGAGGAAAGTATGATCCTCTCGACCATAGTTGCGTAAAATAGAATCGCAAGGGATACTGCATGGGGGTCGGGGCGTTGGATCGCGTCTTTCAGAACGCATCGCAAAGATTGTGGAACGTCCCAAGGGAAGTCGGTCGACCATACTGCTCCGGGTGTGTAACTTTGTATGGCGAGGACACGTATTTGCTTCGCAAGGTGCGGATTTTCAGCCATTGTTCTCAGCAAACAGCCCGGCCACTCTCGCTGGTGCCCTTTAACGGTAGCGTCGATTGTCTCATAAGTAACGTTGATGGTATGGTAAAGCAGAGGCTGAGCAATGTCGCAAAACCGCCGGCTGACCAGACAGAGTGAATGCAAATCTGTCGGGCGCAATGAGGGATCGAAGCCTACATCATCATACGGGTATTTCAGTGAGCTGAGCCTGCGAGGCTCCTTGGAGAGAAAATAACGCATGATATGTTGCAGAATCTCGTCGGGAATATAGAGACCCATCTCGAATGGCGGTGTGGTGCTGTTCACGACAGTTTGGAAAAAAAAAGGGATTTTGAGGAATGTCTTTTGGCATTTGAAGACCTGGACCAACACTCAAATAACATAAGCTGTATAACTTTAACTCCGCAATTTACTTTCCTTTGATTGGTTGTATCTTCATTCCACCCCACCTGCGACAAATAACTTTGCCAGAAACACCGTGAAAGGCCTCAGGCAGCAAGATCTACCTTCATTTAAAGTGCCGTCGTTGAAACTATTCGCCATCGTCTGAAGTCCCACCTCCACCTCAATAACCTGCCTTTCTCTGACCATGCGTGAATGCGCCTCATGCGGCCGCGACTTGCCTCGCTCGTCGTACACCGCCAATCAATACACAAAAGGTGAAGGGATCTCGCGATGTGCAGCTTGTGTTCACGGCTACAGATCTGATACTCCGCGAGCGACACAGTCAGCTAGCGGTCGATACAATGATTCGTCAAGATGCGAGGTGCCATGGGATGAGCTGGAAGATCCATTTAGCGAGGGATCCTTCCGCTACGTCGCCAAAGGGAGATATACATCTGGTCCGCGTCGAGGCCAGGCAAGTGCCATCAAATGGTTCAAAACCGGCGCTGTCTTCGAGTCGGACTACTTCACCCTTGACATCAAGGCGGTAGACAAGGCGCTCGAGATTGTGGATCGTTTTAACGACCTAAACATTATCAACAAAAATGTCAAGATCAACGTACCTGCGGTATGGACATTTGATGATGAAGCCGGCGAGTGGGCGGGCACGAAGCATTTGTGTGAACCGTTCATCAACAATTATATCAAGTTCAACAGCAACAGTGGCTGGTTCAATGATTCGGGATCATGGGGCGAAGTGATGCAAGCGCTCAGTCACTTCAGTTACCACGTGTCCGGAGGCTTCTTCGTCCTTTGTGACCTTCAAGGGGGCATATATCAACATGAGATTGTCCTCTCCGACCCAGTCATTCTATCACGGAGACGCGAGTATGGTGTGACGGATCTTGGCCCTGCGGGTATCAGCTCTTTCTTTTCCCAACATGAGTGTAACAATTACTGCCGCCCGAACTGGACGCAGCCGGCCAACCCCGAGCAGTATTTCGAGCCGCTTGCGGGGACCACAATGATACGGCGCTCAGTATCCACGGCGCTAAGTCGACCTAATAACACTCGAGATTTATACTACTAGGCGTTTGGCGCAGAATAGGTCTTACAGTTGGAAGATAAAGAGGAATGCTGTGAAATGAGACTTGAGTGAGAGATGCCAGGTGTTGGTTTGGGGAGCGACCATTTGGCACGATTTACCCGGCGGCCCAATAAAGAAATTGGAGAGAGAAAGATCTGGTGCGACTGCTATGAAGGAGCTACTAAAGTGAAGTTGAGCAGCAAGGCTCTGTATAGCTTTGGCAGGCAAATAAGAATATTGAGGTGGAAAATGATCGATACTTATTTAATGTAATTTATATTTGAAAGCCCAAGCATACCAAGGTTCCCAAGAACCAAGGTAATTTATGAAAAAAAGTAAGGTTCCGCCTCCTAGGGTTCCAGATGGTTTCGTAAAAACCTTGCTACCTTTTTCCTTCCAGACCCTGAGCCGCAGTTATGACCGCCATCAGGGATGAAGAGCAACTCGTATTCCCTTCCATTTCGGTTCAACTCGGTAGCCAGACGCATAGTGGATGCGGGATTAACGACCGTATCCAGGCCACCAACCACCAACAGCAGCCTCCCGTCCTCCTGATGTTAATCCCGAGTCTTCTCCTACACTGGAGGCCGCGCTTGATAAACAAAAAGCGGTACTCGTCTCCCCTGAGAATCCAGCCCAAGTCATGGATGGAAAGGGATTGGAAAAGAGGTCATCAGTCGTAGAAATCTCACTCTGGGTGCTGACACTGAAGAGTCGGGGACGGCCGGCCCGAATGGAATCCGCAGGAAGTTGTGTTGATATCTGAATGAGCTTGGGCAGGAACTGATTGTCTGGTGTATAGTCGATATTATACGACATGCTCATATCCTCGGCGGCCATACATTGCCATACAATTGCCGACTGCTTATTAGGTGAAATGAGTATAGTCTTTGAAACATAAGGCGACTCTGAATTGCCGCCGCTGGACAGTCCACGCTCTTCCCTCGACGATCTCATCCACACATTATACTGATGAATAAATACCGTCGTTTCGTCGTCTCCGCTCTTCTCCACCTCTGCAAGTTGATTGAATTGAGACTGAGGAGAATCGCTACCTTCTGTCTCAAATCGGGGAGAACTCCCCATTTGGTTGGGGCTGATGGTTGGAAAACTACGGAAAGGAAGACGCCAACTCGTAGATTTGGTGTTATGATCGGGATAGTAAACGAGACCTGTCTCAATTATACGTTCCTCCCAGCCTTTCGGGAGGTCAGAGTCGCAGGTTCCTATGTATTCGTTAAAGTTGGTATCAACGAGAATAATAGCATCATGCTGCATGTCTGGTACATAATACACACCCTTGGCCCTGCTTCGGCTTCCTACAAACTTCCATACAACACCGATATTCGATCTCTGCAGGAGTGTCTGGCCTTGACTGATACTGAGGTAAAATGTTGTCTCTCCACTCGGCTTGACAGCGTATATGTCGAAAACCGATCTTGTATTGTTGGTGAAACTCACAATGACTTTCCTTCGTCCAGGCTGGTGGCTGCTCGGCGCACCCCCGTAAGCCAGTGCAGGATTCCCCTGTGAGAATTGGCCCTTCTATGTGCGGAGTACATCTCCTCGATGTTGTACTCCCAGATCTGCTTTTGGAAACGGAAATGCACAAGGCCATCTTCTATCTCAATCCAAGTAAAGGGTAGCTTGTCCGAGCCGAGGGAGCTCCCCGCATGCTTTTCTAGCTGCCTGGCCAGGTCTCTGTGGTGAAAAGCTGGTCGAACTGGCTGTCCGTCAATATCAACGAGGACAAACTCGACCTTATCCTCGGCTGTGGCGCGACGATACTAGAATGTCTTGCCACCAGGGAGCCAGCTATGGGCCACAAATGTCTCGAAGTGGCACTTTTCTTCAAGCTTGGCAAACATAACGGGTAGTGCTTGACGATGTCCTTGTTACGTTTGTTGTTGGAGGCCCCTTTGGCTTCTACCAAGTGTTTGTTGCAACCAGCAGACGCGGGTCGTAAAGTGACTGGAGATGATTCTGTTGGTTTGCTCTGAGGCAAAAGCAGTTGCCTCAAAACGTGATTATTAATTCTAATTCCGTAGCATGTGCTGAGGTCTTGCCATTATTTCCCCACTGTTCCTAGGTTTCCTAATCCATCGTGCGAGTACACCACTTTCGCATAAGTAATATAATATTGCAATGTGGATAGATATACTGAGTACTCTGCCATAGTTCTTAATCTTAATTGCATATTGCGCGGCTCTGCGGCAGTAATATTTGGCGAACATTGATGCCCCTGTCATGTGCTCTATTTTTAGTCGGCCATGTTATGCCACGGCTCATCCTGCTCTTTTAGGTAGACAGGATCTCCCATTCACTCCTATTAGCAGTATGTATACGACACACGATCCATTCACAGAAGTAACAAATATGAATCTGAGCCGCACTAGACTAATACTAGGGATCATCAATAAGCTATTATAAGATTTTATAAGTAGTATAGTTACGCCCGCTCCGACGCAGAGCGGCATGGTCAGTGGATGCACCAAGTTCTACATGGTATAGAAGGGCGATGGATGCTATGATATTGCGGCAGCTAACGGCATTTGTGCTCAACGATCTGTACTCGTGGAATCTGACGGCTAAGACGGACTGTGGGGCCTACACCCAGGCTAATATATCTGTGTTGGTGTCGATACATAATTGTATTGGCAGGTTTACGTCGCGAGATGCCATGCACGATAGAGTTCAGTTCACTTTTTGCGGTGGTTATTGACGCCACAGACCTAGAGTGTTTCTAGCTTGTTAATTTCGGTTTGCCATGTACCGAAAATCTGTTGTTTCTTTGATTCTGATTTACATTGAAACTGCGCTGGGAGGCCAGATACCATCACGCTCGCCAGCCCCATTCATCGATCGTCCTGCTACCTTGTGCAGCTGCTCTAGGTCTGATGTGCTCCTGAAAGGCCATTTCTGAGCCTTTTCTGTTGAGAGGTCCCGCTGCGTCAGTCGCGCAATCAGCAGCGGTGCTATATGCTTGGCGTTGACCTTCAGCGGCTTAGCAGTCTCCTGGGGCTCCCAGAGCCATAGGAACGGCCTGCTCGATTCCTGGGATTGCATCGCCTCGTCGTCAACGTAGAGAAATGCATCCCGCCTCAAGCCTTTGGGGATCTCATCCACATCTCGCATGGCGGTGAAGCGGTCTTGAAGCGATTCGGCGTCGTCGTACTGTAGCCCGTGCAAGGTGAACCCCTCCCTAATTGAGTCCTTGATCTTTGACAGACAAAGATCGAACCCGTACTTCGTTGCCGCTTGCATCCGCTCGTTGAATGTCGGCCAGTTGACTGCATTTGAGTAAAACACCACAAATCCGCATATCGCTGCTTTGCGAATCGGGTCTTCCAATTTTATAATGTGGTCTTGCCATGGTATTCGTACGGCTCTCTTGATCAGAGCACGATCAAAATCACTCAAAGCCCCCCATGCAGCACTACTATGCTCACGCCAGAGGTTTTGCATGGCAACGGCATTTAGTTGAGCGGTAACTTCGTCTTCTGTGAGTGCGGCCTCCATTGCCTTGGAGAGCAAGTCTCTATCACTTTCGCTCATCCGAAGCTTTTCCCGTAGCATCTCTCCAGGATAACTTTCCTTAGGCCGGCCCATTACCAACTTTGATTCTTGGTAGGTCAGCGATTCGCGATTCTGAATGGCTTTAGTGATGAGCTCAGACATGGTGGAGCCACATAACTCGCGGGAGCTTGCGTCTTCTTCTTCACGAGATGGACGGCGCAGTATCTTTCTCCGTTCTGCATCGCTGAGAGACGACGGGTTAGCGATGGCTCGTCTGTAAAGCTCGCGGGTGGCGTCGTCGAGATCCAGAGGGTCTCGCTCTCGCCAAGTAGGCGCGTCAGGCCAGAGCGATGTTACTAAAGCCTTCATCGAGTCCAGATGATGGCTGGAGTTTCAACTGCATTGTTAAGATGTAAGGAATGAAATGGTCTCGCGGAAAGCTGAGATATTGTCACGGACCAGACGCCAGATGAGACTTTGGAACTTGCGTACGGTCGGGACCAACTGTTTCACCGGCACGACGCAGTTGGCCTCACTGCATCGTGCGTTACTCGGGACGGGGTTGAATGAAAAACGTATTCAATTGAACAATTGATTTAACTTATGGGTGTATTTAAAATTGAGACTTTCTTTTATTAAATTCTTCGAGAGATTTGTCTTGCAACGGAGGGTTGCAATAACGGTCCTTACAACATAAATCACGCTGCATTGTTGGTTGTTAGTGTAGTAGGTAATTAATAAGCTGTGCCACTCAAAAGGATCCAGCTGCCAATTTTTGACAATCGTTACCTTGCCAACAACGCCTTGATCAATGTAGGCACCTTGCGTCTTAGATCGCACGTTCGTGCGGTCAGCTAGAATCAGAAACAAAGTCTCGGTCAGGAGAGAGAAGCAAAAGGCCTCCAAGTATCAAGCCTCGGCAAAAGTAGCAGCATACTGGCTTTATATACCGCTCAATCGCCTAGTTTTTACACAACTTGATTCTTTCTGCTCACGTCATCAAGATTGCGCACCACGCTCAACACATCCTAGTCTCGGAAAACTGGCTGTGTTGTTCATGCTGAAACCAGCCCCTGCAACAATGCAAAACCTCCGAGCCCGAATACCCGAGCTCACCGAAGGCTGGAATCATTGACATAACTGTTGTCCTCCCCCTGCATCGTTACATTCTCCGCTCGTACCACTGGGTGGTAAGCACTCGAAGTACAGCTTGGAGGAGACAGTCGGTGGATGCCTTCTACTAACTAACTAACTAACTATGGTGCGGTGCTTCTGTGTCGAGGTCCCGACAACTTGACGGTGGAAGCGACATCATCCGTTTGGTAGGACCCGTTGATCCTCAGTTGATGAGGTTATCGTGACAAAGACAGGGATCAGATTCGAGTGTGTCACAACTAACCCGACATGGCTGATTCTTGGCTGAGGATGGAGTAGGCAGATGGTACCATTACCACCCCCTAGCCTGCCTGTTGGAGGTGGTATTGTTTCATCTGCTCAGGCGGAATAGCCATTTCACAAGGGTATTGCTTACTTGACAACACCAATTATACTCATGACATTTCCTTTGACTGCGAGGGGGTTCCACTCTCCATCCGGCGGATTATCAAAATCCTTTACGTTGGTTATCAATACTACGCAGATGTTTGGACAGGATTCTGGCCATCACAACTTAGCAAATTTATTTAGTAAATTCGGTCAGCCCCGTGTCGCGCACGCTCGATTTCTTGTCGAGGCAGCATGGCCATAACGGTATCAGCAGTTTGCTACCTGACTTCTCAAACTCCCCAGTTTGCCGCTGCTTGGAACGACGTCGACAACCTGCCACCTATGCTTCTGAATTTCAAACTCGATGCAAGCTTCTTTCTATCGGGGGATGAGATGAACCAAGCTATGAATTGGAAGTTTGTCTGACGTACATCATCCGAAAGAAAGTCGATGGGAAGATCTTGAAATGAACATGTTACTACAAATACGATGCGGTCAACTTGTAAGGGTGAAACCTCTTGGGCACCCTTGCAAGGACGATTCCCGTAAATCCAGAACTGCCGCGCTTGTTTCGGGACATGCAAGTTGCGACATGACGGCAGCATAGACGCAACCGCCTGAGGTATTTAATCTAGTCTCAAACATTGAGTGGCAGATGGAAAGAGATGTCCTCAAGATGAAGTGGGTCTGGTGTAATCTTGCATGACCTTCACATAGACAGGAATGTCATCCATCTGCTCGCGTTGAATCGGACCTAACTGCAAGTGCAGCGCTTGCCGAGACTCAACAATGCAGAACTGCTCACTGAGAAAACCAGTACAAGGTTCACGTGAAATCTAGCTCCATAGATAGTGTTGTAATGTTCAATTGGCTGTTTTCCTCAAACTCCATCCAGAAGGTCAAGAGCCAAATCCCTGGCCCTATGCGGATGCTACCTTGGCAGACCTGCCAAGTGATGGGGACTATCATGAGTCATGCGTGGCGCTTGCAAGTGTGATGCACAATCCTACTTCATAACCAACCACTCCATCGGCAGGTTAATCGCACTCCAATCTATGCAAAGATCATGTCGTAAACACTCACCGGCCGCACGTTGATTTTATAATGCCACGGATTCAACCCTCAATTATATACACGCATTCAATCCTTAGTTGTGGAGAGATTTCTCCTGCTGTTGACATCAGAGCTCCACAGCATTCAACGATCCGTCTATACCCTACTCTGTGGAGATTGCAATATCTGAAAGGAAGATTTTGATATTCTATCTTTACACAACTGATAGTTATGTAAGCGGAGGTAAAAATTGTTCTGAACAATTCCGGAAGGGCTAGTATGGGACAAGATTAGGGGGCCAGACGTGACGCAGACATTATTTTGGTTTCTCAATCCTTTGAGATATAAATTCTCTTTTTCTGGAAGGTGGACTGTAAATTAATGCTGCCAAAAGATAGAAGATCCATGCTCTGGCACGTCCAAGAGATACATCAATGCCGTGTTGGAGCATCGCTCTACTAATCAAGGCATGATACTCCGTGGATGGGGAGAAAGTCATTTCCGTGAAGCGGCTTAGCCTAGCTCTTGAATAGGTAGAGTTTCACAGCCCAAATCCAGGCAAGATCATCCCTGGCTTTAGGACACTGTGACAAAGGAGTTGCCACAGGGCCTACGCACGGTTTGAGTCGTAAGACTCCAGGGATCTGGGGACCAACAGTGGGGGAATGCCATCAGAATACAAATGACATACTAAGTATAATGTATTGAACTTATTGCATTGAAATTATAAATGCTGTACGAATTCCGCCATTTTCTTCAACCGCTTGCTTTTGTCTCTTCATCTCCCATCATTGATTACAGCATTGATTATCACACTCCCACTTATATTTAAGAAGTCTATACCGATATCGCAGAAATGAAATTGTCTTACTTTATCCTCGCCACTTTTTCAAGCCTTGTTCTGGCTATACCCGCCGGCGAGACTGAGGTATCTGGGTTGGAGACACGCCAATGTACCCAAAACTTCAACGCCCACTGTGGCAGCGCTAGCGACTGTTCAAATGGACAATGCTACATGGGCTTTTGCTGGTGAGAGATAAAATGTCACTTACATTGTAAACAGCGAAGCTAAACTTCATCACAGCGTGTAGATTTCTCAGGGTGAAACGACCCTAGCTACATTCGTGATCGCTCTACATGCTGCGATTGTGATAACGGTTAGCGCAATTTAGGAAGGCTCAAGAGAAGTGGGATGCTGAAGGACTCTTTCAAACAGTTATTATTGGCGGCTATAAAGTGTGTGAGGCTTAGATAAGTAGTCTGGATATTGGCCTTATATTAAAGACGATAGATATCTGTTTACACTCTGTGAGACCAATTTTTGCGAGAACCATATTGCGGGGCGAATTTCTTTCCTTTAAAGGCCTATATCGGCCAATTCCTAATCGATCACACGAAGCAGTAGTATTGTCTAAGTATGCACATCATTTACTATATTCCTCTTCCTGTATGCAACGCACGCACACAATACAAACCACTTTCTTACAAGCATTCAGGTAGCTGGCTAGTATGTTCTAACGCTAGGCATAAATGGGTAAATTATACCTATCGCTCAAGCCCAACTTCTCTGCAAGGGCCTTGATATCATTTAATATCTGAAGCCCATAAGATGGGTATCGCTTGCAAATGGGCGGTTATCGTTCTCAGCATAAAGCTTTGGTTCTTCATTGCACGAAGTCTTGATCAAATATATTCAAGGTTAAGGCTCGCTGATGAACGCGTGAGAAGAAGAAAAAGGCTGTAACCTTACTGCAAAACTGTCTGTTCTCAACGGTAAACACATTCTGCGTCGATGGTTTTGCGTGGAAAATTGATTGGGCAACGAGGTTTAGTGTTGGTGGTTCGTTGATCTTTTACATTTAAGAAGCAAAGGAAAATGAAGATACATTTTCAATGGTGCCAGTGATGAGATACTTAGATTGTGGACGAGTAAAACGGTATTGTGCAGACCAGAGATAGGCGTCTGGAGGATACAAGTCAAGTGGGTAAATTACGCAAATTAGTTTCTTTTCACGTAACTATTGTTTAGAATAGCTCACTGTTAATTTCTGATATACAGCACATCACATGAAGCAAGATTTAAGCCGGTTGCATCGTTACATGGTTGTAGTTGTTAGTAAATATACAGGCTGTCCAGCTTCAGTTGAATGGGTTTAATTCTTTCTCTGGTGGGACCAGATCACTGCATTAGATTGCTTGAGCCAAAAACATCTTGGAGAACACGGGCACTCTCAAGTCCAAGGTATTCAATAAAGAGCAGAAGATTCGCCAGGAAATAAGAAGTCCGGCACTCAGACAACTTCACATCGGAAGGTTATTGTCTGAGGATACTCCGCAACCAAAGTAAGGGCCATTTCGTCCACGTGCTCCTGGAGGCAATTGCTTGGCCTGAGATACCCCTCTTCAAACATTTCAACTGGCGAAGGAGAAAGACAAAAACACAGATAAGGGCCCGCGCCTATGACCAGATCAAGGAAAAAGTTGAGTGACAACCATGACAGTGTAGAAAAGAGACTAGTACTACAAGCTCAGCCTCAGGCGCAGGAGGCGAAGAGACTTTGGACTTGGAAGCCTAAGCCTCGATAAGGAAAAGAACTCAAAAGGCAGCTCCAGCGGCATCAAAAACAAAGTGAGAGAAAAGGCAGAGAATTCAAGGGCAAGCATCAGCGATAGTCGAAAAAATATAATGAGAAAAACGCACTTCTAAAGATTCTGGCTGGGTAGGACATCAAGGAAGTACAAAAGAGAGAGGGCGCGTCAAGAAAAGAACAGATGCTTCACTGTGGCTGAGTCTACCTCATGTTCGGTGGCTCTCGGTGCGTTTATTCCGGAGGGATCGATTTAATTCATCAGCGTTGAAAATGTGGGCCAATCTAGCCATTGTAGGATGCTGATCCATGAGAGTTATCTAGACCAAGATCCAGTCGGACGTATCGGCAGTCAAACGCATTCTGTTTTCTGTATTAGCAAGGTCCTACCTGCAGATATGGAATTTTAGAATTCGGAATCCCGTTCCGGAGCTTCATGGAATTCCCTCAGGGCTCCTTTGCCAACCACGTGCGTTGGCCTGATGATCCTTTCGCCCGTAAGCTAGCTATACTAGAGACGAAGGAGATATGATCTACACGGTTGTGGCGGTGGTCTAATCTCACGCTAAATGATGTTGACAGGCAATGTGGCAGTTCACTAGAGCTCTACAGTTGTGATGAGCTGAACTGTCCGAGGTAGTTGAGCTAAGGAGTGGAGTCGCCACGCCTCTAAGTCTGATAGAGGCATCGACTACGAGGATTAACATTAGCGTAAGATAGATTTGGTAATAAGTGGAAGGACATTAAGCTACTCCCAGGCAGTCTTTCCTTGATACAGCACCGCCCAGGCCACAGTAGAACCAAAAACATCAACACGTGAGAAGTCTCGATAACACATCAACGGTCTACATGTGTTGGCTAACTAGATTAAGGAGGTTTGATATCTCATTTCTTAGTTTCTTCTTCTCAATAGGTCAACAGATTATTCACACCATCAATCAACGCCTTCCCAAACCCGAATGGCGTCACCCCGTCCTACTATATACTATACCCCCAGGCATAATGATCGTCTCTTGCCCACAAAACCGTCCGCTCTATCTATCTAAACTCCAGGGGTGACCATCTAGCTGGTCAATTTATCAAAAGCCGTCGCCGGCCTTATCGGTAGATCCAATGGTTCATATCGGGAAAGTGCGTGCCGAACCACATGCTAAGAGAGCTGAAGGGGTAGTTGAAAAAGTTCCACCCTGTCTTATCAGTAACTTGCTTTTGGAATGTTAGCCCTTTAACACGTTCGATATGATGAAGTTGGAAATGCCGGCTTACGCTCGAACAGCTGTCTGTTAATACTGTTTTCCTCAAGGCGATTTGAACAGAATCACAATAACGAATCTCTGCATTCTTCGCAACCTCAACAGCAGCCGCTTTTCGAAGAAGTAACGGCCGGGCAAGCTTGACCACAAGGTTTGCAGTGCTGTGGATGAAATATTCAGCTGTCTTTTCCAATAGATTCAGTCTTTAGCATGGTCACATACCACTCCGAAGCAAAGAGAACCGAAGTATGGCCGCTGCCCGAGTTTGGTCCTAGGATGTAGAAAAAGTTGGGACATCCATTGACAGCAATGGTCTTGTAAGCCTCAATGCCTCCCATTTCTTGCCAGTGCTGCTGCAATGACACTCCACGCCGGCCAATAATTTTATCGCCTTGCCATTGTGAAAATTGGAATCCAGTTGCCAGAATCTAGCCCAACGTGTCAGAACTATTCGCTGCCCGCAAGGCATAGCCTTTCTTACAAGGAAGTCTACATCGTGCTGAGCTCCAGACGCAGTAATCACGCTCTTTTCTCCAACAGAGACAATTGAGTCTCTCGTCAGATGAACCTTTGGATCTTGAAGGGCCTTGAGATATTGACAATCCAGAATCCGGCGCTACTCTCAAAGTCAGCGAAATTAAATCATGCCACGCCCAGATGCGTACATACTCTGCATCCAAGACTATATTCAGGTATCAACATTGGCCAATATTTCTCTATTGGTTCTTAGTTACTGATTTTATGAGAACGAACCACAGCTCTTCACATACTTGGGGCGGTTTTCTTGATATAATTGGAGCTCGCCACTGCTGACTGCTCTCGCATCTGCTGTCCTTTTTTGTTGTTGTAGAATTGAAGGAGCCCAGTCTCGAGAAAGAAAAATATTGTCCATCGTATAAATATCAACACTGCTGGAATGTAGGAGAATAGCGTTCTAAAAATCCATCCGAGTTCAAAGTTATACGGCATTGGAACATAATGTTGTGGACTCTAAAAGGCATGATCTAGTCAGCATAATGCGATGGTGTGTCACTCTCTCTATGAATATCTTACCCGAACGAACTGTATCAAGGACTTGACGTTGTCGACAATGGCGGGGACGACCTGAGATGCAGAACCTGGGAAGCATTAGCTAACAGTGGACTGACCTCGACTGTTTAAGAAGACTCACATCCATTGCCAATAACAGCAACATTGAGTCCGCGCAGGTCGTAATCTTTATCCCACCGTGCGGTATGTACCACTGGTCCTTGAAAAGAATCTAGGCCAGGTATTGAAGGCAACTTGGGGTTTGTATAGCCTCCAACAGCAGAAACAAGCATCTTAGCCTCGTGAATATACTCGTCCCCGGTGACTATATCACGTAGATTGACAAGCCAGGTAGAAGATTTCTCATTCCATATGGCCCCGGTCCATTCTCTCTGGAAGACAATGTGTCTGGGAACATTATGACTTTGCGCCACGCTATGGGCATATGCCAGGATCTCGGGCTGTGATGGAAATATCTTGGTAAAGGCAGGATTTGGGAACCAGGAAAGAGAGTAGAGTGCACCCGGTATGTCAACTCCACATCCTGGATCTGTAATACGTTGAGTTGGTTATTATAGCCGAGCACAATTTGGGGAAACTTACACTTGTTTGCCGCCCATGCGCCTCCCAGCTCTTGGGCACGATCATAGATGACATAGTCAGAAACACCCAGCTTCCGCTGTAGCTGGCATGCCAAATTGATGCCAGACAGGCCGGCCCCGATAATGACAACGTCATTATAAAACCTGGGCTTAATTTCGTCCATCGTGTCTGAATCAAGTTAAGAGAATGGGCTCAGGATATCGAATTCAAGAGAAAGGCAACGGCCAGAGCCCTCATAAATCATACGAAGGCCATCACAAGATCGAAATTGGACAGATGGAGCACAAAGGATTCTTGGTATACACGACCCCGAGATGCATTAGGGCAAACCTCCAGCCCGCTGATCTACAGAAATAGTAATGCCTATACTTGAACAGTGATATTACTACTTCCACGACATCTGCAGTAGGAAGGTCAACCTTGTCCGCCCCCAGTAGGTGGGGTTGCTGCCCATGAAACAATAAAATAGTATGGAACGTGCCAAAATCCCGCGACTAACCAGTCACGAGTCGACGGTATGAATTTTGATAGGCAGGGGCTAGTGTGTTTAGCTTTGCCAGTTAGGAAATGGCTAGGAAATGGCGTGTGCTTATGCTTTCGGTTACTTGAGAGGACTGTTCACAACATTGGCCCGTTGTAACCCTGTCCTACGGCCTAAGGATTGGGAGAGGGGCCACTAATGCTGCCTCAACTTAGTGCCTCTGTTATCATGCAACACTAGGAAGGTCCTACAACCTTTTTAGATATAGATTCGAAGCGGCATCGCGGATGTCATTGCGAGTGGTGAATGAAAATGCGTGGGCTGAGAACTAGATGTCTTCAGATCGTGACAACGTAGAACAATTGCATTGATGTCTAGGGGAATGAGGGAGGGGTTTATAGGAACCTCAAGGTTTGCCCAGTAATTGGACATGAATTTATTGGCTGGGGATCCTATATCTGCCTGGTGCCCGCTCTTTGCATGCTACCATCAAGGTACCGCTCTCAACTAGTACGTTTGGCTTTCTACCATCATCACATGCAATTGCTGACTCAAATCGAATGCCCCCCCCCCCTGAAGGATCGCGATCCTTACATCAGCCAGGATGCTGCCATGGATGTGATCGTAGGCAGGCCCTATCGGTAGTTGCGCCCCTGCTATCCGGAGCCCTTTAGGGAGAAATGCCGATTCAGGTTGCATGGCTCTTCATCGTGCACAGGGGATCTGCACTCCCGCATGAACGTACCTTTCCCCTCTGCTGTGGATCTGAACCGGAGTAACTAGCCCTTTTGTCCTTGCTAGATCCTACAGTATCCCAAGACGGTAATCGCGGTATGAGGCATTTGCTAATTGGGCTAGCCTTGCCTTACTTCCAAACGATCCATGAGACGTCCCCACCTACGGCACTTATTGATACCGAACAGGTGTCGCTCAAAGCGGTCCATCCCGAAGCTGAGCTTTCGGCGCTGTCATGTTATCTCCAATGGCATAGCTGATATTAATCGCAAGACTCGAGCATTCTCCATTGGCACATTGGTAAATTCTGCCTATGCTACACTGGGCTTTCTTAACAAAATGGCATTTCCCAGCATCTTCTATTCTCCCTTGGCCTTCTCTTGCCTGTTCAGACAAGTTCTGGAGAGGAGAATATCGCTATCGTCTACCGAGTTGGTAATACAGATTGTTCTGGTACGATGGGCGGGGCTCAATTTATTGACCTGTGCAGCAACTCTAACCGCCTTCCTTTTCCTCGCTTTCTGCCAAACTAAGGCTGAGTATTGGGATATCTCCCAAAATCTGAGAGAAATCGAGGCATCTCGAGAGGCCTCTCGTGCCCCCACTGGGTCTGGGCTTGGCGGACGCCGTCTGGCCAAGCAAGCTCCTTCATCTGATGATGGGACGCAAGAAGCCCCGATTGAGCTCGAGCGCCTGCATGGAAGGCCAATAATGTACCCCTCTGTACTTCGTCACATACGAATGGCCGGGGGGTTCAAAGACGACTTCAGTCATTCTTACCTTTACATTGGTGTTCCTGTGGGCATCCATGCTACTTACTCGCCCATGATATCCATGGACCGGCCATCCTACAAGGTCCTATGGAACATTCGGCCTCAAGATCAGGCGATCAGGGGCGGCAAAGATTTAACCTTGTCCCATAAGCTAGAAGAATGTCTTCGTGCACAGGTCAGTCGCAACCTCTCTAATTATTGCCAGGTGAGAAAAAGAATTTCCACTAAGATGGATATTTTATAGAATGAAGACCCAAGCGAGTGGGCTTATGCCTACCTCCTTACTTCACCTTGCATGAACGACCATAACAACAACAATAATCCTCTAGCTTTCTGGTATCTTTACAGCTCTGACAAGGAACTTACGGCTCTGATTCTGCAGCTTGACACCTCATATGGCGAGCGCAGGCTATGGTTCGTGAGGAACTCCCTGCAAAGGCAAGCAAAGGGCAGCTCTTACTGCTTCCAAGGCAAGTTTGTCAAGGACCTGCAAGTCTCACCCTTCATGCCTCTGGGGTCCGACACCAGCTACATCGTCGATACGTCTGATCCCTGCGCAAGCACGGATGGTCGCGTCAACATTTTAATCACTTTGAAAAAGGGGAATAAGACGCTTATGACAGCTAGTGTGAAGCCTCATTCGCCTTCTCTAGATATACCCACAGCAAGCACTTGGTCTTCTCTCGCCTTCATGTGGAAATGGTGGTGGGTTCCCATGGCCACAGTCGTCACATGCAGAATTCTTGGACAAGCGGCCAAGATCTATCTCACTCAAAGAAGGAAGATCAAGGTGCAGACAAGGGAAGAACCAATTAAGACAGTGACCGCCAAGCCTGCAAGGACGGTAGAAATGTATGTGTTTTCAACATCAAAGCTTCGGATCGAGACTTACCTTGCTTTAGGACTCTAGAGCGGTATTTTTCCAAGATACTCCAAGCAGCAGTTGAAAGCCAGTCACATGTCAACCAAGTGAAATATATTACGCCTGGTGAACATTCGCCAAGGGTTAGGGTTTTACGGTCAAAGTATGCTGTGTTGATTCCAGAAGCTTTACCGCAGTCGACCAACCTCTCTGGATCCAGTAAGATCTGTTCGGAGATCACCTTCCAGGTTATTAGTCCAGCGTTTTATTTGCGCTTCTTCCACTACAGCTCACCATCCGCTGCAATGGAGTCGGAGCTACTTGACGATGAGCGAACCCGAATGGTGTGGTGTTCTAATCCTAAGCAGTTTGCCTCTATGATGTCTGTACACAGCGTCCACATCCCTACAGGCTCTGCAGATTGGCGCTGGAGTTTCATATCACGTCTAAGATGTCGCCCTTTAGCAACCAACTATGAGCACAGGACAAAATTCCAGCCTTTTGGTGGATTATCCACCAGCGATTACTGGGTTCTTCAAAACTGTACAGCTGCTGAGCAAAAAGAGTACAGGCGTGCCTTACTCCGCGTCTACCTTGGAGAAACGATTGGCAGTATTCCGTTCGGATCGTTGACAGATAACCTTGAACTATTTGGACTTAGTCGAGATGCTGTCTTGAGAATTCAGGAAGCATACTTGAAAACATTTGTTGCCTTGTTGGGTATTGAAATTGCGCGTCAAGCTGCTACAGGCTCTAGTGCTAGGATTATGCTTGCAAGCTTATCTCTTACAGGGTTGAATATATGGGCATGCATAAAAATGATATTCTAGATAATACAGACTTTACAAACTTTGAAACTTTATAAAAGAATGCTCCCCTTGGATAAGATCATGTCTTGGTTTGGATGTTTGAAATTGACGCAATCGCGGCAGGAAACAGTTCCCAAATGAAGAGAGCTTTTTCAATATTCATAGAGGAGTGATGCTCCAAAAGATCCCATTTGAAATCGTGCTGAGCAATCAGTCGTGTAGCGCTTGGATTGGTTGTTGTCGGGGTGGATGAGGCTCAACAAGGCCTGATGGTACATCAGCCTTCACTGAAAGCTAAATCATCTGCCAACTCAGCATTGTGATATTGTAAATCTCAAGTGTTTTTCTTCAGCTTAAGGTTCCTAGAGGGTAGACGGAGAAACCGTATTTGACCAGGTGGTATGTTTCTGTAAATGGCAAAACAATGAACCAAGAAAGTATGGAAGCTTGCAACAGTTCAAGCTTCGACTAAGCGTTAGACTTATGGAGGAGATAGTATTCACACCTACCGTACAAGGTCTTAAGATATAACTATAATGGAGTAGCAGGAACTTGGCGCGCCTCCTCTTGACTGTCCCTTATAAACCAATAATTCATAATTTTGAGGACTGAAAATCGATCCTAGAGAGTTCTTCTTTGTTTTTTGGGCCACCATAGGAAGCAAAAGCCATTTGGGGGAGTTACTTGCTTGAACTGGAAGATGAAATGAAATTTTAGTAGCACCACTACTGATCGCCTTCTTTTGCCGACTTACCCTATACACGCTATATATTGTCGCATCTACAAGACCAGCACACACATTAAGTCAAAATAATCATCTGACGGTCTATTGAGCTAGTCTAGATATAATAATCCTTATTCGAACTTCTTTCAGAATGTTGAAGTGTGTGCACGTGGCAAAACAGTGAACAATCAATTGGAAATGTTTATGTCTTATAAATACGTTCGATCAAATTTCGTATTTCGGGTCTTGTAAATTTCATACACCATAAAATCAATATTATCACGCTTTCTACGTGCTATATATAAGTATTTTCGCAAACTCCATACCGTTTGTACCATCGTTCTTCATTTACAACCAGGCAATGCGGCTCTTGTTCTATGGGAATGGACACATTGTCAGTTTCTTAGATATCTCTTTAAATAGAACTGATAGTGAGGTAAGGCAGATCGTGGTGTCCTAGGTGGTAATTAATATACGTCTCAAGTTTAAGTAGATATAGATATAGTTAAAACACGGTATAACAAGCCGAGTAAGTGTTATCGCATCTGGTGTCTTCTCTGGGCTGCTAGGGTACTCTGTTATAGAATTCTCTATCCTGCTCAGGCTACTAACAATAGACAATCACATGGTTTGTAGCTAGCATTGCTTCCAAGCTATAGGATAGTAGCTCTGGCTAGGGACTCAATCAGTGCATTTGTTAGTATTAACATTGATACATCAGAGATCAGTCGTACTTAAGCAAATAGTTGTGCCAGTGATTGTCGTTGCAGGCATTACTATAAGAGCTTCCTTAATCGATTCCTCATCATATCATCCAATACGAGGTCTTACTTCTGCTCCTTGGAAATACAGATTGGCTGCCGTGAGCTTTTCCAGTCTATATACTCAAGCACCAGTCCGGATAGGATTGTCGCGCACTTACTATATAGAGTTACACTTTCATCTTGTTATGTCTTAGCTACACTCCTACCTGTCACGAGATATGCTCTGTTGGAACCTGCACCCGACACCATGAAGACTCTTTCTTCGTGTCTATGTAATACTATATATATATGCCTGTCCAGTGTTATCAAAATCTCTCGCTGGTATTGTACGTATTGCACTTTATTCTCTGTTCTTCTCCATGTCTACTCCACCCGTACTATGATTTTACATCCATCTAGACCATGTATTTGGATGCCCTCGCTTGGTTGCGGGGCTACAGCTGCTTTATTCACCTGGCCTCCCGTGGTAATTATTGAGGAATGTGTTACCGCAGCTGAATCTCTTCATCCATATATCCATCACCCTTCGCTAACAGCTTTTGAGCTTTGACTTTCAAGCTGCTGGGATGAAAGACCAAGAAAAGAATAGAGATGACAAGCATAACGGTACCGTCAAGAATATACAGATACACCTCCTTGGACAACATCTCACCATCTGAGCCTTGGTGATATTCTATTATGCCCGCGATACTGCACAGGATGAATAGCAGACTAATGGCATACAGGGCATTGATGATTTGCCTCCAGTGTAATTGTCCGAGCCTCGATCCGTCACAGACGACAGATCGGAGCCGCCACTGTGAACTGCCTGCCCAGATAGCGAAGATGCTGAACGAGGTTGCTTGAACGATAAGCCCTTCAACGATGGTGGTCTTCCCACTTTGCGCTTCATCGGGATTCTCGCTACCAGACATGATTGCGCCCACCACCCGAGTCACAAAGCAGGTCACATCGACAACGACGAAGACCTTTGAAGCGAGCTTGCACGTGGCTACGAGGTCTCCGCTGTCTAATGCTCGTGCTATACGGCGCGGCGACATGAAGATACTAGCAGCAAGAAATGGAGGAGCAGCCAAAACAAGCAGGTTCTGGATAATAAAGGGAAGCGTTGGTCTCACGTCGTCTTGTAATTGAGACCGGAAATAGTAACCAGCCGCTTCTACTATGAAATACTTGTCAGTATATCAGGATCAGCACAAATGACGCTGCAAACTTACTGCCACAACCAATGATGAGTGGCATGGGGAAGAAACATCGGTAGGGAACCATTGCCGCAAGATGTAAAACCGCGATGATTCCGAAGAGAGCCATGGAAGCGAACGCCGCTTGCTGCGACGGATTGTGTCGTTAGTCCCGTCTCAAATCATCCATGGTTCTCTTCATCGACATACGCCAGTACACCAAGTGGCTACATTCGGGTTGGCACTAAGCGAAGAGCGAAATCGCCCATTCGGTCTTATGTCTCGATACGTCTTGTCTGGTTGGTGTGAAAGTTCTCAAAGTGGTGAGCGAAGCACCACCATCTAGTGTAGCGGCTGAGTCGTCCAATAATTTTTCTTTTTCGCATTCGTGTCCAACTTTTAACCCGAAAATGTTGGGACTAAACGGTGCCTGAGCTCCAAGGTGTAGGTACCGTCGAGGATCAATATGCTGATGTATGACGATGATCCCGGTCGACGGGATCAAGAGCCAGACTCTTCGATCAAGACATTACTGGAAGCGGAACCCAAGCGACTCATTGTCATTTTCGGCATTATGGATAATGCTGTATCGCGGTAGTCTCGGACCCTCTTTAACGAACAGAGAAATGTCTTCATGGAAGCGGCCCCTGACATAAAATATGCATGTCTTGCCAGCAAAGGAGTCAAACTTAGTTCCACACATCACTTTATGTCCTTGTACTTCGACTACTACAAATCACACTCGGTCCTAACGCCTTCTAATCTCTTTCTTTTGTAATGTGTTGTATTCCTTTGTAGGTATTGGCCTTGATATATTAAGGCAGTCTGATTTGTTCTCACTAGACTTGCCTGGCTTTGCATAGGCTTAGCGGCGTCCGCTGCGCCTCATGTTGATTCATAAGCAGGGTGTTAGCTGTACGACGGACGACGAAAGTGCAGCTGTATTTGTGACAGCAGACCGCATTGATACAGACTACCCCTACCTTACCTTCGAATGCGAGACAGATGAGGCGAGTCCTATTCCATACAAAAGGATCGTCGGGCATTTCAACAATACCGATTTACACTTTGCGATCTATCTCCCGCCCAAGTCCCAATGGAGAAGTCGCTTCTTTCAGCTCATGTATCCATCCCAGACCTCGACCGCCGACGACAACACTATCTACTTTAATGTTCAAAGTGGTGGTTATACTGTCCAGGCCTCGGGGCTTATTGGCTACCGTGCTGATGCGGCTGCTGCAAAAGTCTCTCGCCAAGTTGCATCATAGTATTACAATGTCTCGCCCGAGGAGACTTACGGGTACGTCTACGGTGGCAGTGGTCGATCCCTCAAGGCCATTGGTGCCGCCGAGAAAATCTCTGGCATCTGGAATGGATGCGTGACCCTGGTTCAGGCGATGGCCATGTCGATACCCTACAATTGGGGCGTTCGGGCTTCCAGCGGGCCTATCTTCATGAACCGTTGTATCACAGTGATAGAAAGGGGTGAGTTTTACTTGTGCAATATGTGACCGCTAAGAAATGCCCTCATACTATCTCCACAGTGTATTATGGTGACATAAAGCATGGCTACTAGTAATTGCCTTAGATTAAATTTATCTGTCTTGTCAGTGCGTTTGAGTAGAGGTAGCATTTTATGAAGCCTGACCTTCTCCTCTCGTTGGTTGCGAGTGATTAAAAGCTAACAAAGCCTTGACATAACCTTTCTGCTCGCTTGCTTACAAGAAATTAAACAGCAAGCATTACCTAAAACGCAGGCTATCATAATGACAAATCAATTTAAAGGAGAGCCAGAGGTAGAAGCGATAAGAAGGGCATACCTTTGTAGAAATGGAAAAGACAATCTGCTTGACCTAAAGTTGGATGATCATATTATGGACTCGGGGCTCGAGTATCAAATAACTTAAAGTGGCATGTTTAAGCATAGTGCTATCTGGAATATATGATAACCTATGTGCTGCGAGAATCATACGAAGACAGAGAGTTGAATCAACACCTCGTTTCACATGCTACTATGCTTCAAGAAGTTGTACCTTGCGTTCTAGTGTTAACTATTGTAACAATTACTCTTCCGACACACGAAGGCGCCCATCAATATGCAAATCGTACACCCTGGTCTCAGACACCTTACGACTTCGGTAGATCCACTCAGTCTTACCCGGGTCCTTGTCGAGGACCATAAGGTGCAACACCTTGGCGATAGACGTGGCGCCGTCGGGCGGAATGACCACGCGCGTCGCCATAAATACCACGACTACACTGATGACCAGCTGGAGGCAGACGATTGTAGCTAAGATAAACCAAATGTAATCACAATGGTCGACGGTCACAGCTGAAGCTTGAATTGGTGGATATCCAGTAACAGTAACAGGAAGGCTTGTCCTTGACTACGGCAAGCATACCAGCGGCGCAGCGTGACATGACGAGGGCCATGGCCTGGATATCGCCGAGCAAGGGGGTCCCAAAGAATGACTGGGGTGGATAAGCTTGGTATTGCGTGCTGGAAGAGTTGGTGATTTCCGACGAGTTAGCCCAGTGTCCGCGAAGCGCAATTGCTCCGGCAGCCAAGAGACGGACTTTCTGTGAGACTGTGTGTTCGGGCAACGTGCTCTTGGACATTGGGTTGACGGTAGTGTTGCACGCATAGAACTAGGGGTTGTCGGGCGACGTCTCAAGGACATGCACAGTCTTGCAGCCTGAGCCGTATTCAGCTGACGTCTCGGTCATGAAACTCGTCTGGCGTGAAGCCCCTACACGTGTAACGGCGAAACGGATGAGTTCCTGGTCATTCTCGCCCTTGTACTCAATCTCGGTGGCCGTCCCGTCGCCCCCCTGGTCACGGCATAGCTCGTGCATGTAGTGGCAATGCTGATCTTGCGATTCGTAGCCACAGCCATGGGTCGCCAAGAAGCAAAATCAGCGAGCTGCTCTTGAGGATTTGACGGCACCGAAAACTCAAGCATGACCAAATCACATCCCTCTCTGTCGCAGAATATGACGGGTTCAGAATCCAGACGCAGGTCGCCTATCACGGGCTCGGAGTTGCGCAATTCGACCGGGTATGCAAGCCCCATGGTACCGTAACTGGGGAGTAAGCATTAGATTCATCGAGGAGGAGAGGGGGGGAGGAAAGTACATGTTCGAAGTGTATTCTACATCACTTCTCGACGTACTGCTGGCAGCGTTGTGTCCGAACGGTTGGATTGCCGACATATTGGCAACCGAAACGTTACCGGGGAAGACGATCAAGGCCAGTTTGTCCGATGGGTCGATAGAGTAAAATAATCCAATAATGGCGAGAGCAACTTGAACTGCCTGTGTACTGTGAGTGACGGCATGCGCCAGTGACACGAGATACTTATGAGGAGCAGCGTGACCCAGAGAGTGGCCACTGCATGAACTGTTATCCGAGGAGTTGTGAGAGCCAGCCGCAAGACGGCCAAGACGTTATCTACCTGGAGGATGGCCTCGACCTAAGTGGAAACATAACCCAGCGACAATTCTTCGGGACCAACGTCGGGCGGTACCTTGCGTCGAGATCGATACCTTCGAGACAGTATCCACCATCGTATGTCTTTGGCCAATTTGTTCAGGTTACTCGCAAGTGAAAGGCCTAAGGCAATGTTAAGGCCTGTGATCTAGGCGTTAAACTCGTGTTTCGCTTCGCTTGCTATGATGACCAGGTCAATTGAGTAAAACTAGAGCACTTTCTAAATAGCTATGCTAAGCAGCAGGGTTAGAAGCCAACGAAAGAGCACACCAAGAAAATGCTTCCAGGTGGCAGTCCTGGTGGCCCGCAGTCCCGCAAATCGCATGCCCTCTGGTTAGCCCTGCATTGCGACAACTGGCTAGATGGATATATGTAGATATGAAGAGAAGGAAGGGAGTGGATAGTGGATAGTAGCTGCAAATTGTAGCTGCAGGTATATAAGGAGTTAAGATAAGAGTGGAGAAACCTTTACTACACCGTGGAGACTAATAACATAGCACTTCACAAATGGCAGCCACTGGCTTTGCTTTAACACAGCCTGTGCAAGTTAAAGCGATCCCTTGGTAGCTAGTTTATATTGCGATGAAAGCGGAGTGAGACAGATGTATATAAGTAATCCCGTATATTACCTAGGTTTTTATACTAGTAGCACTTGTCTCCCTGTGAGAGACTACTTTATTATACTACAGTCATTCTGACACGGTTTGAATTCCAAGCTCAAGCAACTTCAGCCTCGGCATCTCTAACCTGGTACGGTTTCTAACAATGGCACTCCAATCTTCCCATCCTTCAATGGGGACGCTAAGATACTCAATCTCTTTAAGAATCGCTCGATCAAGCTCTTTCAAAGCTGAATCCAGGCCGACAGAGCTTCCAGCTGAATTGCATCGATAAGATGATCGGAAGTCAAACCAAGTTACAGGACTAAAAGCCCTTCTAATTACAGACCATAGGCAGCTAGCGCAGCAATGCCTGCCATATAAACTCCATGTCCCTTGCGGATAGCAGCGGACTCGCTACTCGGTTCTGCCGACTCTGATTTGATTATCCTGGCGGCGGATTTGACGGCCGAGGCATCGGGTTTGGCCGCTATGGCCAGGCAGATATCTATTACGACCTCAAGTCCAACTAAGTAGGAGCATGTAAGTAAACACGTCGAGTAGAGTCGCACCATAGGATTCTTACCGCTATACTCGCTGTTGGAGCACTTGACAAGCAAGCACGTGCCCATATGTGCCTTGAAGACTGACGTGTCCTCGCAGAGGCACTTGAGATCGGAGGTGTCGCAGCCAATCTCCTTTCCAACCTGGGGAAAGCAGTGTATGTCGCAGCCAGGCATCTGGTTCACGAGCGATGGCAGAGGAGAAGTGGCAGTGGCAGTGGCAGTGGAGGATGTGGTCGAGGTTGCCGAGGCGGAGCCCGCAAGCGCAAGACCAATGGAGAGGAGAACAACCGAGCGGAATGCCATTTTTGATGGTTAAACAAGACTGAATGGTTCTTGGAAACAGGTACTCTGATCAGGTCAAAGAATGTTGTGTTCAGAATGTCAAAGGAGGCAGAAGATTAACACTGTTGCGGTACGGGGGCTAAAGAAGGAGACTGAAGGGAGGGACAAGCTCTATAGCTGAAAAATACGAACGGGATATTGGGGTTGAGAAGTCCGAATTAGAGTATATAAAGAGAGAATTACAAAGTAGGGAGAAAGGCACATATATAGAGATAGTTCGAGAAAAGATCCAATGCTCTTATTTGTTCGTTTCATACGTAAAGGTTTGGTTAACCGGGAGCTGTTATTCCATACCTGCTAGTGCTCCTGCCGTTATCTCCCCAATCCTTGAATCATAACAATTTGTGGATGCAGGACAGATCTGCCAGCAATACCAACAGCTAAAGGTCGAGTTTGGAATGTCGTAACAGCTGTTTGGCAGCGTGTTGAGAATTGCCTGTAATCCCAGTACGGCCCGCCAAGGCCCTCGAGGTTCTCTAGCGGGGAACAAATCTGCTGTCTCTAAGTCTTGGCTAGCAGACCAGGCTGCCACACCAGTCTTGATGGGAATGATGTTTTGCTGGTGCGCTCCGCCAATTCTAAGCCTAGATTGCTGACACAGCCCTGTGTTCTCCATAGTTACCCTTGGATCGGTGTCTGCTCCCTGCTGATTCCAAAACGAACCCCAAGCCAGAATACGATGCAGCCAATAGGCGTGGCTCGCTTTTACCCACCAGCTATGCTTGAGGATTTCGGCACTTCACGTCCTCGAGTGGGTTCACTATGGTTTAGCTTCATATCATGCGCTCTTGAGCGGAGATTTCACAGGTAGTTGGTTGGCTGGCCCTTTTTGCATCATAATCTGGGAACCTAGCTCCTTGTGAATCTCCCTTTTGCACTGGGACTCGAGTGTTAACAACGAGCCAACCCGATGCAAGGAGGACTAATTTTTTTCAAATGGAGCACGCTGGCTGGTAAATTTTCGGTTTGACTTCTAGGCAGACAGCAAGCGCCGGAGCACAGAGTGGTGAAACGAAGGAAGGGTGCCAGGCCACGTAGAGAGAGACGAGCGGTGTCGGTACAAGGATCAGGAATTGCTGCAATTCGGAATCGCCTCCCTCTTTCGTCATTGACCCCCCTAGGAGAACTCAACCATTGGTAAGATCGTACTATGTAGATCTGCCAAGACTGCAACAATGCTACGTTCGACAATGACAGGACATAAGAGAGGGAAAGTGAAGAGGTAGCTTGCGGGAATAAATAATACTATGCGCCCTTCGTTTCTGAAGCTTCATATTCATATCCAAACAACCTGGCCTTGGGTATTCTCAGTAAACAATATGCATCGCGGTGGTACTGGTTTTGGGACGCTCGCCGTAGCGGCCTCTACTCTTCTTGATGGTGTCTTTGCCTCTCCCGATAACAAAATCCCCGAGCAATGGAGAAAGTCCATTCCCGAGGCTTGGGACCATACGATGGCCCGCTCCTACCTTGGCTCTGGGCTCAATATTTCCGGTACCAGCAACTGGGCTCTAGACCAAATCATGGACGGGCAAGGGTAGGAGCACGCACTCGCGAGCATGTGAGCGATGGCCGAGGCTAACAGCTGCGGAACCATCACATATGCCTGAGATGGGGCGCCAACAAGACTTTGGCTCGGGACAACCGTGATTTGGCTACCGGATAACGCCCCAGACAAGTTCGTCATGATGCCTGGGTCCGGCAGCTTTGACATTCCTCCCCAGCTCACAGAATTTGAGGGCTGGCTGGTCCGACACTGATGGTCTAGATTCTCGCGCCTTCGCGGATGGCAAAAGGATAATGTAACCTGGCCAGTTCCTCCGGTCTGCAAAGAGATTGAGTCGCGCGACACGGGTTCAGTTCATCTAGAGGGCAACCTCTGCAGTCTCTCCTACGACAGTCTGTGAAGGAGACAGAAGAGCTATTCAGGTTACTGAGAGAGAAGGCGGCTTATACAAAACGCTGGCCACTATTATTTCCTCTTTGTTGTATGGAAGATAGTCAGCATAGGGTTTATTACTAGTTTGGATTCTACCTGTACGGACGGAGTACCCCGAGCGACTGTATCTAGAGTTCCAAACCCGTTGTTATAAAGTATGCAGATGGTTTCGTATTATTAGTACTAAAGGTCTCGCTCTGTACGTATCCAGCTTCCATCATGTCGGCCAACTTTCCGCTTTCCCAAACGCCCTCGCAGACATATACCGAGCGAAGAATCCTCAAGGCGCGGCTGTAATGTCTCTCCTGGCCGCTGAAACACCAAGCAAATGATACCGACGACAGGACACTCTCAATCTGGAAGGTTCGATTCTTTGAAGACAGGTGGTGGATCAATTCCTCGGCACAATCCAAGATGCTGTCCGCAAGCAACGGGTCCCCGTCTGGTATCTCGTCGAGCATTGTTTCCCAGACACGTTGCCGTAATATGAGCATAGTTACCTGTGGACGCTCCAACGGCTGAACGCCCCTCTGCTCAGCCTCGGCGACTATCTTGGCGAACCGCGCCCTCCAATACCTGAATCGCTTGACAAGGAAACGAATAGCAGGCATATAGGTCGGGCCGATAATCCGGTGCAGGGCACTGGCTCGATCCAAAGGCGAGTCGCCGGGGAAGGTCTTTGCAATAACAAAGGCTCTGCTGTTGTAAGTCGAAAGCTCCTCGTCAAGTTTCCACAGCGCATCACTCGCGTCAGCCAGGGTAGGGAACGTTGTCTGCCATTGATTCTCTGTCCAGCCGTCAAAGCACGTCCCGCGCGAGCGAAACTCGGGCACAGTCTGGTCCTGGGCATACAAGGCTGCTTCGACGCCGAGACGAGAGAAGAGCGTGCTGATCTCACTCAGAGCGTCTGTGCAGCCGACGTTGACTGTACTCGCCGGCCCTGTTCCCTGACCTGCCATGGGAAGCAATAGTTGCGCACCCGCCCTAAGATGGCGCACCGACTCGAAGGCGCAGCCTCGGATGCTCTCCAGGCCGTAGAAGAGCAGGCAGCACGTCACCACGATCCGGATGTTGGGCGCGCCCCCGGCCGACATATGAGGCAGCAGATGGCGGATTGCCTGGTTATATTCGTGGATAGACAAATGGTCCATTCGCTCCGTCACCTGCAGATCGAGAGCGCCAACATGGCGTTGCAGTGATGCCTGGTGAGCTGCATCCACTGCCATGGCGGCATGTCTCACGGCTGGTATGGCGTTGCCAAAGGGCAAAACGTGGCGATTCCAGAACGTGGCCGATGTTGGAGACGCCGCGGCAAGGTCCTCGATGGTGCGAGTACGGAAATGGCGAAACAGGACCGTGGCCGGCCCGCCATCGAAGGCTTCTGCAACGAGGCCAGCTGGCGAGGCAGCCAACAGTAGGCCGGTGCTGGGCTCAGCGTGTGCCTGGGCTGCCAGATGTTCCCTGGCCAGAGTCTGGGTCTTTGGGGGGCGTAACCGTCGCATTTTACTTTGCCGTCCCTACCTAGCCCTTGGGTCAGTGTCATCGAAAACGCATGTGCCTTGGCACGGCATATTGCATTTGCATTTGCATCACGTACATCTCCTGCACGTCAGTTTTTCCTCGTCGCATTTGACGTGGCGGATCCTGGTAAAGAGTCACGAGGTTGATTCCACAAGCAGCGACATGAACGCGACCGTGTAAACTACTCATTTGCTGCCGAAAGTCGTCAGCTTCCTGTTGTCCTGTGGGCGGTTACTACCTGTGTCGGCAAGGTACGCTTCGGCTTACCATGTCAAACACCCTGTTCTAGCCTTGGGCGTAGATGTTCTCTTGTACTTTGGCTACTCTCTCCTGCGCTTTGCAAGAATCCTCATAATGATCTGGCGGTTTTAGGGGTGTGATAAAAACAAATTTACAGGGCCAAAAGCCAGTAATTATCTCGGAATCTGGATACATCCCAAGGCCGGTCTAGACTCATCGCCCTACATAAGAATCATTCATACGTGTCAGGCCAAGGCTGAAATAGAGACGAGACTTGCGTCTATCTTAACTAAAGCCTATTGTTGAAGTGACCTAACAAAGTCTGTGCAGCACAAGTGACATAGTAAGCGGACATGCCGCGGTACACATCCTATTATGTAGGGCGAGAGCCACGTATGATTGTCGCTAGAGCCGGTGTATGAGCAGCTTAGGTCATTCTACATCCTGTTCTCCAGGTACTGCCCATGAAATTTACAGATATCCCTCAGCTATCACCTTTGGGAAGCTGAGCACGTGCGCTGCGTGTCTGCGTATCACGTATCCAAGCTGTTTGCTTGCTACAGGGTAAGCTGAATCACGTGTTGACTTTGCACTGAGTGATTCTCAAAATATCCCCTTAGCTGTTGTTGAACCAGAGGGTCAGGAATGCAGGGATATGTATGTGTGTCTTCTGCAGCTGTCTCGGCTTCTCCGGAAGATCTAGAGGGCCTTTTTATCTATAGCTAGTTATATAACCTTTCAACCTGGGAAATATAGTATTTTTATTTCTTTTAAGCTTAATTATATAAATTATATAATACTATAGTCTAATATATCCCTTTAGGTTAAATCTTCTTATAAGTTTAAATTATATTTAACTATATTATACTTTAAAGCTTATCTAGCTTAATAATTATATTTATAGTTTATAGAAATATTTTTTTAATTTATTTATATTTCTTTTTAGCTTATAAATTTTAGATTTAAGAAATTAATTTTTTTTATAAAAATAGACCTTAGCTCCTTAGTCAGTAGGTCTAAACTCTATAATGCGTTGTTCCATCAGTAGGTACTTATGTAATGGACAGGGTGGCATAGGTCATACGGTGCTATGCTGTTTCCGGTAAAGCGAATCGACAACGTTCGGCCCACGGTGATAAATTATAAATATCATGTAGTATCGTTTATTTAAGGTGCAACGCATTCTCTCCTTATCAGGGCTGGATCTCACACAAAACTACTGTGCTCTTGGCTATCACATTTCTTGAAGAAGCAAGTATGAAGCGAAAGGTGACTATCAATTGCGATATGGGTGAGGGGTACGGGATTTGGAAAATGGTAGGTGCACCGAATCATGTGTTATCCCGGCAGAAGTCTCACAACATCCAAATACAGGGCCCTGATGAGGACTTGATGCCTTTGATCGATCTAGCCAACGTTGCTTGCGGATTCCATGGTGGTGATCCAGTTGTTATGCATCGCACAATCAAGCTGGCAAAGCAACATGGGATTCCCGTCGGAGCGCATCCGTCACTACCAGACCGCGAGGGCTTCGGTCGACGACACATTGACATATCGGCATCGGATCTGTTCGATCAGCTTGTGTACCAGATTGGGGCTTTAGTGGGCATGTTGAAGGCCGAGGGTATGGCATTGAATCACATCAAGCCTCATGGTTATCTTTGGCGCATGTGTGAGGCAAGTGATGATCACGCCAAAGCCATTATGGAAGCGGTCAAAGTATTTGCTGTCCCGATACTGGTGATCTCAGGCACCAATCTGGAGCGCAAAGCCAAAGAGGCTGGCCTCCCTTACACACCAGAGTTTTATCCCGATATTCATTACAATGACGACGCCAAGTTGATGTCAATCTTGTACGAAACCTCAAGTCGGACTGTCTGTTCAGTTGTGTAGGCTAACAATTTACTGGCAGACGAGACGGACGAGTACCTATCGAAGATATAGAGTCAAAGGTGAGGAGAGTTATTCAGGAAGACGTTGTAGTCGCCAAGACTAGTGGGTCTGCTGTCAAGATGGGATTAGAAGGAAGAGACTTCAGCTGCTGCATTCACAGTGATCTACCACGTAAGTTGTTTATGCGCATTATCGTACTCATGGCCGCAGGAAACGTCAATGCTAACCATCTATAGACGCTATGGAGACACTAATGGGCACCAGAGCTGCGATCGAGTCCTCAAAATGAGGCTCTGTTTGTTCAGCACGCTGAATCGAAATTATCTGAGAAAAGATAACCTGCACCTCGCCTAGGTCAGGGTTTAGTTATAGGACAGGCAAATTGAATCTTACCTTAGAGCAGCAAGAAAGTGATAGACTATGCATTCCTTTTGTTGATAGCGCTGGATAAAGTCACGTCAAAATAAGTGCCCTGATCTTGAAGGTTACTAGACCCTTGTACACCTCTGGCCGAGTAAATCATATGATGGAGTCCGTTTGGATCCAGACATAAGGCGAACTCGAATTATAGTTTAGCAATCATAGAATTGGGTATACATTTCGCGGATTCATTCTCCAGGGAATGTAGCTTTTGCAGCACTTAATGACCGAACTCACCAACTCTTCGCCGCTGCCGTCATATTATAGAGCTACTGTAACCCTAGCCCTGAATGACGAAATATCTTTTGGTAAGGGGGTATTTGAAACAGACGAGATGCGATACAGCTCATAGAGTTATCTGCCAGTCCTTAGGGTATATAAACTTTTGAGAAAATACATAGCAACTATCACTTCCTGCTTCGGGGTGATGATTTGATTCTTCCTCGCGTCCCGAGCTTGATCAAGCTGTGAATAGCACAATGTGTTTGCGCTTCCCCGGGCGACCCGAGATGTTGCCGGGGACGAGCTAACCCTCATATGGCAGTGCGATTCGCTTATCAACTTGCGTTAACTGTATCCTCCTTACAGATTATTCGTTCTCAAACTGGGCCTTCTCCATAATTCACAGATCCGCAGATCCGCCGCCATGACTCGCCACACCTCGGCACGATAACGAGTTGGGCTAAATCCCAATCTGGTTGTTGCAGCGTAGCGGCAGGGTCAACACCGTCAAGCTGCAGCAAACGAGCAGTGACCCCAGCCGAGGAATTGATGCTGGAATCTGGTGTGGTTCGTGTAGGCCAACGACTCGCCAAAAAATGACCCCTCATAACTTGCAGCTCCAACCAAAGAGAAAGTAGTGACTGAAAATAACTAGTAGCCCCCGCTAAATACAGAGTAGACCATCCTAAGGTACAGGGTAGGTTTACATCTAATGAGGGATATGCATTAAAACGAGCTACTTATTCTTTGCGACTCGCTGTTTGCTAGTCAGTGACCTCGGTGACCCCCCCTCGCCACGAGGGCGATCGACTTTTAGACTCTACCCAGTATACGATTGAGATATCAAGGCAAGTCTCCGTTGCTTGCATAACATTTCATCAGGAAGTCTACCATCTTACTGGCTCCCTGCTTCATCCTCGCCATGGCCGAGCTAAGATCACGCAAGGGCTGCGCCAACTGCAAGAAACAGCGCCGGAAATGCTCCGAGGACCGTCCCCGCTGCAAGGGCTGCGTCAGACGAGGAGTATCGTGCGAGTATCCTATGCGTCTGCAGTGGACAGATGTAGGATTGTCGACTAACAGCCGGCCACGGAAACATACTACAAGGCAGCAACCCAGCGTGTCAGCCGTCACTTCTTCAAGCAGCTTGACCAGCGACATATGGCCCGCGGCGATAGGTAGTCATGCGTCACAGTACCAGACTGCCCGAGACGATCCTATTGACCTGCAACAAACCTTTGTGCGCGGCCAGGATCTTCCATCCGAGGGGGATTCCCTGAAACAGGGAGCTGAATGTATACCATGTGCGACTGGTCCTGAGAATGGGACCGACGACGATAATGAAGACAATAACCGCCATTACAACAATAAGACTGCGAGTCCGGGATACGGCGCCGACGAGATGGCAGAGCAATGGAGCCCGAGATGGCGGTCCTTACTCATAGCCAACTTCCCGTCCAGCATTGATAATGATCACGACGTTATCACGCCGGATGAAACCATCCTCGAAAATCATGGCTGGATGCTGGAGGACTGGTCTTTCGAGAGAGTGAACCCCGAGTCCTTCAACTCTCTCGGCGAACGCATTGCTTTCACATATTGGGTCAACTCCCTCTCCAGCCGAATGACGGCACGCGACTCTGACTCTAATCCGTACCGGAGATTAGCTTTGCTTGCAGGGTCGTCGCCTGTGCTTTTACACACTCTGATTGCTCTCGCTACAGAATACATGTACCTACATAACCGTGTAGCTCCGGAGGTGGTCATCAAGAGACACCAAAAGGCTATGAGGCTGCTTCGTGAGGCTTTGGAGCCATCGCAGTCCGCCGTGGTCTCTCAGACCGCGGCAGAGTTGAATCAAGACGAGTCTGTGCTCGCCGCTGTGCTGATGCAAGTAACAAATGCCGTCTTTACCGGAGGACCCGGAGTCGAGGCTCACCTGCGATCGGCTAGATACTTCATTCAGCGGCAGGGCTATTTTGAACGACCCCAGGACGAGTTCTTCCCCCGGATGATGGTCCAGAGATTCGCCATACTCGATGTGACTATTGCACTTCTCCGCCACCGTCGTCCATATTCACCGCCCAATTTGTGGTTCTTCAGCGCGAATAACCACTACGATCAGACATGTCCGTCGTTCTGCGACATGACAGGCTGTGCACAGCCCGTTCTGGTGTTTCTGACCAGGATAGCCTTTCTCGCGGCCGATTTAGACGAGGAAGGCATTGATGAAGCCGACGCCCTCGACGAAGGTCTAATGTTGGAAATGGAGATGCGAAATTACGCCCATTCGAATGGCCAAGCTTGCGAGAACCGGCCAGAGTCACATCTTGACACTCTCAGTCAATGTTTCTATTGGGCTGCCCACCTCATCTTGCAAAGGGCGGTGTTTCGCGATTCGCCGTTCTCTCGTCGTGTCCAGCACACACGGTCGATTTTAACCAATCTCATCAAGTCTATGCCGCTCGGCTGCGGGCCCGACACGTCTCTGTCATTTCCTTTTTACATTGCAGCCAGAGAGTGTATCTCTGAAGAGCAACGGGAATGGGCGAGAAAGCGCAATCAGGATATAAAACGAATTTACCCAGGGCATTGTCGCACAACTCTGATGGCACTGTTGGAAGAAATTTGGGCGGCAATGGACGATTACTCCGGGACAACATCATCCCAGGCTTCCACCTTGGACGAGATCACCTCAGCGTTGGAACGAACTCGTGACTTTTGTATCATCTAGTGTACTATCTAATATAAATCTATCCGGGATATTCAACGTAAAAGCATGATTGTATCGCCCGCTTCGGCTAAATCTCCGGGGTTTTTGAGAACCGCTTCAACCTTTCCGGCGGCGGGCGACCGAAGAGTAATTTCCATCTTCATGGCTTCAAGAACCACCACAACGTCGCCCTGCTTCACAATGTCCCCCTCCTGAACATTTAATTTCCAGACGTTACTAGTTGTGCCAATGCTCACCTTGATCAAGTTCTCGTCTTCACCTATCGTCACCTCGCTGGCCTTCTGCCTGGAAACCTCCCACTCTTCGTACAGCTTCGCTTCAGCTTCGAGCTCGATTTGTGTGCACTTTTGTCGCAGCGCCCGTAACGATTCCAGCTCAGAGCCTACTTCTTTCATCAACCGGCTGTATGCGGTCATATCGAAGTGGGCAGGTTCGATTTTGATCTCATACTGCTCGCGTCTGAAATGTTGGACTCTGTCGTCAAATTCCTCGCGAGATACCTCGTGAAAAATGATCTGGTCGAACGCCCGGAATAACCAAGGTTGGTCGCGAGAGAACCCCGGTTTCCGTCCGTATGTATCCCAACAGAGTCCAGGAATCGTTGCGCCCCATAGCCTAGGTTGATAATTAGTTTCTGTTACATTCCTGACATCAGTTAGACATGGCCTTAGCTTACATGTGTCCGCCAGGGCTATATCGAGTGGTTAACAATGGTCTAATTGGAAGCATGTATTGTAGAACTTACCCATCATTCGGATATATTGATGAGGGCATCCCCCCAGTACCCAATGAACCAGCTTTGGTCCAATTGCGAGAGGGATTGAATTTCGGTACGACCAAGTGATCCCGAGGGTCGAGGGGGTTATAGATGGGCAATCCCATCAACCAGCCAACGACATTAACTAGCATCGGTTTCCCAAAATAGACTTCTTTAACGTCCTCCCTGGTCTTGAGCCCATTACTGCGCCTTATGAACTCAATGTTATCCGGAAGGAACGGCGCCGATGGCCTTTGGAGTGCCATATAACGTTCGATTGCCTCATGACACTCCCGCGGATCAAATAGTGCAGGTAGGTGAATTAAACGACTCGGAAGCACGACCTCGTCGACAGAGGGGAGAGCCTTCTCCAGTTCAATACAGCTTGTTACCATGTCTGCCTGTGACTTTGCGCGAGGATCGAATGGAACGTAGACTGAGCAATTACCGGCAACCAAGTTCCTCAGAGCCCCAGCAGAACTAAAAGCACGGGCGAGTTGCTCAACGCGTGCTCTAGTGCGCACGCTGAAATCTCCATCAAACACACACAGGATAGCACGCTCACCAGCTTGACGTATAGTAAACGTGCTGCTCCGGTGAAGGATGCCATCTCCGGCCTCTTCAGATGGGAGGGACCAATCCAATGGAACCGGAGAGCCGTCTTTGATGGCAGCCAAGAATTTGTCAACTCTGCCTTCAAGCTCAAGTGCCTGAGCCCATGTAATCGGAGTGAATTTGAACTTTTCGCCAGGGCGTAACTGGGAAAGCCTCCAAAGATCGTGTTGCGCAACGACCTGCGTAACGACATAACCTATCGGCAAGTTAGGATAGTAGCTCAGCATCAATGCAACAGACATCTTACCAGTGAGATCCGGACCGTCGACAGCATAAACGATTCCAGAATCCCCCGTGAAGGCGACGGAACCGTTGGGCGCACCAAATCCAACCATGTTACTAGGATGACTCCCGCCCTCGCCGCCGTTGTCTCGCCCCCATTTTGGCGGCGGACCTTGCATCCGCACTCCTGTTCGATTCGAGTTGTGTGATAACTTGAACTCACAGTTGAACATATAGGCTTGTCCTTCTGGGCTTAGAAAAGGGGAAGAGAAACACGGACCTGGCAAAGCATAGAGCTCAGGACTACGCTCTGGTAATGGGACACAAACCTCCGGTACTTGATATGGCTGAAAGCCCGTCTGAGGGCACAGAGGCTTCAGTGACAGGAAGTCACCAGCTCTTAGGCATCGGCCTTGAAAACCTCCCCAATTGAGAGTTGGAGCTGTGCTTTTCGACCCCAAGTACGTTGCAATGCTTGGAAGGCCACCAAGAATAGCAAGATAAGCCCTGGCACCAACTTGGGTACCTAAAACCTCGAGTCTGGAACCCGACTTGATGTAATGTCGCGTCCATGTAGCTATTGGCTCGTCGTTAAGCAGCATCTTGAATTGTGCTCCGCAAACTGCAATTATCGCGTCTCCGTAGAACTTGAGAATAGGCCCGGTCATTGTGATCTCGAAAGCCTCTGTGCCCTCAGGATTCCCCACCAAGATGTTCGCCGCTACAGAGGTCAATAAACATTACATGTAAATACATATTCTTCAATTCGCTCACCTCGGAAAGAAAGGGAGTCCATCGGCCCAGATGGCGGCACTCCGTGAGGGATTCCAATACGTCCTGGATAGTCTTGAATGGAAGTAAAAGCTCCGGGACTAAGAAACTCGACGGCGTTTGGCAAGTAGTTGAATCTCTTGGACAACGTGTTGGTCAGAGTGTAACCTGATTGGAAATCTGCATTATTCTTAGTCTGATGCCCAGTGCTTGCAGCATGCAATTCATACCGGCTGTTTGAAGAATCTGAACAAGGAACTCCATATTTGTCGGTGGGCCTTCCTTCTCGTAAGTTCAGTGTACCAATAGAGTGTTGGAGAGGCTACTGACCTTGAATCAAGCTGTCTCGTAAAGCTTGCTGCATTCCATCAATCGCACCATGTCGAGTTGTTGAGTGCACCATGATCTTAGCCAGCAGAGGGTCTGCCCCCGATTAGCCAATAGTTTCTGGGCATGCCTTGTTCTGCACTTACCGAATGAGGGAGAAATATTGGTCCCCGTCTCAATCCAAGTGTCTACCCGTAGATGGCTCCCGGTTGGGAAGCTCACGTTCTGTAAGAGACCAGGAGAGGGCATGAAATCTTTGGCCGGGTTTTCGGCGTACACTCGGACTTCAATAGCATGCCCCACAGGACCGTCACGCTGGAAAGCATCCAGGCTCATTGCGCCGTTTCGATCGTCGGATAGGAGCTCTGCTCGAGCTTGAAGCAGCATCATCTCCACTATATCGACATTGTAGCAGAGCTCGGTAACGCCATGCTCCACTTGCAATCTTGTGTTCATTTCCAAGAAGTAGAATTGACCGGTCTCGTCGTCAACGAGGAATTCTACCGTGCCAGCAGATTTGTACTTGACACTCTTAGCAAGCAGTACTGAAGCTCTCTTCATCTTTTCTCGAATTTCTGGGTTCTTCATCACGAAGGGGCTCGGTGCTTCTTCGATAACCTTCTGGTGCCTTCTCTGAATACTGCATTCCCTCTCTCCAAGGAACACAACATCGCCTTGCCCGTTGCCGAAGATTTGAGCTTCGATATGTCTACCGTACTGGACATATTTCTCAATAAACATAGCTGCATTGTTGAACAAAGCCGTTCCTCGGCTTCTGACAGTCTCGACCGCTGCTTCTAATTCCTCGAGGTTGAAGCAGGCCTGTAATCCCATGCCACCGCCACCAGCAGTAGCCTTCACCATGACCTAAGTTGGAGATTAGCCTAAGACCAGATTCATGCGTACTATATGAGATCCGAAACCTTGATCAGTCAAAGCAAACTCACAGGGAACCCTAATGACCTGACAGCTTCTTGAGCTTCTTCGAATGTGGTGATGATGGGCGTACCGGGCACTACCGGAACTTGGGCTTGAATCGCGAGCTCACGAGCGCGATGTTTCAAGCCAAACTCCTCGAGCGACTCGGGTGACGGCCCAATGAAGAGAATACCGGCATCTTGTAAGCGCCTAGCAAAGTCCGTATTTTCACTGAGAAACCCTTCAAAGAAAGACATGTTAAAAGATCGTAGGCCTCGCATCCTAATTCTCAAACATACCGTATCCAGGAATAACGCCTTGAATGTCGTGCTGTTGGCAAATTTCGACAACTTTATCGCTACAGAGGGCAATGAATATCCGTTTCGGAGCGGAAAGATCAGGGGACCTACATATCAAGATAGCCCCTAGTATCACTGTTCGAGAGCTCATACGCCTCATCAGCGAGTCTAACGTGAAGACTGCCAGCTTATCACAAAATCAGCTTCAGCCTTCGATATACTTGGCTCTAAAGTAACGTGGAACCTACCGTCCTCTTCGACAAAAATTGCAATTGCCGTGATGCCAATCTGACAAATATCTTAGCTACTCGCCCTCCAACCTCGAGCATCACTACTTTCTGGGTTTGACTCACTTTGTTGCAAGCTTTAACAAGGCGCACGGCGATCTCGCCCCTGTTGGCCACGAGGACGCGTTTCAACTCCATGCTGATGAATAATCGTGGAGGTGCGAAAGGGAGATCTTCTTGGAGTTTGCTGCGGCCTCTCACCTCTTGTTGCGTTGGAATTGTCACCGTTAAGTGGCAAGTGTTGGTTTTAAAAACGGCATTGTATTGGAACGTCTGAACGCTAGATTCTAGACACTAGCTGGCTGTGTGCCGTTTCGAATTGCCAATGGAGGACTAGCCAGAATACATTTCGGCGGGGCATTGACGTGCTAAACCGGAATGCCCGTTTTTCAAGTCCGTATCATGGACGGTGTCACGGTGGGCGGTAGGCTGGATGCAGACACCATGAAATAGCAGCAAATTCGGCCTTGCCGGGAATGACCCGATTAGAGCTTGACAATCTGACTCGGCGTCGGGAATTCCTTGCGAAATCTGGTCCAGGTACTAGCAGTCATGCTCGGGCTTGTCACTTTGCTTCTCTCCTCCCAGGACCGGGTTCCCACAAGCTCGCGCGTGAGCCACGCAACGTCCAAAGGGACTACTCGGCTTAGCGAGGGGGTCAACGGTGCCACTTCGCGGATCTGGGATCCCGGGACCATTGATTGATTCGACTTCCCATTATGGTGCTCCGTAACCCCCAACCAACATCCTTGACTGCATGTCGCTTCAACGTCATTGTTTAGCAACCCCGCAAAAATAACCTGCCCGGGAATAGCGTCAACTGCCCCAAAATGGTTCAGCGATACGACGCCCAACTCACTCTTGCAGCCAGGGACTGAGAAACTTAGAGGGTGGCAAAGGAGGAGAAGCACGCTGGGAGCCTTGCCAGGTCTGTCAAGCACGGGAAAGCGCATTGGCCTGTCCGTATTTGAGCTAAGTGAGCGCCTTTCCTTATTTTCAAGTCATTTGCAGTGTCTACGGTCGTTATTCCTGGGCAGATTTTGTTCATACTCGTTCTTACATTTCATACTCGTTCTTACATCAGTCGCAATCATGTTGAGCACAATAACATCAACCAAGGCTACACCAGTCGTGAATCTGAAGGCTGCTCAAAGTACCGTCACACAGATTCTCCCCATAGACGATGAATCCAAGACAGGTCCCTCCACAGAGCAATGCCTCGAGACTGAGTCGCGATACTGCATGGAAGGCATGGCCTCCCATCCCATTGTGATGGAAAGGGGCCAGGGATCGTTGCTCTGGGACATTGATGGCAAGAGATATATTGACTTCAATGCCGGTATGGGATCCTGCAACCAAGGCCATTGCCACCCCAAGATTGCGCAAGCCATGATCGAGCAGTGTCAAACTCTGACAATGCCCTCCCGTAATGTTCACGTCCAGCAGTGCGGTGAATTCTGTAGGAAGATTTGCGAAATCACGGGCTTCGATAAAGTCGGATTGGGGAGCAGCGGCGCCGAGGCCGTAGACCTCGCGGTCAAAGTCGCTCGCGCTTGGGGCTACAAGGTCAAGGGCATTGAGGAAGACAAGGCTCTTGTGCTTGCTGTCACTTCCAATTACCATGGCCGCACGCTCAGCGTTCTGTCTGGATCGACCAATGAGGCCTACAGAGCAAGTAAGTCACCCTTCTGTAGTTTACTCAAGACACCTTGGTCTGGATCATGGCTAATTTCGGAATACAGACTGCGGGCCTTGGATGCCTAATATCGGTCCCTATTGCGCTGGAAACGAGGTACGCTTCAATGTTATTGAAGACCTCGAGAAGGCGTTTCAGATTAGAGGTCATGAGATTGCTGGTTTTATGATCGAGGCCATCCAAGGGCAGAACGGTTGTCAGCCTGCGAGCAATGAGTACCTGCTCCAAGTTCGGGAGCTCTGCAATAGGTATAATGTGCTCTTCATTTGCGATGAGATTCAGTCCGGTCTTGGTCGAAGCGGCGAATGGTTCTCGTACCAGGCTTCAGGAGTAAAGCCTGATATGGTGGTGCTGGGCAAATCCCTCTCGGGCGGCTTGTTCCCCATCTCTGGTGTCTCTGGGAAGAAGGAAGCCATGGATTGCTTGACGGGCGATCAGTACGTTTTACATTTACTCAAGGCACACCCTGATTCAAGCTTGCTAATACGATTACAGATACGGCTCGACCTTTGCGGGTAACCCTTTAGCCTGCGCAGTAGGCATCGCGGCTCTAGATGTTATTATAGAGGAAGATCTCCCAGCACGAGCAGCCCATCTAGGGGAAGCATTTACTCAACGCTGCTCGGCAATCAAATCTCCTCATTTTGACGGCGTCTCAGGTCGAGGCTTGTTTAGGAGCATGTGGATCAATGAGAACCATCCGCAGGGGCGCATCACAGCGCAGAAGGTTGCCAAACTATGTGTTCAACGTGGGTTGCTTGTTAACGCGAGCGGGCGAAGGCTGAGGACCTGTCCAGCACTCAATATCGACGAGGATCTTATGATCCAGGGATTGGATATCATTGAGAAGGCCTTGGTCGATTTGGAAGAGATGGATTTTGAGTAGCTACGGGTTTAGTATTGATACAGTAGATCAAGGGTTTCAGGCTCAACTGAATATTGGCTGAATCGTCCCAGACTTTCCAATGATGTCAACCGGTCTAGAAAACGCTATTCATGCGTCGGTAGTAGAGAGAACTCTACGAGATGTGCCATAAGGTGTAAAGTATGTATAGCCGCATTGGCGCGATTCAGTTCGATTGAGGACCTCCCATGTAAAGTATGCCCTCGCTTATATCAACGCACTGTAGTACCCAAGGCACAATCTCACAGTACATCTTGCCCGCCGAGATTCGAGTCTATCAAGCCCAGCCGTCTCTCGATTGGAGTGCTCCCCAGATGTGCAGTTGCGGGCGCCATTCGACTGTGAAGGAAACGCCGAGGCAAGCATATAGCTTCAAAGGGCAATGCCACCTACCGCCCCCGTGTGGCCCCAATGGAACCGAACTAGGCTTCAAAGTGGAATTGGAAGACTGGCATGATGGGGCCATGGCAATTTCCCAATGCATACGGTACTGGGGCATATCATCCCGAGCCTAATGCGGTCAAAGCACGCGAAGAAAGTCTACGCGCGATACGTGGAGCTCCCTATCAAGTCCCTACTAAGATAAGTGGGAATCGTAGTCAGTGACTATTGGGAACAGGAGATGATTTATCATCGGTAAGTATTGGTTCGCGGAGTAGTAGGCAGTCGACACACTGTCGCCACGGCCCGTCCTTGTATGTAATGCTGCGCTTTATGGGCTTGCCCTACTTGGTAGATCGAAACGATCCATACTGTAAGGAAAAGAAGAAGAAGGAAAGAAATTAGTCAAAATATGTGAACCCCACTGCAAAGCGCCGCTCCTTATGAATCTTGCCAGATCAGGAAAACCGAAACGCTCCACGCTTAGAAAATTGATCCGTTAGGCATATGAGGCCCGCCCGAAACGCTACTATGGGCGAGTCTCACATCCTTGCTTTGAGTACCGCAAGCTGGCTTAGCATAGAATTCGTTGTTTTCTGTCGTTTCGTTGCCCGGTATGCCAATAAAGCGTCTGACATTGCTTCTGCTATCTCTTCCGAGAAAGCATAAGCGAAACGCAGTGCGGGCATACTCATACTTGCCCTTGCTCTGGTATACTTAGTGTGGAATTGGAACTTTTGATGATCGTATATGGTTGAATAAAAAAATTTTCTCGCAGAGTTATATGAGCGTAACCGGCTCGATGTGTATTTGACTAGCTCGATTACTGACGATTTTTATAATCCTCACTTAGAATTACTTGTTCAGTAATCAGCAGAATTCCTACCCTTCTGGCGATAACGGGCGTTGTTCTCCAATTTGCACACATTTATTTCAATACGAAAATGTCGCCAGGTCGGACCCAGGAGCTTTTGAGCACCCCCCCACCACCCGCTGCGGACGATGTACACGAGAACACGTGGTACAATCAAGACTTTGATGGCTACCGGATCTCTGAGTCGCCTCTTTTCACCAAGAGACGCCTGCGTGTTGTTTGTGTAGGCGCGGGTGCTTCAGGGATACAGATCGCCTATAAAGCAGAGCACGCTCTAGAAAATATCGATCTCCAAATCTACGAGAAGAATGGAGATATTGGTGGGACCTGGTTAGAGAATCGGTATCCTGGCTGTACTTGTGATATTCCCAGTCATTCGTACCAGTTCACATGGGATAGGAACCCGAACTGGTCCAACTACTACTCCTCCTCGGAAGAGATATGGAGATACATGAAGGATGTCGCAGTGAGACACGATTTGGAGAAATACATCAAGTTCAGCACCAAAATCGACAGCGCACTGTGGGACGAAGACGCTGGTAAATGGAAGCTTCATGCAGTCGGACCCGATGGTGCTGAAATCAATGATGAGTGCGACATTCTCATCTCCGCTTCTGGGGTGCTCAACTCGTGGAAGTACCCCGACATTCCAGGGTTGAAGCAATATCAAGGCAAGCTGATGCACTCTGCCGCTTGGGATGAGTCCTACGACTTGACCGGCAAGAAGGTTGCCGTCATCGGCGGCGGTTCGTCGGCCATCCAGATCATTCCCAGTATTCAACCCAAAGTTGGGAAGCTTGTGGCCTATTTGCGATCTCCAATCTGGATAACACCTGGATATGCTGCCAAGTATGCTGGACCAGGTGGCAGCAACTTCGAGTTCAGTGCCGAGCAGCTCCGCAAGTTCAACGAAGCTCCTGAGGAATATGACCAGTATTGCCGGAACGTTGAAGGTGAACTAAATCGACGATTCGCCATGGTGCACCGAAACTCAAAGGAGCAGGCCGCAGCTCGTGAAGCTGCTGCCAAGGCGATGGTGCAGAAACTTAACAACGAGAGTCTTGCGGCTGCTTTGGTGCCAGACTTTGCGCTGGGATGCAGACGCCCGACGCCCGGTCCGGGATACTTGGAAAGTCTGACGCAGGACAATGTTCAGGTAATACACAAGAGCGTCGTCGAGCTGACGGAAACGGGTGTCATCGACGAGGCTGGTACCCACCAAGAGGTGGATGTGGTTATCTGCGCCACTGGTTTCAACACCTGTTTCACTCCTCACTTCAAGCTGATTGGCCGTAAGCAAGCGGATATCAAGGAGCAGTTTGGAGACTTTCCGGTTGGTTATCTCGGGATTGCGGCCGAAAACTTCCCAAACTTCATTCGTAAGTTGACCAAGATTGTGTTGCATGAACCTCCTTGAGTCATCTAGCTACACTGAAAGACCATAATCTTACTAATCGTTTCAGTATTGGCGGGACCAAATAATCCAGCAAGTCAAGGCTCAATTTTGCCAATCATGGAATGGTATACTCGATACGCCTTCCAAGTGATCGAGAAGGTCCAGAGCGAAGGCATCAAATCCTTCGAGATCAAGCCATCCGCTGTCAAAGACCTCTATATCCACACCCATGAGTTGATGAAACGCATGGCGTGGTCATCAAGTCCGTTACTCCACCCGATAACAAAGCCGCCAGACGTTGCTAACATCTTGCTCCTAGCATGCCGCTCGTGGTTCAAGAACGGCAAGACCCACGGACCTGTCACCGCTGTGTGGCCGGGATCACGCCTCCACTTTTTCGAAATGCTGAAGAATGTCCGCTGGGAGGATTACAACCTCGAATACCAGACTGGTAATAGATTTCAATTTATGGGTAATGGGTTCTCTGGGGAAGAACTCAAACCAGATTGTAACCCAGTATGGTACTTCGATGACTGGTTTGTAAAATTGTGAGATTGTGGAGGATCACAATATAAGTGTAGCCATTAGCTAAAGTCATTATCAAAGTCGGACTGAGACATATCAATTCAATAGATGGGTTGAAGCCAAGTTATACACCGCATTTCGGGAATTGCTCTGATTCCAATTCAATCATGGGCAACAACAGGCAGTTGTAGACGGTTCAACTGAAAGACTGTCTACACGTATAGAGTCATTCATGTTAACGCCAGATTGTCCTGGACAATGAGTGTTCGCGAGACTGTCCGTCTGGTCTTCTGACGTATGATTCCGATAGCTTCATTTATTTGCAGGTGTCGACCGAACGTCCAGGCGCAGCGCCAATACCACCGAGCTCAAATTCAAAGCAGCACCCGGATCCGCAAAGCTCGAGGAAATGACACGGCACGCGAACCAGACCGTTCCATCTGTAATCTGGGACTAGCAATAGATAGTTCGTCTGCCAAGGCTTACTTCAATAGATCTATTAGGCCTTGTGATTCCGCTGGGCTGTCTCGGAGAACTCCAGACCGGCCCATCTCATGGGCGATTCAGGCCACCTAGCTTTGTCTCCGTACCTAATTGTCTATCCTATCCTGGGGTCTAGGCTCTGGTCTCAGCGGCGACCTAGTATGATCCGTACTCTGTATTGAAGTAGATAATTCAAGATGAGCGGAATTGTTATATTAAAAAGGAAAGAAAGGTCTATAACTAGCTGTTCAGTCAGGATATATCTAATTATTATATACTGATTATAATTATATGCCGGTATAGGGTAGTTAGCTATCTAGCCTACCCTATATATCAACACTCTGCTTCAAGGTATAGTCCCCTCTCCCTCAATGCTCCACAAACGTTAAATTGATCTGCCATTGCTAAGATCAACGAGAGCTGTCAGTCGGTGCACAGCCTAGCCTAGGCGCTCTCCATAGGTGGTATGTAATCAGTCTATATCTGGCGTGGTGTAACGCATAGCCTGCTTTGGAATAGCCCTGCTTTTAGCTCGCCGTTATCATAGCGCTAGCAGTCGTCCAGAATCCCTAGTGCCGCTGACTCGTAGATTAAAATAACTGGATGAGATTTCCGAGTGGTTTACGCAGCAGCCCCCACAGATCCTAAGAATTTCATTATCAGGGTTTGAGATATCCTGGGGAAAGCTTGCCTTGGCCCTTCAGGGACCAGGTATCTAATTGCCTGGCTTCATTATCCATGTTGACTTGACTGTGAGCCTCAAAGTATATATCTTCATCTCCTCTCTCTCCCTCGCCTCGTATGTTAGGGCACCTCTCTACTGTCCTTCATCCTCAATCAATCCAAATCCGTTCGCAATCATCTGAGTCTCTTTCACGGCCGCGAAAAGGTCCAAGCTTTCACTGCACCTCTTCCCCAAGAGTGAGATACTTTCGGGCCGTCGCTCAACAGTTCTTCGGGCGTACTGCCATAAACAGGACAGCATGAGGACCGTGTCAGAGTTACGGGAGAGTGTCAACCAGCGATGTACAAGCGTCCAGGAGAACTTAAAGTCCAAGACCACTGTGGAGGGATGGGTTCTCCCACGCCAACATGGCTCATTCGCCGACGAAGGATCTTGGTATGTAAGTCACGAATAATTGCTTAGCAACAGAGGGGCTTACAAGCTTTCTGTTAGGTCCAATGTAGATATGGACGTGACCCCAAAGGAGCGGCGAGTCTGGGGCTCTTGGATCATGCTCGGTTACTGGTTCTCTGACGCCGTTCAAGCCAACGCTTGGCAAAGTCCTGCTGCTGTTCTTGCTATGGGCTTGACCTGGTAAGTCTCTTATGATACTGACACTCCTCGATCCAAGTTGTGTTGGCTAACAATACCTTCAAGGCGCGAGGCTCTGATTGCTGTCATCTTTGGCCCTTTGACAAACGCAGTTCCTCTTGTTCTTAATGGGATGATAGGTGCTAGGCTGTTCGTTCCTTTCCCAGTTATTGCGCGGGTAAGCAGCTCTTTCATACATCATAACCCTTGATCAAATTCCACCAAGTCCAATCCTGTTGCTAATGTAGAAACGGCAGGCATCCTTCGGGTGGTACTTCTATCGAGTTGCAGTTGGTACTCGAGTTGCTGCTGCTTTGTTCTGGCATGGATACCAGACATACACCGGCACGACTGCCCTGACGCAAGTCATTCGATGCATTTGGCCATCTTACCTCGACATTCCGAATCATATTCCGGAGAGCGTGGGTATTACCACTCAGGGAATGCTCAGCTTCTTCCTTTTCTGGGTGATCCAATTCCCCTTCATGCTTGCCACTCCACACAAGTTAAAGTGGCTGTTCGTACTGAAAGGAGGTGAGTTATTATTAAGTCTATAGGCGATCTACAAAAGGAATTGAGGATCCAGGGAGGGCTAACCGGTGATAATATAGTTATGGTTGTTGTAACATCCATCGCCGCGGTGATTTATATGACTTCATTAGCGGGAGGTGCTGGGGATATGTGGAACCTACCTTACGAGGTCCACGGTTCTGAACGCTCGTGGATGGTCATGTCTGCTATTTCGAGTACCACCGGTGGATGGTCAGTTTGATTGCTCGAGATTGATCTCGCACTTTCTAATCTGTGAAGCGCAGGGCTACGCTATCGGTTAACATCCCCGACTTTACGCGATACCTTAAAAACGAACGTGCCGTCTGGTGGCAGATTGCTTTCCTTCCTGGAGTCAAGTTGTGGCTTGGGTTGATTGCCATTATTTGCACTTCCGCTGGTAAGGTTGTGTATGGCGAATGGTATGTCCGAACGCGCTCTCGATACTCTTTACCAAAGCTGACCATATTCTAGTAAACCCCAACGCCCCCCGTATTAGAACCCCGTTTAAGCATTCGAGACTAATTTCGTGTTTAGACATCTGGGATCCCGTAAAATTATCTTCCAAGTGGACCACACCGGGCGGCACCGCACTCTGCTTCTTCTTTAATTTGTCATGGGTGATCGCTCAGATTATGGCCAACTTGTCGACGAACGTCATCACCGCTGCCAATGATATTTGCTGTATTTGGCCAAAGTGGGTAAATATCCGACGAGGTGCTTTGCTCACTACGATTGTCGCTTGTTGGGCGCTTCAGCCTTGGCAAGTTGTCAAGCACGCAACATCCATCCTGACTTTCATGTCTGGTGTCGGCATATTCCTCGCCCCCATGGCCGCCATTATAGGTGCCGATTACTGGGTTGTCCACCGCCAACGTTATGATGTGCCGGATCTGTACAAAGCCCGCGGCCGCTATCGTCACGGTGTGCTGGGCACAAATTGGCGAGCTGTGGTTGCCATCGTCGTCAGCCTTGGGCCTAGCATGCCCGGATTGTGAGCATCCATGTCCTTGATTCAAGCGTGCAACACTGACCGAAAGTCCATCCAGCGCCGCTTCCCTAGACACAAGCCTTAAGCCCTACATTGGGAACGTCATTTACGTGTACTACATGTATTACTTCTACGGCTTTACGAGCGCTTTCGGCGTCTACTCGGGGCTTAGCTACCTGTTCCCTGCCAGGGAAACATATGTTCCTCATTTGATCACTGGCGAGGAATTACTCACGCCTACGGAAGGTGTTGGCATGGAAGTTGATACAGAGATGAACGGGACATCGAAGGTGTACTCCGAGGAGGCTTCCAAGAGCAGTTGAAGAAAGTGTGGACTATGGTGATGGCTCTCAGGTAAATCGCGGAGTGAATGGTAATCTTGCTTCTGTCATACCACATTTCCATGAGTGGCGTTATAAGTAAGAGTTATCTGTGCTTGAATATATGTGTTCCGAACGTTCTCGCGACCATTCTTCCTGATATGAAGCTTGGTATGGTCTTCCACGTATCCTTGCGTATGAGTACAACCCTTCACTTAATCGAACGGGACCCGTACCGTTAATAATTTAATTGCTGATCACAGCAAGATGGATAAGTCTTCTCCTACTAGTCCTCGTGCACACTCCTTCAACATATACCTGACGCTCTGCTCGTGACACCCACTTCTACTCAGTGTTTTAGGTGTAAAGTGCCCAACGACCTTCCGAGAAAGGAGAGAGAAAGAAAAAGAAAAAAACGCTCCCAGAGGGCGCACAGAGACTTTATACTAGAGGTGCTCATTTTTGCCAGCCTCTGGCTCCCCCGTTCGTAAACCTGAACATACTTCTTATAGCTCCTCTAGAATATTAACTACTGCGTCTAACGGACCAGAGGCCCAAGATATTCTGCAACTGCTTCGAGATTTAGCTGATAGTTTTCCTGCCTGCCTACCACGACTTTGTGTGTTCAGATAATTGATGAGGATGATGATTGCCTGGAGAGTGGAGAGCTTGATAAAATGCTGGAGGAAAATCCTCTAGGTATTTTGACTGAGGTTCTACATTCTGTCTCGCGCTTATGGGACGACCTTTCCAAAGAATCATATAGTCTTTGCTTATGTAGTATTCTTTTCCTAATGTGGAAGTTAAGCGTGACTTCGCGGGGCCTACGGAAATCTATGTATATAAATATGTTACCGTCGCCCGCTTCAATCAACCCTTCTGGGTCGACTGAATTGTGCCTGTAGCTATCACAAGATGGAAGACTACTTTCCCATTCGTGGTCTTACCGGGTCCACGGAAATCATGATTGCATTTCCGTACTCAATTGTTTGTGCGTCCGAACAGGCTGAGATACAGGCATCATGCTTTGTAGATAGCTTCACTAGCTGATGATACCACCATCTGGGCCGCTAGCTCTAAAGGAAATCAAATCATGCAAAATAATATATGTAAATATCTCTTAATATTAAATTAAAACATCAATGAGAAGAGAAAACATTGTAAAAACACCGGAAAATCCGGCGTCGCTCAACGATTTGGGACGCCCTCCTTCTCCCCTTTTATCATCTTTCGTCCACCTTCTTGGCTCTCATTTCTCATTAGAATTCGTGGGTCAGGCGTTGGCTAAGTCAACAAGAGGCATATGGCTTGTTTCGAATTTACTGAGATCGAAGATGTCAGATATTGGGGTGCTCTGATGAACGATATTGTGCCCTGAGTGTTTCACGACGGTATTACATCCCCTACTGTCAGACGCGTTATTGATACCTGGCTTTGCCTATTCACAACCAATGTTAGTCTTTCAAAAGTGGTTCCAAGGGGGTGAGGGGTACTTATTATTAATGAAATTTTCGACTTGCCTCATTACAAGGAAGATGGACATATATTGCCTTATCTCTGCCCTTTTCTCCAACTGTGACTTTTATTTTATTGGTTCGCCTTGACCTTTTCCTCCCTATCTTGCTTCCTCCTCTTCTTATCCTGCTTCTTCTTTTGTCACTTTCCTGCCTTCGTTTGCGGCTTCGCTGCTTGCTTCTTCTGTTTCTTGACTCCCTACTCATAGTGCTATTTGTCTGGAAACCATTTTCCATGAAGGGCTATAACTCCAATCTCGCTGTACTTGGCTCCGTGCCTGTGGTCTGGGTTTTTTCTGTTTTTCCATCCAGGTTTACCTTTATCGAGATAGTGTTTAGGCTGTTCCTACTGTTTGCTAATACCTTTTCCAAGCTTCTCTAACATTAAGATTAGGATTCGCTGCTTATCCTTGCCAGCGCTAATATATTCAGCAGTTGTGATACCTATAGCCTTTCTTATACCACAATGCTGTGCGTTCTACTAGTTATATACTTCTATGGCAACCTTGGCAAGCTCTCCCTTCTTAGGTCTCTCAGCGCCAGGCGACAACATGATCACAGAAGAATTGAGGGTCCCTTCACTTTTGTCCTGAACGCTCTGGTTTTTTTTTTACATACCCAGATTTGGGGCCATGAATGCTGGTTTTAGCTTAATCGCTTCCTCGAATACCTTATCATCAGCCGCCTTTTTTTTCGCCTTTGCTTGCTTTCTCCTGTCCTTCTTCTGTTAATTTTTCTTTGTGGGCTTTGCTGCTACTTCCCCGCAGGCCGGACTGTTGTAGGGCTTCACCTTCCCACCCTTGGACTGGATGAGAGCTATTCTGCGCCTTCACTGGCTTCTTATTATTGGAGGGCTTCTTGTTCGCGAAAGCATTCTTATTATTAGCGCCCTTAGGCTTACCAGCAGCTTGGCAAACATGACTTTCTTTATGCAGGACTGAAGGGTACCTAATGACTAAAGTGAACAGTTGGGCCCCCTCAACTAGACATGTTGACAACTCATGACCTCGTACGTAAGTTACACAAGCATAAGGAACCTGTAAGGCACTCGTATCTGCAAAGGCTCGCGGATATGTATATGCGGCTGCTCTTGAGCAGACATCACGACCGAACTGGAAATGCCCAGTGATTTTTCACAGCCTAAAATGGTCACAATTACACCCACTGGCCATACAAGGAGCTCATCTATGTTATCCCATTATTCGTACGTCATCTACTACAGATCATGCCCTTTCGGCTGGAGCCACCAGCCCATGTCCTCGGCAAGTTTCTTCCACGATACAGCCCCTCTTCTCGCCAGTTCCGTTCGGACTTGCGGATTTAGGTCGTCCGTTCGGTCACTGAAGAGCTCTAAGCTGACCCATCCCTTATACTCAAACCCATCCAATATTGTATCCACAATCTGCTCCATGGGAAGAAATCCCCCACGGTTACGCTCCCCATAGAAGAGCCTGTACTTTTGTGACCAGACCATTCGCGGTGTTGACTTGGGACTATACTCAAAGCTTCCAGGGCCGACTGGCTCATCAGGTGGCCGGGCATCACCAATTTGGACAAGGAACACCTTTTCGCACTCAGGCTTAATAAGTTTGACAAGACGGCGCAGAGATAGATCGATAGCCGCGTGTCCGCCGGGAACCCGGGAAGAAGGTGTCGCTGGGTCTGCAAAGATGCGCCCGGCGATATGCACGGCATCAAGACACAGTCCCAAGTTTGGACGATCAGCTGCCTGGATCACGTCCCGACTATATTCCCACTTGTCAACACGGGTAGCTGAGCACCGAGATTCGAATGCGAAGCGGATGTGAGGTGTCTCAGTTTGAGCAGCGTCGGCGGCCTTTTGTAGGGCCTTTATGATCAAGTCTCTATTGCCGACCCGATCTGCTGGCAACGCGCTCGCATGCATCATGATCATATCCGTGCCTAGGGCTCGAGCGACCTGAATCCAAACTTGGAGTTCTTGAAACCGTTCTTCGTACTCGTTCCGGTCCAAAGTCCCTCGTAGTCTCTCAGAGATTGGAGACATATGATCTCAAGATTTCTCTTCTTGCACATGCTCTTGATATCCTATGCGGCAGTGTACTTGTCGGACTCTGAGGGCTCAGTGTTGGTGTTTTGATATTGCTGAGCGACGCGAATTACATCATCGTAGGAGACTTCAACACCGCGGAATCCGTATTTTCGGGCAGCGCCCAACCTAGTTTCCAGGGTGTGGCCCGCAGAGCTATGGCCTAATGAAGCAGTTGGGATACCAAGCTTGCAACTCATGATCTTTTTGTTGTCTCTTTAAGTTTCCAATTTGCGGATTCAAAAGTTTGAGAATAGAGGGAATGGTAGTTGAATGTTCGTCGTATAAGCGCGATATAGACTACAAAAATACCATGGGCTTCATGGTACCCGATTCAGCTATCTCAAGATCCGACACCATCTAGATGCCAATAACGACGCCATACGAGGTTGTGGAGTATCTTGGCTTTCAGCTTGGCTTGCCGAGTGATCTTCGCTGTTCTAACTCATCTAGGATAAATATTTGGACGATCAGAGTCAGCCTACATGAAGAGGGATGTAGATGCTACATCGCCAAACAGAAGATTACTCCATCCTTGACAAACTATATATGATAGGACGAGAGAAAAGGCTCATTTTCTCCGTAGTATTTCAGCTCCATGTCTGCCGAACATGTTGCAGATCGCTAACATAAACAGTAGTTGGACTAGTTATATTCCCTAGTTTCAATATATTGCACCGCGGTAGCAGCGAAGTATAACCATAGATAGCCTCGCTGAAGCGGTATGTAACATCTTGGCCAAGTGTAGAGCTAAAGATCCGTTTTTGGGTAAGATTTGTCGTTGTGGGTGGCGGATGTCTGTAAAGCAATAAAGACGGCTTCGTTAACCACACGTTCAAGACTATATTGTGTTGCATTCTTTCAAGTCATCTCAGATAGCAACATAGCAGAGAATCCGCCCACCCCATCATCCAAGCAACCTTTAGTCATGGCTTCTTTGGCTTCGAGTCCCATTTCGACGCACACTTACAAGGATGTCGCTTCCCTAACTACCAGCCCACTACTAGGGTTCCTGTTGAATTTCGCACGGAGCAGACAGGATAAGCCGTACTTGGAAGTCATCCATAGACAGAAATCGAAGTGGTTTGTGGACCATTGGGGGTGGGTTCAGAAGGGATGTTGAATCCGGAGCTGAGAGCGAAGTTCCGGACGTGAGTGCGCAGGATGAAAAGGTCTACACAGACCTCATCAATAGCGACGGACTGTCTCCCGTATCCAATCGCCCTACGGTGAGTAATAAAGATCCTTTATGCAGGAACCATGAATGAACTTGGCTCATACTAGTGGCAGGTCACGGTTGTTGGAGCCGGCATATCAGGCCTTGTCGCAGCCTATGAGCTGAAGCGTGCCAAGTTCAAGGTCCGGATTTTGGAGGCGTCGTCTCGTGTCGGCGGTCGCATCATTACCCGGCGCGACCCTGAATTTGCGCCTGGTCTGCATGCTGAAGGAGGTGCTATGCGTATCCCAGCCAACCACTACCTACTACGCGAGTATATCAGAAAGTTCAACATTGACTAGTATATGCCGTTTGAAATGGCAAACAAATTCATCTACCTTGCTAGCTATCGTGGGGGCACAACTTTGACATATGATGACTTTAACAAGAAGCTCAGGCAGCGGGAACCAGACCTTCTAAGCCTCTTTCCAAATTTTCATGACAATGAGAAGGGTCAGACAGTCGATGACCTCTTTTTTGCTGCCGTCGAGCCTGTCGTGCAGCTATTCCAGAAGCACTACGCAGTACCCGGTGATGAGTCTACCAGGATTCGCAATGCCTATCAGGAGGTTACCAAGGCTTACGACAAGTATACCCTTCGTTCATACCTGACAGATGTTGCTGGGTGGAGCACCGACGCCTTGAACCTTTACGATCTGGGCAACGCTCACGTGGTCTTTGAGAACGGATTTATCGAGTCATGGAAGCATGCTTTCCTCTCGAGCAACACAAGTGGAGCAGATGCCGGCATGCAGCAGCTCCAGAATGGCATGGACCAAGTCCCCAAAGCATTCATCTCTCCGAATAGAGGCGATCTGTCTCTTGCCGAGGACATTACCTACGGCGCTCGTGTGATAAAAAACACTGATCTGGACCCTCTCAAGGACGGATCTTCACCACAGATTGAACTCGAATACGAAACACCCGCGGGCTTCAAGCAGAAGGTGAGGTCCGACTATGTCGTCCTCTCTGTGCCCTACACAGCTCAACGTGCTATTGCCAAGTCCAAGGCATTTTCCCCGGCAATTGAGCAGGCCATTCGCGACGTTCGATATATCGAAATCGCCAAGGTCCTTTTGCAGTACTCGAAGCGCTGGTGGGAACATGAATTCAACAAGCGAAACCAAGGAACCGACGGGGGGCTGATCAGTGACCTGCCTATCCGCTATACAATGTTTCCAGTCAGCAAAGACAACGAGCAGTTCAAAAACATTCAGCGCGGCGCCATCATGGTCGCATACACGTTCCAGCAGGACTCGACCATTCTGGCTTCCATGACGCCGGAGCGCCGAATCCGCGTGGCTGCCGAGAACTTGCACACCGTCTTTCCCGAGGCAAACTCGCTCGACTACCTCGAGGCCGGGGCATCGCAGGCGTTTCCTACCGACGAGCTTGCTGGTGGTAGTGCCTTCAACTATTTTGCGCCAAAGCAGAAGACTCAGTACCTCGAGACCATGCGGTCGCCCGATTGGGCGTACTCTGAGGGATCTAGCAACTATAGAGTCTTCTTCGCGGGAGAGCATGCCAGCTATACTCACGGATGGATCCACGGCGCCATGGAGGCTGGTTTGCGATGCGCACAGCAGGCTCATACATCTGCAAACAGTCTTCCAAGCAAGCAAGTTTATGGATCAAGCTCTGATCCTGGTTTTGGTTTTGTCTAGGTCGTTTGCCATTGACCGACTGAATCCCAAGCTTGGCATGTCACAAATTAGGTTGGGATGATTGGCTCTTCTTAGCAGGTGGCTTGTGACTTTTGAGAATTCTGTGTTTGAGTTTGTCACGGCACTTGGGATATAATCCATGAGGTAGGATCAAAATTGTTCAAGTAGGGCATGGTTATATAGTTGCTTAGCGGGGATTAATTAGTTGGGAGCAGAATTAAGAGATGTGCGGGATGACTATTCCATGCAAGTAGACCATCATTTAGCGTATCATTCGACTAATTAAGAGTAAGTGGAAGAATTCTTGAAAGAAACCTCACCATCGCCGGCTGTGTATAGAAAATCTCACCCCAGCCAAGAGCATGTCCCCCTCGGTGTAGCGACACATTTAGTCAACCTGACGTCTTGTTTAGTATTACCTGGGGGAGCGATGCGTAGGCTCGATTAATGTTGACTAATGTTTGGGACCGTGTTTGCACAGGGGCAAATGTCACCCATTCCTTGAGGATACCACACCGTAAGCTGCGTGGAGTCGATCACGGATCAGTCGGCATGGTCGAATCAGGCCTGGCGCGTTCCGATGTATGTATGATGTTGCTCCATGTCTACTAATCTCGGTCCTGGTGAGACGGTGCTCAACAAGCTGAAACCATACTTAAGATCGACTTGTCTTATTAGACATATGGGCTGTTAGATTGCTTAGGGCTTACTTAGAATGCTTCGTATTTATGATTCTCTCTGATAAAGCAAGTCGCTGATTCATACTAGATTATGAAATATTAAAGGAACGATACAATATTTTCATAACCTGCATCATTGAGTAGGTATAGTTACGACAGTCCCATCCTCAGCCATAAAATCTGTACAAATAGGGCTAGTAAGGAAGACTGGGCAATTGTGGTAGTATAACAGGCATATCAAATCTTTTCCAGTATTCCTTCAAGTAAACTTGGGGCATAGGGAGGCGTTAATTTATATGTTTATGAACCTGGACATTGTTTAAGTATCGTATAGTATAGAAATGACTGCCATACCTAATGAGGCAAGACGGAGGAGCATTTACTTGAACATCTGAAGAAGCAGACCGAACATAACTACAGAGACCAGCCAGAACATAAAATGAGTTAGAATCATGCGACTCAAGGATGTGAGATGCTGATCCATGATTAATTTGGCTCCATCAAGGGACCTGGCAGAAGTCCTATGAAATGCTAAGCATTAATTGCTGGAATCTCCAGCGAGGTGAGCTTCCAAGTTTTGCCTCCGTCGGGTGTCAACATTTCTCCCCCGGTGGCTCCCTGATCCCAGTTGTCCGTATGGCCAAAACTTGGGTCAGCTTGACTGAGCGTGATGGTAACGTCTTCCCAGCCTAGGTTCTCTATCAGCTACCGTTTGGTACGCAACTCTGAAGGTGCAGAAGTCTTACAGTGAGCTGGGGCAGTAGAGCAAGTTCCCGCTGCGCACTCGACAGAAATGTAGAAAATCCATCCATGCTGTCCCTTACCTATCGAACTGTGCATTAGCATTATGCTGGTGAGATCGCAATCGAAACTTACTGGTAGAGATGCTAGAGACAAGTTGGTTGTCGATGTAAACATCCTGATCCCATTCCTGGGTGGAGGAGTTCAGTTTGTCTGCGAAACATACAAGTTAGAACCTGCCTTAAAAAATACAGCCAGTCTTTACATACAATGTGTCTTGACTCGAGAGCCAGGTGCTGCTTTGACAGGGTTGCCATTCTTTGGCTGGGAGCCTGGTATATAATTTTTAGTAGCAGGTTTGGTATACACGAAACTAATCGGGCGGCTTACTCCCGTTAATAAGGGCATACGCAAAGTTGCACCATTGCTTTCCAAGGTTGTAGCAGTATCCCAGACTGTCAGGTATCAGAAAAATATTAATCTGAGGAGGTCCACGATCGTTTAACGTCTTACCCGGCAGGAGCATTCTCAGTAACTCCTTGGAGGAAAGAAGCCTGATTTTCCATCATAATGGCGCTCCATAGAGCTACATCTCCAGTAATGGGATTGGGAACATCTCCAAGAACAAGAGTTGCTGAAGCCTCCTGGATATATGCGTTGGACTTGGCGTAAAGTGTAACGACATCCTTGTTTGCCACCACTTGCTCGCCAGAGAAAAAGCCACCAACACGCCAAATGTTGCAAAAGACTTCATATTTGAAAAGGTAAAGGACCGCTGAGCATAAATGCTGCGCAGGTAAAGAAAGAAGTGGTATACAGAGACCTGATTCAGGGATTTCCAGTGCCGTTCAATCGATATTAATAGGCATTGAGGGTGTGATTGGAAAGTCCGCCAAAGTCTGCCAAGAGACGGCAAGCAGGTACCTAGGTACTAATTCCAGCGGGGAATTGATTAAAATGTACTTATGTATCGTCCCACATTTGACGAGGGACCTTGAGATCATGCGGTTTGCGCATCCGCGAAACTACGTTTGCCGGCCCATTAACGTCCGCCAAAAAACCACGGATTTCATGGCAGATGATAGCAAAATTATGAAATGTGGAACTTGTATTCTTTATTTTATATGGTATCCCTTACTAATTTAGGGAAGGTCGGTATTTTTTGCATAATTATGCCATTTGGCGGTCCTTTGGCGGTCCTCTGGCGGACTTTCCAATCACACCCTGAATACGAAGAACGGAAAAGTCAAGACTTGAATGTATTTACCGTATGATAAAACCTGAAACAGAGTTTACATAATAGCTTTGGAACAAACAAAAGTGCCTAGCATTATTCTCGGAAGCTCAAGTTCCGTAGAGTTTCATCTAGGGTCGCCCTCGCTGTAACACTACCTGGTCATCTACTTTGGTTATGTCACATGTTGCACTAACAATAAATACGCACCAATTGGAACTGCTCTACACTCGTATATACGCAAATGTCTGAGCCAACCCATGATATCTTACACTGGTGTATGGGAAATCCCATTATACCTTATTTTTAGCTCTTGCGGTATAATTTTTCCTTCTAGATTATATATTTCGGGATTGGTTTACCACTGGGACAATAATATGAGACATTACTTGTCAACTTCATTGGCAGACACTCTTAATTCAATCACAGCTTCAAACCTCGCGGCTTTACCGCCGGTTGTAAAATCGGCTAATAGCATGGAATAATATGTCATAAAGTATATTACCGGCCTGTGATAGATTTCATTAACAGTGTTGCATCCTTCAGTCGCAAGACGCCACAACACTGGCCGAACTCTGTCGAGATCCTAGATATCAATATATTCTACGGTCAGTTACCCGTCAGCCTCAAATCCAGATTGGACATATTTCTCCTTGAACTCGCTGAATAGCTTGTTCAGCCCCAGTGCATCGAGCGGATCCGTGTTCTCATCCTCGTCCATTGCTATCAGCATAAAAAGGATATCGAATGTAAGTGCTAGCAAATACCCCAAAGACGCCTCAGCAAAGACTTGGTCCCGTGTATGACTCTGTCCCGTAATCTCGTTCTACTTTTAAGCATAGACCTCACAAAAGTGCCTCTTTTTCGTTGTCCGTATACGGCCTGCAGTCGACAAACTTATTCACTTCACTGTCCCACTTGAACATCTTCCGAAGCCAGTGGCCACCAATATCCAGGGCCCTATAGTTTCGAAATACAAATTCAACGTTAGTGAGGGCGATTCTGCTCTCCCCTTGCCTGAGGCTATCCTTAGCAAGCACATTGCAAAACTACCTATACATCATGAGCGCACCAGCCTGATTTTGAGCAAAAAAAAAAAAAAAAAAATTGTTTCACGGTAATGCATTTCTGCCAAATAGTAACTACGAATGAAGTTGTGCAATATAAATCTATTAATAGTAAAAGAGTAGCTATATCGCTTATACATGTTCCCATTTCCCCTTTCTGGCTGCTCCTAGAAATGATCCGTTTCAACACATCTATAGAGGATAGAGGAAATGCTTGTTCTCCAGATCGGTCAAGTCGAGCATAGCAACGTCAACCTTAACTTTGACAGTATCGCCTCCATCGCCAGACTGCTCGATATATCCCTCACCATAATTGCCTAATGCAGCCTGCTCCGCGATCCACTGTCTACGTTCCTTGTTTCGCTTGGAGAGAATGTACCTAATGAGGATTAAAATGAGCGGCGTTAAGGTGAAGCTAACAACGATCTGAGTGATCCAGGCCCCATAGTAGCGCGGTCCTCCTGACTTCCACAGCTGCGGGGAGATAATGTTCGAGATTCCGTAAAAGACCATGAACATAGCGTTACGAGTGAGTCGCTTAGTGTATCCAGCACAGCTCGAGGACAACCAGCCAACCGAGATGATCCAAGTTTGCGCAAAGCAATTAGGAGGGATCAGCAAGCAGGCCAACATCGGAATTGTCTCGCCCCAGGAGATCGTAACCATGCCAATGCTTGTAGCAATACATGGCAGACTCCACAGTGCTGCCCAGTAGGCGTTGTAACCAGGGAAGATGCGGATAAGCAGGAAGGCGACGATACAACAGATGATCGCAAAGCCACCAGATGCAACCCAAACCAAGGTTGATCCAAGATCCGATATACCAAGATCAAGAAACAAAAGACTTTGCTGGTAGGGTAGGTTATTTGCCAGCATCAGTGTGAAACCTGCACTGGCAAAGAGCCAAGATACAGGATCCCGCAATGCCTCATGAAACTGATACTTCTTGAAAGTCTTCTGCTCAATAGCGCTTCTCGTCGAATTTTGAACCCGACGGATAGTCTGAATTTTCTCTTCTGTGCTCAGAAACCAGGCCGTTGCAGGGTTGTTGGGATATGCCACCCAGGTGAGTCCAGACAGCAGAAGCGACATTCCACCGGTAATGATCATGAAGAACTTCCACGGGCTGACACCGGCCTTGCTGAAAAGAAGGCCATTCGAGACGAGGCCAGTGAACATGGGCGAGCCGATGCAGGAGATGTAGAAGAGGGGTTGGACCTGGTGGACTTCCTCTGGCGTGAAGAACATGTTCATGGTGATCTCCAGAGCAGGAATCATAGGCGATTCAACGAATCCGAGGAAGAACCTTAGTGGGATGAGAGCACCATAGCTCTTACCCACGCAGTGGAGAAATATAATGACAGCCCATACAAAGATGGTTCCAGAGATGTAAGTCCGAAGGCGGAGACGCTGGATCAGGAATTGACCTGGAACTTGGCCGAGGATATAGCCTAAGCATCTAGTTAGCTTCTGCGTAAGTAGAGTTTCCAAGACTTTTTTCACCTACCTGTATAAAACAGCGAGTTGAGATTGTTATACTCAGCGTTATCCAGTCCAGTGTCCTGGAAAAGACCTAGAAGAGTTGCTTGACCTAGAGTGGATTTGTCGACCTGAAGAGTGGTATCAGCATTATTCGGAATTGTCCTCAATGTCCCAAAAATACACACATAAAGCATAAAGTCGATAAAAGTAACGAGAAGCAGAATATAGATATAAAGCTTCCTTTTCAGCGTCTTGAGCTTTTCCGGCGTCAGCTCTCTCACGCTTTCCCCATGCTGTTCGATGAGCTGAAAGGTTTCGTCCGCCGCCTTGCTAGAGATGATCTTGCGCTCGCGAATAGAGCTGCTTGAGCGCCCGCTGGCAATCTCAGGTGCGGGCTGCTTCTCGGTGCTCATCTTAGATGATGGATGCGTGGCCAATCTTCGCAATGCGGCGAGTCTCAGGTGTTGTCGATGTTTTGCTCAACCCAGGTGTTGTTAACGGTAATAAAACCCATTCTTCTAGGTGAGGTTGTGGCTACTTTAATGTCCTTTGCTTGATGCTCAAAGTTGGTATTCGTCTCTCAATCTCAGGCAATCGTGTATATGTTGCCGGAACAATTCTCCGGCGTTTACAATATCGAGCTGCGATGGCATCATCTGAGCTGAATATAATTCGTGGGTCCCAAATGGGGTGACTTGAAGCTCCGGTATCGTCCCTAATTCCCCATCAAGCTCACAGACGGCGTCTGCCGTCTAGTTCGGGTTTAGCATCATGGATAAAAGATATATAGCTGTCTCGGACTTCTTATCGAAAGGGGCCGGAGAGCCCGAGCCGCACGCTAAAGCATGCACAGGGCATGGCTGAAAATGTGCTTGCCGACAAGCTGCATCCGAGTGTACACCTACGCATGAACGACTAGCAGCAACTGCGTGTAATTGCCCATTTGCTATTCTAGATTCACTGGCAATCATTTTCATTTCCAGCTCAAGAGGAGTTCATGTACACTTGCAACCTAGAACAGAAGCGGGTCACGCAACGAATCCAAACAAGAGCGACGGATTTTTGATTTCATGCCTGAACAAGCATAAGAAATGGGCCAGATCTTCTCTCGGTCTTGCGATGCGTTATGCCTTTTTCTTCAATGCCCTTTCTTCAGTAGAGATAATTTTTTCTTATTAAATTTTCCCCTCTTCTTCAGGTGTCATTCACACGTTAAAGTCGGTTGTCAGATCCTGCATCCACTGTTTCTGTGAGGCAGATTGACGAACCGCGAAAAGGTGATTCTTGAACACGCTACTCATTGGTCTGTTGGATATTACGAAGATTTATGCCTCTGCCAAACAATCAATTGCGCAAGGTCCAGTCTTCAATTTGCAATTATCCTGTCCTGTACTCCGTATTATTAGAGTGATCCACTTAGACACTGGTGGCAAAGTGCGGCAGCGAGATGCCGCCGAATTATCGCGTGGTGGATCCACCCTGAGCTGCATCGAAGCCGTTTTGGGAACAAAGGGTCAGAACAAACGAGAAAGAGAAAACCTTGACCTGAAGGTTTTCCGCAGGAGTTGCTTTTGGCGGAGGTGAGATGAGGTGGAAGACGGCTTATTTGTTAGTGGCATTCGGTGGGTGAGCAGTGGAAAGCAAGGATGCATCGAGGCTTGGGTTCAAGTACGGTCCTATCATGTCCAGAAGAAGGCTAACTCAACCCAATACTTCATATAAGGTAAAATGATGAAATTCTCTTAACTTCAGATGGTGCGTATTAGTAGACTACTGTGAATTTCCGTCTTTATTCTCCCGGGTCCCAAGTCAGAAGTCCCATCCATGACAAATCCGTAACACTGAGCTCAGCTGCTGAGGCTCCCACGTCGATGGCACTGTCACCAAGAGACTTGGTGTGCCCAGATTTTAGCTCGTTATTCTTAGCCAATGCCTCCAGTGTCATTGCATTTATAGTTGCCCAGGTCGAGCGCGCCAACGCCCACACTGGACTCAATACTTTCAGCAAGCCTGTACCCAGGCAGAGACGATCATGATAGTGCTGCTGAAATCCAGAGGGGCGGAGGAAACAGGCAGATAGCTGAACGACACTGCTGAGAAGGAGTCCGTTTAAAAAGAAGGGCGAGTATTTCTTGGCTGAATCCTGTAAGGCAACTAGGTTGCCAAGACGCTTCGATGCCTCGATAGCCTTGACCCCGTGCATCGACCGGGAGTAAAGAGGCAGGAGGGAGGAAGTCGGCATGTGGCTCGCAGTGGCCGGGGTGGCGTCTATGAGATCGCTCCGAGGAAAATGGATTATCATGGTGGTGTACTGTATCAGCATATGGGCCTGCAGTAGCATGTTGTCAACCTCGCCTGAAGCATCAGTGAGTTCAGCTTTTCCCAGGTCTAGATAATGAGGCCAGGCGGCCAACGCATTGTCAATGGCTTGGATTTGATCTCGGTGGATATCGTGAATCCCGGCTATCGCAAGGGCGCGTGCAAGAATGCGAACCGCCTCTATCCTATACGCAAAGGACGAGAAGCGAAGTTCATCTTCCGTGTATATCCGACCGTCGAACTGAGAAAGTGTTGTAGGTTGCATAATGAAACCACCTTCGACGTACATGGACTCGTCGCATGGGAGCGGCACGTCTGTCTCGACGGCGTAGCAGCGAAAGCTGGTCCTTTGCTGTAAAGCCGCCATGAAGCCGTCTGTCAAGTATAGTTCCCACCATGTCCTCCTTAAACTCTCCTCTAGCACTGGGGATCCCTTACCGTAAATGAATGCGTAGTCTTTGCGATGCAGGCCTATCTCAATGGCCAAGGAGACGGCCTTGGACAACATCGAGACTGATTTGTCGGAATCATTGCGTGCGTGTAGAGCGATGGATAAAAGCAGCATTGCTTGCACCAAGGCGAACCCACGATTACCACCACTTCGAGCTCGTTCAATCAACCGGGAAGAAATGCTTTCCAGTGTTTCGCTGCAAGCTGTGCCAGAAAAGTGGCAGCCGATCAAATGAACCACGACTCGTAGAAACGGGGGATAATTCTGTGAGAAGTAGAGGCCTCGGGGAACCAAGAATGGATGGGCGAAATGGAAGTTCGTATAAAATAAGTTGATCAACAGTTGATCGTCTTCAACTATTTCTTCTTCCAAGCTGGCTGGCGGGATATCGCTGCCAGGCTCGTCCAGCCGCTGCTCTCGCATCGGGGCGAAATTGTCGCTAGGTTGGACAGGTTGTTGCTCCCGCTCAGGAGCTGGAGTGAAGCCTTGCCGCCCCCAATGGCTTTGATCATTCGCAATTTGGTGCTGGAAGTTGGTCAAAGGAGTTTGTAGATCGGTAGAATCCCAAACAATTTGCTCTGGCTCTAAACGGCCAGTACTCGTGTGCGTCTCCCCTGGCGATACGATAAATCGTCCCGAGCCTGGTCCCGAACCCGACCGCAGGGTATGTTTGAGATAGATGTTTCTCCTTTTCAAGCCGCGACGGGAAGGCTGATAGTAGCACTGCGTTGCAGCGGATCTGCATCGTTGGCATTCGGGAACACCAGCATCGCATTTGACATGCTTTCGCCGACACTGGATGCAAGCGAGTGTTGATAGTTTATCGCTTCCTCCCTGAGAGGTAGCTCGATGAGATAAAGGGCCAGAATCCATAAATCAAAGTATAAAAAAATTCAATAAGAGGTTTTCCAGTGAGACGAAATGGTATACGAACTGGTCCAAAATGAGAATTTCACTCTATGTAAGATGTTGGAGAGGATATGAATTATATCCCCGTCGATAGCTCGGGCTTAAAACAGTAGCTTTTAGTCTAAGCCTCATACATCATAGTAGCCCACAGCTTTTCCTGTTATGTATTCCCCCCTTTATGGGCCGACCGATGGTGCAATCGGGTAAAAGGACGCTACGGAGTCGCTCGGTTTAAAAATCTAAGCCTCGCCCTTGGGGAGAAGCAAAGTTGACAATGATAACGATCGCGAATCCGATTCGTTCAGTTTAAGTTGATGAACGATGTCGTTGAGTCTATAGAAGAGGCATGGTGGTTGAGTCATGAAGTGGAATTTCAAGTATAAGTAGAAGCACAATTCGCCCAAATTAGTAGTCGTTGTTTCTATCACAACATTCCCCTCCCCCTCGTCTTGATGCAGATGTTGAAAATGTGGAGAAGACCAGTCTTCTTGGTCAAGGACCTGCGCAATATCTTGTGACGACCTGCGTTGGCAAGGATAAGAATGAATCTCCGGACGGCGCGTTGGCGTCGCAGGCGTTGGAGCCGCCATTAAGATATGTTATAGAACGGCACTGAATAAAGGGGGACAGGGTAGATGTGCTTACACGTGGAGATAGATCCATACAATACTTGCACGGCACAGATGATTAGGGGAGCCGTTTGCTGCAGGAGAGCGTCGATAAGGGAAATGCCACCATGGGGGCAACGGCTCAAAATGCAATCACGTGATGGGAGGACGCTGACTAAGATGGAGCAAATGTAAGAGTTGCCAAAGCGATTCACTCAAAGCAGGTCTTATAAATCAATTTTATATTACTTCAAGAAGTATGTATTCAGCCTGGGAGTGTTACTCTGATCCAGACTGCTTAACTCCAGTCTTCCCAGTCGGAGAAGCTGTTGGATTCCAGCACTTTAGGCCCTCGCACGTCTAACATTTGAATATTCAAGCATTCTCGGGATAGTTGAGTGGCACGTTCGGAAGTGAAATCGAAGATTTCTGCTTCTGAGTCTTGACAAATAAAGGTCAATTTGCGCAATAGTTTGGTATGATGCGTTATGATGGCCTCGAAAGATTTCTCCCCAATGTGCCCGTCGAGTTCTAGAACTTCTAGGGGATAAAGTGACTGCAAGAGCTCTGCGACAGCTGGGTCAATCATCTCATCAGTTTCTCCAAATGAGTAGTGCGGCGTCAGCTTCAAGTTCAGTGATGAAAGAGCGCTCAGTGGTGTTTTTCGGGCTGCCTCTGCGAGTGTTCTTACAGCGGAAACGCCAAAACCGGGACCCGCCTTCATCGAGCGCAGATGGCAGAAGTCGGTACAGGAACTCCATTCAAGTAGTTGCTCGCCACTTAAGCTGTAGTTCAAAACCAAATTCTCCAGGCGACCAATGGCTGACTCTGTTACATTCAATTTCCCAGCTGGAACTTGGAAGCCCTTCCACTGAGGACGTGGAATGGTCGAAAAGCTTCCCGGAACTGCTTGATGGACGCCTTCTGTCAAGCTGACATTCTTGAGATTGGGAGCTAATCCCTTCGTCATGGCCATCACAGCCTCCAGGTTGTAATCCAAAGTTTGAGCACTGTCGTACGGCTGGGTCTGCACAACAATGCTGTACAGGCATGGAGATGTTGCTAGTGCAATATCGTCTGGGTGCACCTTTTGTTCCGCGCGTTCCGGGAGAATCATACTGCGAAGCTTGAAACAATGCATGTGCAGTCGGCAGTGCGGGTGGTGCTCATGGAGCTCAGAGAGCAGCAGTCGCGGGAACTGGTCCCTAGATGTAAATATGACATCCCGAAGTGCTGGAATGTCCTTCATGAGATCTGCAAGAGGTTTCCAGGCGGATTCATCTGGCCAGGCGGTAGACGGCGCAGGCAATCGATAATTGGCGTTGGTAACTCTGTCCAATCCACTGAACAGCCCCGCCGCTTCCTCATCCACATCAACATTCCACCCGAAATTGTCCCGCGCATTCTCCATTTGAATCAGACTCATCTTGGTGCCAGAAGGATCACCATTTTTGATAAGTTCCTCCTCGACCGAAGAAGATACCGTGACACCAGTAATCTTGACGCTGCGTACAAAGGCCAAGCGGTCCCCGGCCTGGAGGATTTGGCGCCACCGTTGGATATCACACTGTAATTTCTGCGGACCTACCAAAGCGAGATGTACATGGCGGAACCTCTCCGGATCTGTCGCCAGATTGCAGGTCTTGCTAGTCAAAGAGAGGGCGAAGATGCTGCGTCGAGTTCTTGGCTGGAGCTGTACGAGGCAATCGCCAATAAGGAACAGTAGATGCAATGGCAGCTTTTCTAGAAGCGATATGGAATGCTGCTCCATGGTTTCTTTCATGAGCGAATTTCGGTGCCAGCTAGCTCTGGTGGCCTTGCAAAGATAGAAAAACAAGAGAAGAGAGGCTGTCGCGTGTTATTTAGTTGCTCAAGTCAAGAAATGACCTTGTGCGAAGCGAAGAGAGCTGTTCACTTTTGTTACGAACGTCTAACGCAGGTCTACAGGATGGGCCGCTCGGCGTACGACACCACGGATTACTTGATTGATTAATCCTACTCGGTTAGCCGCTATACAGTTACGCAGCTATGCCCAGTAAGCGAGGTGCGGTAAACAGCCGAAGTACCGCAGATAATCCGTGACGCCCCACTTACTCATGTTATGCTAATATAGCCAGCCAGTTATCTCTAAAATCTTGCTTCTTCCTCTTCAACCTCTATCTATATCTACTTACCAGCTTATATAGATAGTAGTTCTAATACTAATATATTACTATAACCTAAATAGTAATTATTTCTTTTAACTAGATATCTCTATCTAATATTACAAATTTTATCCTAATATACAGATTATATATAAAACCCTATACTTTTTAACTAATTATCTACAGATTATTAGGATCTTATAATAATCCTTATAATCTAGAGATATAGATTATTATTAAGCTTTAATAATTCCTTTATATATATATATATTTATTTTATTAGTTAGAATACTCCTTTAGATAGTTATTAATATAATTATCTATATATCTATTAGAACTAGCTCTATAATACTTATATATTAATAATAACTTATATATACAGCTATATAATAACCTAATTATACTACTTAGAATAATACTCTGATTAGTTTAACCCTGACCTACCCTAGACCCCGTCCAGTATAAGTTAACCTAACCGTCATAAGTTGTAATATATATCTCGGTATCCGCGGGATACTGGCTAACCACCGAGACTTTAGTAGGAACGCGGGCCGCTGAAAGGAAGATAATCTCCCTTGATAGCCCCAGCTATTACAAAAGCAAACTAGTTATATCATAGCTTTAGAAGTGTCAGAGGTTATGCAATCAACACGCCATATAATTACAACATGCATTACATATACCCTATACAAAGACCAGGGGAAATAATAGAACCTACAAATGCTTCCTGGAATTTGCATTAAGACACTTTTATATATACACTAGCTGGCTATTTCCACGTTCTCGATTTACTTCGTTTAGCAAGTTGCGTAATCGTCCATCGCTGTCAGAGGCACGGGTCGGTTCAAGGGAGTGAAGGGGTTATAAGTATATCGCAGGAGCCTAGCAGCAGTCTAACCTGCTATTAGGGGTCTCCTTATAGTTATATTAATTACTGAAGCTCTCTCTCTTCTGCTGTAACACCCTTCTAAAGAATAAGGCGCAGGATCAGACCTCTGGTTATATATCTTATTAGGTAATCTGTTAGTTAACTATTAATAGATTACCCTCCCTTACTAGTACTATCTATAGTACTAATAATATAGCTACTAATCTTATAATATCCTCAGGCTATCCTCCTGTATAAAATACTTTATATCCTGGTTTTCTACTATCTTTATTAAAAACCCTTTTATAAGCAGGGAAAAAAGTAATAGCTACCTAGGCTATATATCTCTCCTATATCTTATTACTAACTATCTTTCCTATTATTATTAGCTTATAGTTTATATTTATTCTTTATTATTTCTTAATTTCTTCCTTCTTTATATACTATTATTATTATCTCTTATAAGTAATTAGATCTTAATATTATAATCTATATCTATATATTATAACTAACTTAAAGTAGTAAAGTAAATATACTACTATTACTATTATTATATAAATATCCTCTGGATTACTATTAGATTATATAAGATATTTAACTAATATATCTAGGCCTATTATCTTCTCTTTTACTATATTATTTAGAGCTAAAGAGTTTAAGAAAGGTTAAATTCTTAATTTAAAAATATAAACCTAATACTAGTATTATACTTAAGATTTATTACTAATTACTAATAAGAATAATAAGATCTACTATTACTATCTAATTATATTAGTAGCTTTTAATAACTTAGAGCTAGTTTCTACCTACTATAATAATAGTAATAGTATATATTTACTGTTATAGGACTTAAGACTCTTTAGTATTCTAATTACTAACCCTATAATAGCTAATTCTGAAAAGTATATATACTATACTATATATAATAAATTCTATTTATCTATAATTAGTAGTATTGAAATTACAGTAGGCTATAAGGTGTATTAGACCTTGAGACCGCTATAACTAGCAGCAGCGGAAGTTTTAGCTTCTAACTTAGAGTAAATACTCCTCTATAACTTAGTTAAATTTTATACTAGAAAGTCAGCTTATAGTATATTTTATAGTATAAAAGAATCTTATTTTGGTGAGAGGAACTGGAAAACTATACTAATTTCTCTTATAGGTCTACTGACTAAAAACTACTCTAAAACCCACTATAGCAGCTTCCCGGGCTACTTTTGATTTTCTGTAAAATTTATTACTATAGGAAATCTAAAAAATTAACTTATAACTATCAAACTATAAGATAGATATATATAACCTTTTTAAGACCTATTTCTATCTGAAAGAGCTAGTTAAACTGATTAGTTAAGTATAGATATTAGATATTTTATCTTTAAAGCTAAAGGAGATATCTAAGATCTAAGATCTAGTCTAGGGTAGATTAGTTATAGGGTAGCTTAGGTATAGGTTAGGCTACTAGAAGTTACTCAGATTTTTCCTGAATTTTCTAGACCCTTATTTAGGCTAATATAGCCTAATAACCTATAAATAATACTGCTGACGCTCCTAGCCCTAAAGAGGAACTGGAGCCCGCTAAGCCGTAGCGGTCATAGCGGCCTGTAGCCACTGACCCACAGTAGCTGCAACCGCTATTGGCTAGTGATCGTAGTCGCTATCGGATAGCGGTCTCAATCGCTATTAGCTAGCTGTTACAGGGGATAGCGATCGCTAACAGTTAGTGGCTACGATCGCTAACAGTCAGTGGCTACGATCGCTAACAGTTAGTGGTTGCAACCGCTAGAGGTTAGTGGTTGCAACCGCTAACTTATAGTGGCTATAGTCTCTCAATTCAACAGTTACTATTATAGCTCTCTAAGAGCTTTTATAAGACTATCTGCCTTAGCCTCTATAGTAGAGAGAGCTATAGTAGTTACTTTCTTAGCTTTCTAGCTAATAGAGCCTCTAGCTAGCTTAAAGAAATACCTATAGGTAGATTTACTAGTAGATTTATCCCCTGTAAAATTACTATTATAATAGCCTTCTAGGGGCTTATTTAGTAAATAGGCTATAGCTAGGCTTTTAGTACCTTTCAGGTACTATAGAAGCTTTTTAGCAGTCTTAAGGTGAATTTTATAGGGCTTATATATAGCCTGGGCTAGCTACTGTACTGAAAAGGCTATATCAGGCCTAGTTTAAAGTATTAGGTATATTAAAATCCCTATAATCTGCTGGAATAGCCTGTATTCCAGGGGGTTATAGAGGCCTGTAGCTTCTATAGCTTCTACTATAAGCCTTATAAAATTAGGCTATAGGGGTACTAATAGAGGCTTTTCTTTAGTAATCTTAAAGGCCTATAATACCTATTTAATATACTGAGGTTAAGAGAGATATAGAGTCTTTTTAGACCTATCTTAGTAAATTTAAACCCTTAAGAAGAAAGCTGCTAGCCCTTTATCTTCTATAGAGTAAACCCTATAAATTTCCTTCTTTAGCTTATTAATATAATGTTACGAATTTGACCAACGTGCACCGTCACATGTGGACCCCACTTTTTCTCTCCAATTATACCTGGATCATTCGGATCTCACGATAATCCTCATGATCTCCAACTCAGGATCATTGCTAAGCCTTAATAATCCCCTAGTATATATACATATTTATTTTACTAGATAGAATACTCTTTCAGATAGTTATTAATAATATCATCTATATATCTATTGTTACTAGCTCTATAATACTCGCATATTGATAGTAACTTATATTATACAGCCTAAGATAACCTGATTATACTACTCAGAACAATACTCTGATTGGTTCAGTCCCAACCTACCCTAGACCCCCATCCAGTATAAGTCTCCCAACTATTACACATTAATAACTCTTATTCAGCTGATTACCTTATCTCAATCGCTGTACAATAATAAAGAAGATATTATAGCCGCTGCAGTACCCCAAGCCTAGCAACAGCATACTCCTGCTGCTAATAACAACCCACCTGCTCCAACCGTCGAGGATAACGCTATAGACGAGGACAGCGATAACAGCAGCGACGACGATAACCATACTGAAGACATACAGCTCTTGCGAGATCAAGTTAACCAGCTTAATACGCACCTTGCGGATACTCGCCAAGAGTTAGCTAATATAACAGCCCTTATAGCGCAGCAAGCCGCTATACACACCAACCTCCAGGCTCAAGCCGCAACCGCTATTCAAGGAAGAGAGCTAGGATAACTACTTAAGCTACTACTACCTGAGATATTCAATAGAATACAGGACTAACTTTAAGAATTCATAACTCAACTCTAAGTATACTTCAATTACTTCCCTGTTACCCTCGGAACAGAGGAAAGGAAGGTTATATATATCTACTTATAACTTAAGGGAGGTGTACTTAACTAGTTCGAACCTATTATAAGAAGATACCTCAGTAGACAAGGGGACTAATAAACTATTAATATTATAATAAGTTTTAATTACTTTATAGAAGTCCTTTAATAAACTTTTAGAATTTAGGATAAGAAATATAAGGCGGAATATAATATTAATCTGCTCTCTTAGAAAGGATTATATATAACTTTTAGTACTAGGTATCTCCAGCTCTTAGCTAAGACTGGATAGAATAAGGAATAAGCTATATCTTATTACTTTAACAGGCTAAAGGAAGAAGTATAAAAAGAACTCTATAAAGAAGACCAGCCAGCAAGTATTTATAAATATATAACTATAGCTATAAGAATCAACAACTAACAGTACCAGTAGCAAACTCGCAGTAAGAAAACGAATTACTCTGCTAATACTAGGAAACTATAATAATAATATACTGCAATCTCTGGGATATATACAGGTACTATAGAGCTAGGAGCTATAGAGAAATATAAATACTATAACTGTAATAAGGTTAGATATATTTTACTCTAATATCCAGAACCTAAGAAAGATAAAAAGAAAGATTAGAAACCTGCTAAAGATAGTAAGAAATAATTAGGAGTAATTAGGAAAACTAATACTAAGGTCTTAAGAATAATATATAAAATCAACTAAGAAGAAACTCCTATAACTATTATAATTCTTAAGTATCCTCTAAGAGATATACCTATTTTCTAAGAAGTACTAGAATCTGAGGAATATATAAAACTCAGTATAGCTAGGAAATAATAAGAAGAAATCTAATAGATCTTCTAAAAACTTAAGGAAAAACTTAAATAAGGGGAACCAGTCCTAGGATTTAAACTACCTACTAAATATAAATATATATTCTATTATACCAACAGAGTTATTCTACAAAATTCTACTGAAAAGGAATAATACTAGCAGATAAGGATAGAAATTAAAGCCGAATACAGCGAACTCTATATATACTATTAAAAGAAGATATAGGAGTAATACCCAGATATATCAGAAGAACTAGTTATTTTTAGAAATAATACTATTAGTACTATATAGCTCGGTAACAGCGTATATAAAATACTGACCTGTATAAAGATAATATAGATATATAACTATCCTCTGGAATTATAGATAACCTACTATAATAATCAGTACTAAGTATATTAGATAGAGAAGGCTAAGAATAATTTCTTTCTATACCCTAATAGAAGAATACCCAATAAATATACTACAGAACAGATATAATAATTTATATACTAATAACAGGGTATAAAATAATATACTATCTTTAAGGAAGATCTAGAAGAATATCCTGAAGAATATACCTATAGCAAACTACTAGTAGAATTATATACTAAACTAAGGTATAAGATCTATAAGAAGGCCAAAATCGAATTATAGTATAAGAATAAGGACCTTGAAGATTAAGTAATAGCTGAATATAATAGTCGAATCAAATAATACTGTAACTGGAAGTACAGGAACTATCTAGAAGCTAAAATAATAGTATTAGAACTAGCTAAGTATAGTAATAATAATATAAACCTGCTAAAATATACCTCCAATAGTACTAGCAATAGGAAGAAGAAATAAGATAATACTATAAACAAAGTATACTATTCCTAACAGATAGTAAAGAAAGTAGTAATACAGAGGAACAGGAAATCACCTCTACTAATAAAAAGGAATAGGATAAAGCCTACTCTAATAATAGGATACCTATAATAATTAGCAAACTAAATAATTAGAAAAAGAAATATAAATAATTTATCCCTAGTTCTGTAGATAAACTAAGAACCCTTATAGATATTCTAAAATAGGTACTTAAGAATAAAGAAGAGTAAGAATAGCTTAAATAATAAGTTAATTAGGTAAAAAATAATATAAACTATCTATAACAGGGCTATAGTATAGTAAAATAATATTAAATCAGAAAACCCTAGAAGCTATTAAGGGAGGAAATTTAATTAATATTATTATAGATATTAAGATTAAGGGATACTAGCTTATAGTATAGATAGACTGTAGAGTATTATATAACTATATCTTACTAGTAGTAATTAACTAACTCTGCCTACTATAGAGGATAAAGAAGAAGTCCTATAATATTATAACTCCGGATAGAATATTATTTAAGTATAATAATAGAATTATTAACTCTAAAACTAATTACTTTATAACTAAAACCTAAGGGAAAAAATTTAATATTATATATAATCTAGTACTATTAAATTCCTATAATATTATATTAGGATTACTATAGCTATAAGATATAAACCTACTAATAGACTGGTTTACCAGCCGTATAGAGTAGAGGGATACTCTTATAAACCTATATCAGGATTAATAGAAATTAAAATTTTATTAGATATTAGAAGAATATAATAATTTCTTAATAACTGAAAGTACTACTATAAAAAACTAAAATAATAACTTATAATAATAAGTGGATATAGTAGTTATAGCCTTAATAGTACTATAACCTGGTATACTAAAGAATCTATCCTGCTAAGAATTATAATAAACAAAACAAATCTTAGACGATATAAAAATTAGAATAACCTCTAGAAATAGATTTTATTAATTAGATATATATAATAAATTAATAAAAATACAACTATAATATTAAGTTTAATCTATAGTATAAACAGGTAAGAAAGGAATAACTATAAAAAGATAAAGAGGAATACCTTAAAAGAGGAAGACTAGATTATATCCCGAAGGAATACCAGAAATATAATAAACTATTTAAGGAAACCCTAGAAACCGGATTACTATAGTATAGCTAATAGGATTATAAAATCTCTATTATTAATAGAGAAGAACTAGCTTTTTATAAACTTTATAACCTTACGGAACCTCAGTTATAAACACTCTATAAATATATTAATAATATATTAGCAAAAGGCTATATACAGTTATTAACTTTATCCGCAGGATATCCTGTAATATTTATACTAAAAAAGAATAGTAAACTCTATTTAGTTATTAACTATTACTAACTAAATAAGATTATATATAAAGACAGGATACCCTTACTACTAATTATAGAACTCAGAGACTAGTTACAGGGTAAATAGTAGTTTACTATACTAGATCTAAAGGGAGCTTATAACCTGATATAAATTAAGGAAGGAGATAAATAGAAAACAGTATTTAGAACGAAGTTTAGTCTATATAAGTACCTTATTATACCCTTCGGACTAATAAATATACCTGTAATATTCTAACGAATAATTAATTAAGTACTCCGGGAGTATCTTAATATCTTCATAGTTATATATCTTAATAATATTTTAATATTCTTAGATAACCTAGATATATACAAGGAATATATATATAAGGTCTTAAAGAAACTAGAAGATATAAATCTCCTAGTAGAACCTGAGAAAAGTCAGTTTTATATTAAGGAAGTTAACTTCCTGAGATATACTATTTAACCTAATAAAATATAAATAGAGAAAAGTAAAATTACTATAGTTTCCAAATAGGAGGAACTAATAAATATTAAAGAAGTATAAACCTTCCTCAGATTTACTAATTACTACTAATAATTTATTAAAAACTATAGGAAGATTACTATACTACTATATGATCTAATAAAGAAAGAAAAAGAATTTTAATAGAATATAAAATATTAAGATATATTTAATAATATTAAGAATTATATAACCTATAAACCTATACTATAGATATTTAACCCAAATAAGGAAGTAGAATTTAAAACTAATACTTCAGATTTTACAATTAGTATATAAGTCAGTTAAAGGGATAATAAAGGAAGGCTATACCCTATAGTATTCTACTTGAAGAAACTATATAATACAGAACTTAACTACCCTATCTATAACAAGGAATTTATAGCTATTATATATATATTTAAAGAGTTCGAATACTACTGCCTGGGAATATAATATAAGGTTAAGGTATATACAGACTATAAGAATATTCAGTATTTCACTATAACTTAATAACTTAATAGATAATAAATATACTATACTGAATACTTATCCAAGTTCAATTATAAAATTATATATTAAAAAGGATCAGAAAACAGACGAGCTAATACTTTTAGCTGGAAACCTAAATATAAGTAAATAATCCTGAAAACTAGTAGATAACTGTTTTCAATAAATAATAAGGGACACCTAGTATAATAAACTCTAGGCGCTGTATTAAAAGAAACAGTATATACTAAAATCCAAATAAATACTATACCAGATATAAGGATACTATAATAAGACATAAGAATAGTACTTATTAAAGAAATCTATAAGTACCTGCTCTCAGGATATTAAGGAGTTAAGAAAATATTTAATAGAATAAGATAATATTATAATTACCCTAGTCTATAAAAAGATATATAAACTATAGTTTTAGAATATAATACTTATATATAAATTAAATCTATAAGATATAAACTATATAGGGAACTTAAGCCAGTTATAGTACCAGAACAACTATAGCAATTAATATCCTTCGACTATATTATTAAGCTACTATTATTAATAGAACCTATAACAGGAGTATAGTATAACAGTATCTTAGTTATTATTAACAGACTTATAAAGTATAGGTATTTTATTCTATATAAGAAAGCAAGCTCTGCAAAAGATCTTATATATTAATTCCTATAATATATAGTTAGTTACTATAGACTACCTAAGGAGATAATCTTAGATAGAGGAACAACTTTTACCTCTAAATTTTAGTAATTACTTATAGTATAAATAGGTACTAAGTATAAGCTCTCGATAACTTACTACCCCCAGAGCAATAGATAAACAGAACGTTTAAACTAAATATTAGAGTAATACTTATAAGTATATATTAATTATAAACAAGATAATTAGGTACAACTATTGCCTATAGCTCAGATTATATACAACAGCTCAGTATAAGAATCTACCTAGCTTATACCTATATATATAAACTATAGTTATAAACCAGAATTCCAGAACTAATAACTACTTAATAGACTAGATATATCTACCGCTATACTTACGAAAGAAATATTATACTTATTATATATAGAAATAAAACAGAATTAGAATTTATCTAAGAAAGAATAAAGAAATACTATAATAAAATAAGATTAAAGGGACTAATCTTAAAGGAGGAAGATAAAGTCTACCTACTTTATAAAAATATTATAATAATATAACTAAGTAATAAATTAGATTATAAAAAACTTAAACTATTTAAAATTAAGAATAAAAAATCAGATACTAACTATAAACTATTACTACTGAATATAATATATATCTACCCAGTTTTTTATATCTTATTACTTGAAAAAGTATTAGAAAATACTCTAGATTAAGACTATCTAATTAAAGTCTATAAAGAAGAATATAAGCCAGAAAAAATACTAAAGAAAGAAGTTAGAAACAGATAAATATTCTACTTTATTAAATAGAAGGAATATACTAATAATAATAATACCTAGGAACCTGCTAGGTACCTAAAGAACTACTAGAAGCTTATCTAATAGTATTACTAGACCTAGAAATACCTATTCTAATAAACTAAGAAGGGGAAAGCTCTATACCCTCTTAAAGAAATACCGGATTAATCTCGATCTCTGAGAAAACAGGCTCAGATAAAGAAGTAGCTTCCGAGGAGAAAGCTGCCTTACGAGCTGTCTCTTCCGCCTCCTTCTTCTTGATATGCTCAAGCTCTTCAATACTATCGATACTACGAGATACCACTTATATTATTTTATCGAGCTATAATTTCTTTTGTTGACGAAGATATTGAATTTTTATATCTATAAGTCGATATTACTCCTCTACTGCCTCAAGCTCAGACTCAAGCTTTCTATACTGATCAGCAATCTAATACAGCTGGCTGGGAGTCAGACCCTGAGTATTATAACAGGCTTAATTATTTTTAATATAATAGAAATACCTTAATAAAGAGCCCTCGGACCTAAAATACTTATAGCTATATACTTTACAGTAGCTATACTCTATCTTTATTATGAAAGGGTTAAGTAAGATAGTATTAATTAAAGAATTATACTGAACGGTCTTCTTATAAAGAGATTTCTATATATAGTTAGATATTATTCTAGGAAGTATAAAGGAATAACAGAAGGAAGTTGGTATACCTACCAACTAGGCTGCTAAATCTGGTCTTAAGGATATAACTAACGGGGAGGGGATATTATATTACAAATTTAACTAATATATACTGTTATATATAGATCCTACTTTTTCTCTCTAATTATACCTGGATTATTCAGATCTTATAATAATCCTTATAATCTCTAACTCAGGATTATTACTAAGCCTTAATAATCCCCTAGTATATATATACATTTATTTCACTAGATAGAATACTCTTTCAGACAGTTATTAATAATATCATCTACATATCTATTGTTACTAGCTCCATAATACTCACATATTAACAGTAACTCGTATTATACAGCCTAAGACAACCTGATCGCGCCACTCAGAATAACACTCTGATTGGTTCAGTCCCGACCTACCCTAGACCCCCGTCCAGTGTAAGTCTCCCAACCGTCATATATTAATTTCAGGGCCTATTATAAGGCAGTTATCTATATAGGTTACTATAAAAGTAGTCTTTTTAGTATTATAGAAGACTACCAGGTCGGAGATTAAGGGGCTAAAGCCTAGAGACTTTAGCAGGGCCTTTAGTACCTCTTATTACTCTCTAGGGGATTACTTCAGGCTATACAGAGCTTTTAGTAGTAGGATAATCTGCTCTTCAGAAGGGTTATAGCCTTAAGACTTCGCTATAGTAAGTAATTCAGGGCTTTTCTTTAGTAGTTCCTTCAGGCCTTTAGGGAGCTTTATATAGAGCCTTTTAGTAAGTTTACTATTTAAAAAGGCCCCTATAAAGTTAATCTGTTTAATATTATAGCTATAGATAGCTACTAGAGCTAATAGCAGCTACCAGGTTAGAGGGATAGCTGTAGAAGCGAAAGTCTTACTATAATCTAGGCCTTCCACCTATAAGAACCCTCTAATAATAAGCCTAGCCTTGTATTTCAGCAGCTTATTATAGGGGTTAAGTTTCAGCTTTAGCACCTACCTATAGCTTAGGGCTCTATAGCCCTTAGGTAGGTCTTTTAGTACTATAAAGGTAAAGGTTCCAGTATATATTAGCTGCTTAAGCTTGCTAAAGATAGTCTGTAGCTAGGGCTCTTTCTCTTTTAGTAGTAGCTGTAGTACCTCTTTCTAGCTGTTAGGCTCTAGCGAGAGCCGGGCTTTAGTATATATTATAGCCCTTGCTTAGTATACTATAGCGGTTGCCTATACCCAGTTAGATAGATCTATTGGATTATCTGTAGGCTCTGTATTAGGCCTTAGCTTACTGGGTTAGTATACTGTAGCTAGCGGAGTTTCAGGCTCTAAAGGCCCTGTAGCTTCAGGGACTTCAGGCTCTTAAGGCTCTGAAGTAGGTGCTGTAGCCAGCGGTATTTCAGGCTTTTAGAGGGGCTGTTGTAGTGGCTCCTGTAGCGGCTGTTGTAGCGGCTCTAGCAGCTCTTGAGTCTCTTTTATATACTCTATTTCCTCTATTTCCCCTTCTAAAGGTCTTAAGAGAGGTAGGTTTTATAGCTATAAGCCCTGTTTTATAGGGCCTATATCCTCTAAAATCCTTAGATAAGAGGTCTTAGTAACTAGCCTCTTCTATAGGATATAGATCTAATAGATCTTAGAGCCTAGAAGTACTAAAACTCGCTCTAAGATAGTTCTAGGGGCTAATTTAGCAGCCTTAGCCTGCTGTTTAGGATAAATAAAGGCTTTATAGTAGGCTCTAATAGCCTTATAGGCCTGAAAATTAGGCCTAAAGAGGGTTTCAGGCTCTAGCTCTTGAAGAAATAGCTATTATAGGGGTAAATTACAGTTACTAATAGCAGTATAGTTAACTAACTGAAGGACCCCTGGAAGGATATAATACCAGAGATATAGCAGGAGCCTAGACTACTATAAAATAGCCCTAAACCTATCTATTAGTACTCTAATAGAGTACTTAGTAAGCCTATTTTACTAGTAAATATAGGGGCTTAAGGTACTAAAGGTAGTACCTTTAGTAGCTAGCTAATCTACTAAATCCCTTATAATTTCTCTACTATTAAAGTAAAATTTAGTAGGATAGTACTTATAGCAGTTATATAGACTCTAGCAGAAGCCTTAAATAGCAGTTACTATAGTAGTTCCTTCCTTATTAGGGAGGAGAATAATCTATCTATAGCAGGTTTTTCTATCTACTAATATAAGCCCTACAGGTCTTCTATTATATAGTATAGGCTTAAGATAGAAGGTATCCCCTTCTATAGAGTCTAGAGCTCTAGATAGATCAGGGATAGTTATATATATTAGAAGCCTATAGCTTTTAGTACTAATATAGGCTAAATAAAGGAAATCTTCCTCTCTTATAGGGCTAAAATTAGAGAGATCTTCTGTAATTTTAGTAGTCTTCTTTAGTAACTAAAGCCCTAAGTACCCTAGCTATATATACTAAATACCTGCTAATTATAGTAGGTCTTTATAGATCTTAGGTACCTATAGTAGGGCTTAATAGTACTAATAGTTCCTTACTTTAGAGCCTCTTTAGTACTAAAGTCAGGATAATTCCCTTCTAAAAGCTTATAAGTAAGGACCTTAGTAGGGGTTATAGTATACTATTCAGCAGGTTTAGTAAGCTCTATAATAGGCTGTTCAGTAGGCTTAGTAAGCTTATTAGGCCCTGTAAGATCTAGAGCCTCAGGGGCCTAATCAGGGGCCTTAGAGGGAATTTAAACCTCTATTATATATTATTTAATAGGTTTAGTAAACTTACTAGGCCCTATAAAATCTAGGGCCTCAGGGGTCTATTCAGAGGCCTTAGAGGGGATTTAAACCTCTATAGAGTAGCTATAGCTAGTATAGATAGAGAGCTCTTTTAGTATTATTAGCTTAGGGGTTTTTTCCCCTTTTAACTATAGATAAAAGCTGTATTTTTTAAAGTTCAGTAGGCTACAGCAGGTTCTATTACCTATAAATAGTTATTACTTTAGAAGAGTATCCCCTGAACTATAGTACCTTATTCTACTAACTATATTAGTCTCCAGAGTAGATAGGAAAAGAGCTTCTTTTAGCTCTAAATCCCTATAGATTAGGGGGTTTAGAGAGATTAGAACTTAAAATATAGTAGTTCTAATACCTCTAGGGTAGGTCTTACTAGTAGCTATAAGAATAAAGTCTGCTTCAGAGTATTTTAGAGCTTTATAATCCCTATAATAGGCTTTATTATTTACTAAGTAAACTATAGAGCCTATATTATACAGAAGGGTATTTAGTAGTCTATACCCCTAACTGCTAAAGCTAGTAATAATAGGAGCTACTATAATTCTAGTAGGTTCAGGGGACTAATAGGTCTAGAAGACTAGCTAGGAGCTCTCTTTATTACTATCTTCTAGCAGGCTTTAAAGGCTTTCCAGGTTATAGCCCAGGGTAAAACTAGCAGGTTTAACTAGCTTATTTTCAGAGGCTTTAGGCTTTAACCCCTTCTATTAGGTCTTTCCCTTAGGGGTCTTTTTAGAGCTCGAGGGCTTCTTTTTAATAGGTCTTTTAGTATATTTAGCCCTATAATTAGTAGCTTTAGCTACTAAAGAGCTCTTATTATACTATTCCTCCAGAAGGTCCGCTATAAGAAACTATAGGTTCAGAGGCTCCAGGGAGCCTCTAGAGGCTTTAGTAATCCTAATATTATTCTATTAGTACTTAGCCTACTATAGGAAGACCCCTTTTAGAGCCTCTAAGTACTAATTAGCCTGATCTACAGAGGCTATAGTAATCTGAGCTAGTAATAACTAAGCTAGAAGGTTATTAAATATACTATTAAAAGCCTTTAAAGAGCCTTTAAAGTCTCTATAATAGAGCCTGTAAAATTAGATATATAGGTAGCTATACTAAATTTCAGTACTATAAGAGAACTATTTAACTAGTAACTTATAGATCTCTATAGGGGAGATCTGCTAAATTATAGTAGCTTATAGACCCTCTATATAGCTATCTTTTAGCAGTATAAGTAAAATAGCCTGGTCTAGGTCTAATAGCTGCTAGGCTATAGTAGGTTCTACTATAAATAGTAGTAAACTAAGAGCTTTAAATTAGATCTCTAGGATCTGTTTCTACTGATTAAAGTTATAAAGCTCCTGTAATTTAGAGACTTTAGGGAACTTATAAACCCTTTTATTAAAGTTCTTAATAATAGAGTCTTTAAAAACTCTAGTTAGAGGGTTAGAGCTTTAAAAGCTCTATAAGCTAAGCTATTATAAAGCCTAACTGCTCTATAGGCTAATACTAGTAGTACTAAGGGTCTGCTGTAATTATAGTAGGTTTATAGTAGCTATTAGCTACTAAAGGGTTTACTATATAGTAGTAATAGCTTTAGTAGTATTCAGGTTCTAAAAGCTCTAAGTAATAATAGTACTTTCTACTATAGAGTCTGAAGGAATAGTACTAATAGTACTAAAATTAACTAGTTAATTAGCTATAGTAGTAGTACTAGCTATTAGAATAGTACTAGTAGTACTAAAAGTAATTAGTTAGCTAGATATAGTAATAGTACTAGCTATTAGAATAACTACTGAAGAAGAGTAAGTTTTAATACCTTTAGGGGCTAATCCCTCTATATAGCTATTTTTATTAGCTATTTTAGGTCTTTTTTTAGTAAAGGAAGCTACTAAGATCTAGGCTAAGATATAGGGTAAGTATATAACTTTCCTAGTATAGGGTAAGAACTCTTAAATCTAAAGATAAAGCTCTTTTTTATAAAATAGAGCTCCTCTAGGCTTATAACCTTTTAAAAGATTAAGGTTTTTAGTATAGGGTAGACTAGCTATAGGGTAAGCTAGGTTTAGGGTAGATAAGGCCTATAGGGTAAGCTCTAAAATACTAGAGAAGGATTATTTAAAAGGGTATAGTAGAAGGTATAGGCTCTATAAGAGAAAATAAAACTCTATTAGCTATAGGATAGCTAAGAAAGATAGACTATAGGGTAGATAAAAGAGTATATTAGTAACTTATAGAATCTCTATCTAGTAGGGAGGAAACCCTATACTTATAGGTATTTCTAAGCTGTAAGAGCTCTAAAGATAATATATTACCTTCTGTAATATAGGCTTATAACTACTATAAGGTTCTTATACAGAGGGATATAAGACTACTAATATAGATACTATAGTAGATATAAAGTCTACTAATATAGCTGCTATAGTAGTTATAAGGTTTACTAAACTAAATACTAAGGTTCTTATATAGCAGATATAAGGTCTACTAATATAAGCACTATAGTAAATATAAAGTCTGCTAATATAGCTACTTCAGTATAATATAGGATTACTAGTATAGATATTATAGTAGCTATTACAGTAGTTATAACTGCTAATATAATTACTCTAACAGGCAGCTATAGTAGATTAGACCAGTAGCTTCAGAGGGCTTCCAGCTTTAGAAAGCCCTAAGTTAGTTATTTTATTCCCTCTTACCCTATACTAATTATATATTATTTAATTAATTAATATAGGATAATCTTAATCTACCCTATAGTCTATAGGGTAAATCTCAATAGTAATATCTATAATTACTTTCTATTACTCTCTATTTATTTATAGTACTAATAGTACTATCTGCTCCTTATAACTCTTTTATTTCTCTCTTACTTATATAGTATAGTATACTAGTAATAATACCTATATAATACTCTTCTTTTTATAGTATACTAGAAATATAACCTACTATTTATAACTCTCTTACTAGCTTCTTACTTTTCTTCTATATAGGAATTATCCTATTTATATTATTCTCCCTAATAGCTAGTTTATTATAATAACTAGTATCTATATACTATAGGGTATCCCCTAATAAGATAGCTTCTTTAGTATCTCTCTAAAACTAGTATAGTTATAGTAATACTCTATTAAGCTACCGGGTTATAGTTAACTCTCCTTAAACTACTAGGTTATAGTTAACTCTTTAAGATATATACTAAAGGTAGACTAATTATATACTTCCTATATATAGCTAAAACCCTCTAAATAAGTAAGATATTTATTATTAGGTTATATCCTAATATAGAATATACCTATAGTATTTATAAAGCTAGATATAAAAGTAGTATAAAGGGATCTCTTCCTTTACTACTTTTACTCCTTATAATACTATTTATTCTCTTAAGAACTACTATAGACTTATAAGTAATATATATATAGTCTTCTGCTCTTAATCTTATAGATATAGACTTAATATTTATCTTAGTACTTATAGGCTTATAGGCTTATAGGTTTAATAGTAGTTATCTCTATAAGCCTATATCCTACTAATATATAATCCCTAGAGAGTTACTAGTAAGGTATATATAGATATCTTATAACTTACTTATAGGCTTACTGCTCAGATATATAAGAAGATTGCTCTCCCTTTTATATACTCTCGTTCTCCTTTATCTTCTTTATTAATCTCTTTATACTATATACCTTTAACTTACTGCTGAGAGCTAGTAGGTCGCTGGTTAAATATCATAGAGTTACCGGTCGCAGCCTTATATACTTATATACCCTAATAGTCCCTTCCTATCATAGTAGGTAGAGTAATTAATATATCAGAGGTACGGGTCGGTTCAAGGGAGTAAAAGGGTTATAAGTATATCGCAGGAGCCTAGCAGCAGTCTAACCTGCTGTTAGGGGTCTCCTCGTGGTTATATTAATTACTGAAGCTCTCTCTCTTCTGCCGTAACACCCTTCCAAGGGATAAGGCGCGGGGTCAGACCTCTGGTCACGTGCCTTATCAGGTGACCTGTCAGTTGACTACTGACAATCGCACTTGATGCCGCCCTTTCCATCTTCCTATATACAGAGTATTTTTCTGGTATTCCTATCACATGTCATGAGCCTTTTCTTGCACCCCCTGTGGACAGTCATGAACATTATACGGTGTTATACCATAACTGGTACTTATAAGCGTTACCAATGTCTCTCTCTGCTTTCTTTAGGGTTACTTCGATAACAATAGATACGAAAAGCGAAACCATGAGCTCGAGATTGAAGTTTGTTCTATGTATTACTATATATATATAGGGTATAAAGATACGGTCTTGCTGGTAAATCCATGCTACAGTCGGCACTATAGCCCAACTAATAGATGCCCTCGATAAGAACATAGCTTGTGACTCTGGCACGGGCACAATGCCTATTGTATAGTGGATTAGGAGCACGACACCAAACCACGCTGTAGATTTACAAGTGAAAACATAGACTGCTGCAACCATAAAAATCTAACAACATTCCACAACAGCTATAAAAATAAGGTTTTGATTTTTGGATATAGTCTTATTTGATCAAATGGTTTATACTTTCGGCTAGTTAATTGAGCTATCGTAGTAGTTGTAAATTCACAAAAAGACATATCTTTCAAGAAAGGGGATTTCTATAGAAAATGTAAAAAGGGTAAAAATAGATGTTGATTTTTCTAACTGTGGAAAACTGGCTAATTTATCTAGCCTGCCTAACCTGACAGGTGAGCCCCAACTCAGTAGACGGGCACATCAGATATTTATAATCTAAGGGCACTTGCTAGAAGAAGGCACTAAAAGGAATTTTCCTCTTGACAATAAGACTGTACAAGCACGTTCTGGGTAGATTCATCCTCACAGAGGCTCCATTGGGCTGTCCAAGTTTCTTTATTGACCATGGGGTCTTTTCAGCAATCTCGGTTAATCAGTAGGCGCATAAGTGACGACGTTATAAACCTCCTGGCTGCAATTGGGAATATACTCTGTCTAACTAAGAGTAGAGATCGTGTCTGCTCTTGAAACTATAAAACCTTCAGTTTAGCATAAGGCTTACTGGGAGCCCTGAACACCCGTTCAATAGCGTCCATCGATTTGTATTTCTCAGGTAATTCAAGAAATTCCAACCTCAGTATCAACAGCGTGACAACAAGGCGGAACTCCATCTGGGCAAGCTTGCGTCCTAGAAAGTAGTAATCGTATTGTTAATAATAGAACAACAGCACATAAAAATAAATCCAGGAGTGGGTGTGTCAAAGTCATACTCGAGGGAAGAAAAGAACAAAACAAGAAGAAAGGGTGCATATAAACGGTAGGCAAGATACGTACCGGAGCAGCCCCGAATGCCACCACCAAATGCCAGGGCTGGCAATGCATTGGGATTAAAGGTCTCGTTGCCTGTTTTCGGATCCGGGGCTAACCATCTTCGAGGCTCAAACCGATCCAGATCCCGGCCTGCGTTACCTTGAAGAAGATCACCATGCTTGGCAGTGGCAGTTTTGTAGCTAGCTGTGCGTTTTGAATCATCCACAGGTGCAGGTGTGGTATCCATGTGAAAGTTGAGAAAGATCTCCGTGCCTTTGGGAATAGGATAGCCGAGGATCTGGGTATCGACAGTGGCTTGACGAAAGTTTGCCTTAGCCACTCCAGCCAAGCGGAAACCCTCCTCACATACGCCGTCCAAGTACGGTATACTAGTAGTAAGAATCTCCTGTACCGAAGGAAGATGAGGACCGGGAAACGCCGTTCTAAGTTGTAACCGAAGCTCATTCTGGATGACAGGATATGCCTCCATAAATTTCGTAAACCACGCCAGCACATTGGCAGTTGAGTCATGACCCTAGAACGCATCTGGTCGTCAATATATACCCTTGAGCAAGGCTTCACGGCAAAAGACTTACGCCAACCAACATGACAAACATCTCATCAAGCAACTCTTGATCTTTAGTCAGATCGGCCATGGGCTTTTGTGCTCTCCTAGCCTCAATCACCTTGCGCCTCAGGACAAAGTCCATCATGCATATGTCAGACTCATCGGCCTCGAGGGCATGAAGCTCCAACCGCTCAAAGCGATCAATAGCTTTCGTCATGACCTGCGTTAGTTCCTTTGTAACGACGGCCCGGAATTGGCGGTACCGCGGTCTGAATGTTTCCAGCTTGGCTGCCCATTTTGGCAGGGGAGAGTTTGTGTTTCGCTCAACAGCGTCGCCAATATATCTTACTTCATCTCTCAGAAACATGCCCTTGGGGAGCGGGAGTTTGTCCAACTCCTCCTGTGACTTGCCCTCGAGTTGGTATTGCAGCTTGTTCATTTCATACCTGATCAATCCAGGTTCCTCGCCCATGGTAGCCACCCATATGGCGTCCAAAGTTGCACGTTGAAAATCAACATGAACATTGAAGGCTTGGTCCTTGTAAACAGTCGCAGCTTTGAGTCGCCAATATTCCAGCAGCTCAATGGTAGCCTTGTAGATGTTTGGCGCCGCGGCCTTGTGCAGGAACTCGGCGCTGGTAACATCAGCCCAGAGACGTTTCTGGGCCTTGAGCTTGGGCGTGGTAAACTGAGCGACTGTGGCTTGTGGGAACATGGGTTGAAAGATGGCAGAAGGCGTAGCCGCTCGGTCGAATTCTTTTCCCCGGCGGAGGAGAATGTCTTCGATTTCTCTTGGGTCTTCGAGGATGACGAAAGGTCTGCGGATATTGGGAAAGAGCAGTTGGGCAATTGGAGTACCGAGTTTGCGGGTGGTAATAGTGAACATGGAGTGCGAGATTTGGTTGTATTCCTTCATGACAGGGACCAAGTCAGGAATATCTCCAGTGATACGACTGGCCGACTGTTTGTTGTATGGGATATATGGGTAGGGCTTGGGTAGGAGCCACCACCTGATGATGGCGATGGATGCAGCAAGTGAGAGACCGACCACCCAGTAAGCCGCCATGATGATGGATGAAAGCTGGAGAATCTGGACGCCTGTATCCAATGGGAGATTTGTGTTTTGGAAGAGCAACTGATGGAATTAGCAGGCTGGGGCAGCTCGTGAGTTCTGGATGGAAAATGATGGAGGAGGGAGCGAGAACGGACAATGGGAGGGAGAAGCACTGGCGGGAGGTAGGGGGCTTAGAGGAAATTGGATTGCGTAGGTGGCTGAGAGGAAATTGAATTGCATTATTACAGTCATACTCCTCATGCGCTGCTGATAATTGAGAGGACCAACAGTTCTGCAATGGAACCTTGTGGCGCAGTGACACGAACTTTTGCGTGCGCGCTCCTTGGCACCAACGATTCCTCGGCGGCATTCAGTGTCGTTAGCCAAGGTTCGGCCCGCTGGGCCCCCTTGTAACATACATTATTTGATCTATGGATAGAGGATCAAGTTCCTAATAGTGAGCCTTGACGGCCGCCTAGCCGCCAGTTGCCTGCGTCTTCGTTGCCTTCATGTTGCCTGCATGGACCTGCAGCAATGGATTAGTGGAGCGATGGTTGTTGGGGTATCGAGAAGTACCATATCTCATGTAGGCAGTTGGCGACGAGGCGGTGTTGGTCTTAGGTGTTGGTCTTACACTCAAGAAGAAAGTTCCAAACGCTGTGACAGTAAAGTTTGATACCCATGAATGCACAGATAAACTTGAATTCAACAACCAGCAAGTTCGGCGCTGTTGATGGCCCAGTAGTGTTTTTTTACAGTCATAAGAAGAAAAAGAAAGCGCTCTCTCACTCAATATAAGAGCCTCAAAGTATAAATTTCTTAAAGTATATGTTTATCGTTGCCAATTTTGTAATATAAGCTTACCCAAAAATCTCCTCACTGTCTCTCGTATTTACTCCATGTGCCAGTGAGTGCATATTGCGAAGCCAAGTTACCCCTGGGTTGCATCTCGACATCAATGTCAGCGTCAGGCAGCAGAAACAGCCTGGCCACCCCCATCCCAAACGACCGATCAGTTTTGACACGCGACCAACCACTATGCATAGGTTTAATGTCGAAACTAGCCACCATCAACGCAGCAAAACAGAGGATCTCTGTTGTTGCAAAGTGCCTCCCAGGGCACAGCAAGGACCCACCCCCAAACGGGCGAAATGCGGCTTGGTTATAGCGCTTGAGTCCACCTGGTGCATCGCTGCCGACGAATCTTCGGTGATGAAATTCACCAGCATCATCTCCCCATATATCGTTCTTGAAGTGCTGGACGGCGTTGGGGATGAGAACAAGGCCACCTTTTTTGACAAGAAATCGGCTATCTAGAATGTGATCTTCTAGAACTTGCCTGACGATGAGATTTCCAATTCCGCGATAACGCAGAACCTCTTGAAAGGTGGATTGTAGAGCAGGGCAAGATGTTTTGATGGTTGAAAAATCAACAGTGCACCTATCCTGATCAACCCGCATCGCAGCATCAACTTCCTTTCTGCATTCCTCAAGGACAGAGGGATCTGAAAATACGTGATGTATCATCCAGAAGGCGGCTGAGACGGAGTTGTTGAGGATTGCAATGGTTGACCCAATCTCTCCTCGGGCAACATCATCCATGGTGAAACCCGCTTGGAGAGAGTGATTGAGACGTACCAGAACCCCTTCCGAGGCAGTCTTGTGATGCCCGCAGCGAAAGTACTCGGCAAATCCCTTTGTGAGATATTCCCGCGCTTTCAGAGCTTTTCTGGCCAAGATTGTCGGCAGAACATTTGTGGCCATGAAAGGAACTCCTGGTTCAAGTTCACTGCTTTCATTAGCGTGGATCCGTGGAAACAACGGTCAAAGGACGCCTTCAACCTACTACCAAGCACATTCAAACTCGGGACAGCGGAAAGGATTTCCAGGTCCAAATTCAGCGTCTGTTGTTGCGATGGTGATTTCATGTTAGATCCACTTGAAAAGACGAACCCTGGTGACGCCTTGTGCTCGAGTATCATGAAGAGAGGTTTGTATAGAACAAGCTGCCCTGGAAATCATTGCATCAAGACTGGGCCCTGGGCAAACAGCTGGGCGGAAAGCCTTGTGAAATGTGACAAAGTGTCCTTCATCACTCGTTGGATTATCGCTCATGGTTCTTTTCGCATGCTCGCTCATTCCTAGCAGGTTTGAGCAGGCTTTTGCCTCTATAGGTTGGAACGCAATCACCTTTGCCTGGCGTTCGATTGAAGTAACCAATTTAGTTTCGTTGACGATATATAGACGACAGAAAGGTAGGCGTAAAGTATAGATTGGCAGCCTATACTGTCCACTTAATATGGAGTATTAGTACTTGTTCACGAAGTAATTTATGATGATGGACACCCACAATAAATGGAGGTAAAGCCTGAATCTTTTTGATAGAATGGAAGTAATAGGAGTAAAGAATGGGATTCTATCCAGCAAAATAGGCGGTTCTCTGGGGTCTTGAGACCAGTGCAGCAATCCAAGGAGAAGCGTGTACAGGGCCGCAGCCCAGAGAACAGCGATTAAGATAATCTTATTCATGTCTGAACTGAGAACAGCACCTATCGTCTATACGAGTCGATGAGATAAATGAAAAGAAGAAAATAGTATTCCAGTGAGTTTAAGGGAAGAATGCTGCTGAGGTGGGCATGTGCAAGTATTGGCAGCTGAATGAAAGAACCCGGAGCCCTATAAAGAGTATATCTTCCAAGTATATGAGTCATTTATTCAATATAATGCGGTATCTCCTTGAGGAAATCAAAGCAACTAGGCTGCTTTGTAGTTTACAACCCAACACAAGGATGGCATATCTCGCGACATGAACAAACATAGTCTACATGGCGATACCTCTGCGGCAATGGATGAGCGACGAGTACAGTCAGACGCATTGAGCTGCCTTCGGCCATTGGTTACATTTATGTGGGTGAGGACACCAACTGTCCGTAAGGATGCACTTGGGCTTCTGCAGAAACAGTGGAGGGTTGTATACCTTACTTGGCTGATTTGGTTGGTCCACGTAAGATGTGATATTCCTTTTCATACCTCGCATGGCCCCCATTGCCCACTATCTGGTGGAGGCCAGATTCTTTGTTCCTAAATCCATAGGAACTTTTAGAAGAGACATATACTAGGGCCCAGCAGAGTTGCTCCAGACGCTAACCGCCACACATACATACGCAATACCCACAATGTTCAGCATCTCTATGTCTCTGAGTGCCATATTTTGGCTTATTTTGTTCCTCTTCGTCGCTTTCCGAGGAAAAAGTTACGTTCGAGCCGTCGGCGTCGCTCTCAACGTCATGTACTCTCCAATTACCAGTGAGCCCCCGATACTCCTTGAATTTATTTACGTTGCGCTTTCTCACAAACGCTCGCAGTTTTTCCGTCTTCCCACTGAGGCGGCTTCATCGTATTTGATGTTTGGAATTGAGATCAATTGGGAAATTCACATGCAAAACATCAAACATCGCAAAGGACGCTATGTAACAAGATGATGATAGTTAATTACATTTCAGAGTAGGATTTGAGGCGCTGCCAAGTGTTTTGTCGCCTGACGACGATCCAATCGATGTTACCCAAGACTCAGTGGCCCCAAAAAAATGTAAGATAGTAAAAAATAGGTAGTCGCAGCTGCAACCCTACGGCGATGATCCGCCTGTATATCATAGAAGCCTTGATGACTGGATCTGGTAGTATGGCCCGTGGCCCCGTGCCATCAATTTACACTTCGGTTGAGTGACATTGCGGCTGCAAGATTACGAGCGGTTCGCGACCCACGCATGAATCTGGTTAGGTAGCAAACTAGTAGTAACATTCAGCCCTTCTTTTCCCCCTTGGCACATATACATATGTGGGTGCTGTATGACTGAAGGATTTCTTTCTTTATACGGCATCATGCACGTACAGTGGACTTTTGCCTCTTCGACCCTTCTCACCTTTGCGCTGCTCCGAGTCTTGTTACGACCAAGTGGGGGTACAAAACAAACCTAAACAGTTTGGACATCCCCCATTTCTTCGCGCTTCCCAGCACCCCAGCATCACAAGGCCTTCGCGCCTCTTTCTCATATCTACGCCTATCTTGTTCTTCGCCGTTGGCATCTGATCTGAAGCTTCGACTGCGACAAGGGCGTTGAAAATATTGACCGAGGCAAACACCATGGAGAACTTACCCGCCGGTATTCCGCCAGAGGGGGTAGTCCCCAATTTCATTGACCCTCCAACGCAGGCATTGGTACCAAAGGCCTTCATCTACGCCACATTTCCCCCAGTGCTACCATTTGTAGCAATGCGGTTTTACGCCAGGATCAAATATGCAAAAGTTGGTATTGATGACTGTAAGCCTTTCTTGGTCCCAAAGATAGCCTCCAAATGGTGATTCTGGTATTGACAGCTTTTTTCAGATTTGTGCGCATTGGCAGTAGTAAGTTATGGGCCTGGAATTCTTTCGACGGGTTACTGAATGAACTACGCAGGTCAGTCAGGTTGCGCAAGTCGCCCTCACCTTCAAAGGTTAGCTTCCCCCCTGCACTTACGAAGGTATGTGGACTAACAAGGTCGGCGAATTCTCAGTGATTGAGCAGGCTGCAGGACCTCACATGTGGGATATTCCTCTTGTCAAAATCACCTCGTCTTATGCACAGGTAGCTTCTCCCCTCGGAATATCTTAGTTCTCTTCTCATGCTTAGTTAGAACAGTACTGTTTTGACACACATGTACTTCGTCTCGGCCATGCTAATCAAAAGCTCCATCCTATCCTTATATTCGCGGATATTCCATCCATCTCCCACGGCAGGTTTTTTCATCCACGGCGGGATGGTGGTGAATGTTGCCTTCTATGTTTCAATCATCATAGCTTTCATCGTTACTTGCGTCCCGCGTACAGCAGATTACGCTACGGGAGGATGGCTGTCGCTTGAGTTTTCTAACCGTTGCTATCAGTACAATTCTCGTATTGGAGGTACGTCTGGTGTGATGAGCGCCATACTTGATTCATATATCCTGGTGCTACCCTTAGGGTTCCTGTGGGGACTCAAAACAACGACGAAACGGAAGCTTGGTCTCTCTGCTGTATTCATAGCAGGCTCCTCGTACGTGGTACAGCAAACATCCCCATTGTTCTTTCGCTAAAAAAAAATTTAAAAATTTTCAGCGCGTGTATATTTTCCATCGCCAGTGCGTATTTCCGGCTCACGATCAACTCCACAAGCCCCCAAGACCAAGACTTGAGCTGGAAAGCCATGCCTATATACGGGACAAGGTGAGCGCCCTCCGTACCCACTGCTGAGGTTCAAGAGTACATGAGATTTCTGATATTTTATAGTGTCGCTGAGATCAATATGGGCATCATATGCAGTTGCATGCCTGTAATCATTATTCTCTTCAAAGGGTTCAATTCGTGGTCCACCCAGTTTCTTAGCCGAATTCGGTCCTCTATTTCTACTAGCAGAAAGTTTTCCGACCGGAGCAAAGATAGTGACATCGAGATGCTTCGATATGAAGGCATTGAAGAAAACGGTCTCCCCGAGGTTCCGAGAGGAACCATGACTAGGATGAGAACTTTCATGTCAAACTTCGACAGAACAAGGCCTGCCAAAATGCAGACCGAGCTTCTAACAGTGGCCAGTGCGGATCTCAACTATCATGCTCAGTTGCGTCAGGAGGTGGGAAGGATAGGGTCGTATCCTGGATAAGACGCCCATGTCAATTTGAAAATTATAGTATAGGCAACATGTTACCTCGGCTCCATATCTTGGCTCATTCTAAAACAGCCAATATTAGTAGGATTGCGAAACTATCTAAGTAAAAATACATCTGCATTATTCGGAGATGTATAGTCTTTCTTTCGAACATTAGCTTCCCTGTAGCTCCAAAACGGCTCGGCCACTTCGTAGGAACCACTATATTAGTTAATATAGACCAGTAGACTTGCAAATGATCTATCTGCAGGATCATTCCTACTCACTCCATTTGCAAATTCCAACCTCCAATTTCAGGTCTTTGGTGTTCTGTTGGCACTACGTGATAATTGGCGCTAGGACATCAAGGGAGGCGTATCTAGGCAGCTATCTAGGACAAGAGAAAGAGGGAGGAGCCTTGGGGGTCTGACGAGGTCGACGGCCATGCGGTGGGAGGAACCTTGGTGCACTAGAGACGCACTATCACATACTTGGTTGGCAAGTTGATAATAGTCCTAGGCACAGGCTGACTTACAGCAGTGGAGAACACCATATGTTCCTGTAGATAGGGATATTGCACACTTGTACAAGTTATCACATTACGTCATACAATATGTAAGTTCGCATGCATCTTAATGTCCTGTAAGAATGAGGTCACGAAGGATTTTTTTGCTGCCTATGCGGGTAATAGGGCCGACCCATTTACGTCGTTGGTAGCAACTGAAGCAAAAAAACGAAGGATCATCACGGCCACATTGCATATTACCACCCTCACATGTAAGCACTGTTGGCTCTTCATAGCCTGTTAATCTCTCAGGATAGGTCGGAACAACGGGCTGCTGAAAAACAATATTATGCAACTTTTGGGTAATCTCCTTGGTCTCTTTTCATTTGGATTGGGGTCCGATGTGCCATTGTGTCCGTTCTGCCAAGGCCAGCTCAGGTCAACTAAAAACATTCTGGGGATACTTAAGATTCCTTTATATGTCGTGCAGTCCTCTCGGTAGTGTTGATCATCAAATATTTCAGCTAATATCGAGCCATTCTCGGCGTCTTGGGCTGCTCGTTGCTTCAATTGGAGTTTGATTTCCCGTCTAGTTCCCGTTACCAGTGCGAACGCCAACTTGCGCAATGGATTCCCCTGGAGTAGCTCAACGTCTAGGACTTGGCTTGATGGATACTTTTCAGAGTATGAATGAGTTCCAGGTTCTTGTCTTTTGTGGAACTGTGGTATTGTTAGCTGCCTGGGCCGCCTGGTGGTATACCAAGTTCAAATTCATGCCGATTCAACACCCTAGGGAGCCCAATGAGATACCCTATCTTATCCCTTGTGAGTATTGGCCATTTTTTCGATATTATGTACTTCTTCGGTACAATGAAGTGTACAAACTAACGAAACTGTCCCAGATGTTGGTTTGTCACACCCGTAGCTATCGGGAGTCTTATGTTTAAATGTTAATCGATCTAGGAAACGCCATTCTGTTTTTCAAGAATTCTCAACTATTCCTAGCCAAGGCGCAGTCAGTCCAAAGAGAATACCCTTCGTGGTGGAGTGTAGCTAATTTGATACATAGAAATTCGGTTGGTAAGGATAAATCACCGTTTGCTTTTACAATTTTCGGCACCAAGTTTTACGTCATCTCGGATCCCAAACATGTCAAGGAGGTGGACAAGAACAATGGCACGCTTTCTTTTGACGAGTTTATTTTTGACTTTGTCAAGAGCACTGGTGTGAGCGATGAGGGTATGCAAGCCTGCTATTTCAAGAAGTTGCCCGAGCATGGGGTCGACTTCCCCAACCCATCAGAAGACCCGATAGGCGTTCTCGTTCGGCATATGCATGTCCATCAGCTTCATCCCGGAGATAATCAAAAGAATGTAGAAAGGCGCTTTCTGCATTCCTTTGACCGCGATCTGCAAACAGATCGCATAAGAAACTTTACCGGTATATCAAATGATGTTGTTGAAATATCTTTGTATAAATGGTGCGGCGACTTCTTCACGCGAGCAGGGGAGTATGCCTATTTTGGTGCTACGCTGGCTGGTATCGACGACAAGTTCTCGGACATGTTCTATATATTCGATGAACTCAGCTGGCAGATAACATACAAGATACCAGGGATATTTGCTGGTGAAATGAAGGCTGCCCATGCCCATCTTTGTCAAAGTTTGAAGTTGTACTTTCAAACCCCCCAGAGCGAGAGAGGCGAGCAGGCTTGGTTTACCAACGCTGCTGAGAAAGGCCTCAGATCAGTGGGTGTCACGGACGAGGATATTGCTACGCTTTTCTTGACAATTTATTTGACGTAAGCCTTTCGGGAACTTGACCACGCTATTCAATAACACAACCTAACTCTTGCCTGCAGTATTAACACCAATACACGCCGTGCTGCATTTTGGATGCTAACTTTCCTACTCTACAACCCTCATCTAATAGAAGCAGTACTGGAGGAGACAAAGGCCGCTTTCGATGCTGGCAAGCTCATTGACCCCGCCTACCTCTCAAACCACGAACTATGTCCTCAACTAGAGTCGATTTGGCTCGAGACCCTACGCGCCACTTCCACGGGGGCATCTGTTCGCTGTGTCAATAAGGACACGATCATTGGGGGAAGACTTTTGCGGCAGGGGAACAAAATATTGATTCCCTCTAGGCTGCTACATTTGGATAGGGACGCGTGGGGTAAATCCACGTGCGAATTCCGCCCCGAGAGGTTTCTGAGTAAGAAGAATAGTACTCGGGGAGGCAGCTGGAGACCGTTTGGGGGCGGCAGCACGCTTTGCACAGGCCGTTTCGTTGCTGAACATACGATTAAGGCTTGTGTCACTATGATCTTGCATCGTTTTCATTTGCAAATTGTCGGCGATGCCGCATTACCCATGGGTGACGAGTGCACGCCTGGTCTAGGCATCATGGGCATCACCCAAGATGAAGACTTTAAGGTTCGGATCACAAAGAGAGCACTCTAAATTCTCTATACTTCAGACTTGGAGGTTTCAGGTTTTACTCTTCATCTCTAGATTTGAATCCAACCTTTTTGTTGATTTCCTTGGCAAAACAGCTATAAGCTTGCGAAATAGCCTCTAGGAGCATTCAAGGGCTATGTGTGGCGCTTGATAGGTACTGTTCAAGTTCTTTTCTGTATTTTACAAATTTTAATGTGATCTGCATAACATTAAAATGCAATTAATAATAATAAGCAGGACCAATGGTCTGCAGGCAGTCTGAAGTTCCAATGCGTGTAAGCCTACCGCTGCAGCTTGGCATCCTTCTTGCCAACCAACAACAGTTTTCTTACAAAGCATGTGAATAGGCATTATAATACACACACATATCTTTACCGGCAGTAATAAATCAATTTCCTTTTAACCGAGCGTGACATGAAACGCATTTATGCCTGTGTCCGCATGTGATATGGATCCCACACGGTCGCATCACTTCTGCCACTCATTGTTCCGCACCCCTACCGCCATTGTGACGAAGCTGCTTATCTGTTGGGCAACACGGACTTTTTGCTTTTGATATTGTTGTATTGTGGTTGATTGACAACAAATATGGGTCCTACAGCCTACTTTTTATCTCGGCCAGAGCAATTTCAATCTTTCGTAAACCACCCGCTCACACTCCCCTCACCCCCTTTATCAAAATAAGGATTCAGCAAGAGACTGCTGTTGGTGGCGATCCAGAGAGAGAGTGTTCAGATGAGGATGATGACGTGAAACCTCGCCTCGGTGTTTGCTTCTCCCAGCTCAACTGTTATAGGTCTCTCACCTCAGATCAGTACCAGGCCACGGTAGCATCGTCCATTCTAGCGGTTCCTATGCTATGCTTGAATCTCTTGAGGTCGCGCCCTGTGCACAAGATATACATCCTTAGGGAATTTGAGGGTCTCATTCGCCCCCGAGAAATGCTGCTTGTTCTTGGTCGTCCAGGAAGCGTTTGCTCTACATTCCTCAAGGCGTTGGCAGGTGAGACGAACGGATTGGAGATTGGCACTGAGAGCAATGTTTGCTATCAAGGTGCGCATATTTAATTCGTCCGCATCGTCACAGTAACGAGTATTTAGGTCAAAACTGATTCAGTCAAAATTCCTTTGGTAGGAATTCCATTCAACGAAATGCACGAAAGCTTGAGGGACCAGCGAATTTACCTCGCCGAACTCGACGTCCATTTTCCCGAATTGATATTAGGATAAACCCTAAGAACTATTCATGGATAATTTGAGTTAAATTATATATTAAATTAATATTATAAGATATAGAAATTTAATCTAAATTACTTTAATTAAAGCTAAATAGTTAATTAGTATAAAATAACTCTAACTCTATATTTAGAGTTAGCTAGTATTAACTTAAAATTAAAATAATATAGAAAAAGGAGAATTTTAATTAATAGAAAAAAAATAATAAAATCATTTATTTTTTTTACTTTTTATTATACTAAGGTATTAGAGTTAGATTTGTTTATTATATAGAGTTATATAATTAAGTCCCTATTGTTATATATATAATCCAGATACTACTATTATAATATATACTCGATCTCTAAACTTAAAAGTAATATAGATCCTAATTCTTATTATATATAATATAATCTACTAGAATATATAATAAACTAGTATATATAATACTTTCCCTAAATTTTCTATCTTTTAATTTTAAATATATTTAACTTAATAATAAAGTATAATATTATAATAGTTAGATAACTTATACTGGACAGGGTCTAGGGTAGGTCGGGGTTAAACTAATCAGAGTATTATTCTGGGTAGTATAATCAGGTTATTATATAGCTGTATAATATAAGTTACTATTAATATATAAGTATTATAGAGCTAGTAATAATAGAAGTATAGATAATATTATTAATAACTATCTAAAAGGGTATTCTATCTAATAAAATAAATATATATATTTTAGAGGTTTTTACTATATTTAAAGGATATTCTAAGATCAGGCTATATATAACTAGATTTATATAATTTATTTTTAACTAAGTTTTAGTTTATATCTAATCTTTAACTCTATTTTTTTTTACTTTTTTATTTATATAAGCTAAGGTAAGATAATAATATCTCTAAAAACTCTAAAAAAAGCTTACTAAGTATATAATTTAGCTATAGACCCTAAGAGGGAATACTTATTATCTATAATTAATTATAATATCTCTCTAAGCTTATTATTACTAATTACTAACTATCTCTTTTTACAATAATAATAGCTTTATCTAATATAATTATCCCTAGTAGCTAGGGCTTAATTATAGTAATAGATAGGGTTCTTATATATATAATAAAGATAATTAGTAATAATCCTTAGAGGTTTACCTATAATCTATATATCTAATAATAGAGCCTATACTTAGTAATAGAATTCCTTATAATAATAAAGCTACTTATAATTATATAGGCCTAGTAGTTATAGCTACTAGGCTTAATACTCTACTATAAAGTCTGTAGAGAGATATTAATATCTCCTGCTCTATATATAGTACTAGTAGATAATAAAAATAGATTTAATAAACTAAGCTTTAATAATAACTAAGTACTTAATAATTATAATAATCTGAGATATAGCCTCTGGTTCTAGTATATTATATATTATATAGAACTAATCTAAGTAGAGACTACTTATAAAGTTTAATATATTTAAATATTAATAATATTTAGATAGAAGAGAATAAAATAGAATTAAAATATTAAAATATTTATAAAATAGAGAAATTAAATTAAATAAAGTTAATTAGATAGTATTAAAGTTATAGTAAATTAATTAATTATTATCTTAGAATATTTAAAGAAAAATATAATAGCTAATTATAAAGTTATTATATACTAATTAAAAGACTAAATATAGTTTTATATAGTAAAATATATATATATATTAAGGGATTATTAAAGCTTAGTAATAATCTCTATTTCTAGATTATAAGGATTATTATAAGATCCTAATAATCTATAAGTAATTAGTTAAAAAATATAGAGTTCTATATATAATCTGTATATTGGGATAAACTTATAATAAATATAGACTAGTAAAAATTATTAAATTACTTATACTCTTTAAGCCTTAGTAAATAATTTATAATTAAATATCTTAAAAGCTATAAAGATTTATAAGATTAATTATATAACTCTAGCTTATTAAAAAAAATAGCTATATTACTTAATCTAATTATTAATTTAATAATTAGAATCTAATTAAACTAGAAGAATAAGTTATTATTAAGAGAATTTTTAATTTAGATTTTTAAGTATTCTTACTATATTTTCTTAAAGTAGAAGATATAATTAATCTCCTATTATATAATTATACTATAGAGTATAATAATATTAATTAGATTTTTTATTTTACTAAGTATTAATTACTATTTAAAATAATTCTATTTTATAAATATAATTATTAAAGAGCTTTATATAAAAATCCTAAGATTATTTAATTATAGTTTAATCTTATATAGAATATAATAGCTAAATAGAGTATTCTTAATAAAAATATTTATAATTTTAATAAAACTAGCTTTTTAATAAATTAGATTAATATCTATACTATAATTATATCTTCTAATTAAATAATAAAATTTAAATTAATATAGTTTAATAACTAGAAATATATATTTTTTAAATTTAGATATTTAATATAATTAGCTAGATAATTCTACTATTTCTAATAGTAAATAATTAATTATATTTCTATTCTAGATCTAAGAATTTAATTTACTAGATAGCTAGAGGATTTCTATAAGTAAAAATAATTAAATTTTAAATATAATTATTATAGATTAGATTAAATATCTTAATAAAAAAATTTTAAACTAGAACTAAAAATAAATATTATTTTCTTATACTAGATAGTTATTTTTTAAGAGTTTTTACTATATATAAGAAATATCTTAAGATTAAGCTATTTATAACTAGATCTATATAATTTATTTTTAACTAAGTATTAATCTATATTTAATCTTTAAATTTTTTTTTTTTTTTTTTTTTTTTTTTTTTTTTTTTTTTTTACTTTTTTATTTATATAAGCTAAAATAAAATAATAATATCTTTAAAAATTATAAAAAGCTTATAAAATATATAATTTAATTATAAATCTTAAGAGAAAATATTTATTATATTTTATAATTAATTATAATATGTTTCTAAACTAATTATTATTAATTATCTTTTATAATACTAATAATAGATATTTTTAATACTATTATCTTCTATAGGTAGAGTTTAGTTATTATAAGTAATTTGATTTTATATATATAATAGTTATTATTAATAATAACTATTAAAATCTCCTTCTAAATATTAATTATTTAAATTTATAATCTATTATAAATTATTTATAATAATAAAACTATTCTCTTTTATATAGATCTAATAGTTATACTTACTAAACTTATTATTCTATCTAGTAACTAGCTATTAGGAAGATATATAGATAATCTTAATCTTTATTATATTTATAAGGAACTTTATAAATATTTCTCTAGTACTTAAGAATTTTTATAATCTAAGTTATTATATATAGTTTTAATAGATAATATAACTAATTAAGTTAATCTAAATTAGAAGGATTTTCTAAATTTAAAATATATTTAATTAGTAATATTAAATAAATAGAAGAGAATAAAATTAAATTAAAATATTAAAAAGTTTATTAAATAGAGAAATTAAATTAAATAAAATTAATTAGATAGTTTTAAAAATTATAATAAAATAATTAATTACTACTATAGAATATTTAAAGAAAAATATAATAGTTTATAAAATTATTATATATTAATTAAAAGACTAAATAGAGTTTTATATAATATTAAATAGTTATAAAAGTTATTATTTAATAGAGTTTAAGAAATATTATAAAGAGAATAATATTATTACTCTATATATATCTTTTTACTATTTTCTTTTATTTTAATTCTTAAATATTAATTATTTTAATTTATTAAAGTAAGTATATAGCTAGTAAATTAAATACTTAATAATAATTTAAATTATCAATATTATAAAAAAACTTTTTCTCTATAATTTTAAAAATATTTAATATCTCTATTATAAAGAAAAATATCTAAAGAGATTTTAAAAATATTTAAATTATTTCTTTAAATATTAAAAATATAATTTTATAGCTAGATATATAAATAATATAATCTACTAGTATATAAATTAAACTAATATATAGATTATTTTCCTTAAATTTTTAACTCTTTAACTTTAGATTTTAATTATTTAATTAATACTTATATAGTAAACTAAGAAAAAGAGATAAATTACTCTTACTCTTTAAGCTCTAGTAAGAATACTAAAATTAAATCTTTAGAAAGCTATATTAATCTATAATATTAGCTATATAATACTATAGTAATAGAAATATAGCTAAATTCTTTAAATAAATTACTAATCTAGTAATTAGAATCTTACTAATCTAGAGAAATAGATTATTATTAAGAGAGTTCTTAATCTAGATTCTTAAGTATTTTTACTATACCTTCTTAAGATAGAAGATATAGATATAGTTAATCTCCTACTATATAATTATAATATAGAGTATACTAGTATTAATTAGATCTCTTAATTTATTAAATACTAACTACTACTTAAGATAGTTTTATTTTATAAATATAACTATTAGAGAGCTTTATATAAAAATCCCTAGATTATCTAATTATAGTTTAATCTTATATAGAATATAGTAACTAAATATAGTATTCTTAATAAGAATATTAATAATTTTAATAAAACTAGCTTTCTAATAAACTAGATTAATACTTATACTATAGTTATATATTCTAATTAAATAATAAGATCTAAATTAGTATAATCTAATAACTAGAAATAGATTTTTTTAATCTAAATAATTAATATAGCTAGCTAGATAATTCTACTATTTCTAATAATAAAAAGCTAATATTACTTTTTATTCTAAATTTAAAATTTTAATTTACTATTTAACTAGAGAATTTCTATTAGTAAAAATAATTAGATTTTAAATATAATTACTATAGATTAAATTAAGTACTTTAATAAAAGTATTTAAACTAAAACTAAAAATATATATTATTTTTTTATATTAAATAGCTATAAGAACTACTATTTAATAAAGTTTAAAAAATACTATAAAAAGAATAATATTATTATTCTTTATATATTTTTTTATTCTTCTTATCTACTTTAGCTATTAGATATTAATTATTTTAATTTATTAAAAAAGATATATAACTAATAAATTAAATATCTAATAAAGATCTAGATTATTTATATTATAAAGAAAGACTTCTTTTTAGTATTTATAATAATATTTAATATCTCTTTTACTAAAGAAAATATACTAGGAATATTCTAAAAGATTAAATTTATCTCTTTAAATCTAGAGAGTATAATTTTAAAGCTAGATATATAAATAAGTATATTAATATTATTAAAATTATTCTCTGAACTATTTATTACTTAATAGTTAAAAACCCTAATTAATCTATTAGAGATAACTTTATAATCTGAATATCTTAAGAGATAAGTATAATATTATTAGAATAGCTCTTTAAGTCTAATTATTAAGAGTATTAAGTAGATTATAAAGGATATATAGTAAGTTATATATAAGCTTATACTACTAAAGGGAGAGATTAGTAAACTTAAAGAGATAAATAAGTAACTAAGTAAGTACTAGAAAGCTATCTCTTAAGTAATAGTTTTAAAGAGTTAGAATCTAGTAAAAAAAATAATAATCAGTATATACTTAAGCCTTATATATTTATCCAGGCTTTTAAAATTATACAGAGATATAAGCAGATATTCAATATAGTTACTCTTGAGCTTGATCTAGAGCTTTATAGCCCCCTCCTTTACTTACCAAGCCTTGGCTGGTGCACGCTGGTTGATGGCTATATATATAGAGTAGCTATCGATATATGCTCTAATTGTGCCCAGCCTTAGTTCATTCTATCTCCCCAGCATAAGGGTGATTAAGGGCTGTAGGGTATGTGACCTCGGGAATGATGAGTGGCTGTACCTGATAAGCGAATGGATAGGTGGGAAGGCTCGAATCTAGGGGGCGTGGCAAGATAGTGTGACAAACGGATCATTCACTCTCCTGTTCGGCTCTGCTCTTTCAACTGAGCCCGCCCTTCGATACCCCTCCCATCGCGCCCAGGCTGGAGGACAAGACGACACTGATTCTAGCTCTCTTGGTGTAGTGTGTCCGCTTTGGTGGCTCTATGGCTGCCGGCGTGTTCAAACTTACTCAATCATTTTAACTCATTTCAATTCGTGGTAGAAGCGGAAATGACAAGATCTGCAACCGGGGATTCAGACCGACGACGGAGAATTGTACTATAATGCCGCCAATACAAAGCCCCCCCTTGGCCCTCACGCCCGGGGACAAGGCAGTCGAACATGACTGGCATGGCGCCTTATTAAGCTGAAGAGACGTACGGACTGCTCGAATCCACACGCCTGCTGCAGCGATAGGCTCTGAATCCCTTGACCGGTCCCCTCCCACAGGAGCATACCCGCCCAAGCCTTAATAATGGTCCTCAAGTGGCGATCTTAGACGAGAGTTACACAGGGAATCCCAAGGGGTCTTCGACGAGCTGTACTTGTAGGGAAGCGCCCAGATACAATCAGCAGCATGGCGGACCTCGTGGCGACGAACCATACACAAGGCCGATAGGATAAGGCTGAGAAGCTCCATCAGACCGCTTTAGTCCTCCATCAAGTTCTGGAAGACAGTCATCCCGACACAAAACAGAGTATAGATAATCTCGCCTCGACATAAGAAGCATCACAGAAACTTCCACCTGTCACATAATCTCTGTAGCTTTTGACAATAACGCAATTAGACAAACCGGAGGGACAGCAGAAGCTGAGGCGAAGGGCTTTACCGGAGGTTATATATAGAAGAGGAGAGTTGGTCACTTTTACAAATTGAAGCTCTCCCAAATGCAAATGTCTTGATGGAACTATGCTGCTACGTACACAAACGTATATGCATCTACTTGAGTAATCAGCTTAAGAATTAATAAACACTTTCTAATACCCTAATTTATCCACCACGGCCACATTGCCCCTCAATCGAGCCTGGCGGAACGACTAAACCGCGTGTAAAGATATTAAATAACAAGAAGACTCAGGTCAAAGTCTTGCCTCTCGATCGACCCATAATAGTATCCAGAGGCATCTTTGACCTGAGACGGGCGGTTGCACTAATCTGGACTGGACTGGAGATAGATAGTCCCTTCCGCAGAATCCTCAGCATCCCACTCTTCACTGAACTCCTCCACACCCCCCAAGTCCGCCTCTATTGTGTCCTCTTCTTCTTCATCGCTGTCGTCTTCATATGCATCGCGCTTGTCACCCTCCGTACACAACCATCGCCGCGTCGTCGAGAGTTGTAGGGGTTCGATCAGTTGGCTAGATAGCCACCTAGTTTTGACTTGGCGATACTGCAGGGCACAAACTTGCTCACCAGGGGCGAGAAGGCATAACTGATCGCTCTCGAAGTTGTGATTTTCCCCATGAACAGAAGGATCAACAAGGTTGGCGAATGGCATGATGGTACTGGCAGCTGTGAGAAAAGAGCCAATCGGCACGCTGACTTGACCGCCAGCTCGTTGTCCCCGGACTGACTCCAGGATGATGCTGGTATCGGTCAAGGTCTGAATACCAACAATGATGTAAACCTTTTGAGCGCGGAGAGCAGCATTTTCGAGCCACTTTCTCGTGTCTGGGAGGCTGACTGCATTGTCAAACCATGCGTCAGAGTTATCGAGGGAGTAGTTGGTGCCACGAGCTGGTGCCAGATGGACCTGTGAATGGAGACGTTTGGAGAATCCAGCCGACAGCAGAGCGGTCAGCGCGGACCCAAATTGCGCCTTGTGGTTCTGTTGATTCAATCTGGAACAAAAAAACTCGGACGGAATCGCCCCCGGCACGTCAATCGTCGCAGGGTCATGGTAGCCCTCATTTGGATGGCTGATGTTTTTAATGAATCTTCCCAGTCTAACAGACTCGAGTGGGAGGAACAATGCAGACGGAATGACTGTCGCAATCATCGCGGTAAGGCGTTCCTATGGATTATGGTGTTGAGTAGCTTCGTAATTCACAGTGTGTGGATGAATAGATAAATAAATAAGCCCGCGACCAAGTATTTTTTAGTGAAGCAGTGAGGCAGCGAGGCAGGCAGACAGTCAGGCAGACAGGGAGGCAGACAGGGAGGCAGACAGGGAGGCAGTGTGTTTTGCGTGTCAGTGAGGCACAGCGAATCAGCCACCGCCATGATAGTCAATATCACTTTCGGCTCTTTTGGGCGAGTATCTCGCAGGCAGAAGCTGTGTTGAGGCCCAACACATCACGTGCACAAAGGGTCCATTAGGCAGCAATAGAGTACCTAGAACCAACAGTATCCTCATCAACAAACCATCCATTCAATCACAAAACCCGACAACAGACAAGTCTTGATCCTGCGATTACCAAGATGGGCATCAAGGCATTTGCGGCAAATGGCATTGAGGCGAAAGATACCCCTGATCGTTTTTCAGAGCTGGCGATCGCCGCATATGAAAGACACAAGCAAACAGGAAGCAAAGATGATATCAGCGAAGCCATAGACCTGGCTAAACAGGGTATATACCTAGCAGACAACAACAACCCGTTGCTTGCACAATGGTTGAACAACCTCGGAAGTCTCCTTAATTACCAATATGAACAGACGGGAGAGATGAAGGATCTTGAGGAATCAATCAAGCAATCGAGAAGAGCTATCAAATTGGCGCCTGACGATCATCCAGACCTGGCTGCCTTGTTGAGTAACCTTGGAAATAAGCTTGCGAAACGATATAAACAGACAAGAGAAATAATGGACCTTGATGAAGCGATCGAGCAAGCCAGGAAAGTTATCGAATTAATACCTAACGACCACCCAGACCTGGCACTCTATTTAGATGACCTTGGAAACAAGCTTGCGACCCGGTATGAACGGATAGGAGAGACAAAAGACCTTGAAGAGGCAATTAAGCAAGCCAGAAAATCTATTAAATCAACATCTAATAACCACCCAGCTACAGCAACCAGATTAAATAATCTTGGAATTAAGCTTTCAATCCGGTATGAACGGACAAGGGAGATAAAGGACCTTGAGGAGGCGACTGAGCAAATGAAAAAAGCTATTGAATCAACACATAATAACAATCCAGGCCTAGCACTCTATCTAAATAACCTCGGAAGCAATCTTCAGATGCGGTATGAACGAATGAGGGAGATAAAAGACCTTAAGGAGGCAATCAAGCAAGTAAGAAAAGCTATTGGATTATTACCTGATGACTATCCAGACCTGGCAGTTTGTCTGAATAACCTTGGAGCTATGCTTAAGATCCAGTATCAAAAGACAGGAGAAATAAAGGATCTTGAGGAGGCGATTAAGCAAGCGAGAAAAGCTATCAAATTAACGCCTAATAACCATCCAGATCTGGCAGCAGCTAGATTAACAAACCTTGGAAACAATTTTGAGATCCGGTATATAAGGACAGAAGATATAAAGGACCTTGAGGACGCAATCAATCAAGCGAGAGAAGCTGTTGAATTGACGCCTGACGACCATCCAGACCTGGCGCTCTATTTATATAACCTTGGAACGAAGATTTTACACCGGTATAAACGAATGAGAAGGTCTGAGGACCTAGAAGGGGCATCAGCCTATTTGCTCAAGGCTTGGTCCTGCTTGAATTCTTTGCCATTCCATCGTGTACAGGCCGCCGCTCTATGCCTCAAATTGCTTATTGGACAGCGTCGCGTTAACCAAGGCATTGACCTTGGAAGGAAGATGCTCGATTTCCTTCCTTCAGTCCTTACACGAGCTCTCGATCGCAATGATCAGCAATTCGTCGTGTCGACATTCGCAGGCGTCGCTTCCGAACTATGTGCCCTGCTTTTATCAACAAACCAGTTAAGCGAGTCCCTTGAATGTCTCGAGCAAGGCCGCGCTATCATCATCAGTCAACTGCTAGATGATCGCAGCGATCTGAGTTCACTTCGCCGGGATCACCCTCAGCTAGCCGATCGATATCAGGATCTCGTGGATGAAGTCAATGCTCCGACCCTTCAGACAACCACCATGGATGCAACAGTCTCATCACGAAAGCGAAGACAAGAAGCTGCATCCGAGGTGGACATGTGCTTGAAGGAAATCAGATGTATCCCTGGGCATGGGCGGTTTATGCTTGGGCAGACCGTTGCTGAGATGCAGGAATGCATCGCCGGGGGCTCAATTGTCGTTATAAACATCACCGGCCTTCGAAGCGACGCCATCATCATCTCCAGAGAATCACTGAGAACAATCGCCCTTCCTGAGTTGTCCCCATTTGAAGCGAGGTCGTGGGTTAGCACAGATTGGTCGACAAAAAAGAAGTCTGAGCAGCGAGGGAAAAACAAGGAGTTCTTACGTTACCTTTCTTGGCTCTGGCATGTTTGTGTCAAGCACATCGTCGCCGAGATCCCGGCTCCACAGACACATTTAAGCGAAGGTCTTCCACGAGTATGGTGGATAGGTTCCGGTCTCGCGAGCTCGATGCCCTTTCATGCTGCAGGGATACATCCAAGTGGATCAAAGGAGAATGCTTATTCCAAGATGATATCTTCCTACACACCATCGATCAAGGCACTTGGCTATGCGCAGAAGCAGGCGAAGCGCGCCCAGGAAGCATTGCTGGCGGAAGAAGCAAACACAATGCTCATTGCGGTCATGCCAACATCACCAAAAGGGTCGGGCGATAAGAAGGCACCGAAAAAACTTCCTGGAGTGGAAGAAGAGATGCGGGAAATCTGTAGCTTGGCTGAGTCTCATATACGCACGAGTGTCTATACACATCCCAGCGCAGCTCAAGTCTTGGAGGTCCTCAGGACGTGTCGTGTTGCACACTTTGCATGTCACGGAATATCGGACTACTTGGACCCTTCCAATAGCGGCCTGATTTTGCAGAAGATTGGGCCTGACGACGCCTTGGTGCAAGACCGGCTCACTGTCCAACAAGTTTCAGACCTACGGCTTAGAAGTGCCCAGATTGCATATCTCTCAGCGTGCTCTACAGCGGAAAACAAGGCGGCAAAATTATCGGACGAAGTGATACACGTCGTGAGCGGGTTCCAGGTAGCGGGGTTCCCTCATGTGGTGGGATGCCTGTGGCCCGCCGGGGACTTGGAGTGTGTAAAAGTGTCGAAGCGGTTCTACTCTTCAATATTCAAGGGGAATCAGCCGGTTATCAACAACGTGGCATCGGCACTGCAGAAGGCGGTAATGGAAGTGCGTGCAGAGGATCTCGATACGCCGCTAAACTGGGCACAGTTTGTACATTACGGGGCATAAACCAGCTTTTGAATGGAGCTTTCTGCCTATGATGTAGGGTTCAGAGCTAGTGATAGCCTGTTTAGAGTTTGTTTTCGTTATGATAGTTTACATCCTTTAGCATCTAGTCGGACGTCGTTTCGTCATTATGCCAATGCCGATCGCTCTTAGTCACTGCAGGCCCTTGACGAATCATATTATCTCTAGTTGAGGTATGCTGAGTTTTAATATTACCCTAATAGTAATCCCCTGTATCGTCTAGTAACTGATGAATTTATCTGTTGGGAAATAAAAAGGTGCTAGTATAATATAGAGTAGCTAATAAACTCTAGTTTACCTCTATTATTAATTCTATAATAGTTCCTAGTAGAATCTATTAAAATTTAATAAGAGAATTTCTATACTAAGAAAAGATAGAAGGTAGAATCTATTAATAAAGATCTATATCTATTAATCTATTAATTAATAATTTTTATTACTCTATAGAAAGTATTTATTTACCTAGTATTAAACTAAGCTATCTAATATTTAACTAATATATTATACTTTAGCTAAAAAAGTAATAGTTAAATATAGAATATAAAATATTATTATAGATAAAAACTATCTCTAGACTATAGGAAGCTATATATAAGATAAACTGGTATAAATCTACCTTAGTAGTATAGGTAAAACAGATAATAATAAGCTTAAGTTCTATTCTCTATCTTTACTATAGTAATAATTTATTAGATAGATTAGTTATTCTAGATTAGATTAATTATTCTAGAGGGGATAATAAACCTATTATATATATTTAGTAGGTATTAAATAATTAAGCTGGAAGAAGTAGGTAAGTATAAATAGATTATACTCCAGCTCGGGTATAAGTATATAATTAAGTATAATAGATCTGCGCAGGTTAATAGGTTTAATAAGATAGTATACCTATATAGAATCAAATAATTCTATATAACTAATTAGGTATATAGAGACTGGAGATAGTAATAGGCTATAAGAAAGGGTAATAGCTTAAAGAGGGGAGATAGCCTAGCTCTATACCCAGGTACAGTAGACTACAGTAGAATAGGTCTACTTAATAGTAATATCTATACAGAGTTTCTACTACTAGAGGGTAGTAAGGTTAAGGGAGAAAAGAGTAGGTATAGATAAGCAGTAGAATAGGGTAGCAGGGTTAGCAAGATAGGGTTAAGGGTTTAGGTTTAGGGATAAAGAGAGGGGAAAGTAGAAAATATACTACTACTACTACTACTACTACTACTACTTCCCTATAAGGAATACTACTCTTTTATCTTCTTCCCTATAGGGAAGAGACTTACTTACTACCCTTCCTCTTCTTCCCTATAGGGAAGAGTTTTTACCCTTTTATCTTCTTCCCTATAGGGAAGAGACTTACTTACTACTCTTCCTCTTCTTCCCTATAGGGAAGAGTCTTTACCCTTTTATCTTCTTCCCTATAGGGAAGAGGCTTATTTACTATCCTTCCTTTTTTTCCCTATAGGGAAGAGATTTTACCCTTTTATTTTCTTCCCTATAGGGAAGAGACCTACTACTCTTTTATCTTCTTCCCTATAGGGAAGAGACTTACTTACTACCCTTCCTCTTCTTCCCTATAGGGAAGAGACTTTACCCTTTTATTTTCTTCCCTATAGGGAAAAGACTTACTACTTTTCTCCTTTTTCCCTATAGGGAAGAGATTTACTTACTACTCTTCCTCTTTTTTCCTATAGGGAAGATTAAGATTTTTATTAATTTTCCTAGAGAGTTAATAATTAAGTACTAGTAAGATAGTAAAATATATTAGTAGATATAGTAGAATACTATAGGCCCCCTATAGATATAGTAAATAATAGGTTTATAGGGTAAATATAAGAAAAGCAATAATATAAATATAGCTATAGAATTAAGGACTATAGAGATAGAGGTAGCTATAGAGGTAGATATAATAACTATAATAGGAGTAATAATAGAGAGAGGAGATAGAGACTACTCCTTATATATAATTATAATAGTTAAGAGAGTAATAGTAGGAGGGTAGGAGAGGGAGAGATAGAGAGGGAATATTAGAGATAATAAGAATAAAAATAAATAGAAGGGCTCTAAGGGGAGGAGGTAAGATAAGAGAGCTATATAAATAAATAAAAATATAATAGGGGTAGAGATATATTATTATATAAACTAGGGTATATTATTTTATTCTAACTACTTACTAATATTACTAAGAATAGCTATTCTGGAGCTTAAGTAAAATATATATAATAAAGGCCCCTTAGGAGGGAATAATATAGAAAGTAGTATTCTCCTATAGGCTAGAATAGAGGATAGTAAGAGTAGATAGTATAGTAAAATATTATACTAGTCTAGCTCTATATTAGGAACTAGAAGTTATATATAAAAATTAAAAGTCTATATTTCTAGAATTATAATTATTAAATATTATAACTATAAACTCCTTATCCTGCCTCCTTATACCCTATATAAGCTAGCTAGGAGGTAGATTAGATCCCTATAATACTAGTACTTCTAGATACTAGGGTTAATAAAGCTGATCTAGCTAGACTAAATAAATCCCTAGCTATTAGATATAGTAGGAATAGTAGTCCAGTTTATACCTTATTTTAAAAGTAGTAAAAGCTATAGTCTTATCTTCCTATCTTTCCCTTAGCTATCTAGCCTGCTATCTTTATTTACTATATACTATACTCTCTTTAGCAGATAACCTATTACTATTCCTTCTCCAGGCTTTAATATTATTATAAGGAATATACTATAGCCCTTATTATACTACTATAGTATTTAGATAAAAATAGCTAGTATTAGTATATATAATAGGAAGAGGTAATAAGTAGAGGAGGATAATATCTTATATAGTAAAGCTAGGCTAGTGAAGAAGAAGTATACTGCTTTAGAGGGTTATAGGGAGAATAGTCTGTAAGATAATATATTAATTAGTAAGCTAGCGAAACTATACCTTCTTACAGTAAGCAGACTGCTACTAGATATACTGGATATAATATAAAGTATAAGCTAGAACTAAACTATTAAGCCTATATATATCTATAAGCTTTATAAGGTATTTAGTATTAATAGGCTATAGTATTATAAGCCTAGGAACTACCTCTTATACCTCTGTAATACTAATAATATATACTATATATAATACAGAGACTCCTCTAAGGGGGGTTAGGGTAAAAGGTAGAATAATAAGATAGATATACTATACTGGGCTAAGGTAAATAGTAGCTTAGTTAAGGTTATAGCCAGCTAGTACTATATTATAGTACTCAGGGAGTTTATATATAATTCCAACAGCTAGGCGGATAAGCTATAGTAGACCTGCGAGCTCTATAACTAAGGTATATTTTCCTCCTCCTCCTACTACTTCTAGTTATACTAGTTACTATAAGGATAGAGCTTATAGAAAGAGGAGAGATAAGGAGATAAGATTAGGAGGCTAATTATTAGTTATTATAGATTAGCTACTATAGCCTCTTACTATATAAATATAGCTGAACTGGACTAATTTTATAATATCTAATAGTTATAAGCAGATATAGATATAGCTTATCTTAATTATATCCTAGGAAGGGGATAGTAATACTATTATTAAGTCTAATAGCTGTAATAGTAATAGTAATAGTAGTAATCTGCTTATTATTAATTATAAGCTTACTAAGTCCCTATAGCTAGGGAGTAAGTAGTACTTTCCAATATAGTAGCTTATAATACTCTAGTACTATAAGCAGTAGCAGGAGATAGCTATATAATAGTACTAGATAAGGATAGGGTTTAAGTCCTTCTCTTCTCTATATTTAAATAGTTAGTAAGCTACTATATTAATAAGTACTAGTTCTAGCTACTAGGCTTAATACTTAATATAGTATAAGTACTACCTATAGATACTTCTATTTATATTACCTACTATAACTAGAACTATCTAGTAGCTATATTTAGCTATAAGTAATTACTAGCTAAGGCTGAGGTAATATTCTATAAGGAACTAGGCTATTAGTATATAAGGGCTAACAGGTTACTATTAATACTAAGTAATAATAAGTATACCTAAGTCTATAAGTTTATTATAGATATACTAATAATAAGTTTCTCTACCCCCTACTATATTAAGAGAGCCTATATAAAGTATCTAGGGTATATAATATATTATATTATTATATAGTTTAATCTACTAAGTATAGTAGCTATAAGTATATAGATATATACTAAGCAGAATAAGATATTACTATATATCTACCTTAAGGTAGCCCTAGAGAAGTATATAGACTAGAGTATACTATTAGTACTAATAGTCTGCTTAAGTCTAATAGTACTATATCTATAGGAGCTAATATTAGATTTTACTTATAAGAATATAAATAAATTTTATAAGTATATAGTACTACCTACTGCTCTTAGGCAGAAGTTTAGTATAGATAATCTATTATATACTGAGTAATTCTCCTATAGTATATAGTTTTATCTGCTTATCCTAGTATAGAGGGAAGTCTTATTACTTAGTATAAGTATATTATAGAATAAGTAGAAAATAATTATAAATAGTATAAGGAGGAGAAGAGTAGAGGTAAATCTAAGTACAGTTAGTTTAGTATAGATTCCTAATCTTATTTAGGAGTTCTACTACTAGGTTATTTAAGTAGCTATATATAAGTATAATATAATAGTACTATTACCTCTAGAGACTACTAAACTTAAGTAATCTATATACTAGGTAGTAAAAAAGACTATTATAGCCTTCCTCCTGCTAGTATTATACTACTAAAGTAGTAGTAATAGTTATAGTAGTCTAGGATTAGGAGTATTAGGAATAAGATTCAGTAAGGTAGGAGAGAATAGGCCTACCTCTTTATCTTTATCTAATAGTACTACTAATACTACTACTATTATAAATAATAGTATTCTACTAGGGTTTAAGCCTAGATATATATCCTTACTAGAAGTACAGTTAGCCTTAAGTAAGATATATCTTACTCCTACTACTATAGCTACTATTACTACTACTACTTATACTACTCTAGGTACTAGAGTTAAAGGTAGACTATTAATTAGCTAGGAGGATACTACTCTAATTAGCTTTTATAATAATAGCTAACCAGGCTTATTTCCTACTATTACTAGTAGTAGTCTACTACTACTACTCTAGTTATTATTAGTATAATAGCCTTTATAATTATTATACTTATATCTTAAGGCCCTAGCTATACCTTAAACTAACTCTAGTAATAGTACTTTACTATTACTAAGGGAAGTAATAGTTAGTAGTAGTAAGAGTAATAGTAGTAAGAGATAGCTAGTACTATAATAGATATTAGGACCTAGGGTAATATCAGGGTAGTATCTATCTAATAGCAAAAGATATATAATCTAAAAACAGTCTCCTTCCTACCTCCTACCCTAGTAGTATATATTCCTTATTAATCTAGGGAAAAAGAAAGAAATATTATATTATACTAAGATAGTATATACTAGGCTATTAGTATTTAGATATATATATAGGTACCCCTAGTCTATATAAGCTTTTAGGGTAATTTAATTTTAATTCCCTATTCTCCCTCTAGTTCTATCTCTCTATATCTATAGCTAGGCTACCCCTTCCTTTACTATTAGGAAGAGGGAAGTAGAATAGTAATAGTAATAGTAGTAGTAGTAATCTAGCTTAGAGAGCTAAAATAAAACTATATCTAATTAGGGCCTAGCAGGTTACTTATTATTAGAAGGAAGCTATATATACTTTTCTCTATAGCCTTAAGACTTACCTAACCTATTTATATTTTTTCTTTTATAGTTTAAAATTAATAGCTATAAGGTAACTATTATATATTACTATATAAACTTCTTAGTATATTATTCTATTCTTATTATAAGATAGGTACTTTTAATAGCTTAGGTATTAGCTCTTATAGGTTATATAATAATAAGGATAAATTCTCTAATAATATCTTATCTAATACTAATACTATTACCTCTCTTAATAGTAAGCTTTTTTCAGATAAGGAAGATAGCCCTCTAATACTGGAGATATCTATATAGCTAATATAAGGGTGAAGGATTAAATACTTATTTAGAAACTATAAGTATAAATATTTATTATAACTATTCTCTCTCTTTTCTTAGTATCCAGGTCTTTAGGTATAATAGTTAGCTATCTTATTAATATAAGTACCTAATAGCCCGGTAATTTATTAAGAAAGTTCTAGATTCTTTATTCTAGCTAGCTAATATACTCTAGATACTATATAGTAAAAATACTATTAACTTTAGATCTATCTGTACTAGTAGTATAGCAGCTAAGATAGATAATAAGTTTTTCCCCTGATATTATACCCTGTATTACTTAGTAACTAATAAACTTTTTTTAGTATAAAATCAAAGGGCACTAGTATAATATAGGGTAACTAATAATCTAAATCTAGGATAACTAATAAACTCTAGTCTATATCCTAATAATAATAGAAAGATATAAAAAAAATATATAAATATTAAGTTTAACCTTATAATTATAATAGTAAGTTTAGTTTTATTATAAAGCTATTATTTATAGGTTAAATTACTTAATCTTATTATAGATTATAGTTTTAATATTTATTAGTTAATAAGAATAGCTTATAGAAAATACTTAATTAGAATATAATATTATCTACTATATAGATATAGTATTATACTTACTAATAATAACTTATAGGAAAAAGAAACTTTAATATAAAGAAATAAATAAAAGAAGGAAGTTTTTATAGAAAAAGAATTCTTAGGAATTATTTAGTTTATATTATTATTATTATTTAGTTCTAAATCTATATAATATAGAGTATTTTAACTATATAAGTAATCTATACTTTCTATACTATAAGTTATATAAGTATATAGTAATAAGAGGTAGGATCTAGGCTTATCTATATAGTAAACTATATAGGTTTATAAAGAAGGATATTAATAAAGTTAAGCTATAGATTAAAGTACTTAATCTTATTAATAATAATAAGGAGATCTCTACTTTACTATTTATTCTAGATAATAGTATACTAATTAAAGTATTAGATAAGCCTAAAAGTAGAGGCTTTTAATATATATTTACTAAAGATTATTAGGCTATAAGTATAAATATAAGATAAAGAAATAAATACTTATAGAAAGTATATTATATTAAACTAGATTAAAAGTCTAGCTCCTAAAGTATAAATATTATTAAAATAGATATAGATTCTACCTATTAAAGAAGTAGTATATTTTATTAGTAGCTCTTTATAAAGGGTCTATATAGTAAATACTTTAAGATTATAAGAAGTTATAATCTAGTAAGCCTAATAATAAACTAGAAAAGAATAGAAGTTACTATATAATAAGCTATATAAGCCTTCTAGATAAAAACTAAAGAAGTTTAAAAGAAGGAGATAAATATTATTAATAAAATAAATAATTTAGTTATACTAAATATATAGTTTTATTAATTAGGATTAATAGCTTACTTAAAGGATTTTAATAATAAAAAGTAGTTCTTAAAAAACTTTATTTTATTAAAATATATCTTAAAGCTAGATAATTTTAAAACTAAGAATAATTCCTAGCTCTAATATATTTATACTACTATTAAATATTTAATTTAAAAGTCTATAGGAATAACTAGACTAAGTACTATTTTATAAAATATACTATTTAAAATAAACTAAAAAGAATTATATAAAGAGTATAATATATCTTTCTACTTTTAATTTAAAAGATAGATCTAAAAGAAGTATATTATTATATACTTATAATTCTTTATTTATACTATTTAAACTATATCTTATAAGAATATTAATAATTAACTACTATTTAGGCTTATTAAAAACTAAGTCTCTACTTTTAATAAGATAATAGATAATACTACTAACCTTATTAATATTAATAATAAGATAGAGCTTCTACTAGTAATATCCTAGATTAATAAATTATATTAATTTCTTAAGAATTCTATACTTATCTTTTATATATCTATTCTTAACTATTTTACTAAAGTTACTAAGTATAAAAGTATACTTATTAGCTTTCTAACTATACTAAGTATTTAAAATAATAAGACTTAGGAGATATATATAAACTTTACCTCTAAACTCTTAGCTATTATAACTATATTATAAGTATTTCTTATTAAGTATATAATAAATAAGAGAAAATTATATATCTAGAGAAGAATAGAGTAAAGATAGACTAAATAGGAAGCTAAGGAGAAGAGCTTAAGATATTTTAAAATTATATTTAAGATAATATACTAGTTTCTTATTAATAGTACTAAATACTAGAATACTATACTAATATAGTTTATTATTTAACTTTATAATTATAGTATAGTAGCTAGTAGATATAAAGTAATTCTAGATTTAGTTAGTTAGAATAATAAGAATACTATCTATAAAGATATCTATATTAATATACTTAGTATCTAGTCTATATTATAATCTGCTTTATAAAGAGCTAAGATACTACTATATAAGTATTTACTTTTCTATAAGGAATATAAAGATTAATTAACTATTAAGCTTAAGTTACTATAGTTTCTATAGGAAGAGCTTATTAATAATATAGTAGATATAAGTATTAATTACTTATTTATTAGTAACTTTTTATAACTATTATTAGAAAGTAATAGTTAGATATTTTATAAAATATAGATAAATACTACTCTATAAAAAATATAAACTAAAGATAATCTAAAGGCTGAGTTTAATCTTATTAAGAAAAAGACCTAATATTATAATAACTACTTAGAGGAATTCCTTAAATATCTATTATTTATAATTTATTTATCTAGTAGTTAAACTATCTAATTATTAGAACTACTTACCCTATAGTATAGAAATACTACTAATAGTAGTATATAAAATATCCTCTATAACTATAGGCTTATTATACTTATAGCTGGATATTATAAGGGATTTTTAAAAACTAAAAGAGTTAGAGTTATATACTGTTTTTTATTATATAAAATTAGCTCTTTAGTAATTTATTACTTATAGCTTATACTACTATTTTAGGAGAATATATAAGTAAATATTTAGAATAAAACTGAATTTTCTACTAATCTATAAGCTCCAGAAGAAATACTTAATAATTTAAATAATAATAATAGAAAAAATAGATATTAAATAGATAGTAATAATAAAAGTAATAGTAAGGAGGATAAAAATAATTATTCTTAAAAAAAGATAAAAGGTAAAATATATTATCTAGAGTCTAGCTTATACTAAATATTTATATAAATAATCTATATTCTATAATAAATAAATCTTTAAAACTATAAGAAAGAGTTTAGTATTAGTAGCTAGAGATATCTCTTAATTATAATTACCTAGTACTATTTTTATAATAGTATAATAGCTTATATAGCTCTTATTAGTAAGATAGATAAGGGCTATAGTAGTAATAGTAATAGTAAAGTAAAGTAGAATAATCCCTAGAATACCTAAGCCTACTATAGGTCTTTAACTATTAGTCTAGTATATAGTAGGCTTATTATAGAAAGGTATTTTAAAATAAATAAATAGTATATTAATTTCTAGTTTATTAGTAAGAAGTAGTATTATTTATTTAGTTTCCTATTAACTATTAAAGGGTTTAGAGGGGTTCTTATACTAGGGTATAAATAAAAAATACTATTATTATATTATAAAGTAATAAGAAATCTATAACTAAAGTAATAGAAAACCCTTTAAAGAGTTAATATTAACTAGGAGCTAAGCTATTTATATAGAGATTATATCTAGTTCTATAGTAAGTAATAGGAAGTAGTAGATATAATTATAATAAATAAAAGTCTTATTATTATAATTATAGAAACTAATACTAAAAAAAACCTCTGCTTTATACTATCTATAGCTAGCTATCCTAATAGACTAATAATAATAATTATACTACTTATATTTCTACAGGGTAATCTAATAGATTAGTACTAAAAGCTTAAGATATTATATACTAAGTAGAGAAGTAATAGTATATTAGGAGATATATTAATTATATTTATAATACCTGAGTTAGCTATAATAAAGTATTTTCTAAACTTTCTAGAGTTATAGTAGACTATAGCTAAAGTAGACTAGATTATTATTAATAAGTATTATATAATTATAAAAGGAAGTCTCTTATTTTATTCTAAGCTATATAAGCTTAGTACTTTTATACTAGTAAGATTATAAATAGTTTATCTTATAGTAATATTCCTATTAGTAAATAAAGTAGTCTTTTTTAATATAGTTAATATATAGTATAAAGATATTATTATAATTTAAGTAAAAATAATATATTATAATATAGCTTATAGTATTAGATTAGTTATAGCTATAACTATAGATAAAGCTATTACTACTATTATTAAGAAGATAAAAGTTATAATTAATTAAAAACTAAAAGAGTATTTATAACTAGTTAAAATTATTATTTACTACTAGTAAGTAGAGGTAATAGAATACCTAGCTAGAAAACTAGAATATAATACTTATTATTAAGAGATTAATACTTAGGATAGTAAAATAGAGAGATTTAAATTCTAAATAAGTAGTATAAAATATAAGTAGTATAGAAATAGATATATAATTATAGTAATAAATATACTTAGTTTTAGTATTAATATACCTAATATTTAAGTAGTAATATATATAGAGATACTATATAGAATAACTAATTATATATAATAGAGTAAGTATATAGATTAAAATAAGCTATAGAGTAAAACTATTATTATCTAACTTAATATATAAAATAGCTTAAAGAGATTATAGCTATTTATAGCTAAGTATATAGCTATAGATAGCTATATTAATAGTAATATATATTAGTATATAGTACTAAACTCTATTATAGATAGCTAAATAGATTAGAAGAGCTATAAGTAAGGAGAAGAGCTATATAATATCTACTAATACTAGAAAGATAAGAAGAATAGGAAAGGTAAAGATAATTAGTTAGAGGATAGGAAGGAATATAATATATAGTAGTAAGAACTAGAAATAGAAAATACTTAGTATTAAACTATAACTACTATAGTAGAGGAGTATTAAAGGTTCTAGGAGTACTAAAGGAAGCTTATATAATAAGCTCTAGATAGCTATATATTCTGCTTAGTATAGAGTATATATAGTAAAAGAATATACTTAGGGCTATAATACTAGGAAGTACTAATAATAGAGAGGTAAGTAGTAGAGATATACTAGCTTATAATAGATATAAAAAAGTTCCTATAGTAAAGTAAGATAATAGAAAACTTTAGTTACTATATAGACTACTTTATATTATAGAAGTTATATAATAGCTAGAAGGAAAATAGGGTAGAGGATAAATAGAAATAAAATAATAAGAAGTAGTATTAATATAAAGGAGTAATAATATATATTATTATCTAGATATAAATATAGTTACTAAGTAATAGTATTAAGTTATATAGTAGGCTTAGATTTTATAATAGGAAGGAGTAAATAGAGAAAGAAAGAAGAGAGTAAGTATAAAGATAGATAGGGAAAAGAGTAATTTAGGGAGATATAGAGATATTATAGATATATATAATTTTTAATAAAATAATAGAGTAATAGAGTAAGAGTAGAGAAAAAGTTTAGTATAGTTATAGAGTCTAGTATAGTACTATATTTATAAAGTAAGAGATTAAGTAGAATAGCTATAGTAGTATTACTAAGAGCTAGTTATAGAGAAGGGTATAAGTATATAGTAACCCTAACCCTAGGTATTATTTATAGGTAATTCTACTAGAATTATCTATATAAATAAGTAAATAGGGTAGTTTTATTTCTATAAAATTATTTACTACTAAGCTGAGTTACTAATTAGTTAGTACTCTAGGGTTATAAATAACTTTAGATTAGGGTTATATAGAGTTATACAGGGTTATAATATAAGGTTATAGGGGTAGAGAGGAAAAGGGGGTAGATAATAGATATATATAGGAAGGAAGAAGAATAGTACTTATTAGAACCAAGGCTTTATACAATTTAATATAATTAGTTATAATTAAGAGCGGTTTACCCTAAATATACCTCCTTTCCTAGATTAGAAGAGTATTAGGCTTAAAGAAGAGGTATATACTAAATTATATAATTATTCCTATTAGAAGTACTAGAACAGTATAACTTAGATAAATATAATAATATAATTTGTATCTATCTAATATATAAGATTAAATAATTAAGAGTCTTAGAGCTATACTTTATAAAGGTAACTATAACTATAAAGATAAGTACTAAACTGGTAATATTAAGTATATTTAACTTAATTAAATAGTAAATAAATATTATAAAAGTATTTAATATATCTAC